>CM060903.1:1088325609-1089715609 GCA_030737815.1 Allium fistulosum | reverse complement strand
TTTATAGATTTAGCATTAGTTGCGGCATTACATTGTTGCTTCATAGTATGACCTATACGACATTCGACATTGATATACCCATTTGTTGTGGGTTTGTTGATGCAATATTGTACTTAAAATACCTTTATGTTAACTTTTATTCAGATTTCATGCAAATTCCCATAGGCTAACTTTATTATCATAAGTTTAATATTTACTTGTGCACTTTTAATCAACCTAATGGTTCAAGTTTTTTATGAATTCGATACTAACTACTCAATGGTCACTAATTTATTGCAATACTATGTTAGGCTTTATATTTTTAATATTTTGATGTGATAAGTAAATCGCCTATATGCCTTTTGACTTAGTATATACTAATCCATCTATATAATAAGCAATAGTATTTCTCTAATTTGGAATAATATCATTTAGTAGGCAAATGGAAGACCAAAAGACAACCAAGAAGTCCGTTAAAAAGACTATCACGGTTCCTAAGGCTTCACCCTCTACTAATAAGAAGGGGGACCATCTCTTGAATCCTTCATATATCACTACTCAGGCAAAAGTAGACTTTATATTGGAGCAATTCGACATTATTGGAATTGAAGCTATTCCTTCCGGTTCTACTGGCAGCATTTATAACCCTCGAGAAGGGTATTTTGCTTTCACCCCAATCCACATCTGGTATATGGTCTACCCTCCTTTTCTTGACTTTCTTTTTAGATACCAAGAGCATTTAAACGTCGCCCCCATCCAGTTCACTCCAAATGCACAAACTTCCCTGACATGCCTATAAGTCCTTGCTCGAGAAGACGGGCTTCCTTCCTTGAGCACTGAAGTCCTCCATTCTATTGTTGGCCCTGCAAGAATAGGCGATCAATAGGATAATCCATTGTACCGCATTCAACCCCTCTTTAAAAGACTAATCACTGACACAGTCAATAAGACCAAGGAATGGGAGATGCAATTCATCTATGTTAGGTGTTATTTCAACGTCAAGGGAACTTTCTCCATCGCCAATAAGTTTCCTTTTCCTATTACTCATGTTTTTCTGTTGCTCTCTACTAATGAGTGTTTTCTTTTAGGTGCTGGTCCAAAGCAATTAAGATCTCAAGCACAGGAAACTATCCAGTCTTTAACTCGATTATTGAAAACGACGAGCAACAGACTTACACTGCTAACATGAGCAAAGCTCCTTCAATATTCTATAATCTTGGATCATCACAAAATCTTGTGGGAGCCTCCAGTGATTAAAGTGAAATGCCCAAGGAAGTCGATCATTAGTAATGGGCAAACTAAGAATTTTCTCAATTAATTCTCCGGTCTAACTCAAACCTTCTAGTAAGTTACTATTGCAACTTATACAAAACCTCTTGTAATATTATCTTATAAGCTTTCCTATCAAATTCAGTCTCATCTTCCCTAGTTATTGTCTCCAAAGAAAAGGGAACCTCAAGTGATGCTCTCAAAGAGAAGGGGAATAAAATGACACTCCTGCCTAGACTCAGGTTATCAAACCTCTTTCAATAAAGGATTCCATTGCTAGTGTGTTTAAGATTTTGAAAAGAAAATCAAGTGACGGTCCTGCTGTAACACCCCTAATTTTAAATAACATTATTCAGGAGATTTAATTAGATAAATTAAATATAATAAAGTAAATATTATAGTGATAAGGGGATTGAAATTTGAAAATTAAATAGAGGACGCGCCTTAAATAAATAAAACCATAAGAGGTTTATAAAATGGCTTTATAAGTTAACTACTGAAGAGAATAAGATAAGGATATTATGGGAATAGCCGTATATAACCCCATAACCCCTAAACCCTTAACTCATTCTCATTTTCATACTTTCATAAAAACAAAAACAAAAGAGATCAAGGCCGCCCATAACTCTAAGAGAACGAGAGGATCAAAAATCAACTAGAACCTAAGGATTCAAGCAAGGAAGAATTAAGCAAGATCAAATCTCAAGTTCTTTATCCAGACAAGGTGAATAATAATCAAAACCATCTCATTTATGCATTAACAACATTTTGATTTCGGGTGTAAAGTTTAAAACCTTTTGGATGATTTGAATGATGATATGCCTTGATTATATGCCATGTTTGATTTAAACAGGTATGTTTATAAAAGGTCTGATTCAATTTTAAGGCTAAAATAATGTAAAATGGGTTTCGAATGCCATGAGGATTTAATATGTTATGTAAAACATTATTTGTGAGATGGGTTTTGTGAGAAATGCGGATTACGGATCTTAAGGCTGGAATAACACTAGAGGGGGGGGTGAATACTGTTTTGTGGATTTTCTAAATCTTTTTGAAACTTATGTAAATTTAATCACCAACAAATGCAATTCACAGACACAGATATAATCACAAAATCAGACACAGATGCAAATAATGAATAAAAGCAGTAAAGGAAAGAACACACCAAGATTTTATACTGGTTTGGAGTTACCCTACATCCAGTCCCGTACAAACGTACGGATTTCTTATCAAAAATAATCTCCCAGATTACACCCTCGATTTCAAGGCCACGAGGTACACCCTCCTGTATTCGAGTCTGGGAAAACTCTCTTGATTTACCAGGCCACAAGATCACCTAATCGATTTCCGGGGCAACAATCACACCCAATTGATTTCAAGGCTCAACCGCACCTTTTACTGAACAGTTTGATTTATAAATAATCCTATAACTCTAAATAGCACTGAGGTCTTATGGAGAGAGTGGCAGAGAATCAAACAAGAGATAATCAAGTTTGATTCACTTGGTATTTCGGCAGAGTATAGTTTGGAATTCTTTAGGATAAATGTGGAAGATGAAGACAAGAGAAAACAAGTGAAATCTGATGATAAATTCGTTTAGAACTACTGGTATTTATAGGAAATCAACAACCATATCTATTCGTGAAAGGATACGACGAATAGACACTTCTTTTGAAAATTTGAATTTTGAATTTAATGGGCGCCATGTCGACATGGGGGGTTGAGGGATGTCGACATGCTCTAGGCCAAATTGATGATTTTGATTTTCTTATTAAAATTGGTTTCTATAATTTGTCAAAACGATTTCTAAACTTTGTAAATATATTTGAATATAGTTTAAACATATAAAAGAGTTTAGAAAGTAATTTTTAATATATATAATCTTAATCTATAAAGTGATTTAAAATATGAGTAAATATTTTAAAGCTAAATATTTAAAACAAGAGATAGTTTAAAATCAATGACAATTTTGAAATCAAAATATTAAAAATGATAAAGATAGTTTTGAGGCTAAAATATTTCAAACAAGAGGGATGTCTTTTTGAAAAGAAGGTTTTGAAAACATTTAAAATAAGAGATATATTTTTGAAAAACATTTTTATAAAATTAGTGGATATCAAAATAGGACCACTATACGTTCCACTAGATATTGTCGTGGGTTCCATCCCACTAGGGTTCCATCCCTTTAACAGGCTCGAAGTGGATTCCATTCCACGAATAAATTTCGAATAAAGATGTAAGTGCTTTCAATAAGTTTTAACATAATTCTAGACTCAATACTTATCTTGTACTATTAAAATCTTGAACTCTTGATAACTTGATTTCTTGATGCTCATGAGTCTTCAATCTTGATATCTTTGATCTTTAAATTCATCAGTCTTTTATCTCTATACTGTACAGTCTTCATTCTTGGTACCTGCATGTTTATATCCTGCATATACATATATATATATCTAAACTATAATGTTAGTATTTATATTTTATAACAAGTCCTAAGATTGTTGTCATCAAAACCATCCTTCTCAAGGATTAACAATCTCCCCATTTTTGATGATGACAACCT
This sequence comes from Allium fistulosum, assembly GCA_030737815.1. Taxonomy (NCBI): domain Eukaryota; kingdom Viridiplantae; phylum Streptophyta; class Magnoliopsida; order Asparagales; family Amaryllidaceae; genus Allium; species Allium fistulosum. The sequence goes on along the minus strand of CM060903.1, from coordinate 1,089,711,798 downwards.
ATGTTTATAAAGTATACTTCTCCTTCACAATAACTCCCCCTAAAACTAATAACTCCCCCTTAATATAAGCCTAACTACTCTATTTTATATTTCTCCCCCTTTGTCATCAACAAAAACTAATCCTAAACTCCTCATTAATCTAATACTATTTAAATTAAATACTAATAAGGAAGTATAATAAGTGAAACAAATATTTTATTATATATGATGTTATATTTACATGTATATATGAAACATAAACATACAAATATATTTAAGTACATAAATTATAGAAAACAATACTAACGAGAGTTTTTGACAATCGGAGATTTGTGAATCGAACAATTTGGATAATGAAAACAAAAGTTTCCATGTTGTTCAACCAAATTCCCATCTTTGTCAAAACAGACTTCGCCTACATAGACCACGTTGTCGTCTTCTTCCATAGGTGCTTCTTCCTCTTCTTCTTATTCCTCTTCGCTGTGCTCTAAAGGATTATGCACGTGGATGTTGGGAGAATCTTCTTCAATCACAATAGGATTTGTGTGATTATCCATTAGGAATTTTTGTAAATTTCGAAGAATTTTGCCTTGCTTTTCTTGTTCTTTTGCCATCCTTAGTTGCAAAACTTGAAATTCAGTCAACATTTGCATGGCATCCTTCATAGATTCTTCAATCTTTATCACACGTGCTAGTGTAGTGCATTGGAATGGACCAGAATGAGGAGAAGGGAAAGAAATGGTGTCAATTTGGTTTGATTTAGTGGAGGAGGCCATTAATTTTAATTTATAGAAGTTTTATTTCAGAGAAAGAAAAGTGAGAAGACAGAAAAATTCGAAATACATAGGTTTATATAACTACTAAACTAATTTTAGTGGGAAAAGCAAATTTTAAATTTTTTGTCGTTGTGTGTCGACATGGGTGGTAGGGGTATGTCGACATCCTTATGAACAATTTGATTGTCTTGTATATATATGTTACTATATCTATATTCTATATATCAGTTATTGAACACATGCCTAGTTCTCTTCTTAATTTAGTAAATATAGGTTGATTTAAGAGTTTGGTGAAAATATCAGCAATTTGATTCTCGGAGTTGATATATTTAAGAGATATAATCTCTTTACTTATATTATCTCTGAGAAAATGATGTCTAATATCAATATGTTTAGTCCTAGCATGATGAGTAGTATTTTTAGACAAATTTATTGCACTAGAATTATCACAATAAATTGGTGATTTTGAATTTGTTAATCCAAAATCTTTTAGAGTTTGTTGCATATAAATGACTTGGGAGCAAGCCAAAGTAGCAGAGATATATTATGCTTCAGTTGTTGATAAAGAAACAGTATTTTGCTTTTTGCTAAACCATGAAACCAGAGAATTCCCCAAAAAGTGACAAGTTCCACTTGTACTTTTTCGGTCAGATTTGCAACCAGCATAGTCAGCATCACAATAAGAAATTAATTCAAATGAATCATTGTTAGGGTAAAATAAACCATAGTCAAAAGTATGTTTAACATATCTTATGATACGTTTCACATCTTTTAAGTGAGTTTCTTTGGGTTGAGATTGGTATCTTGCATAGAGACAAACACTATGCATGATATCGGGTTTACTCGCAGTGATATAGAGTAGTGATCCAATCATTCTCCTATATAGTTTTTGATTTACATCTTTTGAAAGATCTTCTTTATTTAAAGCTTCATTGGTTGCCATGGGAGTGGGTTTTCCACTCGCAGTAGTCATACCAAATTTACTCACTAGTCCCTAGCATATTTTTCTTGACTAATAAAGATACCATTATCTAATTGTTTTATTTGTAAACCTAAGAAGAAAGTAAGTACACCCATATGACTCATCTCAAACTCTTTTGTCATTATTTCAAAAAATTCTTTATCCATTTCATGATTAGTTGAACGAAAAATAATATCATCTACATAAACTTGTACTGGTTGAATATCATTTTTATTTCTTTTAATGAAAAGAGTATTATCTATTTTACCAATTTCAAAATTTGATTATAATAAAAAAGATCTTAGTATGTCATACCATGCTCTAGGAGCTTTTTTCAGATTATATAGAGCTTTCTTAAGTTTGAAAACATGGTTTGGAAATCTTTCTTCTTCAAAGAGTGGAGGTTGTTCAACATAAACTTCCTCTTTAACAAATCCATTTAGAAAATCACTTTGAAGATCCATTTGAAATAATTTGCGAAAGCAAATAGAATTCTAATGGCTTCTAATCTTGCTACGGGTGCAAAGGTTTCATCAAAATCTATTCCTTCTTATTGACAATAACCTTATGCGATTAATCGAGCTTTATTTCTCACGACCTCACCAAGTTCATTCATTTTATTTTTATAAACCCATTTTGGTCCAATTATACTTTTATCCTCAGGTATAGGAACAAGTTCCCAAACATCATTTCTGGTGAACTGATTCAATTCTTCTTGCATAGCAAGAATCCATGAATCATCAGATGATGCTTCCTTTGGATTTTTAGTTTCAATAGTTGATATAAAAGCTACATTACTCATGTTATTTAGTTGATTTTTAGTTCTAACAACAGATTCAATATTTCTTAGTATATTTTCTATAGGATGATCTTTTAATAGCCTAATTCTTTTATTAGGTTGAATGATTTCACTATAGTTTCATTAGGTTCATTATTTAAAGTTACAAAATCTTCTTCATCTTCTATTTGTACAGTATCTTTAAAATTTTCATCAAAAGATACATGCATTGTTTCTTCAATAGTGTTAGTTCTTAAATTATAAACTCTAAATGCTTTACTTATATTAGAATATCCGATGAAGATACCTTTGTCGGATTTAGGTTCAAATTTATCTAAATTATCTTTTGTATTAAGAATAAAACACTTACTACCAAAAACTTTAAAATAAGCTACTATGGGTTTCTTATTGTAAAGTAATTCATATGGCATTTTATTAGTTAATGGTCTAATTAAAATCCTATTTAATATATAGCAACCTGTAGCGACTGCTTCAACCCAAAAGTTTTTAGGTAAGTTACTATCAGAAAGCATTGTTCTAGCACACTCTTGAATCGTTCTATTCTTACATTCTACCACTTCATTTTATTGTGGAGTTCTTGGAAAAGAGAAATTATGAGTTATTCCCTTTTTATTGCAGAATCTCTCAAAATTTTCATTTTCAAATTCCTCACCGTGATCACTACGAATAGTTATAATTTTTAAATAAAGTTGGTTTTGAAGTTTTTTGTAAAATTTTTTAATGAATCAAAAGTATCACTTTTATGTTTCATAAAATTTGTCCATGTAAACCTAGAATAATCATCTACAATTACAAAGACATATTTATTGTGATTTATTGATTGAATTTGAGATGGACCAAATAAATCTAGATGAAGTAACTCAAGAGGTTTTGAAGTTGAAATCATATCTTTTAATTTGAAAGAACTCTTCCTAAGTTTTCCTAATTGGCAAGCATCACATATACTATCTACTTTAAAGTTTAACTTGGGAAGACCTCAAACTAAGTCAAGTTTTGATAACCTAGATAATAGTTTGAAATTTAAATGACCAAATCTTTTATGCCAAATCCAAGGGTCACTTGTATTACCCAAAAGACATAAGTTATCATTTGAAACTTTCATACTAAGGATATAAATATTTTTCTTCCTAATTCCTTCAAATATAATATTTGAATTATTATCTTCGAAGTGACACTTATCTTTTTCAAATTTAATCTTGTATTCTTTATCGCAAAGTTGACTAATGCTAAGTAGATTGTGTTTCAGATTCTTAACTAATAAAACATTAGAAATAGTAGGAGTTTTAGAGTTACCGACATTGCCAATGCCAATCACATATCGTTTTGAGTTGTCTCCAAAATTAACCAATCCTCCATCTTTATAGATAATATCATTCAACATATCTGGATTACCAGTCATGTGTCTTGAACATCCACTATCAAGTATCCGCTTATTCTTCTTGATTTGTACAATTTGTCCATTGAGCGTTGATTCTTCAAAGGCCATACAACATTTTTCTTTCTGCACAGAATAAAAACTTTGTAGATAACTTGGTTTTCCATAATAACTATATGCAGACTTATGAGACAATGATGATTTGAACAGTTTTAAACTAGTGTTAACAAAATCCCCAAAAATAGCCATTTTAAAAACTTTTTCAAAATTTAGATTATGAAAACTTTGAAAACCTCGCTCTGATACCAAATGTGAGAAAAGCGGATTACAGATCTTAAGGCTGGAATAACACTATAGGGGGGGTGAATAGTGTTATGTGGATTTTCTAAATCTTTTTAAAACTTATGTAAATTTAATCACCAACAAATGCAATTCACAGACACAGATATAATCATAGAATCAGACACATATACAAATAATAAATAAAAGTAGTAAAGGAAAGAACACACCAGGATTTTATACTGGTTCGGAGTTACCCTACATCCAGTCCCGTACAAACGTACAGATTTCTTATCAAAAATAATCTCCCAGATTACACCCTCGATTTCAAGGCCATGAGGTACACCCTCCTGTATTCGAGTCTGAGGCAAACTCTCTTGATTTACCAAGCCACAAGATCACCTAATCAATTTCCGGGGCAACAATCACACCAAATTGATTTCAAGGCTCAACCACACCTTTTACTCAACAGTTTGATTTACAAATAATACTATAACTCTGAATAGCACTGAGATCTTATGGAGAGAGTGGCAGAGAATCAAACAAGAGATAATCAAGTTTGATTCACTTGGTATTTCGGCAGAGTATAGTTTGGGATTCTTTAGGATAAATGTGGAAGATGAAGAGAAGAGAGAACAAGTGAAATCTGATGATAAATTCGTTTAGAACTACTGGTATTTATAGGAAATTAACAGCCATATCTATTCGTGAAAGGATACGACGAATAGACACTTCTTTTGAAAATTTGAATTTTGAATTTAACGGGCACCATGTCGACATGGGGGGTTGAGGGATGTCGACATGCTCTAGGCAAAATTGATGATTTTGATTTTCTTATTAAAATTGGTTTCTATAATTTGTCAAAACAATTTCTAAACTTTGTAAATATATTTGAATATAGTTTAAACATATAAAAGAGTTTAGAAAGTAATTTTTAATATATATAATCTTAATCTATAAAGTGATTTAAAATCTAAGTAAATATTTTAAAGCTAAATATTTAAAACAAGAGATAGTTTAAAAACAATGACAATTTTGAAATCAAAATATTAAAAATGATAAAGATAGTTTTGAGGCTAAAATATTTCAAACAAGAGAGATGTCTTTTTGAAAAGAAGGTTTTGAAAACATTTAAAATAAGAGATATATTTTTGAAAAACATTTTTATAAAATTAGTGGATTTCAAAATAGGACCACTATATGTTCCACTAGATATTGTCATGGGTTCCATCCCACTAGGGTTCCATCCCTTTAACAGGCTCGAAGTGGATTCCATTCCACGAATAAATTTCGAATAAAGATGTAAGTGCTTTCAAGAAGTTTTAACATAATTCTAGACTCAATACTTATCTTGTACTATTAAAATCTTGAACTCTTAATAACTTGATTTCTTGATACTCATGAATCTTCAATCTTGATATCTTTGATCTTTAAATTCATCAGTCTTGTATCTCTATACTGTACAGTCTTCAGTCTTGGTACCTACATGTTTATATCCTGCATATACATATATATTGTGACGACCCAGAATTTTTGAGCATTTGAAATTGAAATATTTAATTGATTTTAAATATTTAAAAGTTAATGTTTAATTTGAATTTCAAATATCACTATGAATTTGGCAATTAAATTATTAAATTTAATTATTGAAGTTGAGTAAAATATTTAATCTTCAGTTTTAAGCCGGTTAAAAATATTTCGAAGGCTTGGAAAATTTATATTTATGATACTGGAGATAATAGAGGTTTTAAATTTGAGTTTGAAGGTGATTTGTTCAGTTTTGAAATTTTATTGTTTAAATGGATATTTAAAAATAGCATTCCGAGGCACAGTCTCGGAATTCGACGAAACCAGTTCCATTGGATCCGTAATACTGTATTATTATCGGATTTCAATTTTCGTAGTGTTTGGAGTTGTTGTGTGAGCGTAAGATATATAAATGCGCTGGAATTTATATCGAAAATTCAATATAATAACGGGGTCCAAAAGCTATCTTCTCCATACGATCGAATTAGGACTCGGAACCTTTTTCATTGTGTTCGAAATAGGGGTTTAACATTATAAACGCCTGGCGGCATGCCTCGATAGGAGGTCAAGATTTTGAGTTGCGTTTAGCGAGACAATTTGAATTTAAATCCAAATATGATAAATACTTTATTGGCTGGTCAAATTAATCTCACATCAGAGCTTTTCCCCAGTCCTTTCTAAAACACTGTAGCAAATTGTCTCAGGCATGCAACCATCTTATCTTGTTCCCCCTTTCCACCTTAAAACACGCGACTTCTTCTGTTTTTCAAAACACTTGAGCATCTCGTTCAACTTAAAAACACGCTGCTGCTTCTCAAAATCTATTCGACAATTCAAAGGGAAAATAGCCGAATTCAATTCAAATCAAACTCGAGCCTCTCTCTATCTCTCTAAATCCCTCAGTTCTATTCATGAGTTCCAATCGAACTCGTATAAAAAAATGAAACAATCGAATAGATATATATTTAATCGAGTTCGCGAGTGCGATTAGGGTCGCAAGGCCGCGGAATGAAGGCGACGGCAAGGAGGTGTCGACCGAGATCGAGAGTAGGCGACAGGTTGCGGAGGTGCCTGAATTTGCGACAGCTAGGCGAAGTCATGGCGAGGGAGGCTACGTGTCGTAGGGTAGCCGTGCGCGAGGAAGTTGTTCGTGGATGATGGAATCGAGATGCTTGGAAGAGGCAGCGCTGCTACCTGGTTTTGGGGGATAATCGTGGTTCGTCGGCGACGTGATGGGTGAGCAGCTTCTCGTTTCTCCTTTTATTTGCTTTGAATTTTAGTTGTTTCTAAAAAATATAAATAGTTTTTTTTTACAGAAAAAATATATGCAGTAAGAACATCTCTGTTGTTATGTACAGAAGAAGATAAAAATATATTTGAAATATATTTCAGTAAAGTATAGAAACCCTTTCTATTTTGGATCTAATAAATATATATATTTTAATTCACATACATATTTTAATTTAAAAATAGTAAATATACATATACAAGATTTTGGAAAATATAAGAGTTCATATAAAGATAAGATTTTTAAAACCCATATAGATTATTTTTATATGCAGTTTGGAAATGGAAAAAAATAAAATACGATTTACTTGTTTATTCAAATAATTTATTAAGGTGATAAATTTGTTAAATTGAATTATTAGTTTAAAATCAAATTATTGGTTTAAATTAAATAAATAAATGGTGGTTAAATGTTTGATTAATTCAAAATATTAATAAATCATATAATGTTGTACAAGGTCTAAAACTATGAAGAAACAAGTCGAGATTTGGATTGGAATTTCAAAACATCAAAAGTGAGTTAATCTCACTCTTCTGGATTATTATTTAAATTTAAATGGTTAAATTTAAATAATTGGTTGAATGATTGAATTGGTTTGATGTGCTATATTATATATAGTAGTATATATAGTATATATTGGAGTTGTTGATATTCCCGCATTATATAGCGGATGAGACCCTATGCGCTGCATAATAGCGGAGGATATTTTATAAACCCATATACCACGATATTCCACCTCGAAGTGGAATTGGTATTGTGCTAACATCTGTGGATGCAGGGAAAACAGGTTGGAGGGATCCAACTGGATTCCTCAAAATTATTTAGATTGTTTTATATTCTGTGTTATGAATATTGGATATTCTGTGGTGAATAATATTGATAATTGGAATATTGAATGTTATGGTTTGCTTGAATATTCGGTACCCTAAATTACCAAAATATATAGAAGTGGATTTTGAAAGGAAAATAAAGGAATGGATTTTCAAATAAACTAATTTTAAAGAATTTGAATAAATTTAAGAACAAATTTGGAAAAGAATAAAAGTGATTTCAAAATTCTAATAAATATGGGAAAAGGGGATTTTGAATAAGCAGAAAAATAATGAATATTTAGCTTAAGCAATATTATTTAAAAGAATAAAGAATTTATTTTAATTCACGGTTTAAATGTAATTCAAAAGAAAAGAGAAGAGATTTGGGAAATCTGAAATTGGTATTCTCAGTTTAAAGGGATTTTTCAATCATAATAAAGAAATGGAATTTAAAGTTAAAGGATTTTGAAATAAACGGAGTAAGTAAAGGAATTTATTTAAAAGTAAAGTAAATCGGAAATCAATTTGGGAATTGATTTAAGTGTTTAAAACGGGATTTTTAAAAGAGAAGTGAGACTTTGGATTTATAAACTGGGTTTATAAAAGTGAAGAAATATATCAGTGGATATTTGGAAGAATAAATTCACGGTGGGAATTTATTATAGAAATGGGTAAATTTTTTAAAAAATAAATATTGATTTATTTTGAAAGATGTGAAAGAAAAGTGTATTTCCCTGAATAGCCAAGTACGTTTTCAAAGTAAACTTTTAAGTATAAGCTAAAGGTTTAAAAGTTGATTTAAAGTATGTTTTGGAAAATCTATTATTTTTAAATGTTTAAACTTTAAAGTAAGTATTTTTCAAATCTATTTTAATAGTAATTATTTAAAGATGGTTTGGTATTATGTTTAAATGATAAAAGAATCTAGTTTTATATTTTATTAAGTAGCTTTATTTAAATATTCTTAAAGTATATATCTTTGAATAAAGTATTAAAGTAGTTTTAATTTAAATGTTTTAAAGTATATTTTATAATAAAGTGTTTCTAAATTATTTTAAAATCTAATGTTTTTGGTACTTGGTGATTTCAGTGGAAATAGGAATATTTGGAAAATTTATTCCATGAGAGAAGGATGGTTTGAAATTGTTTTCAAAGGATTGAAAATGGAAATATATCTTGCGAAGATATTTTGAGGTTAATAAATAATTTGGAAAATTATTTATTGTTTGATGGATGTTTGTGAATGTTAATTGATAGTTAAAGAACCGACTATCAATATTGGCTAATGCATTGATCGTTTCGAAGAGACCGGGATCAGGATTTATTTTCCGAAAACCACTTCGATTCGTTTTGTACGTTTCCGTGGGGAAAACAAGTTTGGGGTCAAAGATGGAGCAGTGAAGTGCAAGGGCTAGTCGCTACTAATCCTGAGGATGATTCCAAATGGATGTAGTAGGAGTAGTGCCTTCGGTTCCGTTCGAACCCGGGACGGACTTGTATGGATGAATGCTTTCGGAACATCGTCAGGTGGACGATGGGCATTCTAAGGGATATGTTCTATAAAGGTAACGCTTAGCCTCAAGCCTCATCAACCGGGAATGACTGAAAATCAGGGGATATGCAGCAAGGCTTCGTGGGTAGCCCCCACTTGAGAGTAAGGTCATCCCTGTCTAGATGTCCCTTTTTATTTCGGCTTAGTGGTGCGGTTGCTGATCCCAACCGTGGGGTGATTTTACTCGGAATTATCCAGTAAGGGATGGTTCCGGTCTTGTGTTGCAGGGGAGTGGGCGTACTCCTCGGTACTGTGATCTAGGCCACGTACTGTGACAGATGCCCCAGTGCCTAGTTATTGATGGAAATCCATTCTCCCTACGTGCCTGTACGGTTTTGATTGTGCTCAACTATTGCTGAAACGTGAGATGCAAGCATTTCAGCTAGATTATATTTTACTTTCTATAGACACTATTATAATATCAGACGGATTTGATAAAAAGTGTTTGGCTATCGTAAGGTAAAAACCCGACATGTTTATTTGTTGAGTGGTCTTACGAGATGCCCTTGATTTCAAAAGATTTCGAAACTTTAATAATTAATTTGAGTGTAATTTTCTCACGCTGGTATTCTAGACTGACTCGGGTGTTATTTTATTATAATGCTCGGGTCAGACCGAGTATTATAGGATACATGTTATGATGCTGTGGAGCTCAGGAGACGAGCTGGATGGCGAGACGTATCACACGTATATGATGTATATTCCGCTATGTTGTGTATGTTGTGTATTTTGTATGTAGGACAAGGTATTATAACTGTCCCAAATCGTGATATTGATTATATTGTATTCTGATGATGTATGTATAAACAGATATAGTTTCTTTTCTGTAAAGATCAGCTATTATCTATTATATATTGTTCCGCTGCGATTGTGAGATTCTGATGTTGATTTTTCTATTTTCTTCTTCTACCTCTTCTTCTTCAACTCAAATGGTTCGTATTTCCGTTCTTCTTGAGTTTATTAATGGAGATTAATGTCTTTTAAGGGGTACGGAACTACGGGTTGTTACAGTGGTATTAGAGCTTAGGCTGGCGATAACCTTGGCTCTGGTGGGGATTACTCATAGAATATAGTCCATAGTACTCTAGGATGAGTTTGAATGTATTAATAGATATGAACGCGTATTTGTTAGTGATTATAAAATGGTTTTATATTGTGTTGATTGGTTTATTGAGTGGTTTATGGATTCTAGTCAATACGAGTAATTAACGTTATTGATAGGGATCTCTAAACACTTGAATAGAACAATTCGACACAATATTGTTTTAAAATGGGTAAATGAAATAATTTTACCCAAATTATTTTGTATATAAAACAAATAATTTTTGAAAATTATTATAGTTATATATATGGATGCTTGGTTGTTAAGGAGTGATAATAATAACCTATTGTCACTATTGTGAGGAGATTAAATAAGAAATTGAAATCAAAAGTTAAGAAATAAATTTATGTACGAATGGGATTTGTAAGGGAAAATTATAAATGTGATTTATAATGAAATGAAAATTCCATAGTAATATTAGAATATAAATTGAAAGAATTTGGGAATTCGAAATTTTGGAAATAAAATTACTTTGAGTTTGAAAATGGTTTCCAAAGGTTTTAGAGAAATAATGGTGGTATTATTTCGGTAATATTTTTGAAATTGGATTGAAATCTAGGGAGATTTGGAATTTAAAAATACTTGAGGGATTTTTAAGAGATAAAAGCATTTAACTCTCTTTCGGTCGCTGGAAAATAACTTCGGTGATGACTGCAGCATCATCGATGTTCATTTTCGAGTTTCCAGAAGAGAAATTGCTACCAAATTGTTTTAAATTGGAATTGTTTAAAAACTAGGTCTGATTTTGAAATTCAAAGAGATAATTGAATTTACCAAAGAATTTTGGATATAATTGATTTCAAATGATTTTTGAAATACTTAAGTGATTATTGAAGACCTGAGATTGGTTTAAAAATGTCATGGATTATAAAACAGGTTTGGAAATTTATAAAGTTTAAAAATTTCCTAGAATGAAATTAACTTGTAAAAAGTTAACAAAGTTAGGAAGATAAACAAATTAAATAAAGTAAACTAAAGAAGGTTAGTAATGTGTAATTGAAAAATATAGTTTGAGTGGATTAAAGGAACAAAGTTCTAAGAATTAAAAATTTATTAGAATTTGGAAAAAAAATATAGTAAATGTAACTAATTTAAAGTAAGTGTAGAAACGGAATAAGTTAGAAGAATAAGTTGAATGGTCTTGTTATTAATAAATTGAATTCAGAAATAAAATGTGAATGCAAATTAGAATTTATAATGGATTGTATGAGTATACTAATTGAATTAAATTAGTAAAATAAAATGGAATTGAATAAAATTCTATGGATCGATAGAAGTAAACAAATATTGATTTTTGAATCAATTGTCATGAATATGAGCTTGTTTGGATTACAAATGAATTGAATGTAAGAAGATAAGTTGAAATCATTTCGAATTGAATAAGATGAAGTAAAAATCAGGTAAAAGCAATTGAATTAATATTGAGACCTTATAAATTGCTTATGAAAACTATTTTGTGAATATTGCTTATTAAAGGCATGTGTTTAGCTATTGAAAGTAAGTGAAATGTTAATTAATTGCATATATTTGTCACTTACATATTTGAATTGTGTAAGTACAGGTTCAGGGGCCGTTTGGCTGGATTCGGTCGTGCTAAAATGCTAATAATAAACCGCTTTGCTTAAAAATGCTAATAAAGGTACGCCTACGCAATAAAAAAATAGGAAATATGAACTGTTTTTGTTTTTCCGACCATGTTGGTCAATGTATATATATTTATATCTCTTGTCAAATTGCAAAAGCTACTCCGTACAAAGGGGACTCTGCCAAAATTTTCTGAAAATTTTGGGAGTTAGAAAATTTTTGGAAATTTTCCCTAACGACAAATGATTTAAAATTGGTAAGCAAATAGAATTGAAACTGAGTATTGAAATCTGATTTAAAATTGTGTATGTAAAGTAAAGTGGATAAAAATTCAATATTCAGAGTTTGAAGACAAATTGAATTCAAAAAAAAAAATTGAAAATGAAAATCTAAATGAAAATTTGGAAATAAAGGTATTGAGATTTGAAATGAATTAGTAAATTGAAGCAAATTGAAATTGATATGGAATTGGAATTCAATTTGAATATGCACTTCAGTGGTGAAGTAGTAAAATAAATATAAGAAATATTTATATTGAACTTAAGAATTGAAGAATGAAATTCTTAAGTAAATTGGTATTGGGAATATACTAAGTAATTTTGGAATGGAGGAATATACTAAGTGAATAATTGAATGAAGATTAAAACTGAAAGTTGTGAAATGGGATAATTGTGGATAAGTGAATAGAAATCAAATGAATGTGAATAAAAGAGAATTGATATAGCTGATAATCAATTGAAATTAATACGTAGGATGTACGTATATTATTTTACTCGCATAGTGATTTGATCCGGATTCAAGCATAGAATTTCGAGGTAATTACACCGATCCGAGTTAGGGTTTTTCACTCGATTTTCAACGGCGAACCCTGGATATGGATTTTGATTGATTCTGGATATTCTCTATCATAGTTTATGGCTATGCAAGGAGAATGACAGTTTCTGATCAAGAAACCAAATCTGAGTCCGCACTAGGAAGGCGGGTGGACGATACTAGTTTGGAAGTGAAATTGTGTGATCGAGTGAGCGATCGAATTTGATATTGCGTACGAATGATATATGTGCATCGTACGGGCTTAAGTAAAGCCAATATTGAAAATTTTGAAAAGAAATGTATAAAATGATTTTGGAACTGTGATTGGATATTATTGCTTAGTAAGATATACAGGTAATTAAAGGAAAAAGGAAAATGGGTTTTTGATTTCAGAAGATAAAATTTAATCGCCCGACAAAGGTATGTGCTTAAATTTCTGTATGAAATTTGATGATTTTCTTGTCTAGCCACTTGGTTTTTTTGTTTTCTTTTGAAATTTGGGGGCCTGTTGAGGCATTTTGTAGTTGTACCGAGCTAGCCGCGCAAAGGAGACGTTGGCAAAATTTTTTGAAAATTTAAGGAGTTAGAAAAATTTTGAGAAAATTTTGATAATTCAAAATTTGGTTTCAAATTTAAATTTGAATGGTTGGGTATGTGATATTGGTTGGAAACTATGGAAGGCTTTGGGAAGTTAGAGTGATAGTGTGTCTTTGATAAAAGATTTGTTTTGGCAAATTGTTTTAAACTATTTGGATTTGAGAAGATAGTTAACAGGAATTGAATCATTCTTCCTAACTAGTAATTTCGGGTACGAAATTCTTTTAAGGGGGGAGGAATGTGACGACCCGGAATTTTTGAGCATTTGAAATTGAAATATTTAATTGATTTTAAATATTTAAAAGTTAATGTTTAACTTGAAATTCAAATATCACTATGAATTTGGCAATTAAATTATTAAATTTAATTATTGAAGTTGAGTAAAATATTTAATCTTCAGTTTTAAGCCGGTTAAAAATATTTCGAAGGCTTGGAAAATTTATATTTATGATACTGGAGATAATAGAGGTTTTAAATTTGAGTTTGAAGGTGATTTGTTCAGTTTTGAAATTTTATTGTTTAAATGGATATTTAAAAATAACATTCCGAGGCACAGTCTCAGAATTCGACGAAACTAGTTCCATTGGATCCGTAATACTGTATTATTATCGGATTTCAATTTTCGTAGTGTTTAGAGTTGTTGTGTGAGCGTACGATATATAAACGCGCTGGAATTTATATCGAAAATTCAATATAATAACGGGGTCCAAAAGCTATCTTCTCCATACGATCGAATTAGGTCTCGGAACCTTTTTCATTGTGTTCGAAATAGGGGTATAACATTATAAACGCCTGGCGGCATGCCTCGACAGGAGGTCAAGATTTTGAGTTGTGTTTAGCGAGACAATTTGAATTTAAATTCAAATATGATAAATACATTATTGGCTGGTCAAATTAATCTCACATCAGAGCTTTTCCCTAGTCCTTTCCAAAACACTGTAGCAAATTGTCTCAGGCATGCAACCATCTTATATTGTTCCCCCTTTCCACCTTAAAACACGCGACTTCTTCTGTTTTTCAAAACACTTGAGCATCTCGTTCAACTTAAAAACACGTTGCTGCTTCTCAAAATCTATTTGACAATTCAAAGGGAAAATGGCCGAATTCAATTCAAATCAAACTCGAGCCTCTCTCTCTCTCTAAATCCCTAAGTTCTATTCACGAGTTCCAATCAAACTCGTATAAAAAAAAGAAACAATCGAATAGATATATATTTAATCGAGTTCGCGAGTGCGATTAGGGTCGCAAGGCCGTGGAATGAAGGCGACGACAAGGAGGTGTCGACCGAGATCGAGAGTAGGCGACAGGTTGCGGAGGTGCTCGAATTTGCGGCAGCAAGGCGAAGTCATGGCGAGGGAGGTTGCGTGTCGTAGGGTAGCCGTGCGCGAGGACATTGTTCGTGGATGATGGAATCGAGATGCTTGGAAGAGGCAGTGCTGCTACCTGGTTTTGGGGGATAGTCGTGGTTCATCGGCGACGTGATGGGTGAGCAGCTTCTCGTTTCTCCTTTTATTTGCTTTGAATTTTAGTTGTTTCTAAAAAAAAAATATAAATAGTTTTTTTTTACAGAAAAAATATATGCAGTAAGAATATCTCTGTTGTTATGTACAGAAGAAGAGAAAAATATATTTGAAATATATTTCAGTATAGTATAGAAACCCTTTCTATTTTGGATCTAATAAATATATATATTTTAATTCACATACATATTTTAATTTAAAAATAGTAAATATACATATACAAGATTTTGGAAAATATAAGAGTTTATATAAAGATAAGATTTTTAAAACCCATATAGATTATTTTTATATGTAGTTTGGAAATGGAAAAAAATAAAATACGATTTACTTGTTTATTCAAATAATTTATTAAGGTGATAAATTTGTTAAATTGAATTATTAGTTTAAAATCAAATTATTGGTTTAAATTAAATAAATAAATGGTGGTTAAATGTTTGATTAATTCAAAATATTAATAAATCATATATTGTTGTACAAGGTCTAAAACTATGAAGAAACAAGTCGAGATTTGGATTGGAATTTCAAAACATCAAAGGTGAGTTAATCTCACTCTTCTGGATTATTATTTAAATTTAAATGGTTAAATTTAAATAATTGGTTGAATGATTGAATTGGTTTGATGTGCTATATTATATATAGTAGTATATATAGTATATATTGGAGTTGTTGATATTCCCGCATTATATAGCGGATGAGACCCTATGCGCCGCATAATAGCGGAGGATATTTTATAAACCCATATACCGCGATATTCCACCTTGAAGTGGAATTGGTATTGTGCTAACATCTGTGGATGCAGGGAAAACAGGTTGGAGGGATCCAACTGGATTCCTCAAAATTATTTAGATTGTTTTATATTCTGTGTTATGAATATTGGATATTATGTGGTGAATAATATTGATAATTGTAATATTGAATGTTATGGTTTGCTTGAATATTCGGTACCCTAAATTACCAAAATATATAGAAGTGGATTTTGAAAGGAAAATAAAGGAATGGATTTTCAAGTAAACTAATTTTAAAGAATTTGAATAAATTTAAGAACAAATTTGGAAAAGAATAAAAGTGATTTCAAAATTCTAATAAATATGGGAAAAGGGGATTTTGAATAAGCAGAAAAATAATGAATATTTAGCTTAAGCAATATTATTTAAAAGAATAAAGAATTTATTTTAATTCACGGTTTAAATTTAATTCAAAAGAAAGGAGAAGAGATTTAGGAAATCTGAAATTGGTATTCTCAGTTTAAAGGGATTTTTCAATCATAATAAAGAAATGGAATTTAAAGTTAAAGGATTTTGAAATAAACGGAGTAAGTAAAGGAATTTATTTAAAAGTAAAGTAAATCGAAAATCAATTTGGGAATTGATTTAAGTGTTTAAAACGGGATTTTTAAAAGAGAAGTGAGACTTTGGATTTATAAACTGGGTTTATAAAAGTGAAGAAATATATCAGTGGATATTTGGAAGAATAAATTCACGGTGGGAATTTATTATAGAAATGAGTAAATTTGTTTAAAAATAAATATTGATTTATTTTGAAAGTTGTGAAAGAAAAGTGTATTTCCCTGAATAGCCAAGTACGTTTTCAAAGTAAACTTTTAAGTATAAGCTAAAGGTTTAAAAGTTGATTTAAAGTATGTTTTGTAAAATCAATTATTTTTAAATGTTTAAACTTTAAAGTAAGTATTTTTCAAATCTATTTTAATAGTAATTATTTAAAGATGGTTTGGTATTATGTTTAAATGATAAAAGAATCTAGTTTTATATTTTATTAAGTAGCTTTATTTTAAATATTCTTAAAGTATATATCTTTGAATAAAGTATTAAAGTAGTTTTAATTTAAATGTTTTAAAGTATATTTTATAATAAAGTGTTTCTAAATTATTTTAAAAATCTAATGTTTTTGTTACTTGGTGATTTCAGTGGAAATAGGAATATTTGGAAAATTTATTCCATGAGAGAAGGACGGTTTGAAATTGTTTTCAAAGGATTGAAAATGGAAATATATCTTGCGAAGATATTTTGAGGTTAATAAATAATTTGGAAAATTATTTATTGTTTGATGGATGTTTGTGAATGTTAATTGATAGTTAAAGAACCGACTATCAATATTGGCCAATGCGTTGATCGTTTCGAAGAGACCCGGATCAGGATTTATTTTCCGAAAATCACTTCGATTCGTTTTGTACGTTTCCGTGGGGAAAACGAGTTTGGGGTCAAAGATGGAGCAGTGAAATGCAAGGGCTAGTCGCTACTAATCCTGAGGATGATTCCAAATGGATGTAGTAGGAGTAGTGCCTTCGGTTCCGTTCGAACCCGGGATGGACTTGTATGGATGAATGCTTTCGGAACATCGTTAGGTGGACGATGGGCATTCTAAGGGATATGTTCTATAAAGGTAATGCTTAGCCTCAAGCCTCATCAACCGGGAATGACTGAAAATCAGGGGATATGCAGCAAGGCTTCGTGGGTAGCCCCCACTTGAGAGTAAGGTCATCCCTGTCTAGATGTCCCTTTTTATTTCGGCTTAGTGGTGCGGTTGCTGATCCCAACCGTGGGGTGATTTTACTCGGAATTATCCAGTAAGGGATGGTTCCAGTCTTGTGTTGCAGGGGAGTGGGCGTATTCCTAGGTACTGTGATCTAGGCTACGTACTGTGACATGTGGTACCCAAGTGCCTAGTCATTGATTTAAATCCATTCTCCCTACGTGCCTGTTCGGTTTTGATTGTGCCCAACTATTGCTGAAACGTGAGATGCAAGCATTTCAGCTAGATTATATTTTACTTTCTATAGACACTATTATAATATCAGACGGATTTGATAAAAAGTGTTTGGCTATCGTAAGGTAAAAACCCGACATGTTTATTTGTGGTGTGGTCTTACGAGATGCTCTTAATTTCAAAAGATTTTGAAACTTTAATAATTAATTTGAGTGTGATTTTCTCACGCTGGTATTCCAGACTGACTTGGGTGTTATTTTATTATAATGCTCGGGTCAGACCGAGTATTATAGGATACAGGTTATGATGCTGTGGAGCTCAGGAGACGAGCTGGATGGCGAGACGTATCACACGTATATGATGTATATTCCATTGTGTTGTGTATGTTGTGTATTTTGTATGTAGGACAAGTTATTATAACTGTCCCAAATCGTGATATTGATTATATTGTATTCTGATGATGTATGTATAAACAGCTATAGTTTCTTTTCTGTAAAGATCAGTTATTATCTATTATATATTGTTCCGCTGCGATTGTGAGATTCTGATGTTGATTTTTCTATTTTCTTCTTCTACCTCTTCTTCTTCAACTCAAATGGTTCGTATTTCCGTTCTTCTTGAGTTCATTAATGGAGATTAATGTCTTTTAAGGGGTACAGAACTGCGAGTTGTTATATATATATATATCTAAACTATAATGTTAGTATTTATATTTTATAACAATTTCTAAGGTTATTGTCATCAAAACCATCCTTCTCATGGACTAACAGGTTTAAATTTTGATAATTATCTAAGCTATGGATAATTTGTTATGAATTTTGAATGAAAGAAATAGATAATTTGGATTTAAAATTAATTTCGGCAAATATATAAAGTATTTTGGGACTAAAATTTATCTATGTTAGAAAACATATTAAAAGTAGATTAAGATGATTTCTAGGGGCTTTTCCTAAGTGATTTACTATGGAAATCAAATTAATTTAGTTTGAATACTTAAATGTCTTAATTGTTTTGTTAAGGGGAAGAGTTTCTTTGTTAAAATATTTTTAACTATTAATGGTTGAATTTGGCAGCCTTTTTAGAAAAAGATTTTGGTAAAGGATTGGCAACCGATTATATTTTGACAAATAAGACAAGTTAGGTATACAGGAATTTCTTCTAGAGGTATAAAAATCAATTTCGCTTCGAATTACAGACTTGCCACTTCCATTTGCTTGCTTCTGAAATCATCCCATTCAAAACCAATACACATGATATCAAATAGTTGGTATGTTGCGTATTGGAGAAAGGCGTAAGGGGATGGTGTCGAAAGCTTGCTTTCAAAGGGGTGAATGCCATTTTTAATAGCTTTCAAATCAACCCACTTGCCTTTGTTTTGCTTTCGAAATAGATGCCGCTTACTTTGTTTTCCAAGAAGCTTTCGAAAGGGTTAAAGTTACTCTTAAATAGCTTTCGAATGGATTGCCTCTTGCCTTTGTTTTGAAAGTAGCTTTCGATTGAGTTGCCACATATGAAGTTTTAAAAAGGAGCTTTCGAAAGGGTAGTTTCTATTGAACCTAGTCGAAACCTAGCTGCTGTCTTCATACCTTTCAAATGGGTTAAATGCCGCTTTTCTTCATAGCCATATAACAATGAGTTCGAAAGGGAAGCTTTTGTTTTATTAATATTGTAGCCACTTCCTAATGCTTTCGAAAGGGTTCCTGTAGTCTTTTATATTAAAGGTTTCGAAGGCATTTCGAAAGGTTGTTTTGAAGATATCATTTTCCCAATTATTTTACTTAAAGGTCAATGCTTTCGAAAGGGTTCTTGTAGCCACTTATATCAATGCTTTCGAAAGGGTAGTTTCAAAGCTATCTGTTACCTAAATTCTTTTACTTGAAGATTAATGTTTTTGAAAGGGTTACTTCCGCTTATGTTCACTTTGAACTAGAAGTTATATTTAAGGTTAAACCCATAGTTTTTGAAAGAGATACTTTCAAATGGTTTCATAGCTATGCTTCTATAAATCCTATTTGAACTAAATTGTTTTGAAAGATAAGCTTTAATACTTTCGAAAGGAATGTTTTAATGGTTTTGAAAGGAAGGTTTTGATGTTCGAAAGGGTTTGAGTGTCTCAGAAGGCATATATTTAAGTGATTTGAATACTTTCAAAGGATATATTTTAATGGTTTCGAAAGAAAGCCTAAGGTTTTGAAATCCTCAGTTTTCAAACAAGAAACTCAATCTCAATTTTTAAAGAAGAACCCATGAGAATATGAAAGAGTTTTGAAATGGCATCCAACTTTGGTGTTATTGAAGAAGCTTTTCTTGCTAAAGATAACGGGTTAAAGGTATTAACCATATTTCATTTGAAATGATTACAAGGAATTAAACCAGAGATGTTTATATTATTATGTTATGATTAGTTATTATGTATGCTTTTTCTGTAAACCTATTCACTTTATAATCAACCCATAACTACAATTTGTGGTATTAATGGCAGAATAACTGTTAGGTTGACCAAGTAGTGAATATAAATTAAGTTAACTCATGTATGAGTAGAATTGCATCCAGGAGGTCAAATAGATTAGAATGTAGGATGTCCAAAGACTGATCAAAGAGTTGTTAGTTTAGACAGGTTCATAGTAAACCCATGAAAACTATGTATGGAAAAAGTTACTAGTAGGAGCCAATAAGTTCTTAGTGATCACATGAAAACTTTATCCGGATTAAGTTATTGACAGTGATCAATAGGTTCATTTTCAATCCATGAAAATTATGACATGAGAGAAGTTATTAGAGATACTAATAGGTTCTTAGTGAACCCATGAAAACTATGAAACTGGGAAGATAGTCCATGAGCTTTGAATAGGTTATTAGTCGGCCCAGGAAAACTAATAGGTTAATAGTGACCCTAGAAACTACAAGTGAGACAAATAGTCAAATGAATGAGGATGTGAAATTCAGAATAAATTGCATGTTTTCATATCATCATGATATATTTTATTATGTTATTTCTTAACCATTATGGATGTAGGTGCATAGTATATGCATGGTTACTATAAATTGAGTTAGGATACTAGTGAGGGGAAAACTCATTCCGCTAAGCGACGTGATCACTAGATATCTATATGGTTCGAGATGATAGGTTATTATTCACATCAGACATTTTGTCTGACCCGAAGTTTATGTTTCCCCTTAAAATCTCGATGCTCAATTAATTTTGAGTAGTCTGAGAGTTAGGGTTTTTAGGTTCTCCTTTAAAAGAATAATCTTCCGGAGACGTGCAGGAGTAAAGCTAGCTATTAGGAGTTCTTTTTATTTGATTCCGCTGTGTTTTGGATGTAATGTCAAAGTTTTTTATTTGTCTATATTTTGACTCTGATCATCCAAGGGTGCACCTTCACATGTCACTCTTGGCGTATTTTGTAATAATTATATTTCTCTGAACATGGTTTACGAATTGGGACTATGTAATGAATTTGAAACATGATTTGAAGTTGAATGAGAAATCCGTTTTATGATTCTAAATTTTTTCCGTATCCATGTGTTTCTGTTATATCAATGTTTCTAACATTACCGCATTTGATCAACCGAGAATTAATAACTATGGATGACGTCAACATCCGTAGCCGTTAGTTTTAGGCCTCCAGATGGGGTATGTTACACCTGTTGTTGCCACTTCAACCCCCAGTAAAAAGTTCAAGGTTGGGAAGGAGCATACTCCTGTAGTTCTAGATTAAGAAAAATATGTAAACATAGATGCAAGTCCCGAGGCCTTAAACCTTAACTCTCCTAGAAAAATGGCTCAATAGCCAACAGAGGTGGGACAGTCTCAGGACTCGCTTCTGAATATCCATTTTCTAGATACTTCTTAGGCTCTTTAGCATATATGCAAGGATCTTAGCTTATCTCTTGCCCCAGAAGATCCACTCCCCTCTAAGTCTCAGGCAAGAACTCTTGTCAGTAACTTTGACGATCTTCTTCAATTGGTCGTCCACTCTCCACCTTTTACTTCTCTTAAACCGCCACAGTTTTCTTCTTATTCCCAAGATCACATCTTTACTATTCTCAAGCAGTTCTTATCGGTACGTGCCTTTCTCTCTTTAACTATTTTAGTTTCTCAAATCTAAACATAATGTTCTAACTTATACTTGTTGCTTATTCTAGGCAGCTGCCCAAAGGTCTTCCAATGAGGTACCTAAGCTAAAAGAGTAGATTTCTTCGCTTAACACTAACATAATCGACCTTTCAACAGCGAAGGATTAGGCTATGGCTGAGAAGGAAAAAATTGCCTCCTTTAATGAAGATAAAAGAGCTAGACAAGCACTAGATGATAAGGTGAGGACTCTAGAAGAAAAAGTTGGGGAGGCCGATAAAAGAGAGGCCAGGCTTGCAAAGGAGAATGAACTTCTAAAGAAGAAGCTTCGGAGGAAAAGAACCCTCCTGACTAAATCAACTGGCATTATTAAAGATGCAAAGCAGAAGGTCTCCTATTTTCTTGACATGGCTCTCGATTTCATTATCGAGATATGCTATGAGAAGGCTTTATACCATGCATATGCTAATAATATTCACAAGTGCCCAAATATGGACCTCCCCTTTCTTCCAGCTTGGAATGAGGGGTTTAAATAAAAATTTAGTGTAATGCTTGAGAAAGCTCTAGGATCTAAGGAGTCCTCTGATGAGGAGGAGGGGATTGATGCTAAGAAATTGCTTATTTTTAATGATCCTCCATTAGACAAGGAGATGGAGTCCAATGAGGAAGAGGAGGATGATGATGAGAACAGGAATGATGATGGTCATGACGATGAGGATCATGATGATGACGACAATGGTGGTGGTGATAAAAAGGGTTCCTCTGGAAGACCAAATGAGAAGGATGGAGCGAGAGACGCTAACATGGACTCGGCGACCTAAGGTACAGAAGTTACTGAAATTCCTGATTTCTTAATTAAAGATTCTCCTTGGAAAGGAAATGCTCCTCAAAGTCATAAGCCTAATGGGAAAGAGAAAATTTCTTCATCTCAAATTCCGAAAATTTCTTCATCTCAAATTCCATTTTCTTAGGTATGGATCTCTTTATTTAAGCATTTTAACTTATCAAGCAGTTTTTAGTTAACATGTTAATTATTTTAGTCAAGGAGAAAATCAAAATACTATTATGAGGTTATGCTTGATAAGAAGCAACTGGAAATAAATCAACTAAATGGTGAATTGGATAGGCTTTTGAAGGAGCATATCAAACCGTTTGAGAAATATAATAATAATAATCTCACTACTATTGCATTAAGTTTTTTCAAAGAAAGGCAAATTTCTCCATGCATGAACGATAGGAATGTCTTGGAGAACGCGAAACTTATGACTCTTTTTTGGATGCTGGTCAACAATAGGAAATGTCTTGGAGAAGTTTCTCTATGGAGTTTGTTCCAAGGGTATATTTATTGGTTTTTCTTACTTGACAACAACTGCAGGGGTTTGTTTAGGCGCTTTCATCGTAGATGAACATAGCTTTGATCCTCATCCTAGAACATGTTGGAATATCCCAAATAATTGCTTCTATCCCTCTTTCTTCTCATTTTCTTTCCTTAGAAAAACTCAAATATAATAAGAAGAGATCTACTTCTTAATTTTACAAGAAATCAATTTTGTATGAACCCGAGTAATTGTATAATTAAAATATGTAATTCAAGTAGTTTATAAACTTTATCGATTTTGTCTCTCTAATTTTCACATATTATACAGATTAAGGAACTCCTTAATAGTCATGTTCCTATGGAACCTTTGAGTAAGTTTGCCAAGTTAAAAGAGATTTTAAGGAGAAGTCTTTAACCATTAGAACATCTCACCTACCAAGGCACTGCTTCCTAAGAGGTTTACAAGAAGTATACACATGATTCCCTCATTTTTGTTTGATTTTCTGGGTGATGAAAAAGACAAACTACTTAGTGAAATTCAAACTTATCATGCTAAATTGCTATGTGGTCACACTAGCCCTTCAGCCGGAAAATGGGTTTATCATTAATTGCCCCCAGTTAATACTCTAGAAGAAATTAAAGCTCCTTTTGATTCTACCCTTCCTTATCGGTCATGTCATTTGAAAAGGTCAAAATTGGCTTTTCAAAATTTTAAGAGTTAGTTAAATGTTCAAAAATGGAATTGTGATGTAATTTAAATTTCCTTATTTTTTGTAAACTTTGCTATTATTAATGAAATAGCTTATTTTTCATGTATTAATTTCCCCATTTTACTTATTCTAAATAGGAGAGTCAGTTAGCACTTGCACATGGTCCTACATATGCTCTTTCTCGATTAAACGTTATTAAAGATAAACTAACAGCCGATATAGTAAAAAGACGATTTTCTCAAGTCACTTCAACTTTACAATTTCCAGATAATCCATAAGCGCAAGAGTGGCACAAGAAATATTATCAATTAAGATCAACATTTAGAAACTATACAGAAATGGCCTCTAGCTTAGAATTTCAAGAGTTGAAAAAGAAGATTGACATGGTCCTAGAGTTTGGATCTTCAGTCGATATTGTTGCAGAACGGCCAAATTACATTAACGAATAAATGATATTAAAGTGGATTTAATGAAGAGTCAAGTATCCTACCAATCTTTGGAACTCATTGCGAGCGGAGGCGGTTCTAGACTTCCTACTCCTACTCCAGGGAGGTTGACATGATATCAGTCTTTAGTTAGCCAAGATTTCCCACTTTATTAAACCCACCTCTGGGTCTAAGTAACAAAGTGATTTCTCAGTGGGGTAGGCAAGTCAAATTCGAACGCATGCAATTCTTTAATAAGAAATGGAATAAAAAAGTCTCTCAATCCCTTAATGATTATGAAAGTTAGGTTGAAATCAGATGATCCCATTTTTTCTATGAGCCATCTTTTATGTCTTCTAAGTGTTCTCCCAAAATTTCAAGTCAATCCAACTCTGTATGAGTTCTCTAGGTCTATTTTAAATTAGCTACTTCTGATTAAACAGCTTAAATAAGATGAGTGTTCACTTCTCGAGCTAGATTATTTGGCATGCTATGAAACTTGGCAAGCATGATCATGATGCAAGAGGTTTGGTCAACTCATGATGCTTCCCTATGGATCGTTAACGATGAATGAGTGGTGGATCTTAAAGAATTAAAGAGCATGGCCCAAATCTTAAAAGGAACCAACAAGGCTCTTAATCGTGCATTAAGGACTTAAATTGACTCAGTTAATGATGCAGATACCATTCAAAGGAAAGAGAAGAAACTCAAAGAACTTTTGGATATGGCCATTCGCCACATTATTGATTCTTTTCGGTTGCTGAAGATCTAGATAGGATAGCACAGAGCCTTGAACTTTAGTGAAGAATTGCTTGTAGATTTTTAAATAGATCCCTTTTTGTAGTTCAATTTATGTACCTGTGACTTTTCTATACACCATATTAGATAATAAATGAATTTGTATTCAAATGAATGTTACCTTGAATGTACCTATGTTCTTTTGGATGTGCTAAATTATTTGAGATGTATATCCGCTTTCTAATATTTTGAGCCTTTAACTTTTCAAACATTACTAATAATATAAGCAATTTACTTTAAAACATTTATTAATAAAATAATTAACTTTTCAAATTCGGAAAGAGGCTTAACGACCACCATGGTACTTAAACAAGCTACCATTTTTTCCAATTCACTTTCCAAGTCATATCATTGATATTTACATAAACAAGCATATACATGTAAATAAAATCAACAATTAACAATCACTAGTTAATCCACCATTTATCCAATTTTAATTAATCTACATATTAATTAAATGACATATGAATAATTGTCCAAATTAATATAATAGCAAAACAGAGATTTATTCTGCTAAACTAATGCCATCAACAATCTATTCAATTTAATTGTAGCAGGACAATATTTTATTCTGCTAAATAGATATCCAAAATAATCAGTTTAATTTAATTTAACAAAGTAGTGTTTTTATTAGCTAATACAAATTAGCTGTCGAAATTCATGGGTTAAACAGTTCTAAGTTGAGTGTGTATAGCAATTTAAAGCATAAACTATTTAAATTAAACAATCTTAATTAGCTAAATTATATTTAAACTCCACCCACTTTACAAATCCAACCCAGCCCAATTCCCCTATGCCCAAACTAAAGCTTCTTCACCTAAACTTGATATCCAAATTCAAACTCCAAAATCAATTTCGTAGAGCCAAAAATGTGCACGAACCATGCATGCGTGCACCTTGCACAACCACATCCATCTTCGACCACCGCATCGATCAACCACAAACTCCACTGGCCTCATGCTTTCCTATATCATCACCGTCAGTAAGATCGATCCCAATCAAATCCGTCCCATTTAATCCAAAATCGAAAAAAATTCAGTCACGAACTTCCACCCATCAGGATCGCCTCCTCCACTTCTAGCCCCTAGGACCACCACCATCAGATTGTCGCCACGATCCCTCACCTCCGGACCCAAGCCTGGCCCACTCGGTGGCCCATAATGCCGCCGCGACCCCTAATTCGAACGCCAAACCCAAAGCTTGTCTAAACCCTAGAGCGAGCTCGAACCACCACCTCAGACCACTATCGTCTACGCGATCACCACCATAGCTTCACCATCATCCAAGGCTGCTCCAGCTCCAATCACTTCGACCCAAAACTCTTAGATTGTTGGAAACTTCCAAATGATCGAAAACTGATCAACTCACCTCTATGACACAGCCCCAAGTCCTAAAATCGTATGACTTGTTTTAAAGATTATGATTTTCTGGTACGAAAAGATTGTATAACCCATTCGTCAATTTGCGCTCGATGAAAAGTTGGCATCCGACCACTTACTGTTTTTGACTAATATCTTACACACCACTCGACAAAACAACCCCCGACTATTTTAAAAGAAAAACTAGAGACCAAACCCTACACCATTACAGTTGAATCCTTTGGCTAATTCTAAACGAGGAATGTTAATTTTTGAAGGTGAGATGAAGGAACTTCATTTTCAAAGAACGGGAAGGGAATAAGATATGAAACAATGTCTGTATATGTATATTTGTATTTATAATAAGCACATTCCTTCATTCTAAAGTAAATATCAATTAAAATATAATTTGTAAAAGAATTACTTAAACATGAGATTCAAATGAAAATCACAGTCCAAGCTACAAATAAATTTTCAAAACATTCCTTTCATAAAAATATTTAAACAGATTTGAATATCTCACCTTGCAAAGTCCAAGCCTAACCTTTTAAATTCTCTTGAATGAAGTAGTAACTTTTTATTTTTGAGTTAAAAAGATAAGATTTTTCAAAATTTGTAAAAAGTGCAGAAGTTGAAAAAGAAAGCTAAGGAGTAGGAAGGCGAAAATGAAATAAAGCAAAGGAAGTGTATATATATATAAGATGAAGTAAAGATATATATAAAATCAAAGTATATGCAAGATGTATAAAACCCAAAATTCCCTTCAATCAAAATTTTCAACTCTCACATCTTATCACAAGGCAGCAAAATGTCATCCAGAAGAAAATATGTTAATTTTTAGAGTGATTTAAGTACTTTTATTCAATTGTTCACTTAAAGACATTTAAATGTTGTTTAAAGTATATTCAAGGGTATTACAACTTTCTACAACTTATCATTCGATAAAAAGCTAAAAATCTAGAAAGCGGATTTCGGTCACATTTTAAATTTCCCATCAAACTACCTATTTATGTTAACAAAATCCAAAAATGAATTTTATATCATTAATTATAAATTAAAAGAGGGTTATTTAATTATTAAAACCTTTAATTGAGTATTTAAATTAAATTAAATATTCACAAATCAATGCGATAAATTTCGGGTCGTTACATTCTTATCCGCTAAAAAGAATTTCGATCCTGAAAGTTCATCTTAATCAACGAAGAAGGAAATCAACAAACATAAAAAATTAACCATTTGGCTTCCCATAACTATTTATGGAAACATTTTCAATAAACCTAACTTAAGTTCACAACTTCTATAATAACCTACAACATCCTGAGGGTATATGCTATTATCTGATTCAAACCCTTTTATTTTGAATTTATTTCCTTTAAGTAAATTCAAGATCCAAACACCCCGTATTACTGCAAAACCCTTTTTGAAATGGTACTATATATTTTAATCATAGAAAATATACATATAGCTCGAGTAACCCCAAAAAGATACTAAGGAACCGCGTATTACCAAATAGTATCTTACATTCCCTTACCTAGAAGGATAATACTTAAGAGAAGTTCTTACTATCCAAACACATCTCTTTCCCATTTTTAGTTATTTCCGAGCCACTCGAACCTGTTAACATAAAAATACTTTTCTTCTTTTCAAATCCCATTCTAGAACAATACTGTATATATCTCCAAACAAATAGTTTTAATAAAATATCTATTACCAACTTGCTTTGTGTTTGTTTAAATTTGAACTTGTTTCGAATGTACAATGATAAAGGGAATAATTTACTAAATGTCCTACAACGTTGCCTAAGCAAACATTCGATGGTCACCTAGAAGATTATTTAGATTACCACAAAATAAATCGAGACTCATTCCCCGAACTATCCAAAGATAATATACCTTACTTTAAAATTTCCTTTCCAAAATATTTATACTAGTAAAAAATTCCAAGTAAAACTATTACCGCTTTTCTCAAAAATCTTTTGAAACCTTTCTCAAAACCACGAGATTTTAACCCTAAAAAATCCTTTTATTTATAAAACACATTTTTATAAATCAATTTCCATAAAATCATTCCCTATAAAATCATTCCCAAATATTTATTTCAAGATATTCTAGCTTTCATTTAATAAACATCTTTTACTAAAATCTAAATTTTAACCCAACATTATCATCAAACGCTCTACAGTCAAATTGCGAAACTTAATTCAAAATTTATTCATTTCAATGTTCCTATAATTCTTATTTACCTAACCAATGTTATAAAAAAAAGAATACTGATAAATCAACAAACAATAGACAATGGTCAAAACTGGACGAGCAAGACTAATCAAGCCTTAGATGAAAATAATCGCATTTTATCATCTCCTAACAACCAAGCATATCAAAATTAACTAAATCAATTTTTGAAAATTTTCTTCTATATATAAAATATAATCTTAGGTAAAATTATTTCGTTACTCATTTTAAAAACATACCGTGCCGGTTGGCCTTGTTCAAGTGTTTATGAATCTTTATCGATAATGTTGGCCAAATGCATTGACCAGAATTCATAAACCACTTATTAGATCAAACAACACAATATAAAACATATTATAGAACTAACAAATACACACACTCATATTATACACTCAAACTATTCTAGGGTGCCACATACCATATCCTTACCGAGTTTACCCCACAAGGCTAAGGTTCTCGCTTAATCTTCAGCTCTAATACCACATGTGATGACCCGCCTTTTTGATCTTCAGAAGTCGACACTAATACATCCACGGTATTTACGTACCGAACATCCAAGTGCTAGAAAGACAGATTGTTGGAGTGAAAATATGAACCCACGTTGAAGTTATGCATCACATAAATTAATAGGCATACCCAGTGTTGTAATGCTACCATTTAAGAAATAATTAACAACTGATGCTAATGTTCTTTGTATAAATTCATTATTCCATAAATAAATTGCTATACTATGTGTGCTTCAAGATTACTGAAGCAGATTTATTAATAAATGTTTGTCATTGCTATTCAAGAAATAAACTAATCTGCAAAAATTTGATCCACTAGTATATACTTTCATCTTAATACAACTAAAATTCTTAAAATGTACCAGT
This sequence comes from Allium fistulosum, assembly GCA_030737815.1. Classification (NCBI taxonomy): domain Eukaryota; kingdom Viridiplantae; phylum Streptophyta; class Magnoliopsida; order Asparagales; family Amaryllidaceae; genus Allium; species Allium fistulosum. The sequence continues at coordinate 1,089,682,320 of CM060903.1, read as the reverse complement.
AGATAAATTATTTTAAGAACCCCTTGTGCGTAGCATATGTTTGCACTAGTTTAAAAGCTTTTCATTTATAGCTTCAAAAAAATTATCTTTAAACTCATCCCGATGTAATTTATAATATTTAGCCCCAATTCTGTCACGTCCAGAACTTTCATCTTTACTACCATTGATAATAATGTTTCTAAATTTCATCCATACTACTAGAAGCAAAGAATTTCCTAATTGTTTGGGTGAAGTAAATACTTGGTGGCAACCATAGGAAAGATACAAGTATAAGAATCAAAATTATAAAGAGTGGTAGAATATTTGATAGCTTCCTTTTTAATTAAAGAAGACTCATTAATCACTACTTCATCATCATCGAGTAGCTTTTCTATGTCATCAGTGTATCTTCTATTAGAAAATTTGCACAGAAAAATTTTCTACCCTCATTCATTATTGACCAATCAACTTTTTCTTTCTTCCTCATATTAACAGCTTGTATATGTAGAGCTTTGTAACAACCCCTAAATGTACTGCTTTAAATAAATGATCGTTTAGCTTTATCGATAATACAAATAATTTTGGTGAATAATTATTTATATTTATCTATATGATTTTATAAATAAAATGAGATCATTTTAATTAGTTAATAATAATAAGGAAATTTATTTCAACTTTTTTTTTACAAAAATATGCATATAAACTTAAAAGAGAAAATATGACCGAAAATTGAAAACGGGATTTGTAACGATACAACATGTAGAAGTTGTACAAAGTTGTAGGTATATGTTACATACACATATACATGTACATGTACATACATTAGAACATGCATATAAACACATATATAAACAAATAGTTAAGTATAAGGAAATAATATGAAATATATATGATATTTTAAAACACCACTCCTTAAGTCTTTATAAGTCAACATTTATGCACATGAGACAATGGAAGTGATGTGCACATGGGGGGAGGGAGGGCTTTGGCCGTGTATAATGAAGGGGATGGTGTGTTGGAGAAGCATGGAATAAGTGGTGTTTACATATCTTCCTTTACATACTTCTTTTTTCATATAAATACCATATCCTCTTCTCTCTTTTTCCATTCATTTTCTTCTTCATATTTACAAGCTTTTGCTTCTCCTTTAATGGCTTCCAAACTAAAAGAAATAATGTCAAAAATTATTTCAAAAAGAAACTAAAATAAAAAACTATAGTCATATATAGTAAAACACCTCAAAACGATCCGAATAAACTCCTCATTTCCTTTTGTTTTTCACAAACCCCACTTCATTCCACCCTAGGCAGTGCACCCCCTAGCCTCTTCAAGGCTTGATCGTGACATTTAGGAGCTAAAATCCGAAGATTAGTGAGCTTCAGAACTCGAATAGCGAAGCTATAACATTTTTTTGTGAATCATTGGAAAATTAAGGTGAGAACTCCTATAACTATTATATTATGTGTTGGATGATGATATGATGTTGCAAATGGATGTTTAATATGCTTTGATCATCAAATTTGGTTGTTTTCATATGAATGTTGAAGATATATGCAAGTCATCAATATACATGTCGATAAACGCAAAAGGAAATCACTTTCCTTAGATTAATGAAATGGTGTATATGGAAGTGTTAAACCTCTTAAAAATGGTTTAAAGTGTGTTTCAAATGTTTTATACACGTTTAGAAGTGTTTTGGTGAAGTTTGAAAAAATAGAAAATTTGGTCAAAATTAAGCGCGCCGCGTAATGGTAGTTCGCGATTTCGCGCTATAAAAATCAAACTAGTGTAAAAGGTGGAATATAGCTCGGAATTCTTCGAGATAAAAAATTTCCGAACTATTATATCCATTTTTTTCCAACGAAGAAATAAAATTGATATTTCGCTGAGTAGATTTTGAAATATGAGTAAAACAAATTTTAGAAAAATCCTGATTTTACAGTTCGGAATCTAAAACTGGATTCATTTGAAAATGTTGTTTTAAATTGTTTAAAAATGTGAAATAAATCTTATAAATGTTATAAAATGGTTTAAAAGAGGTTTGAGAAATAAAAGTGAATTTTCAAGTTGTTTTGATCAATATAGATTAAAAAGCACTTTCCGTAGCACTTTTTAGCAGCACTTTTTCTAATTTTTGGAAACTAGTTTTAAACTTAACAATTCTTTTACAAATATTTTATAAATGTTTTTAAACGATTTATAAAGTGTTTTAAAGATGATTTAAAGAAGTTTTGGAATGGTTAAAGATTTAGAGTCGATTAAATAACTTGATCACCTTATGGGTGTCAAAGAGATAGTGTCTAGGCTTGAGTTTGGAAAATCAGTTTCCTGCTCTCCCTGGCAATCCGGACTGGCCCGACGGAGGGAATGGTGAATTTTCTTTACTTGGATCAATATCCTCCTGAATGAAAATGAAACGATTTCGAGTTGATTCCTAGTAAAAAGAAGTTTAAAAGTTATTAAAGGATCTTATACGAGAGGTTTAATATTTCTGTATATACAAGAAATGATGTTTTATAAATGTATATCTCCAAAAGAGATTTTGATAAAAAGAGCTAAAGAAATTAAAGAATGATTTCCTATTCACTAGAATATCTTTTTATCGATGATTGTTTTGAAGGAACATGGGTCGGATCTAGATGATTCCTATCCGAAGACCACTTCGAACCAATTTACGTATTCAAAGTGAAGCCATGGATATGATATTAGGATTTCCATAATGAAGGACTACTTGTTGATCATTTGGGGATAAACTACCAATAAACATATAATAGCAGTAGTTTCTTCATTATGAAATATCCAATGCAAGGACTAATCGCTACTAATCCTAGGGTAATTCCCAACAAGACGTGGTAAGAGAGTACCTTCGGTTTGTCCTGTACCTGGACAACTTGTATGGACTGATGTCTGACGTTGCATTCCTAGTTACATAAGTGATCTCTATGAACGTATCATCTGTTTGGTGGCGGAGAAGGCAACTTCTTCTAGCTTAACAGCCTTTCCCCAGGCGTATGAGCTCAGGAGTTATACGTCTCTAGAAATCAGTTGTGTGACCATGGGAAGACAATGTGGCATTCAAAGGAAGATGATGGGCTACGTGAAAAGGTAATCGTTACCTCAGGCCTCACGCCCGGAAATGAATGAAACAGAGTTGGATGCAGCAAGGTTATGTGGTTCGCAACCATTAGGGTATGATCATCCCCTTCTAGATATATTCCTTCCCACTATGACATTCGGGATGTAAATTAATGTGGACGTATGCGAAGCGAGCTAGTAGGTCGGTAACGACCGGGGTGATGACATATCAGTACTATCTAGGAAGAGGTAGGCCGGCCTTGTGTTGGTAGAGGACCATCTGTTGGGCCTCGGTACATTCCTCTAGAGATGTACCGCCGGAAGGTAGTCTCTTCACCTGGTCATTTATATAGAAACCCATTCTCCATTAAGAGCCCATAAGATTTTGAATGTAGAAAGCCTTGTATTATAAGGTGGTATGCTGGAATTTAATAATGTTACAATTTCGTCTAAGATTAATAAATTTACTTGCAAATATTTTCAAAGATGTACCATTAAAAATAATATCCCTTATTTTTATGTAAGAATGTTTTGGTTATCATAAGGTAAGAACTCGTTCCGTGTTTATGTGTGGCATGGTCTTATGAGATACCTTTTTGTTTTCAAAAAACATATTTTGAGTTCTCACACTAGTCCTATGATTGACATGGAGTTTATTTTATTTTTCCTTTAAACTCTAGGTGCCCTATTTTTCAGCCTGCCTAGTAATCAGGATTCTATTTAGAGTATTTTTAGGAGGAGCATGCTGGAAGAGATTTTGGAGCATGATTCCGAAGCCCCGGATAGGGATATCTATCTATCTATTTTTGTTTTCACTATATATAAGTTAGTAATACTAGCAAGTGTGAGAGCAGGCAATTATAACTATTCTTGGCTGGGATAGTGCATACCCAACACTGATGTACCCTAGTGATGGTGATTATATGTACTATTTACCTATTCAATGTAATGTGAGAATTTGTGTTTCTATCTATTACTTTACTTTACCCCTAAAAATCTACCTCCCCGGCACTTGGATTTACAACACACGAATACCGTGGATGTATTAGTGTCGATTTTCGAGAGTCGAGGAGATGGATCGTCACATTTGATATCTAAGCTGAAGGTTAAGCGAGAACTTTGGTTTTGGTGGGGTATAGCTCATTAGAGGCAGGGTTAGTAATGCCCTAGAATGAGTTTAATCTTTGAAGGTGCGCGTTCAGAATCCTTATCTGAATAAAAGTTATGTTATATACCCATTTCCAAAGATATTTTCATCTTTGTATTCTTAAGTTATCTTAATAAATCTAGGTAGTAAGACATGACTACTCGTAAAGGACGAGGGCGAGGAAATAGCAGCACCACAATAACTAACGGTCGAGTTCAAACAACACTGTAGAAGAAGTAGCTCCCGTATAGCCCCAAATTAAATTTTCCACTTTGTGCAAGAATTATACCAGCTTAGGGGGAAAACCATTTAAGGGTACATAAGTTATTATTGAAGTACAAGCTTGGATTAAATCATGTGAAAGGATCTTTAAAGTGTTGGATATTGGAGATGAGCAAAAGAGATTTCTGGCCTCATGGCAACTTCAATTAGGGCTGGGTCTAATTGACACGCCTTTGAAGAAAAACGAGAAGTTCATTTCTGGGATGAATGAAAAATACCAAAGCAGGATGACTGCCCATGTTAAAGGGTCCTTTATAGATTTGCTGGATATAGGATTCCGTTATGAAACATTGGACAAGACGAAGCCAATAGTAGCTCAGACAAACAACAACACCAATAATTGGAAAAATAGGAAGTTTAATCAAAATAGGAAAAAGCCAGGTCAAGGCAAATCTGGAGGAGGAGCCCAAGGTAACTATTTAAAAGAGGCTATGTGTTACAATTGCCAACAAAAGGGCCACTTATCGACTCATTGCAAGAACCCCAAGGTTCATATGCCACCACCAAACTGCTATAATTGGCATCAGCTGGGACACATGATCAAGGATTGTCCGATCATGAGGAAGGGAGAGCAAGCCCGAGTCTACAAAATTAAGGATGAACCTTCAAACTCTCAGGATGTGAAAGGAAAAGGTGTTCTGGAAGGTAATATTTTTATTGAATATATTTAGTTAGAGTATTCTTTGATACAAGAGCTTCTCATAGTTTTATTGCTAAGGAAACTGTAGAAGAATTAAAACTGGAACCTAAGTTAGTTGATACCCCTATTAGCGCGACGAATCCTATAAGCGGTACTACTAACCTTTGCATGAATTATGAGAAAGTCCAAAATTTCCCACTCTTTCCATGAATTTCCTTTTAACATATTAATCCTAGATTTTATTGGATCCGAAATTTTACTTGGTATAGATTGGTTGACTAAACATAAAGGTATTCTAGATTGCGTAAAAAGGATAGTTTTAGTAAAACGAAGTTAGGGAAGTTTATAGAAATATCTTGTGAAGATCCTAGTCCAAGGAGGGGAAGTTTCCTATATGCATTAGACTCATCCCAGGAAATATTAGGAAACATGCCCATTGCAATTCCCAGACGTTTTTGAAGAAGTAAAAAAGTTTACCTCCTCATCGGGAAATCGAATTTCGTATTGACTTGATTTCCGATGCGATGCCAATTAAACAACGAGACCGAAGGACGACTCCGATGGAGAGAGAAGATTTAAATAACCAAACTCAAGAGATGTTAAAGAAAGGGTTGATAAGGCCGATTCGTTCAAGTTGGGGAGCGGTAGTAGTTTTTGTAGCCAATTCTGATGGATCTCTAAGGTCGTGCATAGATTACTGAGATCTGAATAAACAAACTATTAAGAACAAGTATCCTTACCTCGAATAGATGACTTGTTTTATCAATTACATGGTGCTAAGGTATTCCCAAAAATGGATCTAGCTACAAGATTCCATCAGTTAAGAATCGCAGAAGAATGCATCCATCTAACTGCATTGAAAGATCTAAACACTTTCTTCAAATGATTGGTTATGCCTTTCGGGCTAACCAATGCACCCGCTTATTTCGTAGACCTTATAAATAGAGTATTTAGAGATGTACTCAATAAATTCATGTTAGTCTTTATCGACAATATCCTTATCTATTCTAAGACGGAAGAAGAACATGAGAGACATCTAGAAATGGTGTTAGAAATATTGAGAAACAATGTGCTTAAATCCAAATTCTCAAAATGTCATTTTTGGAAGAAGGAGGTAAGATTCCTTGGACATATAGTGTCAAATGAAGGAGTTTCAATAGATCCTTTAAAAGTTGCGGCTATTCTAAACTGGAAGCAACCACAAACACCTAAGGAATTTCATAGCTTCTTAGGTTTGGCAGGATATCACAGAAGATTCATTCAAGACTTCTCAAAGATTGCCTACCACCTAATGAGGTTGACTATGAAAGATGCCAAGTTTATCTGAACTCCTAAATGTGAAGCAGCATTTCAAGAACTCAAAAGGAGATTAAAAACCGCTCTGGTCCTAGCAATTATAAATGGAAATAATGGATTAACCATTTATACTGATGCTTGTGGAGGAGTAGGTGCAGTTCTGATGTAGGAAGGGAAAGTGATTGCTTATGCAGGAAGACAACCAAAGACTCATGAGAAGCATTATGCAACGCACGACTTAGAATTATTAGTCGTGGTGTTCGCATTAAAAACATGGAGGCACTATTTGCTGGGTAAAAAGTTTCCATAGTTTGTTCCAATTAAAACATGGAATTGACCTTAGTAAATAAAATTCCTCTTTTAATTGGGTGAAATTTTTGAGCTCTTTATGAATCATAAATATTTAAAGTATCTATTCAATCAAAAGGATTTAAACATGAGGCAGCAACGTTGGTTGGAATTTCTCGCATCTTATGATCTAGATATTTTATACACACCAGGGAAAGCCAACACAGTAGCTGATGCGTTAAGTAGGAAGTATGCTGTTATTTCTTATCTTGTAGTAACTCCAACTCTTTTGGAAAGACTTTCCAGTAAACAAAAGGAAGATGGGTTTTTAAGGAAAATTTATAAGAATGTATGCCAAGGGCAAAATTCAAGCTTTGAAGTAGATAAAAGTGGAGTATTACGATTGAATGGTCGAGTTTGTGTTCCAGATGTAGAAAATCTTAGACAGGAGGTGTTAGCTGAATGTCACAAATCCAAATTTAGCATTCATCCAGAAGTTAACAAAATGTACAAAGATATAAAGCACACATTTTGGTAGAAAAGCATGAAAAGGGACATATCCATTTATGTTAGTAGATGCGCCAATTGTTAACAAGTCAAGAGCAACCAGCAAAAAATTGCAGGGTTACTTCAACCTCTGGAGATTCCGACTTGGAAGTGGGATCAAGTATCAATGGATTTCATTGATGGCTTACCTCGAACGAGAAAAAGGAATGAAGGCATTTGGGTTATCATAGATCGATTAACTAAAAGTGTACACTTCATTCTAGTTAATCCGACGAGGACCGCTGCAAGCCTTGCTGATATATATATATATATATATATATATATATATATATATGAAGGATATTGTATGATTGCATGGAATTTTGAGCTGTATAGTAAGCGATCGAGGTCCGATCCTTACCAGTTAGTTTTGGGAAGCATTGCAGATAGCTTTGAGAACAAGGCTGAATATAAGCACTGCCTATCACCCTCAAACTGATGGACAGACGGAAAGAGTTAACCGTGATTTGGAAGATCTTCTAAGAGCATGTACTCTAGACTTTGGAGGTTCCTGGGAAGATCACCTGCATTTAGTAGAGTTCTCTTTAACAATAGTTATCAAGCTAGTATCGGCATGACACCGTATGAAGCTCTATATGGTCGTCCATGCAAGTCACCAGTATGTTGGATCGAGACCAGAGATCGGTTAATACTTGGTCTTGATATGAAACAAAAAGCTTCAGAAAAGGTCGATATGATTAGGAGGAAGCTAAAGGAATCCCAGAGTAGACAGAAAAGTTACGCGGACCAAAGGCGTAGAAATATGGAATTCTCAGTTGGAGATTCAGTCCTTTTTGAAAGTCTCTCCGATGAGAGGGGTGGTGAGGTTTAGAAGAGCTGGAAAGTTAGCACTTCGATATGTTGGACCATTTCCCATTCTTGAACGAATTGGCCCGCTAGCTTATCGAGTGAAATTGCCAGAAAGGTTGGCAGGAGTGCACAATGTTTTTCATGTATCTCATTTGAGGAAACATGTACATGACCCAGAGAAAATTATAGAAACACCTGCTCAGGAAGACTTGTTGGTGGAACCAAATTTAGCAGTTATTAGATGACCTTTTCGAACCGATGATCGTGATGAGAAACGATTAAGGAGGAAGGTAGTAAGATTAATTAAAGTTCAGTGGAGTGGAGATGCTGAGGATTGCACTTGGGAAACAGAGAATGGAATGAGAAAGGCATATCCCGAGTTTAAAATTGAAGAATGAACTATATCATTATAGTGTACTCACCACTTGTGGTATAGTCGCTTATTCATACTTTTGTATATATTTTGTCATATCGAATATATTTTCCTTTAAAGCCATTTTCTCTTATCTTAATTTCGAGGATGAAATTCTTTTAAGGAGGGGAGTCTGTAACAACCCGCAAATGTATCGCTTTAAATAAATGATCGTTTAGCTTTGTCGATAATACAAATAATTTTGGTGAATAATTATTTATATTTATTTATTTGATTTTATAAATAAAATGATATCATTTTAATTAGTTAATAATAATAAGGAAATTTATTTCAAAAAAACTGTTAACAAAAATATGCATATAAACTTAAAAGAAAAAATATGACCGAAAATCGGAATCGGGATTTGTAACGATACAACGTGTGGAAGTTGTGCAACATTGTAGGTATACGTTACATATACATATACATGTACATGTACATACATTAGAACATGCACATAAATACATATATAAACAAATAGTTAAGTATAGGGAAATAATATAAGATATATAAGATATTTTAAAACAAACTTACTCCTTATGTCTTTATAAGTCAACATTTATGCACATGAGATGATGGAAGTGATGTGCACATGAGGGGTGGGGGGCTTTGGCCGTGTATAACGAAGGGGATGGTGTGTTGGAGAAACTTGAAAAAGTGGTGTTTACATATCTTCCTTTACATACTTCTTTTCTCCTATAAATACCATACCCTCTTCTCTCTTTTTCCATTCATTTTCTTCTTCATATTTCCAATCTTTTGCTTCTTTTTTAATGGCTTCCAAACTAAAAGAAATAATGTCAAAAATTATTTCAAAAAGAAACTAAAATAAAAATCTATAGTCATATATAGTAAAACACCTCAAAACGATCCCAAAAAACTCCTTATTTCCTTTTGTTTTTCAAAACCCCCACTTCATTCCACCCTAGGCCGAGCCCAACCCGAGCCCAACCCGAACCACACCCTAGGCCGTGCACCCCCTAGCCTCTTCAAGGCTTGATCGTGACATTTAGGAGCTAAAATCCGAAGATTAGTGAGCTTCGAAACTCGAATAGTGGAGCTATAGCATTTTTTGAATCATTAGAAATCTAAGGTGAGAACTCCTATAACTATTATACTATGTGTTGGATGATGATATGATGTTGCAAATGGATGTTTAATATGCTTTGATCATCAAGTTTGGTTGTTTTTATATGAATGTTGAATATATATGCAAGTCACGAATATACACGTCGATAAACACAAAAGGAATTCACTTTCCTTAGATTAATGAAATGGTGTATATGGAAGTGTTAAACCTCTTAAAAATGGTTTAAAGTGTGTTTGGAATTTTTTATAAACGTTTAGAAGTGTTTTGGTGAAGTTTGAAAAGAAATAGAAAATTTGGTCAAAAAAAGCGCGTCGCGGTACTTCACGATTTCGCGCTATAAAAATCAAACTAGTGTAAAAGGTAGAATATAGCTTGAAATTCTTTGAGATAGTAATTTTTCGAACTATTATATCCATAATTTTCCAACGAAGAAAGAAAATCGAGATTTGGATGAGTAGATTTTGAAATATGACTAAAACAAGTTTTGGAAAACTCCTGATTTTGCAGTTCGGAATCCAAAACTGGATTCCTTTGAAAATGATGTTTTAAAATTGTTTAAAAATGTGAAATAAATATTATAAATGTTTTAGAATGGTTTAAAAGAGATTTGAGAAATAAAGTGAAGTTTCAAATAATAAAAAGTTGTTTTGATCAATATAGCTTAAAAAGCACTTTCCGTAGCACTTTTTCGCAGCAGTTTTTATAACTTTTGAAAACTAGTTTTAAACTTAACAATTCTTTTACAAATCTATTGTAAATGTTTTAAAATGATTTATAAAGTGTTTTAAAGATGATGTAAAGAAGTTTTGGAATGATTAAAGATTTAGAGTCGATCAAATAACTTGATCGCCTTATGGGTGTCACAGAAATAGTATCTAGTCTTGAGTTTGGAAAACCAGTTTCCTGCTCTCCCTGGATTTCCGGACTGGCCCGATGGAGTAAATATTGAATTTTCTTTACTCAGATCAATATCTTCCTAAATTAAAATGAAACGATTTCGAGTTGGTTCCTAGTAAAAAGAAGTTTAAAAGTTATTAAAGGATCTTATAAGAGAGGTTTAATATTTCCGTATATATCGGAAAGAATGTTTTATAAATGTATATCTCCAAAAGATATTTCGACAAAAAGAACTAAATCAATTAAAGAATGATTTCCTAATCACAAGAACATCTTTTTGTCGATGATTGTTTCGAAGGAACCGGGGTTGGATCTGGACAATTCCTATCCGAAGACCACTTCGAACCAATTTACGTATTCGAAGTGAAGCCATGGATATGATATTGCGATTTTCATAATGAAGGACAAATTTTTGATCATTTGGGGATAAACTCCTAATATACATATAATAGCGGTAGTTTCTTCGTTACGGAATATCCGATGCAAGGACTAATCGCTACTAATCCTAGGAGAGTGCCTTCGGTTTGTCCTGTACCTGGACAAATTTTATGGACGGACGTCTGACGTTGCATTCCTAGTTACATAAGTGATCTCTATGAACGTATCATCTGTTTGGTGGTGAGAAGGCAACTTCTCTTAGCTTAACACCCTTTCCTAAGAGGTATGAGCTCAAGAGTTATACGTCTATAGAAATCAGTTGTATGACCATGAGATAACAGTGTGGCATTCAAAGGAAGATGACAGGCTATGTGAAAAGGTAATCATTACCTCAGGCCTCACACCCGAAAATGACCGAAACATGGTTGGATGCAGCAGGGCTATGTGGTTCGCAACCATTAGGGTATGATCATCACCTTCTAGAAATCTTTCTTTCCACTATGACATTCGGGATGTAAATTAATGTGTATGTGTGCGAAGAGAGCTCTCGGATAGGTCGGTAACGAACGGGGTGATGACATATTCGGTACTTTCTAGGAAGAGGTAGGTCGGTCTTGTGTTGGTAGAGGACCATCTATTGGGCTTCGGTACATTTCCCTAGAGATGTACTGCCGGAAGGTAGTCCCTACACCTGGTTATCTGTATGGAAACCCATTCTCCAATAAGAGCCCGTAAGATTTTGAATGTAGAAAGCCTTGTATTATAAGGTGGTATGCTAGAATTCAATAATGTAACAATTTCGGCTAAGATTAATAAATTTACTTGCAAATGTTTTCAAAGATATGTCATTAAAAATAATATCCCTTATTTTTACGTAAGAATGTTTTGGTTATCATAAGGTAAAAACTCATTCCGTGTTTATGTGCGGCGTGGTCTTATGAGATACCTTTTTGTTTTCAAACAACGTATTTTGAGTTCTCACACCAGTCCCATGACCGACCTAGAGTTTATTGTGTTTTTCCTTTAAACTCTGGGTGCCCTATTTTCCGAGCTGCCTAGTAGTCAGGATTCTGTTTAGAGTATTTTTGGAAGGAGCATGTTGGAAGAGATTTTGGAGCATGAAGCCGGAGCACCCGATAGGGATATCTGTCTATCTATTTTTGTTTTTCGCTATATATAAGTTAGTAATACGAGCAAGTATGGGAGCAGGCAGTTATAACTGTTCCATGTTGGGACAGTGCATACCCAACACTGATGTACCCTAGTGATGGTGATTGTATGTACTATTTACCTATTTAACGTAATGTGAGAATTTTATTTCTATCTTTTACTTTAATTTACCCCTGAAATCTACCTCCCAGCACCAGGATTTACGGCACGTGAATACCGTGGATGTATTAGTGTCGATTTTCGAGAGTCGAGGAGACGGGTCGTCACAAACTTTAACCAACTTATTCTAAGTTTGGGAAATTTATTAACTTTATTAATCCTTTATTGGGAAGTATTGTCCACAATATATGATTGGCTGCTTTAATGACTTCACGATAACTATTATCATAAGTCCATCTATTAACAAATCTGAAAGGAAAGTTTTTCCTTAAAGAATTACTTTTAGAAAAAAAATTGTAATAGTCTGTGATCACTAGATGATTGTGGTAAAGTGTTAAAATAAAAACAAGGAAAATATTTATTGAATTCTTGATTAACTAGTATTCTAGCTAGCTTACAAAGTACGTTCTTAGTTTACCAGATTTCCAAGTAGATTTAATACCATAAATATTATGCTCAACTAATTCAGTTTTCATAATAAATTTCTAACAATCTCTAGTTCTTTGAAGGAAATTGGAACGCCCACTTCTTTATTAACTGCATGTAACAGTGTTAAAGTTCCCTATTGAGATCCAAGGATGGGAGATATTTTGATTTATTAATCCCAGGTGTTTCCATAGAAGTAACTTCCATTTCCAATATCAAACGCGTAAATAAAAGTTAATTTCAAGTTAAATCCCCATTATGTAAGCATCTACAATGAATATATTGAAAGTTGATGAAATGCTATTTAATTTCTCATATGTTATTATCCCATAAAATGATTATTCTTCTATTTCCATTAAATTGTTATTTATTAGTCTCCATTATTGAATACCATAGATTGATAACCTTTAATTTTATTAATATCAAGTTTATGTTCTAGCACTCCCCTTATGCTTGGTTTATTTATATTTATCAAACTAGATAGGCCAAGTTTCCTTTAGAGGAAGTTTATTCTATTTTCATTCCATGCTAAATGTAACGACCCTAATTTTGAGTAAGATTATTTAGGGCATTTAATTATTTTAATTAAATAAAATAATCTAATGGTTAAGGGATTGAGTTTTGTGACTAATAAGGGGTAGCCATGTCATATAACAAATGAACTAAAGGGGAACTCAAATGAAATAGATAAGGGAAGTTAAATAAGGGGAAAATAGGAAAAGATACATTCTTATACCCTAAACCCTCATGCATTCTCATTTCATACGTCAATAAGTTAAAATCAAATTAGAAAGAGGCCGACCACCATTAAATAAGGCTAGAAGAAGATAAAGCAAGATCAAGAGGAAGATTAATCAAATCCATTCTCAAATCTCAATTCCTTAATCACAAAGCTAAGGTGAATAATAAGTTACATCTCATGTTTTATTAATTTCAGTTTTAGATTGAATTCGGATTGTTTTGCAAAGGTTTTTCCATGTTTTTGACTGATAAAATGGATACATATGCTTGTTGATGATTTATGCTATTTCATATAGATTTTATGATAAGTTTTAATGTGAAAACCCTATTAAATGACATCCAAATGCCTTGCGATTTTAGAATAGGATCATAAATGATATTTTAGTGATGGGTTTCAATTTTCATAATTTTCTGAATTAATGCGGATTTATTATTAATTTTCTAGTGAAGAAATGGGTTTAAAAATTAATTACGATAATCATATATTGTTTTCGGGTTAGAAATTAATATATGTCAGAAAACATATTAAAAATGATTTATGGGAATTTTTTATAGATTTTTCCTAAGTGTTTTAATAAGTATATAAAATTATTTAAAGTATGGGACTTAAATGTTTTATAAATTTATAAAAGGAGAAGGGGCATTTTGTAAAGATTCTAAATTATTTATTTCTGAAATTTTGGCAGCACTTTTAGGAAAGATTTTAGAAAAAAAATTGGCTACCAATCATAGATTGACAAATAATGCAAGTTAGTTGAAAAGAGTTTACTTTTTAAAGATAAAAATCAGTTTGCCATTTTCTACTGTTTTGCCAGTTTCGGCACCTAGGTTTCGACTAGGTACTTCTGCCTTCGTCCCATCAAAACCAATGCATGGGGTATCAAAGATTTGGTAGGTAGTGAATTGGACGTAGGAGAAAGGTACTGGATCAAAACAGGTGGTTCCGAAGGGATCGAAACCTTACTTTTCTTTTAAATGAAAATATGTTTGCTTTGCTTTCAAAAAGAATGCTTTCGACTTAGATTGCTTTTGACTTGGTTATATGGTTTTGAAAAATGGTTTTGAAAGAGGTTGCGCCTTTTTTATAAAGAAGCTTTCGATGGGGTTGAAACCCCTTGCTACCGCTTCCTACCTTCCGAAGCAAATGGTTTCAAAAGGTTTACTTTGTTTTTAAATCTAAGCCGCTTCTCCAATGCTTTCGAAGAGATAGGTTTCGAAGGGAAAGGTTTTTAATAGTTTCGAAAGATTGTTCCACATGTTTTATTTGAACCCAAATGCTTTCGAAAGATTTGATTTAGGTAAAGGATTTTATGCTTTCGAAAGGTTTAAGATGAAGGTTTCAAAGGGGTGGTTCCCCAATGTTTTTGAATGGTTTTAAATAGAGGGTTTCTAATGTTTTCGAAAGCAATGTTTAAAGTGTTTTGATAAGAGGATGTCTAAGGTTTTAAAAGGCTTTCGAAAGGAGTGTCTTCAATGTTTTCGAAAGGTTTAATAAGAATGGTTTCAAAAGGTATGTTTTGGCCTTTCGGCCTAAAGGTTATAAAGCAAAGCATTTTACTTGGTTTCGAAAGGCGTACTTTCAATGGTTTCGAAAGTGGTACTTTCAAAGATTTTGAATGTTTTCATCAACAATATTTTGTGTAAAGTATATATAACATGGCAAGGTGATTTGAGTAAAGCATAGAGTATATTTTCCATGTTTAAGTATGATTTAAATTTTTTAAATCAATTTGAGAGAAAATATTTTCAAGGAAAATTTTAAGGGTAGATTATCCTAAGTAAAATGACTCAGGTATTAGAATACCAGATGGGATCAGTATGGGGTCACGCCCTATACTTTAGCTAGTAACCCCTAGCTAATATAAGTCCAAAATTCCAGTGTGTAGGGTTTTGTCACAGGTAAGACTAAAATGATGTTATATACAGAAAGGAACCTATATAGGAGAGATAGGTTATTGGTAAGTACGCAAAACCATTAGGATCAGTTGACCTTGGGAGAAGTAAGTTAGGGACAGACCGTCCAAAAGAGGAGTATCTAACAGAAGTTAGATTATTTGTTTATTTTGTCTGGTAGGCCCTAGTCAGCCAAAGGTTAGTAGTTAGCCAAACAAAATTATAGTGTTCATACAGATAGTTTATTTGTTACCTGATTTGAATGCATGCATGATACTGCTTTATTGTTTTAACCAGTTTTTGTTGTAGGATTATGATTTGCATAAGATACGTTTTAAAAGGATATTAGTGAGGGGAAACCCGTTCTACTAAGCGGCATTGTCTCACTTAATATCAAATAACCGAGATGTATAGTATTATTCACACCAGGCTTTATGTCTGACTTGAAGTTTATGTTTTTTCCTTAAACTCTCAGGTGCTCAAAATTGATTTGAGTAGGCCGAGGGTTGAGGGTTGGGGATTTATAGGTTTTAGTAGGTTGACGAATAAAGCTTTCGAAGACGAACAAGTGGTTAATGAATAGCTATTTAGGAGTTGTTTTATTCCGTTTTATTCTACTGTGTTGTATTAAGTATGTATGACTATTTAGTATTCTGGTTGACTAAGGGGGCATCTTCATATTCGCTATTGGCGTATTTATGTAATAATTATATTTGATCCGAACTTGGGAAACAATTGGGATTATGTAACTGGATATGAAACATGTTTTGTGAAATGTAATCAGAAATATTGTTTATTAAAATCTGTGATTTTGTTTCATATTCATGTGCTTCTGATATTATGGATACCATTAGCATTACCCTATCTTGTCGTCGAAAGTTAATACTTTAGATGACTGCATCATCTGTAGCACTTAGCTTTGAGCCTCAAGATAGGGGATGTTACAACTTGGTATTTGAGCATAGGTTTATGAAAAACTTTGAACTAAAATGATTTTTGAAAACATAATCCTAAGGAATTAGAGATAAGATCGGGGTATGGGATAACGCTATAGTAACATACTTGTATTTGCTTTATATAAGTATGTGCTATATCTCTATTCTCCTATCTCTCTTAGGCTATTCTTCTATACCTTATGAAGGCTCGAATGCTGATATAGATGCCAAAAGTGGAGGAATTTACCTTGGAGGGGGAAGCACCACAACAAATGGAAATGCCAAACCAAATATGAGAAGGAACCAAGGTCAAGCACAAGCTGGAAATGTGGGTGCTGGAGTCCCGCAAGTTGACATAGGAGCCATGTATTAGTTCTTTGTCAACATGATGCAAGCGGGTGTTACTACTGAAGTAGTCAGAGGAAATGCTGGAGTAGGAAATCAGGGAGCTCCGGTAGTCAACAATTATGCTATTTTGAGTAGAGATTATGCTAGGATGGGAGGGAAGCCATTCATTGGAACAGAAGAGCTATTGAAGTAGAGAATTGGTTACTGCACTGTGAGAGAATCTCTGCGGATTTGGGTCTCAATGACGAGAAGAAGAGAAGGCTTGCTTCTAGACAGCTCCAAGGAGCAGCGTTGTACTGGTGGAATAGTGTGACTATTGGAGTTAATGAAGAGACGATAAGTTCACTCTGCTCAGGAAGTTTGCTGAGTTGGAGCAGGGGGTATGTCTGTGCTTGAGCATGCGACAAGATTTAAAGAGCTGGCGAGGTATGGTTATGGTACTATGGATACTGTGACTAAGAGAAACGAGAATTTCATTAGGGGGTTGAAGCCTGAGTTGGAAAAGTCTACATTACCTCATATCAGGGATCCTTGTGATGTTGTAGTAGAAATGGCTTTGAGGCATGAGGAGGTGCTTGCTTTTCTGGAGAGGAATAAGGCGAAGGAAGTCTAGGGTGGGGCAGAGTCAGAAAAGAAAGTTCTTCCATAAGAAAAGAGCTCAGAGGGGTGGAGCTGTTAAGAAAGGAATGACGAAGGTTGTTTGCTTTGTGTGACAAGAAAGGGCATTTCGCTAATGAATGCCGCTCAGGAGATGGGAAGAAGGTGATTGGAAAGAAGAATATCAGATGCTTCAATTGTTATCAAATTGGACATTACAAGAACCAATGCAAGTAACCAGTTAAAGATGGAAGGGGCAAGGTGTTTGCATTGGAGCCAACTACCTTGAGGCCAACAGTAGAGGATAAAGTAAAGGCTGTGTTGGAAGTACGCTTCTGATTCATGGTAGGTTAGTTAGCGTTCTATTTGATACCGATGCATTACATTCTTTTGTATCTCATTGCTCGGTGATAAGCTTAACCTAAAACCCTCATGCATTGTTACTTCCTTAAGGATGGCAAATCCAATTGGAGGGCATGCGACAGTTGGGATGAAGTGTGACCACTTAGAGTTTGATTTGTTAGGTCATACATTTGTTTGTAGTTTGCATGTGTTTGATTTCGTAGGGTTTGGAATTATTTTGAGTATGGATTGGTTAAGTAAATACTATGCTAGAAAAATTTTCCATGATAGGAAAATATCGCTTAGACACCCAGACTGTAGTGATCAGATTGTATATACCATAGAAAACCCTAGCCGTGAGGTTAATGCTTTGTTGGGTGCTGAGGAGGTAGAAGACGAGTTGATTCAGTTTTTGTGGTTAGAGAATTCACGGATATTTTTGAACCTGTAGTAGGACTGCTACCGAAATAAGCCATTGAGTTTCGGATAGATTTGGTACCAGGAGCAGGACCAGTGAGTAGACTGCCAAGCAGGATAACACCTACCATGATGAGGGAGTTGAAGGTGCAGTTGGTGGATTTGGAAGGCACGAATTTTATTAGACCAAGCAGTTCGCCATGGGAAGCATCCGTAGTGTTTGCCAAGAAGCCGGACGGATCGTTAAGGTTATGTATCGATTATCGTAAATTAAATCACAAGACGATAAAGAATCGATATCTGTTGCCTAGAATTAATGATTTGTTCAATCAGTTGGGTGGAGCTAAGATATTTTCTCAATTGGATTTAGCAACATGTTTCCATTAGCATAGAGTAGCAGAGGATAGTATACCTTTGACGGCGTTTAGAACTAGATATATGGATCGTACGAATGGTTAGTAATGCCGTTCGGACAAACTAATGCGCCAGCATTCTTTGTATATTTGATGAGCCAAGTTTTTCAAGAGCACTTGGATAGGTTCGTGTTGGTATTCATAGATGATATATTGATATACTCTAAGGTTGAAAGTGAGCATGAAGTTCATCTTAGATGGTGCTTGAGACGTTGAGGCAGCATCAGTTGAAGGCGAAGTTTTCGAAATGTCATTTCTGGAAGAAGGAAGTGAAGTTTCTTGGTCATGTAGTCTCAGAGAAAGGGTTGTCTGTAGATCCAACTAAGATTGAAGTGGTAAAGCGGTGAATAATTGAAAGAGACTCGAGACAGTGACTGAGATAAAGAGTTTTCTTGGATTAGCTTGATATTATCGAAAGTTTATAAAGGATTTTTCACGGATAGCAGCACCGATGACCAAGCTAATGCGAAAGGATGTGAAGTTTGTTTGGACCGATAAGTGTGAAGAGGCATTTCAGAGATTGAAGCACTTATTGACTAATGCACCTGTGTTGGTTGTTCCAGAAATGAATCATGACTTGGCAGTATATACTGATGCTTATGGAACTGGGTTAGGAGGTGTTAATGCAAAGAGGTAAAGTGATTGCCTATGCTTCTTGACGGCTTAAACCGCATGAGGTTAGGTATCCAACGCATGATTTGGAGTTAGCTTTGCATTGAAGGTCTGAAGACATTATTATTTAGGAAAAAGATTTGAGTTATATACAATTCATAAGTCGTTGAAGTATTTGTTCTCTCAACAGGAGCTAAACATGAGACAACGGAGGTGGTTAGAGTTTATTGCTACTTATGACTTTGGAATTGAGTACACACCAGGGAAAGGCAATAAAGTTGCAAATGCGCTTAGCAGAAAGCATCAGAATGCAGCGTTGGCAATGGTAGCTGAGTGGAAGGATTTAGAAGAGCCGACCACATGTAGAGTGTAGTGGAGATCTGAAGTTGGGTCTAGTGGAGAGGCCGTTGTGTTATCATGTTTAGATGTTTGACCGATGATGATCTAAAGGATTGCTTCTAAACAGGAGGAGGATCCAGTATTACGAATGGATCAGGAAGTTGAAGAATAGAACTGAAAGCGATGACTCGAAGGATTTTAGTCTTGACCAAAATGGGTGGTTGAGGAAGAAAGGAAGGTTGTGTGTTCTGAATGTAGAGGACCTTAGGAAGGATGTTCTAGAGGAATGCTATCGTTCAATTTCACTATTCATCTGGGAGTAACTAAGCTGTATCAGGACATGAATAAGAGTTTCTGTTGGGAAGGTATGAAGAGGGATGTAGGCATATAGGCGAAGCAGCGTATGAACTGCCAATAGGTAAAAGCCGAACATCAGAAACCAAGTAGGTTACTTTAGCCATTGGATATTCCAGTTTGGAAATGGGATTCTATTTTTATGGATTTTATAGACGAGTTACCAAGATCAAGTAGATGAAATGAAAGTATATGGGTCATAGTGGACAGGTTAACCAACAGTGCCCATTTCATTCCGGTTAATTCAACCATGACGGAACCTGTTTTGGCTAAGTTATTTATGAAGAATGTAGTTAGACTGCATGAGATTCCTAGTAGTATCGAGTGATTCTTTATTCACTAGTGAGTTCTGGAGAATTCTACAGGAAATTGAAGGTACCAAGCTCAAGATGAGTACCGCTTACCATTCGCAGACTGATGGGCAAACGAAAAGAGTTAACAAAGTCTTGGAAGATTTGTTACAAGCTTGTGTGCTAGATTTTGGGGGATCATGGAGGGCCATCTATACTTAGTCGAGTTTTCATATAACAACAGTTATCAGGCTAGTATAGGGATGACACTGTTTGAAGCTTTGTATGGAAGGCCATGCAAATCTCCCATTTGTTAGTTAGAGACCGGGGATAGGTTGGTTCTTAGTCCGAATTTAGTAAGAGAAGCTGCAGAAAAGATTGAGTTAATTCGGGCTAGGATGAAGGAAGCTCATTCTAGGAAAAAAAGTTATGCAGATAGAAGACGGAAGGACTTAGAGTTCTTAGTTGGAGATCATATTTTCAATAAGATATCACCGATGAAAGGTGTAATCAGATTTGGGAAATCACGGAAGTTAGCACCGAGATTTGTAGAACAATTTCCTATTGTAGAAAGGATCGGGCACATATAGAGTGGAGTTACCGAATAGTTTGGTAGGAGTCCATGATGTTTTTCATATTTATCATCTAAGGAAGTGTATTAGAGATCCGAAGACTACTATAGCACCAATTGTGTTAGATGACCTAGTAGTGGAGCCGAACTTGACTATAATTAGAAAGCCAGTTCGGATTGTCGCGAGAGATGAGAAAAGGTTAAGGAACAAGATAGTCAGATTAGTTAAAGTCCAATAGAGCAACGATGAGAGAGACTGTACTTGGGAGACTGAGAGCAGGATTAGAGACGCTTATCCTAATTTGTTTGATGGCATGTTTTACCTTTTGATTGATTGTTGTGTACCTTAACGTAATTTCGAGGACGAAATTCTTTAAGGAGGGGAGTCTGTAACGACCCTAATTTTGAGTAACATTATTTAGGACATTTAATTAGTTTAATTAAATAAAATAATGTAATGGTTAGGGCATTGAGATTTGTGATTAATAAAGGGTCGTCGTGCCATATAACAAATGAACTAAAGGGGAACTCAAATAAAATAGATAAAGGAAGTTAGATAAGGGGCAAAATAGGAAAAGATACATTCTTATACACTAAACCCTCATGCATTCTTATTTCATACGTCCGTAAGTAAAAATCAAATTAGAAAGAGGCCGGCCACCATTAAACAAAGCTAGAAGAAGATAAAGCAAGATCAAGAGGAAGATTAATCAAATCCATTCTCAAATCTCAACTCCTTAATCGTAAAGCTAAGGTGAATAATAGGTTACATCTCATGTTTTATTAATTTCGGTTTTAGATTGAATTCGAATTGTTTTGCAAAGGTTTTTCCATGTTTTCAATTGATAAAATGGATATATATGATTGTTGATGATTTATGCTATTTCATATAGATTTTATGATAAGTTTTAATGTGAAATCCCTATTAAATTACATCCAAATGCCTTGCTATTTTGGAATATGGTCAGAAATGATATTTTAAAGACGGGTTTCAATTTTCATAATTTTCTGAATTAATGTGAATTTATTATTAATTTTCTAGTGAAGAAAATGGTTATTTGAGTTTAAAAATTAATTATGGTAATCATATTGTTTTCGGGTCAGAAATTAATATATGTTATAAAACATATTAAAAATGATTTATGGGAATTTTTATAGATTTTTCCTAAGTGTTTTAATAAGTATATAAAATTATTTAAGGTATGAGACTTATATGTTTTATATATTTATAAAATGAGAAGGGGCATTTTGTAAACATTCTAAATTATTTAATTATGAAATTTTGGTAGCACTTTTAGAAAAATTAGCAACCAATCATAGATTGACAAACAAGGCAGGTTAGTTGAAAAAAGTTTACCTTTTAAAGATAAAAATCAGTTTTGCCATTTTCTGCTGTTTCGCCACTTTCAGCACCTAGGTTTCGACTAGGTACTTCCATCTCTATCCCCATCGAAACTAATGCACAGAGTATCAAAGACTTGGTACATAGTGAATTGGACATAGGCGAAAGATACCGGGTCGAAACAGGTGGTTCCGAAGGGGTCGAAACCTTACTTTGCTTGTAAATGAAAGTACGCCTGCTTTGCTTTCGAAAAGAATACTTTCGACTTAGATTGCTTTCGATTTGGTTAAATGGTTTTAATGAATGATTTTGAAAGAGGTTATGCCTTTTGTTTTATAAAGAAGCTTTCAAAGGGGTCGAAACCCCTTGATGCCGCTTCCTACCTTTCGAAGCAAATGGTTTCGAAAGGGTTACTTTGTTTTCAAATCTAAGCTACTTCTCCAATGCTTTCGAAGGGATAGGTTTCGACACCATGACTTCTTTACTTAGAAAATTGCTTTCAAAAGAGTGCTTTCGACTTAGTTATTTTATGACCCTTTTGTTATGTTAAAAGTAAGACCCAAAGGTTTCGAAGGAAAAGGTTTTTAATGGTTTCAAAAGGTTGTTCCACATGTTTTACTTAAACCCAAATGCTTTCGAAATGTTTGATTTAGGTAAAGGATTTATGCTTTCGAAAGTTTTAAGATGAAAGTTTCGAAGGGGTGATTCCCAAATGTTTTCGAAAGGTTTAAAATGAAGGGTTTCTAATTTTTTCGATAGACAATGTTTAAAATGTTTTGATAAGAGGATGTCTAAGGTTTTAAAAGGCTTTCGAAAGGAATGTCTTCAATGTTTTCGAAAGTTTTAATAAGAATAGTTTTGAAAGGTATGTTTTGGCCTTTCGGCCTAAAGGTTATAAAGCAAAGTATTTTACTTGGTTTCGAAAGGGTTACTTTCAATGGTTTTGAAAGGGGTACTTTTAATCGTTTCGAAAGGGGTACTTTCAAAGGTTTCGAATGTTTTCATCAATAATATTTTGTGTAAAGTATATATAACATGGCAAGGTGATTTGAGTAAAGCATAGCGTATATTTTCCTTGTTTAAGTATGATTTAAAGGTTTAAATCAATTTGAAAGAAAATGTTTTCAAGGATCATTTTAAAGGTAGATTATGCTAAGTAAAATGACTCAGATATTAGAATACCAGATGGGACTGGCATGTGGTCGCGTCCTGTACTTTAGTTAGTAGCCCCTAGCTAATACAAGTCCAAAATTCTAGTGTGTAGGGCTTTGTCACAGGTAAGACTAAAATGATGCTACACGCATAAAGGAATCTATAGTGGAGAGATAGGTTATTGGTGAGCCTGAAAAACTATTAGGATTAGTTGACCCTAGGAGAAGTAAGTTAGGGACAGACTGTCCAGAAGAGGAGTATCTAACAAAAGTTAGATTATTTGTTTATTTTGTCTAGTAGGCCCGAGTCAGCCAAATGTTAGTAGTTATCCAAACAAAAATATAGCGTTCGGACAGATAGTCCATTTGTTAGCTGATTTGTATGCATGTATGATATTGCTTTATTATATTAACCAGTTTTGGTTGCAGGATTAAGATTTGCAAAAAATATGTTTTAAAAGGATATTAGTGAGGGGGAAACTAGTTCCGCTAAGCGGCGTGGTCTCACTTAATATCAAATAATCGAGATGTATATTGTTATTCACACCAGACTTTATCTCTAACTCGAAGTTTATGTTTTTCCTCTTAAACTATGGGGTGCTCAAAATTGATTTGAGTAGGCCGAGGGTTGAGAATTTATAATTTTTAGTAGGTTGATGAATAAAGCTTCCGAAGACGGACAGGAGGCTGATGGATAGCTATTTAAGAGTTTTTTTGTTCTGTTTTATTCCGTTGTGTTGTATTGAGTTTGTTATGACTATTTAGTACTCTGGTCAACCAAGGGGGCATCTTCATATGTTGCTCTTGCCGTATTTATATGTAATAATTATATTTGATCTGAATCTAGGAAACGATTGGGATTATGTAACTGGATATGTAATATGTTTTTTGAAATGTAATCAGAAATGTTGTTTTTTGAAATCTGTGATTTTGTTTCATATTCATGTGCTTCTGATATTATGGATACCATTAGCATTACCGTATTTTCTCGCCAGAAGTTAATACTATAGTTGACTGCAGCATCTGTAGCGTTTAGCTTTAGGGCTCAAGATAGTGGATGTTACACTAAAATTGAAATTAATAAAAAAAAGGATATTGTAGTCTTTCGCAAAGAAGCACCGAATGTGCTTCCTCCATCCCTCTCAATTGCTTTTTTGCCACTTCTCTGGTAGATCTTACTATTGATTTTTAGCTTAGTTCCAAGATCATCCCATTTGGGATTTTTAACAATATATTTGAAGCTGCTTGCATCTTCATTTAGCCCAGAACCAGGATCAATCATAATGTCATTAAGGTGTTTTATTATACATTATTTCCTTTTCCTTTTTTGTGCAAGGGAAACTGCAAATGAAGTTGTTTTTGCAAATTAGGCAATAATCCAGTGACCAGTGTGGAAGTAGTGGCATCATTATAAATAGGGAAATTTCCATTTTTGAAGTTTGATACATTCTTTGTATTTACATTTTCAATAATTGCAACTAAATTCGGGTTTCTACCGAGGAGGATATTCAATGACATATTCCATGTTTGTTTGCTTTTGATTATCTGCTAATCTCGCTTGATTTCCGAACTGGTTTCATCATCTTTCCCATTTATATCTTGTAGACATGTTTTGGTTTTTGTTGACATTTTATATTTTTTGAAATTGGGTATATATGGTGGTACGTAGTACATAATTATTTTTTTGAACTTGGTTCAATTCCTACAAGGATACACTGTTAGCATATGTATTTAACATAATTGTACTACAAGTCATATGTGATATTTAACATACTACATGTCAACATATGTCCAGTGGTTCAAATCATGTGCTATGCATGATTCGAACTTGTGACCTGTTGGATCAAAGCCAAAGTGCCTTACCACAAGGATAGTTTTGCTAGACTTTCATATAGTCAATGTCTTTTGGATTTTTCATGTTGTCAATATTTTCAAATGATTTACTTTCAAATCCATGTAAATTTCTACATAGTCCATATTGCCACTAGTGTCTTTGCACATTGCATGCTTTTCTGAAGCATTTATTTTGCTTGAATTAGCATTCTTGTCAAATGCCATCAGTTTTCGATGTTGCCACTTCATCACCAAGTATATTGGAGGGTGGAACCATTTTCCCCCTCAAACTTTCTTTGATACACAAGTTTTCATATTGTGTCCAAAACAGACACATACCATACATATTGGTGGTATCCATTCATACTCAATTTTTTGTACTACATTTTCACCATCATGCATTGTGATATGAGCTTCCTATAGTAGCTCTGCATTCGCTTTGATTTCCACAAAGATTATTTCTTAACTTATATAGTCGAGTTTCATTAATTGTTGGCTCATTAAGTTTCAAAGGGATCCGACCATGCTTGCAATTTAATTGAAAGCTTCTTTATCCCAAAGTTTCAAATTTAACTCCGGTAATGTAATCCAAATTGGGAATGTCGGTAGCAGACCTTTGTCGAAATTTAATTTGTTACGCCACTTTTTCAAGATTGTAAGTTTTCCGTTTATAAAATAAAAGCCTCCATTGATGGCTTTTTTGCAATCCGTCAAATTGACAAATTTAATGATAAAGAAAACAGTATTTCTTGTGTAGATTTCAAAATTATCTGATCGATTCCAAGTTCTTGACACAAAAGATTTGAAATGATGATAAAAAGGACGGTTGTGGAATACATGGGCTATGACTGAATTTTTCAATATAGATTTTGTTCACTTGCTAACTCCCTCTTTCGTTACCACCACCCTTTTATTATTGATTATGTTGGGTGCGACATAACTTAGATCAAAATTTGAGTTTAAGCATCCAATCTTGATCATATCCACCTAAGAGGATGACTTTTTTTAAATGGTTGTTATATCTTATTTGGGGTTAATTGATGAGAGCCTCTTCCAACATGCATATTTCACTTCTTTATTCTTGCATCAGTAACTGGTTTGATTCTTAAATCAGACATGTTGTAATGCATCAGTAAGTGGTCCGATTCTTAAATCAGACATGTTGTAATGTGGCTGATTCATTAAACATATTTTGTGATTCAAAATGGCTGCGGGAACGATTTAGGCCCCGTTTGATTTGCTATTTTTAGTTTTGTGCTTTCGGTAAAAAAAACGTATTTTTGAAAAACAACTAATTTGAAAAATGAAATTAACATATAAACTAGAAAACAAATTTATTTTGTTTTTCGTGTTTAGAGAAATAACAAAAAAATGGAAAACAATCCATCCCCTCGTCCGTTCGTTCATCTCCTCCGGCGTCCCTTCATCGTCTTCGCGATAGTTCAAAGTTTTATTTTTTCTCTTCCATCTTTCTCCTATGAAGGTTGGAAACACAAAATACAAAATGACACCAAACAGACCCTTAATATTTTCCAGCGATACGTCACTAGTTGGAACCCCCGTCATCTTTAAGGAGGTTACTTCTTCGGGTTGGAAGGTAGAAGATGGTAGGGAATTGATGGAGAAGAAGAGGAAGAGGGGATTTTTCCTTTAAAATCCGATCTCTCGTGCCATTATTGGTTTTTTACTTATGTCTTATAATTTGTGTAATATTATTCCTCTAGAAGTATGTTATAATCACACATTTGTTAATTTATTAACAAAACTAAATTTATCTAAACCTCATTCGCTTTGCATTTTATTAAAGAAATATGAAGTTAGACTAAAGAGAATACGGACAAGTCAAGGAATAAGTCAAAATCCAAAAAAAAGCTCTAAAATAGTATTTTGTTGTTATCCACTCAAATTTCCGTCAATGGCTTCAAACCTCTAATGCTTGTGCAAAATAGTTAAATACCCAAAAATGGAAACCTATCCTAACGGAAATAACCGTCAAAATATGATTTAAATAGACACATTGTTCCTTTGTAAAGTTAAGCTCCGAAGCAAGGGAAAAAGAGAGGAAACACAAGGAAGAAAATAATTTCTTCCTCTCTTTTCCACCATCCTCTCTTTCTAGTTAGGTAATCAATACAAACTTCCTGCATGATTTTTTATATTCATGAGTATCAGACTATATAATGAGTAATCAATACAAACCTTTTTTATTTCATAAGATTGTGATTATAAAATATTTGTGTGTGTGTGTGTTTGTGAGTGTTCTTAGTTTTGTAGTTTTATTCAGAAATATTCATATTATTATTATATTTTGTCCCACAAATGTGCTTTACTTTTCCATTTTT
Organism: Allium fistulosum; assembly: GCA_030737815.1. Classification (NCBI taxonomy): domain Eukaryota; kingdom Viridiplantae; phylum Streptophyta; class Magnoliopsida; order Asparagales; family Amaryllidaceae; genus Allium; species Allium fistulosum. The sequence goes on along the minus strand of CM060903.1, from coordinate 1,089,655,205 downwards.
TATTAATGTTGTTTATTTATTTGAACCTTCAAGATTGTCAAGATGGTGGATCCTGATGTTATCCGTAACATTGTTGGCATTATAGGTATGTTTGTCAATTCAGCTCATTTGCAGTATAATGTGTGTGTATCCTCAAATATTGATAAAAGAAACAATGAAAACTTTCATGCATGTAAGCAAACTTTCAGGGGTATAAACCATATCATATATACAAATCTTCTCCATTATAACCTGACTTTTACGTTGATGTATATGGTATTCAATGCTCAAGTATTTCATTTATTTTGTTTCAGGAAATGTCATATCTTTTGGTCTTTTCCTTGCTCCAGTGTAAGTTTCATCTTTCTTTTCTGATAAGTAATACCTGTTCATGTGTAAAAATCAGAGTAATTTTGAAACAATGTATGTATTTGGCAGGCCGACGTTTCTAACAATAATAAAGAAGAAAGACGTGGAGCAGTTTTCTCCAATTCCATATCTGGCAACGTTCTTGAATTGCATGCTTTGGGTGTTCTATGGACTTCCCATTGTCCACCCTCACAGCATTTTGGTCGTTACCATTAATGGAACTGGACTCCTCCTTGAAACCATCTACCTCACCATCTTCTTGATCTACTCCAATGGCAAACAACGTGTACGTGCATCTTCATTGTAAATACAGTATGTTATTATCGAGGTTTGAGGTTTCGACCGAAACACCGAGATTCCGGTCGTTCCGTTTAGGTTTCGGTAATGACCGAAACAAAACCAGGACGAAATTCCGGTTCAATAAAAACTATTGAACTTCAAATTTTACAACAACAAAAAAAGTCTCAGAAAAAGAATTAATTTGAGTTTCGAATACATGAACGTTGAAATTTAAAATTGTAACTTAGAAAAAATATAAATTCACAGAATATGTAAATGACATAACTAAAAAGGTTGAAAATAAATAATGAATAAACATTTTTTAGCATTATAAATATTTATAATTAATCGGTATTGTTCTTTTATATCATATTTTTCTATTAAATAAAAATTATATGTTTTATTTCAATAGATTAAACAAATATATGTGTAATTATATGAAAAATAAATAACGATATCCAAAATAGAAACTAGAAACTAAGACAGTATTTGGTTTAAAAACGAATTTTGTGTTTTCGGTTTTCAATATGTATGTCAAATATGAAAAGAATGAAGGGACGATGGAAGGGATGAAAGAAAATGATGAAGGAGATAGAGGGACGATGGATGAATGAATTGTTTCACGTGCTTGTGTTATTTACCAAAACACGGAAGAAGAAAAAATTATTTTCTATTTTGTATGTTAACTTATTTTCTAAACTAGTCGTTTTCGGCAACATACAAGTGTAATGTGAATTTTTGCATGGACGAAAACTCAAAACTGAAAACAACAAACCAAACACTACTTAAATTTTCAAAATTTACGAATTACATCGAAATTTCTAAAATTACAAAAGACCGAAACCGAGATCTCAAACGTTGGTTATTATAGTTGATGACCTAAACGTTATGTATAAACACAAACTACAGGTAAAAACACTGATGATTCTTTTGGCGGAGATCGCATTTGTAGGAGCAGTGGCTGCAGTTGTTCTTCCTACCTTCCACACCTACGATCAAAGATCGATGATCGTCGGCATCCTGTGCGTTATCTTCGGTACGATCATGTACGCTTCTCCACTTTCGGTCATGAAATTGGTGATCCAGACAAAGAGTGTTAAGTACATGCCCTTCACATTGTCCTTTGTTTGCTTCCTCAATGGAGTTTGCTGGACAACTTATGCCCTCATCAAATTTGACCTCTATGTCACTGTAAGCAGCCACCAAAACTAATGGTTCAGTTTGGTTTGTAAGTGTGTTTCGATTTATACTTAGTGTGCTTAATTTTATTGAATGCAGATACCGAACAGTCTGGGAACAATGCTTGCGCTGGTCCAGTTGATTTTGTATGCCATGTATTACAAATCTACACCAAAAGAAGATGGAAAGGACTTAGAGATGTCATGAGTTCAATTGTTTCTGCGCTTTGTAAATGAATATATAGAGAATCATTTGTTTGTGCTTGTTTGATTTTTTTTTTCTGAATCTTAACTGGGCAAGTAGCTTGGAAGTTGTCAGGATTTGTTAAGTTTTGGAATCAAGATTACCAAGTAGAACAATGCTTTAAAGAATTTGCTCAATGCTTTAAAGAATTTGCTCAAGATACCACAACTCGATTACATTGAAAGTAGTTTAGGGTTTATAAGAGTTGGGAACTAAGCTCATATGATTGTCCTCAAGAATCTTAAAAACGCGAGAATTATGTTATTCAAAACTGCCCAACAGGTATATATTGCTAGCATGAGTTCACCAACCGTTCTTTATAGAACGTGACGACCCAGATTTTGGCCTTGTATAACACATTAGGTTACAAAAAAACATTATTGATAAAAAGGATTACAAGATTTATATATATACTACACTCCTTCTTTCTCATTTTTTTTCTTTCATATGTTTTCAAAATCTAAAACCTGAAAGAAAAAAAAAAAAACCGGAAACTAAAAACAAGTGAAAATCAAACCTGAAGCAAATGAAAATGAATTCAAGTTCAAAATCAAACAACAGTTTTCAGCTTCAACCTGATGCATGAAAATGCATCTCAAATCTTAGGCATGCAAGTTCAGGCAACTCAATTTGATCAAGTTCAGATCAAATTTAACAACATTTCCAGATTCAAGTTAAAAATCATTTCCAGGCGAAAGAGCTTGTTCTCTGCTTTATCCATATCCAGGTGAGCAAATTTTCAACCCTTAATCTTTTGATTCTGATGCATGTGATGTATCTGTGTGGTGATGATGTATATATGTTTGTCTGGATATATTCAACTTGAATATAGTTGAATTAGGCTATATATTGTAAGCATGTCAGAAAAACAGGCAAAATTTTCCTCTGCTTTGCTAACAGGTTCCAAAACCTGTTCAAAAAAACAAAAATCTCTCTATCTAATTCTTTTTAGATTATAAGTTATAAATGAAACATGTTTACATTATCAAGATCTAAACATATTATTTTAGGAGCTTCATTCAATTTTGAAAATTTCGATGATTTCGATTTTAGTTTCAATTTCGGATTCTGATACATATTATTAGTACAATAGTTTGCAGTCCATTACGTACTATGGATTGTTGAACTTACTTTACCAAGCCCATGACATTACAGTCCAATACTCAATTTTAAATTGAAATTGCCCATTTTTTTTCAATTTTAAACTGAAACGGTACAACCCATTGTCTCAACTGTAAACCCTAAATCTTATTTCAAATCTTACTTCACAGATGCAACACGCAACACGAATATGTTAGATCAAAATATCTCAGTAATTAAATCGACAAAAACACTTATTCGATTAACAAAATTATCGAATAAAAGTAAGAGGAAAGTGCAGGATCGGCATCAAAGATGAAATTAGGGTTTTTAGATTTGGTTCCAGGTATGCTTTATTATTTCCATTCATAACACTTCGAATTGAATGATTTTGTATGTCTTTGATTCTCGATCATTTAGACCAAAACCGGATTATCCCTCGTATTTTGTTTAAGTGACGGCCGATACTGAACCGAGATGACCGGAATTTCGGGATTCCGGTCGAAACTTCAAACCATGGCACCAATTCTATTTACACTCCAGTTTCTCCTTCCACCCCCATCAGTTTCCAATATTACCCTAATTTTTGTTTTCTTCATGCATCTTCTTTCCTAAATGCTTCAAAAATCATTTCTTATTTCTCCTCAAATCATGCCCATGAATGATATTAAAAAAATCCGAATAACACAAAAAAACGAAGTTGTTGAAGACATAATTTTTGCTCATTAACCAATATTTAATCGATTTATTTATTTTGGAAACAGAAGGAAAAAAGAAAATTTGTAATATCCATCCCACCCCAGGGAGTTTGGATAACCTAAAATCTCAGCTAGAGCGGGGAAATATATTAAGAAACCCACTCCAAACCTGATGTGGATTATGCTGGTTTAAATGCACTGGCACTCAGATAAAAGGAGATCAACTCAAAAAAAAACTTCCTTTTATTAGTTATTGCATCAGATCTTTTATTTTTTTTTATCATAAATAGTTATGTAACATTAAATCATATTTAATGTCGTTATGATGTTAAAAGAGTTTTGTATTTAAAATTTCGTTTTAATTTACTTTTGATAATTTTAAATTAAAAAATTAATTTTTAGTTTTACGACATTAAATTTAAATTTGAATTTACATCAACTTTATTTATTTACATTGAGTTTGATAATTGAACATCATATTTTATCAAAGTACATGGTGTGAATCTCAAAAGGCACAAAATCCGTACAATAACCTAAATTACATATCATGTGTTTATGTCAGCATGCAAGCAATAAGATAAACAAACTATTCCATACAATAATCTATATAATATAATAGTATATGCCCTATATACATACATACATAAATGTATGTATGCATGTACGTATGTACGTATGTATGTATAGATACACACACATACATGAGGAGCGTTCAATGACAATCCAAATAGTGCAGCACCCCTATAGCCTCTTGATTTCACCACAATAATATGACTTTCTCTCTCTTTCCATTGGCTATATTATTTAATTCGGATTGTCTGGTGAAAATCAGGGGGCTACAGGGGTGTCATTGAGCGCTCCTCATATATATACATCTGTGTGTGTATATGCATATATATGTGTGTGTGTATATATATATATATGTATATATGTGTGTGTATATATATATATGTATATATATATGTGTGTGTGTGTATATGCATATGTATGTATGTATGTATGTATATGCTGGAACATGGTCGGTCAACAGTGAGTGAAATAGGTAGATTTAAAAAAAATCTATTTTCGATCACAGTGGACATATGAAGTCTAGTGGGTTATAATAGATCAAATCTAGGCTATTTAAATAAAATCCAATTTTATTTAATTTTCTAATTTTTTTCAGTTAATGGGTTTGATTAGTTAATAATTATATTATTTACGTGTATATCAGTGTATACTCATTTGTGTATCGTGGATATGCAACATAGCTTAGGGCATACATAGTTAATGTCGACGTATCACTACAAAACACTGCACATTACCGACGCGAAAACGACATCGGCGGGGTGTTGGTAAATAACTTATTGACGCCTCGCCGACAGCATATATGGTGTCGGTAAATTTAATGTCGGAATTTTTTTTTGATGCCATGTAGACGTTTTCCATAGGGTATTTATCCACGCCTTATTGATGCTTAGTTTTTGATGCCATTTAGACGACCTGTCGACTACAATTGAAATTGTGTAACTTGGATTTTCCAACATCTTACCGATGCCCTATTGACGCCTGGTTAAATTGTCATATTCAGATTTTCGATGCTCTATCGACGTCTTACCGACATTACAGACGAAACAAATTTGCAGCATTTTTGCTGCATTTCTAACCTCAATCACACATTCAAATATATACAATATATATTCATCTCACTATTATCATAATACCAACCAAATATCATCACAATATCATCTCGATACCATCACAATACAATACATATTACCCAACATAAAAATATCATAAACATTATCCAACATCATAATATCCAATCAATATCATCATAATATAAATAAAATATCCAACCAATACCATCAAAGTACAAACCAAATGTCCAAGCAGTGTCATCAAAATATATACAAACCAAACATTCTAATAACAATAACACAAATACTCCCTACTCCCCCGAAGCATGCCCATCATCTCCATTACCATCACCATAATCAAAAATGTCCTCATCCAAAAAGCGTCATGAAAATGCATTCGTAAGCAATCTGAGCTTCTTCTCTAGCTTACCGACGTTTGACTTCAACCGTCGGTTTTCTTCTTCTACAGCATTACTAAATGCGAACAAGGTGACCAACGGAATGTTTGCCCCATATTAGCTCTATCTAACGATGATCTCTACATTTTAACCAAATTTGCTTGTTAATAACGAGCAATTTTTATTTCAACTATTGTATTTATTGAAACAAATTTTTTAAATTTGTGTTAATCATATATTTGTTTAATTAATTGAGTGGTTTAACTTATATTTTTATTTAATTTATTGTGTGATTTAAAAAAATCAATAATTTAACTCAACTAAACTCTTGTATAATTTATTGAAATAAAATTTATAATTTAACCTAATTATATATATATACAATTTATTGAGTGAATTAACTTATACAAACATACTTTTGCTTAATTTATTGAAAATAAATTTACAATTTAACTCAATTACGTACACATTTGTTTAATTAATTAACTAATTTAACTTATATATTTGTTTAATTTATTATGTGATTTTAAAAAAAATCTGGATCTTTTATTTAATTTATTGAAACAAAATCTACAATTTAAGCTAATTATATATTTATTTAATTTATTGAATGACTTAACTTATATTTTTTAAATCAAAATCAATTTATATTTAAAATGATGATTTTTGGGATAACAAGTACATATAGTATACTATACATTTTTTTTGAAAATGTAGTATACTATACATACATACATATATGTATGTATGTATGTGGTTTGTATACATATATACTTGTTATCATATTATGTATATAACGAGTGCTTAAGCCATTAGGTACCCTCGAAATATTGTCGTAGTTGGGCTTACAATCCTCCCGTTTTGCAGAAGCTCTAGTGAGTCCATGGATACATCTTTGCCTACTTCTCTTGTTATCTCCACACCTTGACTCTGAAGTTCCTTAATCCTACCTCGGTATTTCGTCTATTTTGCATTTTACGTCATTAGAATTTTATACATGTACATATACATAAATATTATGTAAGTACATGTACACATACTGCAAACTTGGTGGAAGCATCACCTACCCATGTATTGACGATGGACCTATCTGATGACTCAGTCCTGTGAGTCCTGCAAAAGTGTTGGCAAGATGTAGACTTACTATGCTGCTCTACGTACTGAAATTTGAATTAAGTACACAATCATATAAGTCTATTTTAATTTATTTAAACTATTAAATAAATTTAACAAATAAATACGTACCAGATCATTACGATGATCTGCGTATGATCTGGAAGCAATGGTATGCAATCTAAGATTTATGTTCCTGCTTTCGAAATTCTTTTTCGATATTTTCTTGAATTATTTTGTTTCCTTATGCCCTAAGAACTGCTCATATATCTCTTGGGTAAGGGCTGGATGCCTCATGTCATTCCTACACATATCATACATCCACTAACATTATTTTTTGGACAGTCCGGCTGACTAAGATCTATGCACTAGCTCTTCGTGAATACCGTCTTTTCAAGAGAATTCCTCTGCAAATGCAAATTGAATATATTATGCACAACATAACATACATATTTACGTAGTGTGTTATGTAATAAAATAATTTTACCATAAATTCTTCGAGCATGACCTTTTTTACTTCACCGGGAATGTCACCAAATGTAGGCCATAATCCCGTGAGCCATACAAGCAAGCCTTCATGGATGGCATCAGATGCGGCACCGCTGTTGAAATCATATCCGTAGACATATATGAATGCATAATTATTTTGTTAGTAAATTATCGTATATATGTGTGTATGTGTGTGTTAGTTTATATGTATATGTATGTGTGTGTGTACATGTATGTATCTGATATGTGTGTAAGTGTATATGTATGTACGTGTACATGTATGTGTATGTGAGTGTATGTAAGTACTCATCCATATCCTCGCTCTCTAAGAAAGACATCAAGTCGAGACACGGATGTAGAAAAGTCTGTATCAGACACACGAGTGGATGGACCAGTATCATCCACAGGAGCATCAGGAACGTCGATAGTCTGAACGAATAGTGACATCATATGTGCATCATCTCCTTCATGATGTGATGAGTGGGAGTCACAATGACCTGATGATGAGTCACCATGACTTGATGTTTAGCCACCACGGCTATGTCTACGTTGACTGGACATATTTGGTATAATAATGCATATGCAGATGCATACAATATAATAAAGGATAATAAGTCCTTCTTTGTAGTATAGATTTGGCATGACAAATAGAGAAAACAATCTTTCAATAAATTATACATAAGCTACCAATTGTCAACATCATTTACAATATCATCATCATACTCATGTTCATTTACTTCGACATCATCATCAACCTCGACATCTTTATCTAATTCAACTCTATCAATCATTGTTAAGTGGTCATATATCATCAGCATCTTTTGTTATTTGGAGTATTGCATTTCCTCTGGATCATTTTGGTATGGTTGATCATCGGTTATGATCATATCCCCTTTGAATGACCATCTAGTTTTGTTCAATGACTGCCCACCAGTCATCCTTGTTGTTTTTCATGGAAGGATAAAGCACATAATAAACTTGTGTTGCTTGCATCGCTAGCACAAATGGATCATTTCCATTATGCTGTCTTTTATGATTTACCTTAATAATAGGATAATCTTTATGTATACGACGTACTCCTACATTAGATGTAGTATTAAACCAATCGCATTCGAATAAAATATTTTAAGCTCGGTATTGTATAATAAGCGAGTTTAATTATTTCCTTTAACACTAATAATCTTGTGAATCATCACCCTGTTCGTCGCCTTTAACACATACCCCACTATTGTTCATCGATTTATATCTAGGTTGTTTACAGAATTTACACAACGCCAAATCTTTATCTTCCTTCCAATAAATCATGCATCCACCTGGACATGTGTCAATTTTTTCATGAGGCACTCTAAAGGCGGAGACCTCTCTTTTATGGGAGTACCAGTTCTCCCCCGATATACTGTCAGGTGGAAGCATTTCTTTACACAAGCTTGCATTCATTAGATTTTCTAACGCATTGTATTCAGATTTTATAGCGATTAACCTAGATGTCGTTGCCGAGTGTTTCATTTTACAACCTTTATAGAGTGGTCGTTTAGATGCTTCTAACAAATTGAAAAAAATTTCGCTTCAAATTCAAAACCGTCCTCTAAATCTGTTTCTTCTTCGGTCCACATACTCGGACCAGCAACATAAAGAACCATTTCAATCATTCTATTTTCTATATCAACATTTTCTTCAATAAGGGGTTCATCGCAATCCACATCGATATTTGCGGTCTCTTCTTATACAACATGGTATTTTTCTCCATGATATATCCATACAAGATAGTCGGGCATAAAATCATATTGGTGTAAATGAAATATCATAGTATAATACTCTCTAAGTTTCAAGCAATGACATATCGAACATGGACATCGAACTTCTTTCATATTAGTTTTATTACTAGATGCCGGTTCCATGAACGCATCCATACAATTTATAAAGTGCAATGGAATCGTCCTTATATTTTTACCTCTCATGTACATCCAACTTCGATCTTTCAAATAATCCATCTTCTATATCTACACATAAACAAATTTAACATTATATTTCACAGGGTAGTATTTGTTCTCAATTTAAATAACATTATTATTTTTATGAATAATTTAGATAACATTATTAATTTTGTTCTTAATTTAAATAACATTATTAATTTTATTCTTGATTTAAATAACGTTATTAATTATATTATTATTTTAAACAACGTTATTAATTATATTGTTTACGTAATTTCATTAATTTTATTAATACATTCAATAACATTATTAATTTAGTTATAAAACAATGGAATTCAAAAATAATTTCAAAGCTATATAACCTAGAAATTACTACACTTTTTTTAAATAGCTGGTCATCCTACTTTCCATTACAAATGCAATGATATTTATATTTCGTAAAACATTTCAAATCAAACAATTAACAAAATTCCATAGCACTTCCTCTTATTCCCCATATCATACACAAAAGAGTGTACAGAGGAATAAGAAGGAAGTGTCGTCGAAGTTTCATTAACCATTCGATTTGAAATATTGATTTATGAAACATAAATACCATTGTGTTTATAACTTATCCAACACAGACAAATCCAATAATTAACGTAGCAGATGAAGATCTATTTTTGTTTTATTTTAAAAATTAATATCTATATAACGATCATGTATGGTACTTGTTAGATGTGCCAAATTAAACACATTTACGCAATTTTATTAATAATACCGTATCGATAATAATGACTTTATCAAACAATTTCATAACAATACCAACGATATCTCGAATCATATATGAATTATCATACCGATAACCTATGTCAACGATCATATACCAATGAATATAAACCAAAGAATCTATATCATATACGAAGCTAATCAAATCATAGTATTGCATAGGAATTGAATTGGAATAATAATAAATCATGCCGACGGAGCCTTGAGCGGCGACTGGGAGGAGGGGATATATAGCTTGGGTTTTGCAGCAGCGTCGAGGGAGGATGAGGCGGTGGCATTTGAAGTTACCGTCGGTTGGAGGAGGAGACGGCGATGTTCAAATTGGGGCTAGAGGCTAGCGTAAGGGAGGAGGCTTGCATGGGCTGGAGGTTGGAGGATGCGTGGCTGGAGGCGTAGCCGAAGGGGAGGCCGAGGAAGAGGCTGGAGGTCGGAGGCATGGTCGACGGCTTGGCCGAGGGAGAGGCTTGGCAGCGCATGACGTGGGGAATGGGCATGATGTGGGGGACGCGGCGATTGAAATGTGGAGGGATTAGTAAATTTTTGTCGATTTAGAGAAAGTGATGGAGGAGCAGATGTCGGTTGGGGTATTATTGTTGATGCCAATGCCATACCGATGCCCTGTCGATGCCTTAACAAAGGCGTTGAAAAGGCATCGGTAAATTTTCATAGGCAGGCGCTTCTTAATTCATCTAGTAGTGTATAAAGATGTTGTGATTTTCATCTACAAGTATAAATTCGCCATTTATATGCGCATTCACTATCTCAATACACACACACACACATAATTTTAAATTTACATATATATTAAAACTAACTAATTAGATTTTGGCCAAGTCAATAAAATTTAAATTCCAATTTAATATCTAGATATTTGATTTTGACTTAGTAAAATATTTTAACTAAATCTATATCTATAAAATCATTTAAAATATCCTTTCATTAATTAAAATAAATATATTAAATTATGAATAAAAATTTATCATTATTAGCTAAAAATATTTTTTTTAATAAGAAAATTATTTAAAATACAAAAAATTTCCAAGTATGAAATTTTCAATAAAATTAAATACTAAATTTTTTATACTATTTCATTTCTTTTTGGCCATAATTTTAAGTAAAATCCAAAAGAAATTATTACATTTTTAATATACATATACCAATATAAATATTATAAAATTATTAAATACAAATATAATATATATATATATATATTATAAAAAAATTAATATATATTATATATAGTTCTAAATAGTAAATAACATATATTAAATTATTAAAACTCAATTTAAAGTTTTTTAAAAATAATAAAAATAAATGTCATGGCCGAAAATGAAATGTCATTAAAAAATTATTTTATACAAAGATTTAAACAACAAGTTGATCAACATAAACAGATCAATATAACTTAATGTCAAATAAAAGGAAGACAACTATTACGCATACAGTATCATATACGATGTATATATCATATGATGAATGTGATATAAACTATAAAAGGGATTTAATACCTTAAGGATTTGGCCTTTGAACACACGTTGATTAATGGTATCTCCTGGATTCACCTTGAATTAATCTCCTAGTATTGCAACGGCTTGGAATACCACTTTCTTTATCAGAATTGATAAGTTCAGATTCATATATTTTCGACCAAAGGCAAGGGAGGGGTGATGCTCATGGCCTAAAGGAGAGTGAGGAGGAATCAAGATAGACGACGTGGAGGCTAGCTTGGCTTAAATAGGGAGATAAACTCCCTACCTTTTACTTTTTCTTCTTTTAAAAAGTATTCAGATCTAGATCTAAAATTCAAACTCAACCTCCTCTCTTCATAGCCAGCCATACTGTAGGCTAGATGGGTGTAAAACTCTATATGCTCGAGGGTTCATAATATGGAAAATTAAATTAAAATAATAATACAGAGATATCATTAAAGAGATGAATAAGATAAATTTAATTACAAGAAAGGGAGATTTGGTTAATTAAGTGTGGGACACATTAAAAGTTAATTGAATGAACTAAGGGTAATTAAAGTACTAAAAGTTGACCTTGATAATGAAGAAAAATAAATTAAGTTTTGAGTGAGAAGGAATTGTGTTAGGTGAGATGCATTGGTGAGACTAGGCTAGAAGAAATATTAGCCTAATCCAAAATCACTAACCCATTATCCATAGCCACATTCTCTCATTCCATTTCATTTTCATTTTAAAAAAATTCAAACCCTAAATTACCTCAAGGCCGACCACCATTTCCAAGCTAAGGAAAAGAAAACCAAAGTTAGAAGAATTCAAGATTTCAACTTTAAGAAGAAAGAGGATTGAAGCAAGGTTTTAATCAAAGTTTTCCCAAATCAAAGTGAGCAAATTTTACCTAAAACCCTCCTCATCCTGTTTGGATTCGGATTTGATTATGAATAAATGTTTTTTATGATGATTAATATGTTTGGATGATAAAACAAAGCTTTGAATGTCATTTCAATTTAAATGGAAGGAATTAATTCATGTTTTAGGGTAAAACATGAACTAATCATCTTTAAATGCTACGAGAATTTAATATTATGGTTATAATGATAAAATTATGATAGGTTTTTAATTTGATAATTTTTGTAACTAATTTGGGATTTTTACATATTTTCTAAGTTAAGAAAATGGTTAATCTCGAGTAAATTAATTATTAATAATAATAAATTAATTAATTTGACTGAAATATTGATATGTGGTAGAGAATAATTGGATTTTCGAATAAATTTTAGGATTTTTCCCATTAATTTTCAATTTTATACGAATTATTTAGCTAAGAAAAGGTGTGATTAAAAAGAATTAATTTATGAATGGAGAATGTAACTAGAAAATATTGAAAAGGAAAGTGTAAAAAACCCATTGACTAGTAAGAACTCGACATCAATGAGATTTGGTGTAAAGTAACGCTTAATAAGAAAATAAAACGGTTTTCAAAATAATTACTAGTATGCCATTTCAACTCGCAATAGCTTATAAATGGTCAACCTGCGATAACTATTTAAGTTATCAACCCATGATAGCACTAAGTCTATCAACCTTCAATGGCTTTGGGAAAGTCAAGATGCGATAGCTCCTAAAGAGCTCAACCGACGATAGCTAAATGTTCTTCAAGTTATAATCAAACATGCGAAGGCTAGATGGAGGTCAACATGCAAAGGCTAGTTGAAGCTCAACATGTGATAGCTTGGAAAGCTATCAACGTGCAATATCGTTTGTGGCTCAACATGCAATAACTTAGGAAGCTATTAACTTACGATAGCTCATAAGGGCATTACTTATGATAGCTAATGAATTATCAAAATGCAATAGCTCATAAGAGCAAAACTCACGATTGCTAATGAATTATCAAAATGCGATGACTAGTTGAGTGTCAACTAGCGATGGCCTAGGAGAATCAACATGCAAAGGCTATGGGATAGCCAACATGCGATAGCTAAGCTTAATTTGTAAAGGCTATGGGATAGCCAATATGCGACAATTGAGTTTAACTCGTGATAGCTTAGGCAGCTATAGTTTTCTAAGTAGAATGCGTACACTTTGGAAGACATTATTCAAGTGTTAATTGACTATTTCCTAGAGATGAAATTTATAAGTTAAAATTATGTCAACTTATTTTTGAAAATGAAATAAAGCTTGGAGAAGCTAATGAATGATAGAGTATCATTTAACCAAAGATAAAGACGTTTTATCTAAAGAAAATATACGGTACACTATAAATAAATGAAAGAAAAGGAGTTGAACCATTATCTTAAAGATATACCGACTCATAGGGTTATTGGATGGCAATGTGGCTTGTCTATTAGTTTAAAGTCCAATGGTAGATTGCCACAATAGGGTTCTACCCTATAAGATTGATAAACTCCAAAGGGGAGTTTTGGCAGGGTGTCATGGTAGGGTGCCAAAACATCATGATGGTGTTATAAACAAATAAGGTAAATAAATTAGCAACGTGAACAATAGCGGTTTAGGGACTAAGAGGAGCTATTGACGCTTAATAAGGATGCTTACTAAAATGTATTTAGAGTGATTACATTCAACCTCTTAAGGAGAGTCAGGGTGGCTTCCATTTGTGGAATGAATGACTATTTCACCGAGTGATGTTGTTCGAGAAAAGATAAATTTAGTGATAGACAGACATAGGGAAGTAATCACTAAAATAAGTTAATGATAACTTAAAGATGAAAACCTAAAAAGAGATTAAATGATGTTTGAATGGATGATGGATAACTGGATGACTTGGTTTATGAATGTATGTTAAGTATAGGGTATATTTAATTTGAATTAAAAATGTAAATATGCCATGGTTTATAACTGGAAGAAAAGTATAGGGTACACTTATGGATTAAATGTAATGCACATGGTTTCTTTGGATGTAATACTTGTTTACATGTTATAATGTGATTGTTATGATGAGAAAGTGAGGGGAAAACCCATTCCGCGCTACAGTGGCATGGTCTCGCTATGATTGCTTAGGATAATATTTTATTCATAACAGACTTTATGTCTGACCCATGTTTTTATCTTTTACATAAAATCATGTGTACTCATTCGAGTAGGCTGAGTTTATGGATTAGACGGCTATCTACTGGAAGAACAAATAAAGACCCCAAAGGCAAAGCATGAGGCTTATCTAGCTATTAGAAATTATTTCAATAATTCCATTGTGTAAAACCAGGAATTATAACTGGTCATGTGTTACAGTGGCTTCTTCATATGTTGGACATGTGACGCAGCGGATTAATCAAAAACAATGTAGATCGATGAATGTAGTAATCGATGGATTGGAAGATACTGAAATGCCCAAATTCGTTGATCCGAAGATACTGAATTCTAGCTATCCCGAACTCGTTGATCGCGCACGATACCGGGTTCAAAGATCTACGATTCTTCACACGTTGATCTAGCGCACTAGATTTCGTGAATCGGCTTCTGCAGTCGTTGAATCGAGCGCACTCGATTAACCGAAAGAGGAGATAGGAGATTACACTCGACTACCAATTTGGTGAAAGCACAAAGCTAACAAAACAAGAGTTTTATTTCAAATCAACTAAACTTTACAAAATGACACAACTTGCCTATTTATAGGCTACAACACATGCCATAGAAAATTACACAACACCTAGGTCGGCTACGACCTAAAAAACAACACGACCTAAAAACACAGACGACTTACCATAGGTCGGCCGCGACCTAAATCATCACGACTTAAAAACAATACAACATAAGTACAACATAACTCTTTACAACACATATATCGGTCACGACCTAAAATACAACTCACGCGACCTAACTTCAATACATCAGCTTCCTTCAGCGACTTAGTATAGGTCGTTAACGACCTAACACTTCATGCGACTTATCATCAGTTGAACGGTCTATCCATCAATGACTTAAAGAATCAATGGCAGAGATTAACGCGGCATAAGAATCAACGACATCAAGCTTCAGCGACTTAAAAGGGCACTTCATAGAACTGCGCGACCTAAGTCTTGCGACTTAAGACTTCGCGACTTATCTTCCCAGATCACCCAGCGACCTATCTTAAGTCGTTCATGTTTCCTGCGACCTATCATAGGTCGTGACTGTTTCTTGCGACCTAACATAGGTCGTGACTTGTTAGGTCGTAGCACCCCGTTAGCTCGTTCCAGCAACCTCTTTCTTATCTCGTTAGGTCGTACACGACCTAAAAACATGTTAGGTCGTTCCAGCGACCTATCTCTTTGCTTTAGCTCGCCATTCTCAAACCCGTTAGGTCGTAGCTCTTTTCCTGGTGATTTGTTAGGTCGTTCCCAAGACCTATGCCTTAGCTCGTTAGGTCGTATGCGACCTAAAAACAAGTTAGGTCGTTTGCGACTTAAACTGTCTCCATGTTGCACTGCCAAGTTAGGTCGTTCGCGACCTATCACTTCCTTAGGTCGCAAACTCGAGACAACTTCTTCCCCTGATTTCCAGTTAAGTCGCAGCTCCCCCTCTCGTGACTCCTTAGGTCGAGGACGACCTATAACTTCTTCGTTAAGTCGTATGCGACTTAAATCCTTAAGTCGTGTGCGACTTAGACCTTCACTTCTGTCCTGAGCTGCATCATCCTCCCCAGGTTGAGAAAAATTTGACCTCGAATTTGTAAATTCTTCCACATTAGCTCGTTCATCCCCATGATATGGTACGAGATGCTTAACATCGAACACATCAGAAGTATACACATCCTCCGGCAGCTTCAACTTATAAGCATTTTCATTAATTCGTTTCACGACTTCTACAGGCCCAATTTTCCTGGCTTTCAACTTGTTATAAGCGCCCACTGGAAAACGATCTCTTGTCAACACAGCATATACCATATCTCCTTCATTAAATTCAACACTCCTTCGCTTCAGATCTGCAGATCGTTTGTATTTCTCATTTGCCTTTTCCAATCATTCTTGAACGATTCTATGACACTCCGTCAACCCTTCAACAAAATCAACAGCTTTCTTAACCGTCCCCTTCGAGTGTGGTATTACCGTTAAATCCAACGGTCCCCTCGGTAAGCTTGAGTATATTATCTGAAATGGACTGAACCCTGTACTACGATTCACTGCATGATTATGAGCAAATTCTGCTTGGCATAACTTCATGTCCCAACTCTTCAGATTGTCTTGCATAAGACATCTCAACAAGTTTCCCAATGATCTGTTAACAACCTCGGTCTGTCCATCCGTCTGCGGATGATAAGCGCTGCTAAAGTTCAACTTTGTTCCCACCATCTTCCACAAACTTAGCCAAAAATGACTTAGAAAACGAGTATCCCTATCCGACACAATCGATTCTGGCAATCCGTGAAGTCGATATATCTCTTTGAAAAACAATTGAGCAACATGAATAACATCCGCTGTCTTCTTACAAGCAATAAAATGTGCCATTTTTGAAAATCGGTCAACCACCACATAAATGGAGTCGTTTCCCCGCTGTGTTCTTGGCAACCCCAACACAAAGTCCATACTCACATCAACCCATGGTTTAGTTGGTACAGGTAACGACATATATAACCCAGCATTAGTTGCAGTTCCTTTCGAAATCTGACAGATATGACATCGCTCCACAAACCTTTCCACTTCTTTCCTCATTGATGGCCAAAAGTAAGACTGTGAAATCAACTGTAATGTACGGTCTCTCCCAACATGTCCTTCTTCATGTAGCTCTTTTACAATCTTCATTCTTAAACTACAATCAGGTATGCACAATCGATTTCCTTTGAACAGAAAACCATCTACCATCAAAAACTCATCCGTCTCCCCATTCTTGACTTTATCAACTAACTTTGCAAAGTAAGGATCTTTGTCAAATAACTCTGGTAACACATCGAATCCCGTTACTTCAATCTTCATTGTTGTTAACAAATGATTCCTTCTACTCAAAGCATCCGCAACACGATTCGTCACTCCCAATTTGTGTTTCACAATAAATGTAAACTGTTGCAGATATGCAATCCATGATGCATGTCTCGCTGAAATCTTGTCTTGCCCTTGTAAATGCTTTAATGCCTCATGATCAGTGTAAAGAACAAACTCTTTCTGAAATAGATAGTGTCTCCAGTGTTTAATAGATTGCACAATAGCATAAAATTCCACATCATATGTACTGTATCTCATCTTTGCTCCTGATAAATTCTCGCTAAAGTATGCAATCGGACGTCCCCTCTGACTCAACACTCCTCCAATCCCTACCTTGGATGCATCAGTATGTAGTTCAAACACTAGCTGAAAATCTGGTAATATTAGAATTGGTGCAGACGTCAAGAGTTCTTTGATTCGATCAAAAGCAACCCCGGCTTCCTCCGTCCATGCAAACTGTTTACCCTTCATACAATCAGTCACAGGCGCCATCACACTACTAAAGTGTGGAATAAACCTTCGATAAAATGAAGCCAACCCGTGAAAACTACGAACTTCCGTTATCGTCTTGGGTTGTGGCCAATCTCTGATAGCTTCGACTTTACTTTGGTCAACCTGTATTCCTTCTTCCGACACAACATACCCCAGAAATAAAACACTTCTCGCCATAAAAACACACTTCTTTGTAGCAGCATAAAATTGTTCTTCACGAAGAATAATTAACACTTTCTTCAAATGCTGAACATGCTCTTCTGTACTAGCACTGTAGATTAGAATATCATCAAAGTAAACCACCACAAATTTCCCAATGTACGGCCTGAAAATTTGGTTCATCACCCTCATGAATGTACTCGGTGCATTCGATAGACCAAACGGCATTACCAGCCATTCATACAATCCTTCCCTCGTCTTGAATGCTGTCTTCCATTCGTCCCCTGGTCTAATGCGAATCTGATGATAACCGCTCTTCAAGTCAATCTTAGAAAAGATTACAGACCCACTGATTTGATCCAATAAATCATCAAGCCTCGGCATCGGAAATCTGTATCTGACTGTGATCTTATTCAATGCTCTACTATTTGTGCACATCCTCCATGTTCCATCCTTTTTGGGTACCAATAAAGCTGGTACAGCACAAGGACTTAAACTCTCTTGCACACGCCCCTGTTTAAGCAATTCTTCCACTTGCCTCCTCAATTCTTCATGTTCCTTTGGACTCATTCAATAATGTGGTCTGTGTGGCAACACAGCACCTGGAACAAGATCTATCTGATGTTGTATATCCCTCAACGGTGGCAACTCCGTTGGTAACTCCTCTGGAAATACATCGTCAAATTCTTTCAAAACTGGCTTCGCTTCTTCCGGAATTTCAACCTCTTCACTGCTCTCTCGCCCAATCAACAAAAACACTTCAGGCTCCTCCTCTACTTCCTTCACAAACTCCTTCAAAGATAACAAAGTTTTAAGCTCTTCAATCTCCTCCAACTTGTTTTCCTCCTGTTGTCGTTTCTTTGGAACTAGAGTAATCTTTGTGCCTTCAAACATGAAACTGTAACTGTTGGTACGCCCATCATGTTGCACCGCCCTATCATACTGCCACGGCCTCCCCAGCAACAAATGACAGACATCCATATCTACCACATCACACCAGATTTCGTCTTTATATTTCTTCCCAATTGAAAACTTCACACAAGCCCTTCGTCCAACCTTCACCTCCCCGCCTTTCCTCAACCAAGCTAGCTTGTATGGTTTCGGATGTTTCTCAGTCTTCAACGCCAACTTCCTCACAGCTTCTGAAGAAATTATATTATCACAGCTTCCAGCATCAATAACAAATTTGCAAACCTTCCCCAGAATGGTACATGTTGACTGAAAAATATTGCTTCTTAACCAACTACAATCCTCCTCTTGCTTTGGTGTTAAACAGGACCTCTTCATCATTAGATTATAACCTTCGTCTCCCGACACTTCTTCTTCCTCCTCATCAGGTGGTGAATTGGAACATTCAGCTTCTTCATCCTCATCCTCAACCTCCGCTATCATAGCTCTCTTCTTCGGCTTTGGACATTCGCTACATTTGTGGCCCATTTCTTGGCAATTATAACACTTGAAACCATTATTGACTTTCGCCTTCCCAACCTCATTCACAACTGGTTTTGCAACAACTTTTGAAATATTAGAACTTCCACTAACACCCTTCACTTGATTATTGTAATTTGTAAACACACCACCTCCTCCTCGTCCCTGTTTCTTCCAAGCCAACGCTTTCTGATGTGCTTCCGCTACAGATCTGGGATCAAACATGTTAACCATATCCTGAATCTGCATTCGCAATCCCCCAATGAATCTAGATGTCAGCTGCTCTTCTGTTTCCATAATATCATTCCTCGCAATAAGTTGATAAAATTCGTCAGCATAGTCATTAACATTCTTTGTGCCCTGCCTCAAATTCTGCAAACGTTGATACATCAAAGATTGATAATTGTAAGGTAAGAACGTTGCTTTCATCAATTTCTTCATCTTCTCCCAAGACTCAACTTTTGACTTCCCCATCCGTTCATGTGTAAGTTTGGTTTGCTGCCACCATGCCAAAGCTCTACCCCTCAACCTCGTAGCAACCAACTTCACTCTACGATGTTCTGGAACTTCTTTGAAGTCAAAAATCTCTTCAACATTAGCCACCCAATCCAAAAACTCCTCCGCTTGTGTACCACCTTTGAATTCAGGAATTTCAGTCTTCATTCCCGACTCCCACTTGTGATCATACTCAGAGTGATTTCTTCCTTGTCCTCGTCCTTGTCCTCGAACACTACCACCATCATATTCCTCCTCAAAATCAGATGTATATCGTTGTCTATCTCGTCCACCCACATCTCCACTACTATCACGTCTACCACCATCATCCCTTCTATCTACATTCCTCCGTTCACGATCATCTACGTTCCTCCTATGCCTTTGATCATTGTCAACACTTCTTTCTCGATTGGATTGTGGTGAGACTCTACTTCCCCCATGGTTAGATTCAGGTGAAATCCTTCTCCGATTTTGATTCATTTCTAACATCATCTTCTCTAATCGACCAATTCCTTCATTAAGCTTTTCACTAAAGTTTTCATTGATTCTTTGCTCCATCTCATCAGCCTCTTCTCTTCGATATAAAGCTTCTACGTTTTGGTGACGATTAGCTCTCCTTGGCGGCATAATTCAAAATTTCTCTAACACTTAAAAAATTCACACACAATTCGAACTTAGATCCAAAATGAAATGGATCGAAAACTCCCACTTTGTTGCAACTTCGCGATGAACACGATGAACACAACTTCTCCAAATGAGGCAAGTTTGATCTCCAACCTTCAAAAGTATGCACGACCCACTTCTTCAAATTCTCGGCCGTGTTCAAATCTATACTTCGTCTTCAAATTTCTTAAAAATGATTAGCTCCAAGACTCGATTTAGCTATGATTGGCTAAACAAGCTCTGATACCAAAACTGACGCAGCGGATTAATCAAAAACAATGTAGGTCGTTGAATGTAGTAATCGATGGATTGGAAGATACTGAAATGCCCAAATTCGTTGATCCGAAGATACCGAATTCTAGCTATCCCGAACTCGTTGATCGCGCACGATACCGGGTTCAAAGATCTGCGATTCTTCACACGTTGATCTAGCGCACTAGATTCCGTGAATCGGCTTCTACAGTCGTTGAATCGAGCGCACTCGATTAACCGAAAGAGGAGATAGGAGATTACACTCGACTACCAATTTGGTGAAAGCACAAAGCTAACAAAACAAGAGTTTTATTTCAAATCAACTAAACTTTACAAAATGACACAACTTGCCTATTTATAGGCTACAACACATGCCACAGAAAATTACACAACACCTAGGTCGGCTACGACCTAAAAAACAACACGACCTAAAAACACAGACGACTTACCATAGGTCGGCCGCGACCTAAATCATCATGACTTAAAAACAATACAACATAAGTACAACACAACTCTTTACAACACATATATCGGTCACGACCTAAAATACAACTCACGCGACCTAACTTCAATACATCAGCTTCCTTCAGCGACTTAGTATAGGTCGTTAATGACCTAACACTTCATGCGACTTATCATCAGTTGAACGGTCTATCCATCAACGACTTAAAGAATCAATGGCAGAGATTAACGCGGCATAAGAATCAACGGCATCAAGCTTCAGCGACTTAAAAGGGCACTTCATAGAACTGCGCGACCTAAGTCTTGCGACTTAAGACTTCGCGACTTATCTTCCCAGATCACCCAACGACCTATCTTAAGTCGTTCCTGTTTCCTGCGACCTATCATAGGTCGTGATTGTTTCTTGCGACCTAACATAGGTCGTGACTTGTTAGGTCGTAGCACGCCGTTAGCTCGTTCCAGCAACCTCTTTCTTACCTCGTTAGGTCGTACACGACCTAAAAACATGTTAGGTCGTTCCAGCGACCTATCTCTTTGCTTTAGCTCGCCATTCTCAAACCCGTTAGGTCGTAGCTCTTTTCCTGGTGATTTGTTAGGTCGTTCCCACGACCTATGCCTTAGCTCGTTAGGTCGTATGCGACCTAAAAACAAGTTAGGTCGTTTGCGACTTAAACTGTCTCCATGTTGCACTGCCAAGTTAGGTCGTTCGCGACCTATCACTTCCTTAGGTCACAAACTCGAGACAACTTCTTCCCCTGATTTCCAGTTAAGTCGCAGCTCCCCCTCTCGTGACTCCTTAGGTCGAGGACGACCTATAACTTCTTCGTTAAGTCGTATGCGACTTAAATCCTTAAGTCGTGTGCGACTTAGACCTTCACTTCTGTCCTGAGCTGCATCAACATGACACTACCCTTATTTTTTATTATATTTACCCCTACGTAAGAAAGATAAGGGCTAATGATGATGTCATGAATCTTGACAAAAAAATTGTGTAATGGGAATTTATTTAGCTGCTTTATTTACTTAATGTTGTGCAAAATAATACCGAACTCACTTTGCTGTTTGAAAATGATTTTGGTGAAAACTACAGCATCATCGACGACCATTTTGGGGTCTCAAAGTGGGGGATGTTACAATGGGCCATCAAAGTGCTCTATATTCGTTTAGCAATTAATGTCGTACATCGATACGTACATGTATAACTTTTATATACGTACCAATTAACTACTAATGGCATCCAAAAAATACTAAAAGTACTCGATACATCAAATAAATAAATAATTGATATTTCATAAATATTAATTAATTTATAATAATATAATTCAATTAAATCATGTGGTATTTCAGAGAATTCACCAATACTATTCTGTGACTCATAGATGTAAATAAATTAGCGATTGATATTAAACTATTTGAATATTAATGTTCGCTTATCACCATAGCTAGTGGAGTGATAGTTTGACCGAATTTGTCGCTTATACATATTTACCGGTAAACCCCGATTTTACAATTAAAGCGGTACCAATAATTCTCTTTATCAACACTATATCACATAAAGATTTATGGAATTTGGTTTCGGTAAAAATTCCAATATCATCCACATTCAACTCGGTTAGTTTACAAACAAAGTCGTTTAATAATAACATTTACTACTAACCATACTACTCCGGCTAAAGATTTTGACTTTGATTTAACTGTAGTTAACTGTGATACCAAACTCATATAACCGAGGAGGTAAATTCTATATTAAATAGTGTTTCACTTATATTGCTTAAACTCAGACCTATGTATAGTCGCTTGATGGTCATAATGCCATGATTTAATTATAACAAAAGTGGAGTATCCACAATTAAGTTCAATAGTATTCTCAATTCAAGAGAACCGCGTAACATCATCACTCAAGGATTTCCCGTTTAATC
Source organism: Allium fistulosum (assembly GCA_030737815.1). Lineage (NCBI taxonomy): Eukaryota > Viridiplantae > Streptophyta > Magnoliopsida > Asparagales > Amaryllidaceae > Allium > Allium fistulosum. The sequence continues at coordinate 1,089,631,806 of CM060903.1, read as the reverse complement.
TAGTTATTATTAACCAAGTAGAAAATCTCGGGTGAGTCATTCTGAAGTTTTCCAATAACTATCAGTATGTAACCTTTGGTGCCCTTAGTAGCCATGAATAATATACTGCTCAACGATTGGAGAATGTTGTGTACTCTAGTCTCAATGGATGTACTGATATTCTTTTTCGAAACATCTTGACCAAGAATACTTAAAATAATATGTTATTCAATATTGTGAAATTTTTCTTATGACTACTATTCTTTATAACAATTATCACATAACATATTATTTAAGGATTTTCTAATATATGTGTGTGTGTGTGTATGTATATACTCTTTAAATTAATTACTTAGTTAATTAATATATAACAAAGTATATAATGAAAATCAGATAACATTACCATGAACAAGATTGATTATAGAGTTAGATATATGTGACAAATTATATAATTGTCTCTTTGTCAAACTTCAACTCTCTAATTCTTCCACTTGCAATTAGGGTCAATTATGATATCTCAATCTTATTCCTCTGATCTGTTTTCTCAAAACCGATCGAGCTGGTCCCTTAATGAATGGATATGTTGTATGGTTTTGATTATCCACTCTATCAAATAACTCTCTTCGACGCTAATAAATTGACTTTATCGTATGGTAATTTTCATAGTATGTTTCTCAAGCTATTGGTTCTTTTGTGATTTGTATCACGACATTGTTATCATATAACAATGTCAATGGATTCCCAACATTTAGGATCACCCTTACCTCAATTATAACTTTGTGCATATATATATATATATATATGAGTATATGTATGTATATATATGTATATATATTTGTGTGTGTACACACACTGCGTTTATTCAAGGTGATGTACATACCCGATTGGTTGAATTAGCCACAACCATTATTTGGAACGTTTCCAACTCAAAGTTCCTTAACTATTCTTGAAGCCACTTATGAAGTTTGGTTCCAAACAGTCCTTCATAAAGAGTTCATTTTTCAATAAATAATTTTCTAAGTATTTCATAAATACTTGAGAATACTCTTAACTATCATTTATAGATTTAATTCGGATCCAACACTTTCTCATTGTACCAGTTACATAAGCGAATTGTTATATAGTGGACAGCACAACATATATAATAGTTCCTTTTGTCGATTCATAAGGAATCCATCCCACCTGCTCCATACTAAACATTTTAACATGGTGTCTATGTATATCATTTAGGACAATCCTAACATTCTTATACTAATTATAAAAGATGTCATTTCAAATCCAATGTCGAGTATTAAACGACTAGGCTAAAATAATTTTAACATGGGTACATCACTGACAATCATAAGTTTGTTGTTTACTGATAGTTTTAGAAATATTTTATACCTTTAGTGTTCTTTCTTATAGACACACGCTTCCTCTGTATTTTGACTGATAATCAAAGGGTTTGATTTCTTTGTCGAAATATTTTCTCAGTTCCGATGCTCATTGAATGATACTTTTGTATTGATTCTTCGATTATATCTAAAACTCATAAACTCTATTTCACTCCCACTGACTTCAAAGACTATGGTTGTTATCTACAATCAGTCTATTCTAAACCAATATTTAGAATTTTGTTTCAACACAAATGTTACGTTGAATGATGAATTTGCGAGTAAAATCCAAACTAACTTAAACACATTAAATGATGAATCCATTACGTTAATTTCAATAATAGAAATTTACGATGTTATTCTTTTTAACATTGCTTATTATATTCTAACTGCACTGATCTTCATTTCAAAGACACACTTGTGGCCAATGGATGATATCCCTTCCCATACAACAATTAAAATCATATTTAGATAATATACTTAGAATTCATTCTGGATTTGCACATCATGCCATGTGGCAGAGTCAATACACTAAATGGCTGATTAACAATTGAGGAAATTCGTTTTTGGAGCTTCCTGATTTCCTCCAACTAATCCCGCACCAGCTCCAGCTTGCATCATGTTGATGAATAATTGATACATAGCTCCCATATCTACTGGCGGGATTCCAGCACCTACGTTGGCATTTGCACTTATATTAGCATTTGCCTGTCGACCCGGGTTTCTCCTTTGGGTCGAGCATTTCCATTGGTTATGGTGCTTCATCCACCAATGTTAACTCTTCCACTCCTAGCGTCTATATCTTACATCCTTAAAATATGCATTCGAACCTTTATAAGATACGGAAGAACAACCTAAGGAATATGGGAGAATAGAGATTAGACGTATACATATGTATAGAAAATACAAGTATGCTACTATAACATTATCCCATACCCTGGTCTTTTCTCTAATTCCTTCGGATTATGTTTTCAAAATCATTTTAAGTTTAAAATTTCTTTTAAATTTTCATAAACCTATGCTCTGATACCAAGTTGTAACATCCCCTATCTTGAAGCCCAAAGCAACGCTACAGATGCTGCAGTCATCCATAGTATTAACTTCCGATGACAAAATACAGTAATGTTAATGGTATCCATAATATCAGAAGCACATGAATATGATATAAAATCAACATAGATTTTATAACAGCTTTTCTGATTACATTTCAAATCGATATTTCATATTCAGATACATAATCCCAAAACGATTCCCAGGTCTTGATCAAATATAATTATTACAAATTACGCCAAGAGCAACATATGAAGATGCCCCTTAGATGATCAGAGTACTAAATAGACATATCAGTTTTAAATACATCACAGCGGAAATAAAACTAAATAGCTTCTACATAGCTAACATTTCCTCCTACACATTTTCGGAAGCTTATTCGTCCAACCTACTAAACCTGAAAAACCTTAACCCTCAACCCACTCAAATTAAATTTTGAGCACCCGAGAGTTTAAGGGAAAAACATAAACTTCGAGTCAGGCATAAAGCCTGGTGTGAATAATACTATTACCTCTCAGTTTACAGATATTAAGTGAGACCACGTCGCTTAGCGGAACGGGTTTCCCCTTAATAATATCCCTTTTAAAAAGCATATCTTTTGCAAATCAAATCCTGCAATCAAGCTGATTATAACAATTAAAGCAAATACATATGTGCATAAAAATCATGAAATCTATGGACCGTCTGTCCACACTATAGTTTTATCTGGCTAACTATTAACCATTGGCTGACTCAGGCCTACCAGACATACTCAATAATCTAACTTTTGTTAGACACAATACTGGGCTGACTGCCCTTAACTTTCATTTCTAGGGTCAACTGAACCTAATGGTTTTACGGGCTCACCAATAACATATCTTTACTCTGTATATTCCCTTCTGTGTGTAACCTCAATTTAGTCACACCTGTGACAAGCCCTACACACTGAAATTTTGGACTCATTTTAGCTAGGGGCAAATAGCTAAAGTATAGGGCATGACCCTACACCAGTCTCATATGGTCAGACTATTTGATCATAAACTTAGGGTTAACTACCCTATTCATGTTTAATTTCCTGTCTTAGGGTTAAATACCCTGTTAAAACTTCATTTCCTTGTAAATAACCTTTACAAATGATTTACCCTTGAAATCATACCTTTATAAAACTAGGAAGTCGTATGCTTTGCTTTACTTAAAACACTTATGCCATGATATATATACTTTACATAAAATAGTGTTGATGAAACCTTATCAATGGGGTTATCTATCCCTTCCAAGTAAGTTAAAAACCCTTTTAAACTTAAAAGATTATAGGCCATGAAGCCAAACAATACCTTCGAAACCTCTGTTTAAACTTTAAACGATACCTTTCGAAATCATTGTAAATAACCCTTTCGAAAGCATTACTAAAACCTTAAACATCCTCTTTTAAGACCATTTAAACTTGCCTTTTGAATGCATTGGAAACCCTCCATTAAAATACTCAAAATAAACCTTTCGAAAACAATGGGGATCTCTCCTTCGATACCCATATTATATACCTTTTGAAAGCATTGAAATTCTTCACTTAAAATGTATCTTTTGAAAGTATTGAGTTCAAGTAAAAGTTGTGGAAACATGGCTTCGAAACCATTTAAAATCATTTCTTTCGAAACCTTTTGGATTTAACTTTTAATATAACTAAGGGTCATGAAAGAACAAAGGCGAAAGTAATACCATCGAAAGCATATATCCTAAGTAAAAGAGAAAGGGGATGGTTTTGAAACCAACCCTTTCGAAAACATGGAGAAGACGGCTTCAGAGTATAAAGGCAAAAGCGCCCTTTCGAAAGCATTGATTTGAAATGTCTGAATGTGGCAGCATGGGTTTTGTCCTTTCGAAAGCTTCTTTTACAACAAAAAGGCGACAACTCATTTGGAAGCTCTTTTATATAAACAAAGCAAGTTGATTAAGTCGAAAGCTAACTCCAACTCTTTCGAAGGCATCATTTACAAATGAAAACAGTTTAAAGTTAATAAGAGTGGCTTCCAACCCTTCGAAACATGGTTTCGACGCTACACCTTCCGCCTTTCTCCAATTCACTACATATTAATTGTTTGATACCATGTGCATTGGTTTCGACTTGGCCATGGGCGAAGGTATGGTGTCGAAAGTTACTGATGGAAGTGGTGAAGCAATAAATTTAAGCAAAACTAATTTTTAGCCTTTTAAAGTAATTTCTTTCCAACTAACTTGCCTTATTTGTTAACATATAATTGGTTGTCAATTCTTTTTCAAAACCTTTTTCTAAAAGTGCTGTCGAATTCAGATATTATCAAATTAAAACATTTAATAATTAAGCCCTTCTCTTTGAATAAATATATAAACTTTTAAGTCCCTCAACTTAAGTAATTTTATAACCATAATAAAATACTTAGGAAAATTACCCAAAATCACCATAATTCACTTTTTATATTCTTTCTAATATATTTAAATTTCAGACCCAAAACCAATATATACTTGCCGAAAATAATTTTAAACCCAATTTTAGCTATTTTCCTTCATAGAAAATTCATAATAAATCCACAATTGCTTAGAAAATAGTGAAACTTGAAACCCACTTCTAAAATAATGTTTCTGACCATATATCAAAAGCTCAAGTTATTTGGATGTCATTTAATTGGTTTATCAAATCTAAACTTATCATAAATCTATGTGAGGCAACATAAATCATCAACAAGTATATATATCCATTTAAACAATCATATCATGGCATATTACTTGCAAACTAATTTGGATCTAACTAGAAATCGAAATCAACAAAAATAAGATGTAAAATCATTATTCACCTTAGCTTGTTGTTAAGAAGGTTGAGATTTGTCTTTTGATTGATTTGCTTAAGCTTCCTACTTGAGTCTTAGATTTTCTTCTTCTTGATTCTCTTAATGGTGGTCATCCGAGCTTACAAGGGTTTTAGTTTTGTTTACAGTTGTAAAAATGAACAAAGAATGAAGGTAGGAAGGGTTTAGGGTATAATAACATGGCCTATTCCCATTTTCCCCCTTATTATATTCCTTCTACTTGCTTAATTTTAATTCTCTTTTGCTTATATTTATTAAGGCACGGCCCCCTTATTGGTTAACAAATCTCAATCCCTTAACCATCTACATTATTTCATTTGATTTATCTAATTAAATGCTTTAATAATGTTAGTCAAAATTAATGTCATTACAATATATATGAAAATTCATCTATGAATTTACGAAGTAAGTTGATTCGTTTTGGTATCATTAGACCTTGAATTGCACACAGACACAGTATATATGTATATGTATATGTATATGTATATATATGTATATATATATAAATCCGAAGAGCTCACCAACTCTTTTATCGCTCCCACCGATTGGGTGCTTTACCATTAATCGTTTGAGAGACAATTAACTAGTACCATGTGGTTCATAATCACACGATTAATGAATTATTCCTCAAAGAAATGACTTAGTCCATAAGTCCAAAATAATTATTAAAATTTTAGATAATTATGTATTATGTACCTAATGTAACAAATACCATTATTCTAGACTTATTTTACAATAAATATTTATAATATTCATGAAAAATAAAACCATATATTTATATATGTACATATTCAGTCAATATTGAAAATAATTTTTATTATATAAATAATATTTGGTACATACATCTTTTGTATGTTGATGCATCAACTGATAAGTGTTATATGGCATGCTCCTACTATTTCTGCCATTACTCTAATAGTGTATGAAATATGAAGCTCCATTCAACCACATAATATGGGCTATTTATTTCATTTACTGTAACTAGTTTACAGTCGAGATTTTAGATCAAATATCTTAAACTCAAATAAATAACCCTAATATCAAATAATTTTCTATAAGAAAAATACATTTAGGATGGAAATCACATTTTTAATTTTATATTAAGTATCTACTACAATTCTCGTTTCCAATGTCTCTCCATGAAGCAGAAGTGACCATCCACTCTCTTCATCCCAACTGTGGCTAATTTAAATCTACTCTTATACAATTATTTTCCTTTTTAAAATAATCATACCATTCAAGGACATCCTCACTATAAGATCGCAATAAACACATTGCAAAATTTCATTTGATCATCCTTAACATTTAAGGTACCAAATAAATTGCACTTCACGTAAACCGATCAAATTGACATTTCAATAATCGAATTCCTTGGTCCATCTTATAGCTTTTGGTCTATGCTACATTTAAGTGCTTTTGGTCTAATGGGAGTAACTGTAACAACCCGCATATTTATCGATTTTATATTTAAATATTTTATCGTAAGTCGGATTTTTAACCGAAAAACTACTTTTTGCATACGGTCAAATTAGGACTCGAGACCACTTCCATTGAGTTCAAAACTCCGTTTGCGATCTTTTTAAGTATAAACTTTGATATGTTTGGAGATAGTAGAATTTTGCTACTTTTCCATTTAGGGCTTTGGTCTTGTTTCAGCTCATTAGACCCAAGCTTCACCCCTCCTCTCTTCATTACCTTACTTCTTTTTCCTAATACTCAAGCTTTTACAACAATGGAGAGAGGAATGGGAAATTAAAACTCCAAACCCTAGTTTTCTTTTGCAAATCATGTTATAGCTCCAAACTAATAGAAGAAGCTTTGGTAAGCCTCCTCTTCTTCTTCTCCAACTCGTTCTCTTATCAATTTTAGAAATTCCTAAACCTAACTTAGGAAATGTTTCTCTTTTTAGCCTAGATTCAAGGTTGTTGAGTTGGAATTGAAGTGTGATTGCTCTTGCCATTGCTCTATAGCTTCTTCTTCATTTGTTTTGGGTTTAAAGGTGAGATTTTTATCTCACATCTTAGTCTATAATTATCTTTGATTGTTAGGTATGAATTCCTAACACTTATTCTTGTGCAATTGATTTTGGTTTGGATCAATTTTTGTGTATATTCCAATTTTTGGTGTTTTGGTTTAATTTTTGTGAAAATCCTATTATGGATTTTTGGATATTGATATTCGAGGAGTATCGAAAAGCCATTAAGGCTGGGTTGTCGCTAGGCATAATTCCTTAGTCGTTGTTGCTCGCCCGATCGTTATCGATGTCATTTGGCCATTTTTGGCCCAGGTTCAGGGAATGCCCTGAACAACAGCATTCAGACGTCTGAAACGTATGGTTCAGACGTCTGAATATAATACTGGGAATTTTCTTCTCCCGGCATTCAGACGTCTGAATCAAAGTTTCAGACGTCTGAATTGGTTCGTTTTGAACCAGAAAGGAAATAGGCCAAAAAGTGCCTATTTCAGACGTCTGAAATCAAGTATTCAGACGTCTGAATTCTGTTCTGGAAAATATTTTATTTTCCAGATTCAGACGTCTGAATCATTGATTTCAGACGTCTGAATCTGCAGTCTTTTGCCTATTTGCCTATTGAGCTTGAATTTCCAACTTTAATCAATTCGTGTTGATTCCCTTTTTATTGTTATCATTTATTATCTGCTTTGATGACATTTTCTTCGTGATTTTTGGGAGTATCCATTTGATGGATTCGTTATCGATTTCTTTGGATTTTATTCACGTCTTTGAATGTGAATTTTGGTGATTTATTATTCTACAATCATTTTTGTGATTTGTCACTTTAAAAATATAAAGGTTTCAATACTAGTAGTAAATATCAAAACTCTTTCATTAAAACGATTTCAACTCTATTTTCAATACCAAACTCGTTTATAAAACCGTTTTCCAATCTATTAGTATATACAAACCTTTACCTCACTCGGATGAGAAATCTAATTAAACGGCTTAGTATAACAAGTGGTATGAAACGCTTGCATTTACTTCGTTGGTTAATTCTTGGACTTGTTCGACTGAACCTCTTGTGACAATTTCCTAGTGAAGATCTACAGTTTATTCCTAAATATTTAAGTTAAGCTAGTGGTTATGGGACATGAAGCTAAACTCATATATTTACTAGCTTAGTGTAATTGACACTTCTTGATGATCATGACGATCATTTTTGTGATTTAGACTAAGCGATTGAGCGATGTCTCTTTGTCTACAAGGGAGACTAAACCTCGTTTGTGTGACGTTTCTACATCACATATGTGGGATAGCGCCCCATGGTCTTCGGGTCGTTCGTGTGTTCAAGAATTAATGGTTAGCTTCGATGAGATAGCATCTCGTTCGTGTGATACATATGTTGGTGAGCTTTCATGCTCCCGTTGGTGTGATAGGCCTCCCCCCTTTTTTGTGATTTCTGGATTTCGTGTGTTGATTTCTGGAATTTGTGCTTCACCAATTTTCGTGATTTTCATTGATAAGCTTTATCAATTTTTGTGCATTGGTGAATTCGTGTGTCATTGACTTGTTATGAATACAAGTTAAGGGTATGATACCCCATTTTATCTTTGAGAAGATTCTTGTGATATTGATTAATCTCTTGTTGATTTTCAATTACATACTTATAGTAGTATGCCATTATGGTTATTACATGTTCATGTCATGTCTTTTATTCTACACCATATTATCTGATATTTATAGCTAGACTGATCCGTTTATTATTTTCTTATAAATAATACTCGGGTCAGACCGAGATGTTACAGGTGCTTCTGCTTGACTTCTCTTCTGGATTACACTGACATTTGGCTAACTACTTAGATTAGTAGTTTTTGTTGTATACATTTGAGATATAGACTCTGTGATGTATACTTATTCTTTTGTGTAGCTTGTAGCTATTCTTTTGTATTATCGTGGATATTTCAGACCACTACTCTGATGTACACTTTCATGTGTTATATATATATTCATATCTTTTTCCGCCTTTGTGATATGGATGTCTGTGACTGATTTGTGTTATGTTTATTTCTATATTTGTTTCCAAAGATTATATATAGCCACCGTGTGATAGCTTTGAGTTTGTATCGGTATGTCGGATTTCCTCCTTACATGAAATGCATGCTATACTATCTGTCATATTGGTGCTCGCACAAAGAAGTTACATGGATGGTTGCTCCTCAACAGCCTTATTCTCCGTGCTAGTTGACAGCATTACTCCATAGTGTTCTTGGCTAGCATGGGTATAGAGGTGGGGCGTCACAGCTTGGTATCAGAGCCAAACTTCGAAACAATGTAGAATAACTTAACAAGGATCATCGTCCTAAGTCCAACTTAGGAGTCGTGCCTTAGGATTTAATTCGAGTCTTCGTACCGATTCATCCTATTTCCTTTTATGTATCCTTGTTTTATCTATCAAGATTTGCTTGATCTTTATTTGGAGAATAACTTTTCTTCTTCTCTCTTTCTTAAAGAAGAGAATGTCTAGACCAGGTCGTCCCAGAGCTGGACCATCTACTGTTACTCCCCAGGATGGAGTTTTTATGACCGCTCAACAGCTTCTTGATTTAGTAAAGAATGCTCAAGCAGCTGGTCCTAATTAGGAACCTACTCATCCTAAGTCTGGATTTTGACGCTTGTGCAACAATTATACCAACTTGGGTGGGAAACCATTCAAAGGTTCCGAAACTATTATTGAGGTCAAGGCTTGGTTAAGATCATGTGATCGAATCTTTTCTCGCATGAATCTTATCGATCTTCACCATGTTCAGGTGGCCTCCAGTATGCTCCAAGAAAGAGCATTGGACTGGTACGAACTTCTTATTTCTGAAATTAATGAAGCGGATCTCACCTGGGAGCAATTCCGGGAACGCTTTGAATTAAAATTCGTACCAAAAGCAGAGAAAGTGACATTGGCTCGACGTATCATAGACCTTGTTCAAGGTGAATCCTCTGTGACAGATTATGTCGCATCCTTCGAGTCACTGTCTAAATATGGGGTTGAATACATCAACACCCCATTGAAGAAGAACCAAAGATTCGTTTATGGCTTAAACAAAAATCTCAAGAAGCCATTACTTCTCAAATTAGAAGTTTCCTTTGACCAACTCATTGATATCGCTCTTCGTCTTGAAGAGGCGGATGGGGAAAGTGATGTTGAAGTGGTGGGTGCCAAACCAAACTTCAACAACAAGAAAAGACCTAACAAGTCCAAAGGCCCTTATCCCAATAAGAAGGGGAAACAAGTAACTCCTAATGCAAAGGCTCTTTCCTCAAGCGATGGGAAATGCTTCAACTGTGGTTTTAGGGACCATTTTGCGAACAAGTGTTCAAAGCCCCTTTCTTGTCGCTATTGTAAAAGTCCAGATAATTATATGCATCTATGCCCTAAGCTTCAAGGCAAGAAGGAGGGAAAGTTAAACGTTGCTCAAGCCCCTGGCAACACATCTCGCGGTCAAGGTATGTCTCATTCTATCCTTGATGGCATTATTATATTTCGTGATCAACCTATTAGAGTTCTCTTTGATACGGGTGCATCCCATTCTTTTATATCAAAGGAACTTGTCGATACTTTTTCCTTAAGTGTTGTCGCTCTAATGACTTCTTTAAGAATTGCGAATCCGGTTGGTGGATCCGCAACTCTTAGTTTACTTTGTGAAGACGTGGAGATTATTTTGTGTGATTTTCCTTTCCTAGCCGATTTGCATGTCATGCGTTATTTAGGCTTTGGAATGATTTGGGGTATGGATTGGCTTAACCGTTATGAAGCTCATATCTTATGTCCTGAGCGGATTATTTATCTCCGACATCCACAATCTGTAAAGCAGATTTCAATTATTCTTAAAGATTCGGATTCCACTTTGGCTGCATCTTTATATTCTTTAAATCCTCGTGATGATGATGATGATGATGATGAGGAAGATGTCATTTCTCGTATTCACGTCGTTTGTGAATTTTCCGACATATTTGAGCCCATTTTAGGATTACCACCTAAGCGAGAAATTGAGTTCAGAATTAATCTTATACTCGGAGCTCAACCTATTACTCGTCCTCCTTATTGCATGTCCAATAAGGAGAATGAAGAGATGCGCAAACAATTATCCGAATTAGATACAAAGCAATTTATTCGCTATAGTTCCTCGCCTTGGGGAGCTTCAGCAATTTTCGTGAAGAAATCCGATGGTACACTTAGGCTTTGCGTCGACTACCGCAAGCTTAATGATCTTACTATAAAGAATAAATATCCTTTACCTCGGATTGATGATCTATTTGATCAACTTAGTGGTGCTAGAGTCTTTTCACAATTGGACTTGGCTACCGGTTTTCATCAGCTTCGTATTGCAGAGGATAGTATTCCTTTGACTTCGTTCCGTACTCGATATGGATCTTATGAATGGCTTGTTATGCCATTTGGTTTAACGAATGCTCCGGCTTATTTCGTTGACCTTATGAATCGAGTTTTCAAAGATTTCCTCGATCGATTTTTTCTCATCTTTATTGATGATATTCTTGTGTATTCTAAAACCGAGGAGGAACATGAAAGGCATCTTCGGATTGTGTTGGAAACTCTTCGGAGTAATCAATTAAAGGAAAAGTTTTCTAAATGCCACTTTTGGAAATCCAGTGTGAAGTTTCTCGGCCATATTATTTCCGAATCCGGAATATCAGTGGATCCTTCAAAGATTGAATCGATTCAAGATTGGAAGAGACCGGAAAGTGTGATAGAAATCCGTAGCTTTCTCGGATTGGCGGGCTATTACCGTCGTTTTATCAAAGACTTTTCTAAAATTGTCGTGCCTCTTACTGGCTTAACAAAGAAAGGTGTTAAATACATTTGGTCGAACAAATGTGAAACTTCTTTTCAGAAATTAAAAGAACTCCTTTCTGATGCTCCTATTCTTGTTATTCCCGAAGGGAATCAAGATTTTGTTGTTTATACCGATGCTAGTCGCGTTGGTTTGGGTGCCGTTCTTATGCAAAAAGAACGTGTTATTGCTTATGCTTCTAGGCAATTGAAGCCGGCTGAGACTAGATATGCCACGCATGATTTAGAACTCGCGGTTATCGTTTTCGCCCTTCGAATTTGGCGACATTATCTTTTGGGAGAGAAATTTATACTTTATACTGATCATAAGTCTTTGAAATATTTATTTTCTCAAAAGGAACTTAATTTGCGTCAACAGCGTTGGCTCGAATTCTTTGCCTCTTATGATCTTGATATTCTTTATACTCCCGGAAGGGGAAATCGAGTTGATGATGCTCTTAGTCGTAAGCAACAAGTGGTTGTTTCTTTGATGATATCCGAATGGCATGATCTCGAGGTTTTATCCACTTGTGAGATTAGAGATCGGGTATCCGATTTATGTTCATCTTTTGTTTTATGTAGCCTTGAGGCTCGTCCTTCTCTTTTTGACCGCATTCTTGAAGCTCAAAAGCTAGATCCCGGATTGGCTCTTCTTGGCTAAAATGTTAGGGATAAAATTGATATTGAAGGTTTGAAAGACTTTGATATTGATTCTCGTGGCGGCATTCGAAAATTTAGTAGACTTATCGTACCAAATATTAGTGATCTTCGTAAAGACATTCTAGAAGATTCTCATCGTTCCAAATATTCTATTCACCCCGGTAGTAGTAAAATGTACGCGGATATGAAGCGACTTTATTATTGGGAGGGAATGAAATCTGATATTGCTAATTTTGTTAAGTGTTGCATGACTTGCCAACTTGTCAAGGCCGAACATCAAAGGCCCGGTGGGTTATTGCAACCTTTGGAAATTCCAGTTTGGAAGTGGGATCAGATTTCCATGGATTTTATTGATGGCCTTCCCCGTTCTCGTTCGGGTCATGATAGCTTATGGGTGATTGTTGATAGACTTACTAAATCCGCCCATTTTATTCCCGTTCGGTCTAATCGGACCGTTCATCTTTTGGCCAAACTCTTTATTAAAGAAATCGTTAAATTGCATGGAGTTCCTACTTCTATTGTTAGTGATCGTGATCCATTGTTTACTAGTGGATTTTGGAAGAATCTTCAAAAAGCTTTGGGAACGAAGCTTAATTTTAGCACCGCTTATCACCCCCAGTCCGATGGACAAACTGAGCGTGTGAATCAGACACTTGAAGATCTTCTCCGTGCTTGTGTTCTTGACTTTGGTGGAAGTTGGGAAGATCATATTTCACTTGTTGAATTTTCCTATAATAACAGCTTCCAATCTAGTATTGGTATGGCACCTTTCGAGGCACTCTATGGAAGGCCATGCCGATCTTCTTCTTGTTGGCTTGAGGCCGGTGAGAAGCTAGTCTTAGGTCTAGATTTTATTTTAGATTCCACAGAAAAGATTGATCTTATTCGTCATAGGATGAAAGAAGCCCAGAGTAGACAAAAATCCTATGCCGATAACCGAAGAAGAAAGTTAGAATTTCTGTGGGAGATCTTGTATTTATTCGTGTTTCCCTATGAAGGGTGTTGTACGTTTCAGTCGATCGGGAAAGTTAGCGCCTCGATATATTGGGCCATTTCCTATCACCGAACGTATTGGTTCCATGGCTTATCGCCTTTCATTACCGGCTCAGTTTGCTGCCATGCATGACGTTTTTCACGTTTCTCAATTACGGAAGTGCCTTCGGGATTCCGATTCTATTCTTGAGCCCGGTGTTGTGAAAGAAATTGAAGTTTCGCCGAATTTAACTTATGAGCAGCATCCTATTCGAGTTATTGCTTCGGAGGTTAAACGACTTCGAAATAAAGATGTTCCGCTTGTTAAAGTTCAATGGTCCTCAAATTCTAAGGATTGCTCTTGGGAATCTAGAGAATTCATCGAGCGTACACATCCAGAATTACTTTCTCATGCTCTTTAAGGTGAACTTTTTATTTCAAATTTCTTTTGTGTTAATATGCTTTTATGGTTATTACTTTTTATTTCCATCTTATATATATATATATTGCGAGGACGCAATTTCTTTAAGGAGGGGAGTCTGTAACAACCCGCATATTTATCAATTTTATATTTAAATATTTTATCGTCAGTCGGATTTTTGTCCGAAAAGCTACTTTTGCATACGGTCAAATTAGGACTCGAGACCACTTCCATTGAGTTCAAAACTCCATTTGCGATATTTTTAAGTATAAACTTTGATATGTTTGGAGATAGTAGAATTTTTCTACTTTTCCACTTAGGGCTTTGGTCTTGTTTCAGCTCATTAGACCCAAGCTTCACCCCTCCTCTCTTCATTACCTTACTTCTTTTTCCTAATACTCAAGCTTTTACAACAATGGAGAGAGGAATGGGAAATTAAAACTCCAAACCCTAGTTTTCTTTTGCAAATCATGTTCTAGCTCCAAACTAATAGAAGAAGCTTTGGTAAGCCTCCTCTTCTTCTTCTCCAACTCGTTCTCTTATCAATTTCAGAAATTCCTAAACCTAACTTAGGAAATGTTTCTCTTTTTAGCCTAGATTCAAGGTTGTTGAGTTGGAATTGAAGTGTGATTGCTCTTGACATTGCTCTATAGCTTCTTCTTCATTTGTTTTGGGTTTAAAGGTGAGATTTTTATCTCACATCTTAGTCTATAATTATCTTCGATTGTTAGGTATGAATTCCTAACACTTATTCTTGTGCAATTGATTTTGGTTTGGATCGATTTTTGTGTATATTCCAATTTTTGGTGTTTTGGTTTAATTTTTGTGAAAATCCTATTATGGATATTTGGATATTGATATTCGAGGCGTATCAAAGAGCCATTAAGGCTGGGTTGTCGCTAGGCATAATTCCTTAGTCGTTGTTGCTCGCCCGATCGTTATCGATGTCATTTGGCCATTTTTGGTCCAGGTTCAGGGAATGCCCTGAACAACAGCATTCAGACGTCTGAAACGTATGGTTCAGACGTCTGAATATAATACTGGGAATCTTCTTCTCCCAGCATTCAGACGTCTGAAACAAAGTTTCAGACGTCTGAATTGGTTCGTTTTGAATCAGAAAGGAAATAGGCCAAAAAGTGCCTATTTCAGACGTCTGAAATCAAGTATTCAGACGTCTGAATTCTGTTCTGGAAAATATTTTATTTTCCAGATTCAGACGTCTGAATCCTTGATTTTAGACGTCTGAATCTGCAGTCTTTTGCCTATTTGCCTATTGAGCTTGAATTTCCAACTTTAATCGATTCGTGTTGATTCCCTTTTTATTGTTATCATTTATTATCTGCTTTGATGACATTTTCTTCGTGATTTTTGGGAGTATCCATTTGATGGATTCATTATCGATTTCTTTGGATTTTATTCACGTCTTTGAATGTGAATTTTGGTGATTTATTGTTCTACAATCATTTTTGTGATTTGTCACTTTAAAAATATAAAGGTTTCAATACTAGTAGTAAATATCAAAACTCTTTCATCAAAACGATTTCAACTTTATTTTCAATACCAAACTCGTTTATAAAACCGTTTTCCAATCTATTATTATATACAAACCTTTACCTCACTCGGATGAGAAATCTAATTAAACGGCTTAGTAAAACAAGTGGTATGAAACGCTTGCGTTTACTTCATCGGTTAATTCTTGGACTTGTTCAACTGAACCTCTTGTGACAATTTCCTAGTGAAAATCTACAGTTTGTTCGTAAATATTTAAGTTAAGCTAGTGGTTATGGGACATGAAGCTAAACTCATATATTTACTAGCTTAGTGTAATTGACACTTCTTGATGATCATGACGATCATTTTTGTGATTTAGACTAAGCGATTGAGCGATGTCTTTTTGTCTACGAGGGAGACTAAACCCAGTTTGTGTGACGTTTCTACATCACATATGTGGGGTAGCGCCCCATGGTCTTCGGGCCGTTCGTGTGTTCAAGAATTAATGGTTAGCTTCCATGAGATAGTCGTGTGATACATATGTTGGTGAGCTTTCATGCTCCCGTTCGTGTGATAGGCCTCCCCCCTTTTTTGTGATTTCTGGATTTCATGTGTTGATTTCTGGAATTTGTGCTTCACCAATTTTCGTGATTTTCATTGATAAGCTTTATCAATTTTTGTGCATTGGTGAATTCGTGTGTCATTGACTTGTTATGAATACAAGTTAAGGGTATGATACCCCATTTTATCTTTGAAAAGATTCTTGTGATATTGATTAATCTCTTGTTGATTTTCAATTACATACTTATAGTAGTATGCCATTATGGTTATTACATGTTCATGCCATGTCTTTTATTCTACACCATATTATCTGATATATATAGCTAGACTGATCCGTTTATTATTTTCTTATAAATAATACTCGGGTCAGACCGAGATGTTACAGGTGCTTCTGCTTGACTTCTCTTCTGAATTACACTGACTTTTGACTAACTACTTAGATTAGTAGTTTTTGTTGTATACATTTGAGATATAGACTCTGTGATGTATACTTATTCTTTTGTGTAGCTTGTAGCTATTCTTTTGTATTATCGTGGATATTTCAGACCACTACTCTGATGTACACTTTCATGTGTTATATATATATTCATATCTTTTTCCGCCTTTGTGATATGGATGTCTATGACTGATTTGTGTTATGTTTATTTCTATATTTGTTTCCGAAGATTATATATAGCCACCGTGTGATAGCTTTGAGTTTGTATCGGTATGTCGGATTTCCTCCTTAAATGAAATGCATGATATACTATCTGTCATATCGGTGCTCGCGCAAAGAAGTTACATGGATGGTCGCTCCTCAACAGCCTTATTATCCGTGCTAGTTGACAGCATTACTCCGTAGTGTTCTTGGCTAGCATGGGTATAGAGGTGGGGCATCACAGTAACCCCACATAGCTTGGCTTCCACTCGCTCTTTGATTTTAGTCATTTCTAATAAAGGATATCAATGCTCCAAATAAGCAACAAATCATTTTAGATTGACGAAACATAAGAAGATAACAAATTCGATAGTCAATAAATCAACTGTCGAGAATAACAAAATGATCGTATATGGAAATTAAATCTCATATACTTACCACCACTCATCGATTTCAAACTTGTACTATCCCTTGGTTAACAATGAAGCTGGAGAAGTTAGGGCATTATTGCCTCTCAGACTTTGCCACAACGTACATTCTTATCTTTCGAGGTAGAGACGCGTTTCCATACCTCGACATTTAGTGTTAAGTATATGCCTAAATCCTTTCCATATAAGTGATATCGCTTATGTAAACTAAATTTCTTACCCTTATCATCAAACTTCAATTTCCAACTTGTACTATTCCTCTTTTAAAAACGGAGCTATGTAAGTTAGGGCACTGGTTGCTCCTGGCCTTGCCTAGACACTTCAGTTTTTAAATCTCACAGATAGTAAGGAATGAACCTTCTTGATTTTGGTACTAAGGATACGACTAAATCCTTTTCAGGAACGAAATCAAATTTTAGAACTTTTAAAACATTTGACTCACACATCTACTTGATTTTCACATCACAAATATTGGTAAAACACTTTAAAAACATTCTTTGAAATATTCATTTAAAGAGCTAATTATATTTCTAAGTGTATCAAAAAGAAGCGCTAAAAGAAAATGTCATTAAAACATTGTTTAGTATAAGTCCAAAACCAATTACACTGAGCTTTATCTTTAAAACAATCTTTTTAAAGACTTTTCATTTCTAAAATATCATTGATAAATCAACTTATTATTATCTATAAAAAATTATTTCAAAGATTTAAAAGTATGAACACTTATTAAATCAAGTAACAAGTTTTCTTAATAACTTTACGAAATTATTTATTATAACAAAAACATTATAATCTACGAATTTTTTCTCAATTCCTGAAGAAGATTTATTACAACAACAGTGTTGTAATCCATGCTTCCTTTTCACTTCTAATAAACTCAAAAATACTTTAAATATGGTTTAAAATATCCATTTCTAATATCTCTTTATAGAAATCTCAAGTTTGAAATATATTAAAAACTCAAAACCATTTCCTTTCCTTATTTTCAAAATAAAAACTTCTTTTGTACATTTATATAAATTCTAAACTATTTTTAAAACACTTAAATATATGTTAGAAAAGTACAATAAAAGGATTAAAGAAGAAAATCAAGTTTAAAACCATTTTATAAAAAGTTGAAAATAGTGCCATAAAACTGCCGCTAAAAAAAGAGTATGGAAAATTCCTTTAAATCGGTTCTTTTCAAACCGGAATTTTCTCCATATTTTTACAAAAAATAAACATTATATTTTATTTCTAGAACAACATACTATGAGTCTATTATGCATTCACAAAAATTTAGAGATTTTTGAAGTCAACAAAACTCATTTTGAATTTATTTTAAAACTTGACTTTCAAACTACAAAACTACGACTAGAATTTTCTAACTTCTAAACATTATCGAGTTAGGTGTTACAACCTTTTCCGAGCCATCAAAACTTGGTTCAAACAACATTTTAAAAGCGCAAAAGCACGATCAAATATTTAATGATGCAAACACAAGCACAAGACTCCAAGCACAAGATTTAAAGAGATGAGATTTCAAAGTGCAATAACGCGATTTCAAAGTGGAAAAGCGCGATTATTCCACTATTCAACGTTTTTGCTACTTTATCATTTCCAACAACAACCAAACATTTGTATAAGCAAGATGCATCTAAAAGTAAATCAATAATGGCGAGAAACCCCTTAGGGTCTCTTAACAAATCTAATAAGTGTATATGCATTTCGAAGTGGTTCCGTAGCGATAGCGACCTTCCTCTTTTTGTCCCCTATAAAACAATGGTTATTTTTGTTATCTACTTCCAAGCGGGAATCAAACCCAAACAAGTAATATACACAAGTATAAATAACATAAACAATTTATAATTTACAATATTTTGTCAATTTTTAAAACCATTTTAAAGTGAGATTAACTCACCTTCAAAACAAAAGATGAAGCTACCACTTCCTACCACAACAAACACCCCACGTCCAAGCCTAGATGGCTTTAAAAAGTGCATGGCCAAAACTATTCTAGCCTCATTTCCACACGGTTAAAGAATGAAAGGGGGGAAATGCTCCAAAATTTTGAGATTCAAGTTGATAGAATGATTTGTATTATCTTTTAATGGTTTTAGGAAGTGTTTGAAGAGGTTTAAACTTGCTTTGATTTCAAGAATATTATGAAGAGGTAAGAGTGAAGGAGTGGAGACTTTGAGGGAATGAATTAGCAACTAAAAGAAGTGAGCCTTAGTGCTATTTATAGAAATGGAAAAGTGCCAAAAGACCTTCCCTACCCCTTTTCCAAATGACCAATCTATCCTTCAATAATTTAGCCATGCAATGCTTTCCAACCATGCCTTAGTACTACCCTTAAATCACTCCTTGAAACATGCCATAAAATAAGCCTTGATTCCCTCCCTTTCTCATGCCTTAAATCAAGCCTTGAATTAAGGGCCAATATCTCCTAAATCCTTTCTCGGTTTTAATTAATCTTTTGTTATGAAAAGAGAGATGTTGATTGTTTGTTAATGTTTTCATGTGTTACTATACAAGTTTCAAAGAGTTCAAACAACTTTTGTCGATTAAAAAGTCGTTTATCAATAAAACGATTTTCAATCACATTATCGATATTTCTTCGAACTATTTATTTATGTAAAAAAATTTACAATATGAGTTCACTATCATTATTTATTAATTAAAAGAAGTTTAGTAATGCTATTAAATCTATTTAATTAATATTATGTTCATAATTTAATTATTTAAATGATCCTTATATCTAAATATAAAGTGTTCACATTTTTTCGGGATGTTACAAGTACTAACCGATATTACCCCTTTTTCAAAAATTGTATTGGAGCAAGAGCGTACGCACATAGTTGCAAACTTACCCAGTAGCGGTGCACAACCATTTATTGGACGAAAAGGATACGTCATGTCACACAAAATTTTATGGCCGTATTTTCATTTTATATGACTTTTACATATGTCATGCCTAGTTGGGAAGGAACTGCACATGATAGTAGAGTATTCAATTATGTAATAAACGACTGGACTTAAACATGCTCCACTAGGTCGGTATTATTTAGTTGATTTAGGACATCCACTAATAGATTGTTATATGCCTCTATATCAAAATAAGAGTTATCATATCATCGATTTTCGTGAAACTCAAAATGAACCAAAACTGAATGAATTTTTTTTCAATTTATACATTCTAGTTTACGTATGGTAATCGAAAGAACATTAAAAAAATATGAAAGATACAATTTGCGATCTTGAATAATATGTCAACTTACCAATTTCCAGTTTAAGTTAAAGTGATTGTTGCTACAATGGGTATTTACAATTTGAAACAGAAATACAATAGTTGAGATGCAAACTTTATGCCATCAGCTGATAGATGATGATTCTGATCTTATTCCATTAGACTACCCTGAATAATACTGCAACATCCAAGAGGCGGGAAAAAAAGAAATGAACCAATTGAAAGAAATATCGAAATTAATACGACGTTGGAGATAACATAAGAAATGAAACAGTTGCAGCAGAACTTCGTTAAATGAATTTTCTAATTTGTATCATTGTATTGTACTTATATATCTGTATTTATATTTCTAAGTTGTTGTATTTGTTTAATTTATTTTTATTATAAATCGTTGTGCTTTTATTACTGGATTGTCTAATCATATGTGATACTTCATAATTACAAACTAATTACCATTAGCAATAATTAACTATCGTTGGCAACAATTATTACAATAATACTACGAACATAATTACGTTTTCCTTGTTCCATTCATTATCGCGTTCGCATCATAAAAATGCATTTCTGTTTCACCGTATTGTGCTCGTTCGTTATATGTTCAAAAGCAAATTATATTTCAATATAGATAATTACTAATTTTAAAGACTAAAATACCTTTAGAAAGCTGCGTACACTCTTTCTTCTCAATTCCATTATGTTCTTACGTCGGTTTCTTACTGTCTAAATAACCGTCTTTTTAAAACCCTAGTTTCTAAATCAGTGAAGAAAAAATTTAATTTTTCACTACTAGCTGATGAAATTTGAAGAGGAGAATAAATTGTTAACGCAATCACAGCAGGTAATTCAAAAAAAAATTGAAAAGCTTTTTAATTTTTGCAAAAACAATCGTAGGTTGTCGATTACGGGGATTGTTGATAATTCACGTAGGGGTATACTAGGTTTCTGGCTTAATCGTGCAAATAATTGCATGAATTTTTACACATCCACGCAGAAAGCCTACGTGGTATTGACACGAACCACGGATCCACCTTGCGTGGTAGTTCATTTTGTTTGTTTTTTTTTTTCTGTTTGAACATTTTCGTGATGGAAATGTCAGTTCTGGAAATGATAAGACTACTAAGTTATTTTTTGACTTTACAGACTTTCTTAATTTTCTGAGGACTACTAAGTAAATACTCTGGTGAAATATGCCTAAATATACCCTTTTGGTGCCCCTCTCGCTTAACAGAAAACGCACCCTAAAAGAATTATCTATCGACTTGGGAACGTTTATTGTCCTGCATCATCCAAATATAAAAAAAAATATGTTAAATACCAACTTCCTCACCCAAATGAACGCATCATGCCTATGGGCCTTGGAGTACCTGATTCGGATCTACTTTTGGGTCACAATGACTTATTTTGAAAACCATAACTGCCCAAATACCCAATGGGTGTTGGCTTTCTATGTTTCGTACAAGACAATTTTGCAGATCTCGAATCAAGTTGCATGATTGAGCTGAGGAGCTCTAGCATTATTTGCACGAGCGTTACGGCACGCGCTTCGCGCGTGATGAATGCACCTAAATTGTTTTTCTACAAATTGTATTTGTTTAATACGTTCAAAAATAATAATTTCCATAAATATTTAGCCATATTTCTGTGTTGAATCATATGTAGTTAATTTGAATTTTTATTTCTAAATTTCAGTATATAATTTTTTGTTAGTTTAAATTTTTATTTATATTATTAATTAATAAAAAAAATGAATTTGTAAAGTAGTTTATTTATTAGATCCTATTTTTAAGTGATATTAAGACTTAAACTTTGAATTTGTAAAACAGACTTAATTGTCAGGTCCTATATTTAATTGATACTAAATTTTGATAATATTAGCGCATTTTTGGTATTTC
This sequence comes from Allium fistulosum, assembly GCA_030737815.1. Taxonomy (NCBI): domain Eukaryota; kingdom Viridiplantae; phylum Streptophyta; class Magnoliopsida; order Asparagales; family Amaryllidaceae; genus Allium; species Allium fistulosum. Next base: position 1,089,609,497 of record CM060903.1, on the reverse strand, counting down.
ACGCTAACATTGAAAGAATGTGACACCGAATATATTACAACTATTAATAAAAAAATATACATATAAGGGCATTTTTGAAACTTCGTGATCGGACCAAAAGATTGCGCTTTCAAGCCAACGATTAATAAAGATAGGACTGGGAAGTCCGGAAAAGAGCTCAAATATGGACTTGCGTTTTAAACCAAAAGTGCTCTGATCTTATGGATTGCCGGTGGTTTAGAATTATACCCGGTAACGGATATTTCTAAATACGAATAGTGTCACATCCGCATTCGTTTTTAAATTCATTTTCGAATATCGAATATCTGTATTTGTGGATACAGAAGAACATTAGATAATCATTTTATACTCTAACGATCAATATATCAAAAACTATAAAAACAAAAATTTTGTTTAGCATGAATTTTTCCAGTTCGAAAAATAAACAAATACGATGATAATAAATAGTTTGAACAGTTAATACACATTAAATACATACGATATAACTTTTAACTTAATAAAATAATAAATTCATATTTTTATTGTACTAAAATATACGTTATAATCTTTGACAAAATTTGAACATATGGTTTTCGGATTCTTCATATCCGCATCTGCATTCGTTTTCTCGAATATCATATATTTATCCACTTTTCCATGCAAATGAATTTTAGATTTTTCAGGTATCCACTGACAGATTTATTTAGAATCAAATAACTTAAGACCTACGATCATTGTCCTCGAAATTATATCTCATAGCTACCATCTGTCATTGCTATATTCTGTGTGTTGCTAAAGACATGCAATTTCCCTCTTTATAATATCATAGAAGAAAGTAATAAACGTAATAAAATTTATGTGCTCCCTAATATTAAAATCATTTTACATGACAATCAACCACCACGTAAAATCATTTTGCACGACAACAAAATGCCGACCAACACCATTTTTCAATAACCAATCACCGAACTACTGTTGTTCGATGGTTGATCGTCATGGAAAATGATGTTAGTCGACGATTGTTCGTCATGCAAAAAAAGTAAAAAATGGTATATTTGGTGGCATCTTAAAAAATGGTATATTCGATGCAGAATATGTCAAATAAAAACCAAAACCGTGATATGGAAAACTTGCAATTTGCTGCACCCAAAAACTAGATGGAGCATAAATAAAATTTTACGAAAATCCATAAATTATTGAACAGTAAAACTGAAAATTTAAATCGAAACATTCCTTTCACTAAAGGAACCGACTTGCTAGTTGCACAGTCAAATTTAAATCGTATTTCCAAACTAAACGTATAGATAAAAAGGTGAAGATGACTCCACAAAGATAATCAGTTGAAGCAATCATGCTGTGTATCGATTTTTAGCACTTCGTTCCTGCTTCTTTGCATCATCCTGCAGTAATAAATAGCACTATGTTTTTATATCTTTTGATCTTATGTAATATAATCGAAGAGATAGAAAAGGGCACACAGAAGGTTTGCTTACATGAACAATGAAGCCAATGGGTTCATTGTAATCCAGAAACTCCTTCCACTGCTTCCCTATGCTCATCTGAAAATAAGTTGCAGAATATTGTCACAGGAAACAGGGTAATATGTAATACATGATGTGAAAATACCATTTTTTCTAAAAAAAATTTATTATTATTACCAGTACGTATGACACGTCCGATAGGATGTGTAAAAGAAAAAATGCATTAGTTTTATTTTTAGCAGAGACGAAACCATCCTCATGTTGCCTTTATTTTTAATTAATGTATAGCAAAGGTATTAACGTAATTTCCAAAGCTTCAAATGAAGGTATCCTCATTATATATAGATAAGGCTTATTAATCAAACTAGCATCCTCGTAAAATTACAATCAAATTTACTTAATTGCCTTTTTTTTACACTCATTTTTCCTTAATCATCATTAACATTTAATTCAAAATAATAAATTAAATAATTAAGAATTCAAACTCACTTCCAGGTGGATTTGTAAATGAGAAAGAAATAAGATTGATTCTTACTCAAGAAAGCATTCGGCATGGTATTTTAAATCCTAACTTTTACCGTAGTTAAAAAAACGCACAGCTAATTGTGTTTTGAAATTATCTTTTCATTAGCTTCTCAGCAAAGTTAGGATCTGGTTGTGAAGATCGGGATGACTTTTTTATTATCACCATTATTTTCGTTTTAAAAGGGGAAGAAAGAGGAGAGTGTAAATAAAACTGTTTAGGGTTTTGATGTTTTAACTAAGGATAAAAGAAGTAAAAATACATGTTTTATTAATATGTGTGTGCTCCTCGTAGATATTTAATTTTGTACGGTGTGCTCATAAAATTTTGCCTCCTCATGTTCAAAACCAAAGTGCCAATAACAATACCCATGAAATTAAGCCTATCAACGATAAAAACAGATATGAATAGCGCTATATCCGCATGCGAAATTATTACCGCATATCAGATATCTATATTCACGGATAGCGGAAGAACTTTGAAATTTTGTATATTCATCCACAATCGATAAACAATCATTTTAAGTACTAATGTTTATAAAGTACAGAATATGAAAAATATGATTGTAAAAAATAGTTATGAGCTGTGAATATGTATTTATTCACATATAACATAAATACCGATTAGCAAATATCAATCATCCATTGAAACAAAATCACATATAAGATAAATTATTATTTTGATAAAAAAACCCAAGGATAATTTTTGGAAGTGAATATCGTAATATCCACATCCACGTTCATTTTTTCAATATCAAATATTTTTCATTTATTGACCATGAATGTGGATAGATTTTGAATTTTACGAATACCCATTGACAAGATCTATATGGAATACATGATATGTATTACGTAAAATCTATGTGTAAAAAATGAAAATAAAATAAAGTGGAATAAACATGGTGCAAGTTTCATGATCCAAATTTTTGTGCGGATGATCCTACAAGCAAACATATTATATCGACAAATTTTTGTTTTGTGTTAATTTTTTTTGTCACGAAGGCGGAAGGGGCTATCGAGGTTACATAAGAAGGGGTTATCTCTCTCACGTGTGTGTGTGTGAGAGATCGCATAAGAAGGGCCGAAGGGGTTATTGAAGTAAGCTTTTATAGATAGGTTATGGGCATTAGCTAAATCATCTATGTAAAACTTAGAATGTTTCGGAACTTCCAGCTCTTTCAAAATTGCAAGTCAATATGAACTATTGAAAATATTTATTTTAACCATCAATTTGAAATGTAATTTTGAAAGGGATAAAAGATACAGAATAATTAAAATTTTGCATAATGATCATGATAATGAACACAACACACATGTTTAAAATGTAATTTTGAAAGGGATAAAAGCTACAAAATAATTTAAAATTTTGCATAATGTTCATGTTAATGAACACAACACACACATATACATGGGTGTGTATAGATATGTGTGTGTAAGTTGGTTTTTGGGACACAACCGATGATACGGTGGATTTCAACAGGTAGATATCCATTAGAGCTAAGACAAAATTAAAAATATGATGAGATCTAATAACTGAGATTTATCGTGTTATCAGTTTATTCTAAAACATACATAAACCATCCGCTATTTTTCAAATCTGATGGCTAGCATGGAGGGATTCAAAGTGGCTAAAAGTAGAGGGGTTATGGATCTCTCTTCATATATATTGGGAAAGTACTCATGTCCATTTGTCTTTAACTTCCCCGCTATCCTCCTAGAATCGGATGTATCCAAAAATAAATATAAAAAAATATAAAAAAAAGCAAAAATATTTTATAGACAGTCTTATTACAGTCAAGATCGTCCATGCAAAATTTCACACCATTCTGAAACTTTAACCTCATCAAAAATACAAGTTAATATGAGTCATTCAAAATATTTAATTTGACCGTTGTCAAATGTAATTTTGAACTTACTTAGAACTGTTGAGATCATACAAAAATTTGTGGCGATGGTCACGATAACAAATGAATCATATTTTCAAAATTCTGTTCCATTTTGAAAAAACTAGGGCACAAAAGGACGAAGGAGTGTTGATACAATAAATAAAAGGGGAACGTGGATCTTTCTTATATACTGACACACAAAACAAAAGGACTCTGCACCATGCTTGTTTGTCTGGTTTTACTCATTAGACCTCCTGAATTCAAATTTAAATTAAGGGTATTTTGTACAAACACACACCATGGAAAGATCCACGCACCTCATGAGTAGCATTCTGCATATTTTATCATGGTGATAAATACATACCCTTATTTTAAATTTAAATTCACACACCATTGAAAGCTCACACAAATACATACATACGTACGGACACATACGCACATAGTAACATCTTCATAGCCTCCTTGTGTCAACCATTTGATCTAACAACAGTGGATGGATCTAATAACGTTCTCTCTCATTCTGTATTATCTTTCTACCTTACATCGTCATTAAATTCATTCCTTATTTATCGTATTTGATGGTCGATATAAGAGGGCTATACAAGGGCTGAAAATAAATATGTTCTGTTACACTTCATTTTCACTACACCTTATTCTACACTAGGGCTACCGTGCTTGGGTTAACTCGGGTTGAACCATATACTTCATCCGACCTGGGTATGTTTGGGTCGAATGTACTTTCAACTCGTATGTAACCTTATATGGGATTAGGTAAAAGTTATGGATTTAGTATGTAAAATGATAATATATTCAAAAATTCAAATTGATTTACCATATTAAATAGAAAGTTAAAGGGCCGGTAAATGAGTTATTTGATTTGATTTTTTCTTTAATTGGGTTTGGATCGGAAGAGTTGAGCGGAACTTTGTGATCGGATTTATTATGGGTAGTGCGTACCCATATGCTACATTACTGTCTTTTGGTGCTACATTATTGAAAATAAAATGAAACTTTGTGGATGTTCAATATACACTATAAACATTAAGTTTACACAAAAAGAAATAATTTCAAAGATTCTAACATGTTAGAAATGTTAAGTCATTATCGACCATTAAAATATGTATTTAACGGTCAATTCGAAACTTCATTTTGTATACGTTTGTGTCTAATTTGAAATTTTCCATTGGTCGAAAAAGATAATACTATAATCATCATTATCATGTCACTTTAGTATTAGTATAATGTAACATGAGATTATATAGCATAAATTTGCCGTTATTTCATCACACGTTGAAATCAATAAGACAAAATGATCAATTTTTCCCATGAAACGTTAGGATAGTTTATATGTTTACATTATTGTGATGCTGATTACTGTGAATATGTATATCATAACATATTTGGATATAAAATTAAATAAATTAATAAATTGATTATAAACTAAACTATTAATAAATTTATTTTAAACATTGACAATAGATAAATATTTTAATCAAATTAAATAAATTAAAATATTTCAAAACTCTTTTATTAATTGAGTATTAAATTTGATTTAGTATAAACAAAATATTATTTACACAAACACGAAAGAAAACCTTGTGCAATATAATAAAACGTAAAAATTTTGAAATTCACCTTTTAATCCCATTGTCCATGCACCTGATCCAACAATGGTATGAAAGCAAGTAGACGATAGGGTTCTCGTACGGTGTGATATGTGATAAAACATTGACTCTTACCTTTACAAGTCCTAGGTCAAAAAGATGGACTTTGCATGAGTTAAGAGGCTATAAGTAAAATTTGCGTTTGATAAATCTTGTTGGGTCATCCCAAAGGGGTTTGAGCCCGACCGACAACGATCCAAGAGCTGATACAACAATGGTATCATAGTCCACATTGTGCTTGTGTAAACAATTAAAAACACATAGGGCATTAATTTTTGAAAGTCAAAGCAGAGGGTGTCTAAGGAAAATGTGTTTAAACTAAGAAGAATATTACTCTAATTAAGAACCACTCTTAAATGAAAACCTTCCGATCTCCTGGGTTTTATCTATCTCGTCGAAATGGTCTGTTTTTAGGGTATACCCTTGTGGAAGACTCGAAAGTGTTTTTGAGTCTTAAGTTAATTCAAACATCATATTTGAATATTGTAAAATTAATTTTAAATCGTTTCAAATTTAAATAAATATATATAAATGTTAATTATTTAGATTAACCGAAATTTTATGGATATGGTCTTAAGGAATGTAGTAACATATCTATTAATTTTCGTTTGATTTCGAATTGTGTAGCTCGGAAAATTATTACAAATGTTAATGAGGTGTAGCAGAGAGGGATGTAGCAAAACCCTTCTTCATATGAATAAGATCCAAGCAGAACCCTTCCTTACATCTGTATGTTTTTTTCATGTGAAAATTCATACGTTAACTTGTGCCAACGATCAGGAGACCAAACAACCCGGAGTGGAATTTTGCTCATTTTGCATTTCAACGAATTAGGTAGGATAATAACCATAAAGTTCTGCAAAGTAAAATCACATAGGGTAATGATTTGATCAAAAATGATTTACATCCACTATTTGGCAACCCTTTTATTACTTGGTTTACAAAGATCACATGTACAAGCCCCTTTGATTTGAAAATCCACTATTTGCCTTATTTTCATGGTATTAACCGTTTGATTGCTGATACGGCCATCTTTCCCCCAACGATGCAGCTTTTAGTGGACGGATACGACCTCGGTGTGGATGTAATGGTTCGAATTTGTAGCTGATGGAATATGTAGCGGAGCAAGTGAACATGATGGAGTTGATATGATTGTCTTTCATAATCGAAATGGCCTTATATGATTGTTATATGAGAGGTCTACATGAAATGTTAGTTCGTCGACATTCGATAGGTCACATAGCTCTACTGATCTGGTTGTTCTAACTATAGATAGGATTGTTTTCATCTAGTGTGGTAGGTAAGTGGCGAGCTCATTAAACCATATACTGATAAGCGATGTGTACAAGTTTCTTCATGCTCGCATATCTTTGGCTATTTTGAATGTAATTTTGTAGACATCATGTGCGGGTCTCATTGGATTGAAATACAATCCAACATTTGCCCCAATTTTACCTTACGCGAGTGTGAGGGAAATTGCAACGACGGGCAACCTACATGATTTGAATTTTGAACATGTTATATGGTGTAACCACAACCTTTTAGTTTGTGCAGAATTTTATATAGTTTTTCACTTTTAAGCTGGCCTATTCCACCATTTAATTTTGAACCAATGATAATATTTCACCCTCCTTATAAAATCCCGACTGCTTACCTTCAGAGTTTTTTTACTTCACTCTTAGCATCATAATTCTGTCTGTTTCTTCCATGCTTAGTATTTCTTTCGTTGTCGTTGATCACAAACACGCAAATCGTAGCAATAAGAATTACTCAATTTTGTCATACAAGGTCGTATTTTTATGTCCTCTCGTATCTAATTTGATTGGATAAGCTTTGTTGACTTAAAGCATAAAGACGTGATCTTGGGAAGATAGGATAATTCTTATATTACACTCTGTCTTGTTTGAACATTTTGGTTAAACCGTTGGGATTGTTGTGAATTAGGAATAAATCAACGTGTTACTGAATTGAGAAGTCAACTAGGTTGGTTGATTGTGTGCTAATTAGCCTAATGTTTGATCTCGCATCGACACAAAATCTCTTAAAAGATTAGATTTTAGAACTCGACATTCTCGCGCTTATTGCTGCTATAATGTTCATTTTGATTTCTCTTGAATCTTTTCTAAATTCAAATTGAATTAGAGATTTTGAACTTGTATGGTGATCTAGCGTCCAAGTTCGAGTCCGGAAACAGCCTATTCGCAATGCGAGAGAAAGATTGTGTACATTATTCACCTTCTCAGAGCCCGCTATCATGCGGAAGTCTCGTGCACTGGGTTCCACCTTTAACTAACTTTAAACAACTCAAGGTGCTCATGGAGAAGTCACACTGAGGTTGTGTATATATATAGAGGTCTGTAAATATAGTCTAGTCAACCTTGTTTTGTAGAGGCATCTATGGATCTTGAAAAAATTTCCAATGTTCATTTTTGTTGTATTTCTAGAATGTACACGTGTTTCCTTATTTAATCGTAGCTCATCTCATAACATATTCTAAAAATTTGTAATTAGTCAAAAAATGTTTTTTGATTTATGCAATTCAATTGCGATCAACATGCTTTATCTTGACAAACAAATTTGTGATGGACAGTAAACCACCGACTAAGTTACAGTGCATCCAATGGGCAAGGTACCGTGTAGGGGGTCATATCTTTGACCCAAGCTTGGGTCCTCATGCACTTAATTTTGTCTTAGATCATTCAAAGTCGAAATCGAGATGTCACCATTGAGAACTTACAACGAACTCCATGATCATATTTAGAGCTTGTTTATTGCCATGAGGAAAGTCCATGCTTTTAATGCCCTTTGCTATTAGGTTTTCACCATCACATTGTATGGCCTTGCGCATGAATGGTATTGTAAACTGGTTCGGGTACATGTTCCCAATGATAGGCACATGCCTTTAAACACCACTTTCGCATGGAAAAAGTACCAAATGGTTGTAATGTAGCTTCCAAGTCATTTATAAGGATCAACATGCCATTTACACGTCGATCACCAGATACAGTCGGCAATTGCTTCGAAAATCGAAATTAAGTGAGAAGAGAATATGTAAAGGTTTTTTGTGGGAACAATGATAAAGCTGTGAGGACAGAGACATAGTTCCCTATATGGATTTTATAATGCATTTGCCAACCTACGAAATTATGTGTGCAATTTCGTTCGTAAAGCCTACGAGATCATGGACGCGATTTCGTTCATACTATAAACGGTATATGTGCCGACAACATAGACCATTGTTAAGCATTTTCAAATACATTGCCTAAAATGATCGAAGTATGGTATAATGCTTTAGGTTTTGAGGGATGTAACTCCTAACAAAACCGACGAGGTTGTTTAAAGGGCGAGAGGGTCAAAGATAAAATCGAGAACGAGTATCCCGTAGCAAGTTCGGGAATTGCAAACGAGGGTTGAGTTCTATCCAGAAATAGGAGATTTTAAAGGAAACGGGTGAGCATAGCTTGAAGGTCGTAGTTGCAAAGTAGTGTTCATCAATCCATTATTATTTCATGTAATATAGCTTCAACTTATTCAACTAGTCTCATTATCTCCTTTTTGTGCCTCGTTGTATAGGGACACCCAATGACACTGATGTTGATGGGTAATGCCAATAGCATACATTCGTTTAGTAATCTACCTTTTTCATTTCTCAAATGTTCAAGCCCGCTTAGTCAAAGGTTGATAAAGACGTTGATATTAAGGTGGAATGTCAGTAGTAGTCATTACCTTTTGTACTCGGTTCATTATGTAACTAAGTAATGAAGAAATGAAATGAAGCTTTTTTGGCGGTTGTCCAACATTTTATATTTTCATTTGCATTCTATATCTTTCAAACTCGCATGCTTTTTATTCTATTATACATAGCTAGTATGTTCCATTAAAATAAAGTTGGGGGCTTTTGAAGTTAGCTTATAGAGAAGCTAATCTTGTTTATACAGACGAATTGCTTAGTGTGAGGAGGTACTTATCTAACCTATTAGTTATAGCGAGCTAACCTTTGTTTATACGGACGTAACTTTATTCGTGAGAAGTCACTTAGTTTATTTGTTTTCTGTTGTTGTCCAAAACTATTTGACCTAGTATTTTTCCTAGTTTAGTTTTTTTACTATTTAAGCTTGCTTGCTTGGACAAGGTGATTGGTTATATAATATTCAAGTGTTGATTTTCATTCAAAATCATGAGAATAGTAAATACTAGTTGTCCCCTTATGTGGTTACTTTCAAATTATGTAGTAGTTATGTGTTGGACATTCGTAGCATTTAATTATCCGTGCATAAAGCTACTAAGTATTTGAGGTCGAAATTGTCATTGTAGGTGTAACGCCCCTTCAAAATGGAAATAATAGTCTCACATCGTGGATAATACTATAAAGTGAATGCTTATATACCAAAGCCTTCACCTCATAACAACGTCGAGGCCTTTTAAGGAACAAAACCCCACACCTTGGTTTAGCCCATGAGGCGGATGTGACTAAGTTTGGGGACAATATCTGCGTTAAGTGAACTGCGGGTTGTTACAATGGTATCAAAGCCATACCCGGCCGGAATTGTGGCTTGTACGTGTTACAGCCACGATGCATGGGTGGTGTTGTGTCATGAGCCAACGAGGGCGTTGGACTCTAAAGGGGGGAGATTGTAACACCCCTTCAAAATGGAAATAATAGTCTCACATCGTGGATAATACTATAAAGTGGATGCTTATATATCAAAGCATTCACCTCATAACAACGTCGAGGCCTTTTGAGGAACAAAATCTCACACCTTGACTTAGTCCATAAGGCGGAGGTGACTAAGTTTGGGGACAATATCTGCATTAAATGATGTGCGGGCTGTTACAGTAGGCTTTCTATTATCCCTACCGATTGTTTACCTAGACTCATGTGCGAGTTGATGGAAAAGTATGTGTAACAGTTGATTGTTGTTTGCTTTGAATTTTAACTGTTGGCTTGATGTAGCTCAAGCAAACAAAATTGTGGTAGTTTAAATATATTTTGATTTCGCATATTTGAGGTGAGAAACATATATCATGCATATTGGGTTAGAAGAAAAACACTTCACCGATCACTTGATATTTACATGCTAGAAAATCAACATGCATGAAATAAAATGGCACTAACATAATTTGGAGAAATAAACAAATGATGATAGATCGAAGATTCGTATTCTGGCTCTATCTAACTATGGGTAGTACCTTCTTAGGTTTTCAACAGTCCATGACCTTAGAATGAGATCATAGTTTGGTCACATCAATCTATATGTTCATTCTTGCATGACCTACTTGATTGCGCAGGCTCCTTCCAATTTGGATTGAGTACCCCAAGCGTGGGGAAGGCTCAACGCAAGACTAACTCTTCAACTTCAAAATATCTCTTCCTTACCCTAGTATTGAAATATCGAGCTATTTTCGAAGTTGACGGTCCACTGAGGAGTGTCATCTCTGTTTTCTTCAATCATATCAAGAATTTCTCTTACTAATACCTTATTCCTCTCTTGGTCAAAATTCAACCGCATATGGGTTGTAATATCAACCTCGACTGACAACATTGCCTCAAACTCATACACAAGGGAGAATGAAGTTTGCTTCGTTGCAGTTTTTATTAATGTGCGAAATGACAATAAATCTTTTGGGAGCTCATCAACCCATGCTCCATGAATTTATCTAAGCACTTCTTGATGGTCGTTTTCAAGATCTCATTAACCGCATCTACCTGTCATTAATTTGTGGATGTGTGACCGATTGAGATGATTTGTCGTAGAATCCTATGAGTGACTTGCATCAAATTGAATGATGTTATCTGATACAAACTTGTACATCAATTTGTATCGACAAACATCGATTCATTATCATACAGCCAGTGGTTCTCCTCGACGCGATGGTGGATAAAGCTTCGGCTTCAGCATATTTGGTAAAATAATTCAAGGCTGCTATTGCAAATTTGGCTTTGCATTTTCCAATAGGTGGTTTCCTAATGATATTTATTCCCATATCATGAAGGGTTCAACCTACTCATCTGCTTTAACTCATTGGGTAAAGATTTAAGAATCTTGGCATAGATCTGACATTTCTAACATCTTCTCGCATACTCTTCTACGTCTTTGTTCAATATGGGATAGAAGAGTGCTTGTCAGAATATCTTCTTGGCTAAGCTCGTGATCCTATTGTGATTATCGCCAAAACCTTCATGAACCACTTCCAAAACCTCCTCTGTTTTTTTTCATTACACACCTTGATCGAGGCATACCTTAGTCCCTTCTATAAAATTTTCCATTTTCTAGCACATGTCAAGCATCTTTGTACCCTAATCAATGAGCTTGCTTTATTTTATCCATAAATTCTCCCTTTTCCAAGTAAATGATGATCAATTCCTAGTGTTACATATTTGAAAGTTGGGCTCCATATAGGCGTGACTTAGAAGGACTTGATACCTTATAGAGATTGCTCCTAAATTCTTCGGATTTCTCGAGCTTACATGCTTAGCTAAGGCTCCACTTTTAGCACTATGATCTCGAGTGACTTGTTCAACGGAATAATGGGTAAATTCAATTGGATAATTTTGAATGACAGTGAGATATTAGGCAAAAGATTCATCCCTAGTTTTGGTACACTCCGAACACCTGGTTCCATTAGTTGAGAATCAATGTAAACCTTTATAACTTCTATTTTAAGCTAAAAAGCAATCTTAAGTCCAACAACACGAGCCTCGTACTATACCTCATTATTGATCACTTACTATACCTCATTATTGATCACTTTGAATTGCAATATTGTTCTGTGTTGTAGTTTAGTTTTATCCGAAGTAATTAATACGATAGACTCTGGCACCTTCACCATTCGTTGTATCATCTATAGACAACCTCAAAGAGGCACGCTCCTACTTCCCTAGATTTTCCTTGATATGGCCCATGCATTCGTAAATAAAGTCAGTCAATGCTTGCGCCTTTATTGCTACACGGGTATGCATGAGATGTCATACAGATTGAGCTCAATCGACCATTTCAGGAAGCGTTTTGAAGTATCTTGCCAATGTAGTACTTGTGTAAAGGCTAGCTTGTACACACATTGATAGGGTATGCTTGAAAATATGGACGTAACTTCTTAAAAGCAATAGATAAACAAAAGACTAACTTTTCAAGATAGGCATATTTGTTTCTGCACGAAGAAGCATTTTGTTGATGTAGTTGACCGGGTACTGAACTCACTCCTCCTCCCTGATCAAAACCGTGCTCACTGCATACTCTAAGATCACAAGGTATGCAAAAATGTCCTTTCCATTTATTGGCTTTGATTGTATGAGTGGCTGCTCGAGAAGAGCTAGGATAACGTAAAAGCCTTTCTTGCCATCACCATTCTATTTGAACTTGCGCAAGCTCTTAAGCACGTTAAAGAATGGTACACTTATCGATCGCGTTGCAGATAAACCGGCTTATGGCAGCAACTAGGGCTGTCAATGGGTCGGATCGGGTCGGGTTTGGGTCGGGTCAAGTCGGGTTCGGGTTGATTTTAAATGGGTCGGGTCAACCCGTTTATTAAACGGGTCGGAAAAGCTCAACCCAAACCCGACCCGTTTATAAACGGGTTGACCCGACCCGACCCGTGTAACCCGATTATAAACGGATCGGGTCGGGTCGTAAATGGGTCGGGTCAACCTGTATAAGGTTTAAATGGGTCGTAAACGGATCGTAAACGGATCGGGTTAACCCGTATAAGGTATAATTGGGTTGTAAACGGGTCGGAACGGATCGTAAACGGGTCGGGTCAACCCGTATAACCCGTATAAGGTACAAACGGGTCATAAACGGATCGGGTCGTATACGGGTCGGGTCAACCTATATAAGTATAAACGGGTTGTTAACGGGTCAATTTCGGGTTAGCGGGTCAACCCGAAACCCACCCGTTTATAAACGGGTCAAATTCGGTTTGACCCGAAAATGACCCGCCAAATTAACGGGTCGGGTTAACCTGCTAATTTCCGTGCGTGTTTCGGGTCGTGTAGGAAATTGACAGCCCTAGCAGCAACCCACCCTACTAAATTCTGAACTCCGTTATGTTATTCTGGCTCTTTCATCTTCCCGATTGTCTTGATTTTTTCCAGCATTAGCTTCTATTTCTCAAGCGCTGGCAATGTATTGAAGAAATTTGCCTAAAGGGACTTGAAATGCACACTTCATGGGGCTTAACCTCATCTCATATTTTACCAACACATCAAACATCTCTTATACAGTTCTAACATGTTTCCCGGTTTTCCTGGATTTGACCAACATATCATCTACATATGCATTCATGTGCGATCCTACTACTTTATAAACATTCAATTGATCAACCTTTGATAGATCGCACTAGCATTCTTGAAGCCGAAATGCATGAATTTGCAACAACATAATCCTTTGTCGATAATGAAACTTGTGTGAGCCTCATCAGGAGTGTACACTGGTATTTAGCTATAACTTGAGTACGTGTTCATAACTGACAATAGCTCATGTCCTGGCGTTGCATCGTATCAACAAGTTGGTCGATCAAAGACAGGGGAAAGGAATCTTTAAGGAATGCATCGTTCAAGTTGGAGTAGTCCACACATGTCCTTTATTTCCTTTTGGGTTTTCTCACTATGACGGGATTAACGATCCAACTTGGATAATAGATTTCCTGAATGAATTGGTGGTCTTTTAGCTTCTAGGCTTCTTCCTTCAAGGCTACATATCTTTCGACGTCGAGGGGTCGTCATTTCAATCTAAAGAACAGGAACTTAGGTTGACATTGGGTGTGTTAGAGATCACGGAAGGACTGATACCAACCATGTTTACATGTGCACATGCAGAGATGAGTGGATTATTTTCAAAAGGTGTGTCAATTGTTCTTTTAGCTCATCAATCAGATTAGATCCTATATGTACAGTTCGTGAGGGATCACGAGGATTTATTTGTACTTTTTCTAACGTTTCCATCGGAACATGCTCTAGTCCTTCCTGAGGCCCATGTCATCATCACTTGGAGACTCCAAATGCACACTTCGTGGGTTCAACCTCATCTCGTATTTTATCAACATATCAAACATCTCTTATACGATTCTAACAAGTCCCTCAGCTTTCATGAATTTGATCAACATATCATCTACATATGCCTTCATATGCAACCCAACTGCTTTGTAAACATTCAGTTGATCAACCTTTGATCGATCGCACCAACATTCTTGAAGTCAAAGGTCATCAATTTGTAAGTATAATTCTTTGTCTACAATGAAATAATCAATAATCAACAACCAAGATCATGAATTTGTTTGCATATACAGTTCATAAGGGATCACAGGGATTTGTCTGTACTTTTTGTAACGTTTTCCATCAGAACATGCTCTAGTCCTTCCTGAGCTCTATGTCATTGCCCGCTTTCATAATTCCGACCCTACGCTCCAACTCTTACTCGACTTGTAATTGCTATAAAATCAAGCGTTCTTCATTGATCAGCACTTTGTTATCTTTTACTACGCATCTCGATGCGAAAGATACAGTACAGTAATCGTGGTATGGGCACATGGTGCAGGCTGAGGCGTTGGTCCCCTAGACTCTTGCTTAGGCCTTTTTTCAGCCTTCTCCACCATCTCATCATTTCTTTAAGCCATCACTTAACGGCATTGGCCATTGTTTCTTTTCTAGCTTTCATTTATCCTTTGGAAGTAGGTTTGACATCACATGCAGCTTTTTGTGCACCATCGTCGTTCACTACTTTGTCGACAGTAGTCGATGTGTCAGCTTCGCCTCTTGCATGTGTGTTTTCCATTTCATTGTTGCTAAGAGTCGAATGGAACCTGAATAGTAAGGATCTCAGCAGCCGCACCAAAATGTTGGAGTGAAAATTCATATGTAAACTTTCCATCAAAGATCAAAAGACCAAACAACCTTGAGCGGAATTGCTCGGTTTGGATTTCAACAAATTAGGATGGAGTAATAACGTAAAGATTTGAAAGAAAGTAAAATCACATGGGGTTTAGAGTGGTTCAATCAAACCCGATCTACTTCCACTATTTGTCTACTCTTTTTATTACTTGGTGTATGCAGATTACAAGTACAAGCCTCGTTGAATTAAAAATTCAACACCTTCGTCGTTGTATGGCTTGTGGTATTTATACTAGTTGAGCAAGCGGTTCTATGTTCGTGGTATTGACCGTTGTGTTGCCGACGTGGCCCACTTTCCCCTCACGATGAATTTTTTAATGACTGGATAGAACCTCGATAGTGGAGGTACTGGTCCAAATTCGTAGGCGATGGAATCGGTAGTGAAGCAAGTGAGCGTGTTGGGGTTGATCTGATTGTCTTATATAATCGGTGTGACCACATCAAGGCTGTTATTCATCACATGAGAGGTCTACATGAAATGTTACTTCATCGACCTTCGATAGGTTGCATAGTTTTTGTTGATCAGGTCGTCTTAACTGTAGATAGGATTGTCATTCGTCTAGCGCAGTAGATAGGTGACAAACTCATTAGATTGCACAGGACGCCCGATCTGTATCATTTTCTTCTTGCTCACGTATCTTTGGCTATTTTGCATGTAATTTTGTAGACATCTTGTGCGGGTTTCATTTGATTAAAATATGGCCCAACATGTGTGTGTGTATAAATGTGTGTGTGAGAGAGAGAGTGTGTGTGTGTGTTTATGTTGTAAACTGCAATTATAATGTAAATGCACTTAAGGGCAGCATGGCCAATATGCTCTAAAGACACCATAGCTAAACACCATTTATAACAATAAACTGTAATTGTTTCTGACTGTACATTTCAATCCCTGTGTAATGTGTATGACATCCTAATGGAACCCAGGACAAATCTGCATACATGTATCACGGAGATAACTCCAGAACATCATATTTCTTGCTTACGTTATCAACCAACTAAGGCACCTATTTCTACTTTATGGCATATACAAACATAATAGAATAAGAGTCATAAAATCAGAAACAGTCGGGCAGCAATATTAAGCAGCTTGCATTTGGATACTCGGGAGCAATTTCTATTTATATATAGGATCTTTCTTGAAACAGTTAAAAATCAATTCTTTGTTGAAACAGTTAAAAATCAATCACACACACTCATATAGGATCTTTCTTGAAACAGCTAAAAATCAATTTCACAGAATGAAGCACAAGAAATTCTGACTAATGATTCCATCAATGCAGATGTCTTTACCTGAACTGCTTCATTAGCTGCATTTTTGGTCCGTATGGAAATTCATTTTGGTTTTTACACACACACTCATATAGGATCTTTCTTGAAACGGTTAAAAATCAATCACACGCGAACACTTGTTTCACTAGTACAGTAAGTAAGAAGCACAAGAAATTTTGACTAATGATTCTAACAATGTAGATGTTTTTACCTGAACTGCTTCATTAGCTGCATTTTTGGTCCATATGGAAATTCGCTCTTGGTTTTTACGGACATTGACAACCGCTCCACAAATTTCATCACCATAATCGAATTGTTCACCAATTAATGCCAGCAGCTAATATAACACCATTGAAAACAACACACATGAGTAATTTAATAATTACCACTTAACGGATTACCTTAGACTGAAAGTACGTACGGTATATAGCCACAATATTTCAGATTTTCCTCGTGAACAGTTGACAGTCCATTTCCCACCATCAGCGCAAACAGGGTCCTCCCACTTTGGTTCGATTTTTTCTTTAAAACAGTATAAGTCCGATCCTATCATTAAATTGCCTGGGTGACGAATATTATTGTAGAGGCTGCAAAACATTCAGAACATACATCATAAAATAGAATGTCAAGTAACATTCATTTCATTGCTATTGACCAAATCATCATATAGACATAACACTTACTAATATTTGGATAACATTTTTACCAAGGTGAGACCAAATGCTTCACCAGAAGAAATAATGACCACCGCCACCGAGTGCAAATTATAGGTACTTTTATATTGGTATTGACTTCTTTTTTATATTAGTTTATACTCCAATATTCAGATATTGTTAAACATTATTGATATGCCCCATTTCATAATATTTTTCGTTTTATAATACATGTTTATCTTAGAATGTTACCAATAAGATAATTAAAAAATTGTGGATGCAAATGAATTGCAGCTGCATTTATACACCACAGAAGCTCATCAAATGTACATCATGTTGCATGGTAAATCTAATTTTAATCACCTTACAAGAGAAATCCTGTCATTCTTGTCTCTGATCTCTTGAAAGCAAATTTTCTCTCCGTATACCAATTACTATTACATTGAGTATTTAATTTGAGAATTTCTTCGATTTTTTATTCTTTCCGGGTAAAATACCCAAAAAGAATAAATTTTAGCAATTAAAAAAAAGGATGGGTTGCATCGTTTCTACGATTACTTCGTAAATGGCGAGGTCCTCCCTATACACCTAAGCCTTTTCTTTCATTTAACCATATGTTATTATGAACTTTTATAGTTCACTCTATTTTAGTCTCAACAGCCACAAATATGCATATCTTACTTTTATTTTTATTTGACACAACCTACAAATCATAAATCATACATGGACTGAACCAACTCTAAATCAAAATTACTATATTTTTCTTTATCCTGTTACGGCTTGTATACCGTATACAATTAAAGATAGCAACTGAGATATGGAGAAGAAAATAAAGCTTCATTCCAAGATTCCATACTCTCAGCCAATATGTTAAGCAAAACAAACAAATTTGTTAAGAACAGTGCAAAGAGTAGCAACAAATAACAAAACCTCTAGTAGAAATATTATGAATACAAGGCGTGCAATTTCTATTGCAACATCAAATAAATAAATAAATATTGACGAGTGCACAATATTGCGCAAGCACCAAGCATTCTGTGTTGCAATTTACAAACATAATTCCAACATGTATTGGGTCACTGTAGTTTGTATGCTTCTTTCCCACCGCTATCTTTTCATGAGAGCAATTGCACCAATGAGTCCATTTCTAAAGCAATTAACAATTATTAATGCACTCATGCATTATTACTTGAGCAATTGATAAAACCTACTTGGCAATCGATCAAAAAAGCAATTGGTTTGTCAATAATTGACAACTCAATTGCTCAAGCAAATGATGGGACTCATGACTACCATGTGAGATATTGAGTTGTGTATATGATTTATTGCGTAACAAATTTTCAAATAAGCCAATTGATGTATTGCTGATTGTCAAATCGTATGCTGAAAATGAATTAGCAATATACAATTTAATTGACAAATTAACAATTGCTCTTGAAAAATGGATGCAATTGCTCTTCATAACAGAACAATGGACAAAGAATAATTAAAAGCAAAAGAAAGTACGTAGATGTTTTTTAAAATAATTAGTAGCACTGGTCCATCAACACATCCGGAAGGATTCTTTTATTCGTCAAATCATGACATTACAAAAGAAAATATGACTGACATATTTTTTGCTGAAATCAATTAGAAACTTCGCAAAATTTTATCACATTTATCACAACAACAAAGGCACAGACTCATCCTTCAAAGCTGATTCCAATTCAAAAAATTGAATGGAATATGGTTTTAACCGCAAAAAAGTCTTTTAGTGACGAGAAAAAATGATATCAATGTTTATAGTTACCATTTATTCAAGTCAATCAAAATGTTTAAAGTACGAGCACACAAAATTTCACATGGTTAAAACACTCTTGTAATAATCCAATAAAATATTAGGCATGTCATACGAAATATACATAGTAACTCGCTTGATGTGTGTGGAAAAGAACATATCTGGTTGAGGTGGAAGAAGGAGAGAAAGATATTTGATCTTAGGTAGAAGTTACGATTTTGATAAAGAAAATTGTATATGGACTGCTTCATACCTGATTGAGGTGGGAAAAAGGAAGGCAGTTGACCTAGATAAAACTTATGATGAAGGTATTGGATCGAAACCTTACAAGAAATAAGAGCTTACATTTTGACACAATTCATGTAATAGAAGTGATCAATTTTTATGTTGTAGAAAGTGTGAATGTCATAATTGGTGCAAAAGCATGCTGCTATTGAAACTGTAATTGTAGCACCTATATGAGTATGTTGTAGCGTTGCAGGTGGGTACTATGCTAATGACAAGCTACCAACTAGAAGGAAACAAATGGTTACATACGCAGTATTTAGATAAGATAATAACTCATGACCCTAGGATTTTAAATCTCGGATTTCGGTAACGTTTTGTCTTGAAATTTTCACACAAGCTATTTTGTATTGGAGGAGATTTCGGACGATATGAGTGTATCTCAGGTGTACATCTCGGATCTTAAAGCACATCTTGCGAATATCGTAACTTACGTATCTAAAATTGATGATTTAAAAATTTATTTAACAACTATGATTTTCTTAATAAAAATAAAAATTATACATATTTGACTTGCATAGAGAAAAGAATTTGAAATTAAGTTTTGAGGAAGAGTGGTAGCATGATTAGCTTAATCTATTTGGTGATAATTGAATAATATTCTCTTATTCAAACATAAAAAATAGATGAAGTCTTTTGTTATGACTCATCAAGATAAAAGGTAAAAAAAATATGTTCAAAGAGTTGGTAAATTGTAATTGGATTGAGTGGTTCCTTTTGAATCTACATGGAAAAAAAATTATGTGAAAAAAATATATAATTTCAGATGAGATCTCGGATTGAAATTTTTATTCATATTTAGGATGAGATTTGAATATTTTGGACGATATGAGTATTCGGGGAGATATGGATGAAATTTGATGTTTTTTCATGTAAATGTGAAAAGGAGATCTCGGATGAGATATAGGAGATTTAAAATCATGCATGTGCCTGCTACCAAACAAGATATTGTTGATAATTACTTGCTTACCTCAATATGGAATGAAGCCATGTTTACACGGTCAAAGAGGAAGTTGGCTTCCACATGCAGGATAGTTGTAACACTAATAATGCACGGTATATAAATAGTAGCCATATGCAGGCTTAGATCGTCAAGTTAAAGACCATGCACAGTATATAAATAGTAGCCTTTTTCTTAACAACGTCAAGTAATGTGGAACTGAACTGAAGTGGTTAAAAGGGAGATAATGTTGATTAGATAAACTCTCATATATGACAAAGGCATGTGGAAAATTTCCATATGCCTGAGATGGACTAACGAAAAGAAAATGTAAAATATAAAAGGAGTGCTAAGCTTACTTATTAGAGCAAATACACTCAATTTTCAACAGATTATCAACTTGTCAGTTAAATTGTTAATTGCTAATTGCTAATTTAGTTTTAATACACAATATATCAACAATGCACTAATTGAAAATTGTTAAGACAATAAATGCATAATCCCCCTTTATTATCTTGCATGGTTCTCATCAATTGCTTGAGCAGTTGAGTGTCAGTGTTGACAATTCAATTGATTGATCAATTGCCAAGTAGATCCTGTCAATTGCTCAAGTAATAATGTATGAGTTAAAGATTGTCAACTTATTAATGCAATTGCTTTTAGTGAACTCACGACACCGTGTTATGTATTAGCACTGATAAAGAAGAAAATATACCAAAGAGCATTGGCATTCCAAGATGCAAGTATTATCATATCAGTTTTGTCAACCAATCTATCAGCATTACCAAATCAACAATATTCCCATCTAATCATTTCAGTTCCTGTGTATTTATTATCAGTCTGCATTTAGCAAAAAACAAAACAGACAACTTGCACAGCAGCAATGGTCTCATACCAAGTCAGGATGCACTGGTTTCAATTTCCGATCAAACGAAACCCTACGAAATAACAAGCGAAACCTTGGTTTTAACATTTACCTCCAAAAGTCCTGGACAGTCGAGAAAGTGTAAACAGGATGAATCGAACTTCCCCAGGCCGCTTGCTTTGATTTAGCAGAAGGATTGTCGAACCAGAAAGTCCATGCACGTTCTAAGGGAAGCGCCGCCTGAATTTGATCCAATGGCGGATTGGTTTCTGATTCTGATTCCATATCGCCCTTTACGACTTGTTCTTCAACGTCATTGTTGTTACCGATCGCTGCCTCAACTTCAGCCATTGTCATGTATTTTGTTCTTATAGTTCCGTAAAGATGGAAAATTGGGGAGGAGTTTTTTTTAGGCCAGTTGCGTTCAAACCGGAAAAATACACCCACGATGTCTTATTTTATTTTAAATAGGAAACGCTACTTAAAAAACTCATTTCACACTAAAAAAAATAGTCCTCTGGTCATGTAAAAATTAGTGAAAAAATAATTATCAGGTTATACAAAATATAAAAACTACTAAATTCTTTTTCTTTCAAAATTGGTTATTTAGATTATAATGCATATTAGTACTACAAGTCCTACAAAGCATACAATATACACATGTCAATATATGTTCGAATCACGCTGCTCAAGTTTCGAACATGTGATATCTCGCATCAAAGTCGAAGCGTCTGACCACTGGAACAATGATGTTGGTAGCAAAAAACTACTAATATTAGCTTGGCGTCTGCACGTCTTCGAATTCGTCTACCTCAAAAGCCTGTTATCAACCTTCTCAAATGAGTAACTGAGAATTTAGAGGGAAATCATAAACATCGTATCAGATAAAAAAATATTGTGTGTGTGACACTGGTCCATCTCAAACCAAAAGGATAACTATTGAGACCATACCGTTGACGCACAAAATTGGTTTCCTCTCACCGATATCTTTTCAAACAATATATTAATCATAACATACCTTGCAATCAAAATAATTAGAATGTAATCATAATATCATTAACATGCATAATGGATCAAAGTAGTATGGTATTCAATAGGGTCTAAGGGTCACACATTCCCATAATTATCCAATCTCATAGTATAGTTCATTTAATGATATAGTTTTTCCAATGTCATTATGAACCTATTAATTTCACAAGCCAATTAAAAATCTATTAGGCTGACCCGGATCAAAAATGTACTAGATAATCCAACGGCCTTTTGTTCTACTCCTATAAAAGTACCATGTTGCTCCCATGATAGAAGAAAATAAACAAAATGGCCTTTTGGCCTCTTTAAAAGGAAATAACAATGGTCTTCTAATTTCTAATAGAAGAAAAATATAGGTAAGCAAGCCGATGAGTTCCTTTGGATGCATAACTACAAATTTTAGCCTCAATATCGGTAAAGCCTTACACATTAAAATTGTGCTTCACCAACCAGGGGACATAACGATTGGAGTGTAGAGCGTGACCCTACACTAGTCCCCATTCTTAAATCTGGTTTTAAAATGTCAATGAATCGTGTCTTTTGTTTAGTTTGGACATCCCAACACAATTTGATTTACACGATCTCCTAAATGTAATTTTAGTCACAAAGTAGTTCGATAGAATTAAGGGTATACTCTAAGGACAGTTATGTGATTTGTTACATAAATCTAACTCGATAACCAATCTTGTTCAAAATAAAAGGTGTTTCCTTTTTTATATACTTGTTATAAAATGTTATAAATAATTAATTAGTTAATTCAAGTATATGTGTCAAAAAGTCCATAAATGGTATGTTTGTGATGATAGTTGCAAATATTTGTAACCATGAGCATTATATCACAATATGATAAGCACGTCATTTTAAATATTCATAGTCAAGATATATCGAGACTGGGCATCGATGCATCTGTTGGGACTAAAATACGTAATGTTTTCCAAACGTTGGATTGTCACGAACCGAAATTTTCGACTTTCGAAGATTCGACATCGATACTCACTTTATCGACTGCCGAGCAATCGAGTGCCGGAAACTCCAATAGTGAGGGTTTTAGAAAGAAGGTAGAGGTAGAAGAAAAGATAGAAGAAAAGAGAAAGAAGGAGAACAACAGAACGACATCAGAACAGAAAACAATAACAGAATCTCACATATCGCAGCGGAACAATATATAATAGATAAATGAATATCATTTAAAAACAAAAGAATTATATCTGTTATTACATTACATCACATCATATCATCAGAGTCAATAAACAAACAATGGACAGTTATATAAACTTGTCCTCATACAGAATACACAGCGAAATAAATACTATCAGATACAAATACTACGTCTTGTCATCCAGCTTATCTCCAAAGCTCCAGAATATCCAGAATATCCTGATAACATAGCTCTAGGCTGCCCGTGTGGAAATTGGTGGGCACCCAGAGTTTAGAAGGGAAACAATAAACTCCGAGTCAGTCATGGTGACTGGTGTGAGATCGTAAAACAGTTATACTTTAAAAATAAACAGCAGAGAATTTTAAAGTCAATTCGAAATGCTTTTGGAAAATGAAACTACCATAAGACCTCCCACCACACACACAATGCAAACGCAGAATTGGAGGAGATTTCTTCTTATGATAGTCAAAGATGCTTACTACACAAAAATCAAATTCTTTTTTTTTATTATTATTAGTGCATAGTGTAGAAAACATTTCGAAAGTATAATATCAATCTTAGCCAACATACGACCAGTATCGTATGCCTACTATAGCTACCATCTAAACAGTGGTGACCACCGTACGTAAATGGCAGGTTCTACAACTAATACCGTACAAAGTTCGTATTGGAGTCTGGATTTCCAACAAATGGTCAGGCAAAGGAACTTCCTATCCACGATGGGTACGTCCCTGGAATAGACGACCCGAGAACCTAACCGGATCTCTGCCAACACAAGGCCGGGTTACCTCTGCAAAAATAGGTAACTACTGACACGCGTATGCCATCCCCCGATCGTCACCGATCTTCCCGAGGATCCCCGATTTCCAACAACCACAAAGAAATAAATTTTGCAGCAACCACAGAGGTTAAGTATCTGGGCTCCATACCATGATACCACCTTTATCCAGAAGGAATGACATACACTAAGGGGCGCTACTCCCTAGAACCTTGCTGCATTCTTCCTGTTTCGACCATTTCCGGGGTGTGAGGCTCGACGAAGTCTCGTCCACAAAGCTACGCTTTCTCAAAAAGCCCTGCTTCGGGTCCAACAAAATGATCAACCTATGATCACAAAGATATAAGATCAAACAAATGATCATATCACAAATGATCAAACACTGATCATTTCACAGCAACACTCAGTATGCCACGTTACCAAATTGGGATATATCGCTGATAAATTTCAACTACATAACCTCTGAGCTCGTACGTCTCAGAGAAGGGTGTTAAGCTAAGAGAATAAATTCTCCGCCACCAACAGAAATGTATTTGAAAGAAATCAGCTTTATATCTCAAATTGTAACGTCAGACACACAATCCATACAAGTCTGTTCCGGGATCGAACAGAACCGAAGGCACTTCTCACGAAGCCCTTGCATTTCCGGATAATTTTCTAATCACGTCCGGACTTCCCGTCACTAAGGGTGATAAAACCTCTAAATCGAAGATCAGTCGATGTAGAGTAACTCGACGGTAATCCTTCCATTTTTAAAAATATCCGGTCTTCAACACCGGTCTTCAAATGCAATTTATAACGACGTATCACATATTCGGAATGGGTTATACGACCCCATGGTCCTTTCCCGGCTAACCCGAATAGTGAGCGATTATTTAAAAAAAAGTGTGGCATTCAAATTCATCCAATTCACAACAAATACCTATCTAAAGGTAATTATTGATAGTCGGTTATTTTACTATCAATAAAGATGCGCAACATCATCAGATTCCAAATAATTTTCCAAATTATTTCATCTTCAAAAATATCTTTACTAGATATAAAATTTCCACACTTTAAAAATAAATCAACGTTTATTTTTAAAACGAATTCCCATTTCTTTTTATAAATTCCATATTGAATTTATACTTCAAAATATCTTCTGATATACGATTTTCAAATCGTTTTCAATATTCAATTTCAATTTATCTTTACAAAGATAAAATCTCAAAACGTTCATTTCATATTGGAAAAGCATTTCCATACTTATTTAAAAATAAGTATTTCACAAATCATTTATTTACAACATTTGAAAATATTCGATATACTTAAATCAATATTAAGTATACATTTCATTCTTTAAGGAAATCATAAATTTTAACATCTATTTGAGTCAAAAACGAATGTTGCGTAAAACATCGTTACGACGACTCAAAATCACTAGTATAGGGATTCGAAATTAAAATAGATATATAAATCCCAATACTACATAAAAATATTTCCTTTCGGAAATCATTTACTATAACAACAGTGTTATAGTCTACCATTTCCTTATTTTTCTCGAAAACGTCTATTTCAACAATGAATGTTGAAATCTATGTATTCGATACTTAACACGTTTTAAAACATCTTTTAAAACAGTTACCTCATTTTTTATAATATCGCTTTCCCAAAACCATATCCATTCTACTTCAAAAATATATTCACTGTCCAAAATCGTGAATATACTTCACTAATCATATTTCACTATTTAATTCATCAAATTCAATTTATTTCGAATTCATAAAACAACGCTTATAAATTCCATTTCTGTTTTATAACAACTTCGATTTATAAATCTCCTTTTATTAATTTCTATAATACACTTATTAAAATAAGTGATTTCAGATTTATAAAACAACGTTTATAAATTCAACCTTATATTTCACAATAACTTTGATTTATAAACCCCCTTTATTAACAAGTTCGATCAATACTCCCTTTAAAGGTAAAAATCCAATTTTATAAGTTAATTTCTTATAAATCTTCCATTCTACAATTTCATTCATTTTAACTTCACAATTTATAATCTATAAATTTCATTCTTTTTACTTACAATTTATACATCTATAAATTTCATATCGATTTAACTTTACAATTTATACATCTATAAATTTCATATCGATTTTCCAAATTCGCTTCAATTAGCCAATTAAATTTCTAATTGGACTTCCCACTTATTTCTTTTTAAATAAATTCCTTTTAAAGAAAATCAATTTCTTTGTCTCTTTCAATCTATTTAAAAATTCAAATTTTAAATTAATTTCTTCAATTTAAAATCACTGTTTTATGAAATCCATTTATTTAGCATTTTCACTTTATTCTGGAATTTATTCGATAAGATTATAAAAACAGCTTTTATACTTTTAAATTCTTTTCTTCAATTTAAAATCACTTAGAAATTTTCTACTTGAATCTCAAAAATTCAATTTCGTTTATCTTTGGAATCCAATGATGTCAAAACATCCATTCAGCTGAATTTTGGTCTTCAAACAATTTCCAGATATCAATATGATTAATAGCATCACTATAATCATTCACAGATTCATATCACAATAGAAATAAATTCAATCAATGTGAGGGGTCCAGTTGGATCCCTCCAACCTGTTTCCCTGCATCCAAAGATGTTAGCACAATACCAATTCCGCTCCAGTACGGAATTATCGCGGTATATAGGTTTTTATAAATCCGCTTACTAACGGCGCAATAGGGTCTCATCCGCTATACGAGGCGGGAAATCATCAATCCAATATATACATATGCCAATATGTATATACTGCTATATATATAGATATATCCTATCATATCTAATAGCACATCAAATAGCAATCAACACAATCAATAACTGCAATTCAAAATTAAATCTGAGTGAGAAGATCTCACCTTAGCTTTTTATTTTGCAATCCATTTTGAATCCAACTTGTTTCTTCACAGTTTAACCTTGTATAAGCAATTAAACAATTTTATTAATATTTGAACAATTTGAATAATTAATTTCCATTTTATAAATTCATCACCTAAATTTTTGTTAACTAACAAATTAGTTTTAAACTAATTTCTTTTAATAAAATAATTTAACCAATTTTTCCTTGACTTTATTCGACCTTGTATAACAATTATAAAATATTATTTCAATTTGAATAAATTGAACAATAAATCTTCCCCTAAAATTTTAATTAACTAGTTAACTATATTTAATCGAATGATTTATTTTAAACAAAAACTTAAATTTTAAACTAATAGTTTCCTTCAACAAATTATTTCTAGCCACCAAATGAGTCAATAAGTTAATTAAAACTACTTAATTATCAAACCCATTCTTTATAAAATTAAATATATATGTATATGTATATTTTCTTTCAATCTATACAAAACAGAAATCCCCTTTTACTGTTGTCATCAATTTCATTCATCATTTTTTTTTTTTTTGAAATCTATATACATATTTATAAATCAAATTTAGTGAAACTGGAATTACCTTATTGTGAAAAATCAAAGAGGACAGGATATCATCACTAGTCGCAGTCGCGACCACGCTGCCGTCTCGACTTCGGCCCCCAAAATCGCGACCCTAGAACCTTAGCCCTACACGATGAAATCTCGCCTCGAGTTCGTGGTCCCCAATCCAATCACGACGAACACGATTCCATCGGCCTCACCGCCGCTGATTCCCTCGTCACCTCGATCTTTGCATCGACATCGTGCTCGAATCGAGCATCCATCAATCACCACATCAATCACTGCCTCCATGAACCCACATCGCTGTACGAAGCTACCTCGCCGCGTTCGTTTCCTCCTTCGCGACTCCGACTGCATCACTCGAACACCCTCTCAGGTTCCACCTAGCGCCGCGCTTTGAAACCCTAGTTGCTTGCGAGCTCGAGATGTCGCTTCCCCTCCTTCACGTGAGCGTAAGCGCGCGCGAATCCCCTTTTTCGAACTTTATTTTTGATGAGGGGAGGTCTGGGTTCTCGTTTTCTTTTTCAATCGGTTGTTTTATATTGAACGAGGGAGGATTTGAAAGTGAATAAGAGGGGTTCGTGATTTTGATTATTAAATGTAAGCGGCCATTTTTCTTTTATCTCGAGAAGATTTCGATTTTGAATATCAGAGAGGGATGAGGCATTTTGGAATGAACGAAGTATGGGTTTGCACGATATTCTTCGTGATTGTAGGCGTTTTTACAGGAGACAACGTGTGGTGATGTTGACAAATATAAATTTAAATTTAAATTTGAATCCGATTAAATTTCAGCGCGTTTGCCTGTCGTATTCTCACATATCAACTCCGAAAAATACGAAATTTGAAATCCGATAATAAAACAATATTACGGATCCAATGGAACTGTTTTCGTTGAATTCCGAGACAGTCTGAAAATTGACTATTTTAAATATCGATTCGAGCAATTAAATTCAAAACTGAACAGAACAGTTTCAAATACAATCCTAACAGTTCGATTAGCTTCGGTATCACCAATACGAATTTTAAAAGCTTTCGAAATATTTTTCTTCAACTTTAAATTGAAGATTTAAATTTTTATTCAACTTCAATCGATTAAATTTTATACTTTAATCGTCAAATTCAAATGTATATCGGGGATTCAAATTAAATCATCGTTCAAATATTTAAAATTAATTAAATATTCTCAATTTAATTCGTTCAAAATTCCGGGTCGTTACAAACTTCCCTCCTTAAAAGAATTTCGTCCTCGAAATTACAAGTTAGGGAAAAAGGTCCTTAACTCGTCTACTAATTTTCACAATCCAATAGTTTTATCAATTCTTCAAAACAAATCTTTCTACTAAAGATTCGTTATCATTTCAACTAAATTTCAACTTCAACTGTAAGTTCAAACAACACTGTTTAACTTCAAAATTCAAATTTAAATTCAAATTTAAACTTAAACTTTTACAATTTTCTCAAAAATTTTCTAACACTCGAAATTTTCGAAAAATTTCGCCAGCGTCTCCTTTGCGCGGCTAATACGGCACTACTACAAAACGTCCCTACGGACTCTCAGATTTCAAAAAGAAAAAGAAAAAGCCAAGCGGCTAGAGAGAAATCATCAAAAACTCATATTAAAACTCAAATACGTACCTTTTTCGAGCAAATTCAAATGCATCTTTGAAGACCAAATCCAATTTATAACACCTGTATATCTACTAGCCATTATATCTAGTTACACATTCAAACATTTTGCAAATTTCACTACAAAAATTTCAATACAAACTGCTTATACCATTTTTAGTTCACTATTGAAGTTACATTCGTTTTTAAACAAAATGAATTCATATCCATTCAATTTTTTTTTCATTTCGAATTTCATTTGAATTACATTTCACATTTCAATTTCTCATTCGAATTCAATTCACTATTTTGGTTTATAACCACTTATCTTAAACTGAATTTCCAATAACATATGAATTTTTAATCCACCTTTAAATTTTCATTATTCAATTCAATTCATTTGCTTACGAATTCGAAATGAATTTTCAACTTTCAATTTCATTTTCTAGCACTTGCAATCGCAGTTTATTCATTCATTCTCTAATTCATTCGTTTTCACTTTGAATTTCATTCTAATCAAAATTCAAATATTCTATAAGTTATTAACTTATTAATATTTCGTAAGTATTTTAAATAGGATTCCAGAGTCGTTTCCACTTTTTCAAAACCATTTGAAAACAATTCAAATTACCCTTTTGAATTTCCAAAACAAAATCTAAATTTTTCAAACAACTCCTATTTAAAACAATTTGACAGCAATTTCTCTTTTGGAAACCCGAAAATGAATTCTAATGATGTGGCCACCATCATCAGGATTATTTTCCAGCGACCTAAAAGAGTTTAGAGCTTTCAACTCTCCAAAATACTTTTTCAAAATCCTTTGAAATTCATTTTTTTAAATCAAAAAGGAATTTAAGCTTTCCAAATCTCCAAAATTTTCAAATTCTTTTCAAAACATTTCCAAAAACTTCTCTGGAATTCCGTTTCAAATTATAAATCACATTTATAATTTACATCCTTTAAATTTCATTTGTATGTGAATTTATTTCTTAACTTTGGAGTTACGATTTGAATTTCTTATTCAATTTTAGTGATGATAATTCACTATGATTACTTCCTAACATCCAAACATCCATATACTATGATAATTCATAGAAAAATCATTTCTTTTATATACAAAAATAGTTTTGGGTAAAATTATTTCATTTACCCTATTTAAAACAATACTGTGCCGAATTGTTCTATTTAAGTGTTTAGAAACCCCTTCGATACAGTTTTGCAAGACTGTGCCGAGGAAGGTTCATATGCCACTCAATAAACCAATCATCACAATACAAACAATTTTATATTCAAATAACAAATACGCGCTCATATCTATAATTACACTCAAACTCATTCTAGAGTACTGCTGACTCTATCTCTAATGAGTAACACCCAACAGAGCAGGGTTATCGCTTAACCATATGCTCTGATACCACTTTGTCACGAACCGAAATTTTCGACTTTCGAAGATTCGACATCGATACTCACTTTATCGACTGCCGAGCAATCGAGTGCCGGAAACTCCAATAGTGAGGGTTTTAGAAAGAAGGTAGAGGTAGAAGAAAAGATAGAAGAAAAGAGAAAGAAGGAGAACAACAGAACGACATCAGAACAGAAAACAATAACAGAATCTCACATATCGCAGCGGAACAATATATAATAGATAAATGAATATCATTTAAAAACAAAAGAATTATATATGTTATTACATTACATCACATCATATCATCAGAGTCAATAAACAAACAATGGACAGTTATATAAACTTGTCCTCATACAGAATACACAGCGGAATAAATACTATCAGATACAAATACTACGTCTTGTCATCCAGCTTATCTCCAAAGCTCCAGAATATCCAGAATATCCTAATAACATAGCTCTAGGCTGCCCGTGTGGAAATTGGTGGGCACCCAGAGTTTAGAAGGGAAACAATAAACTCCGAGTCAGTCATGGTGACTGGTGTGAGATCGTAAAACAGTTATACTTTAAAAATAAACAGCAGAGAATTTTAAAGTCAATTCGAAATGCTTTTGGAAAATGAAACTACCATAAGACCTCCCACCACACACACAATGCAAACGCAGAATTGGAGGAGATTTCTTCTTATGATAGTCAAAGATGCTTACTACGCAAAAATCAAATTCTTTTTTTTTATTATTATTAGTGCATAGTGTAGAAAACATTTCGAAAGTATAATATCAATCTTAGCCAACATACGACCAGTATCGTATGCCTACTATAGCTACCATCTAAACAGTGGTGACCACCGTACGTAAATGGCAGGTTCTACAACTAATACCGTACAAAGTTCGTATTGGAGTCTGGATTTCCAACAAATGGTCAGGCAAAGGAACTTCCTATCCACGATGGGTACGTCCCTGGAATAGACGACCCGAGAACCTAACCGGATCTCTGCCAACACAAGGCCGGGTTACCTCTGCAAAAATAGGTAACTACTGACACGCGTATGCCATCCCCCGATCGTCACCGATCTTCCCGAGGATCCCCGATTTCCAACAACCACAAAGAAATAAATTTTGCAGCAACCACAGAGGTTAAGTATCTGGGCTCCATACCATGATACCACCTTTATCCAGAAGGAATGACATACACTAAGGGGCGCTACTCCCTAGAACCTTGCTGCATTCTTCCTGTTTCGACCATTTCCGGGGTGTGAGGCTCGACGAAGTCTCGTCCACAAAGCTACGCTTTCTCAAAAAGCCCTGCTTCGGGTCCAACAAAATGATCAACCTATGATCACAAAGATATAAGATCAAACAAATGATCATATCACAAATGATCAAACACTGATCATTTCACAGCAACACTCAGTATGCCACGTTACCAAATTGGGATATATCGCTGATAAATTTCAACTACATAACCTCTGAGCTCGTACGTCTCAGAGAAGGGTGTTAAGCTAAGAGAATAAATTCTCCGCCACCAACAGAAATGTATTTGAAAGAAATCAGCTTTATATCTCAAATTGTAACGTCAGACACACAATCCATACAAGTCTGTTCCGGGATCGAACAGAACCGAAGGCACTTCTCACGAAGCCCTTGCATTTCCGGATAATTTTCTAATCACGTCCGGACTTCCCGTCACTAAGGGTGATAAAACCTCTAAATCGAAGATCAGTCGATGTAGAGTAACTCGACGGTAATCCTTCCATTTTTAAAAATATCCGGTCTTCAACACCGGTCTTCAAATGCAATTTATAACGACGTATCACATATTCGGAATGGGTTATACGACCCCATGGTCCTTTCCCGGCTAACCCGAATAGTGAGCGATTATTTAAAAAAAAGTGTGGCATTCAAATTCATCCAATTCACAACAAATACCTATCTAAAGGTAATTATTGATAGTCGGTTATTTTACTATCAATAAAGATGCGCAACATCATCAGATTCCAAATAATTTTCCAAATTATTTCATCTTCAAAAATATCTTTACTAGATATAAAATTTCCACACTTTAAAAATAAATCAACGTTTATTTTTAAAACGAATTCCCATTTCTTTTTATAAATTCCATATTGAATTTATACTTCAAAATATCTTCTGATATACGATTTTCAAATCGTTTTCAATATTCAATTTCAATTTATCTTTACAAAGATAAAATCTCAAAACGTTCATTTCATATTGGAAAAGCATTTCCATACTTATTTAAAAATAAGTATTTCACAAATCATTTATTTACAACATTTGAAAATATTCGATATACTTAAATCAATATTAAGTATACATTTCATTCTTTAAGGAAATCATAAATTTTAACATCTATTTGAGTCAAAAACGAATGTTGCGTAAAACATCGTTACGACGACTCAAAATCACTAGTATAGGGATTCGAAATTAAAATAGATATATAAATCCCAATACTACATAAAAATATTTCCTTTCGGAAATCATTTACTATAACAACAGTGTTATAGTCTACCATTTCCTTATTTTTCTCGAAAACGTCTATTTCAACAATGAATGTTGAAATCTATGTATTCGATACTTAACACGTTTTAAAACATCTTTTAAAACAGTTACCTCATTTTTTATAATATCGCTTTCCCAAAACCATATCCATTCTACTTCAAAAATATATTCACTGTCCAAAATCGTGAATATACTTCACTAATCACATTTCACTATTTAATTCATCAAATTCAATTTATTTCGAATTCATAAAACAACGCTTATAAATTCCATTTCTGTTTTATAACAACTTCGATTTATAAATCTCCTTTTATTAATTTCTATAATACACTTATTAAAATAAGTGATTTCAGATTTATAAAACAACGTTTATAAATTCAACCTTATATTTCACAATAACTTTGATTTATAAACCCCCTTTATTAACAAGTTCGATCAATACTCCCTTTAAAGGTAAAAATCCAATTTTATAAGTTAATTTCTTATAAATCTTCCATTCTACAATTTCATTCATTTTAACTTCACAATTTATAATCTATAAATTTCATTCTTTTTACTTACAATTTATACATCTATAAATTTCATATCGATTTAACTTTACAATTTATACATCTATAAATTTCATATCGATTTTCCAAATTCGCTTCAATTAGCCAATTAAATTTCTAATTGGACTTCCCACTTATTTCTTTTTAAATAAATTCCTTTTAAAGAAAATCAATTTCTTTGTCTCTTTCAATCTATTTAAAAATTCAAATTTTAAATTAATTTCTTCAATTTAAAATCACTGTTTTATGAAATCCATTTATTTAGCATTTTCACTTTATTCTGGAATTTATTCGATAAGATTATAAAAACAGCTTTTATACTTTTAAATTCTTTTCTTCAATTTAAAATCACTTAGAAATTTTCTACTTGAATCTCAAAAATTCAATTTCGTTTATCTTTGGAATCCAATGATGTCAAAACATCCATTCAGCTGAATTTTGGTTTTCAAACAATTTCCAGATATCAATATGATTAATAGCATCACTATAATCATTCACAGATTCATATCACAATAGAAATAAATTCAATCAATGTGAGGGGTCCAGTTGGATCCCTCCAACCTGTTTCCCTGCATCCAAAGATGTTAGCACAATACCAATTCCGCTCCAGTACGGAATTATCGCGGTATATAGGTTTTTATAAATCCGCTTACTAACGGCGCAATAGGGTCTCATCCGCTATACGAGGCGGGAAATCATCAATCCAATATATACATATGCCAATATGTATATACTGCTATATATATAGATATATCCTATCATATCTAATAGCACATCAAATAGCAATCAACACAATCAATAACTGCAATTCAAAATTAAATCTGAGTGAGAAGATCTCACCTTAGCTTTTTATTTTGCAATCCATTTTGAATCCAACTTGTTTCTTCACAGTTTAACCTTGTATAAGCAATTAAACAATTTTATTAATATTTGAACAATTTGAATAATTAATTTCCATTTTATAAATTCATCACCTAAATTTTTGTTAACTAACAAATTAGTTTTAAACTAATTTCTTTTAATAAAATAATTTAACCAATTTTTCCTTGACTTTATTCGACCTTGTATAACAATTATAAAATATTATTTCAATTTGAATAAATTGAACAATAAATCTTCCCCTAAAATTTTAATTAACTAGTTAACTATATTTAATCGAATGATTTATTTTAAACAAAAACTTAAATTTTAAACTAATAGTTTCCTTCAACAAATTATTTCTAGCCACCAAATGAGTCAATAAGTTAATTAAAACTACTTAATTATCAAACCCATTCTTTATAAAATTAAATATATATGTATATGTATATTTTCTTTCAATCTATACAAAACAGAAATCCCCTTTTACTGTTGTCATCAATTTCATTCATCATTTTTTTTTTTTTTGAAATCTATATACATATTTATAAATCAAATTTAGTGAAACTGGAATTACCTTATTGTGAAAAATCAAAGAGGACAGGATATCATCACTAGTCGCAGTCGCGACCACGCTGCCGTCTCGACTTCGGCCCCCAAAATCGCGACCCTAGAACCTTAGCCCTACACGATGAAATCTCGCCTCGAGTTCGTGGTCCCCAATCCAATCACGACGAACACGATTCCATCGGCCTCACCGCCGCTGATTCCCTCGTCACCTCGATCTTTGCATCGACATCGTGCTCGAATCGAGCATCCATCAATCACCACATCAATCACTGCCTCCATGAACCCACATCGCTGTACGAAGCTACCTCGCCGCGTTCGTTTCCTCCTTCGCGACTCCGACTGCATCACTCGAACACCCTCTCAGGTTCCACCTAGCGCCGCGCTTTGAAACCCTAGTTGCTTGCGAGCTCGAGATGTCGCTTCCCCTCCTTCACGTGAGCGTAAGCGCGCGCGAATCCCCTTTTTCGAACTTTATTTTTGATGAGGGGAGGTCTGGGTTCTCGTTTTCTTTTTCAATCGGTTGTTTTATATTGAACGAGGGAGGATTTGAAAGTGAATAAGAGGGGTTCGTGATTTTGATTATTAAATGTAAGCGGCCATTTTTCTTTTATCTCGAGAAGATTTCGATTTTGAATATCAGAGAGGGATGAGGCATTTTGGAATGAACGAAGTATGGGTTTGCACGATATTCTTCGTGATTGTAGGCGTTTTTACAGGAGACAACGTGTGGTGATGTTGACAAATATAAATTTAAATTTAAATTTGAATCCGATTAAATTTCAGCGCGTTTGCCTGTCGTATTCTCACATATCAACTCCGAAAAATACGAAATTTGAAATCCGATAATAAAACAATATTACGGATCCAATGGAACTGTTTTCGTTGAATTCCGAGACAGTCTGAAAATTGACTATTTTAAATATCGATTCGAGCAATTAAATTCAAAACTGAACAGAACAGTTTCAAATACAATCCTGACAGTTCGATTAGCTTCGGTATCACCAATACGAATTTTAAAAGCTTTCGAAATATTTTTCTTCAACTTTAAATTGAAGATTTAAATTTTTATTCAACTTCAATCGATTAAATTTTATACTTTAATCGTCAAATTCAAATGTATATCGGGGATTCAAATTAAATCATCGTTCAAATATTTAAAATTAATTAAATATTCTCAATTTAATTCGTTCAAAATTCCGGGTCGTTACATTGGATAGTGTATTACTCATCACTGCTGGGAGCACCAAGAGGTTGCGTACTGATAGTTATTGAATAACTTTGGAATGACTTGCTCGATAGTTTTCCATTGGTTAATATAACCAAGGTCAAATAGAAAATATCGAAGTGACTAATTTACACGGTTCTCTCGGCTTGAGAATACTATTGATCTTCAATATGAAAGCTCCACTTTAATTATATTTAAATTGACGGCATCCATTGAACAATTATAGTTAGGTCGAGTGGAAGTATTGGAAGTGAAACACTATTCAAGGAAGGATTTGTCTCCTCTGTTATATTGGGTTAGTATCACGGTCAACTTAAGTCAACTCAAAGTCAAAATATCTAACCATGGTAGTTCGGTTAATAATAATTGTTATTATTATTATTTAAAAAAACAAGTTTTTGAAATTTCGAAGAGAATCGACAAGTTGCCCCCCAATTACCGATGACCGTTTTAATTCGTCGGGCTCAGAGGGTTTAGTTATGGCAACCTAAATAGCAGAGGTAACGGGATTCGAATATGGGGTATCGCATCAAAAGCCCTGCATGTGGATGCTACTCTACAGGTATTACCCCTAACCAACTAAGCTACTAGGTCAGGTCAATAATAATTGTTATTATTAAACCAAGGACTTTATGTTTGGACTATAAAGTTGACTATGGACGATATTGGAACTTTGACCA
The DNA here is from genome assembly GCA_030737815.1 of Allium fistulosum. Lineage (NCBI taxonomy): Eukaryota > Viridiplantae > Streptophyta > Magnoliopsida > Asparagales > Amaryllidaceae > Allium > Allium fistulosum. Next base: position 1,089,572,435 of record CM060903.1, on the reverse strand, counting down.
TCACCACATTCCACAAGTCCAAAGTGATATGGTTTTGAGGAAGGGAATTGGTGTAAATAATCATCACTACCAGGTAATGCTTGACAAAGTAAAGTTGGATTTTACGGAAACTAAGTAAGTGATAAATTTGGCAAAATATCATATCATCTGTTAAGTGATGTACGAATGTTAATATTCGAATTTTTTGATATTAATTGCTGACCAAATTTATACCTAAGAGTCATACAACAGAAATGTCAATATTCCTTTGACCACCCGATTTAATTAATTCATAATAATTATAAATTAATTAGATTAATTAATATTTATGAAATACTAGTTATAAAATTTTATTTGATGTATTGAACATGATTAAACAATATATTTATAATAGTTATAAATATACTAAAAGATATACGATATCAGTATGTGTTTAAATTGGATTTAAATGTAGGAATTTTTTATACGGACTTAAAATGTTTAATGTCCATGGAAAAGCACACATAAGCCAGCCTTGGTTGTCTTAGGTATGGTCGGCCATTGTATGGGAGAATGAAGAGGTTTCTTTTAGTTTAGAAATGAAAAGGTTATGCAAGTTACAATGGTATTAATCACAACATTTTCTCTCTTTTCATTAATAAAACTTAGCCTTTTCATTTCTTTAAATCGCTGCATTCACAACCATATTTATAGACCAGAAGTTTTCGGCCATGGCTTCCTAAAAACAATACAAAATATTCCCAAGTTCATACTACATCAAATTCAAAACTATTCGAGCTAGCACCTTCTGATATATGAACTGATTCAAGGAGATCAATTCAATGTTTCATGTATATGCAAAGGCTTTGGTGAAAGGTAAATCCATGTTTTTATTTTGTTATTTCATATTTATAAGAAATATTATAGGATGTTAGATTGTATCACGAATCTTGACTATCAAAATGCTCTCACAAAATTGTTTGGTTGTGCGTACAGTTGCATCTATAATATATATGTGTGTGTGTGTGTATGTCTGTGCGTGTGTGTGTGATTTCATTTTATGAATGTTTGCTATACTAATGCTCACGACTAGCAAAAAAAATATTTTTATAGTAACATATCGGTATTACTAATTTCGATAGACTAGTAGTTGTTTCTAAACGTTATAAATCATGTATTACATGTTCAAAAATTCATAAAATTATTTATGTAAAACATACATTCAAAGAGAATTATTTTATTTAATATATACACATTTATTATATTAATATATAATTGATTATTCAACTTAAATTGATCGTATAAATAAATATATGAATATGTGTTTGTATGTATAATGTTAAATTGTATAAACTTTATGAAAATTATATGATCTATTTCTAGACTTGAAAGAAGCAAATGAAGTTGTTTTTCCTTTTGAATTTTGAAATGGAATGGTTCTATTAAATGAGATTAATGATCATATTAATCACAACATTAATCCTTCTTTTTTAATATGACTTAATCCTTTCATTCTAATATAACTTCATTCAAACAGTGAGCATAAGTAAGTAAATATTTAAATATAAATTTTATCATTATTATTTACATTTACACACATATATAATATATATGTACGCTAATTTAAATATACATGTTTGCATGTATGACAAAGAGAAGAATTAATTTTAAATGAAAATGCTATCTTAATTACAAGGATATGAAAAGGCTATGTTAATTGGCATTAATCACATATTAATGTCCACATTCAATTTCTTCTTTAATAAGAGATTGTCATTTCATTTTCATTCATTCTTCTCTTTAACCTAATACCGAATTAATTTTATAATATGGTTCCGTGTGTGTGTGTAAACATAGTTTACAAATGTTTCACAAAAGGAAAATTCTATTTATACACCGTAACTTACTTTACACACACTAAAAAAAATTATAAAATCGTATACACATCTTTTTACTTGGGTGTTACTATCTAAACACACCTAAACTATAACTAACACCACATAAATATGTATTAAAATTAGTTTGGATAAAACACTACAAACAACCACTTTGGTTGGTTATGCAAAACCGAGTGAAGAATTAGTCATTTTGCATAACTAAATGATGCAAATATGAAAAACTGAAACAAGCACCTTGTAATATAAATTCATTTCTCCCTCTCAAAAATTAAAATTTTAGTTTATTCAAATCAGTTATATTTCCAAATTGTCGGCTAACTAGAAAAAGTCTTCAAACTATATGTGCTAATTTAGACCAGAAATATTATAAGTTATTTACTTTTCCCCCTCCTTTTCATTTATTGTTATTCGTAGTTGTGATAATCCTAAACCCCGCTTTTCAAACTTTATCTACATTACTTTTGTTTGAATTTATTTTGAGTACGAGTAGAAAATTTACCCCTTATTTATTTGCTGTTGAGTATATGAATGAAAAATTGTATAGATTTGTTAGGAAATTATCTCATTGTACTGTGAAAAGCAAATTTAGCTTCTTTTTCTTCTTTAATTTTGATTTTATTTTTTATTTCCTCCTTTTTATTTATAATCGATCTGAAGAATTGGACTAATTTGAATGGAAGATTTTTACAAAGTAGAGAATTTGGTTTACGATAAGTATCGTTTTTTCATTGGAAGAACAAACACACATAGAAAAAGAAAATTAAATTGGTAGTGTGGGTGGGTGGATGGAGTAAAGTAGTGGGTGTGGAGATAAATGAGTGAGATATGTATGTATGGTGTGTGTAGATGGTAACACCCTTTTACTTTGTATACACCATACATATTACAAAACTATCCTCACTTGGAATAAAATAAAGCATTTATTTCACTTTACTAACTTTCTCTCATGCATTAATCAAACTAAGGAACCTTAATTTTAAAATTCTCCACATTCACTTTTGCAAATTTCAAATTCATATACTTCAAAATGGGATTTAAAATATTTAGTTATTTATATATAGCAATTTGAATTTAATTTTGGATATTAAAATGCTAAACTATTTAAATTTTAATGTTAAATTTAACCATGATTTGATTTAAATAAAAGATTGAATATTTTAGTACTCTGAATCGTATTAATTTTAGTAGTTAATTTTATTTTTTATTTTTTATATTTAATTAAAGTGAAAACCATTAAAATTGATTACGCATAAATACAGCTTGAATTGGTACGAATATACTTTAATACTCAAAATAAAAAATTAATTCTATCAATGATGTATAATAATTTTAGTTACATTATGAAAGAAATTATATTGAGTATACACAATACAGGCAAAGAGAAATTGTATACCATTTTTATTCTTTAATATCGATTTTATTTTAAAAAATGTATTTTGGTCAAAAGTTTTATTTAAATTTTATGGTGTAAGTGAAGTAATTCACGGTGTATGAATAGAATTTTTCTTTACAAAATTGTTCATGTTTACTATTTTACTTTAGTAGAAACGGATACACATATATTTACTTGTATATTCATATACATGTATTTGTATAATATTTTGATGCGCATATATATATATATATATATATATATAATACACACACACATTTAGACAGCGAATCGAATACAAGAGGGGCTAACATATTCGTTGCAGTGTAAATTCCGACACATACACACAGGCATGTCAAATCGTACGTACATTATTATGTTGCATGTGCACAAACATACATGTATATATGATACACATATACAAAATATAATACACAACTAACTAAAATATATTGACGTTGTTTAAATAAAAGTTAGAAAAGTTTTAAATGAATTAGACTTCATAAGCCCATTAAAAATCCAATAAAGGAATTTTTTTTTAAATTTATCTTTTGACTCCGCTATGGGCTGGCATAGTTCCAACAATCATATCAACGCCCAGTAGCATATGCAATTTAAATTAGTCATGTTGTGGCTAACTAATTAAGCTACTCACTTAGTACGGTGCCTAGAAAGGTAATATCTAGGATTGGAATTGGCTAATTAAGTATCATGAATTACCTGGTTACCAGCTTGATCTAAAAGGTGAAGTGAGCCCAAAAACACCTCTAACAGAAAAGGTCCAATTTGAAATTGGGCCTTGGGCTAATTTTCAAAATTGTTTTGAAAATGAAATAAAGATTTCAAATTTAAAAGTTGAATTTAAAATGAAATATGTTTACTATAACAATTATAATATAACATAAGTTTTCAAAATGTTTGAAAAGATAATAAAATTTTCAAAGTAGTTGAAAAATTAAATTTTACATTAATTTCGAAAACTAATTTATTAATAAGATTAACAAAATAAATTACTTAAATAAGTTAATTAATTAAATATATATATATATATGCACATATATTATATATATTGATATGTTATATTATCTTAAAATGTTAAGATACTATAAATATACACATGTATATATATAATGACTTTTGAAATTAATGTAATTTATTTAAGTGGAAATTAGCCACAAGGGCCTCTTTAGCTAGTGCAATTAGTTTCTAAGACGCACAATTGAAATAATTACTTTTAAGGACAAAATGCAAAATAATTAGTTTCTAAGGCCTAAAAACCTATGAAATTATGTCTTTGAAAGTAATTGGACCGCTGACTTTGTCCTTAAAAGTAATTTGTAACGACCCCGAAATTTTAAATTTATTTAAATTAATAATTAAATGAAAATTTTGAATTAAATTGAGTAATAAATAAATTTTTGAATAAAAATTGTAAAATTAATAATAATTGATTGCGAGTTTCCCCGATATCCAAATATATTGTGTATAAATCATTTAAATATATTGTATATATGTGTATATATGTATTTGGGCATATATGAGTGAGTTTGAAAAATATAAATATATATAGATATATATTTGACTTGAATTTAAATTGTAAATAAATGGCTAATAATAATGATAATGATTTGAATTTATAAATTTAATAAAAGACATTAAATATTAAAGTAAGTTAAATAATTGAGTTTATAAAATAATACAAGGCAACAAATGTAAGTTAAACAAATAAATAAAATAGTTATACATAGTTCAAATTCAAACAATACGTTAATAAATTTTGTAAAATATAAAATTAACACATTAGCAAATTTAACCACATAATAAAATAGCAATTATTTTTATGTAAGGCAATTTAAATACTTAAGTTAGAAATATAATTATAACAACATATTAACCAGAGAACCTCATTTATATCCCTCATTAATTAAGCAATGTACAAACAAATAAAACTAAATATACATCTATGAATAAAAGAATAATATGAAAACAAGTACAAAGCTAATAAATGAAGCCACCACACTATCTCCATACTTGCACAACCGAAAGCAAAGAAAAAAAATGAATTTGTACAAGATAATAAATGCTACACATTTATATCAACTTCTCATTAATGCAAGTATCTCTAGCCATAGCTAAAAACATCTACAGCCATACCTGTACAAGTTCTATCACCACTAAACCCACTTTCATTTATCTCAGTTCGATCATTTCAACTGAACAAAGTCTAAAAGAATATCATCTCAAACTAAAACAAACTTCAATGATTTACAACAAAACAAATTTAAATCGAAGTGAAGTTTTTCCAAACAAACCCACAAAGAAATTTCAGCTTGGAAAATTAGACCAGAGCAAAAGCAAAAACAAAACAAGAAAAGTGATTAACAAGAAGATCAAACTGCACCTTTTCAACAAAAGTTGTTCTCTGTTCATCATGACAGGCTTTGCCCTCTGCTTCTTCCCATCAAGGTGAGCAAACTTAAATTTTTAACCAGTTTCTTTTGATTTTCATGCCTGTGATGATAATGGTTTGGAAGTCTTGTATGAAGTTGTTTATATCTGCAAGTTTATATGTGTAAAGGGAGTAACATTCCCTTTAAAACAGTTTAGATCCATGATGTTACTTAAATGTTGTGATGGAGAATTGTTTTGAAATATAGTATGGGTATGGATATGAATGAGAAAGCAAGCATGAGTGTATGAAATGTCTGTATGAATACAACATATGCCCCTCGGTTTATCTACTGGTTACAGAAAAAAAATATATATTCAAAATCTCTTTCTATGATCAAATTTAAGCATTGATCTTTAAATAAAAGATGATCGAAAGGTTATAATCTCATTCTTAAAAATAATCTCAACTATAAAATATTAGTAAATAATGTAAAATTGTGAAATTTCAGATAAAATCCAAATATATGAAAAATTCGAATGTCGCGAATCTTCAATTCATTTATATAACTTGAATCACTATTAGAAAATTGGATTTTTAAGATAGAAATGAGGATTTTTAATCTGGTAGATTGTTGGGAATTATGAGTTGAACAGAAAATCTATTTTTGTCAATTTTGGTTAGTTTAACAAATCTTAGAGGTTGAAAATTGTTGTATAGATAGTTTGTTAATGTATGAACATAGGAAAAATATTGAAAAAAATTTCTAATGCAAGGATTTTGGGGTCGAAGTCAATTTAGGGTTTAAGGTTCGTTTGGGTTATGAACAGAAAAATGTGACGAGTTCATCTCCTATACGTGATCGAGTTTCACGAGACTTTGGAGGATGGTAGAATGGTGTGTTGTCGTGGTGTGGACGGAGTTGGGGCAGCTCCGGTGGACTGAGCGGCGGTGGCGAGGTGTTTTAGTTAGTGGGTTGTGTTGCAGTTTTTCGAGCGAATGCCTAAAATTTGATTTCGAATTTTTGGAGGCAACGCGAGTTTGGATTTCGTGTTTTCATGAGATTTGCGACTTGCCGGTGGCAGTGGCGATGATCGGAGCTTCGCCAGCGATGGGTGCACGTGCACCAGTTTTACGTGCATTTGGGTATGGGTTTGGCTGTGAGTTTTATGGCTTTGGAGAAGAAAGGGTGACTCGGGAATGCGCTCGAGAAGAACGAGAGTTGGTCTCGAAGGAAGATGGAATGCGAGTTACTCGAAGTAGAGTTCGGGATTTTGGCAGTTTTGCTCGGGTTTGGTATAAAAAGAGATTAAGCCTAAGTAAGCTTTATGTTAATGATGGTAAACAAATTCATATTAATGAAATTAGTAATGTTGTACAAATTTATCTAACATCTGAGCTTTAAGTTAATAACCAAGTTATTTAAAGAAGATTTAGAAAGTAAGGTAAATAATTTTTAGTTAATTAACTATATTGTAAGTAAATTTGAAATGTTAATTAATGTGTAGTTGTAATTAACTAAATAATTTAGGAATAATTGGTTGATTTGGTAAGTAAGAAATTAAGAGATTAATTAAGTGATAAATAAATAGACGATGAAATTTATTAATTAAAAATTAAGATTAACTAAGGTTAATTGACTTATTTAATAAATAATCAAGGAATTAATTATTCAATGAAAATTAGTTGAGTTGATTTGATTAGTCAAATAAAATTTCTTAAGTTAATCTAGAATAATCACTTAATAATTTTGGAAATATAATTACTTAAAGAAGTAATTTATAGACAATTACTGAATGTAATTAATTAAATGATGATTTGAAACTTGAGTTAATTGTTGGATAATAAATTAAAGGATTAATTAATAATGGTAATTAATTAAGATTTATTTAATAATTAAAGATTAATTAAGATTTATTTAATAATTAAAGATTAATTAATTCATTAATTAAGAATGATTTGTTAATAATTAAAGGTTAATTAATAAAATTTGAAAGAAGATTTATTTCAAATAATTTGTAATTAAATTTTGATAATTAATCTAGACTAATAATTTATTTTAAGTAAATACATCCCATTAAAGTTAATCAGTTGATAAATAAATTTATCTGTGGATGTTTGGACTTGATCGAATGTTTGAATTGTTGATATTCTCTGATCTGTGATACTTGGTGATATATCTGGTTTATGTTGTGATCTGTGATTTAATTTATTAATCTGTGATCTGTAAATGGACGATAAGCGTATAGTTATATCGCTTATCAAAATTATTCTTGTATTTTGATCTGTGATGACTGATGATGTGGTTGCACTATTGTGTTAAACCCCTGGACTACACTGTTACACACACAAATATGGATTTCACGTGGAAATCGATTAAGTCACAGATAATTTAAATTTGATGTTTGTTTTTGAAATTGAAATTTTAATTTCAATTGATTTTGAAAATTGAAAATCTGGGGTTTTAAAATGAAAAGCTTTTGAAATGGAATCTCAAAGATAAAAGTTATTTTGAATAACTTAATCGAGTTGTGAAAATTTAAATAATTTGATTTAAATTTGAATTCAAGTTTGAAATTAAATATATGATTGAAACTAGGGACTAAAGATGATATAAAATGTGTTTGTATGAATTTAACCATTTTAAAAGTATAAGTTGGGAATTTGGATTTAACCCAAGGATTTCAACTAGTATGAATGAATCAGATTTCCAAAGTAAAAACTATTGTTTTTAAATGGTAAAAGCTTTCAGATAAGAAATGAAATTCCAGTTAATTAAAGGAATTTCAAGTAAATTGAAAAATGGATTTTCCAAGTTATGAATTGTTTTGAAAGCTATGAATCAAATCTGTTATTTTTAACAGATTTAAAATGATGTTTTGTTTAAACCATTTGAAATGGAATTGTTTTGAAAGCTATTAGTTAAATCTTTGATTTAAAGATTTAACGAATTAATTAAACTGAAATGGAAATTGATTTGGAAAATCTGTGAAGGAATCTTTGTGAAATTAAGTGAACTTTGTGAATTGAATCTTTTTGTTTAAAAAGATTAAAATGGTAATTTGTTAAACCATTTGAAAAGAAAGTTTGGGTTTAAATTGTGACTTAATTGAAATCCCAATATCCATATGTTTTCGAATATTACGCTCACTATTCGGGTTAGCCGGGAAAGGACCTTTGGGTCGTATAACTCATTCCGAATAGTGATACGTCGTATATGGATAGCATTTGAAGACCAGTGTTGAAGACCGGATATTTTCGAAAATGAAAGGACAACCTGTCGAATGTCTCTGCACTGAGTCGCGCCGGTATAGAGATTTATATCACTCTTTTTGTGACGGGAAGTCCGGACGTGATTGAAAGTTATCCGGAATTGCAAGGGCTTCGTGAGAAGTGCCTTCGGTTCTGTTCGATCCCGGAACAGACTTGTATGGTTACATGTCTGACATTACACTTTGAGATATAAAGCCGATTTCTTTCAAATACATATCTGTTTGGTGGCGGAGAATTTATTCTCTTAGCTTAACACCCTTCTCTGAGACGTACGAGCTCAGAGGTTGTGTAGTTGAAATTTATCAGCGATATATCCCAATTTGGTAATGTGGCATGCTGAGTGTTGCTGTGTGATGATCAGTGTTTGATCATTTGTGATATGATCATTTGTTTGATCATTTATCTTTGTGATCATAGGTTGATCATCTGTTGACCCAAAGCGTGGCTTTTTTTGAAAAAGCGTAGCTTTGTGGACGAGACTTCGTCGAGCCTCACAACCCGGTAATGGTCGAAACAGGAATCGTGCGGCAAGGTTTTCAGGGGTAGCTCCCCTAGGGTATGACCATTCCTTCTGGAAAAGGGTAGTATCATGGTATGGAGCCTAGATACTTACTCATGTGGACACACTTTATTTATGACGTGTGATGTTGGATTCGAGGCGCCTCGGTTAAAGGTCCCAAAGGACCGGGGGTGGCATATCTGAGGTTTCTTTTATCCCTTGGGAAAAGGGGTTGCCGGCCTTGTTTGGCAGAGAACAGTGTGGTTCTCGGAGCGTCCCGCCAGAGGCGTTTCTTTCGTGGAATAGGAAGTTCCTTAGCCTGACCATTTGTTGGAAATCCATTTTCCAAATACGAACCTTGTACGGTATTAGTTGTAGAACCTGCCATCTACTTATGGTGGCGCCCCACTGTTTGGATGGTAGCTATAGTAGGCATAGTTCGAAATGTCTATGCTGGCTAAGATTGATATTCTACTTTCGAAAATGTTTTCTGCACTATGCACTAGTAATAATATCCAATGATTTGATTTTGCGTAGTAAGCATCTTTGACTATCATAAGGAGAAATCTTCTCCAATTCTGCGTTTGCATTGTGTGTGTGGCGGAAGGCCTTATGGTAGTTTCATTTTTCAAAAGCATTGCGAATTGACTTTAAAATTCTCTGCTATTTTTGTTTAAAGATAAACTGTTTTTGTTGCTCACACCAGTCCCACGACTGATCCGGAGTTTATTGTTTCTTTCCTAAACTCTGGATGCTCAAAATTTTTCTACACGAGCAGTCTAGAGTTGGGTTTTTCAGATAGTCAGGATTAGTAAATTTTATCTGGAGCTAGTTCAGTCTTTGGATATGGACTGCACTTGCTTATCTTTGTGCATCGTTATTGGGAGTTCAAACTATTTCTGGATTGGCGTTTTGAAGATGGAGATTATCCGCTGCTGATGTTATCGTTTCTTTCCGCTGCTATTTGTTGTATCATATCTCTGATGTATATTGATATTCATTGTATCACTCTGTTGTATCAGATATTGTATATCAATGTATTATTCATTTATTCTGCTGTGTTATTTACTTAACTGTGTTATAAGCTCCGGCGACTCGGATTTGAACGGTCGAATCTACGGCATTCGAGTACGATGTAAAGTATGGATGTCGATTTTCGAGCGCGAAAATTTGGGACGTTACATTATTCTACCGACTTTGGCCTTGAAATTAATTTCTGTGGATGTGTGTCCTAGAAACTAATTGGACTGCAAAGTTTGTCCTTCTAGTGAAATGCCCCTTTATTTAAAGTGTTTAATTAATTGAATTAATTAAAGGTTAATTAGTTAAACTAAAATACACATATATATGATATATGTGTGCTACTATAAAAGTTATAGTATATACATAAATTTAATATTATGTTAAAATTAAATAGTAATTAATTAATTAAAGAGTTAGTTAACTAAAATTAATTAAATATTATTTAATTAATATAATATTGTACATAAAATTATTATATGAGCTAACTAAAATATAATGGTTATTATATAATAATGAAACTTATATGATATGTGTTAACGCTAAAAGTTGCACGTTAACACCCGGTGTATGTTGTGAAATTGTGAAAGCACCACCCGTGTGACGGGAACAGGAATTAAGCAGTAAAATAGTGAAAAAGTAGTAAAAGACAGCAGTTTATAGTGGTTCGGCTTGGGATCGAGCCTACGTCCACTTTGAATCTCTTTATTGCTGAATCTGGTTACAAAATGATACAATACACTTGTGAAATACAATATCTTTCGATTCCTAAACACTTTCGACTATTAGCTCAAGCTTCGATGTTGAAGATCCCCTCGAATTCGTGTTGAATGCGGAAGATTTCTCTCAAAGCTTGTTGTAATGTCTTGAGTGATTGGAGTTCTTCAAATGTTGGGTGAGTTGAGAATTCGGCAGAGTAATGATGCTTCAAGAAATGATCGGCCAAAAGTCCTCCTTATGCTGGAGCTAGGGTGGTATTTATAGAGTAGAATCTGAACAGGGAATTTCTCCCAAGTTCTAAGTCGTGGCCGACTTATAGTAAGTCGTAGGTCCTAAGTCGGCGACGAGATAGGAGCACTTGCATTAGTTACTCCTGAATATGTCCAGAACGAGTTGTTTGGTTCAAAGTCATAAGTCGGCAGTGACTTAGTATAAGTTGTAGGTCGGCAACAACTTGCTTTGACTTGCTAAGTCATTCGTTCACTTAAGTTGTTAACTCCTTAGATCGGTAAGCGTAAGACCATTTAAGTCGGTAAGCGTCTTAAGTCGGCCCTGTAGCTAAGTCAGAGCTCTTTTAGTAGTTAGGTCGGCAACCATTGAGTCGGTATGCCTTTTAGTAGTTAGGTCGGCAACCATTGAGTCGGTATGCCTTTTAGGTTGTAAGTCGCAGCTTGTTAAGTCGGCCACTGTTAGATCGGCATGGCTTTAGGTCGTAAGTCGCAGCTTGTTAAGTCGGCAACTGTTAGGTCGGCATGCCTTTTAGGTCGTAAGTCGCAGCTTGTTAAGTCGCGGACAAAAGAGGATTAACATTTGCCCCTCGAAGTGTATGCCTAGGTCGTAGGTCATATGCTTCGATTCTTCTTAACTCGCTCTTTTGTTAGATCGTGAACGACATAAGATAAGTCGTAAGTCGTGGATCGTGGGTCGATTCACATTTCAATACCCCAGTGTATAAATAGCTTAGGTCGTTTCCTCTTTCACCTCACCTGTCTTACTGTTCTGTTCAGCCATTAGCAAGTACTCGAGCTCTCGGAGACGAATCTCATTACTCGATTATCAGTCATCCTCAGCATTACATTGCGTAAGTGAATTCAACTGATATCCAAACATGATCATCATTGAATCGAGGGTCCGATTCTTGACATTATGCTTTATCACGAGTTGTGTCGCGTCCGATTCTTGACTTTCTTTTAGTCGCAATGCCATTGTGATCCTCGAATATATTACCGCATACCGGTTTCTGATGGATTTGGGATGATTTGATGATGTTGTGAGATGCGATTAGGAGGCGTAACTTAGGGTTTTCGATAGGGGATAGTTCGAAGTTACTGGGTTTATGAATATCAAGTTGACTGACGAGTTACTGAACTTCTCAATGGAGAGGAAGGTAATCGACAGAAGGAGGTGAGGTTTTGGTTCGAGCAAGAGACAGCTTGAATTTCCATCGGAGACGACCCAAAAAATTCACGACCTAAAATATTCACGATTTAACACTTTGTTCGGTTCAAGAACCCCTGCGACCTAATTATTTTGAGGCATAGACCTTAAGTCGCGACCGAGCTTGGACTTAGGAAAAATAGTGCTGTTCAGACTCGAAGCTTTCATATGTATTACGACTTAGAGTCAACGACTTAACCTAACTCGTAGCATTTCCTTTTGGCCGTGGACGAGCTACTACTTGCATATTGTAACTTGAGGGATTTCCGACCCATACTAAGTCGTGAACGAGTTAGAACTTAGCATATTTTTCACTGCCTTGAACTTTAAGCCTTGAATTGCCTGAACTTCTTTGCAGATTATTCCTAATGCTATCAACCTGTTAAACACAATATTCGCAGAAAACTGGGACGAATATACTGTCATTGACTGCCCACATCGAATGACAGATTAGTCGATAAAGAGAAAATCAACTTAAATGAACTATATGAACGAAATGTTGTACAATAACCAATTCAAGTGAAGTATTAAAGCAAAATTGTAATAGTCAACTGAAACTGATTTATTTGCACTAACACTGCACTTGAATATTAACAAGTTCTGAAATCTTGTAATCGATTGATCATCAATGAGTTTAATTCCAGTTATGTTTGCTTTTTATTTTCATTAGTTTTGCACAACACTCCACACTTTTTAGGAAACGTGTACCTTCACATTTGAACATCCAGTTGATTGTGTAGAATGTCTTCTCCACAAGAAGAAATAGAGCAAGTTGAAGAGATTTTTCCAGTTGTTGTTCCGTTGAATGATCCTCCAGAAAGGGTCTCGACCACTTTGAACTACAGAACCTTTAACCAGTTGTGTATTCAATTTGGAATTGCTGAAGCAGACGCACAACTACCCGGGAAGCCTGATAATGCTGATAGACCTCCTCATGGTTTTGTTGCGGTAAATCGACAAATGTGCCAGAACAGAGCTATCCTTCCTTTTAATGACTTCTTGCGAACACTTCTTCTACGATTAACCATCTCCCCTTTCCAGCTGCATCCCAATGGATATGCTATCTTAACGGGGTTATGTGTGCTCTTTAGGAGGACACTCGATCGTCTTCCAAGCTTCGACAAAATTTGTTATTTGTGCACTTTCGCTAAAAACAAAGACCATCCTTCCATCACAGTTGTGAGAAGTGCCAGAAACCGCAAACTTATCATTGGTCTCCCTGAGAGCGTTCACGGGTTTCTTCAATTTTTCTATGTTCGCTGTCCTCCGGGATTTTACACTATCTGGAGAGTAGGAAGTAAGATCACTTGTCTCTGTTTCTTATGTTTTTTCGAACTTGCCGAAGTCCAAGTTGTCAAGTGTTAACTTTGCCCTTTTCTTTTCAGCACTTCCTCCTCCTTCTAGAGATCCCGGTCACAAAGCGACTTTTGAGAGGCTTATGGCGGTGCCAGTTGAGGAGAGGAGTATCCAATTTCTGTTGACAGACGAATTTTTACATCAATTCGGGCTTTTACACTCTTCCCGCTTTACTCAGCCTCGTGAAGTTTCTAATTTTCCAGCACAGACATCAGATGCCCCAGCTTCAACGGAAGAGATGGCTCTAAAGGAGCCAACTGCAGACACTGCATTAGTAAAGTGTTCTACTCCTATCGATGTTGCGGGGTCGTCCAACAAGTCAACGCTTTCTCCAGTTATCGAAGAGGAGGAAAATCCTCACATTTCTGAGAAGACGGCCGACATGGAAGTCGAAAAAGAGAGTTCTGCTGGGCATCACGGCGATGATATTTTTGATAATTTGAGTGATATAATGATAACTTCTCAGGAGATTTTTAAAGATAATATCTCAAAAGTGATCTCTCCCGTTGTTGAAGCGACTTCCTCTTTGAAACAAGCTTTGACACCTTCTACACCAGTCGTCTCCGTTTCCACATTAAAGTGTGGTTTGTAGTTTGACGCACGTAGTTTGCACGCCGCACACACTTAGGATTTTTCAACGCTTATACGCACTTATCCTCTTTTTCTGGAAATTTCTAAACTTCATTCCTTTTCCATTTTCAGATTCTCCGATGGGGCGCACTGGCTCATATTACGACAAATTTCAGCGCTATGGAGGCCGCGGAGCTTATGATTTTAGGCAATACCTTGATGCCCCGAGGGAAACGGACGAAGAAAGAGCTATTAGGAAAGCTCGAGAGAGGCAGGACTATGAACGTCAGCATGGGAGGAGGGATGAGCGGTACGACTCTTCTTACAGAGGCGACGATTCTCATAAGCGAAAGTCTTATGACGATAAGGGGAAGACTCATATTGTTGATGAATCAAGTAAGCGGTCCAAACCTAGTGACGCGTTTGCAATTTCTGAGAAGCCCCCTACTTCAACTCCTCCTATTATCCCCTCTCATTCTCCTGCTCTCGAAAAGTCTGATATCCAAACAATCATTAACAGACCCCAGTATCAAGTTGAACAGGGTCCGCCAATTCTTCAAAGCCGATTCCCGCAATGGTGCTTAAAGGGGGTACGCTTTGACCTTGACTTGGTCCCGATTGATAAATCGGATATGCTATGCAGCCTTGATGCCGTCAAACTTAATATCAAAAGGGTGTCTGGATGGCAAAAGCTTGTTGATGAGCTGCAAAGGGTCAATCGCGCGAATCTCGAAGCCATGTTGACCATGGAGAACGATAAATTGGAGTGGGATAAGATTTGCAAACAGCATGATGCCGAGATGACGAGCATTGCTGATGATAATGCGAGACTTTAGTCCGAGGTTAAAAAACTCAAGGAAGATCTCGCCGCTTCTTCCGCTTCGCAATCTCAAAAAGAAGAAGTGTTTCAAAAACAAGTGCGGGATGCGCATGCTGCTCAGAGAGATGCTGAGATGAAATTTGCGGCTGAGCAGTTCGTTGTTGAAGAATACCGCAAAAATAACACTCAGTTGCGGGAAATAGTTAACTCCTAGAACGTGGAGATCGAATTGCTAAAGTCTCGACTTGCTAAAGCTGAGAAAGAGCGTGATGAGGCTGTTGCTGGTCGAGTTGCAGCCGTTGCCGAAAAGGAAGCGGCCGAGCAATCGCATGAGGCAACAAAAGCTAACGTCAGCTCTACCTTATTCGACTTTTATTTACACAGCGTTCTGGGTCATGGAAGTCTCTCTTTTCTGGGCCCTGAATATGAGATTACCCTGGCTGAAGTGTGGGAAGCCGCAGTTGATATGCTTGGCGGTGCCGGCTATGATGAAGCAGGACTTGAGGCGCGTTACCTTGACGATGAAGCTCGTGCCGCTCTTGCTAGAGGAAAAGAGCAACTTGCCAGAGCGCGAGCTGAGTCTACAGGAGATGAACACCCAAAAGAGGAAGCTCCTTCAACTACCCCTGTTCATACTTCAACTTCAGCTGACGTCAATATTATAGATTCCAGTGCCCATTCTTCGCTTCCTGCTAAAGTTGACACTGAAATTGTGACTACTCCTACTGAGGACGAAGCCCTGGAAGATATTGAGGCTGAGAAATTCGAGATTAATTTTACAAAACCGACTTCTTTAGGTAACTTTGGCGTCGACCCGGATCCAGTGAATCACTTATTCGATTTAACCGAGTTTGATGAACTAATAACTTCTCTTTTCTCGGAGAATACCGATTTTAACTTCTTTTCTTCTGCAGCGGAAGTTCCGAAAGCTATACCAACTTCTCCTTCTCCAGCTGCTGTTCCTCCTCCTTCCCAAGTTACTCCTCTTTCTGTTTCTCAACCAGGATCACAAGAAGAGAAAATAGAAGCCCTCAAAGACTTGGATGATCCGGTTGTTTCACAAGAGCAAAAGATTGGAGGACTTGAAGAAGGCGAAAAGACCCCGGAGCAAACTCATGATGACGATACAAAACTTTCTTAGTTTCTTAGTCCGGGAAGCGAGTCTTCTTCCAAGAGGAAAGGGAAGCGCGCGATGAAGAAGAAGAAGAAGAAGAGCGCTTCGGCTGATGAGAAGAATATTGAAGAAGATCCGGCTGCCCCTCCTTCTCCTCCTTCCCCAACTCATCCACAACGGCTTTCAAAACTGATTATCAGGCTGGGAAAGAGTTCCAAGGGTGGTCGGAAGAAGGAATGATAAGCTAGACCTTATGCTTCTTGTTTTGCTTTTTTGGATGTATTGACCGGAGATTGTGCGGGTACCGGTCCCTGCTTTTGCTTTTTGGAGATATCTGCACATGTAAAGAATTTTCATAGTATTGAATAAAATAGTTCCTTCACTTGTACAAATTCTTATGTATGTGTGAGTATATTTATTTCTCATTTTTAGTGTAGAATAAACGATTCTTTTTACTTGTACAAACTTTTTTGTCTGTGTTTGAGAATGCATTTATTCCACATCTATTTTTCATGATATTGCAATGAACTTGTGGTATGTTGCTTGTGTGTTACTTTTATTAATATAACTGAATTGTATAGTGTTGCCCCCATACCACAAGTGCATTGCAACATTTCTAGCTTTTACAAGACTGACACTCTTATTTCAGAGAATAACTATTCCACTTTTAAGGGAAGAATCATTCTGCTTTTAATAGATTATATCTCGTTTTTGGAGAAATTTTTACTTTCTCTTTCTTCCTTGAAGAACACTTCAACTTTCAGAGATGATCACTTTTATTTGTTAAAAAGTGGATTTTCCTACGCAGTGAAATGAGCTTTTGAAGAAGGTTTTGATTTTGTGCCCCAGTAAAGGGCTTATTTTTGGTACTTCGAGCACGGTGAAGTGTGCCTCTGAAGAGGTCTTTTTGTAGCATTTCAACTTTTTAGGAAGAACTTTTTGAGATGAATCAGTTAACCTTCCTTTGAGAGTTGAAATGTGCTTCCGGAGAAGGCTTTTTTGTTTGAGTATTCTATTTTGGGACATGCCTCCGGAGAGGGCTCCTCTTAAAGAGTTGTGCCTCCGAAGAGGGCTTGTGCCTCTTAAGAGGGCTTATGGTGCCTCGGGAGAGGGCTTTCGCCTCCGTAGAGGGCGTGTGCCTCCGAAGAGGGCTTGTGGTGCCTCGGGAGAGGGCTTTCGCCTCCGTAGAGGGCGTGTGCCTCCGAAAAGGGCTTGTGGTGCCTCGGGAGAGGGCTTTCGCCTCCGTAGAGGGCGTGTGCCTCTGAAGAGGGCTTTTTGATTGCCTGGAAGTTACTTTCTCATGGTTGGATGGATCCACGGGGCGGATGCAAGTTGTTTGATTGTATGTTCGTTTGCACAAACGATCGCAATCAATTAACAAGGGCCCTGTTCCTTCAGCTTGGGAAGGTGCCCCTCCGGTGGTTCCACCAATCTTTTTTGATTGAGAGAAGCACTTTCATTTTTTGGCGTGCCTCGTTAGAGGGCTTTGTTGACCTTTGAGAAGGAGCATTGGTTGGTTGGTGTGCCAGGAAGGTTGCGTCTCAGGGGCGAGTAGATCCACGGGACGGACGCAAGCTGCTTGATCGGATGCATCACGATCAGTTAGCAAGGGCCCTGTTCCTTCTGCTTGGGAAGGTGTCCCTTCGGTGGTTCTACCGGCCCTTTTATTGAGAGGCATACCTCCTTTTGGCTGCTTCTGTGTTTGCTTGGCCATGTTCTCTCATCATCTGCTCATTAGAGATCTTTTATTATCATTTCCATGCGCATCTTCTTTCCTTTTGCAAGTAAATTGCCTTATCCGAAGAAGTGGACTTCACTGTTGAATAACTTCACGAGACAAACGCGAGTTACCTAGTTGGATGTCTGTTCATATCGACAATCACAACCAGTTAACGAAGGCTTGCCACAGTGGAGTCGCCAACTTTTTATATGAAGTTCTTCTTGTATAGGATTTGAATTTGGAATTTTTGTCGCTTGGTATTTGCTTAGTAGGTGATTTATAGAGGTCGCTTGGCTTTGTGATGAGCAAGCCTTGTTTTAATGTCCTGCAATTTTGAATCGACATTTTAGCAATACATTTAAAGTATTTACATATCGAAATAAAAAGGCATTATGAAATAGTAAAGAACACAAGATTTATAGTGGTTCGGCCAAGAATCGGGCCTACATCCACTTTATAGCTTTTATTAACTTGCACTGATTTACAATGTCTTTCAATACAACTGATACATTCATCACTATTTTACAATTTTGAGCAAAGCTTTTTTCAAGTAAAATAAGGATGTAAGTGGTTGCTGTTCCAGGCTCTTGGAATTGGATCTCCTTCAACAGTTATGAGTTTGAAAGTGCCATCAAGAAGTTTACTGCCTATGGCATATGGTCCTTCCCAGTTTGGCCCAAACACACCAGTTGCTGTCATGATCCTTTTCAAAACTAAGTCTCCGACCTCAAAGCTGCGTTGGCGAACTTTAGAGTTGAAGTGCCTGGCTATCCTTTGCTGATAAGCTGAGACTCTGAGCCTGGCTTCTTCTCTTTTTTCATCAAGAGAATCAAGGGCTTCAAGTTGCAGTTTCTCATTTTCAACCTCGTTGAAATGAATTCTTCTGTGTGAAGGAACTTCTACTTCCACTGGAATCATTGCTTCTGATCCGTATGCCAGTGAAAATGGAGTGTGCCCAGTTGCAGTTTTGTGAGTAGTTCTGTATGCCCATAGTGCTAATGGAAGCCTATCGACCCAACCACCTTTTGCTTTTTCGAGCTGCTTTTTGATGGTTGACTTGATAATTTTGTTCACCGCTTCCACTTGCCCATTTGCCTGCGGATGAGCCACTGCTGAGAAGCTTTTTCAAATTCTGAACCGTTTGCAAAAGTCTTGGAATTCTTCACTTTCAAACTGAGTGTCGTTGTCTGTGATTATCTTCTGTGGCACACCATACCTACAAATGATATTTTTAGTTACGAAATTTATCATCTTTTTAGAGGTAATGGTGGCCAAGGGTTCTGCTTCAGCCCACTTAGTGAAATAATCAACGGCAACAATAGCATATTTGATTCCAGATTTAGCGATCGGTAAAGGTCCAATCAAGTCTATTCCCCAAATGGAGAACGACCATGGGCTGACCATTTGTGTGAGTGCGGTGGAAGGCGCTTTTGGGATTTTTGCGAATCTTTGGCACTTGTCGCACTTTCTGGAGTAAATAGCAGCATCTCGATTAATATCCGGCCAGAAATACCCATATCGGAGAACTTTCTTGGCTAGAGTTTGACCGGCTGAATGATCTCCACATTCTCCTCCGTGTATCTCAGCTAGAATTGTCTTGGCTTCTTCCTTAGTTACACATCGGAGCAGTGGCATTGAAAATCCCCGTCTGTATAATCGGCCATCTTGAATTATATATCTTGACGCTTTCCTTAACAGCTTTCGACGTTCCTTAGAACTTTCCGGTAGTGAATTATTGAGTTGGTATTCTTTGATTGGAGTCATCCATGATTCATGCTCTTGAGATGCAGCCATGATCCAATCAATATCCATCTCATCAATTCTCGGAGCCGACAGAACTTCCACAGGGATTAATCCCAATAATTGAGCCTCTCCAGAACTTGAGTACTTTGCTAGAGAATCCGCCTTCATGTTTCTATTCGAGGGATGTGACTTATCGTGTAATGATCAAAATCTTCGAGAAGCTCACATGCCTTTGACAAGTATGCGGGCAGATTTCCACCTTTAGCTTGAAACTCTTTCTTTACCTAACAAACAATAAGTTGGGAATCGCTGAAAATTTGTAACACTTTAATGTTCAGTTCCTTGGCAATTTTCAAACCGGCAATAAGAGCTTCATACTCTGCTTCATTGTTCGTTGAAGGAAATTCCAGTCTCAATGCATAACACAACGATTGTCCTTCGGGGGTTTTGAGCACAACCCCTGCCCCAGAACAGTAATCATTTCTCGATCCGTCAACATACAACTTCCACTGGATTGGAATGCCATCAGTTATTTCATCCTCACTATCACCTTTGTTAGTAGATTCTGCGATGAAATCTGCTAAAGCTTGTCCGTTGATTGCTCTCCGGGGATGGTAAGTGATATCATATTGGCTGAGTTCAATGTTCCATTTCAAAAGACGGCCCGAAGTTTCAGGACAAAACAGGACTTGCTTTAGAGGTTGATCGGTAAGGACTTTGATAGGATGAGCTTGAAAGTATGGCCTCAACTTCCTAGAAGCAATTAGCAAACAATAGGCGAGCTTTTCTATCTTCGAATAATTCATCTCTGCCCCAGTGAACCGTTTACTGATGTAATAGACTGGACGTTGTATCTTCATATCTTCTCGTACAAGTGCTGCACTGAGGGCGTGAGATGAAATTGCTAAATAGATGAAAAGGTCTTCACCATCAGTAGGCTTGGAAAGAACTGGAGGCGTTTCCATATGACGAATTAGTTCATCGAAAGCATTCTGGCATTCGGGAGTCCATTCAAAATTTTTCTTTCCTTTCTTTAGAGCGTCAAAGAAGGGAATGCATTTGTCTGTGGCCTTGGAAATGAAACGACTCAGAGCGGCAACTTTTCCATTGAGGCTTTGCATTTCTTTCTTTGTTTTAGGGGCTTTGACCTCTCTTAGAGCTGTGATTTGAGTAGGATTGGCTTCGATGCCCCTAGCGCTCATAATGAAACCCAAGAATTTCTCGGACTCTACTCCGAACGAACATTTCAATGGATTGAGCTTCATTCCATACTTTCGAAGAATTGCAAACATTTCCTCCAAGTGACCCATGTGGTCTACAGCTTTCTTTGACTTTACCAACATATCGTCAACATAAACTTCCATGGTTCTGCCAATCTGAGGTTTGAACATCGCATTGACGAGCCTTTGGTAGGTTGCCCCAGCATTCTTCAATCCGAAAGGCATAACTTTGTAGCAGTAGAGACCCACATCTGTGATAAAGCTTGTGTCTTCCTGGTCCGACTCATGCATCATAATCTGATTGTACCCGGAGTAAGCGTCCATAAATGATAACAACTCATGCCCAGCTGTTCCATCCACCAATTGATCGATTCTGGGCAGCGGGAAGCAATCTTTGGGGCATGCTTTGTTTAGGTCCGAAAAATCGATGCATACTCTCCACTTCCATTTGCCTTCTTAACCAGTACTGGATTTGAAACCCAATTTGGATAAGTGGAGTTTCTGATGAAGCCGTTCTCCATGAGCCGATCGACTTCTTCCTTTAGTGCCGTCGATCTTTCTGGGCCTTGAGTTCTCCTTTTCTGTTTTACTGGCGTGAATTTTGGATCAATATTCAGAGTATGTACAGCAATTTCCGGGGAGATCCCACACATATCAGCATGACACTGGGCGAACACATCCAGATTGGCTTTTAAGAATGATATCAGCGTGTTTTGAACTGCTATGCTCAGTTGTGAACCCACATTAAGTACTCTGTTTGGGTCTTTCGAGTCAACAGATATTGGTATCGTTACTTCCACGGGTACCACTCTATTCTCCCCTGTACTGGCTTTCCTGGGGTCCATTTCTTTCCTTGCATTGCTGTGTTCGCCAGTACAGGGGCCACCCCGTAGCTGCTACAAGGTTGGTTCTTTAATGTGGAGCGGAGCTGCCGCATCTTTTCCCATCTCTCTTTTCCTGGCCTCTCGGAGCTCTACAAGGTAACATTCTCGCCTCGCGTTCTGGTCTCCCTTAATGACAGCAATCCCATTATCAGTGGGAAATTTCATTGTTAAGCACCACGGAGTAGGACGGCTCTGAAAGCAGCAAGGGTAGGCCGACCCAAGAAAGCATTATAGGCGGAGAATCCATCAACAATTACAAAAGTTTGCTTCCGAACCAACTTCTTATGTCCTTCGCCCATTTCAACAAACAAGTCCACCGTTCCAATTGGCTGTTTCAGCTCTCCTGTAAATCCGGCAATCTTGTGTGAAGAAGCTTGTACGTCTGTCACTGGAATTTTCATTTGGTCAAATGTCCTTTTAAAGAGTATGTTGCACGAAGCGCCACTATCAACCAGCACTCTTCTGACAATAGCCGGCCCAATACCGACAGAGACAACTAAAGGGTCCTCAGTAGGAGCTTCCACATCAATAGAATCCCTGGTTCTGAACATAATATCATCATGAAAAGTCTTCTTCTGCTTCAGAGGTGCAGCATCTTCCAAGATTAAGACACTTTCTTCAGTTGGGGCATACTTCAAAGCTCTAGCATACCTTTCCATCTCACCCCAACTCCTGCCAGCCGGATGAGGTCCTCCTGTGATCACATTGATAACAGGTCTTTCCTTTTCAGCAGGCCTCTCTCCTGAACCAGATGAATGAGCTGGGGGTAGTTGCCCTTGGTTAGATGAAGACGGGTCTTTTCTATTCCTTTTAACGTACTACTGCAACTTATTCTCTCTTAACAATTCTTCAATCAGGCTTTTCAAGTGGCGGCACTCGTTGGTATCATGGCCTGGTTGGTTATGAAATTTGCAAAATCTTCCGCTTTGAGCAGCATTTTTCCCAAATTTTACTGCCGGTGGTTTTGGAAATTCAACAGCATCCTTAGTGGCGATGAAAATATTCTTCGGTGTATCAGCCAGAGGGGTAAAATCCGAAGGCTTGAGGAAGCGGGGCTTTTTGAGATCTTTCTGCTTCTTTCCACCATTACTCTCCCTCTTCTGATTTGCAGATTCTTTCTTGTTCTGAACTGTAGCATTATTTTCCACCACTGTTGTCACAACTTTAGCTGACGCGGAGAGATTCTCTAGGCGCATGAACTCATCAGCCTTTTTGTAGAACTTTTCGAGCGAATTTGGTTCCTTCATTTTTAACCATTTTCCAAACTCGCTTGACTTGTCAATAGCCCGCATTAAGTAGGTCAAGATCCTTCGCGGTTCCGCGTTATCAACTTCTGCTAGGGCTAAATTAAAGCGATTCGGGAAGGATTTGATGGGCTCTCTAGGATTCTGTTCAAGACTTGAGAGAGACATTATATCCTTTGCTCTTGAAATGTACAATTTGAATTATTCCTTGAATTTTCGGGTCAGATCGGAAAATTGGTCAACAGATCGCACAGGAAGCTTGGTAAACCAAAGTAATGCCACTCCTTCCAAGTATACCGGGAAATATCGGCATTTAATCTCATCAGTTGCTCTGGCGCCAGTCATGTGCCAATCATATTTGTACAGGAATTGATTCGGATCACTTGTTCCTCGATAAGGAGGAATGGTAGGAGGAACAAATTTTCTGGGAAACTCAGCCTTTAGGATCCTTTCAGTAAATGGAGTTTTACTCGGAGCGAATCCCCAATCATTCTCATCTTCGTTTCTCTGCATGCTTTCTTTCATTATCTGCCGAATCATGTCGGAGAGATACTTCTCATTGTTTAGTGACTTTATAGAATAGGCTTCGGCCATTTTCTCAGAGGTTTGTCCGGGCAAACGTTCGGGGAGAACTGGCGATGGCCTGGATCATTCAGCTTGGGGAGGTGCCCCTTCAGCGGCACCAGATCTGTCCTGAGGAATATTTCTCCCTTCGGAGTTGGGAACAGCATCAGCAAAGTTTTCTTCATTATTTACTAGTCTTTGATTAGCTCCGAGCAGAGCATTCAACTTTTCCATCATCAGATTATTCTGAGTTTCAATCTGCTGGTACAGTCCGGACACAGCAGCATCCAACTCTTCTCGCGTCACCCCGACGCTTGGAGCTGCCTGACTTGGAGAAAGAGAAGTGGCAGTATTGTCGCGGTCATCATCAGATCTGACAGACTTACGTTTTCTTCCAGGAGCCATTATGTCTGATAGACTTCTGGTCTTGTAGGAAATTCTTTCAACAAACTTCCGTGAAGTAATGGTGAACGATCGCCTGAGTTGGGTTCTCAGTGAAAGCACCAAAATGTTAACGCTAAAAGTTGCACGTTAACACCCGGTGTATGTTGTGAAATTGTGAAAGCACCACCCGTGTGACGGGAACAGGAATTAAGCAGTAAAATAGTGAAAAAGCAGTAAAAGGCAGCAGTTTATAGTGGTTCGGCTTGAGATCGAGCCTACGTCCACTTTGAATCTCTTTATTACTGAATCTGGTTACAAAATGATACAATACACTTGTGAAATACAATATCTTTCGATTCCTAAACACTTTCGACTATTAGCTCAAGCTTCGATGTTGAAGATCCCCTCGAATTCGTGTTGAATGCGGAAGATTTCTCTCAAATCTTGTTGTAATGTCTTGAGTGATTGGAGTTCTTCAAATGTTGGGTGAGTTGAGAATTCGGCAGAGTAATGACACTTCAAGAAATGATCGGCCAAAAGTCCTCCTTATGCTGGAGCTAGGGTGGTATTTATAGAGTAGAATCTGAATAGGAAATTTCTCCCAAGTTCTAAGTCGTGGCCGACTTATAGTAAGTCGTAGGTCCTAAGTCGGCGACGAGATAGGAGCACTTGCATTAGTTACTCCTGAATATGTCCAGAACGAGTTGTTTGGTTCAAAGTCATAAGTCGGCAGCGACTTAGTATAAGTCGTAGGTCGGCAACAACTTGCTTTGACTTGCTAAGTCATTCGTTCACTTAAGTTGTTAACTCCTTAGATCGGTAAGTCGTAAGACCATTTAAGTCGGTAAGCGTCTTAAGTCGGCCCTGTAGCTAAGTCGGAGCTCTTTTAGTAGTTAGGTCGGCAACCATTGAGTCGGTATGCCTTTTAGTAGTTAGGTCGGCAACCATTGAGTCGGTATGCCTTTTAGTAGTTAGGTCGGCAACCATTGAGTCGGTATGCCTTTTAGGTTGTAAGTCGCAGCTTGTTAAGTCGGCCACTGTTAGATCGGCATGGCTTTAGGTCATAAGTCGCAGCTTGTTAAGTCGGCAACTGTTAGGTCGGCATGCCTTTTAGGTCGTAAGTCGCAGCTTGTTAAGTCGCGAACAAAAGAGGATTAACAATATGAATGTATAAACTAAAGGTGGAACTTTACAAAAACCCTAAATAGAATTAAGAAACAAATACATACGTAAATGTACGTATATTGTGATTTCTGATATGTCCGACACTTGAATCACGAGAGTATTTCATAAGAAATACGTTATTCCATAAGTCGATACCACTCAGTATAATATACCAAAGAGCTCTTTAATAAATTACTTGCATACTCTTTGGTTGTTTATCTTTCTTCAAGCCAGTGATGTTATGTGTAGTACTAATAATATATTGAATAGATGATGTAAGATAACCGTGCATATTTTTAAGCTTTCCTCACGGTATGCACACAACGCTTACATTATCGCGAAATGGTGGTACAAGTGAATAATCTCTCTTTATTTATTCAGCTTTTCTCAAGGTAAAGATGAGATTAGGACAAGGAACCATGAGTTAAGAGTTGTGTATGATATATATGTGAGCCTATGATTTGTTGAGCTTTCCTCAAGGTCAAAACCTAAGGCATACGAGTCTTAACACCCATTAGAGAAATCGAACTATTTCTATGTTTTATCTTAGGGTTTTGAGGAAAATAAAAATCTAGTGGGAGCCTTATTAGAAAATTGAAAATGTTACATTTAACTTTTCTAATATTATAAGAACATTTGCTATATAATGTTACAGTAATCTATATTGATAAATTTTTGCATTCAATATGATTAATAAAAGTTTATCAGTTAAAATATACAAATGGACTGAACTGAAGATTAACTAACATATACTTACTAATAAATACTTTTTGCATTTTGATGTTTCATTACCCGTGCAAGAGCTTAATTTTACAACTGCTAAAAACGTTCGTGATTTGGTCCCTTATGTGTTTATTTGGCCAATCGTGTATTGTATATTATGAGTTTCGAACTCTAAAGCAATACAAGGCTATGGATATTTGATCTATATATTGTTGCATATAAGTGTTATACGATGAACGGTCATAGTTTGTAAAGTACAATACTTCGATGAAATAGTTCATTCAAAATAACCGAATAAACAGTAGTATGAGATCGAGTAATCAATTTGATTGACTATAATGAAGATCACATTGAGTTAAATGTACCACTAGACCAAAACTACAAAAAAAACTGAGAACTCGATCATTGAAATGTTAGTTTTGATTAGTTTACGTAAAGTGCGGCACAATTGATTTCCTTAAATATTAAGGATGACCAAATGCACTTTTGTAAAGAGTTAATTATGATATTGTAGTAAGGTTTTTCATTTGAATGGTTTGACCAATTAAAAAGGAAAATGAATGTACAAAAGTGGATGTAACGACTCGCAAATTTATCAATTTGATAAATTATATTTATTTTTAAATATTCAAAATAAGCTTTTTAAAACATATATTATGATGTTTTGAACAATAATGATGGTAGCATTATTTTGAATAATCATTTACAAAAATATAAACTTTAAAGGTATATCGATAAATGGTCGAAAATCATATTATCGATAAAGAGCCCTTTGACCCTCCGACATCGTGCACGGAGCTGGATACATACACTCATTTATCTATACGAGTGAGAAAATGTAATAATTTCTTTTTATTTGAAAATAAAATGCCTTTATGAAATCATTAACGATATCACTATTTTGGAATAATTAGCTTTTGAATTTAAATAGAGTTTAAATGATTTAATATTTTAAATATCAAATAAAGCCCTTTTAATTATTATATAACGATAAGAAATTAGTTTTCAAATTTTGTTTACATTTACATGTAATTTATTTTATAAGTGAAAATGTGACCGGAAATCGGCTTTTCGATTTTCGACGGTTTAATGAACAAAAGTTGTTCAAAGTTGTTGTAGCATTGTTTATTCTCTTGTGCACCTACATACACATGCACATACATGTCGCATGCACACGTATACATGTAAATACACATACATACAAACATGAATACATATAAGAATAATATCATGATATTATCTACAAAATATTTAAGATATTTTACCGAAGTCAAAGGCAAACATCATCTCACCTTACACACACATTAGGGCACATGGAGGAGGTGATGGAGTGATGGATGTGAGGGGGAAGTCCGGGCTAAAGGTGATGGGAAGGATTGCATGACGATGTTGGGAGTTATTTTCCACTTTGCTTAAGGATTAAGCCTTGAAATTCCTATAAATACCCACCTACATCTCACATTTTCATTCACAACTTTAGTTGAGCTTTCTTCTTCTTCTTAGAGCTCCACTTTAATGGCTTCCAAGCCTTGAAAAATATCTTCAAAAGTTATGATAAAATATATGCAAAATTTTATCCATGTGCTAATTGTATCGTTCCTCCTCAAAAACAATGACAAACCCTTTCACTACCCTCCTACAACTCATGGCTCACCCCATATCCATGTTTGGCTGAGCATTAAGGGGAAAATGACCCTAGGCCGTAAGCAAGGAGGTGAGGGAGGAGGTGATTCCATGAGCAATGGTGATGGTGTAGGGTGATGGTCGAGAGTTATGGGCTAGGAGAAGTTGTTTAGGTGAAGGTTTAATGAAGTGTTGATTTATTTGAATGTTGGTAGAAAGTCTGGGTTTGAATAATGGTGAGAACTCGATTCTAAATGAATTTTAAAATGATTTTTAATAAGTTAACATGAGTATAAAAAATGGTTATGATGTTTTGTTGGTTAATTAATGATGCTTGATGGTTGCTTGAGAAGTAAAAAAGTAATATATAGTTAAACATGTCATTTAAAAGTGAGAAAACTCTATTTATATTATGATATGGATGATGATATGATATGTTTGGAATGGTTGATTGTTATGTTTTGATCATTATGTTTTGATTGTGAAAATATGGTTGTTTGGATGTGTAAATAATTCACGTTTAATACACGTCGAAATTACACAACTGAAATCGCTTTTCGAAATGAATTATAAAAGTGTTACGAGATGATTAAACCTCTTTAAATTGGTTTATAATCACTAAAACTAATTTGGTGAAGTTTTGAAAAGAATTGAAAATGGAGCCAAAAATAGGCACGTCGCATAACGGTAGTTCGCGATTTCGCACCGTTAAACCCATTTATACGATGGATTCGAAGTCGTAATTCTTTGGAATAAGAATTTCCAAACACTTATAATCATAGTTTTCAAACAAAAGAAAGAGATCAAGATTTCATTTAGTAAATTTTGAAATATGAGCAAAACAAGTTTTCAAAATAGTCCTGCTTTGTCAATTCGGAAACCAAAGCGATAAATTCTTTAAATGGATATTTTTAATTCTTTAAAATATGAAATAATTTCAATAAATACGTTGAAATGTTTTAAAAGAGATTTGATTTATAAAAATGTACTTCCAATTGATAGAAAAGTTGTTTTGATCAAATAAGCCTTAAAAACAATGTTTGTAGCATTTTTTTCGCAGCACTTTCTAGTAACTTGTGCAAATAACAATTTTAACTTAATTATTCTTTCACGAATCTTTTAGAAACATTTTCAAATAAATAATTAAGTATTTTAAAGATGATTTGAAAGTTTTAAAATTAATTTTAAAGGAGTTTAAATAAATGGTTAAAAGAAAAGCTATTATAAATAAATGATTTAATCATGGATCTAAAAGCTGATGAGTAGTCTGGATTTTCTATTCGTGGGATCTAGATGTGAGGTACTTAAACAAAGGAGATGTTCAGGAGCAACCAAAGCCCTGGCTCACCTGGCCTCTTTTCTGGGCGAGGAATAGGTAAGGTCGAAACGTTGGAAATAAAGCAGGTATAGAAGATTCAAATTTACAAATTTAATACAACTTGGATTATGTAGAAATAATCTTCTTATACTTGGTATTAAATTCCGAGGAGGGGACCCGTACTATCCATGTGACTTTAAAATGTGATTTAACCATTATTCGATGGATAGTAAAGGTTGAATACGAAAATTGATATTGAGTAGAATTAGTATAATTTCCATCGACCCTTTTTACTTAATAAGGTTTTGCAATGTGATTTATGAGAGATGACTTTGATTTGGTATTTCCAAAGTTAAAAAGAGGTTTAATAATTTTGTATATACTGAAAAAGGATATGATTTAAAGACTTATATCTCTAAAAGATATATTTTATTTAATAAAAGATATTAATAAATGAAATAATAATCACCATCAAGTTTAACATCTTTTATCGATGGTTAGTTCGAAGGAACCAGGATCGGATTTGAGTAATTCCTATCTGAAAACCACTTCAAACCAATTTACGTATTCGAAATGAAAATGTGGAATGACAATAAATGGAATAAAGGGCTGCTTGTCACTGACCCTTGGGGGGGATTTCTCATATATATATGGCAATAGTATCTTCATTTGATCTTCGATGCAAGGGTTGCTCGCTACTGATCTTAGGGATGATTCCCGACAGGATGTAGTAGGAGAGTTCAATCGGTTTGTCATATTCCTAGACAATTTGTATGGACGAATGTTTGACATTGCATTTCTAAAATGCACGTACATTGATTTTTACAAACGTACATCTTTTTGGTGGTGTAGGAGGTAACTCTCCTATACTTAACACCCTTCTCTGAGACATACGAGCTCATAGTTTGTACATTTGTAGAAATCTATAGTGTGCGTTGGAATTGGCAATGTGGCATTCAAGTGAAATGTGTGCTATGAGAAAGATAATCGTTACCTAGAGCCCCATCACCTGCAAATGGCTTAAACAGGGCATGCCGTAAGGATATGTGCTTCGCAACCATTAGGGTATGGTCATCGCCTTTCTACATTACTCTCTATATGTCGAGTATGTTTTGTATGTTATGGGATCTCGGCTAGGTCGATTATGACTAGGGTGATGTCATATTCGGTTCTATTTTCGATACCGGTGGGCCTTCGGGTAGGCCGGTCTTGCAAGGTGCAGAGGTTTCAAAGGTGTTGATCCTTGGTACATCCCTCTAGAGATGTACTGTTACCTGCCATTGTATGGAAATCCATTATCCAATAAGTGCCTTCGGACTTGATTGTAGAACTTATTATGCTAGACTTTAATCAATGTAATAATTTAGGCTAAGATTATATAAGTTTACTTGAAAAGAGTTTTTAAAAGAATGTCATCAAAAATAATATTCCCAGATTTTGCGTAGCAAACGTTTTGGTTATCATAAGGTAAAAACTCGTTCTGTGTTTGTGTGCGACGTGGTCTTAAGAGATACCGTTTGTTTCAAAATATCTGTATTTGAGTTTCTCACATCAGTCCCATGACTGACCTGGAGTTTACTTTTCTTTTCCCTTAAACTCTGGGTGCCCCATTTTTCAGCTAGTCATGTAGTTTGTAGTATGGAGCATTTTGGAAAGGAGCAAGGAGCATGGAGTATTGAGATTTTTAGGTTCTCTGTAGAAGTTATCTATTAATTCCACTATATTATGTATTATGTGTCTACCATCACTTGTAAGGATAGGTAGTTATAACTATCCTTGATGGATTAGTACTTACTAGAACTCTGATGGAGCAATTTGGAGTAATTGCATGTACTACTCATATGTATAATTAAATGTTGAATGTGATGTGATATTCTACTTTGTTTTGTCTTCTATCTTTATTTTTTTACCCCATGATAATCCGCCTCTCCGGCATTGGAATTTGCAGCCCGTGAATATCAGGGATGTACTGGTGTCAATTTCTGAGGGTCGAGGAGATGGGTCGTCACATTTGATATCAGAGCTTAGGTTGAGCGAACACCCGAACCTAATAGGGGTAAAGTCTCATCAGAGATAGGGTTAGTAATACCCTAGGATGAGTAACTCGTTAGAGATAGGGTTAGTAACACCTTGGAATGAGTTTGAGCGTATTGCATATGAGTGCGTATTTGTTAATGTTATATAAAAAATGATTTTTATTTTGAAAAATTAGTGAATGAAATAATTTTACCTAGGACTATATTTTGAATATAAAGGAATATCTTTCAAAAGATATAGTTATATATGTAGTGTTTGGTTGCTAAGGGAATGATAATATTCCATTATTATCACTAATCGATTGGTTGTTTGATTTAAAAATTTAAATACGAACGCCTCGTGAATTTAGTTTCACAATTTCACTATATGATATTTAATAAATAATAATGTTGGTTTAAGATTAAAGGAATTTATATAAGGTAAATAAATTTTATGAATACGTTTAATAAGTGATTTTATAAATTGGATTTACAAAATGTATTTTGTAAAGAGATTTTTTTGAGAATTTAAATCCTGGTATTGTAACGACCCCGAATTTTAATTAAGTTTGAAATTGTTAATTAATTCATTTTGAATAAAATTTGTGAAATTAATCGATTAATTGATTGCGAGTTTCCCCTATCCAAATAAATTCTGTATAAATCACTTAAATTTAGAAATTGTATATATATGTGAATATATATGTATATGTGCATATATGAGTGGATTTGAATTTATATATATATTGGATTTGAATTTTAATTTAAGTAAATGGTTATAAAATCATCTATGAAAAATATATATATATAAGACAATAAGTATTAAAGTAAACTTTATAATAAGTAATTTTAAAATTTAGAATTGATGGTTAATAATAATTTGAATTTATAAATTAAATACAAGACAATAAATATTAAAGTAAAATAATCATAATAAATATTAAGTTAGAAATAGAATCAATATATAAAAGATAACTAATAAAATAGAAGAATAAACAAATAATTGCTAAAAAAATTAACAACAAATTAGAACTCTAGAACTTCCTCTATATTACAAAAATAAATATATATAGTTTTATAAAATATAAAGTAAATACATATATATATCTTAATATCATATTTATAAATCAATACGAAATAATACAAATAAAATAGATACAAAAATAATAAAAGAAAAATAAAATAAAATAGTAGTTCATTTACATTATAAAGTAATGAAACAAGTAAACATAAGAATGAATAAATATAAGTATGTATATAAGTATGAATTAACTTGTAAAAGGAAACAAGAAATATGTATGTGAATAAAGCTTGCATAGGAAGACAAATCAAAAGAAATAAAATAAGCAAATTAGTACAAAGGTAATTAATGCAAGCCACCACATTTTATCATCTCAGCCGAGATAAGAAGTAAAAATATATATTGTACATGGCAAATTAATGCAGCCTCTCAGCAAAACCAAAGCAAAGAAAAAAAGCATCTGCCTATTGTACAAACAAAAGAAAATATCTCTGGTTTATGTTATGCAAATACACATCAACTTGTACAAAATAATAACCCTGTAACTTCACTTTAATTTGCATATTTCAATCTCCACTTCAGTTTCGTTCGTTCATTTTTAAGCTGAGCAAGAAAAAAAACTGAAGTGAAGAACCATTTTAAACAAAACAAACTTCAACCTTAAACAACAACACAATACAAAATCAAAGCCAGAGAATCAAAGATGAGAATTTCAGCTTGCAAATTCCTGTTTCAAGTAGCAGCTCTGTTCTTTCTTAATCAAGGTGAGTAAACCAACATATTAGACTTGAATCTGTTTAAATCTTGATATCTGTGATTAATGCTTGAAGTTAAGTTGTGAAAATGATGTGCATGAATGTTTTTAACTAGATTAAAGTTTGAACTACACTGTATATTGGTGTGCATGCCTGTGTATATGTATATATACATCTTTGTTGTATTAACAGGCTCAAATTCACTAGAATAAATTCATATCTCTAAATATAAACAGATTTAGGTGATAATCTTTAAATAAAACATGTTTGTATAATCAAGATCTAAGTTTTAAAAATAATAATTTCAAGTGTTTAAGTTGAATATTTATTTCAAAAATGAAATTACAGTGAAAATCATTTAAAATCAAAAAAATCAAGTAGCAAGATTTCGTATTTAAATTATATAAACAGATTCGTGGTGAAGAATGATGATTTTTGATGTTAAAACCATGATTTTTAAATTTGGGAATGATGGAAATTTTCGAGATGAACGAATTTGCTAGTTTCATCGATTTCTTGTCGTTCGGTGGTGGATGGACGTTGGGTTTGAAGCTGGAGGTGGCTGGAGGTCTGGGGATCGTTGGAAAAATAGTCGGGGATTTTATTGATCGCCGGAGTGATTTGGCGGCGACGAACTAGGGTTTAAACCCAGGTTTTGGTCGATGTCAGATTTCAGGCTAGTTCGTCAACGTCGAGGCACTGGCATCGTTTGGAGGTGGGGGAATCGAAGCGTGGTTTGGCGACGAAGCTCTGGGCACGGTGGCGAAGGTTCTGATGACCGGAGGTGGCTACTCGAGGCGATTCTTTGATGATGAGTTCTGTTCCAATAGGTAGCTTGGTTGCTCGTTTTCGATTGCGAGGTTGTTTCAGGATTTTGGGTGGTCATAATCGTGAGAGGAGGTCGAAGACAATATGCTGGCGTCGGTGAAGTTGATTGGAGCAGTGCCGATCGCGTGTACACGTGCACGCGTGTCATTATGTATCTGGGTTGTTTTGAGTTGTGGAAGAGGAAGAAGGCTCGTTGTTTTCATGGGTTGACTCGAAGCTTTACTCGATGATTCCCAGTATTGGCTCGAAGCAGGTTTTGATAGGGCTCGGGAAGTTGTTTGTACAGGTTTAAAACCTGTTCTGCTTTGAAATTTTAAAACTAAATTTAAAATTATAAAACCAAGTTAAAACTGAGTTTTGAATCAAATTTTAAAATATGAACTCAAGTTTGTTTAAAAACTTAGTTTGTGAATAAATAAAGTTTTAAAATTAAATTGTTTAATAACTTAAAATGTTTTAAGCAATTAAGTGGATTTAAAAGATTTGAATTTAAAATTAATTTTTAAATTGTAAATGAAGAATTTAAACAAAGTTAAATTAAATTTGAAACCTGGATCTTAAATCTAAATTTTAATCCTGAATGTTGAAACGAAATTAAGTTTTATATAATTTATATGTTTAAAATTAGTTTTTAACTTTGTATAAGATAAGTTGGTATTCATTTTAAAGCTTAAAATTAAAATGAAATTTAAGCAGT
Organism: Allium fistulosum; assembly: GCA_030737815.1. NCBI lineage: Eukaryota > Viridiplantae > Streptophyta > Magnoliopsida > Asparagales > Amaryllidaceae > Allium > Allium fistulosum. The sequence continues at coordinate 1,089,538,106 of CM060903.1, read as the reverse complement.
AAATTAGAAATAAATGTTTTCAAACATATTTGTGAGTGATAAATGAAATCATTAATAAGAATAAGTTTCTTTAAAGTTAATGGAATTTATTAATTTGTAATTCATAAATTATTAAGTTAATTAGAATGGTTAATTAATGTTTAGATTAATTTATGAGTTATTAATGGTTGATCGATTTTTAATTAATAATGATTAATGTAAATAATTTCTTTAGCAAAGTAATTAAAGAATTGTTAATAGTTAATGAAGGTCATTAACCAAGATTAATTAATTAATAATAATCATTTATGAAATTGTGTAAGTGTAATTACTTTATGGTAAGTAATTAAAGGTTTAATTTCTTAAAATAATTAATTAAGGGATTAATTAATTATGTAATTGGTTTAAAGGTTAACTTAATTAATATGATTAATTAAGAATAATTTAATTAATTAAGGTGATTGATTAATTAATCTACATCAAATGATTTGTAATTAATTAATCAGGACTGGATAATCAATTCATAAGTAATTAATTTAATTGGAAATAAATTGAATTAATTAGGATTAAACAATTAATTAATCCTACTTATAAATGATTATTGAATGCTTGACCATGAATGATTGTATTGTATGAGATGCCTTGAATTGATTGTCCTATCTGATCTGTGATATCTTGTTCTGTGGACTGAGCTGTGTATAACTTAATCATTTATTTGTGATACATCTGTATATTATCTATGATCTTGGAATAAAAGATAAGCGTTATAGTTATACCGCTTATCAACTATATTATTGTATTCTGATCTGTGATGATTTATTAATGTTGCACTATACTGTGTAAAACCCCTGGACTACACTTTTACACACACAAATATGGATTTCACGAGGAAATCGGTTAAGTCACAAATGATTTAAATTTAATATTTTTGAAATTGAAATTTTAATTTCAATTGATTTTGGAAATGGATTTGGGTTAAATGTTAAAGCTTTTGAAAAGGAGTTTTGAGAATAAAGTTATTTTGAATAACTTTGTAAGTTTCAATTTAAATAATTCAATTTGAATTTGAATTCAAATAATTTGGAATTGAATTCCATGTTTGGAAATTATGGTTAAAGATGTTATAAATGTGTTTATATGAAGTTAAACCATTTTAAAAGTATAATTTTGAGAATTTAGATTTAACCCAAGAACCTTAACTCGTACAAATGAATCAGATTTCCAAAATGAAAACTGTTTGTTTTAAAAAAAATAAAAGATTTCAGATAAGAAATGAAATTCCAGTTTAATTAAAGGAATTTCAGGATTGAATTGAAAAAATGGTTTTCCAAGTTATGAATGAATTCTTTTTGAAAGCTATGAATTGAATCTGTTTATTTTTAACAGATTTAAAATGATGATTTGTTTAAACCATTTGAAATGGAATTGTTTTGAAAGCTATAAGTTAAATCTTTGTTTTAAAGATTTACTGGGTTAATCCAATTTTTGAGAATTAATTTGGAAAATCTGTGAATGAATCTTTTGTTTAAAAGATTAAAGTGTGGAAATTGTTTAAACCGTTGAAGGTTGTTAAAATGAATCTTTTTGTTTAAAAGATTGTAAATAGTAATTTGTTTTAACCATTCGAATGAAAAGTTTTGGGCTTTAAGCTGTGACTTAACTGAAATCCCAATATCCATATGTTTTTAAATATTGCGCTCGTTATTCGGTTTAGCAGGGGAAGGACCTTTGTGTTGTATAACCCATTCTGAATAATGATACGTCGTATATGGATGGCATTTGAAGACCGATGGTGAAGACCGGGTATTTGCGAGAACGATAGGATAACCTACCAATTGTCTCTGCACTGAGTTGCGCCGGTATAGAGATTTCCTAAGTGATGGGAAATCCGATCGGGATTGTGAATACCCGGATTGCAAGGGCTTCTTTGGAAGTGCCTTCGGTTCTGTTCGAACCCGGAACAGACTTGTATGGTTACATGTCTGACATTACATTTTGAGATATAAAGCAGATTTCTTTCAAATACATTTATGTTGGTGGCGGAGAATTTATTCTCTTAGCTTAACACCCTTCTCTGAGACGTACGAGCTCAGAGGTTATGTAGTTGAAGGTTATCAGCGATATATTCCCAATTTGGTAATGTGGCATGCTGAGTGTTGTTGTGTGATGATCATTTATTGATCATTTGTGATCAAAGCGTGGATTTGTGAAAAAGCGTAGCTTTGTGGACGAGACTTCGTCAGACCTCACAACCCGGAAATGGTCGAAACAGGAAAGATGCGGCAAGGTTTCAGGGGTAGCTTCCCTAGGGTATGACCATTCCTTCTGGAAAAGGGTAGTATCATGGTATGGAGCCCAGATACTTACTCATGTGGACACACTATATTTATTACTGTGTGAAGTTGGTTATCGAGAGCTCTCGGATAAAGGTCCCAAAGGATCGGGGGTGACATATCTCAGGTTTACTACCCTGGAAGGGGGTAACCGGCCTTGTGTTGGCAGAGAGCAGGTTGTCTCTCAGAGCGTCCCGCCAGAGGCGTTCCTACGTGGCATAGGAAGTTCCTTAGCCTGACCATTTGTTGGAAATCCATCTTCCAATACGAACCGTGTACGGTATTAGTTGTAGAACCTGCCATTTACTTATGGTGGTCACCACTGTTTAGATGGTAGCTATAGTGGGCATAGTTCGGAATGTCTATGCTGGCTAAGATTAATATTATACTTTCGAAATGTTTTCCACTATGCACTAATAATAATAATCCAATGATTTGCGTAGTAAGCATGTTTGACTATCATAAGAAGAAATCTCCTCCAATTCTACGTTTGCATTGTGTGTGTGGCGGGAGGTCTTATGGTAGTTTCATTTTCCAAAAACATTGCGGATTTCAATGTTTAAATTCTTTTGTTGTTTGTTTTAAAGATAAACTGTTTTTGTTACTCACACCAGTCCCACGACTGACTCGGAGTTTATTGTTCCCTTCCTAAAATTTGGGTGCCCACAATTTTCCACACGAGCAGTCTAGAGTTGGGTTTCTCAGATATTCAGGTTGAGTAGATTATCTGGAGCTTATCAGTCCTTGGACGACTGACCTTGCTTTCCGCTAGCTATGGATTGAAGCATTCTATTGGAGATGTTCTATCTGTTGCTGGTGTTATCTATTTTCTTTCCGCTGCTATTTCTTGTATCATATCTCTGATGTATATTGATATCTGTTGTATCATTCTGTTGTATCATATTGTATCAGACTTTGTATCTGTCATTGTATCAATGTTATATATATTGATATACTCTTTTTCTTCCGCTGTGTTATTATACTTAATGGTGTTATAAGCTCCGGTGACTCGGATTTGAACGGTCGAATCTATGGCATTCGAGTACGATGTAAAGTATGGATGTCGATTTTCGAACGCGAAAAATCCGAGACGTTACAAGTATTTTGGAAAAGCTTTGAAAATTTAAAATGATTTGGTAGAAGTTATAATTTCAAAAGTAGAGTTTGTAAAATGGAGAGTTTATATTTAGTTTTTATAAAGCTAAATTATCTTTTAAGAAAAATGATTTGAAAGAGATATTTTGAAATAATAAAATTAGTATTTGAATTCTTAGGAAAGTTGATTCAAAATAAAAGTTAATTTGAAAAAGGAGTGTTCTAACAAATAAGTCCATCTTTTATAATAAAGAAAATACAATTTTAAAGAAGATACAAATAGTTTAAAACAAATATTTCCAAAATAGTTTATATAAAAGATTTATAAAAGTAATAAAGTAATAGATTTATAAACGGTATTTTATAGATAATAAAGATAGATTTGTAATTGATATTTTGTAAATAAATATATAAATGGGATTTTATAAATAAAGGAGATTTAGAAAGGAATAGATTTGTAAATGTAATTTTGATAAATAAAGAGATTTTATAAAAAGAAGTTTTATAAAATAGGAAGGAGATTATGAAATATGGTTTTATAAATATAAAAGGGTATATCTTGATAAGTAGAGAATGGTTTTTATAAAGGGAGATACATTTTGTTTTAAAAGTAAAATAATCTCTTAAAGGAATGTTTTGAAAGCAATAGTAGCAAATGGAGCTTAATGGTTTTAAAAGTGATTTAAAATGTGTTACGTAGTAGGAAGACATAGATTTGAACATTATTGTTGTAATTAATGTTTTCGAGAAAACGAGGAAGACATAGACTGTAACACTGTTGTTAGAGTAAGTGATTTCCAAAATGATATATTTTATGTAGTATATGGGATTTATACAAATCTATATTTGATGTTAAGATTCAAGGTGGGTAACTTATATCCACTTTTAAGTTAAGAATGATATCCATTCAAAGTATGAGAGGTAATGATACCTCGACTTGATCGACTTCATTGTTAACTAATAAATAGTTTAAGATCGACATCGAAAATTAATACTAAGTATAATTAATCAGAACCCTATACTAATGTCTTTGGGTTATCGTAATGATTTTTTACGCAACATTCGTTTTGACCCAATAAAGTGTGTTTTGGAAAATATGAAGCTTTCCTCAAAGATTTTTTACGGATTGAAGAGGTATTTTCTAAGTATTGAAATTGAAATGGTTTCTTTTAAAAGAAGATAGAAATTTTTGTAAAAAATATATATTTTAGAGTGATTATATATAAAGAAACATATTTATAAATTTTTTTTGAATAAAAGATAAAAGTTTTATGAAAGGTATTCATAAAAGTATTGGAAAAGTTAATGAATACGTATGAGGTACATAGATCATTTCATTGCACGCTTTTGATCTAAGATTTGAGTACGAAATTTTGAGGTGTTTACGTTGGTCTGGAAAAGGATTTATCACTCGATTCTTGACGACGAACATTGATGAGGATTTATAGTTGGTACTTTCGTTTTCTATCATAGTTGAGGGCTATGTAAGGAAAGCGAGGGTTTTTGATCAAGGAGCCTAATCAGAATTTGCATTAGAGGAATGAGGGATCAATTCTAGTTCGTAAATAAAATTGTGTATCTTAGTAGAAGACCAAATCCGATATTGCATACGAATGATCTGGGTATATTCGAATTTAAGATCGAATCAGATGATGCATACAAATAATTCGTGAGCATAACAAGGGTAGTATTTGGAATTTAAAATAACGTTTTTACCGGGTTTTCGGTTAGGTGTAATTTCAGGGACGAAATTCTTTAAGAAGAGAAGTTTGCAACGACCCACAAATTTATCAATTTGATAAATTATATTTATTTTTGAATATTCAAATATAAGCTTTTTAAAACATAGATTATGATGTTTTGAACAATAATGATGGTAATCTTGTTTTGAATAAGTTTTTACAAAAATATAAACTTTAAAGGAATATCGATGGTCGAAAAACATTTTATCGATAAACATCTCTTAGACCCTCCGACATCGTGCACAGAGCTGGATACATACACTCATTTATCTATGGCTGTAAGGAAGGTAGTCCTTTACCTACTATTGTATGCAAATCCATTCTCTAATAAGTGCCTTTAGATTTGATTGTAGAACCTATTATGCTAGAATTTAATCAATGTAACAATTTCGGCTAAGATTATATAAGTTTACTTGAAAAGTGTTTTCAAAAGAATATCATTAGAAATAATATTCCAAAATTTTGCATAGCAAATTTTTTAATTATCATAAGGTAAAAACTCGTTCCGTGTTTATGTACGGCGTAGTCTTATGAGATACCCTTTGTTTCAAAATACCATATTTGAGTTTCTCACACCAGTCTCATGATTGGCCCGAAGTTTATTTTTCTTTTCCCTTAAACTCTGGGTGCACCATTTTTCGAGTAGCCATGTAGTAGGTAGTATGGAGCATTTTGGAAAGGAGCATGGAGCATTTTGGGTTTTTTGTAGAAGTTATCTATTAACTCCGTTGTATTATATATTCTGTATCTACCAGCACTTGTAAGGATAGGAAGTTATAACTATCCTGTATGGATTAGTACTTACTCGAACTCCGATGGAGCAATTTGGAGTAATTGCATGTACTACTCATATGTGTAATTAAATGTTGAATGCGATGTGAGATTCTATTTTGTTTTGTCTTTTATCTTTATTTTCTTTAACCCATGATAATCCGCCTCTCCAACACTTGGATTTGCGGCACGTGAATACCGGTGATGTATTAGTGTCAATTTCTAAGGGTCGAGGAGATGGGTTGTCACTATGGACGTGATTTAAGGTATCGTTGGAATAAAAAGGAGTGTATTTTCACTTCTGTTCCATAAAGAATTATCAGAAATGAAAATTGTAAAATAATAATTGTACTTAACGTTGGAATAAGAAATATGGTTTCTATTCCAACATATATTTTCATATAGAAGATCATTTTATATGAGATTTATTTCTTGGAGTTAAGATAATTAATCAAAGATCTTATTATTGTAAACTAGCTAAAATATATGAAATATATAGTCTATATTATATGGATGATGGAACTCCATATTCAGTACTCCATTATAGTAATGACGGAAATAGTGGGAGCATGCCACATAGTACTTATTAATTGCATCAAGTTATGAAAATTATTTTCGTAAAACATACCGTACATTATTTATGAAATAATATCTATTTTCCGGTGACGACTGAAGGTTAAACAAAGGTTTGTTTTAGTAAGAATATTATGAATATTTATTATGAAATAAACTATAATGTGGTATTTTTTCATAACAAAAGTGATGCGTTGGAAAATACCGGGGCATCTAAATTTATTTACAATTATCTTGAAATTATAGACAAAGCCATAGTTTTGAGAATTAATTTTTATTATATGATTATGAATCATATGATACTGGTTAACTATATCCTTGAAAATTAAGAGCAAAGCACTCATTCAGTGGGAGCGTTAAAAGAGTTGATGAACTCTTTAGATTGAAACATATAGATGTATGCAATCACAAGTATGAAAATACCAAAATAGTTCCACGTACTTCATTGTATTCACCGATGAATTATCACAAACATATATATATATATATATGTGTTTGTGTTTGATACATATGGAGCATGTCTATGATGAGTTCATAGAATATAAAGTGGAAGTAAATAAAATAACATGCAATGAAACGATACGATTTGATCGAATGCATAGTGGAAAGAGTTTCAATGTACCTAAAATGAATATAGATTCAGTCGCAAGAGTCACTTCCCTTATAATACATAGTCATGCATTGATAATGAGTAATCGAACTTTGTTGGACAAAGCACGATTATATTGAGTGAAGTTGATTAAAATTCTATATATGATATGTGTACTTAAGAGTAGTACACAAGGTTAGAATTAATATCAACCAAAGAATAGTTTACAAAATCATCCAAGATAAGGTATATAAGAAACCCCACCATATGCTAGGCCAAGGAGTTGGTGGGTTGTGTGAGTCAGAAGATTGCACATAATAATTGTACATAAGGGATCTTGTGTGAATCACTCCGAAAGAAGTTTGGAAACGATAACCATTAGATGATTATTTTATGTTGTGAACATGTGAACTAACACCAATCAGTTTTATATATGGTAATTCATAAAATGTTTATGGATGTCGTTCCGTTGCACTGAGAAACAACTGTTGTTTCAAGAAATACCAACTTCGTAGGGAAGGAATTTCTTCGAGAAATTATTGATAGTAAAATGGATAAGGATTCGATCCAAGGTTAAAATTTATTGTAAGGAATGAAATGAAGTTAACCAAACCTAATTATAATGTCAAATGAGTATTCTTGTAGTCAAAAAGAAACTATAAGTTTATTATCAGTGTTAAGAATAAGTTATCCTCGATTGTTTAATCAAACCGTTAAGCGTATATCTTTATGATATGGTATGATGCACAAATCCGGAACAAATTCCAAGAAAATTATTAAAATATGATTTTGATTGTTGTAACTGAAGAGATATGGCCTATCGACCACAAATGCGTCTTTAAGAGAAAGACAAATGTAGTTGGAATATAGTGAGCCACTTTGATAAGAATAACCCCGTGAATTTTAATTGTTGAAATTAGCATAACAGATTCGCCATTCAATGTGCTTAAGTTGATTCAGATTTACTCACAAAATTATTTCTTAGTACGACTTTGTATTTTGGTGCATAGTATTGAAACAAAAAATTCTAAATAAAGATTTAGATTAGACTATTTGCACATAACAACCAAAATGTCTCGAAGTCATTGGAAGCGATATTAAGTTTGTGATTTTTGGATATGATCAAAGAACCAATATGAAAGTATTACTCGATAAGCATCAAAATTGAACACATATTTTGATAGAAATATCAAATAGTTTGATTTTAGTCGAAGTACAGAGGAAGAGTATGTTCATAAGAAAGGATGTTGAGGGTACATTGATATTTCTAAATGTAACGACCCGGTATTTTGACCCATTCACATCCATACATGTTGGATTTGAATTGCTCAAAATATCAGATTGTTAATTTAAATTTGGCAAAACTCAGCATATACAGTAAATAAATAATCACAAAATCACAGACACAGAGTAATATAACAATAGTGCAGCGGAAACAAAAGAATAGTAGTTCATGAAGCTACTATATATATATATAACAGAGTTAAAAAAGATACAACAGAAGTCTCGAATACAATAGTCAAATACAAAATCAAAATACATCACTGGAATCAACTGAATATCTGAAAGCCGGATAGATAGCTGGATCTCCAAACGAACCTCCTACTCCAAAGGTGAGTCTCGAATACTGGTACACTTAGTCTGACCCGAGCATAAAGCAAAACACAAAAACTCGAGTCAGGATTAACATTCTTATATCAATAAATCCAACTCAAGTGAAATAACAACTGAAAATACAAGTAACTCAAAGGATGTTTGGGATAACCATCCTCTAAGGATCCGTTAAACTATTTATATATAGTAGTGTACGCTAAGTAGATAATGCCTATCAGTAATATAAAGTATCAAAATAGCGTTAAGGCGTTACCATTATCCCCCTTAACACATTTTATATAAGCGTCATAGTCTATACAGCACTATAAACTCCACCGTAAACTAGTGGGCTATCAGAGAGTACTCCATAGGTATAACATGAAACAAATCGTAGTGGTCGCGCATAGGGATACGAGTATGACAAGGCACATGAGGCAATACCCAAGGTAGTGAAACTTCCATTTGCCTGATCCGGACTGGTGTGAACGCATCGTCGCAACGATCGCAACAATGCAAAACAACACTCCCAATTCAAGGGTGCGCACCAATCAAAAACAAGTAATGAGTAGTTTACGAAGAAGTGTGTCCGCTAGAGGTAGCTAACATCACTGGCCCAGCACGGCTCCTATTTAAGTCATTTCCAATTTGACACAAGTGTCAAGGTCATCCATTATCGTTCTCTTTCTTCAAATCTAGCAACGTCATCATTCCAACCACTTCATTCTGGATCACACTCCGCGTATAATAGTTGTTAAAGTGGTTTTCAGTTTAGACAGAGAGTATGTCCCTAACCGATCCCGGACTCTTCAAAAAATACGTAATTATTACACCGATTGGTCATTTAATAAACTTTCAAAATAGTTTATATTTCAAAACCAAAATATCATTGCCATTTCAAAACCATATCAATACGATATCACTTCCATTTCAAAACCAAATATGATATCATTTCCATTTCAAATATATCCATCTCAAATATATCCATTTACAAATCTTAGTACTTCAAAGTTATAACGCTTTCTAAATCAAACACTTTGGAAATCATAATTCTTTGGAAATCAAATTTTAGAAATCATAATGCTTTGGAATCATAACACTTCCCACTTAACCGTTTAAATATAAATAATAGTATATATAATAAAATAGTTTATAATTTAAAATAGTTCATATAAAAATAGTTATAATTTAAAATAGTTTATATTAAAAATAATTTATATTAAAATAGTTTATATGAAATAAATTTATAAAGTAACCTATATAAATAGTTTTAAGTATAATTTAAAAATACTTTATATAATAAAATAGCTTCCTCAAATTTCACAAATCAATTCCAAATCAACACCAATCCCAAAATTTCAAATTTAGACAAATCTCAAATCATCAGCTTCAATTCAATTCAGTTCTCAATAAATTATTATATCGATTTCAAATATAGATTTGAACCACAAATAAACCATTCCAATTTCACTAAGCTTTAAGTATTCAACATTTTCAAACTAAATTTGATAATTTCATATATATATATATATATATCAAATTCACTTTACTATTATTAAGCTTGAAATATTTACTTAATCATTTCAATATCAGTTAAATAAACTTCAATTTACAAATTTAAATAAACAAAATATCTCATTTAAAATTATTTAAGTTTGCAATATTCATTTAAGTCACTTTAACCAAATCCAAGTTAAAAATCATAACTTTAAATTTTCAATTTTAATAAATTTCAAATCAAACTTATTTAAGTATAATTCTTAAATAAATATAATTTCAAATCAATTTCAAATTTATCTTTCAACCTGTATCATTATAAACTCTATATTTGAAAAATATAAATTTTAAACAAATACTTAAACATATTTTATATTGATTAAATCAACTTTATTAAATTAACTTTAATAAGTCTTTAAAAAGCAATATTTATTAAACCATATATTTCTTTCCAAACCATAGAAATCTTTTTCAAAATATTTATATATAGACCAACGGTGTCTGTATATAATTTTCTATCCTATGGTCAAGTGATACGGATATTTATCATTTCAATCCGCAATTTAAAATATATTTGGGTATATATCCTTTCAACCCGAAATCCCAAATTCAATTCAATTGAAAATCGCTTGGGTTTATCATTTCAACCCATAACGATTTTCTCATATTCTACAGATCGTTCGGGTATGTATCATTTCAACCCATAGTGAATTCTATACTAACAGGGAACTTGCAGAGTGACAACAGATGTGATAATAATATAACAATCAATAACAGTCATATATCATCAATGATAAATAACAAATAATGGTGTCAGATGTTACAGGTGAACAGATACAGAAATGGCATATATATGGCAATGTAAATAACTAACAGCAGCATATTTCAATTTTAGTTTCAATTGAAATCAAATTTAATAAATATAAGAACATTAATCGTGAGTGATTGCTCACCTTTCGAGGCTAGAGAGATTTGACAAATGAAACGAGTTACGAAATGCAAGCATGACTTCCAAAGCAAAGCTAGATTGGCACAAATTTGACGGATAAGCTGATAAGTAGGAATTGACGAAATCAAATTAGAACTGAATCAATGAAGAAAACTGATATAAATGAACTTATATATATAACTATATATAACTATATATATAACTATATATAACTATATATATATATAAATCATATTTTAAATTCCAACACATATTAAATTTAAAATATATGTATTTTAAAATCATTGTTTTAAATGAACACATATAAAAGAAACCAACATATCTACAAATTTTAATTTGAAATAAAATATTTATACTTATTAAGGATGCAAAATACCTACATATATTGTGTATGCTCATTTGAAAATATCCCTGTCTATATTCAAAAATCTATTTAAACATAAATTTCAAATAAATATTCAATCCAAACACATAAAACAATGCCTCCACCTATAAATTTAAAACCCAAAATACTATATACATTTTCCCACTTTGCAGCAAAACTAGACCACGTATAGTATATCTTTAAAATCGATATTCAAAAATAAGATTAGTATAAACTTACTTTGTTAATATATAAATATAGACTCAAACATATTTCATAGTACTGCTACCAGCAAAATACCATTACAGCAATTATAATATATATATAACTACTATTTTATTAAACTATAACATATATATATATTAAAACATATAACAGACATATACAATTTATTTATATAAACTGACATATAACATATTTCTAACATGCATAGCCTACGCAAATAAATGTATATGAATATATATACTACACAAAATATAACTCAATACATCAAAATATAATGAAACACTTATATATATACCTAACAACTGTTATATATACTTTATAATATATATAACTGTTTCAAAGCCAAAGCCATATGCATATTCGAAATCAAATAGTGTATATATATAAACTAATATATTTTAAAACACTGTATATATTATAACCGAAAAACAATATATAAATGATGTATAACTATAACCAACTCTTATTACATAACAACTTATATATAGACTGATACATAAACTGACATATATAAAAAGCTATATACTACATATGTAGACTAACCTATCATTAGAAGAGGAAGCTGTCAGTAACATACATACAACATCTGCAAACATATATACGTAAAAAATGATCTAAACAATATACGTATAAACGTATATAATAGTGTTAACATAGATAACAATGTAATTATGAATATATAACTTTATATATATTTTTTCGTATTCAGTTTTTTTTTAGCAAAAAAAATTCTAACAGACAAATTATTGCCCGAGCTTCAAGTATGTATATGCACACGGATTCAAAGGCTGTTGGTGGTTCAAGGTGTGGCGTGTTGCAAGGTGGACGGTCAGGGGAGGAGTGCTGACGCGGAGAGTTTGTGGCTGTGGAGGAAGGCAATGGTTGGAGGCCTTGCGAGTTATGGAGAGTGGTGAGATTGGCCTCAGAGAAGGCGAACTAAAGAGGGGTTTTGATGAAAGTTCTCGGCTGATGGTTGAAATGGAGAAGGAGTTTTGAAATAAAATGGAACAGATCTGGGAAGAAAATAGACGGTGGAAGTAAGAGAACGAAGTTTTTATTTTATTCTTTATATGAAGCAGTATAGGGAACCCAAAAGTATAGGGAACAGATCTGGAATGGCAACATGCAACAATTGAATTCTGGGAATTTGATAAAGCAAGTGGCTACTTGAATTTTACAAGACAGATAAATGAAAGAGTATAGGGAATCCAAAAGTCAAATCACGGAACCGATACGGAAATCGTTCCGTAGATTTCGCTGTCTCTCGGACCTCGAAACACACAAACGAATATACCGTGGAGATCAGCACGATAAGACGATCAAGACGGTATTCAGATATCAATGGTATGATCATCCGATCAAAAGTCGATAATTGGTACCGAAAATGCTGCCAATTTGTTGAAAATAAGATGAACGAAGTAAAAGTTGCCTAAATTTGGCGAAACAAAATATGACGTCTCACTTAGAAGATGATTTTCAAATTTTGTATATATAAAAATATTCAGGTTTGGAAAATATTTTATTATCGTCAATTATTAACTGATTTAAATTGAAATAGAATTACACAAGAAAATAAACTTGCATAATTTCAGATGAAAATTTACCAGTTATTATGTTAAAATAAACGTATTCCTAAAATTAAATTTTCATTTCAAAATTTTATTGTTTAAAAATTCACAAAATTTCAATTAAATCTACCAATAAAACAAATAAAATTTATTAAAATTTATGGGTCATTACACTCTCCCCCACTCAAAACTTTTCATCCTCGAAAAGGAAGAAGGTAGGAGAATAAGACTACCAGAAAGAAAGAATAGAATTGAAATTCAAAATAAAAAATAAATTTAAAACCATATAAATTTCAAATTAAACAAATTAATATTCAAAATCTTGGTTTAATCCATTTGAGCTCACTTAAGTTAAATCAATCCATCTATTTCTAAATTCATTATATTATTGTCTAGTCATCCTCAATTAACAATTTCTAAATCATCAATTTGTATAATCATTTATTATACTCATATTTTATTCAACAAATTTAATTCTTTTATTCCAAATTATTATTAAATTTATTCCACTTAATATATCTTATCACATATATTAAGTATATTTACTCTTATTATAACCACTCAAATTTTATCTATAAAACATTTTATATTGTATGTTATCCAATTTCATATTTAACTTCTGAATAATTTAGGTAAGTTGTATTAAAATGGAATTGGGTATTATATAAGTAAACTTTTCCTAACTCAATTATTCAAGTTTAAATATTTATTCAAATTTGGCTATATTTTATAAATAAAATCATCCTTTAACAAAATTTAAGAATTAAATTTCCAATTCACTTCAAACCATTTAGAGATACATACATATATATATATACATATTCTATATATATTATCATATACCTATATATAATATATATATGTAATTCAAGTCATACTTTATCAATTTAATTCCCAAAATAACAGTGTAGCAAAGCTACAAAATGGTCTCTTCCCTTTGAAACTCGAAAATGAATGTCGATGATGCGGCCGCCATCACCGAAATTATTTTCCAACGACAAAAGAGGAGAGCACTGATTTAAAACTTTAAAATTCTTTGAAACAATTTCTACTTGAAAAGACTTTAAATAATATGCATTTTAAAACTTTAAAACCAAAGTTTGAAATCACCGAAAATTAAATTCTCAAATTCCTGATTTTTAAATTCCTTTCAATTCCAATTAAATTTATAAATCATGTTTATAAATTCATTTATTTATATGTTGGTAAAATCAATGGTTTACAAAACAATAAATGAAAATCAAGTATTATCGTTTTTGACGACAAATTCATTAACAATTTAATTTCATAAAAGTTTATACTTATATATAATATAAACATTCAAAATTATTTTATTTACCAAATTTGAGAACAATATTGTGTCAGTTTGCTCTGTTCAAGTGTTTTGGAGATCATATCAATAGCGTTGATCAGACGAATCGATCAGAACCCTAATCAACATCAACAACTCAAACAACACAATATATAAAAACATTTTAAATATTAGTTTACAAATACACTTCAAGAAAAAGTGATTTGAAGATAAGTTGGAAACAAAAGACAAGATGATTAAATAACAGAATAAAGGAATGAATAAACTTATATAAATCGCGGGCAACCTTAACCGGGTCAACCGTGACTTAAAGAATAAGATCGATGTGGGGTTCCGGGGTAAATCTACATCAGATTTCAAGAGATAGAATTCGAGATAACAAGAGATAGATAGCATTGTAAACCGAGGATGCAGAAATCTTCGGTGAATCAATGCTTCTTGTAAAGGAGTTTCACCCCTTTACAATCATTCGAAGATTGGCGAGACCGCCTATTCATTATAAATATCATTCGAAGTGGAGTTATGGGATACTCCAGAATCAAAAGAAGACAAGTAGGGAGAGAAGAATGGATTTGGAAAAGCGGGGGACGTTCCAAAAATTCAAAAGAAATCGAGTCAAAAAGGAAGAGATTCAAGCTCGAACGAAAGTGATTCCATAATTAAATCTACTACATATGTTAAGTTTTGCCGAAAATCAAAGCTCTGATACCAACTGTAACGACCTGGTATTTTGACCCATTCGCATCCATAAATGTCGGATTTGAATTGCTCAAAATATCAGATTGTTAATTTAAATTTGGAAAAACTCGGTATATACAACAAATAAATAATCACAAAATCACAGACACGGAGTAATATAACAATAGTGCAGCAGAAACAAAAGAATAATAGTTCATGAAGCTACTATATATATATAACAGAGTTAAACAAGATACAACAGAAGTCTCGAATACAATAGTCAAATACAAGATCAAAATACATCACTGGAATCAACTGAATATCTGAAAGCCGGATAGATAGCTGGATCTCCAAGCGAAGCTCCTACTCCAAAGGTGAGTCTCGAATACTGGTACACTCAGTCTGACCCGAGCGTAAAGCAAAATACAAAACACTCGAGTCAGGATTAACATTCTTATATCAATAAATCCAACTCAAGTGAAATAACAACTGAAAATACAAGTAACTCAAAGGATGTTTGGGATAACCATCCTCTAAGGATCCGTTAAACTATTTATATATAGTAGTGTACGCTAAGTAGATAATGCCTATCAGTAATATAAAGTATCAAAATAGCATTAAGGCGTTACCATTATCCCCCTTAACACATTTTATATAAGCGTCATAGTCTATACAGCACTGTAAACTCCACCGTAAACTAGTGGGCTATCAGGGAGTACTCCATAGGTATAACACGAAACAAATTGTAGTGGTCGCGCATAGGGATACGAGTATGACAAGGCACATGAGGCAATACCCAAGGTAGTGAAACTACCATTTGCCTAATCCGGACTGTGACATCCCGGAATTTTGAGCAATATCAATTTAATAATCTATATTAAATATTAAATTGATTTGATATATAATTGTTAATAGAATATGAATTGAATTGATAATTTTCTTTTAAATGAATATTTAACTGATAAATTATCTTTTAAAGGCTAATAAATTGTTTTCTATTTATATATATATATATATATTTGTATATATGGTAAATAGTTAAAGTCTGTGTAAATTTTAATAGATAAGGATATGCCTTCAAACTCTAATCTTTTAGTAATTTGGAAAATTTGATTTAATTCAATATTTAATAAATAATCAGTTAGCTTTAGAATATACGCAGGACTTAAAAGTTAAAATTGTTTAAATGGTTTTAAATTAAATAAAAAGGTTTGTTGTTGTTTTTAGAGTATAGCTTAATAAAATTAGTAATTAAGTGACAAATTCTTTTATGAATTATTTTAATGTAATAATTAGCTTTATTTATAATATGATGTCTATACAAGTAGGTTTTATTATAGATAAAAATTGTTATATATACTGTAAAAAGAAGTTATGCTTTTACAAATTATATAAATCCCTCATATTAACAATACTTATAGATAACAAAATATACCTTATAAATATTTAAAGTAAGTATAGATAAAATAATAATAGGTAATTAATTATTTGATAGTTTGAGTTTTTAAAATAAAATATAAACACACTTGTGTTAGAGATAGAAATAATTATGCAAGCTAACCATAACAATAATCATAACAATTACAAAGTAAAAACTTGAGTAGAATACTTTATACTCTATAGCAAAATACATGGGCATGCATGGAAATCACCTAGTACAAGACAATAAGATAAGGTAAGTTAAATATTATTTTCACTATAGCAAAATGTATATGTTGCAGGCTTAAAAAATCACTTAGGTACAAGATAAGATAAAACTTAAGCAAAGTATTTTATACTTTATAGCAGTTTATACTGGCAGGTAAGTAAAAATCACTTAAGTACAAAATGAGTAAAGGCAAGTAAATGTTATTTCTATAACATGGTATATGGTGCAGGCAGTAGAACCATCTATATACATACGAATAGAATTGAGTATGTATGCTTAGCATCTAAGAATAAACCAGGTAAGACTAAAAATATCTATGTACTAAAATAAGATAAGGTTGAGACATATAGTACATTAGCATTTAATGTTTCCCATCCTAGCAAAGCAAAGCCTGTTCTAGATATATTTTCAGCCCCCAAAGTGGAATAAAAATCTCTGAAATTTTGTGTACTTAGACAGTAAACAAATATGTATGCTTGTTTATTTATCAACTTTGCTTCATTTTATTTCGTATACAAAAAGCTTAGCAATTCTAGTTTCTAAAAGCTTAAACAAAAGATAACCTGAAACAAAATAAGAAGAGCCAAAAACATTTCAGTTCAAATCAAAAATAGAAGCATCTCAACTACAACAAGTTTCCAGTTCAAAGTTTTCAGAAATCAAACTAAAATATGCAAGTTTCTAAGGCCAGTTTTCAAGTTCCTGTTTCAAACAAGAAAAGAGCAAGCTTTCTATTTCTGAAAGCCTGGTGAGTGAACTTCTACTTTAAACTTAATCTGTTTATATATGTGATTGTATGTGAGGGTCCTCGAAATTTTGATGAGTAGTATGCCTTGTATGTTGTTTAGAGATGATTATATGTGTATATGGGTATGGGTGTGCATGTCTCTGTGTGTTTATATATATATATATACACACACATAGAACTCTGTTCCTATTTTACAGGTTTAAAACTTGACCCAAAATCAATTTCTTTTTTTTCCTGATCTTCTATAAGCTAAAATTTATAAACAAGTTAAGTTAGGAATAGCAGAATAATTGGTTTAAAAATAGTATCAGGTATTGTAACTTAGTAATTATTTCAAGATTAGGAAATTACAGTGGAAAATAAATTTTGGTCAGAAATCAATCTTTTAAATTCCATGCTTTAATTATCTTAACAGATTCGTATTACTAAATGGTGATTTTTAAAGTTAATATCATGATTTTTAAACAAGTAAATGGTGAGATATCTCGAGATGAACGGGAAATGCAATATCGTCGATTCCCAACGGTAGGCGAGGTGATAGTCATCGTGATTGGAGCTGAAGATAGCTGGAAGGAAGGAGATCATAGGAAAAATAATGGTTGAATTTATAATTCGTTGTGGTGGCGGCAGGGCGATGAATTAGGGTTTTAGCGTGAAGTTTGTTGACATTTTTCATTGGGCTCGCGCGTCGTTGATGGTGGTCTAACGGCGATCGGACCAAGGGGGATAGGAGCGTGGCGAGGTGACGTAGCTCGTGGTCGGTTGGCGTGAGCTTTGGGGATCGAGATCGTCGGCGCGAGATGATTTCAACGATCGAGTTCTGGGTTCCTGTTGTGCTCGATTGCTCGATTTTGATTTGTTGGTTCGTACTGGGTTTTGGGTGGTTAGAGATGGTCGGCATGTCGTGGGCGATTGGGTGGTGTCGTCGAAGATGGTCGGAGCAGTTTCGAACGAGTGTGCACGTGTACACGATGGAATCGTATATCTGGAAGATGATGTTGGTTTGAGAAGATGAAGTTGGATTCGAAGTTGAACTCGAAGAGTTTGGGGGTTAAACTCGAAGTAAGTTAGGCTTTTACTCGAAGTAAAATTTATATTGCTCGGGTGACAATTGTTTACAGGCTTAAAAATTTAAAACAGAAACCTGTTCTGTTTCATATTTTTTTAGTAAAGTTTAAATGCAAACGGGAAATTTAAACTAAGTTTAAATCTGTATTTAAGCTGGAAATTAAAGGAAAGTTTTAAATTGAAATTGTTTAAAATAACTTGGAATGTTTAAAGTGTATTTTTAAACCGATTGGAACATAAAAATGAATTGGGTTTTAAATTTCTTTAAAACTTCTTTATAAGTGGATATTTCTTTAACTTGTGGGATAAAAGGTTTGAATTGTTTTTTTAAAAAACTTTGTTAGATAACTTATAATCTTTAATTTAAAATGAAGTTTTAAAACGAGATCTAAAGTAAATTTGAAGATAAATCGTTTTAAAATACTTTGATTAAGTAAGAAATGTTTTCTTAAACTAAATAATAATTTTAAAGATAATTATTTGTGAATTGTTTAAGTATAATTACTTAATGGAAGTAATTAGGGAAGTAATTACTTAATGTAAATTAATGGAGATTAATGTAATTTGTTTAAGTTGATTAATTAAGTTTAATTAACTTTAACACTAAGTGATTCGATAATAATTACTTATTGTAATTAATGGATTGAAATTACTTAGGGTAGTAAATTACTGGATGTTATTCATCAAGGGTGATAAATAATTATGGTAAAAAATTAATTAATGAAGTAATTAAGGGTTAATTACTTAAATGTAATTAAAGGATAATTAGAATGATATGGGAAGCCTTTGATTAATTGTTATCCCTGATATGTGGTTCGTGATTCTTTGTGATCTGATATGTTTGGTTAAACTTTGATGATGTGGGTAACTAGTGATGATGAATTACTGTGAAATCACGTATTTTAAGTTGAATTTTATTTCACTTGAATAATTTAAGTTAAGTTGACATTGGTTTCGAAGAGACCGGAGTCGGGTATTAGAGAATACCCGAAACCACTTCGATTCTTTAAAATTTAATATGGGAATTAGTAGGCTGAAATGGAATGATTTAAGGAAATTGGGCCATTTAATCTACGTTTTGGCATTTTGACATTGATAATGTAACGACCCTAGATTTTTATTTAATTTAAGTTAATAATTAAATAAATTTTTGAATAAAAATAGTAAATTTAATTTGAAAAGTGATGCGAGTTTCCCCGGATTAAAATAAATTCTATGTTAAATCAATTAAAATCTAAAATATTGTATATATGTGATTAGATTCAAATTTCAAGTAAATGGTTAATAATGATTTGAATTTATGAAATAAATACAAGACGATAAGTATTGAAGTAGAATAATTATAGAATCTTATTTAAAATAATAGAACAAAAGCAAAGACAAATATCAATTAATGCTTGAATCTCTAGCATATCATGTATATCATTTCGGCCACCAAATAAATAAATAAACAATTTCTAGTACAGATATATATATAACACCACTATCTTAAAAACTTGTACAGCCGAAAGGAAAACAAAGATATAAACATCATGTTAAAATTTGAATTCATTTTATATCACAAAGCATGTGAACAAAGCATAAGTATATTGTACATGCTAATAAATGCATGTAGCATTAGTACACTACACAAAAGCAAGTCAGCCACCATAGAAAGAAAATATCACTGCTATGTTGTACTAAAAGAAGCATTACCCTGTAATTCGTTCACTTTGCATATATCAATCTCCATCATTTTCATCTTCGTTCCATTCTAGCTGAGAAACTAAAGTAAATACCATTTAAACTGAAACAACAACTTAGATCAAAACAAATTGATGCAACCAAAGTCTTCAAACCTGGGAAGATATCAAAGCCTGGGAAAACAAGAATAAAAGCCTGTTCATCAGAAAACTTTATTTATCTCTGGAAACAATGGTGAGCAACTTTTGTTTTAAAACTTAAAGGTTTGAATCTGCTGAATACTTACCTGTGAGTAACATAAAATTTAAATAGCTTAAGTATATCTTTATGTTGCTTGTTCATCTCTGAAACTAGTATATGTGTGAGTAAACTCCTACCTAAACACACTCTATTCTGTTTGTTTATTTATGCCGTGAGTGATATGTGAACCTGTTTTGAATATACCTTTGAACAAGTATGGTGGTATCTATATGATTCCCCTGTGAATACTGTTGTCTGCAGTATATTTACAATTGCCTTTGTTCCTGTTTTCTTCGAACCCAAATATGCAAGCAAATTTATTTCTCTTGATCCAAGAACAGTTAGACTATACAATATAAACGAACATTGTTTGTTTGATCTGGAACTAAAATTTAAAAATTCATTTAAGTTAAAACAACTTATAATTATCTCTGGAAACACAAAATAGCAGAGCAATCTCGAAATAAGTCAAATTTTAACTATCATGATTCACGAATTCAGGAATGTGAATCGATTGCTTTAACTAAGACTCGATTTTTGAAACTAAAATCGCAATTTTAAGTAAGGTATTGAAGGAGCAGTTTGGGTTTGACCGGGAAGGGAAAGTTTGAGTTTTTTTGACGATCTGTGTAACTGGAGAGGTCGAGACTTGGGCTGGAGGTGGAGGAATGATCGGTGGGTCGGGGAAAAATGACCGGGATGGCTCTCGTGTACTGTGGGGATGGCGGCGATCGTTTTATTTTTGTAAACCTAGTTTAGTGTAGTGGTGGAAAACTGGATCGGGATGGTCGCGATAGTGGACCGAGCTGCACGAGCCTCTAGGGGATAGTAGAGGGGTTAGCGACGAGTGTTTGGCCGGAGTTTCACAGGTGATGGTGGTCGGAGGATCGGAGACGAAGTTGTTCCAGGTTTTTGGAATTGGTGATGTTCTCTTGTTCCAGGTTTCAAACTTAAGCTCGAATTCGATTTCGATGGGGTGGTGGAGTTCTGATGATCGTAAGTCGATCGATGGATGGACTTCGACGTGCTCGACATCGTAGCGTCATCTAGAGGGGATCAACGGCGTTGTGCACGTGGTCGTGCACGTTTTCGTGCATACGTACAGATTTGTGTCGTGAAGAACGGGGAAGGAGATAGGAAGACTCGGAGTTGAACACGTGAAATGATGAGTTTTCTCGAAGCAAGAGTGGGTTGCGAGTTTACTCGGGGATGGACCCGAGAATTTTAGTGGTTGGCTCGGGGATCATACTCGTTTGTCTCGAGTCAAGAATTTGTTCCAGTTTTTTTACCTGAACTGTTCTGTTTTGAAAATTAAAACTAAATTTAAATTTTTAATCAAGTTTTAAAACTAAGTTTAAATCAAATAGCATTTTAACGTAACTTGTCTTCAAATAAATATTTGAATCGGATTTGGATAAAGTTCTTGTATAAGCTGATATTTAAATTTGGTAAATATTTAAATAAATGATCATTTTTGAATCTTAAGTTCAAGATGAAATTTAAATCTAAATTTGGAAGGGTAATGTTTTAAATACACTTTGATATTAATAAAGTCATTAATAAAAGAAAAGGAGTACCTTAGAGGTAATTAAGGTAATTAAGAGATTTAATTAATAATAAAGAAAATGGTTTATCTTTTAGTTGATGAAACCTTAAATAATTATTAATTGATTAATGAAAGTGATTAAGGTTAATTAATTCATTATTAAAGGTTAATTAATAAATGATTAAGGGATAATAAATCAGAATGATTTGTAATTAAGTAATTAACCAAGATTTGTAGTTTATTCATAAGTAATTAATCTGGTATAACTTGAATTAATCAGATAATTAAACTAATCCTACTTATGGATGTTTGAAATTCTTTTGAATGGTTGAATTGTTTGATATCCCTGATATATGATGCTCTGTGATATACCCTGATTATGTTGTGATCTGTAATTTACTTATCTGTGATATATATCTGTGATTTGTAAATGAACGATAAGCGTTATAGTTATATCGCTTATCAACTATATCCTGTATTTATATCTGTGATAAATGATGTTGCACTATTGTGTGAAACCCCTGGACTACACTTTTACACACACAAATATGGATTTCACGTGGAAATCGGTTAAGTCACAGATGATTTAAATTTAATATTTTTGGAAATTGAAATTTTAATTTCAATTGATTTTGGGAATGGATTTGGGTTAAATGTGAAAGCTTTTGAAAATGAGTTTTTAAGAGAAAAGTTATTTTTAATAACTTAGTAAAGCTTTCAAATTTTAAATAAATTAATTTGAATTTGAATTCAGAATTTGGAATTGAATTCCATAATTGGAAATTATTGTTAAAGATGTTAGGAATGTGTTTATATGAATTGGAACCATTTTTAAAATATTGGTTTGAGAATTTGGATTTAACCCAAGACTTTAACTCGTATAAATGAGATCAAATTTTCCGAAGTGAAACTGTTTGTTTCCAAATGATAAAAGCTTTCAGATAAAAGAAGAAATTCCAGTTTAACTAAGGGAATTTCAAGTTTGAATTGAAAAATGGTTTTTCAAGCTATGAATGAAATTGTTTTTGAAAGCTATGAATTGAATCTGTTTATTTTTAACAGATTAAAAATAATGATTTGTTAAACCATTTGAAATGGAATTGTTTTGAAAACTGTAAGTTAAATCTTTGTTTCAAAGATTTAACGAGTTAATCAAATTGGAATGGGAATTAATTTGGAAAATCTGTGAATGAATCTTTTGTTTAAAAGATTAAAATGTGGAAAATTGTTAAACCATTTAAGGTTGTTAAAATGAATCTTTTTGTTTAAAGATTTGAAAATGGTAATCGGTTAAACCATTTGATGAAAAGTTTTGGGTAATAAGTTGTGACTTAATTGAAATCCCAATATCCATATGTTTTAAAGTATTGCGCTCATTATTCGGTTTAGCCGGGAGAGGACCTTTGTGTCATATAACCCGTTCCGAATACTTATACGTCGTATATGGATAGCATTTGAAGACCGGTGGTGAAGACCGGATATTTGCGAAAACGAAAGGACAACTCGTCGAATGTCTCTGCATCGACCGGCCCCGATATAGAGATTTTATCACCCTTTGTGATGGGAAGTCCGGACGGGATCGTGAATACCCGGATTTGCAAGGGCTTCGTAAGAAGTGCCTTCGGTTCTGTTCGAACCCGGAACAGACTTGTATGGATACATGTCTGACATTACACTTTGAGATATAAAGCCGATTTCTTTCAAATACATCTCTGTTGGTGGCGGAGAATTTATTCTCTTAGCTTAACACCCTTCTCTGAGACGTACGAGCTCAGAGGTTATGTAGTTGAAATTTATCAGCGATATATCCCAATTTGGTAATGTGACATGCTGAGTGTAGTTGTGTGATGATCATCGTTTGATCATTTGTGATATGATCATTTGTTTGATCATTTATCTTTGTGATCATAGGTTGATCATCTGTTGACCCAAAGCATGGCTTTGTGACAAAGCGTAGCTTTGTGGACGAGACTTCGTCAGGGCCTCACAACCCGGAAATGGTCGAAACAGGATCGTTGCGGAAAGGTTATGAGGGTCGCGCCCTTTAGGGTATGTCATTTCCTTCTGGAAAGGGGTGGTATTATGGTATGGAGCCCAGATACTTACTCATGTGGATACACTTTCTTTATGATGTGTGATGTTGGATATCGAGCGCTCGGATAAAGGTCCCAAAGGACCGGGAGGTGGCATATTCGTGAGTTACCTGTTACAGGGGTAACCCGGCTTTGTTGGCAGAGAGCAGTTTGTCTCTCGGGACGTCCCGCCAGAGGCGTTCCCATGCGGCGGAAGGAAGTTCCTTAGCCTGACCATTTGTTGGCAAATCCATTTTCCAATACGAACTTTGTACGGTTTTAGTTGTAGAACCTGCCATCTAATATGGTAGCTATAGTAGGCATAGTATAATGGTACCTATGCTGGCTAAGATTAATATTATGCTTTCAAATTGTTTTCCACTATGCACTAATAATAATATCAAAATGATTTGAATTTGCGTAGTAAGCATCTTTGACTAACATAAGAAGAAATCTCCTCCAAGTCTGCGTTTGCATTGTGTGTGTGGTGGGAGGTCTTATGGTAGTTTCATTTTCCAAAAGCATTGCGGTTTTCAATGTTTAAATTCTTTTGTGTTTGTTTTAAAGATAAACTGTTTTTGTTGCTCACACCAGTCCCATGACTGATCCGGAGTTTATTGTTCCTTTCCTAAACTCTGGGTGCCCACTATTTTCCACACGGGCAGTCTAGAGTTGGGTTTTCTCAGATATTCAGGTTTGGTAGATTATCTGGAGCTAGTCAGTTCTTGGAGTTCATGGATTGACGTTGCTTATCTTGGAGCATTCTATTGGAGATATTCTATCCACTGCTGGTGTTATC
Organism: Allium fistulosum; assembly: GCA_030737815.1. NCBI lineage: Eukaryota > Viridiplantae > Streptophyta > Magnoliopsida > Asparagales > Amaryllidaceae > Allium > Allium fistulosum. Next base: position 1,089,513,037 of record CM060903.1, on the reverse strand, counting down.
TATTTTCTTTCCGCTGCTATTTCTTGTATCATATCTCTGATGTATATTGGTATCTGTTGTATCATTCTGTTGTATCATACTGTATCGGATTTTGTATCTATCATTGTATCAATGTTATATATATTGATATATTCTTTTTCCGCTGTGTTGTTTACTTATTGTTGTTATAGCTCCGGCGAATCGGATTTGAACGGTCGAATCTGCGGCATTCTAGTACAATGTGAAGTACGGATGTTGGTTTTCGAGCGCGAAAATCCGAGTCGTTACAGATAACAACATGTGAAGTTGTAGATTGATATAAGCTACCCCGGGTCTATATAAGTCGTATGTTGTGTATTTCATGTTAGATGGGTTTACTCACGCTGGTTTCCAGCCTGACCCGGGTGTTACTTTGATGTAATGCTCGGGTCAGACCGAGTATTACAGATTTTCAGGTAAGGACGTTCTGGAGCTCAGGGATGGCGAGCTGGATGGCAGGACGTATCGAGTGTTCCGCTGTGACTATTATTTCTGTTTATCTGAGATATATTTGATTTGTATATGCTCAGTATTGTGTATGAGAGTAACTCTGATGTATTATAAATGTAAATTGACAGATACAGTATTCTTTTGTAAACTGTTATTATTTGATATTATATTTTGTTCTGCTGCGAATGTGAGCATCTGTGTTATGTTTTCTATTTCTTTTCTTCTATCTCTTCTTCTTTTCATAACTATCTGGAATTTTCGGGTTCGAAATTTCCGGGTCGTTACAGTTGGTATCAGAGCGAGGTTAAGTGAAAACCTTGGCTCTGGTGGGTCTACTCATCTAGAGATAGGGTCAATAGTACCCTAGAATAAGTTGAGTGTATACATATATATATGAGAGCGTACTTGTTATTTTCTTATATAAGGATTTTAAATGATTTTATGTAAGAATATATTTTGATATATATAAAGCAATATTTCTTACTAATAAATGTTAAAGTTATTGGTTGTTAAGTTATTGGAATTAAATAAAATAATGAAAATTAAGTGGTAATAGTAATACAACCAAATTGAAATTGGATGAAGATAAATTTGAAATGGGTCCAAACTGAAATTAAAATCCTGAATTTATAGAAATGTTTTCAGAATAAAGATAATAATAAATTGGTTTCCAAATATGATAATCTTGGTTATTATCATAAATGGTTGTTGTGTTTAATAATAAGATGTGTATTAATGAGCAAGCAAAATAAAATGTGCTAAGGATATAAATTTAGTTGAGTATAACCTGTAAATTAGAACGGATTTAAATTGTGGAGTTTAAAACCTAAGTTTAGAAACATTGAATTGTTTCAAAGTGTTTAAAGAAAAGAATAAATAATATTGTTCAGAATATATTTGAATGTGATCTTATTTTAAAATAAGAAGTTGTTTGAAAACTTAAAATGAGAACTGTCTTAAATTAAACCCAAAGATGGTTTGAAATAAACTCTAAATGTTGAGTTTTAAATTTGGAAAATGAGATGTGATATCCAAGATGATAAGTTTTGAAGATTATTAATGTGAAGTTTAAAATTGAATGGGAATCCAAGTTGGGTCAAGTTGATTGGATTAAGTTGAATTTAACTTAAGGAAAGTTAAATAAGTTTGGAATAAACAACCTGAATTGGAAATTTCAAGATGAAATTGAGATTTAACTTAGGAAAGTTAAATGGGTTGATTTGATAGGGAATTATATGTGATCTCAAATAGGATTGGAATCTGGAATGGGTAGTAGATGATGAATGTCTTAAATAAATTGGATGATAGATTGGGGTAATATCTATCCCAGTATTGGAATTAAATGGAATTTTGAGAATTGAACTCAGAAATTAAATTGTTTAAAGATATTGATTTGAAGATAAATGTTAATTGGATTAAGGGAACAAATCAACATTTGAAAATTTAACTCGAATTTATATAATTCGAGATGGTTTTAAATTGAGATTTAAATTGAATTAGTTCAAACTGAATTTGATTTGAACTAATGGTAATTGTGATTTATTATGGATAAGTATAAAATTCAAATGAGAAATTTGAATTGGGTTAATTTGTAATAAAATTGAAGTTATTCAAATTGGGATTGAGTCAATTTAAATGTAAGTGGAAATTTAAATTGAATTTATAGAAATGGAGATGGGGTATTAAACAGTTTGACTCTGGACTATTTTCAAAATAAATTGTTTAATATAAACCTATTTTTCCAAACTATTTACTACACAACTATTCTTTTTAAACCTAAAACTATCTTAAACATGTTTTACAATTACTTTGGAACTATTTAACTATTTTACAACTGTTTTATAAACTAATTACTATTTTTCTACTACTTTATAAACTGATTACTGTTTTTCAACTATTTTATAAGTAATTACTATTTTCCAATTATTTTACAGTTACTTAACTATTTTACAGCTATTTTACAAATTAATAATCATCTTTCAACTGTTTATCTATTTTTAAAAATTTTAAAATTTTCAAGCTATTTTGTAAATATAAACTGGTCGGAGATCAAACTGTTATTGAGTAAATACCCAACTGGGATAAGAATTGAAGTGATAACCCAAGTGGGGATTTAGCCAAATGTGAATAAGTGGATAAAATTTAAGTGAAGGTGAATAGAAAGGAAATTGATTTAACTGATAATCAATGAAGATAAATACGTAGGATGTACGTATATTATTCTATTCGCATAGTGATTTGATCCAGATTCGAGCACAGAATTTCGAGATAGTATTATCGATCCGAGTTGGGATTTTTCGCTCGATTTTCGACGGCGAACCTGGATATTAATTTTTGATTGGTTCTGGATATTCTCTATCATAGGTGTGACTATGCAAGGAGAATGACGATTTCTGATCAAGAAACCAGATCTGAGTCCGCACTAGGAAGTCGGGTGGACGATATTAGTTCGGAAGTGAAATTGTGTGATCGAGTGAGCGATCAGATTGGTATTGCGTACGAATGATATGGGGACATCGTACGGGTTTGAATGAAATTGGCATTGAAAATTTATGAATAAAAATTGAAAAGATTTTTGAAATTGAAAGTATATTTTAAGAAATTGACAATGAATAAAGGTGGAAATTGATTTTTAAAGTTGTAGATAAAAGGTTATAAGATGATTTTTGAAATGGGAAATATATTTGTGAATATATGAGGAACTAAAATAAAATAAATTTAAAATTTATATTTCTATGGTAGAAATTAACTTTATGAAAATAAAGTGGAAATTGAATATTTTTCTGAGTTAAAGTTTACTTTATAATAAAAGTAAGAAATTTGGCAAGTGACTTTATAAAGTAATCAAATTTGAATATTTGATTGGGAATAAACAAAGTTACGTATCTTTGTTATATATGATAAAACTCCCCTTATTGAATCCATTGCCAGAAAAAAAAATGTTTTTGGAAGTTTTGAAGTATACAAAGGAAACTTATATAAGTATAAAGTGATTTAAAGATTTCCCAAGAAAATTATATATATGAATATATATATATAAAAGATTTTATGGAAATGGTTTTGAGAAAAAGGTTTTGTGAACCTTTGGATTTGGAAAAGGCTTTTGATTTTTGGATAAAATCAATTTTGGGATTTGGGAAAGCCTGATTTGTGAATTATCGATTTTGAGAATCGATTTTGTGTAAAAGCATTTATATGAGATTCATACTAGGTGTATGATTTGAAAAATACTATATGTGTATAGTATAAAGTGTTTTGAGATTTGCTCTAGGGAAAAAGGCGCTCCCTTGAAATGAACTTCTCAGGAGTGCCACTGGGTGGTACTGCCTTGAGCCCCAAGGGGGGGTTTCTAAAGTTAATCATGTGAGGAGTCCGGACAAAACTAGTTCCTGAGGATTATTTGTGTAGCGAAAGTCGAGGGGCTGGTGCCCACAGAGGCATTTGGGTTATGCTGTGACGACAGTGTAACTCGATGTCACTGCGATCTACTGCAGACCATAGCGAAAGTCGCGTGAGCCGCTGAGAGCCAAGAGTCTATGTTTGATTTTATATCGGTAGACTGCGACACTATGGTAACATAGCGAAAGTCTTGTGTGCCGCTGAGAGCCAACAGTCTGCGTTTGATTTTATATCGGTAGACTGAGACCTATGTAGGAGTGGAGAAGTTTCATTTTGACAGCGAAAATCGTTTGTGCCGCTGAGAGCCAACAATTACATGGACTTTTGCTGCGACGGCAACGTAACCCTGGATGTAACTGCGATCTGTTGTGGGTTCCATAGTGTAATCAGTTACATGGACTTTTGCTGCGATGGCAACGTAACCCGTGATGTAACTGTGACCATGGATGGGAGTGATGATCTCCAGAGCATTTTCACCAAAGATATTTCCTCTATTTTCGAAACTGTTTCCTATATTTTCAATAAAATTATTTTCGAATATTTTCACTGGATGTTGAAATGGGTCTGCTGAGTACTTACAGATTTTCAGTCCTACGCCTGATCAACGTATGACCGAATTTCTGTAAGAACGAAGATGGACTTGTCAAAGCATCGAGTTATAAAAGTATTTTTATAAAACAGTTTTAGAAATATTACATAGATTTTTAAAAGTAGTTTAATAATGATCAAAGAAAATTTATCTGATTTTAAGCATTTTAATAAATCTAGCTTCATTCCTTTTCGGGGACGAAAAGATTCAAAGGGGGAAGGAATGTGACATCCCGGAATTTTGAGCAATATCAGTTTAATAATCTATATTAAATATTAAATTGATTTGATATATAATTGTTAATAGAATATGAATTGAATTGATAATTTTCTTTTAAATGAATATTTAACTGATAAATTATCTTTTAAAGGCTAATAAATTGTTTTCTATTTATATATATATATATATATTTGTATATATGGTAAATAGTTAAAGTCTATGTAAATTTTAACAGATAAGGATATGCCTTCAAACTCTAATCTTTTAGTAATTTGGAAAATTTGATTTAATTCAATATTTAATAAATAATCAGTTAGCTTTAGAATATACGCAGGACTTAAAAGTTAAAATTGTTTAAATGGTTTTAAATTAAATAAAAAGGTTTGTTGTTGTTTTTAGAGTATAGCTTAATAAAATTAGTAATTAAGTGACAAATTCTTTTATGAATTATTTTAATGTAATAATTAGCTTTATTTATAATATGATGTCTATACAAGTAGGTTTTATTATAGATAAAAATTGTTATATATACTGTAAAAAGAAGTTATGCTTTTACAAATTATATAAATCCCTCATATTAACAATACTTATAGATAACAAAATATACCTTATAAATATTTAAAGTAAGTATAAATAAAATAATAATAGGTAATTAATTATTTGATAGTTTGAGTTTTTAAAATAAAATATAAACACACTTGTGTTAGAGATAGAAATAATTATGCAAGCTAACCATAACAATAATCATAACAATTACAAAGTAAAAACTTGAGTAGAATACTTTATACTCTATAGCAAAATACATGGGCATGCATGGAAATCACCTAGTACAAGACAATAAGATAAGGTAAGTTAAATATTATTTTCACTATAGCAAAATGTATATGTTGCAGGCTTAAAAAATCACTTAGGTACAAGATAAGATAAAACTTAAGCAAAGTATTTTATACTTTATAGCAGTTTATACTGGCAGGTAAGTAAAAATCACTTAAGTACAAAATGAGTAAAGGCAAGTAAATGTTATTTTTATAACATGGTATATGGTGCAGGCAGTAGAACCATCTATATACATACGAATAGAATTGAGTATGTATGCTTAGCATCTAAGAATAAACCAGGTAAGACTAAAAATATCTATGTACTAAAATAAGATAAGGTTGAGACATATAGTACATTAGCATTTAATGTTTCCCATCCTAGCAAAGCAAAGCCTGTTCTAGATATATTTTCAGCCCCCAAAGTGGAATAAAAATCTCTGAAATTTTGTGTACTTAGACAGTAAACAAATATGTATGCTTGTTTATTTATCAACTTTGCTTCATTTTATTTCGTATACAAAAAGCTTAGCAATTCTAGTTTCTAAAAGCTTAAACAAAAGATAACCTGAAACAAAATAAGAAGAGCCAAAAACATTTCAGTTCAAATCAAAAATAGAAGCATCTCAACTACAACAAGTTTCCAGTTCAAAGTTTTCAGAAATCAAACTAAAATATGCAAGTTTCTAAGGCCAGTTTTCAAGTTCCTGTTTCAAACAAGAAAAGAGCAAGCTTTCTATTTCTGAAAGCCTGGTGAGTGAACTTCTACTTTAAACTTAATCTGTTTATATATGTGATTGTATGTGAGGGTCCTCGAAATTTGGTGAGTAGTATGCCTTGTATGTTGTTTAGAGATGATTATATGTGTATATGGGTATGGGTGTGCATGTCTCTGTGTGTTTATATATATATATATACACACATAGAACTCTGTTCCTATTTTACAGGTTTAAAACTTGACCCAAAATCAATTTCTTTTTTTTCCTGATCTTCTATAAGCTAAAATTTATAAACAAGTTAAGTTAGGAATAGCAGAATAATTGGTTTAAAAATAGTATCAGGTATTGTAACTTCGTAATTATTTCAAGATTAGGAAATTACAGTGGAAAATAAATTTTGGTCAGAAATCAATCTTTTAAATTCCATGCTTTAATTATCTTAACAGATTCGTATTACTAAATGGTGATTTTTAAAGTTAATATCATGATTTTTAAACAAGTAAATGGTGAGATATCTCGAGATGAACGGGAAATGCAATATCGTCGATTCCCAACGGTAGGCGAGGTGATAGTCATCGTGATTGGAGCTGAAGATAGCTGGAAGGAAGGAGATCATAGGAAAAATAATGGTTGAATTTATAATTCGTTGTGGTGGCGGCAGGGCGATGAATTAGGGTTTTAGCGTGAAGTTTGTTGACATTTTTCATTGGGCTCGCGCGTCGTTGATGGTGGTCTAACGGCGATCGGACCAAGGGGGATAGGAGCGTGGCGAGGTGACGTAGCTCGTGGTCGGTTAGCGTGAGCTTTGGGGATCGAGATCGTCGGCGCGAGATGATTTCAACGATCGAGTTCTGGGTTCCTGTTGTGCTCGATTGCTCGATTTTGATTTGTTGGTTCGTACTGGGTTTTGGGTGGTTAGAGATGGTCGGCGTGTCGTGGGCGATTGGGTGGTGTCGTCGAAGATGGTCGGAGCAGTTTCGAACGAGTGTGCACGTGTACACGATGGAATCGTATATCTGGAAGATGATGTTGGTTTGAGAAGATGAAGTTGGATTCGAAGTTGAACTCGAAGAGTTTGGGGGTTAAACTCGAAGTAAGTTAGGCTTTTACTCGAAGTAAAATTTATATTGCTCGGGTGACAATTGTTTACAGGCTTAAAAATTTAAAACAGAAACCTGTTCTGTTTCATATTTTTTTTAGTAAAGTTTAAATGCAAACGGGAAATTTAAACTAAGTTTAAATCTGTATTTAAGCTGGAAATTAAAGGAAAGTTTTAAATTGAAATTGTTTAAAATAACTTGGAATGTTTAAAGTGTATTTTTAAACCGATTGGAACATAAAAATGAATTGGGTTTTAAATTTCTTTAAAACTTCTTTATAAGTGGATATTTCTTTAACTTGTGGGATAAAAGGTTTGAATTGTTTTTTTTTAAAACTTTGTTAGATAACTTATAATCTTTAATTTAAAATGAAGTTTTAAAATGAGATCTAAAGTAAATTTGAAGATAAATCGTTTTAAAATACTTTGATTAAGTAAGAAATGTTTTCTTAAACTAAATAATAATTTTAAAGATAATTATTTGTGAATTGTTTAAGTATAATTACTTAATGGAAGTAATTAGGGAAGTAATTACTTAATGTAAATTAATGGAGATTAATGTAATTTGTTTAAGTTGATTAATTAAGTTTAATTAACTTTAACACTAAGTGATTCGATAATAATTACTTATTGTAATTAATGGATTGAAATTACTTAGGGTAGTAAATTACTGGATGTTATTCATCAAGGGTGATAAATAATTATGGTAAAAAATTAATTAATGAAGTAATTAAGGGTTAATTACTTAAATGTAATTAAAGGATAATTAGAGTGATATAGGAAGCCTTTTGTAACAACCCGGGTTTTCATAGCAGTTGATTTTCGTCAAATGACGATTTAATTTGTTACGTCATTTGTTAGACAATTACAATTGGAATTTCATTCGAGTGAAATTCGTTTATAAAGATTTGTTAAGTGTTTTTATCAGTTGTAAATTCTTTTATAAAATGGTTATTGGAGTTTCTATATCGAGTAGAAATTCTTTTGAAATTTGTTAAAGGATTTATGGGCTTTGAACTAAATAGTAGCCCATGTTTTAATTGACGCCGTGAAAAGTCACAAGGCTATTACCCGTTCCTCTTTATCTTAGTTTCATTTTTCGAAAACCCTAGCTAAACAAACGAAAAGAGAAATGGCGGCTCTGTTTTTCGTTCGTTCCTCTTGCTTCAACATTTAGGGCTTTAGTGAATTCAAAGAAGTGACTTCAAATGCTCGTTTGAGTCCGTCTCCGCTTCGATACGAGGGGATCTCAGCTGCGATGTCGAATTCGTACTCTTCAAAAACAAAGGTGAGTGATTTTTATTCACTCACATCTAAATTCAAACCACTATTTTACTCAATTCGAATTCCTGTTTTTGTGTTCGTCCGATTGCTGTTTGACTTCGCTTCGGCAGTCGATTTTGTTTCGATGAATGATGTTTTTTTTTTCTGGGTTTTGATTCTTGATGATTTAGACGATGTTGATTTTGTTCCTGCTGTCATCGGCTTTGAATTGATTTTTTCTTGATGTTGTGTGAATCATAGCTTTGGAAAAAAAAGGGCAATGCATATTTTTACTGCTATTATATCTGCCTGGGGTTTTTACATGTACATGCAACATTGTCATTAATTTCATTGCCCATTTAGTGTTGAAGAGTTCAATGAAGATGTAACATTGATGTTGTAACTCCAGTTGAAATATCCATCAATTCACATTTGCCGAACCCTTGAGTAGTAGTTGGCTGCATCACTGGTGTCCACTGCATTCTTCGTTGCATATCAACCTGTGACCATTCATATTGTTGCATTGGGAGTACTCCACTATATTCATTTGGCTGCACTTGCATTGTTCACTTATGCTTTGATAACTATTACCTAACCTTGGCACTGCCTTCATGTAAAAACATTGAAATCTGGATAGAGATATTGACCACTGTGTACACTGTTTAGTTTTATATCCCTGCATAAAATTTATACCTGTGATTGTACATTCATTTTACCCAGATCAGTAGTATGCATTGTCACACTAGTTCATGACATTTGTGCGCTACATAATTTGCTGAGACTATGCTTGTACATGTCTCTCGTATCACAGTTTCTTACTTGTTTGGTGCGTGCCTTGATATTGACAGTGTAAATGTGAGGCTGTCCAGTCAAGTCTCATGTTTGCACTGTCTAGGTTCATGTTGCATTTTTCCCTGTAGTACACTTGTACTTGTTTATGAAAATCCCTGACTTTGGCCATTGACTGTTAGCATCATTTTTGACTTTAACCTTTTCATTTACTTGAATCAGGTGTATTTGCTTGCATCCATATTGTCACTGTATCAGTTGTGATATAGTTTGCAATTGAGTTGAATTTGGTCCAATTCCATCGAGTTGTTTCACTGTGCACTGTTGCATTTATTTTGTTTGCACTGTGAATTTTGTGCATTGGTCTCTGAGCTTTGCCGAGTGTATTTCTTTATACTGTTGCATTGGGTTGAGTCAGGACAGCAGTGACTTGACCTTTACATTATGGTTGTTTTTTTATTCACTTGTGTTGAATCCAGTCTGTCGCTCGGATTTGACCTTGTGCTTCACAGACTTGATTGTGCATACTTGATGCCTTGATTTCATTTTAACTTCACTTAATTTGAAACTTGAAAAACATGTTGTTTGAGTACATGTTGAGTTTGTTGCATTCGAGCTCCTTCATGATATTTTCATGTTGTTGCCAAACTTGTTATGTGCAGCTCACCATTGATACACTGTTGAAGCTGCATCTTTTGGTCTACACACCCATGTGCCTTCTTTGTTTCATTTTGTTCTTTTGGTTCCACTGCATAGCTTTGAGCCTCCTTGCTTATGCTCAGATCATTTCGAGTTTTATGTTAGCATCTGAGTTATTGTGCATTTATGCACTATGTTGAGTCTGAGTTTTGTATTTTGACATTGGCATTCCTGCACCGTGTTGAGTTCGAGTATACTCCTTCGATCATGTTGGCTTGAGGTCTTTGCTTGTTAAGGCTGCTGCTCGTATGTTCTAATCTGATGTATATCGCCTGACCATTCAGTTTGCATACATATTCATCATGTCCAATGTGTATATGCACAGTTTCATACATGTGCCATTTTATTTCTTCTCTGGTCTGTTGGCCCTGTTGTGTTTCACTGCATCTTTGTAGCGGCGAGGCAGTACACGCGTGCGTGTACTGCAGCCCTAACAGGATTGACAGATTTAGTTGATATTTCGATCGTAAATTATTTCGTTGGTTCAATTCAATATTTTGAGGTTGTAATTGAAATGGTTCATTTCGATTGAGTTGTATCCGTTGGATTTTGGATTCATTGATCTTCTGAATATTCCATAGACTGTATTGGCGAGGCAGTACACGTTAGCGTGTACTGCAGCCAATCAGCATTGTTGTTTTTAAATTGGCATTTCAATTGTTTAAATTGATTTGGATTGTTGATATGTTGTTTAACACTGTATAGTGTTATAATTGCCGTTATCCAATCCTCGTATCGAGAGTTGGATATACGAGATTCTGTAACTGTCGCCTAGTTGATATTTGATTATTATTGATTCTGTGCACTAATAAACTGGTTTGAATTAGACTGACCTGGGTATTATTTTCTTTTGAATGTAATACTCGGGTCAGACCCGAGTATTTCAGGTTGTAGATTTCTTTCTTTGAGTTGCTGTTCGGGATTGAAGACTTTTCACACCTTCTGAAGTTGTCAGTGTCATTTTGTAGTAGTCGTGTCATTGTATAGAACGATATGTATTCATGTATATTAGTCGATAATGTACTTGTATATATAACTTCTAGAGTCGACAGTGGTAGTTGTATCATATGTATTGTGTCAACTATGTATTAACTGACATCATTTATATATATATGAGACTTTTGTTTTAATCTGTGTTCCGCATTTATATTATCTGTGTTATTGTTATATCTAATGTCCTAAACTATTATGAACTATCGTAGTTTGTTTTATACTGATAATTGGGTGTGTCGATGGGAGTAAATAAATGATAGATGAAAAATAAAAAGTATATACCACTCCTGTCGAGATAACCAATATTAGTGTAAGGTCAACTACGGATGGTCGCTCCTATCCAGCCTTATTCTTCGTAATAATAGACAGTATTTCCTTTAATACTCTTTGTTATTATGAGCATAGAGGTGGGGCGTTACACCTTTGATTAATTGTTATCCCTGATATGTGGTTCGTGATTCTCTGTGATCTGATATGTTTGGTTAAACTATGATGATGTAGGTAACTAGTGATGATGAATTACTGTGAAATCACGTATTTTAAGTTGAATTTTATTTCACTTGAATAATTTAAGTTAAGTTGACATTGGTTTCGAAGAGACCGGAGTCGGGTATTAGAGAATACCCGAAACCACTTCGATTCTTTAAAATTTAATATGGGAATTAGTAGGCTGAAATGGAATGATTTAAGGAAATTGGGCCATTTAATCTACGTTTTGGCATTTTGACATTGATAACAACATGTGAAGTTGTAGATTGATATAAGCTACCCCGGGTCTATATAAGTCGTATGTTGTGTATTTCATGTTAGATGGGTTTACTCACGCTGGTTTCCAGCCTGACCCGGGTGTTACTTTGATGTAATGCTCGGGTCAGACCGAGTATTACAGATTTTCAGGTAAGGACGTTCTGGAGCTCAGGGATGGCGAGCTGGATGGCAGGACGTATCGAGTGTTCCGCTGTGACTATTATTTCTGTTTATCTGAGATATATTTGATTTGTATATGCTCAGTATTGTGTATGAGAGTAACTCTGATGTATTATAAATGTAAATTGACAGATACAGTATTCTTTTGTAAACTGTTATTATTTGATATTATATTTTGTTCCGCTGCGAATGTGAGCATCTGTGTTATGTTTTCTGTTTCTTTTCTTCTATCTCTTCTTCTTTTCATAACTATCTGGAATTTTCGGGTTCGAAATTTCCGGGTCGTTACACGGACTGTTGAGAACGCATCGCCGCAACGATCGCAACACCGCGAAACAACACTCCCAATTCAAGGGTGTGCACCAATCAAAAACAAGTAATGAGTAGTTTATGAAGAAGTGTGTCCGTTAGAGGTAGTTAACCTCACTGGCCCGGCACGGCTCCTGTTTAAGTCATTTCCAATTTGACATAAGTGTCAAGGTCATCCATTATCGTTCTCTTTCTTCAAATCCAGCAACGTCATCTTTCCAACCACTTCATTCTGGATCACACTCCACGTATAATAGTTATTAAAGTGGTTTTCAGTTTAGATAGAGAGTATGTCCCTAACCGATCCCGGACTCTTCAATAACTACGTAATTATTACACTGATTGGTCGTTTAATAAACTTTCAAAATAGTTTATATTTCAAAACTAAAATATCATTGCCATTTCAAAACCATATCAATACGATATAACTTCCATTTCAAAACCAAATACGATATCATTTCCATTTCAAATATATCCATCTCAAATATATCCATTTACAAATCTTAGTACTTCAAAGTTATAACGCTTTCTAAATCAAACACTTTGGAAATCATAATTCTTTGGAAATCAAAATTAGAAATCATAATGCTTTGGAATCATAACACTTCCCACTTAACCGTTTAAATATAAATAATGGTATATATAATAAAATAGTTTATAATTTAAAATAGTTCATATAAAAATAGTTATAATTTAAAATAGTTTATATTAAAAATAATTTATATTAAAATAGTTTATATGAAATAAATTTATAAAGTAACCTATATAAATAGTTTTAAATATAATTTAAAAATACTTTATATAATAAAATAGCTTCCTCAAATTTCACAAATCAATTCCAAATCAACACCAATCCCAAAATTTCAAATTTAGACAAATCTCAAATCATCAGTTTCAATTCAATTCAGTTCTCAATAAATTATTATATCGATTTCAAATATAGATTTGAACCACAAATAAACCATTCCAATTTCACTATATTTCAAAGCTTTAAATATTCAACATTTTCAAACTAAATTTGATAATTTCATATATATATATATATATATATATCAAATTCACTTTACTATTATTAAGCTTGAAATATTTACTTAATCATTTCAATATCAGTTAAATAAAGTTCAATTTACAAATTTAAATAAACAAAATATCTCATTTAAATTTATTTAAGTTTGCAATATTCATTTAAGTCACTTTAACCAGATCCAAGTTAAAAATCATATCTTTATAATTTCAATTTTAATAAATTTCAAATCAAACTTATTTAAGTATAATTCTTAAATAAATATAATTTCAAATCAATTTCAAATTTATCTTTCAACCTGTATCATTATAAACCATATATTTGAAAAATATAAATTTTAAACAAATACTTAAACATATTTTATATTGATTAAATCAACTTTATTAAATCAACTTTACTAAGTCTTTAAAAAGCAATATTTATTAAACCATATATTTCTTTCCAAAACCATAGAAATCTTTTTCAAAATATTTATATATAGACCAACGGTGTCTGTATATAATTTTATATCCTATGGTCAAGTGATACGGATATTTATCATTTCAATCCACAATTTAAAACATATTCGGGTATATATCCTTTCAACCCGAAATCCCAAATTCAATTCAATTGAAAATCGCTTGGGTTTATCATTTCAACCCATAACGATTTTCTCCTATTCTACAGATCGTTCGGGTATGTATCATTTCAACCCATAGTGAATTCTATACTAACAGGAAACTTGCAGAGTGATAATAGATGTGATAATAATATAACAATCAATAACAGGCATATATCATCAATGATAAATAACAAATAATGGTGTCAGATGTTACAGGTGAACAGATACAGAAATGGCATATATATAGCAATGTAAATAACTAACAGCAGCATATTTCAATTGTCGTTTCAATTGAAATCAAATTTAATAAATATAAGAACATTAATCGTGAGTGATTGCTCACCTTTCGATGCTAGAGAGATTTGACAAATGAAATAAGTTACGAAATGCAAGCACGACTTCCAAAGCAAAGCTAGATTGGCACAAATTTGACGGATAAGCTGATAAGTAGGAATTGACGAAATCAAATTAGAACTGGATCAATGAAGAAAACTGATATAAATGAACTTATATATATATAACTATAGGGAATCCAAAAGTCAAATCACGGAACCGATACGGAAATCGTTTCGTAGATTTCGCTGTCTCCCGGACCTCGAAACACACAAACGAATATACTGCGGAGATCAACACGACAAGACGATAAAGACGGTATTTAGATATCAGTGGTACGATCATCCGATCAAAAGTCGATAATTGGTACCGAAAATGCTGCCAATTTGTTGAAAATAAGATGAACGAAGTAAGAGTTGCCTAAATTTAGCGAAACAAAATATGACGTCTCACTTAGAAGATGATTTACAAATTTTCTATATAAAAATATTCAGGTTTGGAAAACATTTTATTATCGTCAATTATTAATTGATTTAAATTGAAATAGAATTACACAAGAAAATAAAATTGCATAATTTCAGATGAAAATTTACCAGTTGTTATGTTAAAATAGACGTATTCCAAAAATTAAATTTTCATTTCAAAATTTTATTGTTTAAAAATTCACAAAATTTCAATTAAATCTACCAATAAAACAAATAAAATTTATTAAAATTTACGGGTCGTTACACTAAACGTAAGAAAATAACGCCCTACTGATTATTAACAATGTACTTGCATTAAAATCGGCTATTAGTTGTTTTAATACCCGACATTGGATTTTCAAATGTTGTCTTTTATAGTGAGTATAAAGGACATTGGAATGTCCTAGACAATATGCAGAAACATCTTATTAAAATGTCTAATAAGAAATATGTAAGATGGATTCCTTGTGCATTGGCACTAGGAATTATCGTACATGTTATGTTTTCTACAATATCGTGATTTGTTTATGTATTTGATACATGAAGTAAATAACAAATCCAAATTATGGTCACAAAATGGTAACTTAGAGTGTAAATACATGAATTTTTTATAGAAACAACTAACTCCTTATGAAAGAGTATCTGACTCAGACTTCATATGTGATATTAAGTATGGTATGTTAATATAAAATTCATATTAAAAGCTTGGTTAACAGGCTTTAAGTTGGAAATGTTCCAAATGAGTGATTGCAGATGATTAAAAAAGGCCAAGTACATCGCCTTAAATAACGTTATAATAAAAGCAATGTATATACATAATAAATGCATAAATTTATAATTGAGCTGAGAGTGATACCAAATATTGAGAATCTTATAACATTGTTATATGATAACAATGTCATGATATAGTTCATAACAGAACTTAAAGCTCACTAGAGGTTTAGAGACAATCCAAATTATTCTACATGATCAAGATAGTTTATTGATGTTGGACAGAGTTGATTGACATAATAGATTATTAAAACATAATAGCATACTCATTCACCAGGGGACTGACATGGTTCATTTTAAAGAAACCAATTGGAGAAGTTGGAATAAGATTTCGTAATCGACCCCAAGTGTAATTAGGAGATTGATAGAGTTAGAGGTACGCTCTCGGGGCAATTATGTGATTTGTTACATAAATCTAACTCGATAATCAACCTTTTATCCTTTTTGTTACATACTTTTCATAAAATGTTATAAATAAATAATTATTTTATTTAAGTATATATGTTAGAATATCCATAAATGTTGCGTTTGTGATAGCCATTACAAATAGTTGAAACCATGAGTATTTTATCATAATATGATAAGCACATCATTTTAAATATTCCTAGTCAAGATGTATCGAGACTGGACATCGATGTACCCATTGAGATTAGAGTACGTAACGCTCTCCAAATGCTGAGTAGTGTATTACTTGTCACTACTAGGGGCACCAAGAAGTTACGTAATGGATAGTTATTGAATAACCATGGAATGACCCACTCGATAGTTTTCTGTTGGTTAATATAACTAAGGTCAAAAATAAATTATCAAAGCCACTAATTTATACAGTTCTCTTGACTTGAGAATACTATTGATCTTCAATATGAAAGTTCTACTTTGACTGTAATTAAATCATGGCACTCTGTTTATTGAATGACTATAATTGAATCGATTGGAAATACTGGAAGTGAAACACTATTCAGGAGAGGATTCGTCTCCTTAGTTATATGGGATCAGTACCACGGTCAACTGAAGTCAACTCAAAGTCAAAATCTCTGGCCAGATCAGTTCAGTTAATAATAATTATTACCATTGAACCAAGGACTTTGTGTTTGTACTATAAATTTGAATACATACGGTATTGGAATCTTGACCATTACCGAATTCCATAAGTCCAAAGTTATACAATTTTGATGAAGAGAATTGGTGTATATAATCGTTACTACCGGGTAATGCTTAACAAAGTAAAATTGGATTTTACTGAAACCAAGTAAGCGATAGATTTGCCAAATGTCACACCACCTTCTAAGTGACGTATGAATGTCAATATTCGAATTGTTCAATATTAATCGCTGGCTAAATTTACACCTAAGAGACACACAACCGAAACGTTGAATATTCATTTGACCACTGATTCAATTAATTTATAACCATTATATATTAATTAAATTAACTAATATTTATGAAATATTAGTTATAAAATTTTATTTGATGTATTGAATATGATTAAACAATGTGTTTAGAACATTTATAAATATACTAAAAGATATATGATATCGGTACGTATTTAAATTGGATTTACTTGCAGAATTTTTTTTATGGACTTAAATATGTTTAAGTTCCATGGACAAGCACATAAAAGCTAGCCTTGGTTGCCATAGGTGTGGCTGGCCATGGTATGCAAAAATGAAGGGGATTTCTTTTGATTTAGAAATGAAAAGGCTATGCAAGATATAAGGGTATTAATCACAACATTAACTCTCTTTTCTTTAATAAAATTTAGCACTTTCATTTCTTTAAACCACTTCACTCAAAACCACATTTCTAGACTAGAAAATTTAGGCCATATCTTCCTAAAAATAATAAAAAATATTCCCAAGTTCATGCTACATCAAATTCAACACTATTTGATAGTCGGTGGTCAGCAATTCGGAAGCATGAACCTTTTGATTTGTGAGCTAATTCAAGGAGATCAATTCAACATTTCAACATGTAAGTAAAGTCTTTGGTGAAAGGTAAATCTATGTTTTAATTTTATTATTTCATATATATATATATATATTATGTTATAAAATGTTAGATTACATCACGAACCTTGTATATTGAAATGTTGTCACAAAATTGATTGGTTTTGTGTACCATTGCATCTATAAAAGAAATATATATATATTATAAATAAATAATTTCATTTTATTATTGAACTAAGGCTCGTATTGTTTCTTTGGATTTCCAACAAATGGTCAGGCTAAGGAACTTCCTATGCCACGGTGGGTACGTCCTTGGAATAGACGACCCGAGAACCTAACCGGATCTCTGCCAACACAAGGCCGGGTTACCTCTGCAAAAATAGGTAACTACTGACACGCGTATGCCATCCCCCGATCGTAACCGATCTTCCCGAGGATCCCCGATTTCCAACAAACCACATCAAAATAATAATGCAGCAACCACATAGGTTAAGTATCTGGGCTCCATACCATGATACCACCTCTATCCAGAAGGAATGACATACACTAAGGGGCGCTACTCCCTAGAACCTTGCTGCATCCTTCCTGTTTTGACCATTTCCGGGGTGTGAGGCTCGACGAAGTCTCGTCCACAAAGCTACGCTTTCTACAAAGCCATGCTTCGGGTCAAACAAATGATCAACCTATGATCACAAAGATATAAGATCAAACAAATGATCATATCGCAAATGATCAAACACTGATCATTTCACAGCAACACTCAGTATGCCACGTTACCAAATTGGGAGTATATCGCTGATAAATTTCAACTACATAACCTCTGAGCTCGTACATCTCAGAGAAGGGTGTTAAGCTAAGAGAATAAATTCTCCGCCACCAACAGATATGTATTTGAAAGAAATCATCTCAATATCTCAATTTGTAACGTCAGACATACAATCCATACAAGTCTGTTCCGGGATCGAACAGAACCGAAGGCACTTCTCACGAAGCCCTTGCATATCCGGATAAATTTCTAATCACGTCCGGACTTCCCGTCACTAAGGGTGATAAAACCTCTAAATCGGAGATCAGCCGATGTAGAGTAACTCGACGGTAATCCTTCCATTTTCAAAAATATCCGGTCTTCAACACCGGTCTCCGAATGCAATTCATAACGACGTATCACATATTCGGAATGGGTTATACGACCCCATGGTCCTTTCCCGGCTAACCCGAATAGTGAGCGCTTATTCAAAAATAAGTGTGGCATTCAAATTCATCCAATTCACAACAAATACCTATTCAAGGTAATTATTGATAGTCGGTTATTTAACTATCAATAAAGATGCGCAACATCATCAGATTCCAAATAATTTTCCAAATTATTTATTTTCCAAAATATCTTTACTAGATATAAAATTTCCACACTTCAAAAATAAATCGATATTTATTTTTAAGACGAATTCCCATTTCTTTTATAAATTCCATAGTGAATTTATATTTCAAAACATCTACTGATATACGATTTTCAAATCGTTTTTAATATTCAATTTTAATTTATCTTTTCAAAGATAAATTCTCAAAAAAAACATTTCATTTCGTTTTGGAAAACATTCCCATACTTATTTAAAAATAAGTCAGTAATTCACACATCTATTTATTTTCAACATTTGAAAATATTCGATATACTTAAATAAATGTTAAGTATATATTTCATTCTTTAAGGAAATCTATTTCTATAACACATTTATCTGAGTCAAAACGAATGTTACGTAAAACATCGTTACGACAACTCAAAATCACTAGTATAGGGATTCGGAATTAAGATAGATGTATAAATCCCAATACTAAAAAAAAAAATATTTCCTTTCAGAAATCATTTACTATAACAATAGTGTTATAGTCCACCATTTCCTTATTGTTCGAAACGTCTATTTCAACAATAAAAATGTTGAAATCTATGTATTCGATATCATAATACATTTTAAAAACATCTTTAAATGTTTAACTTCATTTTCAATGTCACTTTTCCAAAACTATCCATTTTACTTAACGATATATTCACTATCCAAAATCGTGAATATACTTCACTAATTACATTTCACTATTTTCTACACATTTTATTTCAATAAAATTCGCTATCCAAAATCGCGAATATATCTCCTTTAACAACCTTCTATATTTAATTTATCAAATCCAATTGATTTCGAATTTATAAAACAACGTTTATAAATTCTATTTCTATTTTCTAACAACTTCAATTTAATAAATCTCCTTTATTAACAATTCGATTCATAACTCAAATCTTATACCAACAATCCATAATTATAAGTTAAGTACTTATAATTCATTTATTTTCAAAAATCGTTCTTTTAAAACTTTACAACTGAAATGTTTATTCCTTTATAAATCATTTTAACATCGTTTCCATTTTATAAATTTCTTAATTCTTTATTTCAAAAGAAATTACTTTTTGGTTAAAATTCAAAAAATCTTAACTTTTATAACTTTAAAGTTTTAACGTTTATTTATTTAAAATAAATCAATTCAACAATTTAAATAAACGTATATTTTCAAAGATCACTTTTAAAAATTCTCTTTTAAAATCAACATCGTTATTTTTAAATTTCAAAATTTAAATCTAATGATGCAACAGCACCAATTCGTCAATCACAACAGCAAACATCATATATCAATATGATAACAGAATATACATCAATATCTGTAAATAAATAAATACGGGTGAGGAATCCAGTTGGATCCCTCCAACCTGTTTCCCTACATCCACAGACGTTAGCACAATACCAATTCCACGTCGAGGTGGAATATCGCGGTATATGGGTTTTATAAAAATCATCCGCTTACTAACGGCGCAATAGGGTCTCATCCGCTATACGAGGCGGGAAATCAATCAATCCAATATATACATATGCCAATATGTATATATTGCTATATATATATAGATATATCCTATTATATCTAATATCACATCCAAATAGCAATCATCAATAATTGCAAAAATTCCACATTCAATTTGAGTGAGAAAATCTCACCTTTGATTTAAATTTTGCAATCCAATCCAATTCTTCTTTCGTTTTCTCGATTTACACCTTGTATCAAACAATTATACAATTTATCAAATTTCGAATAATTCGAATTACCAATTATCGTTTAATAGATTTAATTAACTAATTGTTTAGTTTAAACCAATTTTGTCCTTAATAAATTTATTGAACTAATGATCTTTATTTTCAACCGATCTCTTTAAATAATTTCATTTAACAAAAATCTTAATTTCAAAATAACTTTCCTTTATGGTATAATATATACACATATGTAAATCAACGTTTTACAAACTTACTGTATATATCCTATTTTGATTTCCTGTATATAACAACAGTGATTACTTTACTGTATATATGTATATATAAAAATAAATTGCCTTATAAACTTACTGCTAATTTTCTCTAAAAATTACTCAAATTTTAAACTGCTGCACATTAAAATCTTATATATATATATATTGAAAAATCTGTTTTCATTTGACCTCATATAAAATCCCAGATTTTAAACTAAATTAAGGCTGATTAAAAGTTTTAAAAACTGTAAAAACTTTACCTCACTTGTCAAAAATCGAAGTTGACGCATTGAATTCGTCTGCCAAACCCTCCACCAGTCCTCGCGAGCACACTCATTCAATCGCCTGAACTGCCGATGCCCTACCCCAATCGCGATACCCCAAATCGCAACCACCACCTCGTCGTTCTAGCCTTCACCACGAACACCAGCCATCCCACTCGAGTTGCCGTGCCCTAGCTCGCCTACGCTAATGACTTCGACCACCTCATCTCGCAAACACCTATAGCTACATCGACATCGTGTTCGAACTCACGGCAACCATACTGCTGAATCGCGACTTCAACGATGAACCCTTACCACCATTTGCACGCGAGCGCCCTAAATCGATTCCAGTTGCCACGACCTCATCGTCGTGACCCAAATCTCGAACTCGCCTCGCGAACGACTTCAATGGCCAATATCGACGTCTCAATCGATTTGAACCCGATGCAATCGCCACGTCACTTGGATTTGGGAATGATTTCGAATAGGTTTTGGGAATGGAGGGAGACGCCATTTTCTTTTAACTGGATTTGTTGTTTTTGAATTGAGACGAAGGAAACTAGACAGTGATATAAAAGAAAAGGGAGACACGAGAACGTGGGTTGCACGATAAATTTCGTGGTTTCAGACGTGGGTTAAGGCGTGATTTAAGGGGAGAAAATGGGCTGACGTTGACTAGATTTTAAAATTTAAATTTAAGTTGAATTCATTTAAAACTTCAACGCGTTTGCATATCGTACGGTCACCCGGCAACTCCATTCAATACGAAATTTAAAATCCGGTAATAATACAATATTACGGACCCAATGGAACTGGTTTCGTCGAATTCCGAGACTGTGCCTCGGACGGCTATTTTAAAATATCGATTCAAACGATATAAATTCCAGAACTGAACAAAACAGTCTGAAATTAAATTCTGAAGCTCCTGTTATTTTCAGTATAATCAATACGACTTTTACAAGCCTTTGAAATATTTTAAATCGGCTTAAAATTAAAGATTCAAATTTTTATTCAGCATTCAATAGATTAAATTTTATAATTTAATCGCCAAATTCAGAGTTATATTCGGGATTCAAATTAAATCATCGTTCAAATATTTAAAATAAATTAAATATTCTCAATTTAATTTGTTCAAAATTCTGGGTCGTTACAGACTTCCCCCCTTAAAAGAATTTCGTCCCCGAAATTACAAGTTAGGATAAAAAGTCCTTAACTCGTCTACTATTTTGCACACTCCAATAGTTTTATCAAATTTTCAAAACAAATCTTTCTATTAAAGATTCGTTATCATTCAACTAAATTTCTAAACCTTTCATAGTTTTCAAACATCATTGTTTTCTTAACAATTCAAATTTAAATTCAAATTCAAATTTTAACTTTCAAAATTTTCTCAAAAATTTTCTAACACTCGAAATTTTCAAAAAATTTCGCCATCGTCTCCTTTGCGCGGCTAACACGGTACGACTACAAAATGTCCCTACGGACTCTCAGATTTCAAAAAGAAAAAGAAAAAGCCAAGCGGCTAGACAAGAAAATCATCAAATTTCATATTGAAATTTAAAATACATACCTTTTGTCGAGCAATTCAAATTATCTTTGAAATCAAAATTCCAATTCCTTTATACACCTGTATGTCCTACTAGCCATAATATCTAGTTACACATTCAAACCATTTTGCACATTTTATTACAAAATTTCCCAATATAAACTGCTTATATCATTTTTAGTTCACTATTGAAGTTAATATACATTATCATTCAATTTTACATTTCAAATTTTATTTGGATTCAATTTACCATTTCAACTCAATTTAACTTCTGAATATTGAATTTATCAATTATCTTTAGTTCATAACTACACTATTTTAAATTAGTTTCATTTACTAATTCATCACAGATTCCAATTCATTTTATTCAAATTTTTTTTCAACATTCAGTTTCAATTTTATTCACTTACAATTGTAAATTCCATTCATTGAAAATTTATTTCTACTTACTTGAATTTATCTTTAAATTCGAACCATCTCTTTTCATTTAGCTCACAATTCAAGTTTCAATTTAACTAATTCAACTTCCATTTCATGAATTAATTAATTATCAAAGTAGTTTATTCGGATTCAATCCTTATTCATTTTTCTTTTCCAAGTTAGGAATTTTCTATTCAACGTGATTCAAATCAAATCACATTTCATTATTGAATTTTTTATTCATCTTTCATATATAATTATTCAATTCAATTCAATGCTTACCACTTCAAAATGAATCTCAACTTTCAATTTCACTTTCTTTAAATTGATTCACTTGTACTTACTCTTATTTAACTCCATCTTTTAAGTTAAATTTATTCTATCAAAATTCAATTTGCATAAGTTATCAACTTGATAATATTTCATAAATATGGTATTCCAGGGTCTTTTCAACCTTTCAAAGCCATTTTGAAAATAATTCAAATCATCCTTTGAATTTTCAAAACAAAACCCAAATTTTTCAAACAACTTCCATTTAAAACAATTTGGCAGCAATTCCTCTTTTGGAAACCCGAAAATGAACACCGGTGATGTCGCGATCATCATCGGAATTATTTTCCAGCGACCGAAAAGAGTTTAGAGCTTTTATCCTTCCAAAATGCTTTTCAAAACCTTTGAAATTCATTTTCAAATCAAAAAGGATTTAAACTTTCCAAATCTCAAAATTTTCTAATTCTTTTCAAAACATTTCCAAATACTTCTCTAGAATTTCGTTTCATTTATAAATTCATTTACAATTTATATTCACAAATTTTTATTCATATATGAATTCATTTCTTAACTTTGGAGTTATGATTTCAATTTCTTATAATAATGATAACATTTCAATATTATCACTTTCCTAACAAACAAGCATCCATATACTATGATAATTCATAGAAAACATTTCTTTTCTATACAAAAATAGTTTTAGGTAAAATTATCTCATTTACCTGTTTTAAAATCAATACTGTGTCGATTTATCTTGTTTAGAGTTTAGAAACCCCTATCGATTATAGTTAGCTAGACTACACCGACCAGAATCCATAAACAATCAACCGATAAGTCAACACAATATAAAACAATTTCATATTCACTAACAAATACGCGCTCATATCTATTATTACATTCAAACTCATTCTTGAGAACTACCGACTCTATCCCTAATGAGTAACACCCAACAGAGCAGGGTTGTCGCTTAACCATATGCTCCGATACCACGCTGTCAAGACCCGCAAATCTGTACCCTTGATTAAACACTAAATTCCATTGATTAACTCAAGATGCACGGAAATACGAACCCTGAGGGGTTTTAAGAAAAAGAAATAGAAGAAAAGATAGAAGAAAAAGAGAAGAAGAAGAAAACAGAAGAAGAAAGAAGAACAGAAACAACATCAGAATAGAAAACAATATCAGAATCTCACATATCGCAGCGGAACAATATACAATAGATAATTACTAGTCTTTTAAAACAAAGAACTATATCAGTTTATACATACATCAATCAGAGTCAATATACGACTCAATACAACACAGCACAACAATGGACAGTTATATAAACTTGTCCTCATACAGAATACACAGCGGAATAAATAATATCAGATACAAATACTACGTCTCGTCATCCAGCTTATCTCCAAAGCTCCAGAATATCCTGATAACATAACTCTAGGCTGCCCGTGTGGAAAATAGTGGGCACCCAGAGTTTAGAAGGGAACAATAAACTCCGAGTCAGTCATGGTGACTGGTGTGAGATCGTAAAACAGTTATTTTTCACAAAGAAAATAAACCAAATTCGCAATGCTTTTGGAAAATGAAACTACCATAAGACCTCCCACCACACACACAATGCAAACGCAGAATTGGAGGAGATTTCTTCTTATGATAGTCAAAGATGCTTACTACGCAAAATCAAATCCTTTTTGATATTATTATTATTAGTGCACAGTGTAGAAAACATTTCGAAAGTATAATATAAATCTTAGCCAGCATAGACATTTCGAACTATGCCTACTATAGCTACCATCCAAACAGTGGGGCGCCACCATAAGTGAATGATAGGTTCTACAACTAAATCCGTACAAGGCTCGTATTGTCTCTTTGGATTTCCAACAAATGGTCAGGCTAAGGAACTTCCTATGCCACGGTGGGTACGTCCCTGGAATAGACGACCCGAGAACCTAACCGGATCTCTGCCAACATAAGGCCGGGTTACCTCTGCAAAAATAGGTAACTACTGACACGCGTATGCCATCCCCCGATCGTAACCGATCTTCCCGAGGATCCCCGATTTCCAACAAACCACATCAAAATAATAATGCAGCAACCACATAGGTTAAGTATCTGGGCTCCATACCATGATACCACCTCTATCCAGAAGGAATGACATACACTAAGGGGCGCTACTCCCTAGAACCTTGCTGCATCCTTCCTGTTTTGACCATTTCCGAGGTGTGAGGCTCGACGAAGTCTCGTCCACAAAGCTACGCTTTCTACAAAGCCTTGCTTCGGGTCAAACAAATGATCAACCTATGCTCACAAAGATATAAGATCAAACAAATGATCATATCGCAAATGATCAAACATTGATCATTTCACAGCAACACTTAGTATGCCACGTTACCAAATTGGGAGTATATCGCTGATAAATTTCAACTACATAACCTCTGAGCTCGTACGTCTCAGAGAAGGGTGTTAAGCTAAGAGAATAAATTCTCCGCCACCAACAGATATGTATTTGAAAGAAATCAGCTCAATATCTCAATTTGTAACGTCAGACATACAATCCATACAAGTCTGTTCCGGGATCGAACAGAACCGAAGGCACTTCTCACGAAGCCCTTGCATATCCGGAAAAATTTCTAATCACGTTCGGACTTCCCGTCACTAAGGGTGATAAAACCTCTAAATCGGAGATCAGCCGATGTAGAGTAACTCGACGGTAATCCTTCCGTTTTCAAAAATATCCGGTCTTCAACACCGGTCTTCGAATGCAATTCATAACGACGTATCACATATTCGGAATGGGTTATACGACCCCATGGTCCTTTCCCGGCTAACCCGAATAGTGAGCGCTTATTCAAAAATAAGTATGGCATTCAAATTCATCCAATTCACAACAAATACCTATTCAAGGTAATTATTGATAGTCGGTTATTTAACTATCAATAAAGATGCGCAACATCATCAGATTCCAAATAATTTTCCAAATTATTTATTTTCCAAAATATCTTTACTAGATATAAAATTTCCACACTTCAAAAATAAATCGATATTTATTTTTAAGACAAATTCCCATTTCTTTTATAAATTCCATAGTGAATTTATATTTCAAAACATCTACTGATATACGATTTTCAAATCGTTTTTAATATTCAATTTTAATTTATCTTTTCAAAGATAAATTCTCAAAAAAAACATTTCATTTCGTTTTGGAAAACATTCCCATACTTATTTAAAAATAAGTCAGTAATTCACACATCTATTTATTTTCAACATTTGAAAATATTCGATATACTTAAATAAATGTTAAGTATATATTTCATTCTTTAAGGAAATCTATTTCTATAACACATTTATCTGAGTCAAAACGAATGTTACGTAAAACATCGTTACGACGACTCAAAATCACTAGTATAGGGATTCGGAATTAAGATAGATGTATAAATCCCAATACTAAAAAAAAAAATATTTCCTTTCGGAAATCATTTACTATAACAATAGTGTTATAGTCCACCATTTCCTTATTGTTCGAAAACGTCTATTTCAACAATAAAAATGTTGAAATCTATGTATTCGATATCATAATACATTTTAAAAACATCTTTAAATGTTTAACTTCATTTTCAATGTCACTTTTCCAAAACTATCCATTTTACTTAACGATATATTCACTATCCAAAATCGTGAATATACTTCACTAATTACATTTCACTATTTTCTACACATTTTATTTCAATAAAATTCGCTATCCAAAATCGCGAATATATCTCCTTTAACAACCTTCTATATTTAATTTATCAAATCCAATTGATTTCGAATTTATAAAACAACGTTTATAAATTCTATTTTTATTTTCTAACAACTTCAATTTAATAAATCTCCTTTATTAACAATTCGATTCATAACTCAAATCTTATACCAACAATCCATAATTATAAGTTAAGTACTTATAATTCATTTATTTTCAAAAATCATTCTTTTAAAACTTTACAACTGAAATGTTTATTCCTTTATAAATCATTTTAACATCGTTTCCATTTTATAAATTTCTTAATTCTTTATTTCAAAAGAAATTACTTTTTGGTTAAAATTCACAAAATCTTAACTTTTATAACTTTAAAGTTTTAACGTTTATTTATTTAAAATAAATCAATTCAACAATTTAAATAAACGTATATTTTCAAAGATCACTTTTAAAAATTCTCTTTTAAAATCAACATCGTTATTTTTAAATTTCAAAATTTAAATCTGATGATGCAACAGCACCAATTCGTCAATCACAACAGCAAACATCATATATCAATATGATAATAGAATATACATCAATATCTGTAAATAAATAAATACGGGTGAGGAATCCAGTTGGATCCCTCCAACCTGTTTCCCTGCATCCACAGACGTTAGCACAATACCAATTCCACGTCGAGGTGGAATATCGCGGTATATGGGTTTTATAAAAATCATCCGCTTACTAACGGCGCAATAGGGTCTCATCCGCTATACGAGGCGGGAAATCAATCAATCCAATATATACATATGCCAATATGTATATATTGCTATATATATATATATAGATATATCCTATTATATCTAATATCACATCCAAATAGCAATCATCAATAATTGCAAAAATTCCACATTCAATTTGAGTGAGAAAATCTCACCTTTGATTTAAATTTTGCAATCCAATCCAATTCTTCTTTCGTTTTCTCGATTTACACCTTGTATCAAACAATTATACAATTTATCAAATTTCGAATAATTCGAATTACCAATTATCGTTTAATAGATTTAATTAACTAATTGTTTAGTCTAAACCAATTTTGTCCTCAATAAATTTATTGAACTAATGATCTTTATTTTCAACCGATCTCTTTAAATAATTTCATTTAACAAAAATCTTAATTTCAAAATAACTTTCCTTTATGGTATAATATATACACATATGTAAATCAACGTTTTACAAACTTACTGTATATATCCTATTTTGATTTCCTGTATATAACAACAGTGATTACTTTACTGTATATATGTATGTATATATATATAAATTGCCTTATAAACTTACTGCTAATTTTCTCTAAAAATTACTTAAATTTTTAACTGCTGCACATTAAAATCTTATATATATATATTGAAAAATCTGTTTTCATTTGACCTCATATAAAATCCCAGATTTTAAACTAAATTAAGGCTGATTAAAAGTTTTAAAAACTGTAAAAACTTTACCTCACTTGTCAAAAATCGAAGTTGACGCATTGAATTCGTCTGCCAAACCCTCCACCAGTCCTCGCGAGCACACTCATTCAATCGCCTGAACTGCCGATGCCCTACCCCAATCGCGATACCCCAAATTGCAACCACCACCTCGTCGTTCCAGCCTTCACCATGAACACCAGCCATCCCACTCGAGTTGCCGTGCCCTAGCTCGCCTACGCTAATGACTTCGACCACCTCATCTCGCAAACACCTATAGCTACATCGACATCGTGTTCGAACTCACGGCAACCATACTGCTGAATCGCGACTTCAACGATGAACCCTTACCACCATTTGCACGCGAGCGCCCTAAATCGATTCCAGTTGCCACGACCTCATCGTCGTGACCCAAATCTCGAACTCGCCTCGCGAACGACTTCAGTGGCCAATATCGACATCTCAATCGATTTGAACCCGATGCAATCGCCACGTCACTTGGATTTGGGAATGATTTCGAATAGGTTTTGGGAATGGAGGGAGACGCCATTTTCTTTTAGCTGGATTTGTTGTTTTTGAATTGAGACGAAGGAAACTAGACAGTGATATAAAAGAAAAGGGAGACACGAGAACGTGGGTTGCACGATAAATTTTGTGGTTTCAGACGTGGGTTAAGGCGTGATTTAAGGGGAGAAAATGGGCTGACGTTGACTAGATTTTAAAATTTAAATTTAAGTTGAATTCATTTAAAACTTCAACGCGTTTGCATATCGTACGGTCACCCGGCAACTCCATTCAATACGAAATTTAAAATCCGGTAATAATACAATATTACGGACCCAATGGAACTGGTTTCGTCGAATTCCGAGACTGTGCCTCGGACGGCTATTTTAAAATATTGATTCAAACGATATAAATTCCAGAACTGAACAAAACAGTCTGAAATTAAATTCTGAAGATCCTGTTATTTTCAGTATAATCAATACGACTTTTACAAGCCTTTGAAATATTTTAAATCGGCTTAAAATTAAAGATTCAAATTTTTATTCAGCATTCAATAGATTAAATTTTATAATTTAATCGCCAAATTCAGAGTTATATTCGGGATTCAAATTAAATCATCATTCAAATATTTAAAATAAATTAAATATTCTCAATTTAATTTGTTCAAAATTCTAGGTCGTTACAATATATTACATGTTCTACAATTCAAAATTTTATTTTTGTAAAACATACATTAAAAAAATTATTTTATTTAATATATATATTTATTATATTATAATTGATTATTCAACTTAAATTGATCATGTACATAAATATATGAATATATGTTTATATGTATAATATTAAATTTGTATAAACTTTATGGAAATTATATTATGCATTTCTGGACTTGAAAGAAGCAAATGAAGTGGATTTTCCTTTTTAATTTTGAAATGAAACAATTGTAGTAAAGGATATTAATGATCGTATTAATCACAACATTGATTCTTCTTCTTTAATATGTCTTAACCCTTTCATTTCTAATAGAACTTCATTCCAAATAGTGAGCATAAGTAAGTAAATATGTAAGTATAAATTTTATCATTATTATTTACATTTATACATATGTACACACACATACATACATCTATGTATATATGTATGTATATAACGACCCGCCTTTTTGACCATCGAAAGTCGACACCGAACACTACCACTGTGTTCAAATGTCGTGCATCGACAAAAAGGTAGATTGTTAGGGTAAGTAAAAAGAAAAGAGTAGAGAACAAGGAAAAAACAAAATCTCACAGCGGAATCGACAACATATGTTATAACAAGGACACTAGAAACTTTCACTCTAAAAATACAAAGTATATCAGAGTTAAAAACAAATCTTATCAGCTGAACAGTTATAAAATCCTAACCTTACAAATGCTGATAGGGATACCATATAATACAACGGAAAGTAAAACGCTACGATAGGTAAATCTCCAGCTACCCCCAAGCTCTCTATAACACCGAAGGCAACCTGGGAAAATACTCGGTCTGACCCGAGCATTATAATATTATGATATGATTTGACTTAATTAATAACAAACCGGGCTTTACGACCCTCGAAAATCGACACTAATACGTCCATTGTATCACATGCCGAGCAATCGAATGCCGGAAGACTCGATTGTTAGGGAAAAGAAAGAAGGAAGAAGATAAAAAGAAAACTAAACAACACAGAATCTCACAGCGGAACGAATAATCTATAATATATCATAAGTCTTTACACAAAATCAAAACTGTAATATGTATATACAGACATCAATCAGAGTATACTAACCTATTTCAGCCTGGACAGTTATAATAACATGTTCTTACAATTGTTGATAAACACAACAATGAATACAATGGAAAATAACCATCTATGTGAATACGTCTTTGGCCTCCAACTCATCTCTTGAACCTCCAGGTATCCAAACCAATCTGTAATATGCTCGGTCTAACCCGAGCATTATAATAAAATAACACGCGAGTCAGTTTGGAAAACTAGCGTGAGAAAAACACACCCAACTGGATTTTAAAGTTATATAAAAATCTTTGAAAATCAAAGGTATCTCGTAAGACAAAGTCGCACATAAACACAGACGGGTTTTTACCTTACGATAACCAAAATGTTTTTATTAAAAATCCATTTATACTATAATAATGTCTAGGGGTACCGCCCATCACAATACACCTCTATAACAATGTACCGAGATCGTACCTAACGACCCCTGCCAACACAGGACCGGTCTACCCCTTGTTGGATAGTACCAAATATGTCATCACCTCGGTTGTTCCCAACCTTTATGGAGCTCCCTCATGCACAACTGAATCTGAAAATATGAATGGTCATCTAGAAAGGTGATAACATACCCTTTGTGGGAGCTACCCACACCTAGCCCTGCTGCATCTCCCCTGTTTTAGTCATTTCCGGTTGATGAGGCTTGAGGCTACGTTTTACCTTTCACATATAGCACTTCCCTCTTGGAATGCTAACACTACCCTCTTGGCATCAATGCAATGCTAGCATTCATCCATACAAGTTCGTTCTGGAACTGAACGAAACCGAAGACACTACTCCTATTACGTCCATTACGGGGAATCCCTCCTAAGGATTAATAGAGAATAGCCCTTGCCCTTTAAACTCTATCTTCGATTCCATGCTATTCAGATGTCTTCATCACGAAACATTGAGTTGGATCGAAGTGGTTTTTAGATAACAAATCCGATCCCAGTCTCTTCGAAACAACTTCGATAGTTTCCGGTAAACTCAACCCTGATTCTTTAGGAAATAAACATACAGACAAATAAGTGCGGAGTTCACCTCCTAACCGTTTGAATGAATGGTTTTCCTTATCATTTGTCCTAGGAGAATGAAACGAGTTTATACGTACAGTATAGCACCACTGATGGTAATTGTACCATATAAACCGCGTTTCTCCTAGATGTTTCCAAAGTTACGTTTTGGGTCAAGATCTCGATAGTCGTTTATTTAACTGTCGAATAACAAACATTCAATCAAGAATTTATTTCATAAGGAAAACCAACATTGGTTAAGCATATAAGCGAACACTAGCCTTGTTTTATAAACCTTTTACGAAATAAACCACTTGTAAATTTCCTGAATAGGAAAACTTTTACAAGATATATCCATTGATTTTATATTTTCAATACTTAGAAAATATCTATATACTTATCTCAATAGTATAAGTATATTTACACAACTGAGAAAGATTCCCTTTTTATTCGATTCTCAATCATTTATAAATTTTCTTACAATTCTCCAAACCCTTTATAAATCATTTTATAAACCTCTCCAAAAAAACATTTATAATTCCTTTTTAAAAATTCAATCCCTTACAAGCTTCTTATACATTTCAAAAATCACTTATAAACCCTTTATGAATCCATAAACCATTTATAAAAACTTCTTTTATAAATCTATAAACCTGTTTCTAAACTTCATTTATAATTATCAAACTATTTATAAAACACTTCGCCTTGTAAGTAATCTTCCTTATGTCTCCAAACCATTTCATAAGCTCTTTTATGAAATCTAGGTCTTTCAACTCCATTCATAGGTTTTGAAAACATTTATAAACAATTTAAAATCTGTTACTACAAAACACCATTTTATAATAATAATTATTAACACCATCATTTAAATTAATGAAAGTTATTAACTTTAAACATCTTAATAATAATTAATAATTCCAAAATATTGTTAAATAAATAACAATAATTTAACTTGACCATATTTATAAATAATAATAACTTATTTCCAAAACTTATTAATAATCCTTACTGTAAATTTTGAAACCATAATTACCCTTCAATTTATTAACCCTTTTATAAATTCTTAAAACCTATTAACTATAACAAATTACCTTTAAACAATATTAAAATAATTAAATAACTTTAAAATAATATTAATATGATATTATAACTTTAAAACAATTTTAATATCTTTACATAACTTTAAAAGAATATTATTATAATTAAATAACCTTAAATTAATATTATAATTTAATAACTTAAAAACAATATTAATATAATTAATTAACTTGAAAAAAAAAATATTTATATATTTAATTAGGTAATCCTTAAAAAAAATTCCGAAACCCAATTTCGAATTTTAAAATTGTTCCTTCTCAAAATCAATTTCCGATTTAAACGGCAATTTATAGTATTTTTAAAATGCTAATTTAAGGCCAATAGCCACCCAACGCTTACTAATATCGATATTGATTTTTCTTATCACTATTGGGTTTTATTTTCAACATATAAGAATGTTATAACTATAATGTCCACAATTAGGTTTATTTTTCAGTAATCCATATAAAAGAAATATTATTGAAACAATTCGATAATAGTAAGGAATCACGTTGGATCCCTCCAACCTGTTTCCCTGCATCACAAATGTTATATAATCACAAAATATAAATCAACCGCTTTGAGGCGGGACTCATATACAAAGGGTCATCCGCTCTTACACAGGAATGCAATAGGGTCCCATCCGCTCCAATATGCGGGAATATATCCAAACCAACTAATAAGTATAATAATTTATCCAAACAATCATTCAACAATTTTTATCAACTATATATTATACCAGTTAACAAAAAAAGTGAGTTTTACTCACCGAAAATTTTCTGTCATCGCCGAGGCGTTTCGGTTTGGAACTAAAATCGAACGAAGTCCGATTTTAGCCCGATTTTCAACTATCTTCGGATCCTACCAAACCAGTTCCATTGCGAAGCTTTCGTCATCGCGAGTGCAACATTAAAAGTTTCGTCTCGATCGGACCTCGTATGAGAGAGTTATGCAATTTATAAGTTATCGATAAATTTTAAAATTAAAATCAACAACTTATATATATATTTACACAATTAACCCTGATCCTACCTTCTTCCCCAATCCCAGGATCGAACATGCATAGGTATCACAACCCACTCCACCGTGCATGAATTTAAACTGATACGGAGCTACGATCCTCCGTTTCACGGCCGTCTTCGCCTACAAACTTCTCTACTCGAACCGCACCCACTCGAACCAAAACCCATGCCCGAAGGCCACCTCCCTCATGTGCCACCTGCTGCTATACCCAATGGCCTCGCACTGTTCATGCGACAAAATCATCGCCAAAACCTTCCAAACTTCGAGCCAAGGTGAAAAACTTGTCCCCAAATCCAAATCCAAGGTCCGTTCTGCAAATCGATGACCAAACAATCCACAAAAGCTAACCCTAGCTCGCCGCTATCGTCAATCATCGAAATCAAATCGTGCTGAATTCACATGAAAAATACTACTCATCGATACGAACTCAACCACGCTTATGGCGTCGAGTAATTCTTCCTGGATCGAGAGAATTTATTTTTTTAACTTTTGAATACATTTTCCCTTTTTGATGTTTTATCCCGATAACTCGCTTGATTCTCAATGAAATCTCGATCCATCAATTTCTAAAAATACTAGATGTTGATACGAACAACTTATATTTAGATCATTTTGGCTAATTGTGAATGGTTTGTAAGGAATTAATTTTTGAAGTTTGAGTGAGTATGTTATCTTTTTTTAAAAGTTCTGCTTAGCTGTGTTTATATAAGGGATGGAGGATGTGAAGTATCATAGAGGAGGGTGTGGCTTGAGTACGGGTTTGGATTTGGAGGAGATGGAACATGGCAGTGAATGGTCAAAATCATGGCTGAAGGGAATGGGGTATGCTTGTATGGTCAAAATCATGGCTGAAGGGAATGGGGTATGCTTGTATGGTCAAATCAATGTGTATATATATTATTTAAATTTAAAATATCTTGCTATATAATTTCGAACTCCGATCGGGACGTACCGCCTGGCGTTCTATATATTATACCCCAATTCCAAATGCAATGGAACTTGTTTCGAGACCTAATTTGATCGTACGCAGAAGACCTAATTTGGTGAAAATTGTGTATTATTGTGGAATAAAGGATTTTAATAATAATAATATTTTAAAAATAAAAATTAATCTTTTTATATAGTGTGAAATAATTTATTTCATGTGTGTGTAAGTTTACAATTTTATTTGTGTGAAAATTTGAAAGAAAATGGCATTTGTTAGTTACATATGGGTAAATATATGTAATTTTAGTTTAAGTATGAATTTAAACTTTGGCTTATTTGATATCTTTTATTTCTTGGGTCCAAAGCTTATTAGTCTTAACCAGATAAGTGAGGAAAGAAGAAATTACTTACTGTACGTTCATTCCTTACCTCCCTTCTTCTTCATCTCCTGAAACAAATACAGTAAAAGCAAAAACTCTGTTTTTCTTTATACCAAGCTTTCAAATTCAAGTCTTTTTCAAATAAATTTCTGTTCTTATCAAATCTAGAGAGAATTAAAAAGGTAATCCATCTCCAAACTCTGGATAGAAATAGCATCCTAATTCGGACAAAAAGATAAGCTACAAGGAACAATCCCAAAATCCTCAAACATCATACCAAATATTGTGGATCCCCTCAATAGGATTCGCAATCCTCAAAGAAATCACAAGATAAGAACATCAAAAGGTATCAGCAAATTCCTCCGATAAGGATGAGTGTCAAGCACCCGTATCGAATAGGAATTTGTTGATGCTTTTTGATGTTCTTATCTTGTGATTTCTTTGAGGATTGCGAATCCTATTAAGGGGATCCACAATATTTGGTATGATGTTTGAGGATTTTGGGATTGTTCCTTGTATCTTTTTGTGCGAATTAGGATGCTATTTCTATCTAGAGTTTGGAGATTGATTACCTTTTTAATTCTCTCTAGATTTGATAAGAACAGAAATTTATTTGAAAAATACTTGAAT
This sequence comes from Allium fistulosum, assembly GCA_030737815.1. Taxonomy (NCBI): domain Eukaryota; kingdom Viridiplantae; phylum Streptophyta; class Magnoliopsida; order Asparagales; family Amaryllidaceae; genus Allium; species Allium fistulosum. The sequence goes on along the minus strand of CM060903.1, from coordinate 1,089,477,235 downwards.
TTGAAAGCTTGGTATAAAGAAAAACGGAGTTTTTGCTTTTACTGTATTTGATTCAGGAGATGAAGAAGAAGGGAGGTAAGGAATGAACGTACAGTAAGTAATTTCTTCTTTCCTCACTTATCTGGCTAAGACTAATGGGCTTTGGACCCAAGAAATAAAAGATATCAAATAAGCCTAAGTTTTAATTCATACTTAAACTAAAATTACATACATTTACCCATATGTAACTAATAAAGGCCATTTTCTTTTACTTTAAATACATCATTTTATTAATCAAAGCATCAAATGATATTTTCTTCTAATTAAGGCATCTCCTTAATTAGAATTATTCACTTTTTCTTAACCAAATTACCTTATTCAATTTCTCAAATTTCAAATAATATAAGGGTATTGCCTCGCCATTGATTTATAGTAAATGACCCCATCGATTGGCTCAAAGAAAAAACAAACTCGAGGAATGGATTTCTATACTCTTATTTTACAAAACAAATATTTTTAAGGTTTCGAAAACCTAATTTCTTTATACTTAAATCTAGAGAGAATTAAAAAGGTAATCAAACTCCAATCACGCAATTTGGACAAAGTATGAGAAAGTTATGAAGTCTCAAAGTTAAACTCGGGCAGTGTTTTCACTGTAAAAATCTGGGCAAAAACATGCTCTGAATCAAAGTTCGGCAGCATATTTCTATAAGCTATATAGGTCAAAATGACTTGATATCACATTGATTGATCTTTATAACCGTATCATCTGTTTGGTGGCGGAGAAGGAAACTTCTCTTAGCTTAACACCTTTTCCTAAGACGTACGAGCTTAGGAGTTATATGTGTTAGTCCATGAGTTGATTGTTTTGATGACAACAACCTTAGAATAAGATTATAAAATATATACACTAACATTATAGTTTAGATATACATGTATATGTAGGATTTAACCATGCAGGTACAAAGAATGAAGACTGTACAGTATAGAGATTCAAGATATCAAGATTGAAGACTTATGAGTATCAAGATAATCAAGAGTTCAAGATTTCAAGATAAGTATTGAGTCTAGAATTATGTTAAAACTTCACAATAGCACTGAAATCTTCACTCCATTTCTCTTTTGGGATGGAACCCATTTATACCTTTTTAGTGGCTTACAAACCCACGACAAGTAGCTTACAAACCTACGACAAGTGGCTTACAAACCCACGAACATCCTGGTTTTGTACAAGTTCTCGAGTCCTGTCATGATGAGATATTCTGCAGGAAGAAGCTTGCAAAACTACTTCAAAATGATTTTCAAAACTACTTCAGAATGATTTTCAAAATTGTTTTTCAAAATGTTTTAGCCTTAAAAATTATCTTTTCAAATGATTTTCAAAAAGATGTTTTAGCCTTAAATATTCTTGTTTTTAAACTTCGGTTGTTTTAAACTTCGGTTGTTTTAAACTATCTTTTAATTATAATATATTTATACTTTGATTTAAATATAAAATTATAGTAATATGTTATATATATTATTCTTTATATTCATCTATGTATTTTATCTATAGTCAAGTATATTTATAAAGTTTAAAATAGTTTTAATATAAGATAAAGATTATTTTCAAAGAAAAACAAAACATCAAAATTTCCTTTGGGATGTCGACATGCCCTAGTACCCCATGTCGACATAGTGTCAGTTAGATTCAAAAATTTGAATTTCAAAAGAAGTGTCTATTCGCCATAACCCTTCACGAATGGACATGACTGTTGTTCTTCTATAAATAGGGGTTGGTTTCAACGAATTTGACATCAGATTTTCTAGTTTTTCACTTCTCTTCTTCTTCCACATTTTCTTATTCGAAATCAATCAAGCGAGAAAAGGTGTGATTGTAGCCTTGGAAATCAATTGGGTGAATTTGTTGCCCCGGAAATCAAGTATCTCTACCCAGAGGATTGTGATTCTGGAGGGTGTACCTCGTAGCCTTGAAACCTAAGGTTGTAATTGTTGAATTGCTTTTTAAAGGAAATCCGTACTTAGTTGTGCGGGACTGGATGTAGGGTAACTCCGAACCAGTATAAAATTCGGTGTGTTCTTTCCTTTACTGCATTTACTTTATTTCTGCATCTGTGTTTGATTCTGTGATTATATCTATGTCTGAATATTGCATACATTTGTGTTCAAATTAACATAAACTCAAAAAGATTTAGTAATTTCTTATAAACACTATTCACCCCCCCCTCTAGTGTTATTCCTAACCTTAAGATCCGTAATCCGCATTCCTCACAATATGTTTGTAGAAATCAGTTGTGTGATTATGGATTGACAATGTGGCATTCAAAGAGGAAAGATGATGTGTTATGCGAAAGGTATTCATTACCTCAGTCCTCACACCTAGAAATGACCGAAACAGGGTAGATGTAGCAAGGCTATGTGGTTCGCAACCATTAGGATATGATCATTCCCTTCTAGATATATTTATTCCCGCTATGACGTTAGGGTTTTAAATTATTGTGATGTATGCGAAGAGGGCCCTCGGATAGGTCGGTAACGACCGGGGTGATGGCATATACGGTGCTATATAGAAAGAGGTGGGCCGGTTTTGTGTTGGTAGAGGTGCAGATGTTCTGTAGCCTCGGTACATTCCTCTAGAGATGTACTGTGGAAGGTAGTCCCTTCACCTGGTCATTTGAATGGAAATCCGTTCTCCACTACGTACCTGCCATTTTGTTTATAGAGCCTACTATGCTGGAATTTAATAATTGTAACAATTTCGGTTATGATTAATATTATTTGTATACTAGACACTAGTACAATATAACATAATTTGATATGAAATGTTTTGCTTATAGTAAGGTAATAACTCATCTGTGTTTATGTGCGGCATGGTCTTACGAGATACCTTTGTTTTGAAAAAAAAATTAACTTTAAAATTCAGTTTAGATGTGTTTTCTCATGCTGGTTTACTAGACTGATCCAGACGTTCTTCCCTTTCAATGCTCGAGTCAGACCGAGCATATTTACAGATTTAGATTTGGATGCTTTTGAGCTTCAGCAGACGAGCTGGAGGTCTTCTGGTCGTATTCTCGTATATGTTTATTTTTCCGCTGCATAGTTGTTTAAGTTATCAGTAGTTGTAAGGACATGTTATTATAACTATCCAGGCCGATGATTGTGATTTGTTGTACTCTGATGGATGTATATATATACTACAGTTTCTGTTTTGTAATTTCATTGATAATATATTATATGTTGTTCCGCTGCATTTGTTAGATTCTGTGATTGTTTTAGTTTCTTTTACTTCTTTTTCTCCTCTTCTCTTCTTCTTTCTTTCTCATGACTATCCATCTTTTCTTTCAATTTGAGTTGGACATGTGTGGTTTATTGTCAGCTCAAATTCATTCGGTTTGCGGGTCATCACAATTTCATAATATTTTTCTTAAGTTTATAAACATCTTATAAAACACACTTACGTTTATCAACACTTTAAAACTTAAATTCGTATCGATACTCTTCTAGACCCTAAGAGTATAGATACAAATTTTAGATTGGTTTTACTTAACCATAATGTTCAAAAAAATTGAAACTTGTTTAACTTACTATCTCTTCAAATTTATAAGTCACAAAACTTATTTTTCTTATATTTTCACAAAAACACTTCGCCTCAATTTTCCAACTTACTCAGAAGTTTTCGACTGTCCAAAATTGTCGAAAATTCCATTTCGTTCCAATAAATGAAAATTACCAAACAATATGCTACAATGAGGTGCACAAATCAAATTACCCTACGACATAGGATATACGAGTCCATATAATAACTTACTGAAATCTTCAAGATTAAACACCCGGATTTTATTTCAAATCCTTTTGAAATAATAATATACATATCTTCTTTGCATATCAAATCACACTTTTGGAATTTAAAACAAAATTTGTTTTATCAAATAATCCTGAAGCAAAACTACTATTTTAGTAGCAATCCCTCACTTAGAAACTCGAAAATGAACACCGATGATGTTGTAGTCATCACCAGAATTATTTTTCAACGGACGTAGTGAGTTCGGTACTTTCTTTCTCATTTAAAATTCATTTATATATCTATATTAATAAATTCTTCCAAATAATACTATTATTATTTTTCTCCAAAAACTTGAAAAACAATTTTCATGATACTGGGATTTAAATTCCCAAATACTCAGTTTAAATCCTTTTTTTATTTATAAACTCTATTTATAAATTATACTCATATTAATTTGCTTTCATATATTTCCAGTATCTCGCCGCATAGAATTTTGTTTGTGTACGAACTGCGCATGACAAAACAGAAATACAATCGCGCATAAAAATGCGACATGATCCTAAAACAATAATAATAAACATCGATTATCTTGTTCTGCAAAATTACAAAAATACCACCATTTTCCATAAATCGCCAAATGATAAATTTAAATATTTTCCAAATTAAAAATTATGAAAAAATTAAATAAATAAAAATAAAAATACTTTATTAAAAATCAAGTCTTTACATTAAAAATAAATTTTATTATTACTTATTAAATTTGAATCAAATCTAAATATTTAAATAAATTAAATATTCTCATTCAAAACATTACAAATTTTGAGTTGTTACATAGTTACTTTGATTGATGTATTTATCTTACAATTTTCCATATAAAGATCTATTTTTTATTATATGTTATTCTTCACATTGTGAGATTCTATTTTGTCTTTTATATCTTTTCCCTTAATAATCTGCCTTTTCGGCACTTGAATGCTCGGCACATGAATACCGTGGATGCATTTGTGTTGGATTTTGAGGGTCGAAAAGGCGGGTCGTTACGGCTTATATAACAATTTTATGCATAACATTATATTAATTAAATCTTATCTAATTAATTTTAATTAACTAACTCTTTAATTAATTTTATATTATCCTAATATTACATTTATATTAAACATTTATATATACACTATAACCTTTATAGTATAACACATGTATCTTATATATATGTATGTATTTTTATATAATAAATTAACCTTATTAATTAATTTAATTAATTAACCTTATTAATTAACCTTTAATTAGTTAATTTAATTATATAATTTTAATTAAATTATTAATTTCAAAAATTTATCTTATATACATACATGTACAATTATGTTATCTTAAACATTTTAAACATAACATAACATGTATTAATATATATATATATATATATATAATACATGCATATAAGTATTAATTAATTAATTTTATTTATCTTATTGATATATTTTAAATTTTGAAATTAATATTTAAATATTTTCAAACATTTTGAAAATTTCAGCCTTTTCAATCCTAGACAATACTTTCTATATACCATACTAAGTGTGCAAACTTAATTAGTTAGCTTTAACATGACTAATTTAGACCACATTGGCTATTGGGCTTCATCGAAGGACCTAGGCTAATCCATAGTGGAGTTAAAGGGTAAATTTCAAAAAAAAAATCTTTAAGATCTATTGGGCCTATAAAGTCTAAAGGTCATTTTAGATCCAATTTAAAATATTTTAAATAAAATCCTTTTTTTAAGATTTAAATGAATTTAATGTTTAAATAAATTATAGTATATAAAATATACTCTTATATATGCATTAGTGTGTGACTGTTACTTGTTATATTTAAGTTGGAGATGGAAACCATTTGTTTCATTCTCTTAACTTATTCAATTAATGAGGGGATATATGGTCTTAATTGGAAAGAGAAAACTTTTCATTTATTTCCCTTCAATTAAATGATTGATGCATTAATTAAATAACATAGATAACAAATTTTATACTTAGCGTATATTGTGAGTATATTTATTCAAATACATACTAATGTATATTGGGTAAGTGCAACATATCATATTGTGTACATAGTTAATGTGCATTTTGTTTTGGTGTTAGGATTTACATCGCAATTGATGCATTCTCCCTTTGTATACACATTAGTTATTCAAAACACTGTTTATATGAGTGCATATATAATATAAATATATTTTTGTATATGTATTTTAATGGATCCTTTAGTTTGTCTAAATTGATTCAACCAAGTCGACTAGTTTAAATTCAAAATTTATTTCCAAAAAATGCAATGATTTAATTTGGTAAAATAATTTGAAAACATATCTGAGCCTATAAATTCAAATATAACATATGTTTATATGTCAATAATTTAAAGTAAGCTGAAATGTAGATATTTTACAAGCAATAATAAAGTAAAATTTATTAAACAAAATTAACACGTTGATACATGTAGATTTCTACATTAAAGATAGATCTCCATTGAAGTCAAGATGTGTATGTATGTGTATAAATGTTTTTTTAAACATCCACTGTAAAATAGTTTTCAAATTAATTTTAATACAAATTCATACACACACACAAATATAGACACACACATAGATATATATATATATATATGTATATATATTTATATTTGTGTGTGTATGTTTTGAAACATGAAACTAATTATGAAATAATGAAGTCACCATTGAGTTTCAAAACATATATATATATATATATATGTGTGTGTGTGTGTGTGTGTGTGTGTATAATTTATTAGTTATTATATTCAAATCTAAAATAACACTAACATCAACATAAAGAAAACACTAAGAATCAACAATCAAAACTGTTGTTATTATTTTCAGATCAAATTCAAATCAGCAAATTCAAAATTTTCAGGTCTACATATATAAAAATTAAAGATGGACAACAAACGTGTATAAAAATTTGTCAAAATAAGCAAAATAAATGGATCTATGACATCATTATGAATATACACATAAAATATAATATATCACACCTAAGAGATGTAGCCCTTGAATTCATCTTGACTGATAACTGCTCCTAGATCCAAATTTGAATAAGTCTCCTAGTTTTGCAAGAGAAGAAGAACCAACTTCTATTTGATTGCCTTAATTGCATGCCATTAAAATACTTTTTTTCTTTTATTTTTCCTTGAATTGTCGGCCATGAATGTTAGAAAAGGAATATCGAGGCTAGGTTTTGATAGAGAATGATTAAGAGATGTAAGTGAATGAAAGGCAAGGTATTTATAGAGGTAATCTTCCTTAACCCCCTCCCTTCATTTTCAAGATCCAACCATTGGATTTCAAGCCTTTTTTTCTTTATATGGATTGTAATGAAAGAGGTTTTATGGCCTTTTGATTTGTTTAATAACACTTAGTAAATAGTTACATTTAAATCAAATTTAAACACCCATCAATATCTTATATAGATTTGTACATATACAGCTTTTATATACGCACTCAAGTAAATGCTAATGACATTAAAAAAATACTAATGACATCCAATACATCAAATAAATAAATAATTAGTATTTTCCAAAAATATTAATTAATTTAATTAATTAATTTACAACAACTTATAAATTAATTAAATCATGTGGTATTTCAGAGAATCTATCAATGCGGTTGTATGACTCGCAGGTTTAAATTCAGTCAATGATTGATATCAAATTATTCGAATATCAAAGTTCACTCTTCACCTTAGCTAGTGGAGTGACATTTTGGTTGAATTTATGGTGCATATTTTTAGTAAAATCCAATTTTACTTATTTAAGCATTGCCCGGTAGTGACAATTATTTACATCAATTCTCTTTGTCAAAACTATATCACTTTGGACTTATGGAATTTGGTTATGGTCAAAATTTCAAGATCATCTGTATTCAACTCTATAGTCCAAAAACAAAGTTCTTTATTCGAGAATAACAATTATTATTAACCGAACTACTCCGGCCAGAGATTTCAACTTTAAGTTGACTTTAGTTGACCATAACACTAACCCCGTATAATTAAGGAGACAAATCCTCTCTGGAATAGTATTTCACTTCCAATACTTCCACTCGACCCAACTATAGTTGTTCCATAAACATCATGAAATGATCTGACTATAATCAAAGCGATGCATTAATATTGAAGATCAACAGAACTCTCAAGTCAAGAAAATGTGTAAATTAGTCACTTCGATATTTTCTGCTTGACAAAACTATCGAGAAATTTATTCCATAGTTATCCAATAACTATCGATACGAACCCTTGAGTGCCCACAACAGTCATGAGTAATACACTGTCTAACATTTGGAGAGCAGTCTTCGCTAGTCTCAACGAATGCATATTCGGTCTCGATGCATCTTGACTATGAAAATTTAAAATGATATGTTTATTATCATTGTGATAAATTGCTCATCGTTGCAACATCTTGTAACTACTATCACAAAACATACAATTTATGAAATTTCTATTAAATACACTTTTAATTAAATTATTTAATTAATATAACACATTATATCAAATATATAATAGAAAGAAGACACCTATTATTTCAAACAAAATTGGTTATCGAGTTAGATTCATGTAGTAAATTACATAATTCCCCCAGGGAATACCCCTAACTCTATCATAAATGGTAGTGGACAACTTTATGTGAAGGATTCATAATCTTTGGTATATAATATCGAATGATATCAACTTATGGAATAATGTATTTCTTATTAAATACCCTCGCGATCCAACTGTCGGACACATCGAAAATCACAGTATAATTACATTTATGTTTATATTTATTCCTTAAGTCTATTTAGGGTTTCTACAATGTTCCACCTTTAGTTTATACATTTATATCTTATAAGTTTCATTATTATATAATTTTTATATTTTAATTAGGTTATACAATAATCTCATGTATAACATTATATTAATTAAATCATATTTTATTTAATTTTAGTTAATTAAAATTTTAATTTTATTTAATTATAACATATTATATTGACTATTTATATATATTATAACCTATATAATAATACACATATTATATATATATATACGTGTGTGTGTACATTTTTATTTTATTGTATTAACTAACTTTTAATTAATTTATTTAATTAGACCATTTTAACAAAATTTTATTAATTTCGAAAATTATATTATATACATACATGTATACTTATATGTCTTAAACATTTCAAGACAATATAAAATATATCACTATATATTATACATGCATATTTATGTGTATTATTTAATTAACTTATTTCTTTTATTTATTAAACTTATTTTGAAATTAATCTTATGTTTATTTTAAAACATTTCGAAAATTTTCATTATATTATAATTTTTATAATATGTATATATCTTATTTTGAATTTAACTTTTAAATTTAAAATCTATATTATAATTTTCAAACAATTTTGAAAATTAGCCCAAGGCCCAATTTAAATTAGGCATTTTCTATCGGTGGCAACTTTTGGGCTCACATATATGTTCGGACCAACTCGGTAGCCAGGTAGGGTAAAGTACTTGATTACCTAAACTCAATCCTTCGACATAACCGTTCTAAACACCATATTATCTGGGCTGCGAGTTTAATTAGTAAACCCTAGTGCAACTACCCGCCCTTTCGACCCTCAAAGTCGACACTAATACATACACGGTATTCACATGCCAAACATCCAAGTGCCGGAAAGACATATTATTGGGGCAAAAAGAAAGTAAAGACAGAACATAATCTCGTACCGTAATGAGTAACATATAATATACAGCAGATCTTTATAAATGAAAAACTGTAATATACTTACATCAAATCAGAGTAACTAGCTATCATCAGCCTGGATAGTTATGACAACTTGTGCTCACAAATATTGATAAATACAAAACTCAATGCAGTAGAAACAAAATATACATGAGTACGTCTTTGAGGCATCCAGCTCATCTCCTGAAGCTCCAAAGCATCTAAATCTAATCTTAAAATATGCTCGGTCTGACCCGAGCATTATAAGAAGAATAACACCCGGATCAGTCTGGTAAACCAGCATGAGAAACATGCCTCAATTGAATTTTAATATTATAAAAACCCTTCAAAGTAAAGGTATCTCATAAGACCACGCCGCACATAAACACTGATGAGTTTTTACCTTACGATAACCAAAACATTCATATAGAAAATCAGTGATATTATAATAATGTCTAGGGTGTAAAGTAAATATTAAATCATAGTCAAAATTGTTACATTAATTAAATTCTAGCATAATAGATATATAATCAAGTCCAAAGGCTTGTATTGGAAAATGGATTCCAACTATGAAAAGGTAAGGGTCTACCATCTGAATCAGTACCTCTAAATAAAATGTACTGGAGGCTACAACAAATTGCACCTCTGCTACCCAGGACCAGCCTACCCCATACTGGGTAGTACCGAATATGATCACCCCTTGGTTGATCAACAACCATAACGGGCCTCGAAGCATACATAGATATCGACTCTAGATAAGGGATGGTCGTACCCTAATGGGAGCGACCCAATAGCCTTGCTACACGTCCCTGCTTTAGTCATTTACCGGGTGTGAGGCTCATGAGGTAACAATTATCTTATTCCTCATAGAAATTCTCATTTGGAATGCTAACACTACCTTCTAAACAGCAATGCAAGCATTCATCCATACAAGTTTGTTCTAAGTCTGAGCGAAATCGAAGGCACTATTTCTACTACATCCATTTTGGAATCACCCTCATGATTAGTAGCAAGTTGCTCCTGTACGTCAAAGAACTCCATCTTCGAAATCATTATGAAGATGTCTTCCATTCGAACACTTATGCCGATTCGAAAGTGGTTTTTGGATAATATAACCGATCCTTGTCTCTCCAACCCAACAATGATAGTTTAAAAACTGGCCAATATATGATAGTAGATTATTTAACTTTCAAATAAAAACAATTGAACCAGAGATTTAATTCCATAAGGAAAATAACATTAGTTAAGCACAAAGCAACCCTAAGCATCTTTAATTAATCTTTTCATTAAATTAAAACCACTTTGTTAATACTTGTATTAAAATACTTTTACATAGATATATTTCACAAACCCTTCTCTACACTTTTCCATACTCCGAAAATATGCATATACTTATCTCAACTGCATAAGTATAATAAAAAACCATTTCATTTTAAAAAACTAGGAAAACTTTCCCATATACTTATATTAACAATATAAGTATATTTACAAAACACCGCATTTTCAATACTTAGAAAATGTACTCGTATACTTATCTCAACGGTATAAGTACATTCACAAAAACACTACACTTTCCCTGCTTAGAAAATGTATTCATATACTTTATCTCGACGGTGCAAGTATATTTACAAAACATTATGAAAGATTTTCTATTTCAAAATCATATCAAAAGGATTAAAACAAATATTTTTTTGAAAGAAATGAAGATAAGGATAAACCCTAACACTATTCCTTTGGTGTTAAGCATGGAACGAATGTTCATGTGACGACCGCCCATGACCCCTGCACCGAATCTAGAGATAGTGCGCTGCAAAGTGTGCCAGGCGACCATGGACGATTGTTAGGGTAGATCAAAACAACAGAATCTATCGTATTACTCACAGCGCATGGACAAAATACAATAGAACATATGTATAGTGAAGCTTTACATAACAAAATGACATCATATAAAACTTCATAATAGTTGAATACAAGCATCCAATAGTCAATACATCATGCCTCACTACATATCACTCAGAGATTATACAAACAGCGGAACATCCAGTACATATAAGAAGATAATATGCAACCCTCTAGCTCGTCTTCGATATCAGCATCGTGAGAAGAGAACAGCACCTGTCACCTGCTACCTAGTCTGCCCGTCCCAAAATGGACGAACAGCCCAAGGCAATAAGAATTAAAACATAAAGCCTTGAGTCAGACAACAGTCTTAGTGAGCGGTAAATTAACTAGCAACATACCAAAAGAGCATAAAGGAAAAGGAATAGGAATACAACCCTCCCACTCCACCTCTTTCTACAGTGATAGCCCCCAGACACACACTAAGCATAAGCAAGCATAGCAAAGCATACAATTTAAAGTAAAGCAATTATCACTCGAGTCAAGGGCGATGTTTTCCAAGTACAAATCCCAAGGTCTATACCAAGGTCAGATAAGCACCCAGGAAATACCGCTCTTAAGACCGAATGACGATACAACCAAACATCCATGACTCTGGCTATCACTGTTATCCTTGCTTCGATACCACCGTTAATTGAATGACCGGCACCTTCTTTCAGCCGTCCGTCAAGGGCTAATGGAAACCCCGGTTCTAGACATAACTCCCGCACGTCATCGTGACCCGTGCCTAGGATTATCGAATCTGCCCAGAGTACTCGACCATCAACGGTTAGTCTTTTGGGCGTCCCCATGTACTCTTGCTTGGAGCATGCTAGAACCTTCAATAACGATGAGATCTCAGCCTCCTAGTCATCCTCCTCGACGACTATTTCCATACTAGCTCAAGCGCCTCTCGAGCAAACCATTATCCTCAACTCGAATCATTTCACCGAGTTATCAACATGCTTGGGATGATCCCATCTGGATTAAACCAAGTCTTCATCACATGATGCCTCGCTTCATCACATCCTCGCAAAGCCTCATCTCAACATTACATCATCAAATCTATGCATAAGAGCTTCATCATCCCGCTACATATGCCACGAGCAGCTTTCCCATTTCAAGAGCCTTTCCCTTAGATTTTGAATCATCTTCGACCATCTTGTCTAAAACAAACCATCAAATGATCTAGTTCATAGCAATCAATCAAGTCAAACATCAATCCAAGTAATCAAGCATTCAAATATAAGCAAAATGGACAATTATAACAATAATGGCAATTTCGTAATTAAAGAGTTGAAAGTCTAACAAGCATGAAAACATGAATAATATCTCTATAACTTGATGAATGAACTTGCATAGGTTAATCATGTATAAAAATGGTTGTCAAATCATCATGAACAATGGATCTACATGGATCTACACTTAGGTTTACAAAAATGCATAGAAATCACTATTTTAACACCAAATCAAGCCAACAATCCGATCTACTCCCTTGGATCCGTGTGAGAGATAATCACCACTCACCAAATCACCTAAACAACCTCAAATCAACACGCTTCAGATCTGGACAGTGAAGGATCAAGCTTGATCTATCACAAATCCGCTTCAAACGAAGAAATCTCTCTTGAAAAGATGAAGATCTTCAATCTAAGCTCTTGAATCTTCAATCTTGATCTTCGATTTGGATGAAAGGAAGCACTAGATTAGAGTGGAGAAAAGAAGTGAAGAAGTGTAGAAGTCGAGCTCTCAAAATGGCAGCACTTCGTCGCTTCGAAATCCGGATCCCAAAAATGGATCAAAGCCCTCCTATTTATAGCTGAAATCCTTAACTCGGCTGCCTTCTTAAGTCGCTGCCGACTTAACACCATGCCGACCTACAACCTAAAGCTTTGCCGACCTAAAAACTCATCTGCCTATGACTCACGACAAAACAGCTATCTCCTAAGTCGGTTACGACTTATAGCATGCGCCTACGACTTAACTGAAAAGGGCCTCCGACTTAACCAAGCTACGACTTAACAAAGCCTTCGTCCTAACAGACTCCGACTTAGCTAGGTTACCCATCCTTCGACTTAACAGCCAACTACTAAGTCGGTTGCGACTTACACAGGCGCTTATACGACTTAACCCATAGCCAAAGCCCAGCGACCTAACAACTCACGCGACCTAATACTTATGCGACCTAACTCCTTAGGTTGCTAACACGCTAACTCGCTAAATACTTAGGTCGCACACTTCCCTTAAGTCGCTCACGACTTACCACTTAACTCGGTCATGATCCTATAAGTCGCCAACTATCCTTAACTTGGCTACGACCTAAGCCTCAACCTACGACTTACTTCCTATACGACATAAGCAACCCAACGACTTAACAGGTAAGCCCCTAAGTCGCTCACTCTCTAGGTCGCAACATTATACAGGTCTCTCCAAACTAACACGTGACCCAAACCACTTCGCGACCTAACATATAACTCGGTCACGACTTAACCCTTAGGTCGCCTACGACCTAACCAACCACTAGTCTTTCTTAAGTCGTCTAACAACCTATCTCCAAGCCCTGGGTCACTTCCATCTCCTAAGTCGTAAACTCCGACCTAACTATCATAGGTCGCTAACTTGAACTGCCGACCTAACACTTAACTCACCCATACACTTAAGTCGCTCACAACAGTTTCCTTAGGTCGTTGCCGACCTAACTCTACCCCACGACCTAACCCCAGAATACTTAGGTCGCCTACTACTCTTCCTTAACTCGTCCAAACCGACTTAGGACTTAGAAAAATTCTGAAAGACTTATCAACAATGCAACCAATTGTCAACTGTTTTACAATGTTTCGATCCGTAAAATACGGGTCGTTACATTCTCTCCCCCTTAGGAATTTCGCCCCCGAAATTCCAAACAGCAAAGCAATCAAAGATTATTCTGTACGCCTACCAACCATAACAATCAACAAACCATGCATCCAATTCTAGCTTAGCGTACAGAATTCTAACACTAGAACAAGTTACAATATCGTGAGATGACACGACACCTTAGGGCCATACCTTGAAGAGTTCAGGATGAGCTGCCTTCATCCTCTCTTCCACCTCCCATGTACAGTCGTTATCATCATCACTCCATTATATCTTGAGCAACTTAACTACCTTCCTCCTAAGCTGTTTCGTGTCGGTTTCAACAACACGAAGCGGCTTACGAGGTCTTCTATCAACTGGATCAACTTCAAAATCTTCACAGCTATCAGTAGAAACCACTGTATTCGAGTCGTGCACATACTTCCGTAGATATGATACATGAAAAACATTGTGCACACTCGACATCTTCTCTGGTAACTCCAATCTGTAGGCGAGCTTTCCAATTCGCTCGATGATCGGGAATGGTCCAACAAATCTCGGAGTCAATTTTCCTTTCTTCCCGAATCGAATAACATTCTTCAGTGGAGAAATCTTCACAAAAACCATATCTCCTACGTCGAATTTCAAATCCTTTCGACGCTTATCAGCATAACTCTTCTGACGGTCTTGGGCTGCCTTCATTCGTTGCCGGATGATCTCTATACAATCTGAAGTCTGTCGAATCATCTCTGGCCCAAGTATCAACTTTTCTCCAGTCTCTAACCAACATGTCGGAGAGTTACACGGTCTTCCATACAATGCCTCATATGGTGCCATACCAATGCTTGACTGGTAACTGTTGTTGTATGCAAACTCCACCAAATGAAGGTGATCTTCCCATGATCCTCCGAAATCCAAAACACAAGCTCTGAGGAGATCTTCCAAAACTCGGTTGACTCTCTCGGTCTGACCATCAGTTTGAGGGTGATAAGCTGTACTCAAACACAACTCGGTTCCCAAAACTTCCTGGAAGCTCTTCCAAAATCCACTAGTGAACAATGGATCTCGATCGCTCACTATACTCTTCGGAATACCATGGAATCGAACTATCCACTTAACATACAACTCAGCCAACTTTGATGCAGTCCTAGTCGATCGAACAGGAATGAACCTCGCACTCTTGGTCAGGCGATCTACAATGACCCAAATCCCTTCATTTCCCGTTCTTGTTCTAGGTAATCTGTCAATAAAATCCATCGATATCTGCTCCCACTTCCATGTAGGAACTTCTAATGGCTGAAGCAATCCACTGGGCTTCTTCTGTTCAGCCTTTACCAACTGGCAGTTCATACACTTGGAAATAAAATTTCCAACATCCTTCTTCATGCCTTCCCAGTAGTAGGTTCTCTTCATATCCCGATACATCTTATTTCCACCTGGATGAATTGTCAGCTTCGAGTGATGACTTTCCTTCAGAACTTCACTCCTCAATTCATCTATATCGGGAACAACTAGTCGTCCTTGCTTCCGAAGCCAACCCTCTCGATCGACCTCGAATCCTTTATCCTTTTCTGGATTCAATCCAGATTCCAATTCACGGATAATCTTGACAAGCTTATCGTCTCGCTTTTGGCTCTCGCCAATCCTTTCCACAAGAGAAGGTCTTATCGATAAGTTTGCCAACATCTCAGGTTCCAATTCACATCTGGGCCTGAAGTCGAATCCAGCTAAATACTCGAGACTCTTCCATTCTGAAAACATGGCTCCCAATCCTGCATGTCTTCGACTTAACGCATCAGCCACTGCATTACCTTTTCCCGGAGTATAAGCTATACCAAAATCATATGATGCTAAAAACTCTAGCCAACGTTGCTGCCGAAGATTCAAATCCTTTTGGGAGAAAAGATACTTCAACGACTTATGATCTGTAAACAACTCGAATCGAACTCCCAACAGATAATGTCTCCACATCTTCAGAGCAAATACAATCGCCGCTAACTCCAAATCATGAGTTGGGTAATTCCTTTCATGCGGCTTCAGTTGTCGACTTGCATACGCAACAACTTTATCCCTCTGCATCAGCACTGCTCCAAGTCCAGTACCACATGCGTCGGTGTAAACCACCATCTCATCATTCCCACTCGGAATAGTCAAAACAGGAGCACTTGTCAATCGCTCTTTCAGGATTCCGAAAGCTTGCTCACACTTAGCATCCCAACTGAACACTTGGTTCTTCTTCGTCAATCCTGTTAACGGTGCAGCTATCTTGGAGAAGTCTTTGATAAACTGTCGATAATATCCTGCTAATCCAAGAAAACTTCTCACATCAGATGCATTCTTAGGTCTAACCCAATCCTGGATTGCTGCCACCTTAGCGGGATCAACCGCTATTCCACTTCCAGAAATCACATGGCCTAAGAACCTCACTTCACTCTTTCAGAAGTGACACTTCGAAAACTTAGCCTTCAGCTGATGCTTCCGTAAGATCTCCAAAACAATTCGCAAGTGCGTCTTATGCTCTTCTTCCGTTCCGGAATAAATCAGAATATCATCCACGAACACAAGTACAAACTTGTTCAACTGATCTCTGAACACTCTATTCATAAGATCCACAAAATATGCTGGTGCGTTAGTCAATCTAAACGGCATTACCAGCCACTCAAAGAAACCAGATGGTGTCCAAAAAGCAGTCTTCGGCACACTATCCTTAGCCACTCTCAACTGGTGAAATCCCGTTGCTAAATCCATCTGAGAAAACACCTTAGCTTCGTGAAGCTGATCAAACAAGTCATCTATCCTCGGCAATGGATACTTGTTCTTCTTAGTCACCTTATTCAGCTCACGATAATCCACACACAATCTCAATGACCCATCTGCCTTGGTTGCAAACACAACTGGTGCTCCCCACTCGGACACACTACGCCGAATGAATCCTTTCTGTAAAAGATCATCAACTTGCACCCTCAACTCCTGCTGTTCCCTAGGCGCCATCCGCCTAAGAGGCATCACAACAGGTCTGGCTCCTTCAACTAGATCTATACGAAACTCGATCTCTCTATGCGGCGGCAACCCTTTGACTTCGTCAAATACATCCTCGAATCCATTTGCGATAGGCACTAAAGACAGTCCATCCCGTGGAACAACTAGCGAATACATGAAGCTCATGAAGACGCCTTCCTCATGCTTACATCGTATCACAATCTTTCGCCCCTCCACATTCTCGACTGTCACCTCCAGCCTCTCACAATCAACCTTTGCCGCATACTTCCTAAGCCAGTCCATACCCAAAATAATTCCGAACCCCGCAAAGTTCGGAACAAAACAATCACAACAAAAGAGCAACCATGACTCGACACAACTAGACCACGGCATAACATACACAAACAAGACGAACCCCCAACTGGATTAGTCACAACCAATGGCCTATCAACAATATCCGGTTCCAAACCTAACCGGCCTACGAGTTCACTACAAACAAACGAATGCGACGCTCCAGTATCAAACAGAACTCTAACAGGAACACCACATAGGAAAAGAGTACCTTGAACAACCACACTCTTTCCTTTCTCTTCAGCAGTAGGAGCTTTCGAAGACGACGGAACAGCTCCCAAAGCATAAGCTTGCACAATCTGCTTGTCCTTCCTCGGATCTGGACAATTCTTCCTGATGTGCCCTGGCTTGTCACAGTTGTGACACTTCATTGGCACCTTCGGATTCTTAAAATCCTTAGAGAAATGGCCCTTCTGCTGACAATTGTAGCAAGTCACCTCGCCTTTCGGCTTCTTCTGGCCATCCTTACCCTTCTGCTGCTGCTGCTTCCTCTTCTGGTTTCCACCCTGCTGTGGTTTAGACTCTCCCCTGGTAACAGCAACAACAGGTCCTTCCTTAGGAAACAAACTCTCATGCCTAAGAGCTTTCTCCACAAGCTTCTCAAATGAATCGTCCAAATGATCCACCAACTGTCTCCCAAGATAACTGTCCAAGCCTGTCACAAACTTCTCATTCTTCTGATAAGCAGATTCAATATATGACTGAGCATACTTGGACAAAACTTCAAACTCAGAAACATACTCAAGAACAGATCTTCCACCCTGCTTGAGCTCCACAAACCTTTTGAACAGAACAGACTTCTGAGCTGTAGAAATGAACTTAGCTTCAAACCTAACTTGGAATTGCTCCCAAGTGATCTCTTCCTCCGGAGTAGTGATGGTAATAGAATTCCACCAATCAGAGGCTCTCCCTTGAAGCTGCCTTGATGCCAACTTCCTCTTAGTCGCATCCTCAATTCCCAAATCACCAAAGATCCTTCTACAAGCATCCATCCACCTCTGGACCTCAATAGTTGATTCTGTTCCCAAGAAAACCTTTCCTCCAAGAGCAGTATAATCCTTGCACAACTTAGCAAAATCCACTGGTTTCGGAGTTTGGACTTGAACTCCAACATCTACTGCTGCCCCTGGAACTGGTATCCTTCTCATGATCGAAGTCATCATAGCTTCGAACATAGCTGCATAATCAGCAGTCCCTTCAGTAGCATGGCCTTCCCTAGCAGCTGGTCTCCCTCTTCGACTCATTCTCAATATCTATAAAAAGGAATGATTAGAACATCTAGAGAAACAACTGCATAAAGGACTCAAACTCAACTAAACTACTATATTATATATAGTATTCATCCATCAAAATACAATTACGTCTCTTATACGTAGTTACGACGGCGAGCGTTGGGTAAAATCGATTAACCAATGCTCTGATACCAAATGTGACGACCGCCCATAACCCCTGCACCGAATCTAGAGATAGTGCGCTGCAAAGTGTGCCAGGCGACCATGGACGATTGTCAGGGTAGATCAAAACAACAGAATCTATCGTATTACTCACAGCGCATGGACAAAATACAATAGAACATATGTATAGTGAAGCTTTACATAACAAAATGACATCATATAAAACTTCATAATAGTTGAATACAAGCATCCAATAGTCAATACATCATGCCTCACTACATATCACTCAGAGATTATACAAACAGCGGAACATCCAGTACATATAAGAAGATAATATGCAACCCTCTAGCTCGTCTTCGATATCAGCATCGTGAGAAGAGAACAACACCTGTCACCTGCTACCTAGTCTGCCCGTCCCAAAATGGACGAACAGCCCAAGGCAATAAGAATTAAAACATAAAGCCTTGAGTCAGACAACAGTCTTAGTGAGCGGTAAATTAACTAGCAACATACCAAAAGAGCATAAAGGAAAAGGAATAGGAATACAACCCTCCCACTCCACCTCTTTCTACAGTGATAGCCCCCAGACACACACTAAGCAGAAGCAAGCATAGCAAAGCATACAATTTAAAGTAAAGCAATTATCACTCGAGTCAAGGGCGATATTTTCCAAGTACAAATCCCAAGGTCTATACCAAGGTCAGATAAGCACCCAGGAAATACCGCTCTTAAGACCGAATGACGATACAACCAAACATCCATGACTCTGGCTATCACTGTTATCCTTGCTTCGATACCACCGTTAATTGAATGACCGGCACCTTCTTTCAGCCGTCCGTCAAGGGCTAATGGAAACCCCGGTTCTAGACATAACTCCCGCACGTCATCGTGACCCGTGCCTAGGATTATCGAATCTGCCCAGAGTACTCGACCATCAACAGTTAGTCTTTTGGGCGTCCCCATGTACTCTTGCTTGGAGCATGCTAGAACCTTCAACAACGATGAGATCTCAGCCTCCTAGTCATCCTCCTCGACGACTATTTCCATACTAGCTCAAGCGCCTCTCGAGCAAACCATTATCCTCAACTCGAATCATTTCACCGAGTTATCAACATGCTTGGGATGATCCCGTCTGGATTAAACCAAGTCTTCATCACATGATGCCTCGCTTCATCACATCCTCGCAAAGCCTCATCTCAACATTACATCATCAAATCTATGCATAAGAGCTTCATCATCCCGCTACATATGCCACGAGCAGCTTTCCCATTTCAAGAGCCTTTCCCTTAGCTTTTGAATCATCTTCGACCATCTTGTCTAAAAAAAACCATCAAATGATCTAGTTCATAGCAATCAATCAAGTCAAACATCAATCCAAGTAATCAAGCATTCAAATATAAGAAAAATGGACAATTATAACAATAATGGCAATTTCGTAATTAAAGAGTTGAAAGTCTAACAAGCATGAAAACATGAATAATATCTCTATAACTTGATGAATGAACTTGCATAGGTTAATCATGTACAAAAATGGTTGTCAAATCATCATGAACAATGGATCTACATGGATCTACACTTAGGTTTACAAAAATGCATAGAAATCACTATTTTAACACCAAATCAAGCCAACAATCCGATCTACTCCCTTGGATCCGTGTGAGAGATAATCACCACTCACCAAATCACCTAAACAACCTCAAATCAACACGCTTCAGATCTGGACAGCGAAGGATCAAGCTTGATCTATCACAAATCCGCTTCAAACGAAGAAATCTCTCTTGAAAAGATGAAGATCTTCAATCTAAGCTCTTGAATCTTCAATCTTGATCTTCGATTTGGATGAAAGGAAGCACTAGATTAGAGTGGAGAAAAGAAGTGAAGAAGTGTAGAAGTCGAGCTCTCAAAATGGCAGCACTTCGTCGCTTCGAAATCCGGATCCCAAAAATGGATCAAAGCCCTCCTATTTATAGCTAAAATCCTTAACTCGGCTGCCTTCTTAAGTCGCTGCCGACTTAACACCATGCCGACCTACAACCTAAAGCTTTGCCGACCTAAAAACTCATCTGCCTATGACTCACGACAAAACAGCTATCTCCTAAGTCGGTTACGACTTATAGCATGCGCCTACGACTTAACTGAAACGGGCCTCCGACTTAACCAAGCTACGCTTAACAAAGCCTTCGTCCTAACATACTCCGACTTAGCTAGGTTACCCATCCTTCGACTTAACAGCCAACTACTAAGTCGGTTGCGACTTACACAGGCGCTTATACGACTTAACCCATAGCCAAAGCCCAGCGACCTAACAACTCACGCGACCTAATACTTATGCGACCTAACTCCTTAGGTTGCTAACACGCTAACTCGCTAAATCCTTAGGTCGCACACTTCCCTTAAGTCGCTCACGACTTACCACTTAACTCGGTCATGATCCTATAAGTCGCCAACTATCCTTAACTCGGCTACGACCTAAGCCTCAACCTGCGACTTACTTCCTATACGACATAAGCAACCCAACGACTTAACAGGTAAGCCCCTAAGTCGCTCACTCTCTAGGTCGCAACATTATACAGGTCTCTCCAAACTAACACGTGACCCAAACCACTTCGCGACCTAACATATAACTCGGTCACGACTTAACCCTTAGGTCGCCTACGACCTAACCAACCACTAGTCTTTCTTAAGTCGTCTAACAACCTATCTCCAAGCTCTGGGTCACTTCCATCTCATAAGTCGTAAACTCCGACCTAACTATCATAGGTCGCTAACTCGAACTGCCGACCTAACACTTAACTCACCCATACACTTAAGTCGCTCACAACAGTTTCCTTAGGTCGTTGCCGACCTAACTCTACCCCACGACCTAACCCCAGAATACTTAGGTCGCCTACTACTCTTCCTTAACTCGTCCAAACCGACTTAGGACTTAGAAAAATTCTGAAAGACTTATCAACAATGCAACCAATTGTCAACTGTTTTACAATGTTTCGATCCGTAAAATACGGGTTGTTACAGTTCACACAACCAAAATTAAGAAGGTCAATTTGGGGAAATCCAATCTCAGTTTCTTTATAAATTTATTTAATAAATCCTTTTTAATAAATCTCTTTCATTTATGAACATCTCCTTTACTAAAATTCCAAATCCATTTATAAAACTCTTAATAAATCTCCAAGTTTATTTAAATTCTCTTTTATAAATATCCAAAACTATTTATAAAACTCTCTTACAAATATCCAAAATCATTTATAAAACTTCTTTTACAAATACCCAAAATCATTTATAAAACTTCTTCCTAAATTTCAAGGTCTCTTTTCAAGTTATAAAGCTCCCTTATTAATCTCCAAAACAATTTATAAAACCCTTTTATAAGTATAAGCTCTAAATTCATTTTAGAATTCCTTTCACAAAATATCCTTGATGAATTCTTATAAATATATATATATATAACATAATTACAGCCTCCTTTTATAAATTTCCAAACCTATTACAACTCTTTACAAATTCCAAATTCATTTATAACTTTATTTATAAATTTCTTAATGGAATTACAAACTCCCTTTTCATAAAACAAAAACTCCAATATATAATTATAAAACTCCTATACTTCTCATAACTGGGTCATTCTATATATTTTCATAAATTCACAAATGGAATTATTCATTCCAATTTATCAAAATGCTATTTATTTCCTTTTTATAGGATATTGCTTATAAAACCATTCTTTTATCTATAAAACACTTTTTATAGATCTATTCTCCACTTATAAAATAAATATTTATAAATCTGGTCCCTTTATATAACACTTTATACAACTATCATCAAATATTTATTCCAAATATTTCTATCTTCTTTGAAACGGAAAATCCCTTTATAAAATAAAAGATAACCCTTTCTATTTCCCTTTTGAAAATTAACATTTATTATTATAAAAATTTCTATAACGACGAATACTTCTAAAATAATTATTTTAAACATTTACTTATATATATATATATTAGAAAATAATAAATAAGAAGTTGAAATAAAGTAGAATGTTTCAAAAACTCATTTAAATTAAAATATCATCGAAAATCCAAAACAGTTAGATTTTAAATTATTTTCCAAATCAAAATCATTTCCAAACCAAATCAACAGTTAATACTATTTCAAATATTATATCGAGGCCAATAGTTACCACAACACTTAATCGGTGTTATTATTACCATTTCACTAAAAATGTTTTACTTTCCATATATGTAGGTGTCATATCCAATATGGCCAAATAGTTAAATTCTAGCATTTAACAATTCTATTTAATAGGAATATAACTGAAATAAAACAACATGAATATAACAGGAATTTATAATCACAATTTCGAGAAACGGATTTCTCTATAAGTATTTCAAATTTAAATGTCAATCGCTTTTTAAAGCGAATATTTAACCAATTAGCCAATATTTTTCAACCAAACACATATAGTAAAATTTATCTACTATATATCATACTGATAAACCAAAAAGCTAAGTTTAACTCACTTAAATTCCAATTGGCGCCGAAGCATCCGGTTTGAACTAAAATCAAATGACGTCCGATTTTTGCCCAAATTCCCACTTGTTCCAATTACACCAAACTAATTCCATCATGTAGCCTTCGCCATTACGAGTGCAATGCAAAAAGTTTCATCTCGATTGAACCTCGTATGAGCAGATTATGAATTTTATAAGTTATCGAATAATTTAAAACAATTAAATTCCACTGATTACATTTATTTAGAACCAATTACCCTATTTATAAACTAGTCCATCTTCTCAAAATACTTTCCCGCTTCCAATTCCTGCTCACGACCCACCCAGGCTTCAAGCACTCCTCCTCCCAGCCGCCTCATACCTCCGTACCTCCCCCCGTCGTCACAAAGCCACTCCTCTACGCATAAGCACCCAATTTCCCTCCACCACATCGCCTCCGCGTCTCCGGAACACACCTCGACCTGACATGTTCACTGTGAACCCTACTAGGTCGTGCCTCCCCCTGTTGCACCGAGCCTTGCCAAAAACTTACTACGGGGGCACGACGACACTCCAAACCTAAAGCAACCAATTGCGCGACCTCTCGTCGCCTAATTCCTCCAAATACCCAAACCCTAGTCCACCCTAGGCATGGCTAAACCCACGACCACCCACCGGACCTCACCGCACACTCTAAACTTTGTATAGCTTGTAGATCTCTCCAACTGAAACCCAAAGATAAAAGCTTTTCTTTTTTTTTGTAATTTATTCAAATTGTTATGATTGTTAGAAGAAAGTTGATTTATCGTTTTCGTTGATCAGTACACTTTGATGGAACATCAAACTAAAAGGGAAGAGGAAAACATGTTTTCTGATGTGGATAAGTCTTGGTTTAAGTTTATATCTCAAATTCCGGCATCTCGCCGTCCCGATTTTCATTCGCGTATGAACTTCGAATGATAAAAAAAAATGTGGTCGCGCTTAGAACATCGACGCGACCTCAAAACAAAAATAATATACACTGCTTATTCAATTCTGTAAAATCACAAAAACATTGTCGTTTTGTCAAAAAATCGTCAAACGACAATTTAAATATTTTTAAATTAAAAATTATGGAAAAATCAAATAAATTAAATAAAAAATACGCCAATAAAATCGAGTCGTTAGAATAAAAGTAAATCTTTTTATTATTTATTTGAACCATTTATTATTGTAAATAAATTTACAAAATGAATTTATCGTTATTATTTATAATTTACAAAAGAGTTAAATAAAACCATTAAATCAATTAAGTAAATATTCTATTCAAAATCCAGGTATTTAAAACACTATTCAAACATTAAATTCATAAGTTCAAATATTTTAAATAATTTGAATTCAAGTTTTAAACTTTAAACCAAATTATTAAATATTTAAAATTAATTAAATATTCAAAATCCAATCGTCCGAATTCCATATCGTTACATTCTTCTCCCTTAAAAGAATTTCAACCCCAAAGTTCCCAAAATAAAAAAATGTCTCCAAACCCTTAAACTTTTCAAAATCAATTAGTTAAAATGGATTATTAAATCTCTAAGTCTCTTAAAGTTACAGAAAATTTCGACAGTGTCTTCTTTGCACGGCTCGATCAGAAAAACCACAAATTGCGACTACAAGCCAAAAATAATAAAAGAAAACAAAAGCCAAAAAGCGGCCTCCGATATCTGGGGCATAAACCATCAACCAATATAAACATGTACCTATTTGTTGAGCAAACAACTCTACTCATGAACCCAAAAACATCAAACTAGCCTTTGCTTCCATGAATCAACATCTCGCTTATACACAATATCCAACCATATTACTTACATTTATAAATATCAAAAGCATATAATTTCAATAAAGCCCGTACGATGTACATATACTATCTCTGTGCAATATCCAATCCGATCGCTTGCCCGATCGCACAATTTCACTTTCAAACTAGTATCGCTCACTCGACCACTCTGGTGCGGACTCCAAATCCGGTTCATTGATTAGAAACCTCTATTCTTCTTGCATAGCCATATACTATGATAAAAAACTTCTAAATCAAATCAAATATATGTATCAAGTGTTCTCCATCAAGAATCGAGGGAAAAATTCTAACTTGGACCGGTATAAATCACCTTGAAATCATGAACTTGAATTCGGATCGCGAATAAAATAATCTACGTACAACTTACATACTTATTCAATTGGTTTCTCTTAATCCCACCAATTTCCTTTAGTGCTAAAATTCATTTACAAACCATCTCTTAAACTTTCTTAAGTTTATAACATCTTAAAAAATCCCACTTATGTTTATTTCACTTCAAAACTCAAGTTCATATTCTTATAACACTCTTCTATATCCTAGGAGTATATATACAATCCAGATTTTGTTTTACTTAGCCATGATGTTCAACAAAATTAAAATTTGTTTCAACTTACACGTTTCTCGAATTTATAATTATAAAAAATTATCTCTTATGTTTCCACAAAACACTTAGCTAAATTTTCCTCAATGAACTTGGAAGTTTCCAATAGTCCCGAATCGTCGAAATTCCATTTTCATTCTAATAATTGAAAATTTACCGAACATCATCTCAAACGAGATGCCTAAACCAAACTTTCTAAATGGAAAAGGCACATGGGTCTATAAAATAACTTACTGAAAATTCCAGAATTAAATACTCGAGTTTATTTCAAATCATTTTTGAAATAATAATTTACATATTTTCTTTGTATATCAAGTTATACTTCTGGAATTTTAAAGCAAAACTTATCTTACCAAACAACTCTGCAATCATCCACTATTATGGCAGCAATTCCTCACTTTAGAAACTCAAAAATGAATAACGATGATGCTGTAGTCATCATCAGAATTATTTTCCAGCTACTAAAGTGAGTACGGTGCTTTCTAGCTCTTTTAAATTCCTTTTAAAATATTTCTAGTCAAAATTATTTCCAAAATAATACCGTTATTACTTTCCCAAAAACTTTGAAAAACAATTACCAAAACATCGGGATTTAAGTCCTCAAATTCTAAGTTTAAACCCTTTTTATTTACAAACCATATTTGCAAATTATACTTATATAATTTCACCTTTTTAAATAAAAACATTTCGCAAGTGTTTATCTTTGCTTAGTTTTTAATAAACAACTTTATTTAGATTATAATAAGTGTCTTTTATTAAAGTTAAATTACAACCAAACATTATCACCGAACGCCTTATAGTCAAATTGTGAAACTGAATTCATAAGGTGTTTGTTTCAATGTTCCCACAATTACTATTTACCCAACTTGTAACAACCCGCATATTTATCGATTTTATATTTAAATATTTTATTTAAATATTTTATCGTTAATCGGATTTTGGTCCGAAAAGCTACTTTTTGCATACGGTCAAATTAGGACTCAAGACCACTCCCATTGAGTTCAAAATGACATTTGCGATCTTTTTAAGTGTCAACTTCGATATGTTTGGAGATAGCGGAATTTTCGTCACCTTTTGCTTTGGACCTTTAGTTTGGGCTGAACCACTTGTTAACTCAGCCCAACCCCTTCCTTCTCTTCACCACTTCATTCTTCATTTCTAAAACATCAAAGCTTCTTCAAAAATGGTGGAGGTAATGGGAAATTAAAACTCCAAAGCTTTAATCTTCAATTGCTAATCCAACATCTTCTCCGAATTCAAGTGAAGACATTGATTCAAGCTTGTTGTTGCCCTTGTTTGCTTCAAGCTTCATCTTCATTGGTTTTTGGTGCAAAGGTGAGATTTTTATCTCACAATCTCGTCTATAACTATCTTGGACTGTTGGGAATGACTCCCTATCACTTTAGCATGAACATTTGCATTTGGTTTGGATTGAATTGGTGAAAATCCTAAATTTTCGTGTGTTTTGACAAAAACTGGGCTTAGGTCGTTCTGCCTATGCCATCAACTGTTCTGTGTAGCTCTCGGCCAACACAGGTCGCATCGGCACTTAGGTCGTAGGTCGCATTGGCTTTAGGTCGCGAGACATTGGGACGTTTGACCCCATCTCTTTTAAGTCGCTCTGGCGTGCTGCCTTCAAATGTAAGCTCGTTCTGGGCTTAGGTCGTACACTTCCTTAGGTCGCTAAGGCTTAGGTCGTTCTGCCTTGAATATTTAGGTCGCTCGCCTTAGGTCGCTTGACCATTGAAGCATCTAGTGAACTGTTAGGTCGTTCGCTTTAGGTCGCGAGTCTTTAGGTTGCGAGTCTCTTATCCCTTAGGTCGCTCGACCTCACAAACACTTAGGTCGCGCCTTTCCTTTTCTCGACCTTGTTAGATCGCTCATCCACTAGGTCGTTCGACCTGTCCCCTTTAGGTCGCTCGCCTAATTTAGGTCGTTTGCACCATTAGGTCGTAGGTCGCAAGACCCCAGTACCTTTAGGTCGTTAGACCTTATTTCTTTAGG
Source organism: Allium fistulosum (assembly GCA_030737815.1). Classification (NCBI taxonomy): domain Eukaryota; kingdom Viridiplantae; phylum Streptophyta; class Magnoliopsida; order Asparagales; family Amaryllidaceae; genus Allium; species Allium fistulosum. Next base: position 1,089,449,349 of record CM060903.1, on the reverse strand, counting down.
TCGTTAGACCTTATTATAGTTAGGTCGCATGCCTAGCTCTTCCCTTAGGTCGCTCGACCTATTATGTTTTAGGTCGTTGGCCCCTAGGTCGCTCACTTAGCTAGGTCGCCTCATTTGGTCGTGTTGTTCTCTGTTAGGTCGCACAGCCTTGTTAAGACGTTAGGTCACTCGCCTTTCTACAATTAGGTCGTTTGACCTGTATTTCACTAGGTCGCTCGACCTGTTCTCCAGCTAGGTCGCACGGCATTCTACCCTTAGGTCGTTCGACCTATTTTACTTTATGTCGTTGCACTTTAATTCGACCACGTTAGGTCGCAAGTATATTTCTACTACGATGGTTTTGGAACTGATTTCCTTGGATTTTTCTCACGTCTTCGAATGTGAAATTTTGTGATGCGATTTGTTTCAACAATCGTTTTGTGACTTGTCACTTTAAAAATGTGAAGGCTTCAATACTAGTAGTAAATATCATAACTCTTTCATCAAAGCGATTTCAACACTGTTTTAACTACAAAGCTCTTTTTCTCAAACCGTTTTCCAATCTACTAGTATATACGAGCCTTTACTTCACTCGGATGAGAAATCTAATTTAACGGCTTAGTAAAACGAGTGGTATGAAACGCTTGTGTTTACTTCGTCGGTTAATTCTTGGACTTGTTCGATTGAACCTTTTAGTGACAATTTGCTAGTGAAGATTCACAGCTTGTTCGTGAATATTTAAGTTAAGCAAGTGGTTATGGGACATGAAGCTAAACTCATATATTTACTGGCTTGGTGTGATTGACACTTCTTTATGATCATGACGACCATTTTTGTGATTTAGACTAGTGATTGAGCGATGTCTCTTTGTCTGCGAGGGAGACTGGACCTCGTTTGTGTGATGTTTCTACTCACATTCGTGGAGCATTCGGCTCATAGGTCTTCGGACCATTCGTGGAGCATTCGGCTCATAGGTCTTCGGACCATTCGTGGAGCATTTGGCTCATAGGTCTTCGGACCATTCGTGGAGCATTCGGCTCATAGGCCTTCCCCCTTTTTTGTGATTTCTGGATTTCGTGTGTTGATTTCTGGAATTTGTGCTTCACCAATTTTTTTTGTGATTTTCATTGATATGATTTATCAATTTTTGTGCATTGGTGAATTTGTGTGTCATTGACTTGTTATGAATACAAGTTTAGGGTATGATACCCTATTTTATCTTTGAGAAGATTCTTGTGATATTGATTAATCTCTTGTTGATTATCATTTACATACTTATAGTAGTATGCCATTATGTTTTTTTATATGTTTATGCCACATCCCTTATTCTATATCATGTCATCTGATATTTATAGCTAGATTGATCCGTTTATTATTTTCTTATAAATAATACTCGGGTCAGACCGAGATGTTACAGGTGCTTCTGCTTGACTTCTCTTCTGGGATTATTCTGACTTTTGGCTAACTACTTAGATTAGTAGTTTTTGGATGTACACATTTGAGATATAGACTCTATGTTTTGTACTTATTCTTTTGTATAACACGTGTTGCTATTCTTTTGTATTATCGTGGATCTTTCCGACCACTACTCTGATGTACACTTTCATGTGTTATATATATTCATATCTTTTTCCGCCTTTGTGATATGGATGTCTGTGACTGATTTATGTTATGTTTATTTCTATGTTTGTTTCCGAAGATTTTATATAGCCACCATGTGATGGCTTTGAGTTTGTATCGATATGTCGGATTTCCTCCTTAAATGAATTTCATGCTATACTATCTGACATATCGGTGCTCGCACAAAGAAGTTACACGGATGGTCGCTCCTCAACAGCCTTATTCTCCGTGCTAGTTGACAGCATTACACCGTAGTGTTCTTGGCTAGCGTGGGTGTAGAGGTGGGGCGTCACACAACTCATGTAGTGAAAAGGATGAAACTGATTCTAATTAACCACAATAGTCAATGCCCATAAACTGATTGGGTGCAACTACTCAATTAACAAACAATAGCCAATGCTCCTAACTAGGTGAGCATGACTAATCAAACAATAAATGATAATAATTAAATATTATCATTTCCTAACAAACAAACACACCATAAATTACTATATAATTTTTTTGAAAAATATTCTTTTAAATATAAAATATAATCTAGGTAAAATTATTTCATTTACCCATTTCAAAATAATACTGGGTCGGTTTGTCTTGTTCAAGAGTTTAGAAACCCCTATCAATACAGTTATTCCTTCTGCACCGACCAAAACTCATAAACCAATCAACTGATAAATCAACACAATATAAAACATTAAATCATACCAATGCCCATCCTATAGTTGAAAATATCATGCCCATAAGGACCTCAATTCTGGTCCAAGTCCAAACAATATTCAGTGCAATTTTAAATTTTATTTAACGCATATCGATATCATATATCGGTCGGTATATTTATAACTATTATAAACACACTGTTTAATACTGTTCAAAATACACAAAAAATTATAATTAGTATTCCATAAATATTGATTAATTTATAACAATTTATAAATTAATTAAATCAGATGGTAAAAGTGTGATTCAATGTTCCAGTTATGTGACTGTTAGGAGTAATTTGGTCAGTGATTAATATTGAATATTTCGAATATTAAAGTTCCCACATCACTTAATAGATGGTGTGACATTATGGTCAAATTTATCACTTAGTTTTTGTAAAATGAAATTTTAATTTATTAAGCGTTACCCAAGGTGAAAATTATTAACATAAATTATCTTTTTCGAAACTATATCATTTTGGACTTATGGAATTTGGTAATGGTCAAAATTCCAACATCGTCCATATTCAACTCTATAGTCCAAACACAATGTAACGACCCGGAATTTCGAACACTTTGTATTTAAATATTTAAAATGTGATTAAAATGATTTAATAACCTTGTTAACCCCCCTTTTAAATAATAACTAACGACGATAAACTTCTTTTTGAAATTTGTTTACAAAAATAAATACTTCGAAGAAATATCGATAATGTGACCGAAAATTGGTTTATCGATAAACAACTTTTTCATCGATATAAGTTGTTCAAACTCTATTGTACTAGGCTAATAAACATATGAGCACATTAGCAGATAATTAATACACTTTTCTTTATATAGTAAGTGGAATATTCTAAAAGCTTCTAAGGGATAAGCGATATTTGTATGTAAGGGGTATTAAGGTAATTTGCTAAGGTAAGAAGTGTAAAGGAGAAGTGATGGGCATGTGGAGGGGTGGGCCTTCCAAGGCATTATGAGGGTGAGAGGAAGGGTATGCAACAACCATTTGAACCCTATAAAAGAAGATGCTTGGCTCTTGAATCACTTTTGCAAATTTAGGAAATAAAATCTATACACTTCATCTCATTCGCTTCATAAAATTTCCCAAGAAATATGAATTCAAAACATCTTCAAATCTCTTAAAACTTTGCCACAAGCCTTACTACAACATCACAACATAACCTAACAACCTAGAGTAGAATATTTGGATCACAAAACCCCCAAACCACCTTAGGCCATGAGCAATTGTAAGGGAATTCGGGCCTAGGACTTGAACAAAGCAAAGGTAATTATGGGAAGTTGGTGTTCGCAAGGTTGAGGTAGGAAGTGGAGGCTAGTACTTGCTTGTTTAATTTGTTAAGGGTGAACTAACTCGCCATGTTGAATGAAAATATTGTGTGTGTATATACTTATGTTTGATTGTGTATGTGTTGTTTGAATTGATATTGCTATGTTTTGTAATTTTAAACTTATTCTTGCTTTGAAAGAAAATGACATATGTAATCCATATGTATGGACTTGTATGACTTATAACATAGCCTTGAAACAACACATATAGATTGTAGTTGGACTTTGGTTTAGATTGGACTTGAATTTGAAAGTGCTCTTATAGCGATAATCGCTATAGATGCATTTAGGAATCGCCTTGTGTTCGGCAATTTCTGAAGAACTTTGTAGAGATATTCTTAGAGATTTCTCGCTATATTTGTGATGTTTATTATATTTTCTTACTGTTATAAAAAATATTGGATGATAAAAAGTTAACTAACATATCGAAAAGCGGTCAATTTTCCACTTGTGCAAAACTGCCTCGTTTAACCTTTATTTTTGAACTTTAAAGTTTTGGAAATGACTTTTAGAATTAAGTATTTAGTTTCATTCTTTTTATAAGTCTTCTCTAACTCTTATTAGAGTATTTTAAAAGTGGTTTGAGATTTTTATCAATTTTTTATAATTAGTTATGAATTTTAAAAGAAGAGGGTTTACTTTTAAATATAAGGAAAACATGGTTTTCCAAGTTTCAAAATGTTTTATAAACTTGTTATTTTAAAGTAATATTTTGAATGAATGATTTAAAACCCATTATAAGTATTTTGAAGTATTTTAAAAGTATTTTTAAGTATTTATAGTGCTTATAAAATGAGTTGACTATTTTATTAAAGTACAAATATCTTATGTAATATAATGTCATTTAAATTGTTTTTTATTTAATATCTAGTTTCATAAATAAATTACTATACATATATATATCATTTCTAAAAAGGTTAAATTATAAACAAAGGATTTAGATAGGGGTAATGAATTGCTTAGTGGCTAAATTGTGTTTTGTTTAATTACTTGTTTGAATGGTAATTAACTATGCATAACATTAAAAGCCGACGAAGTAGACTTGTCTATTTGTTAATGTTAAGATTGTTGTTCGAGTAGGGTTTAAAAGCAATAATGCTCTAGCCTATAGGCTGCTAACCGGGTTTTTAACCTTACAGAATTCAATAGGAGTTAGAATTTAGGGACTATGCCAGAATGAGTTGAAACTTGAACAAGGCATCCAAAAGAACAAGCCAAAAGCACTCAAGAAGAATTACCCAAAAATCCACCAAGGGGATGGATCACTAGCGATCCATCATCCATGGATTACTAGCGATCCATAAGGAAGCTTCATGGTTTGTTCAAGCCTCTTGCATCATGAATCAATATCTCTTCTAAGTACGTTTGCCAAGTTTCATAGCCTTCCAAACAACATAGTTCGAGAAGCGAAGACCCATCTGATTCTAGTCATAGTTCAATCCAACATGTGCATGAATCATCATCAAAACAAGGAAACTAGCTATGAAATTACATGGAGATAACCTACTTAAGATGGGGAGTGCAGCCCAAAGGAATAAGCCCAAAAATACCCTAAGGGCATGGATCGCTAGCGATCCATCACATTATGTTGGATTGTTATGAAATTTTTAGAGAATCTTTGTATCATCGAGTGTAGGCTTCTGGCAAAGCGGCCTAGCCTAATTGCTCTCTTGTGCCTATAAATACAATCCTACCTGCAACATTAAAAGGATCTTCTGGACTGCTGTTGAAACTCTGTAGAGATTATTCTTTCCTCTTTTCCTCCCACACAATAGTCATCTAGGGGTTCACTATGTGTCACGATCCAAATTTCAGCGTTCGAAAATCGATACCCGTACTTCACTTGTACTCGAATGCCGCAGATTCAATCGTTGAAATTCGACTCGTGCCGGAGCTTATAACACAGTAAGTATAACAACACAGCGGAAGAAAGAAATGAATGATATCATATACAACTCCAATGAATACAATATCCAAAATGATATACAACAATGATATCAATATGATACAACAATATCAGAGATAAATAATGATACAGTGGAAAACAAAAGTGATAACTCCAAATGATCCTCAAAAGAGAATGAGTCCAACAACTCCAACATCAAGCTCGAACCACAAAGAGAAGCAAGGTCGGTCATCCGTGAACTCCAAGAAATGAACTAGCTCCAGATAATCTACTAAACCTGACTATCTGAAAAACCCAACTCTAGACTGCCTGTGTGGAAAATTGTGGGCACCCAGAGTTTAGGAAGGGAACAATAAACTCCGAGTCAGTCATGGGACTGGTGTGAGTAACAAAAACAGTTTATCTTTAAAATAAAAAACAAAAAAGTTTTAAACATTGAAATCCGCAATGCTTTTTGGAAAATGAAACTACCATAAGACCTCCCACCACACACACAATACAATCGCAGACTTGGAGGAGATTCCTTCTTATGATAGTCAAATATGCTTACTACGCAAGAAAAACTCTTTAGATATTATTACTACTGCATAGTGTACAAAATCATTTCGAAAATACAATATTAATCTTAGCCAGCATAGGTACCATTATATTATGCCTGCTATAGCTACCATTTTAAATGGCAGGTTCTACAACTAAACCGTACAAGGCTCGTATTGTTTCTTTGGATTTTCCAACAAATGGTCAGGCTAAGGAACTTCCTATGCCACATGGAAACGCCTCTGGAGGGACGCCCCGAGAACCACCTGGCTCTCTGCCAACACAAGGCCGGTTACCCCCTTCTCGGGTAGTAAACCTGAGATATGCCACCCCCGGTCGTTTGTGACCTTTATCCGAGGCGCCTCGATCACACAGCAACAATCACACAGTAAATGAGATTGGAGCAACCACAGAGGTAAATATCCGGGATCCATACCATGATACCACCTTTTTCCAGAAGGAATGGACATACCCTAGGGGAGCTACCCCTGAAACCTTGCCGCATCTTTCCTGTTTCGACCATTTCCGATTTGTGAGGCTCGATGAGGTCTCGTCCACAAAGCTACGCTTTACACGAAAGCCATGCTTTGGTCAACAAATGATCAGCAACACACAACAGCACTCAGCATGTCACACTACCAAATTGGGAGTATATCACTGATAACCTTCAACTACAACCTCTGAGCTCGTACATCTCAGAGAAGGGTGTTAAGCTAAGAGAATAAATTCTCCGCCACCAAACAGAAATGTATTTGAAAGAAATCAGCTTTATATCTCAAAGTGTAATGTCAGACATACAACCATACAAGTCTGTTCCGGGTTCGAACAGAACCAAAGGCACTTCCGAAGAAGCCCTTGCAATCCGGATAATCCCTAATCACGTCCGGACTTCCCACCACATATGAAGTCTCTATACCGGGGACCAGTCGATGCAGAGACATTCGACGAGTTGTCCTTTCATTTTCGAAAATATTCGGTCTTCACCACCGGTCTTCAAATGCTATCCAAAACGTCGTATCATTATTCGGAATGGGTTATATGACACAAAGTCCTCTCCCGGCTAAACCGAATAATGAGCGCAATATTTAAAAACATATGGATGTGGGATTTTAGTTAAGTCACAACTTATTATCCAAAATTTCTCTTTTAAATGGTTTAAACACATTACCATTTTAATCTTTTACATAAAAAGATTCATCTCACAAAGTTCACCCAGTTTCACAAAGATCTATTCATAGATTTTCCAAATCAATTTCCATTTCAATTGGATTAACTCATCCAATCTTTAAACAAAGATTTAATTGATAGCTTTCAAAACAATTCCATTTCGACCTTTTATACAAAAGGTACACCTTACCAATTTCAAAACAAAGTTCAACAATCTTTCACAAAGATTTATTCATAACTTGGAAAACCATTTCCAATTCAAACTTGAAATTCTTTTAAATTGGAATTTCATTTCTTATATGAAAGCTTCTATTATTTGAAAACAAATAGTTTTCATTTCGGAAAATCTGATTCATTTATACGAGTTAAAGTCTTTGGGTTAAATTCAAATTCTCAAAACCATACTTTTAAAATGGTTTAAATTCATATAACACATTTATAACATCTTTAACCGTAATTTCCAAACATGGAATTCAATTCCAAATTTTGAATTCAAATTCAAATTAAATTATTTAAATTGGAAACTTTACCGAGTTATTCAAAATAACTTTTATCTTAAAAATTCCTTTTCAAAAGCTTTAACATTTAACCCAAAACCATTTCCAAAATCAATTGAAATTAAAATTTCAATTTCAAAAATATTAAATTTAAATCATCTGTGACTTGATCGATTTCCTCGTGAAATCCATATTTGTGTGTGTAAGAGTGTGGTCCAGGGGTTTCACATAGTAGTGCAACATCACAGTCATTACAGATACAAACACAACAATATATTTGATAAGCGGTATAAACTATAACGCTTATCGTTTATTCACATATCACAGATATATACATTACAGATAATTAATTACATTCATCCCAGATAAATAAATTACATTACAGATCACAACACAAATCGGGATATATCACAAAGCATCACAAATCAGGGATATCAAACAATTCAACCATCCAATATAATCCAAACATCCATAAGTAAGATCAGTTAATTGTCTGATTTATTCAAATCAGGTTTATTACTTATGAATTACAAATCCTAGTTAATTAACATTAATAAATTACAAATCATTTTGATTAATTATTCTTTAGTCATTCATTAACTAACCATCAAATTCTTAATTAATTAATCTTAAATAAATTAACCTCTAATCATTGAATAATTAATCCCTAATTATTCTTTAATTGATTACATGAATTAATTAACCCTTAATTATTTACCATTTAATTAATTATCCTTAATTAATTACAAAAATTAATTGATTAATCCTAAATTTTATAATCATCCCTTAATCATTTTCATTTATTAATAAACCTTGTAATTAATTATCATTAACCAATTAACTTAAACCTTTAAGTTAAATTAAGGATTAAAACACTTCATCTTATTTAATCATCTACATAGTTACAATATCAAGTTTATTTAAAATAACCTTTTCTTCTTTAAAATGAAGGTTATATATATATACTAAAAACACTTTAAACTCAAAATAATTTGTCCCACACTTAAATAAGACATTTGTTATTTAAAAAGAAAAGTGGTCTAAGAAAATTATTGAGTAAAACTTAATTTGTTTTAAGATTTTAAAACTGTTATTATACTAAATCACCAGATCCGAGCGAAATTTCAAAATTCCCGAGCCAAACTTCAATTCACTCGCATCCTCTATTTACTTCGAGACCAACCTTCATTTTCCCGTGCCCATCCCCGAGCAAACCCTTCTTCCCCAATCCACAACAAAACTCATACACACAAACACACGTGTGCACGTGCACAGTTCATCGGTGGCATTCTGACCACCACAACCATTTCCGACATGTCGATGACTAAGTTCACAAACGATCTCATCCATCAGAACCTCGAATCAATCTCCAGATCAAAATTGAGCTGAGACCAGAACATCAGAACCCAAAACTCCCTGACGAAAATCGATTCGCGCCACCTGTTCCGACCACCTGAACCCCTGGCAACTCGTCCATAGCCTCGCTGAAGCCTACGCTTCATTTTCCCCCACGACCCACCAGGTCCGACGCTCTGATGACGTCGCATCTGCATCGTGAGCAACCACTACCTGAACCCAATTCAAAACCCTATTTCGACTTCACCCAAACTCCTCGTCGATCTAAAAATCAAGTGACCATTTTTCTGATGATCACCAACAACCCAGCTACCCCCAGTCTCCAACTCAATGACCAACTCCTCGTTATTCGCCTAGAATTGATGAATTTAATGAATCTGATCATCTCACGAATTCCCATCATACCCAATTTTAAAAATTATGATATATACATCAAAAATCATATTTTTCTCATGCGAATCAAGTTATAGAATCAAAACAAGAATTTAAGTCATTTGATTTTCTTGTTTTTAAAAGATTTTTACTGTTATTTCATATTTTCAATAAACCCACTTACTTTTAATACTTAAAAATATTTTTTTGAATGGAGATCTTGCCAATCCTAACATATTTCATTTAGACATCAAAGTCTCAAGATGATCAGAGAGTGAGGTTTTGATTTTTCAAATAGGTTTTGAAACCTGTTATACTTAGAACAAAGACATTTTTCTGTTCTCGGACTTGCACAGGCACATTTATATACATATATACACAGACTTGTTCACACGCAAATGGTTTTCAATTTCACTTCAAACATGATTACAAACAACAGTTAAAAATCTGGATTTAACAAAGGTTTACTCACCTGATTTTCCAGAAAAAACAGAACTGCTATGTTGAACAGCTTTGAAATTTGCAAGCTAGAACCCCTCTATCTAATCCTCTGGTTTTGTAGTTGATTTGTTGTTTCAGTTGAAGCTTGGTTTAAGTTTAGATGATATTTTACTTTCAGTTTTTTTTCTTGAAGGAACGAATTGAAATGAGGATGTTTGATTGATATATAGGAAATGAAACTTCAGGTGATAATGTTGTTGTACAATTACCAGAGATATTTTTCCTTTGTATATTTGACTATGCAGATGTTTTTGGTGGCTGAAGTGATTTATATTTTGCGTGCTAAGATTTGGCATTAATTGCCTTGTACAAATTTATATTTATATGGTTTCTTCTTTAGGCTGAGCATTAATTGACTTGTACAAAATACATATATTTATCTACTTGCTATATCTTCCTTTGCAAGCTTCATTCACTAGTATATTTACTTGCTTCATTCTTTTACAAGTGTTCATACTTATTACATTTTTTTTCTTTTGCAAGTGTAACACTTACATTTATATTTATTTATCTTGCTTGAATGTATCATATGTTCCTTTTCTTTTTACTTTATCTTTGTAGTACTACTTTATAATATAAACAATTTCTATTTTTATTTGTTATTAGAATTTATTAATGTATTTTACTTTATATTTTATAAAACTATATATATTTATTTTTGTAGTCTATTCTATGTGTACTATTTTGTATTGGATTATTAACATGAGATTAAGATATATATATTTGTTTTTATTTCTACTTCTATCAATTATAAATTCAAAATTATTTATTTTATACTTGTGTCAACGTCTATATTTTATATTTATTTTTAACCCATTGATTTAAGATATAAATTCAAATCAAATATATACATATATATTCAAATTTACTCATATATGCCCGTATACATATATATTCACATATATACATATATATACAATATTTAAATTCATATGATTTAATATATATTCTATTTAAATTGGGGAAACTCGCTTCAATTCACAATTAATTTTGCAATTTTAATTCAAAAATTCAATTAATTATCAATTTAAATATATATAAAATCCGGGGTCGTTACAACCTTCCTCCCTTAAGAAATTTCGTCCTCGAAATTTGCGAGGGAGACACAAAGATAGATGAAGAATGTTTCATCAAATCAAACTGAATATTTATTCTGCATTTGGCTTACCAAATCAGAATAACAATAATAGATACAAGAACGAATCTTTTTAATTTTTCCACAAGATACTCGGGTTATCCAGATCTATGAAATATGCAATGGCATTGGTTAGTTCGAAGGGATAACCAACCAATCGTAGAATATATTGGGACCCAAAGAATAGATAGATATATGGATACAATTTCAAAACTTTCAGTTTAGAAACTAAAGTATACCTATCAACCGTAGCAATCAAAGCAAACAATTCATCCAAACAAATTCTAACTCAGTTGGAGTTCCCATATTAATATATCGAATCTCCTTCCTGGAACTACCAGGAACTATCAAAAGATTGAGAAGAGATGCCGAACAAAAGAGATTGATAGAGAAAATATTGCTTCCTTGTTGTTATAGGATATTGACCATTTATAGTCGTATTCCCCTGTCCCCTATCTCATCCTCTTCTTGCACTCATACTCACTATCGGTGAATAGTAAGAGAATTTACTAAGGCATACAGACTTATATCTTAGGGATACTCATTCTAGGGTATACTTCACCCTATCTCTAATGAGTTACTTAATTTGTTATACTCCTGAGCTAAAGTTCAACCTTAGCTCTGATACCAAATTGTCACGGCCCAAACCAGTGGCGACCGGTAGGCTTTGCAACCATCCTAGACCCACCGTGGTAGACACTGGTACCCTGCCCTTGCTTTTATGGCCAGCCTTTCGACTGTCCCACCTTACGGCTAACCAACCCCACCACGAGGACATGTAGGGGTAAGAGTCTCCCGTTCACCACCAAACTACGAAGCGAGAACCCCCTATCACATTGCACTATGCTAAACAAGGTTAGTCATCCGTGAACTCCAAGAAATGAACTAGCTCCAGATAATCTACTAAACCTGACTATCTGAAAAACCCAACTCTAGACTGCCCGTGTGGAAAATTGTGGGCACCCAGAGTTTAGGAAGGGAACAATAAACTTCGAGTCGGTCATGGGACTGGTGTGAGTAACAAAAATAGTTTATCTTTAAAATAAACAGCAAAAGAATTTTAAACATTGAAATCCGCAATGCTTTTTGGAAAATGAAACTACCATAAGACCTCCCACCAAACACACAATGCAATCGCAGACTTGGAGGAGATTTCTTCTTATGATAGTCAAATATGCTTACTACATAAGAAAAACTCTTTTGATATTATTACTAGTGCATAGTGTACAAAATCATTTCGAAAATACAATATTAATCTTAGCCAGTATAGGTACCATTATATTATGCCTGCTATAGCTACCATTTTAAATGGCAGGTTCTACAACTAAACCGTACAAGGCTCGTATTGTTTCTTTGGATTTTCCAACAAATGGTCAGGCTAAGGAACTTCCTATGCCACATGGGAACGCCTTTGGAGGGATACCCCGAGAACCAACTGGCTCTCTGCCAACACAAGGCCGGTTACCACCTTCCCGGGTAGTAAACCTGAGATATGCCACCCCCGGTCGTTTGCGACCTTTATCCGAGGCGCCTCGATCACACAGCAACAATCACACAGTAAATGAGATTGGAGCAACCACACAGGTAAATATCTGGGCTCCATACCATGATACCACCTTTTTCCAGAAGGAATGGGCATACCCTAGGGGAGCTACCCCTGAAACCTTGCCGCATCTTTCCTGTTTCGACCATTTCCGGTTTGTGAGGCTCGATGAAGTCTCGTCCACAAAGTTACACTTTACATGGAAGCCATGCTTTGATCAACAAATTATCAGCAACACACAGCAGCACTCAGCATGCCACACTACCAAATTGGGAGTATATCACTGATAACCTTCAACTACATAACCTCTGAGCTCGTACGTCTTAGAGAAGGGTGTTAAGCTAAGAGAATAAATTCTCCGCCACCAAACAAAAATGTATTTGAAGGAAATTAGCTTTATATCTCAAAGTGTAATGTCAAACATACAACCATACAAGTCTGTTCCGGGTTCGAACAGAACCGAAAGCACTTCCGAAGAAGCCCTTGCAATCCGAATAATCCCTAATCACGTCCGGACTTCCCACCACATATGGAGTCTCTTTACCGAGGACCAGTCGATGCAGAGACATTTGCGAGTTGTCCTTTCATTTTCAAAAATATCCGGCCTTCACCACCGGTCTTCAAATGCTATCCATAACGTCGTATCATTATTCGGAATGGGTTATATGACACAAAGTCCTCTCCCGGCTAAACCGAATAATGAGCGCAATATTTAAAAACATATGGATATGGGATTTCAGTTAAGTCACAACTAATTATCCAAAATTTCTCTTTCAAATGGTTTAAACACATTACCATTTTAATCTTTTACATAAAAAGATTCATCTCACAAAGTTCACCCAGTTTCACAATGACCTATTCATAGATTTTCCAAATCAATTTCCATTTCAATTGGATTAACTCATCCAATCTTTAAACAAAGATTTAATTGATAGCTTTCAAAACAATTCCATTTCGACCTTTTATACAAAAGGTACACCTTACCAATTTCAAAACAAAGTTCAATAATCTTTCACAAAGATTTATTCATAACTTGGAAAACCATTTCCAATTCAAACTTGAAATTCTTTTAAATTAGAATTTCATTTCTTATATGAAAGCTTCTATTATTTGAAAACAAATAGTTTTCATTTCGGAAAATCTGATTCATTTATACGAGTTAAAGTATTTGGGTTAAATTCAAATTCTCAAAAACATACTTTTAAAATGGTTTAAATTCATATAACACATTTATAACATCTTTAACCGTAATTTCCAAACATGGAATTCAATTCCAAATTTTGAATTCAAATTCAAATTAAATTATTTAAATTGGAAACTTTACCAAGTTATTCAAAATAACTTTTATCTTAAAAATTCCTTTCAAAAGCTTTAACATTTAACCCAAAACCATTTCCAAAATCAATTGAAATTAAAATTTCAATTTCAAAAATATTAAATTTAAATCATCTGTGACTTAACCGATTTCCTCGTGAAATCCATATTTGTGTGTGTAAGAGTGTGGTCCAGGGGTTTCACATAGTAGTGCAACATCACAGTCATTACAGATACAAACACAACAATATATTTGATAAGCGGTATAAACTATAACGCTTATCGTTTATTCACATATCACAGATATATACATTACAGATAATTAATTACATTCATCCCAGATAAATAAATTACATTACAGATCACAACACAAATCGGGATATATCACAAAGCATCACAAATCAGGGATATCAAACAATTCAATCATCCAATATAATCCAAACATCCATAAGTAAGATCAGTTAATTGTCTGATTTATTCAAATCAGGTTTATTACTTATGAATTACAAATCCTAGTTAATTAACATTAATAAATTACAAATCATTTTGATTAATTATTCTTTAGTCATTCATTAACTAACCATCAAATTCTTAATTAATTAATCTTAAATAAATTAACCTCTAATCATTGAATAATTAATCCCTAATTATTCTTTAATTGATTACATGAATTAATTAACCCTTAATTATTTACCATTTAATTAATTATCCTTAATTAATTACAAAAATTAATTGATTAATCCTAAATTTTATAATCATCCCTTAATCATTTTCATTTATTAATAAACCTTGTAATTAATTATCATTAACCAATTAACTTAAACCTTTAAGTTAAATTAAGGATTAAAACACTTCATCTTATTTAATCATCTACACAGTTACAATATCAAGTTTATTTAAAATAACCTTTTCTTCTTTAAAATGAAGGTTATATATATATACTAAAAACACTTTAAACTCAAAATAATTTGTCCCACACTTAAATAAGACATTTGTTATTTAAAAAGAAAAGTGGTCTAAGAAAATTATTGAGTAAAACTTAATTTGTTTTAAGATTTTAAAACTGTTATTATACTAAATCACCAGATCCGAGCGAAATTTCAAAATTCCCGAGCCAAACTTCAATTCACTCGCATCCTCCATTTACTTCGAGACCAACCTTCATTTTCCCGTGCCCATCCCCGAGCAAACCCTTCTTCCCCAATCCACAACAAAACTCATACACACAAACACACGTGTGCACGTGCACAGTTCATCGGTGGCATTCCGACCACCACAACCATTTCCGACATGTCGACGACTAAGTTCACAAACGATCTCATCCATCAGAACCTCGAATCAATCTCCAGATCAAAATTGAGCTGAGACCAGAACATCAGAACCCAAAACTCCCTGACGAAAATCGATTCGTGCCACCTGTTCCGACCACCTGAACCCCTGGCAACTCGTCCATAGCCTCGCTGAAGCCTACGCTTCATTTTCCCCCACGACCCACCAGGTCCGACGCTCTGATGACGTCGCATCTGCATCGTGAACAACCACTACCTGAACCCAATTCAAAACCCTATTTCGACTTCGCCCAAACTCCTCGTCGATCTAAAAATCAAGTGACCATTTTTTTGATGATCACCAACAACCCAGCTACCCCCAGTCTCCAACTCAATGACCAACTCCTCGTTATTCGCCTAGAATTGATGAATTTAACGAATCTGATCATCTCACGAATTCCCATCATACCCAATTTTAAAAATTATGATATATACATCAAAAATCATATTTTTCTCATGCGAATCAAGTTATAGAATCAAAACAAGAATTTAAGTAATTTGATTTTCTTGTTTTTAAAAGATTTTTACTGTTATTTCATATTTTCAATAAACCCACTTACTTTTAATACTTAAAAATATTTTTTTGAATGGAGATCTTGCCAATCCTAACATATTTCATTTAGACATCAAAGTCTCAAGATGATCAGAGAGTGAGGTTTTGATTTTTCAAATAGGTTTTGAAACCTGTTATACTTAGAACAAAGACATTTTTCTGTTCTCGGACTTGCACAGGCACATTTATATACATATATACACAGACTTGTTCACACGCAAATGGTTTTCAACTTCACTTCAAACATGATTACAAACAACAGTTAAAAATCTGGATTTATGTTTACTCACCTGATTTTCCAGAAAAAACAGAACTGCTATGTTGAACAGCTTTGAAATTTGCAAGCTGGAACCCCTCTATCTAATCCTCTGGTTTTGTAGTTGATTTGTTGTTTCAGTTGAAGCTTGGTTTAAGTTTAGATGATATTTTACTTTCAGTTTTTTTCTTGAAGGAACGAATTGAAATGAGGATGTTTGTTTGATATATAGGAAATGAAACTTCAGGTGATAATGTTGTTGTACAAATACCAGAGATATTTTTCCTTTGTATATTTGACTATGCAGATGTTTTTGGTGGCTGAAGCGATTTATATTTTGCGTGCTAAGATTTGGCATTAATTGCCTTGTACAAATTTATATGGTTTCTTCTTTAGGCTAAGCATTAATTGACTTGTACAAAATACATATATTTATCTACTTGCTATATCTTCCTTTGCAAGCTTCATTCACAAGTATATTTACTTGCTTCATTCTTTTACAAGTGTTCATACTTATTACATTTTTTTTCTTTTGCAAGTGTACCACTTACATTTATATTTATTTATCTTGCTTGAATGTATCATATGTTCCTTTTCTTTTTACTTTGTCTTTATAATGCTACTTTATAATATAAACAATTTCTATTTTTATTTGTTATTTGAATTTATTAATGTATTTTACTTTATATTTTATAAAACTATATATATTTATTTTTGTAGTCTATTCTATGTGTACTATTTTGTATTGATTTATTAACATGAGATTAAGATATATATATTTGTTTTTATTTCTACTTCTATCAATTATAAATTCAAAATTATTTATTTTATACTTGTGTCAACGTCTATATTTTATATTTATTTTTAACCCATTTATTTAAGATTTAAATTCAAATGAAATATATACATATATATTCAAATTTACTCATATATGCATGTATACATATATATTCACATATATACATATATATACAATATTTAAATTCATATGATTTAATATGTATTCTATTTAAATTGGGGAAACTCGCTTCAATTCACAATTAATTTTACAATAATTCAAAAATTCAATTAATTATCAATTTAAATATATATAAAATCCGGGGTCGTTACACTGTGGTTCTCCAGTGAACTCTTGTACTTGTGACTTGATCTAACTTAGAAGATTCAATCATATTGTAATTCAATTCAACTTGTAACAGAGTCAGTTAGTAGAAAGTTATAAAGTAGACATAGGCTTCATTAACAGTTGAATGACTATAAAAAATTTCTTATCTTTCTACTATTTCTATTCTTTTTACATTTATTTTCTATATTATTTCTCTGTAAGATTAGGGCTGGTGCTTTCACACTCAATCCAAGGTGTTGATCCATTTTTGGGTTAATATTTTAGAGCTTTCACTAAGAGACCAACTCAGGCTTAGATCTAGCTATCCACTTTGGATCATATAGGTTCAGAAGTTAGATCTTCAACCTTTGCTAAGAAGATTTGCCGTTGAGAATCAATAGCACCAGAAAGAAAGAGAACTACCTCCGTAAGATCCATAAGAGCTACCATCGTTGGAGAAGAAACAAACCCACGGCAAATTGAAGTCAACATCCCCAACAATTTGCAAATTGAAACTAACACTGGAGATCAAGTGCTAGGATCCTCCAATTATCATGAAGTTGTGACTAAGGGAGAATTGAACCAGATGGTTGATGAAATTAACCAGAAAATGGTAAACAATCAAAAGGCTATTATGGAAAAGATAGATGCTCACTTAGTGCTCCAATCACTAATTACTCCCAGAACGGCACCCAAACGGAGTAAGAGCTTTCTTCTGTTTCTAGCTCAAGTAGAAAAAAAAGAAAACATATGCAAAAGGAAGTAATGGGTGGAGCTCAAGGCACCACAATAGTGGAAAATGCTAATACTCTTCCCATTGTAAAAGCGCCTACTGCAAACTTGAACTTAGGAGAGAAAATTCTATGGGAGGACATACTAGTAGCTGATACTGACTCTGAGGAAGGCGAGCAACTTAAGGAAGTAGAATTGAACACAAATGATTAAACTCCACCTGTAAGACCAACCGCTTGCCAATGGACCTCTGCAGGAGTGACTCACCCAAAGACTGGAGATCCTAGGCTTCAAGCAGCCAACCAAGACCATTTGCAAAGTCAAATACTTGGCTTAGCTATTGACAACCGACCTACGGATAAACAGACAAGTGAGGCATGCATTGCGGACAAGGTCAGATGCTTGATGGAAGAAAGCAAGGGTAGAAAGGATGATGATTGGGGTTCTGCTCCGAGCCAAAATCCTTTTACCAATGGTATCCTGAGGGTAGAGTACCCTATGAAATTCACCATGCCACCAGCTATGCCCTCTTACAATGGAACTACTGACCCTCAAGAACACTTGTACAAGTCCATTTAGAATATGGATGGTGCAAGGGCAATAGATGTAGTACGTTGCAGATGTTTCCCTGTCTATTTGGAAGGAGTTGCCTCAATGTGGTTTACCAGACTCCCTCCGTGATCTATCTCAACCTTTGACGAGTTAGCCAGGAAGTTCTTGGGTCAATTTAGACTGCACATGGTTCAACCAAAGGACGTGATGTCTCTATTCGGTTACTTCCAAGAACCCAACGAATCACTAAAGTCGTTCATGAACCGCTTTAAAACAGCCGTCACCAAAGTGAGCAATCCAAATGAGGATATGAGTTTCATGGCTTTAGGTCGCTCGATCCATCCAGATATAGATTTTGGAAGATGGATTAAAATGAAGCAAGCGACCACCATGAAAGAATTCAATCGAAAGGCTAGTCGGTACTTGAGATTGGAAGAGGAAAATACGTTAAAAGGTAAAAATACTGATATGCGACCAGATGAATCAATTCAAAGTAATGTGGCAGTCAATCAAAATGGCAAGAATCCTGAAGTAACTGCTGGAAAAGTTGGGAACCACAAAAGGTAGAACTAGTATCAGAATACCGCAAGGGCAACGGAGGGGGAAAGAAACTCAGAGGTCTGAAACGCAGAGAATACACTCTATTGAACGATAGCTTGGAGAATATTTACCTGGCAACTCAGGGAACAGAAGAGTACCCAAAGCCGCCTCGGAAAGAAGAGTCTGAGCAACAAAGGAAGTCGGGGAATTTCTGTTGCTTCTACGAAACCCTCGGCCATAACACAAATGAGTGTCGCCATTTGAAGAACGTGATCGAAGAACTGATTAGAGAAAACAAGCTTCAACAGTATGTGAAGAAGCCCCAAAATTCCGATCAGCCAACTGAACCTCATGCTCCTAACACCCAAGGGAACCAATCTGGATCTAGCGGAGATGGATCCAAATGAGCTGAATAGAGACTTGTCATCAATACCATTTCGGGAGGTCCTCATCTGACACAAAAAAGTTGGGGCGAGATGGAAAGATATGCTAGTTCACTCAAACATGCTCTAAAGTAAACTTGCTTTGCAATCGAAGACGGGACTCCCGCTAAATAGCAAAGGATTCTCAATGATGACATCGTGTTCCAAAACCAGGATAGTGAAGGAACAGAAGCTCCAACTTTCAATCCAATTGTGGTAACGATAGGAATCAGACCCGTTGTCATACGTCGGGTGTTAGTTGATATCGAAGGATCAGTAAACATTCTGTTTCGACATACGTTCGACCAAATGAAGCTTAACATAAAGGATGTCACTGCATGTCGAACTAAAATCCAAGGATTTACCGGTTGTCCACTACAACTGGTTGGCACAATTGATCTGTTTATTGAACTTGGAACATGAGATCGGAGAGTGGTTCTCACCTAAACCTTTGTGATAATTGATGAGATCTCAGCCTATACTGAATTGTTGGGATGGTTGACCCTCGTTGATTTCCAAACTATCCTGGCACGATGGTGTCTTACTATGAAATTTCCTATGGAAAACAGAGTCGGAGTGATAACGGGAGATCAAAGTGTCACAAGGGAATGCTATATCGCTGAATTGCATGAAATAAGAAAGAAAGATAGGGGAAGAGTGTGGAGAAAATTCTCCACATTCGTGAACCGTCAGCATAGCAACTACTGAACAGCCCTAGCTTGGGGACCACAGCCGATTCGATAAGGCTATGGACCCTAGAAAGAAGAGTTCAGGGGAGGAATGGGCAGCACTGTTAGAGATTACGATGCTTGTCCCTATAAACATGGATGACCCAACACGAGTACTAAAAAGAGGATCACATCTTGGAACCAAGATGCGACAAGAATTAGTCAAGTTTCTTCGCACCAATCTGGATGTGTTCACTTCGACCCTTTCTGATATGTGGGGGATATCATTGAAGATAGTTTGTCACACATTTAATATTGATCCCAGGTACACTCCAGTGAGGCAGATGAGGTGCACCCTAGGACTGGAACGGTCTGCTGCAATAAGAGAGGAAGTGGATAAGCTGTTGGAAAACGGCTTCATCCGTGATGCAACCTATTCGGTTTGGGTATCAAATCTGGTTTTGGTAAAGAAGTCCAATGGGAAGTGGCGGACTTGCTTTGATTACTCAGATTTGAACAAAGCTGACCCAAAGGATAGCTTCCCATTGCCCAAGATCGATTAGCTTATTGATGCCATGGCAGGTTATCATTTATGGATGCCTACTCTGAATATAATTAAATCATGATGCATGAACCAGATCAAGAGAATAGTAGTTTCATTATCGACCTTGGATTATATTATTATCGAGTCATGCCCTTCGGACTAAAGAATGCAAGGGCAATCTACCAACGACTAGTAAACACAATGTTCAAAGATCATATCGAGAAAACGATGGAAGTATAAATGGACGACATGCTTGTCAAATTACGCGTATCGAACAATCACTTAGACA
Source organism: Allium fistulosum (assembly GCA_030737815.1). NCBI lineage: Eukaryota > Viridiplantae > Streptophyta > Magnoliopsida > Asparagales > Amaryllidaceae > Allium > Allium fistulosum. The sequence goes on along the minus strand of CM060903.1, from coordinate 1,089,428,394 downwards.
ATCTCACAGAAATGTTTGAAATATTGTAGAAATATGGAAAGAAGCTCAACCCATTGAAATGCTCTTTCGGCATTACTTTTGGCAAATTCCTTGGTTTCATCGTGAATGTAAGGGGAAGTCAAGCTAATCTAGAATAGATTACCGCCCTAAGAAACGTCAAAGCCCCCACGACCAAAAAGGAATTACAAAGTCTAAATGGAAAGATCGTGGCACTGAGCTAATTCATTTCTCGAGAAGTTGACAAATGCATATCGTTCTTTGATGCATTGAAGAAGGGAATGACGAATTTCAAATGGAATGAAGCCTGCCAGATGACCTTTGAAGAATTACCCCATCATATGGAAACCCCGTCGGTCTTATCCAAGCCGATAAATGGGGAAGATTTATCTGTATATCTCACGGTGTTGACCCATGCTCTGAGTGCAGCATTGACACGTGAAGAGGCTAGGGTCCAGTGACACATCTACTACATTAGTAAGCGATTCACTAAAGCTGAAAAGAATTACCCAAATTTGGAAAAACTTGTCTATAGCATGTTGATCACGTCAAGGAAGCTACAACCATACTTCCAGGCTCATCTCATTAAGGTGTTGACGGATCAACCTCTGAAACAAGTGTTGTATCGCCTAGATTCATCAAGTTGGTTTTTGAAATGGAATATCGAGTTAAGCCAATATGAGATCACTTATCATTCTCAAAGAGCTATTAATGGACAGGCACTGGCAGATTTCATCGCCGAATTTACCGAGCAGGACGGTGAAGAAGAAAGCACTTCGGACATGGTGCCATAGCGGAAGTTGTTTGTTGATGGTGCATCAAATGGATCCTGTTCAGGTGCAAGGGTAGTACTGAAAACCCTCGAAGGACGATCTGTTTGCTGTGCTCTAAGACTGAAATTTCCTACCACCAACAGTAAAGCAGAATACGAGGCTTTGATGGCAGGATTAAAAATCATTAAAGAATTAGGAATAAAAGTTGTGCATATCTACAACGATTCTCAGCTAGTCATCTTCCAAATGAAAGGGGAGTACCAGGCAAGGGGCAACCTCACCCTCTACCTGTCAAAAGCGCAGGAACTGCTACAGGACATTGAGCACTACACTTTAAATCACATTCCAAGGAATATAATACGCAAGCGGATCACCTAGCCAAACTAGCCAGTTCCGGAGATGCTCAATCAATGAACTGGCCCCACTCGAAATGCTTACATCACCCAACATAGATGATATGCATATCGATTGTATTATGGAAACCGTAGAGGAAGTGGAATCATGGATAACGCCGATCAAAGATTACCCGACCGAATATACAATCCCAGGAATCGGAACGAGCGAAAGAAGCAACTCTAGAATGCACCATGGTTCGTCTTGCAGGATGGAATCCTTTATATGAGGGGATTCTCTACTCCCCCACTCAGATGTGTGACCAACAGCGATTCCAAAAGGAACCTCAAGGAAGTCCATGAAGGCAATTGTGGAAACCACATTGCAAGGCAGACTTTAGCAAAGAAGATCCTTCAATACGGTTACTTCTGGCCATCTATCAACTGTAATGCAGCGGACTACACCAGGCGATGTGTGCAATGCCAAAAGTTCGCTAAAATATAGAGAACTCCATCTAAAGAACTAAAGCCAATGGTTGGCCCATGGCCTTTCGAAGTCTAGGGAATTGACCTGATTGGCGTACTCCCAATTGCTAAAGGAGGAGCCAAATATGTTATCGTTGCTGCCGATTACTTCACAAAATGGGCCGAAGCAGAATCACTGGCTACTATTACCATACGAAAGTAATTAACTTTGTCACTAAAAGTATTATCTGTAGGTTTGGAGTGCCATAGTGTTATCCCACCTTTTGGCAAGGCCGTGACACCAAGGACTTGACTAGAGACTGAAGACAGTCCGCTCCGGAGATCGGTTATCTATAGGTCCACGATGGATATGGGCAAACTTGGTCTGAGTCCGGATCGAGCTACAATTAGCATGGTATGACCAGCAAAGCTATGGAAGGTAACATTCCAAATTTCACGTCAATCGGAGTTCGTATGCCCAAGTTATGGATCGATCAAGATCCAGGTGGAGCACATCAATATCTATCAACCTACAACCATCATTTCGTATCCATCTAGATCGATACGAAATGAACACAAGTCCATCACTCGGCCTCCATCCATTTCTTATCCATCGAGTTTGAACGGACTTCAACATTCCATGGACAGGTTGCGCTTCATTAAACCAACCATTATATGATTTGTATCGATCAATTATTTGATCGATACGAAGAGCCTAAGCATCGATACGAAGAAGGAGGCATGGATCAATACGAAGAGTATAACCTTGGATGGATACGAAGGAGGCAGTCGAACCAAAGGAAATGGTCTTTAAGCGTGAAATATGGATCTTCACAGAACTCTCATGCCACGTCATCGACATGCAATTGATCGATATGCATTGTATCGATATGAAGCCCATCGATACACACGTATCGATATGAATCCTTCAGCCTCCTTAGCAATTTCAATCTTGGATCAATCATATCTCTTAAACTACAAGTCCAAATGCTATGAAATTTTCACAGGAGCTTGCATATCAACTCAAGAGCTACCCTGATCGATCGCAGCTCAATTGGAGCCAATCTTGATCGATACGAAGACAACATGGATTGATCAGGGATCGATCCCAAACAAATCTAGATCGATCTGGTGGGCCCACCTACGTGTGAGAAAGGGTATTCCAAGATTTGAGGCAGATATTTCTAGATCTACTCCTATAAATAGCACCCCTACGCTAACTAAAAAATGGACTTTTGGAACTTCTGCGCTGCTACTCTGCTGAAACTCCATTGTAACTTGAGTGCTAGCTATTATACTGTTGTAAATCAGTTAAGAATCGGCAATAAACATCAAACTCTTCAAAGTGGATGTAGGCTACAACGCGAACCACTATAAATTTTTGTCTTTTTCTATTACTGCTTATTTTTCTTGGTGTGATTGTTAGATTAGCCTCATTTTCCATTTAATTTCTTCATTCTAATCTCTTCAATTACATCCGAAGGGTGTTGTGCCCATTTTTGGTACAAACAATTTGGTGCTTTCATTGAGAAAAATCCGTTTTTCTCTAATTTCGTGGATCCCCTGCCAGTGTTGGATTGCTAAAATCTAAGGAGGAGATCCAAATCTGTCTTCTAGTAGTTCTACTCAGGTTACTCCAGATCTAGGAAGAGCTATATTCAACATGGTGCGCACTACCAGAACTGCTTCTAATGCTGTAGATCCAGAAGGAAGGTATAGGAAAAAGTGAATATTAGGCACGCATCCTTAAAACAGAAGTTAATTCAAAGCGGATCCCTGTGATAAAAAGTATACTTTCTACGTCCCTGTTTTTGGTTTCCGCCTATTTTTTCCCCAAATTACCCCTACGCTTCACTGTCGAGCTCCAGTTCTTCTTCTTCAGTTTCTTCTGATCAAATGAAAAACCGAGCCGAGTCTATAAACTTTGAGAATCAAGAAATTAAATTGAAGACTCTATAAAATCGAAGGTTTATTTTTCGATTTAAATGAAAAACTACAATTAAATTGAAGACGAATCAAGCTTTTTTACAAAATATGAGATTATTAATAGTTGCAGTTATGAATAATTGCAACAGGTTCTTTTTTTGGATTAAATGATTTTACATGGATAATTGCTGATAAGAATGCAATTATTCTGAATATTTGCAGAAATAAATGCAATTGTTTGAGAATAATTGCTGAAAACTATGCAATTATTATGAATAATTGCAGAGAAAGATGAATTTAGTATTGAAATGATTTTACAAGAAAAATTGCTGATAAGAATGCAATTATTTTGAATATTTTCAAAAATAAATGCAATTATTGAGAATAATTGCAAATAAATATGCAACTATGACAAATAATTGCAGAGAAAGATAAATTTAGGATTAAAATGATTTTACATGAATAATTGCTAATAAGAATGTAATTAAGAAAGATGAATTTCGGATTGAAATAATTTTACATGAATAATTGCTGATAAGAATGCAATTATTTTGAATATTTGCAGAAATAATGCAATTATTGAGAATAATTGCCGATAACTATGCAGTTATTATGAATAATTGCAGAGACAGATGAGTTTAGAATTGAAATGATTTTACATGAATTTAGAATTGAAATGATTACATGAATAATTGCTGATAAGAATGCAATTATTCTGAATGTTTGCAGAAATAAATGCAGTTATTGAGAATAATTGCTGATAACTATGCAATTATTATGAATAATTGCAGAGAAAGATGAATTTAGGATTGAAATGATTTTACATGAATAATTGCTGATAAGAATGTAATTAATCATAATAATTGCAGAAATAAATGCAATTATTGAGAATAATTGCTGATAACTATGCAAATATTATGAATAATTGTAAAGAATGATGAATTTAATCTTCATAATTGAACTAAAATTCTTTATTTTGTTATTTATAGTTATAAATGTCTAGTTTTGTATTGAAATGCTTTTATATGAATAGTTGCCGATGAGCATGCAATTAATCAGAATATTTACAGACATACATGCAATTATTAAAGATAATTGCATATTTATATGCAATATTTGCAAACAATTCAGCAATTATATGCAATAATTGATGACATGCCTGTAAGTATACGCAATAGTTGCAGACAATTCAGCAAGTATATGCAATAGCTGTTGGCATTTGAAGAAAAATCGATAATGTTTAAATTTGCAGAATTCTCCGCAAATATATGGAATAATTGCACTCTTACCTTAAATATGTTTTTTTGGTATCAACAATGGATCTCATTTTAAAGATCATCAAATTTGTGATTTTTTGGTGACAACGGTATGCTGATCTGATTTTTCTACATAAAGTTATACGCGTTTGAAATGTTAAAAACGTAAAGGGTATTTTGGTCTTTTTGCGCGCGCGAATTTGAAAACAGGGACCGAAAATGTAAGTTAAGTTTGGCAAGGATTTTTCTCTATTTTGAAACTTATCAGGGATGTGAGCCAAACTATCCCTAGGCAAAATTCCACACAGCTGACCATAGCAGGCCAAACGTCAACTGGAGCTCAAGATCCACTTGGTCCGGTAACTAGAGAGGAGTTCCAGACCCTTATGCAAGAGCTTACTCAGAGCCGTCAGGATCTCACTCAGCAGATCCACGCCAACACGGAGCTCGCAAACTAGCTGAACGAGGAAAGGCGAGGGAGATCTAGAAGGGATCATGCCTCTTATTCCTTGTCTGAAAGCTCAGCGTCTTTTGACTTCAATCACAGATCTACACGCTGTCAGTAGGATGGAAACTGCGTAGAAGCCTCCGGGCATCCGCATGCTGTGAATCTCGGACATGCCGGGATTGGTCCTTCTACAAGGTATCAAGTTGGACCCTCCTCTCGAGGAGGGACACTTCCTTATCACACCACTCATGACCACGCAGCTGACACTTCCATAGATCTGGAAGACAAAATCCAGAACCAACAGGATCTAGCTCCTCGTTAGCGCATTCATGTTTAGGATCCTTACTTCTATGAAGACCGGGAGCCAAGGAGTCATGAACGGATCATAGACAGCGACCGGACCGTCCCCGTAACATGGAACCCGACCATGCCTTGGCCCCGAACATCCAGATGCCTGACATTCCAACCATAATATGCCAGATAATTAGAGAAAGTCAAGGCCTTACGAACGATGACTGGGGAATCTCTAGGAGTCACACTCTATTCACCAATGACATTCTGTATGCAGAGCCACCCCGTCGATTCAGGATGCCGACCTTGCCATTGTACAAAGGAAATTCGGATCCCAACCAACATATTCTGAAATATGAATGGCTTTGAATGCCGCTCGAGCTGATGATGCGGTTAAGTGTAGAAGCTTCCCTATCTTCTTAGGAGGCATTGCGACTATGTGGTTCACTCGTTTACCTCCCAGATCCATTTCATGTGTTGATCAGTTAACTACTAAGTTTATCGAGCAGTTCCGTATGCATGCTACAAGGCCGAATGATGTCAATACCTTGTCCAGTGTCACTCAAGCTCCAGGAGAGACTCTTAGGTACTATCTGGAAAGGTTCCATGCTGCTTGTGCTGAGGTCAGCAATCCCAATGACAACTCTATTCTGATGGCATTGACTGAAGGGATCGATCCTGATTCCAAATTTGGTGATTGGTTGGTTGGGAAACCCCCCGCTTCGTTGGATCATTTCTATGCTAAGGCAGTCCAGTTTTTGGGGAGAGAAGACGCTAGACGATTTAGGAAGCAGGACGTTGTGGGGCCCAGTGGTGAAGGCATTCAGAGCAGTGTTGCAGTAAAGTAGACCGGTGAAAATTCAGGTAACGTACAGTTGAACATTCAGAATAAGTAAGGTTAACAGAAGGGTAATGGAGGTCAAGGAAAGAAGAGAGACCCACACCGCGGGAGACCCATAGCTCCCGTGTTCGACCGATATACTCCCATAAACACGTCATTGGAAACTATTTATCCTTCATACTTGTAATAACGGATAGTACAAGAAGCTAGCTCTGAAACCGTCATTTGAGAAACAAATTCAGACTGGGAAGTTCTGTAGGTTCCACGATTGCTACAGCCATAACACTAATGAGTGCCGTCATTTGCAAGATATCATCGAGAGATTGATTAGAGAAAGAAAGTTAGGACAGTTCGTCCGGGCTCTACAGGATGGAGGTGTGGGTCCGTCTAATCCGAATCAAGGTTAAGGCCAAGCAAGGCCTGAAGAACCCGAACATATTAGCGGGAGGTTGGTAATTAATACTATGAGTGGTGGTTCTCATCCGGCTTATCGGAGCTGGAAGGAAATGGAGTCATATGCTAGTTCAATTAGGCATGTGGACTTCGAATGTGGTTGTAGTACCGATGAAGGAGCCCCAGCAAAGAAACAAAGGACGATGATAGACGACATCGTTTTTAGAAACCGTGATGCCGACAGAGTCGAGGCTCCTACTATTGATCCATTGGTTATTTCAGCCCAAATAGGTCCTGCTTGGAGGAAGAGGGTCATGGTTGACAGCGGAAGCTCTACGAACATACTTTTCAAGCGCGCTTATGACCAAATGAGGATAGAAGCGAAAGATTTGAAGCTGTGTCAGTCACGTATACATGGTTTTAATGGAAGTGCAACCATACCAGCTGGGATGGTGGAATGTCCAGTTGAGTTTGGTATTAGTGATCGCCGGAGAGTCCGGATGTTACAGTTTGTTGTGTTGGATATTCATTCTCCTTATGACACTTTCCTGGGCCGACCGACCCTTGCAGAGTTCAGGGCAACGATTGCCCCTTGATGCTTAACTCTGAAGTTCTCCACTGATAATGGGGTTGGAGTGGTACATGGTGATCAGGTGGCTGGACGTGCCTGTTATGTTGCAGAGTTGCGGGATGCATAGCGGAAGGAGAAAGGAAAGGGCGTAAAGGAATCTCTCTACATTCGTCGTTCAGAAAATTGACAATTAATGCCTGAGCCTAGGCTTGGGTGCCACAACCAGTTCCTTAAGGACCTTGATCCCAGAGACAATAATGATGATGAGGAAGTCAAAGATTACCAGGCTTCCCTAGCAGAGTTGACGATCGATGTTCCGATCGACGATGATGGCGATTCTAGAACGATAAGAGTCAGATCTCAACTTGGCCCCCAGATGAGACAAGAACTGGTTGATTTTCTCCGGGCGAACCTTAATGTGTTCACCTAAACTCATTCAGACATGTGTGGGATCTCGTCAAACATCGCGAGCCATGCATTAAATATCGACCCGCGGCACGTCCAGTGTAACAAAAAAGACGCGGTATGGATCCAGAGAGATCTGCCACCCTGAAGGAAGAAGTGGATAAACTCAAGACTAATGGGTTTATTCGTGATGCTTTGTACTTGAAGTGGGTATCAAATCTAGTGCTTGTCAGAAAGTTGAATGGGCAAGTCGAACCTGTCAATAAAGTTATCAAGTCCATTTTGAAGAAACGATTGGAGAAGGCTGGAGGTAAGTGGGTCGATGAGCTCCCCATGGCCTTATGGTCATATCGAACTACCCATAAGTCCACGACCGACCATACTTCGTTTGCACTTTCTCATGGCTCTAAAGTCGTTATTCCAGTTGAGCTAGAAGTACCTTCCCACCATGTAACCTATTATGATCCAAAGACGAATGCCATCCTACTCGCAGAATCTCTGTGTTTACTGGATGAGTAGCGTGAAGAGGCTGATTTGAGGATAGCCGCACATCGCAGTCGAGTCGCCCGATTATACAATGCTAGGGTCCGACCTAGAACCTTTGAAATTGGCGATCTTGCACTTAAGCAAATCTATCCGGTCCCTTCGCACATGAAGCCGACATGGGAAGGACCATATGTCATTGAGTGGAGATTTGGAGATGGCACATTCAAGCTATAAACTGTTGATGGTGTCACACTACCGAGAGCATGGAATAGCGAAAGTCTCCGTCGTTATTACATACGATTGGCTTTCATTCATTTAGTCTGCTTTCCTTTTCAAGTTTGTTTATGTAATTTGAGAATTTGTATTTGCAATAAGGCGACTGATTTTGCCCTGATTTCTTATTTCAGCAATAAATCATAGACTCATAAAGCCAAGTTAATGATTCTTAGATGCATCGTGTGACCGTCACGATGTACGAAGAGCTAAGTCCCATCCTATGGTGGGAATCATTCAAATAGGGAGTGATCGTGATCCGACCGGTCACTCGCTAAGTGAAACCCCAAGCTCGGGGGCAAGCAATGATAAAAATAAAGAAGGATTGAAGCATGACGATCCTCCAATGAACTCCCACTCCTAGAGTGCGAGCTGAAGTACAAAATCCAAAATCTAGGCTCGAGGAGGATAGATCCGTCCATCCATGACCTCGCCTCAATCTAGGCTCGAGGAGGATGGATCCGTCCATCCAAGACCTCGCCTCAATCCAGGCTCGAGGAGGATAGATCCATCCATCCATGACCACACCTCAATCCAGGCTCGAGGAGGATGGATCCGTCCATCCACGACCTTGCCTCAATCCGGGCTCGAAGAGGGTGCATCCGTCCACCCACGACTTCGCCCTCATTCAATCCAGGCTTGAGGAGGATGGATCCATCCATCCACGACCTCGCCTCTTTCCAGGCTCGAGGAGGGTGGACCCATCCACCCACGACCTCGCCTTCATTTTCTAAGCTCGAAGAAGATGGATCCGTCCATCTACGACTTCGCTTGCCGGATCAAGGCGGATGTGATCCGACCATCCACAACCTTGACCAACTCCTTGTTCCCAAAGTGCGAACAAAATCCTAATACTTAAACATATGTGATTGACCGTCTATCAACTGACTCTAGAATCTTAGAGTGTGAACTGGATTATAAACATTAAACGAATGTGACCAAACGGTCGTAGAATAACATATGTCCCATGAGTGTGGATATAATTCTAAACATTAGACGGGTGTGACCAACTACCCGTAAAGTAACTTATGTCCCTGGAGTGTGGATATGATTCTATATATTAAGTAGGCGTGACTGACCGCCAACATACAAGTCTAATCTCTAGAGTGTGGATGCAAATATCAGCGACAAAAACATTCATTTTGAAATAAAAAATAAAAATGTCTTCAAGTTGGAAATGAGAGATATTTTGTTACACCATCGAGAAAGCGAACGAGTGTGATCCGACCGCTCAAACTCGTGTCACTTTAACTTTGTTCCGACCAAGTTAAGTTAAAGTTAGTGAAGGCGGAGGATGACTGCCAACTAACTACTTGAATTCTCCCCAGAACTGGGGGCATAACTCAAGTACCAGCCGCTGGCCAAGATAGCGCAACATTGGGACTTGACTCGAGGTTTGATTATGACCCGAAGCCATGAATTCTGGACTAGAAGACCGAACTCAAGTTCGACTCACAGACTAAAGCCTCACGAGTACATTGAATGGAAATGCGAGTGCTAAGGTACTTAAACAAATGAACACAGAGTTATGCCCAAAACAAAAAAGGAATTTTATTCACACTATTCTTTGCAAAAGTACAAAATCTGTTCAAAGAATTCCTATAAGCAGGGGCTAAACCTACATCTAGCCTACAAAAAGCAAAAGAGAAGTTTATTCCAATCATCTACAAAAGAGAAAGCAAAAAATGCAAATCTACGCCTTCGGTTTCTTCTTGGCTTTCTTCGGCGTAGACCCACTCGAGCTCTCGCCCGGATCTCTCTTTGAACCTTTACCTCCCCGGCCTGCTCCAGTTGGCTTGTCTCTGGCCGGGGGAATTGACGCAGTCTCCTCTTGAGAACTCATAGAGACTGAAGTATCCTCTGTGTGCGGAACCGACGGAATGGTGGCACTCTCGACACCAAAAGAATGAGGTACTCCAGTTTCAATTATGGTGCCACCCGAAGAAAGCATGAAGATCGGGACCGGACCGAGACCCGCCATACCTCCGCCGACCCTACGAGCCTGCTCAGCCTGCTCAATCTTGGCTTTGATTTCTTCCATTATTTGCTCCTCTCGCTCTACGCGCTCACCCATCGGAACACTGCCGGTCGGACCCGAGGAGCCCGTGATAACTACGTCTTCGTCTATGTTGAAGGGCACTTCAATACTCAAATTTCTTTGATGATTGAGGAGCGCTTCCATTAGTTGGTCGTCAATCACATAGCTGCTATCGTGTATCTCCCTAGCCGAAGAAGTAGCTATCACAGTTGTAGCCTCCGTTGTTAATGCCTTCTGCTTTTGATGAACTTATTGAGTTGTAGGAGGGTCGGCCGGCGCAAAATCTAAGACTGAATGAAGATAAGAGAATATATTAGTAATATCTTCTGACAGTCTTCCTATGTTTGGATGAATGGGAGAGGTGTCCAGAATACCTTCCTCGGGTTGGCTTCCATGCTGAGCTGACGTGCCTTCATAACCACGCTCGATTATCGGGGAGTGATGTGGCCTATCAGGATCATACCCCGACACGACTGGGGGATCGATAGGAGAAGTAGGCTCAGCTTGAGATGCTGGAGGCACTTCGGAACCAGCTTCGTGGCGTCCACTCCCGAATCCTTCCCCAGCTTCCGGATAATTAGCGGCCAGATCTTCTCTCTGAAGCGCGATCACTGTGTCGTGAAGGACTTTAGGCCCATCTTCGATCAACACTTGAGTTTCCAATTCAAACTCATCAACGGTAGCAAGATTACAGATCGCCTTTTCGTCCTCAAGCAAGCGGTTCTAGGCCTTATATAATTGGAAAGGATAGTCTTTGCCGAGCCAGTTAAGGTTGCGGTTTCTCAAGACATTAGCGTTGTAGGTTACCAGAAGATCTTCAAATTCGTTCTCCATTTTAGCCTCAACAGCTTTAATTTCCCTTTCAACCCTGGCATCAGCTTCCTCGGCCTTTAGGTTCATTGTATCCCTCTCTTCCCTAAGTCTCACCGCCTGCTCGCATGCCTCCTGGGCCAATTTATTAGCTTCATCCTCTTTAAGGGCCTCAGTTAGCTTCGCTTTTAGCTCCTCAACCTCTTTTCGTGCATCATTCCTTTCCCGAATAATAACGGTGTTACGGTGACCCATCTCCTGCACTAAGTCCATGTGAGTCTTTCTCATGTTTTCCATGGACTTCCTGGCCACCTCGGCTCTCTGCTCAGCCTCCATCTCGGTTTTCCTTGAAGATTCAAGCTCGTTGGTGAACGCCACTATTATTCTGCCTTTTTGAGATAGATCGCTCTCCAGTTTTTCAATCGTTTTAGCCCGTTCAAAAGACACAGCCGAAACCCATTCTGTCGTTTTGACCCATTCCCGATACTGGTTGTACACGTCATGAACGTAAACTTGTACCAGTTTTTCTATGTCATTTGGGTTTCTTTTCAAGTTAGGAGGGAAGTGGAAGCCATCGAAACAAATGTTTGGAAAATCTTTCTTCAACTTGGCGATACGGATGGCTCCCTCCCCTATGGGCTCTATGGCAGTCTGTTTTGTGACGACAAGGGCTTCTATTTCAGTTCTACGGCACTGTTCACCGAATTTTAGAGTGTGAGACGGCGCTATTTGATGTGCAATTTCGAAAGATGGCCTACCGGAGCCAGATGGTTTTGAAGATCCTTTTGGTGGTGGGGATCACGACCGAGAGCGGCCCCTGCTCTGATATGACCTTTCCTTCTCCCTATCAGGGCGCTCACGCTCTTGGCTAGAGTAATAGTCACGACCATAGTCTCTCTCACTCTCACGGGGATGTGACTCGAAGCACGACCCAAATGAATGGTGCGAAGAGCGGAGGTTGCTAAGGATGGAGCCCTGCTTCACCATCGTGTCTGCAAAATGAAAAGAGAAGTAGAATTAGTTATCTCCATAAATTAAGAAGCATGTGATTAGAAATCGTGTGGTGCCGTGAAGTGTGTGTATGCATGTGAAAACCCCCCAACCGACCGATTATGGTAGCCTTGCTCGTGGGAGTTGGTTCCCCTGTGTCTAAAGAAGTTAGGCATGTGCCAGTTCGTGATGGAAGTGGAGCCCCTCTAACCCGAGATCAAGGAATGTAGATATGTCGTCTGGGATAGGAACATCCGACAACCCTTTCAATGAACCTTCCATCTGTGGAGAAGAGGTCTCCGGACCTGTAGAAGTTGCAACGGGCTGAGTTGTCTCAATAATCTTTTGCCTTTTAGCTTTGTGGACGAGAGTTTTGCCCCTTCTTTTTTATTCTGATGACCGAAGGCCCTGCGGAGGCACGACCATGGGCTCATGTCTAGCTGCTATACTCTCATCATCGCCCAGTTCAATGATTGTGACTCCAAGTGCACTCTAAGCTCCCTCGACTAGGGGCACGATAGGAGCCCATCTTTCACTGTCTTACTAGGCCCACTCTGGGAACCCTAATCAGCCCAATACTCTAACTTCTCTCTATGAGCCTGACGACAATTAAGCTATCGTCAGTAAGAACTTCGTCTATTTCTCTAAGTTCGACGAGCACCGCTTGGAATGTCCTCGCTATCCCTTTAAACCGTGCTCCTACGGGCCATGGAATTGAAGCTGTAAAAGAAATGCAGTAATGGATTCAACATCGATTTATATTACCCAGTTAATTGACGAAGAAGTTAAAGCACTTATGTCTGACCAACCATCGCCTAGCGAACCCCGGAGGGCATCTCACAAAGAACCACTCTGTTTTGAAGTAGCTCAACTTACTGCCACCACTTGAAAGTTCCTGACCACTTCAAGAAAGGTAAACGACGGATTGTCCCCCCGACCCTTGACATTGAATAAGTATCTGATCTCATCAACAGTCGGGGGTCGAAGGAGATGCTCCATAAATATTATATATAGGCTGTTGAGAAGCACGTATCCATTAGGATGTAGTTCAGAAGGCGTGATCCTCAAGAAAAATAGCACGTCCTGAATAAATTGGTTAAACAGGGGCAATGTCCCAACTGTGCACATGAATCTATTGCACGCGATGAACCCTTCCGGGGGATTATGTGCTCTATCTTCTGGCCCCGGTAATAGAACTTCTTCCAAAGATAGTCCATGCCTAAGACAAATTCTGCTTAGCATATCATCTGAAATCTTTGACCGAACGGAGTCCTCTAGATTGATAACCAACACTACACCCGGCAGTTCGTCCAGAGCAGGACTTGCTATGTCAACCGCGATGTCTGGCCTTTCTATTCTAGGAAGTGGAGGACATTGGACTTCTTGCTGCTCGGAGCTTTCGGGATCCATAGCTATTGAACTCAGTAAAAACCATTATTAGACGGTGAGAAACCCATGTTCCCCCTAAAGTGAGTGATCGTGTTATGTGTGAAGTGATATATAATACTCTAAATTTCTGCAAGTTCGATAGATGGTAAAGCGACAAGACTTTGAGATTCGACCGGACTGATCGTCATCGCTGACCGTCTCAACCATGCCATCCTGACTTTGAAGAACAATCCATGTTAAAATTTGATGTGTTTGTCAAATTATAGTTCCATCGACGAGCTTTGAAGGGTGGTCATATATGTAGTTTTTCAATCAAGTCCAAGTATGCAAGGCTAAAGCTCATTAGAGTCAAGTGTTCGAGTATGCAAAAGGTGATTGGTTTTGTATCCATCATGGTTCGAATGGGATCGTTCCCCTGAAGCCTAAGTTTGTATCGATCAAAAACTTGGACTGATAACTTGTTCGTATCGATGGCACGTTCGTATCGATCCTATTCGTGTCCATCGATTCGTATCGATCCAAGGCGATTAGTTTCGAATCCAGCAATCTGCATCGATATGAATTTCCACGATTCTCAGATCTATCATAGAGGCAGCCTTCCACCATCTCCTATCGCTACGAATTTGAGGCAAATGCTTGAAGTCAGTGACTCCATCAGCTCCTTCCAATGCTCCCTTCCTTCTTCTTCTCCAAGGCACCATTAACTACTCCCTCGACCTCACCCTAGCCCCATTCCGGCATCAACAACGCCGAAATTGGCCATCACCTTAGACGAGATGGCATGAAGTTCGATTCTTGTCATTAAAAACCCCATTACATTGATTATTTACCTAGATTAAAGGAATTGGATTAAGGGTTAATAGATTTGCTGTTTTGAAGATGAAGTTTTAGCTCTTTTTCTTTCTTCGGATCGATACGAAAAGTGATAGCAGATGCAAGTGGAAATTTTTCTAAGTACAAAACTATTTATATGACTTCATATCCAAAGGAAAACGTTTCGTATCCCAGTCACTAAACCGAGAGAAACGGTAAACATCCATCGATACGAAGATTAACTTTCGTATCCATCAACACGAGTCGATCTAGAGCCTAGCATTTCGTGTCCATCAATGAGTAACCATCCACTTCATATCCATCGATGCAGATCGATCCCAGGCTCAATGTTTTGTATCCATCGATACGAAGCAAGCACTTGTAAATTTCGTATCCATCTATACGAAGCACTCCCATGTATATCCATCTCGTATGGATAACCATCGATACGAAGCTTATCTTCATACATCCTAGTTCGATCCAATAGAGGATCGATACGAAGGAATGAATTAAAACGATCATCAATCGTTGTTTCAACTTAAATTCACGATCGATCCAGGAGAGGATCGATACGAAACTCGATCCAAACAATAAAAATGGAACTTGACAATGACCTATGAACGTGCAAACATGAATGGGAGTTAGGTTAACATATGTGCATGTATGCCGAATTAACATTTAAATTCCAAAGTTACAGGAATTGAATGCTTACCTAGTGACAACCAAAGCAATGAACAACAAATTACTAGCACTCGACCTTCAGTTACAACAAAACATTGCATAACCATTGGCAGTCTACAACTTAACATTTATACTACTGGAATTCTACAAAAGGTTACGTCTCTTGATGAAAAGACAACAACTATTCAGCGAATCAGATAGAACATTATCAGAATAAAGATTGCAGCTTTTCAAAGCACGTCATGTTCACACAAGACGTACTTTGGAGTGTAAATGTTATCCCACCTTTTGGCAAGGCCATGACACAAAGGAGTTGACTATAGACTGAAGACAATCCGCCCTGGAGATCGGTTATCTACAAGTCCACGATGGATACAGGCAAACTTGGTTCGAGTTCGGATCGAGGTATAATTAGCATGGTACGACCAGCAAAGCTATGGAAGGCAACATTTTAAATTTCAAGTCAATCGGAGTTCGTATGCCCAAATTATGGATCGACCAAGATCCAGGCGGAACACATCAATTTCGTATCCATCCAAATCGATACGAAATGAACACAAGTCCATCGCTCAGCCTCCATCCATTTCGTATCCATCGAGTTTGAACAGACTTCAACATTCCATGGACCGGTTGCGCTTCATTCAACCAACCACTATATGTTTCGTATCGATCAATTGTTTGGTCGATAAGAAAAGCCGAGGCGAAGCATCGATAAGAAAGAAGGAGGCAGGGATCGATACAAAGAGTACAACCTTGGATGGATACGAAGGAGGCAGTCGAACCAAAGGAAACAGTCTTTAGGCATGAAATATGGATCTCCATAGAACTCTCGTGCCACGTCATCGACATGCAATTGATCGATACGCATTGAATCGATACAAAGCCCATCGATACGCACGTATCGATACGAATCCTTCAGCCTCTTTTGTAATTTCAATCTTGGATCGATCATATCTCTCAAACTACTAGTCCAAATGCTATGAAATTTTCACAGGAGCTTGCATATCAACTCAAGAGCTCCCGTGATCGATCGCAGCTTAATCGGAGCCAAACTTGATCGATACGAAGACAACATGGATCGATCCCAAACAACCCCAGATTGATCTGGTGGGCCCATTTACGTGTGAAAAAGGGTATTCCGAGATTTGAGGCAGATATTACCAGATCTACTGCTATAAATAGCACCCCTACGCCAACTAAAAATGGACTTTTGGAACTTCTACACTGCTACTCTGCTGAAACTCCATTGTAACTTGAGTGCTAGCTATTATACTGTTGTAAATCAGTTGAGACTCAACAATAAACATCAAACTCTTCAAAGTGGACGTAGGCTACAACGTCGAACCGCTATAATTCTTTTCTTTTTCTATTACTACTTATTTTTCTTGGTGTGATTGTTAGATTAGCCTCATTTTCCGTTTAATTTCTTTATTCTAATCCCTTCAATTACATTCGAAGAGTGTTGTGCCCATTTTTGGTACAAACACATTGAAAATCATTACAGATAATGAAACTCAATTTAAAAGCACCGAATTCAAGGACTTTTGCAAGCGTTTCCACATCGAAAAGAGTTTCTCCACAGTGGCACATCTTCAACCAGGCAAGTGGAGGCAGTGAACAAAATCATCAAGCCCACCATCAAGAAATAGCTGACGAAAGTCAAAAGAAATTGGGTTGATGAGCTTCCACTTGCACTATGGGCTTACTAGACGACGCACAAGTCAGCGACTGGACACTTGCCATTCGCCCTAGCATACGAATTTGAAGCAATGATCCCGTCGAATTGGAAGTTCCCTCCCATCAGAAATGACACTTCAATCAAAAAGAGAATGAGTAGCTCCTGCTCGAGTCATTTGATCTGATTGACGAGAAATGGGAGAAAGCCAAGCTAAGGACCGCGGCTCACCAGAAAAGGGTAACACATCACTTCAACTCCAAGGTCTATAACCGTACTTTTGAAGTAGGAGATCTTATAACGACCCAAAATTTTAGTCATTCGAAATTGGAATATTTAATTAATTCTAAATTTTGAAAAGTTAGTTTATAGGTTAAATAACTTAAATTTCAAATACAGCGATTTATTTGATAATTTAAATGTTGAATTTAATAATTGAAATTGTTTAAATAAATGAATTTTGGGTTTTAAGTTGGATAAAAATGATTTAAAATCTTATCTAAATTATATTTAATAAACATGAAGATAAAAAAACTTTTAAATTGGATTTAAAAGTGATTTAACTGATTTTGAAAATAATAAGTTTTAATTAACATATAAAAATAGCCTTCCGGGGCACTATCTCGGATGTCGATAAAAGCAAATTCATTGAATCCATAATAATGAATAATAATACGCCATCAAATTTCATGGCGATCAGATGTATCATTTGGTCGTGCGAATATTGAAAAATTAATATAATAATTAGGTTCTAAAAGCTATCTTCTGCATACGGTCGAATTAGGTCTCGAAACAAGTTACATATAGAACGCCAAGCGACACGTCTCGATTGGGGTTCGAAAATTATAGCTAGATATTTTAAATTTAAAAAAAAATATATATATATACATATATATTGATGTGACCATACACCAGTCATGACACACCACCTCGGCCCATGACCCATCACCTCAGCCCATGACCCATCACCATAGCCATGTCATGACCATACACCCATGCCTCGTCAACTCAACCACACCATACTATGCTATCACTGGGCTATACCTCCCTCCCTTCTTAAAAGCCCTTTGTTGCCTTCCTTCTTCGTACCAGAGAATAGAGAAAAATGTTTGTTTGTTTTCTCCCCTTCGATTTTCAACGTCCATCATCGGACGGTCCTCAAGCTTCGGTACCACCAGAAGGGATATCTGGGCTTGACATCAACTAGAGAAAGGTTCATAGGGATATGACGTAGAAGTTGTATGGTGGTGATCGCCTATGTCATGACCAGGTGGCTGGAAATCGACTATAAAGGCAGTGGTGTTTTTAGGAGATTGTAGTGGTTTGTGTGATCGATGGATGATGGGATCTGAAGCAAAGTTATAGAGGAAGTTGAGGGCAACCCACGACCGAAATTTCATGGCCAATGGTGAACTGTGGCGGCAGTAATTGAGGATGAATGAGGGTGGCGGTTTTGGGCGATTGTGGCGATTGGGAGGAGCTGGAGTGGTCCACGTCGACGTCGATGGGAGCAGAGTGACAAGGGCGACTCACGGTGGTGACAGGGGACGGTGCGACAAAGATTTGGGGCGAAGTCGAATTTGAAAAATGGTGGCCTGGGTTGTTCGTGCATCTCTGTGCACTTGTATATTGTGTTAGGGAAGAAGGAGAAATGTAATTAAAGATTAATTTTATAATTAGTTGATTTTATTATTAATTTAATTATCGATAACTTAATAATTTAATAACTCCTGCATACGAGGTCCGATCGAGATGAAACTTTTTGCGTTGCGCTCGTATTGACGAAAGCTTCACAATGGAACTAGTTTGGACAAATTAAGAGACTGTTGAAATTTGGACTAAAATCGGACGTTGTTCGATTTTAGTTCCGAACCGGAACGTCTCGGCGACGATAGAAAATTTCGGTGAGTTAAACTCACCTTTTTGGATAAGTAGTATGATATATAGTTGTTTAAAATGTTGAATGGTCTTTTAGATGGATTATTATATTTACTAGTTGGTTTGGATATATTCTTGTCTATGGGAGCGGATGAGACCCTATTACGTTCCCGTGTAAGAGTGGATGACCATTTGTATACGAATCCCACCTCGAAGCCGTTGATTGTATTTTATGATTATATAACGTTTGTGATGCAGGAGGAAACAGGTTGGAGGAATCCAACGAGATTCCTCGCTATTATTGAATTGTTGCAATAATATTTCTTTTATATGGATTATTGAATAATGAATCTGATTGCGGACACTATGGTTATAATATCGTTATATGTTTGAAAATAAAACCTAGTAGTAATAAGAAAATCAATATTGATATTCGTTAAGTATTGGCTATTGGCCTCAAATTAGTAATTTAAAAAAATACTATAAATTGTCGTTTAAGTCGAAATTAGGTTTTGGGACAAGAAACGATTTTTAAATCTGAAACCGGGTTTCAGAAATATTTTGTTTAGGGATTATTTAATTTAATATATTAATATTGTTTTTAAGTTAATTAAATATATTAATATATGTTTTAAGTTATTTAATTATAAATATTATTTTAAGTTATAATTATAATAATATCATTTTAAAGTTATTTAATTATATTAAAATTGTTTTAAAGTTATATAATTATATTAATATTATTTAATTATTTTAATATTGCTTATAGGTATTTGTTTATAGATAATATGTTTTAAGAATATTTTATAAAGGTTAATAAATTGAAAGGTTAAATATTTAAGAATAATTATGGTTTTGAAATCTATAATAAGAATTATTAATAAGGTTTTGAAATTTAACTATTATCATTATAATAATGGTAAGGATTGATTACTATTATTTAATTAACAAATACTTTTAAATTATTGATTATTATTTTAAGATGTTTTAAAGTTAATAATTCCCATTTATTTCTAATGTTTATTATTGATAACCATTAATATATAATGGTGTTTTGAAGTAAACGATTTTTAATTATTTATAAATGTTTCTAAGACCCATGGATGGAGTTGAAAGACTTAGATTTTATAAAGGAGTTATAAAATGGTTTGAAGAGTTAAGGAAATGTTATTTGCAAGGTGAAAGAGTTTATAAATGGTTAGATATTTATAAATGAATTTTAGAAATGGGTTATAGATGTATAAAAGAAGTTTATAAATGGTTTAAGGATTCATAAAGGGTTATCAGTGATCCTTGAAATGTATAAGAAGATTATAAGTGATTGACTTTTTATAAAGGGATTTTAAAAGGTTTTCGAAGATTTATAAAATGGTTTGGAGGATTGTAAGGGGATTTATAAATGATTTGAGAATTGAATGAAAAGAACATCATTTTCAATATTGTGTATATACCTATACCATTGAGATAAGTATATGGATATTTTCTAAGTATTGGAAACATAGGAATCGGTGGATATGCCTTTGTAAAGGTATTTTTGTGCAAGTAAGTTTACAAAGTGGTTTTATTTATAAAAGACTTGTTAAAGGAGGCTAGTGATCACTTATGTGTTTAACCAATGTTGGTTTTCCTCTATGAAACAAATCCTTGATTGAATGTTGTTATTCGATAGTTAAATTACCGACTATCGAAAATTAGACCCCAAACGTAACTTTGGTAATATCTAGGAGAAAAACGTGAGTTATATGTCACAGTCATCTCCGATGATGCTGTACTGTGCGTATAAACCTTGTTTCATTCTTCTAGGACAATGATAAGGAAATCCATCCACTAACGGTTAGAAGGTGATCTATGATCTTATTTTGACTGTTTATTTCCTAAAGAACCGGGGTTGAGTTTACCAGAAATTATCAAATGTTGTTTCGAAGAGACCGAGATCGGATATGTTATCCGAAAACCACTTCGATCCAACAAATGCGTTTTGAAGTGAAGACATCGTGAAGAGCATGGACTCAGAGATAGAGATATGAAGTGCAAGGGCTAATCGCTACTAATCCTGAGGGTGATTCTAAAAAGGATGTAGTAGGAATAGTGCCTTCGGTTTCGTTCAGACCTAAAATGGACTTGTATGGATGAATGCCATCAGCAAATTATCATTAGAGGGCAATGAGCATTCTAAGTGTAAATGTTCTTAAAAGGTAAACGTAGCCTCAAGCCTCATCAACCGGGAATGACTAAAACAGGGGAGATGCAGCAGGGCTATATGGGTCGCACCTATTAGGGTATGTCATCGCCTTTCTAGATGACCATTTATATTTCCAGATTCAGTTGTGCATATGAGCTCAGTAAAATGGTTGGGAATAATCAGGGTGATGACATATTCAGTACTATCCAGCAAGGGGTAGGCCGGTCCTGTATTGGTAGGGATCGTTAGGTACGATTTCGGTACATTGTTCTAGAGATGTACTGTGACGGGCGGTACCCCAGTGGCCTAGTCATTAGTTGGAATCCATTCTCCAATACGAGCTCTATAGTTTTAGTTGCATACAAAATATGTTGGAATGTGAGATGCAAGCATTTCGGCTATATTCATATTTTACTTTGACCCCTAGACATTATTATAATATAAATAGATTTTATAGAAAACGTTTTGGTTATCGTAAGGTAAAAACCCGTCCGCGTATATGTGCGGCGTGGTCTTACAAGATACCTTTGATTTCAAAGATTTTTATATAACTTAAAATCCAGTTAGGTGTGTTTTTCTCACGCTGGTTTTCCAGACTAAATCGGGTGTTATTTTATTATAATGCTCGGGTCAGACCGAGCATATTACAGATTAGTTTGGATGCTTGGAGCTTCAAGAGACGAGTTGGAGGCCCAGAGACGTATTCACGTAGATGATTATTTTCCGCTGTATCCATTGTTGTGTTATCAGCAATTGTGAGGACATGCTGTTATAACTGTCCAGGTTGAAATATGTTAGTATACTCTGATTGATGTCTGTATATACACATATTACAGTTTTGCTTTTGTGTAAGATTTGTGGTATATTATAGATTATTCGTTCCGCTGTGAGATTCTGTGTTGTTTAGTTTTCTTCTTATCTTCTTCCTTCTTTCTTTTCCCCCTAATATCAGATTTCCGGCATTCGATTGCTCGGCATCTAATACAGTGAATGTACTAGTGTCGATTTTTGAGGGTTGGAAATCTAGGTCGTTACAAATCTCGTCCTTTAATGGATCTATCCGGCTACAGGAACAATCAGATTGAACTGGGAAGGGCCTTACTCAATTGGGCAAAAGCTTGGAGATGGCACTTTCAAGCTGACCACAATCGATGGAATTCAGATTCCTCGCGTTTGGAATAGCGACTTGCTTCGGCATTACTTTATTTAGCTTTTATCTACGTATTTCTTATTTTTGCAATAAAGCCGCCCCACTACACTAGGGGCATTGTAAATAGGCCAAATTTGCTCTACTTTCCATTTTCTCATATGAAATCTCTTTAGTTTCTTGAACCAATAATACCGTGTTTATATAAATTACTCGTCGAGCTGATGAAAGTAAACTGACTCAAAATCATTCATAAGCTGCTTGGGAAAGTGAAACCACACCCAAGTACGCTCCGCCTACTCGCCAAATCGATGAAAGTAAATCGACTCAAACTCAAAAGCCATGCATTTCGTAAGCCGCACACTCTCAAAATCCATGCATTTTGTAAGCCGCGCACTCTCAAAAGCCGTGCATTTCATAAGCTGCGCACTCTTAAAAGCCATGCATTTCATAAACCGCACAAGCACTCCTTGATGTTGCCCCGACATCATCAGCAAACCGTTAAGATTTTCTACATACTGGTATTGTCTTGACAATACTGGGAAACTTGTCTATTGCAGGACTAGGAAGGATCAACTCCCACTATCAAAAAAATCAACATGAGTGCAGCAAAGTCGCAAAACTAGAAACCGACAAAGAATTTCGATCGTTGATATTCGAGTCACAAGTTCCCGAAGGTAGGAACCGCAAAGTAAATTTGGCTATAGACATCAGAGGAATCGAGTGGATTAATCGGTCATTTATCAAGTGTTCGGAGCAAATATATTAATTGTAAAACTGAAAAACTGCATACATAGTGCATGAAATCATGGAAATAAGGCATCGTATACCACAAAACATGGCAAGGCAATATGAAGTATAAAAATTGCAAACAAGCAATCGCGTCATGTACACACATAAAGGGTATAAAAACAAGCTCGGTGCATAATAAATAAGAAAGAACACAGAAGTGACAGTAGTAGAAACATTAATCTTATCATTTCTCATACATTTTCTATACAAAGTCAATATGTGGGGGTTATACCCATACAATGTCGGTCAATAGAAAGAAAAGTGTGAATGCTACAACAACAAAAGTGATAAGTGCAGTATATGTCGAATAAATCAAAATGCTACAAAATCTGGCTCCATTGTCACTCGAGCCCATCAATGTTCCTTGCCACCACTTCCTTTTCGGCCTTTGGTCGAAAGTTTCTTCTTCCCATCAGCACACCGGGAGTCGTATCTTTGCCAAAGCTATCGATTATAGGCTCCATGCCTATGTCTTCTTCTTGTTCTTTGGCCCCTCAGAAGACTCCCCCTTAATCTTGCATTTGAAGGATTTGCGGGAGCTCCTCGAAGACTTTCTCTCCTTTGCCTTCTCCTTCTGAACTGCCACCATCCGCTACTCATTTTTACCCAGCTGGCTAGCTTGGTCTATTTGCTCTTGGGTGTCAGCTGATGTTAAATTGCCCTCTAGAGATATGGAAGGGTCGTCCAAGCCACACAACATAGCAATCTTCTTAGATTCCGGCCCTGGTTGCAAGCCAAACACCGATGTGGTGATCAAAGTAGCTACAGAAACAAGCGTTTAGTTGAGATAGCAGTAGGCCCCGAGACTGGAGAAAGTGGTAGTTCGACAGGCAAAGAAGACGAACCTATAAGTTCAAAAAGTAAAGCATTCAGTTCATCTTATTCTTGCGGCGTGAGCTGGAAGTCCTCAAACTCAGGAAAAACAAGAAAGTTACCTGCATCAGAAGTGTGACCGTGAATCTCAACCTCGTACTCTCCACTCTTTCCTTCTTTAAATGGTTGCACAATCTTGGGTGAAGTTTTAGGACTTCCCAAGGCTTTGAAGATAAGTGTTGAAGGAATGGATAACAAAGCAGTACCAGTCGAAGCCGGAATGATTTCTGTCTGTTCATGAAGTTGCTTGAAGGATTCACCAGGTCCTAAACTAAAAGGCTCTTATAGTACTTTAGCAGTTGCAGATGCGATAGCATCGGTAGCTTCTCGCTCCCTTTCAATCCGAATAGTCTCTCGACCCTCTATCAAAGCCCTATTTGATTCTTCGTTCAGATAGGCATCCTCTAGCTCTTGTTCAGTGTACATATCCCCGTCTTTTGGAAAATAGGCCAAGATTTCTTCCCAAACCACAGCAAGAGTACGCGGGAATTTGGGGCCCAAATAACAGAGACCGCCCTAATGCAACAGGGAGTTGATGTAGAAGTTCAAGATGGTGTTACTCATCTTCGCCATCTTTTTTTAGAAGGTATCTTGCAGCTCCAAGTAGTCCGCCATCACAATGGCTTTCTCAACTTCGATTTTGGTATTTTCAACATCGAGTTGCGCAACTTTTTCTTGAAGCAAAGCATTCACTTGAGTCTGGTTGGAGATGGTCTTATCTCGGGATTCCTCCATTCTCGCATAATCAGCAACTTTTTTTAGGACCTTCGATGGTTTCATCATGATCAGCAATGGTTCTCTTTTGAGCTTTAATGATCTCATCTCGAGTTTCAAGCTGCTTTTTTAGCTTTACTTCATCAGCATGGGCTTTCTTGATTTCATCTCTGAACACAATTTCAATTTTTGCATGAGCCTCCTTCAGTTCCTTTAGCAAACTAGCATTTCCCTTACTATCTCGAATGGCAGCATCTTTTTTCTTTCTTTTCAATTGATCGATTCTAGTGTCACGTTACGTCGGCATCCTTTCGTAATCATCCTTTTCCGACTCGGAACAAAGAATCTCTTGATAGTTGTTACGATTTGTGTCCGCCGGCTGCTTGCATAATTTCTCCCATCCTTCAGCTTGATCCAAGTCACTCTGAATCGCCTAGAGATGGGGTACATAAGAATCCTTACGAATCGGACGCAGGTCACGATCGAATTTAACTCCCTTCAAGAACCAACCAAGGGAATACGACTTCAAGTTTAGGTGGACCAGATGAGAGAATATAAGCAGGTCTCCTGTGAGGGTGTGATAAACCAGAAGAAGGCACAACATAAGTTGACGGAGTTTGGGTTGATGGAGCGACCCAGAATAGTAGAAGTCGGAACCCCAATTCCGATAGAAACTGGAGCCGGGCAGATGCATGGTGCTTGAAAGGATGAGGATCACGATCTACTTTCGACTTTTTGGATGGCTCTTTTCAATCATCAGAAGTCTTCATCTTCTCATAGCCATCCCTCTGAACTCTGCCTCGGTCCCTGTCATCCCGACGATGGGCTTTAGCTTCCCAATCTTTTCTCCTCCTCCATTCTTCCTCGGTTTCTCAAGGATGGCAGCGGTTTGAAGTCTGTTTCAACCCATGTTGTGCATTTATAAATTGCTTAAGATATTTATAAAGTCCGTAGCCTCCCATAATACCTAATATAAGAAAAAAAATGAAGTAACTTTAGCGGCAGAAAATGAGCTCAAATAATGCATATATGAGTATACGTGGCCCTGGTGAAGTATGTAACATGTCGTAGGTGCCCTAAAAAGACTTCACAAACCGGGTCAGAAAGCGACTATAGTGGAAGTCAGGCTAATTCTAGAAGCAAGATGACCAGAGTGAGGAGACAATCCCTCGGACTCAAAATCATCTCCCATGAGTTCTGCAATGTCTACTTAAACGTTGCACAAGTCCTCAAAGTTGATATCGGTTTTCTTAAGCGGAGAATCATGAAGTCATTCAGTTATAGGGGAGCATATTTAGCAATAACCTCTTGGGGAGGCAAATCTAAGAGAATGGGACTCATTCTCGGAGTTTCATAACATGATTTAAGATCTCCTTCGCTGGAACCCACATCAAACTCCACATCGCTAGATGAGGGGTCATTGTCATTTCCACACTCAATTTCACCTTCCTCTTTTTCTACGATCACCGCAACCTTGCCTTCTCGTTGTTTGAACTTCTCTTCCTTCGGGATTAGGGGCATCCTGTTCGGACTAATAACTCTGGTTGTAATACCCTTTTCTTCACAAATTTCCTTAGTTAATCCACCGGATGGACCTTCTTCTCCTTGTAGACCGCTCTTTTTGGAATTGTGCGATGAAGAAGTGGAGCATGTTCTAATCCTGGAATGGATAGGGGATGGAACCTCAACATCAATGGTAGACCTCTCAGGATGTAACAATCTATACCGATGCAAATTCTCGTCGTCTGCAAAAGTTTGACCGATCTCTCTCTAGCATCTATGGCCTTTAGAGTATGGAAGATAGAGTCTAGTGATGGATCTTTACTTGGCCTCAAAATAACTGTAAGAAGCATTCAATCTATTAAAACACTGCACCATTGTAATAAGTCTCAATGAGAGAAGATAAAACTTACCCCCTGTCGTCCAAAGATGATTAAACCCTTTAGGACATCTAACGAAGAAATATTGGGTCTTGAACTGGGATAAGTAGCTTTGGAGTTGCAACACGATTTTGTGAATTCTCCGAGCCTCAATAATCACAGGAGACAGACATTCTTCTTTCTTCTTGAATGAAAGGAAGTATCTTAATTCGTCAAAGTTTGGGGCAGGATTAAATGTACCCATAAAAAAACATAAATACAAGTTAAAATTTCATAACCATTGGGATGAATCTGAAATGAGGCTATTCTCAAATTCAAAAGAGTGTCTCTCAAGAAATGGTTGAATGGGGGCACCGCACTATTCAATCACATGTACCGACGGCAGGCGGTGTACCCCGAAGGTAGCATGTGTGCAAACTCATTTTTCAGTGGAAGGTGCACATCGTTATTCAGAATACCATGCTGTAAACAAATATTGTGCAAAACTTTAGCATAAATGATAGTAAAAGCTCTCTCTAGAGGGTTAAGTAAAACTCTAAAGTTAGGGAGGAGTTCAATCGACGACCGGACCAATCAACGCCAATTGACCATATTGAGCCTGTGGTGCCGAAGAAGTAGGCGCTGCTCGAATCGTTTACGAAGGCATAACTGATGTCGATTCTGCTTTCGAGAGTACCGGGCTTCCTCTATTGGATTTATGTCGAGATGACGGACGCTTCATTCTATATAACAAAATTTGTATCCAACATGGTCAGGTAACCCTATTTTTTACTAGAAATCCCCGTATGTTTAACGCCTGAACTCTGAAAAGGCGTTGACTTGTGCCAACTCATCAGATTCCAAGCGTTGACCGGGGCAAGTGCAGTTTGTTATCTATATAAGATGGGCTCGGTATCCTGAACACTATGAATGCTCTATCCTGTGTAGACAATTTACTAATAGCAGAAAAAGGAAAAAGCTTTTTATATCATTCATTGAAGGTATTCCTCCTACACTTACCCATTATCGCTGGACGATCGATAACAGATCCATCATCTAATGCTACATGGAAAGCTCATTCTATTCTCAAGTACACCGAGTGTGTGATAGTAAGACTAATCTAGGATGATCAATTCCATAGTAAACTGCCTCGTTGGAACCATCAACGCCATGAGCTAATCGATTTTGATTTATTGAACGAAGATGGTAGAATGCATCAAGTGCAAGACACGAATCCACTATCTACCTCCAATAAATCACAATCAACCTGCTTTGTTCACCATTCTCATTGATCTTCCAAAATTCACTGGCAACCACACCCAATACGATAACCATGTCTTCACCAACCTTGGATCGAAGGCAAATGGGTTTGACTTCGGGTTCGTGGCGATCCAAGCTAGGGTTAACATTCTGCAAGGTCCATAGTGATCCAAGCAAGCAGCGATTCTGGTGCTAGGGTTTGGCTCGGGGTGATGGAAGAGGTAGCAAAGGTCGACGATAGTAGAATCTGGCGGTAGAGATCAATAGCGGTGGCAGCAAAAGTTGGTTAGGTTGTGGTTGGTTCGGGTCGCAAGAAAAAAAGTGAGGAAAAGTAAGAAGGGTCGGCTCGAAGATAATACTAAATAGGACAGATTTCAGCGGAAAAAAAAATCAAAGTGATTGGATTACTAGCGATCCATCACCTATGGATCGCTAGAGATCCATCTTCTCACGTTAATTTTCGCTCAAACTTTGCAAACTCAACCCCCTTGTCGTTCATAAACACTTTGTAGATTACAGAGTCAAAATTGATACGTTTCCATGAATAATGATGATCCACATCTCGAACCCAACAAAAATTGAAAATTCAAAAATAATACTTTACGGTAAGCCTAATACGATCGACTAGATTTCATGGAATAGGAATTGAAGGACGACCATTTTCAGAGCACACATTGTTCCAATGAAAGCATACTTTGAGGGGCAAATGTTAACCGGGTTATTAACCTAACATAATTCAATAGAAGTTAGAACTTAGGGACTATGCCATAATGACTTGAAACTTGAAAATGACATCCAAAAGAACAAGCCAAAAGCACTCAAGAAGAATTACTCAAAAATTTACTAAAGGGATGGATCGCTAGCGATCCATCACCCATGAATCGCTAGTGATCCAAAAGGAAGCTTCATATGGGTTGTTCAAGCCTCTTGCATCATGAATCAATATCTCTTCTATGTACATTTGCCAAGTTTCATAGCCTTCCAAGCAACCTATTTCGAGAAGCAAAAACCCATCTGATTCTAGTCATAGTTCAATCCAACATGTGCATGAATCATCATCAAAACAAGGAAACTAGCTACAAAATTACATGGAGAGCACCTACATAAGACAGGGAGTGCAACCTAAAGGAATAAGCCCAAAAATCCCCTAAGTACATGGATCGCTAGCGATCCATCACATTATGTTGGATCGTTATGAAATTTTTAGAGAACCTTTGTATCATCGAGTGTAAACTTCTGGCAAAGCGGCCTAGCCCAATTGCTCTCTTATGCCTATAAATACAATCCTACTTGCAATATAAATATGATCTTCTGGACTGGCTGCTGAAACTATGCAGAGATCATTCTTCACTCTTCTTCTCCCACACAATAGTCATCTAGGGGTTCATTGTGATTCTCTAGTGAATTCTTGTACATGTGGGTCTAGCTTAGAAGATTCAATCATATTGTAATCCGATTCAACTTGTAACGACAATCATTTTATATAAAGTAATAAAGTGGACGTAGGCTTCATTAACAATCGAACCACTGTAAAAATCTTCTTGTCTTTTTACTATTTATTTTCTATATTATTGCTTTGTAAGAACATGGCTGGTGCTTTCACACTCAATCTAAGGTGTAGATCCATTTTTTGGAGTTAACATCAACTTTACTCTTGATTGAGGAATAGTTAAGTTGGGAATGTCGAAAACATGTTAATCACGTTGTTTACTTACTCGTTGATGGAAATTATTTAGTCGTACTTAACACTAAAAACCAAATAAGTAGACTTGTCTATCTGTGAGAGTTAATAATGAAGTGTCTAGATAAGGCTTTGATATGCAACCAGTGCTCTAACTTACTTAACTTCACTCTTGATCGAGGGACAGTATAAGTTGAGAAGTTCGAAAACGTGATAAGTATACAAACCTTGATTTCCATAAGCGATCGTCTTTGGAACTAGATGGCTAACTAGTCAAATACTAAACTTAACCATGTATTAACCAAAATTTTAAATGAATGTTTTTTAAGATAGTAACAAGTGTAAAAATTGGTTTTGGGTTGGTTATGGCAATGTGTTAATAGCATTGATCTTTAACCCTTTTTAATTATAATTAGTAAAGTAATTATACCTTTAAAAAGAACGTTTTAAAGATAATTATAAAGGAATGGTTATGGGTTTATAGTAACAAGGTCTTGATAATATTTTTTTAACCGATCAAAGTATACTTATGTAAATGTGAAATCTTGTTTAAGATTTGTGATTATTGTTATACCGTTTGGGATGAGGATATGAATATATTTCTAAGTACTAGAAAAATTAGAAATGGATAGTGAATTGTAGTATACATGTATGTATATTTTGTAAAGGTATTTTAAATATATATACAAGTATCTACAAATGAGATTCAACCAATATAAGGATTATTTAAATAGAAGGAGGAATTGCTTAAGTACCTCAATCATATTTTGTGTGACTTAATCATGCTTTTGTTTGTTTGCTTGTTTATGGAAAGTATTTAGTCGTATACTTAGCACTGAAAGCCGAAGAAGTAGGATTGTCTATCTGTGAGAGTTAAGAATGATGTTCGAGTAGGCTGTAGAAGCAATCATGTTGTAACCTACCGGCTCCACTCTTAGTCAAGGGATAATGTGAGATGAAAAGATCAGAAACATGGTAAATATACGAGACATGGTTTACATTTACGATAATCAATCTTGTACTTGATAGTCGATTAATCGACTATCAAATTTTACCAAAATAACTTAGAAAACATCTAGAAGAAACATAAGGTCTGTATGGCACATTTATCTTTGGGGATGTTATACTATATGTATAAACTCGTCTTGGTCTTCTAAGGTAAATGATAAGAAAATCTGTTTGGATATAAGATGATCTCTACCTTTATGTATTGTCTATTTATTTCTAAAAGAACCGATATTAAGTTAACTAAATATTCATCGATTGGTTTTGGGTATGTGGTAAGCGGGTGAGTGTACTTATATAAGACGACTCAAACCCATAACCACTTTAAACCATATAAGCAATCTAGGTTCTAAAAGTGGTTGTGAAGTGAAATGTTATAGAGTTGAACTTTCTATCCTAATGTTAAGTCCAAAGAAGAGGTTAGCGTTAACATTTCAGACTAATACTATAGAGTTGAACTGTCTATTCTAATGTCAAGTCCAAGGGAGAGGTCAGCGTTAGCATTTATTGGTCGACTTATGTCGGAGTCTATGTGGAGATTCGAGATCTGTTTGAGATGCTCGAAACCATGTAGTGATTCATGATTAGTTCGAGATGCAAGAATCCATTTGGGGATTCATGTTCTGTTCGAGTGATGAAACTCGTGTGAGAGATGCCGAATGTAGCCTCGACATCGAAAATGATTAAAACTAGAGTAGGGTGCCTAGCCATGATGGGTTTTGCAAGCCCAATAGGGCATATCAACTCCAGATATAGAGATGTTATCGATATTGCTAGTAGGAGTTGATGATATTTGATTATGTCTCCGGGCGTTGACCAGCTGTGGCTTATCTTTTAGTATATTTTACCTAGAGATATATAACGCTTAGAAGAATATCTTTGATCCTTGTGCAGGAGGTCGGATTCGGCTTAACCGGAGAGATCTCGATGGAAATCCTACACGATCTTACGAACGCGCCTTAGCGGCTTTTGATTATATACTTAGTTATTGTTGTAGTGTATACGTACCATGGCTATTTCTTATTAATGTTCTACACTCTAGACATTATCTATTATATCGAAATATGTACTTAATAGATGGTTGTCTCTTTTGAGGGGAAAACCAATCCGATAATTCAGTTGGTCTCAAAAGGTGTTGTTATATGTCACGTATATTTCTTGAGTATTTCACACTAGACTTATGTCTGACTCATGATTTTATATTTCACCTATTTCTATGCATGCTCTTTTAAGCAGTCTGGGAAAGAAAGGTTTTCGTCGATGTTCTTTGGAGCTTCTGGAGTCAAGCTGGATGCTTCCATTAACCTACCGTAGTATTCTTATTTCTGATGTATTACTACACTGTATATATCAGCATATTTGAGGACATGTTGTTACAACTGTCTAGGCTGATGATAATACTTATGATTGTAATTCTGGAATGCTATCTATCTTAGAGTGATAGTCTGTATAGTCTTTTGGTATTAAATGTTATCGTTCTATTGTAAAATTCTGATGTTGTGTTCTCTTCCTTGATCTATTTCAGTTTCATTTATTTTACCCTAACAATTCGTCTTTTCAGCGTACTTGAGTGCTTGGCACATGAATATTGTGGATGTATTAATGTCGACATTTGAGGATCGAAAAGGCGAATCATTGCACACAAAGTCCTTGGTTTAATAATAATAGTTATTATTAACCAAACTACTCTGGCCGAAGATTTTGACTTTGAGTTGACTTCAGTTGACCATGATACTAACCATATATAATTAAGGGGACGAATCCTCTCTTGAATAGTTTTTCACTTCTAATACTTCCACTCGACCCAACTATAGTCATTCGATAGAAGTCGTGCGACGATTTGATTATAATCAAAGCGGAGCTTTCGTATTGAAGATCAACAATATCCTCAAGTTAAGAGAACTGTGTAAATTAGTCACATTAATATTTTCTATTTGACCTTATTTATATTAACCAACAGCAAACCATCGAGTGAATCATTCCATACATTTCTAGTAACTATTAGTACATAACCCCTTAGTGCCTTCATCAGTAATGAGTAATACACCTTCCAACGTTTGGAGAGCATTACGTACTCTAGTCTCGATGGATGCATTGATATCCAGTCTCGATGCATTTGACTAAGAATATTTAAACCGATATGTTTATTATATTGTGATACAATACTCATAATTACAACTATTTGTAATTACTATCATAAATACACCATTTATGGTTTTTCTATTAAATATATTTTAGTTAATCATTTAATTATTTATAACATGTTATAGTGAATATATAACAGAAAGAAAACATCTTTATTACGAACAAGAATTGATTAAAAAGTTAATAATTTACAATCAATTACAGAATTGTCCCTATGGCATACCCCTAACTCTATCATACATACATACATACATACATACATATGCATATACATACATACATACAAACATATATGTATGTATGTATGTATCTATGTATTATATGTGTGTGTGTACGTATATCATGTTCTCATATTCTATTTTGGAAGTATATCATGTCCTCATATTCATCTATTGGGTTGGTTTTTACGTTATTTAGCCAGGCATGTTGACTTTTCAATTGTTCAACGGGTTATTGGCCCTGTACTTCTACCATTTTTATATTATATCTAATATAGTCGTATGGTTCTTAAATCATGTATCCTTTCCAAGAAAATATCTAATGCAAGATTAATAAAAAAGAATCTTTTTTTTTTGAAATTTCCCCCTTTTACCCTATTGCCAACACACCTGATCCAACAGCAACACTATGTGAGGATGCTGGGGCAATGCCCCTACATACGGCGCTTAACTAGTCCGATCAAGTTATAAGGATATAGGGGACAACGCCGAGGTGCAGGATAATGCCCCATTTGAAAAAATAATATATGTTACGATGTCATTTAATATTTTTATGAAAAATATCACATTAGTGTTGCTATCGTTTTATATTTTACAAAAATATGTTTATTAGCTTTATTATCATTTTTACTAAAAAAACACTTATACAAATTATAAATTTTTAAGTTCTATTATTTATTGTTTTGTTTTAAAAAAATTATTATTTATTATTAGTTTTAGTTGAAATGAATTATTGGCGTATGACGCGTCATCCCTAGATGATCCAGTTCTCTACGTGGATGGAATTTATCGTAATTGTTTCATGCTCCATTCTTGTTTTTGACACGTTAGACGCATCCAACATATCAAAATGGGAACAGAGCATAAATAGTTTGTGAACGCACCCTAAAAGTGATTTTTAATGGGTCGTTGAACATTAGGGGTGCCCATAACCCATGCTCGACCTAACCCAAGTCACCAACCCAACACAACCCATATAAATATTACCCAGCCCATTCTAGTTTGAGTCAAATATGGTTAAAATTTGTGATCTATACTATTTACCGATCGTGGGCGATATTTTACTCAACCGATCCAAATTTAACTCAACCCAACCGTATTTAAGAAACTTATTCAATATTAGTCCTGGTAAAATCAAATGTAACTCAGAAGAAGAATCACATGAACATCTCTTTTTCAAATGTGCTTGCTCTAATCAGATCTGGTAGAACATTACACAAGCACTACAATTCAACCATCCACACAACGATAATATGTAAAATATTGGTTGAAGTTTTGATAATAATCTATCTAAAAAGGGTTTTATATATGACATAGTAGATGTAGCAACTGGCATAACAATTTTACATTTATGGATCGAGAGAAATCAACGAATTTTTCAAGCCAGATTATTCCAGCACATGTGAGATTGGAGTGAATTCTAAACAATTGCAAAATTATTATATGAAAATCCAAATATAAAGTTTTAACTTGTACTAATCAAAAGACAATTGCAAGTAATTTTGGCCTTATCTAATGCTCCGCATGGAAATGCAATTACTTTGAGAATGCCAAAGACAAGGTGGAGGAAATGGAAATCAACTCATTGAATTTCAGCCTGACATCAGAGCAAGTGTACTCATGTAGATTTTGACAGCCAACTAGTCAAGAATCCAAGTAAATTCAACACTCTGCCGATGCTTGTACATGATAAATCGAGTAACAAATCTGAAATTTGCAGATGGTTTGTTGGAGCTTGCTCAATAAATTTGTGTAAATGGTGAGATTGATTTGAAGCTCCTTGAGAAAAAGAACAAAATTATTACCAGATTTGGGATAAAATTATAAGGTTACAGAGAGATGTAGTGAAAATTGAGTTTGAGTTGCATGTCGAATGCTTTGACTAAAGTATGGTTACCCATAATTTAGATAGGAGTTTGAGTAGTGGTGCACAACGAAAGGATTATTTTGGTTCAGCTACATAGTGGTGTTTCTGTCTTATTAAGAGTTCCAATACGAGAGAATTTGATTGCTTAGTCGTCCTCTACTTTGGATTTGTAACGTAAACTATATGTAATTGTAAGTTAATATATGAACATAATGTGTACTCATTTTCATTACAAAGCACCATTTAGGTTAGGAGAATTGAATGCTTTGATGATGCATATTATTAAAGTACATGATGTTGTGCAAAAATTGCACAAATGCGGAAAAAACAATAAATAAGATCTAGATTTGTCAATTTGAACATCATTCAATATAACAACAATTATTCTATTACTCCAAATAAATAGTAAATAACTATAAAGAAGAAAAGAGACCCATAATATTTCTATTAGTTCCACTATCATCAAGACAGTGTACGTCCAGTCCAAAGAAGAGAAATTTTATTGCTCATGAGAGAGTTACAAGAGATTACATGATAAGAGTTTATCTACCAAAACCCTAAATTAGAGTTAACAAGAAGAGACACTTTATTAAGGGATCGTTGGTTGAATGTAAGGATAGGTTTACAATGAAGCCTACGCTCAATATATAGCCAGTGTAAATTCATTTGTGTCGTTGATTAAATTACCAAGATATGGTAAGAAGATAATGGAGGCAAGTTACAATGGTAATAAATGGTGGAAACTGTAACGACCCAGTATTTTCAACCATTCGCATCCATTATAAGTGTATAGGTAGACACTCATGCCGGAGTTGAATTGCTCAAAATACTGCGTTGTAAATAAAATTTGGCAGAAACTCAGCATATACAGTAAATAAAATAATTACAGATCACAGACACAGAGTAATATAACAATAATGCAGCGGAAACAAAAGGATAGTAGTTCATAAAGCTACTATATATATAACAGAGTTAAACAAGATACAACAGAGGTCTCGAATACAATAGGTGTCTCAATACAATAATCAAATACCAGATCTGAATACATCACTGGATCGATGGAATAACTGAAAGCAGGATCGATAGATAGCTGGATCTCCAAGCAAAGCTCCAACTCCAAAGGTGAGTCTCAAATGCTGTATCACTCAGTCTGACCCGAGCGTAAAGCAAAACACAAAACACTCGAGTCAGGATTAACATTCTTATATAAATAAATCCAACTCAAGTGAAATATCAACTAAAATACAAGTAACTTAAAGGATGTTTGGGATAACCATCCTCTAAGGATCCGTTAAACTATTTACTATGTAGTAATATACGCTATATACAGTAGTGTCTAAATAAGTAAAGTATAATCATATCGGAAAATAGCGTTAAGGGGATGGAGAACCTTAACGCGGTCGGATCTTAAAATCATAATCGTAGTAAAGCTCGATATGGTAGGTGACACGGCACAACTAGGCAATGCCAGGGTAGATATACCAATTACGCACACGGACTGATGGATACGCATAGCAGCCACTACCATTCCACCTCGAATAACATTCCCAATCGGAGGATGGCCATCTAGTCAAATCAAAAGTAAGAGTATAATATCGAAGAAATGCGTCCGAGAAGAGGTGCTACCTCACTGGTCCGAGATCGCTCCTGTTTTAGCCACCTTATGCCAACTCACGGGAGTTGGGTCCACGTAACATACCTTAAGAACGTCGCCACCATCCTACTTCATTCTGGAATCTCCACCGCGTACACGGTTGTCAAAGTGGTTTTCGATATCGACAGAGAGTATGTCCATATCCGATCCCGGTCTCTTTGCCAACCAATCGTTATTATAACACCGTGGTCATTTCAAAGTAGTTTATACTTCAAAACCATAATATCATTATCATTTCAAAACCCAATTTAATACGGTATCATTTCGTTTCAAATATATCCATTTTCAAATCATATTACTTTCCAAAGTTATAATGCTTTCGAAATCATAGTCTGAAAATCACAGTATTTTGGCAATCATAACCCTTTCCTTTTAAACAGTTTAGATATTAAAATTTCGTTATAAAATAAATTAGTTTCCTCAAATTTCACAAATCGATTCAAATTAACTCGAATTCCAAAAATTTAATTTATTTTAAACAAATCTCAAATCATCCATTTCAACTCGATTTAGCTTCTAAATAAACCATTTCAAATTATCGATTTCAAATACATATCTGAACCATAAATAAGCCATTTAAATTTTAATATATATCAAAGCTTTAAATATTCAACATTTCAAAACTAAGTTCGATAAATTTATATACATATCAGATTCACTTTACAATTATTTAGTTTTGAAATATTAGCTTAACATTTCCATAACATTTGAATACAATTTCAATTTTACAATTTAAATAAACAAACATCTCATTTAAATATTCATACGTTTGAAATATCCATTTAAGTCACCTTCTCAAATTTCAAGTTGTAAATCACTTCTTTAAATTTCAAATTCAATACATTTCAAATCAAACTTATTTAAGTAAAATTCTTAAATAAATACAATTTCAATCAATTTCAAATCATTACAAATTCTATATTTGAAAATATAGATATTAAATAAATACTTAAACATATTATTTATCAACTTTATTAAATCAACTTTAATAAATCTTTTAAATCAATATTCATCAAAACCATATATTTCTTTTCAAAACCATAGAAATCATTTTCAAAACGTTTATATATAGACCAACGGTGCCTGTATATAATTTTCTATCCTATGGTCAAGTGATACGGATATTTATCATTTCAATCCGCAATTTAAAACATTTTCGGGTATATATCTTTTCAACCCGAAATCCCAAATTCAATTCAATGAAAATCGCTTGGGTTTATCATTTCAACCCATAACGATTTTCTCCTATTCTACAGATTGTTCGGGTATGTGTCATTTCAACCCATAGTGATTCTATACTAACAGGGAACTTGCAGAGTGATAACAGATATGAAAATAAAATAACAACAGTAACAAGCATATATCAACAATATAAATAACAGATAATGGTGTCAGATGTCACAGGTGAACAGATAAAGATAATGACATATATAACAATGTAAATAACTAACATCAGCATATTCAATTGACATTTCAATTGAAATCAAATTTAATAAATATAAGAATATTAATCGTGAGTGATTGCTCACCTTTCGAGGTTAGAGACGAACGAGAATGAGATGATTTACAAATCCAAGCACGGATTTTCCAAGCAAAGCAAGATTGGCACGAATTCAACGATCAACGCTGATAATAGAAATTGGTGGAAAAGATCAGAATCAGTTGATAGGAACAACAATTATATTAAAAGTCACTGTTTTAATTAAGCACATATATCAAGATCAACATATATTTAAAATAATATGTATATATATATAGATATATTTTTTTCTTTCAAATCAATAACTTAGCTTCAATCAAAATAAAAATCCATATATACATGAAAACAAAATTCACCGGTATATTGAAACCAAAATATACTTACACAAATTTGTAAACATATATATTCAAGAAATCATATATACTAACTATATAACTTATATATGATAAACAACCTATAATTTGAAATCAATATAAATTTACTTATATAAACTAAGGTATAACCTATAGAAAGTTCATGCCAATACACATAAACCCGAACTAGATTACAATATATATATGAATCTTATAATAACATCCACTTAAACACGTAAATACTCACCCATGAGTATACTTTTAAACAAACCCAAAACTTATAACATACGTATATACTGACGTATTGTACTTATACAAAACTTACCTTTATAACTAACATGAATAAATATATATAACTAACGAAAATAAGTATGTACACTGTATATATATATGTGCCAATAACTACAAGCATATCCAACTTACATACAAAACAGACTTGTATAAAATATAAGCAAACCATTTATACAACTTTATATCTAACATGTACATTTCTCAGATTATATATATTAAATAGTGTATATAAGCTACTAAATCAAATATACATGCCAGATGCGTACATATAAACCACTTGAATTAGAGCTGCTATTCATACGAAAAAGAAACCATGAAATACAATAGTTCCTAAAGCATGCACTGGAAATACTATCAAGATAAAATATGTATTAGAGATATCTTATAAAATCCAAAAACTCATATATATATAAACCTTTATATACCACGACATGCTCTGTAGTACTAATATAACCTTATTAAAAATATTCACGAAATTTTGAAAATACTGTAACAGTAAAAATAATAATAATAATAACTGATAAAATTGAAGTCGCCACACTACATATATATACCAATATATAAAAGTCGTATGCAATATAAAACTTAGCTTAATTCAATTATACTTCACATAAAATAAACTTACAGAATTTGAAATCTTAAAACTTACATATAGAATATACGGTACACTATATATATAGAAATAATATAAACTGAATTTGTTATATATACCATAAACCAACACTTATATAAACTACTATATACAGCTTAAAACTCTGGTCCAGTTACCCTTATAACAATACACATATATATATATAATGTAATATATACTTTAGAGCTAAAATATTCACACATATGCGGAGTAAATAAATAAGTAAAACTGTAAGTTGGAAAAACGCAAATATGAAAACCCAAAGATATATCAGTGTACACATTCCTTATGCAACTAAGTGACAGAGAGAAAAGGAAATCAATGCAGCCTATATACACGGTAAAGGAAAACATGGATCAAATGCAAATTTCAACGCAGAGATGATGCAATACCCGGCTGCTATACGAAGTCTGACGCGGGTCAGGAAGGTTCGGCTTCAGGTATGGGGTTCGAG
The DNA here is from genome assembly GCA_030737815.1 of Allium fistulosum. Classification (NCBI taxonomy): domain Eukaryota; kingdom Viridiplantae; phylum Streptophyta; class Magnoliopsida; order Asparagales; family Amaryllidaceae; genus Allium; species Allium fistulosum. The sequence goes on along the minus strand of CM060903.1, from coordinate 1,089,389,057 downwards.
CGGCGGTTGTTGCGCCAGGCGGGTCGGAGATTGCTGGCTCGAAGAGGAACCACGGCTGTGGCCTGAGGGGCAGGCTCGGTTGGGTGGCTTGCGGCTATGGCGTGCGGTGATGCCGAGGCAGGGTTGGGTTTTCAGAGGTGGTGAGGTATGGGCGGGTTTGGTGGCCGTAGGCCGTGGTAGGGATGAAGCGAATGGGTCGAGAGGGGTTCCGTGTAATCTTGGGGAGGATTTTCGGTGGTGAAAAGCTTTGGGGTTCGATTGTAGAGCTAGGCTGGAGGGGAGGGCTCGGCGGTGGAGTGAATGGCTGATGGGTAGGCGTGGTAGGTGGATGTTGGGTCAGTGAAGGAGTGGAGTTGCCTGGGGTGGTATGACGTGTGAGAAGATAAAGGAAAATACTACGGTACAGAAGCCACTTATTATAAATCAAATATTGAACAGATCAAAGGGAAACAAAAGGACAGAAAGAAAAGAGGAACGTGGAAAGACCAAATCAACGTAATTTACGGTGGGAAATAAAAAGTCAGGGAACCAAAGATTTTAATATCGGTATCGGTAAGAAATCGTTTCACGGATTTTACCAGGTACCGGAAAACCGAAACGCAGAGGTGAATATACCGCAGAGATCAGCACAACGAGACGATCAAAACGGTACACAGATATTTGTGGTACGATCATCCGATCAAAAGTCGATAATCGGTACCGAAAATGCTGCTATTCAGCCAGAATTAAGATAAACAGAGCAATAGATGTCCAAATTTGACGAAACGAAAGATTCTCACTCAGAAGATGATTTACAAATTTTCCATGTAAAAATATTTAGGTTTGAAAAACATTTTATTATCATCAATTTTAACTGATTAAATTGAAGTAAATTTACACGCGAAATAAATTTTCATATTTTCGGACGAAAATTTACCAGTTGCTATGTTTAATTAGACGTATTCCAAATATCAAATTTATATTTCAAAATTTTATCGTTTAAAATTTCACACAAATTCAATTGATTAAATAAATAAAACAACTGAAATTTGCGGGTCGTTACAGAAACATAGCAAGTAACTCACTCATTCTTTTAATTAGCAAATATGGAAGAAAATAATCCCAAAGCAATGCATTACCGAGAAAGAAATAATATGTGTATCCTTTTGTATGTATGTTATTCCATAACGTGCACATGCATTTATTTCCTTGTCATCTCATGCAAATGTGATCCAATAATTTATGCATTTTCATAATGAACAAACGTGATTACTTTCCTTTTTGCATATTTGTTTCCTTTTATTTATGATTTTGTATCACCAAAATTTAACACTCCACCTTGATGCAAAATCACATATCTCCAACACCCCACCTCGATTCAAATTCTCTTTTCAACATATAACTCTTCAAAAAAATGAACTCCACCTTCAACCAAAATCTCTTAACGAGATAGAACGAAAAATGAATACCTACCCAATAGGTTCCAGTAAGGCCGTCCCCATCACACCTTGCTAATGAGCTCAGATAATATCCCCGCCTGCCAACAAAATGTTTCAAATATCTAAAATCAAAAGAAGGTAGATACCAAAATAATTTTAATTCCACCGAGGCCAAAAATTCTCTTAATCACCAATCCAAATGCAGAGCCAAATAACAAAAGCCGATGGACATAAAAAAAAGCAAATCCAAATCTCTGTATACAAGACAAATCTCTCTCCTTCCACATACCGTCACGTGGCATCACAAGTCGCTGAGGAAAAAAATGAATCAAATTCAAGGCACACTCGAATGTATCAATATGCAAATCAACAAATCCAAAGCTAGCTAGCAATTTTACAATATCCCTAAAGTCCACACATGATTTGCATAACTCGTTTAAGACGGCATCACAAAATCGACGATGTATCTCAATGACACCAAATCCGCCAAAAATCAGCTCTATGAACTAAACTCTCCATGACGGCATCATAAGTCGACAAGCCTCAATGACGCCAAATCCATCACCAAAACCAGCCACATCAGCTGAACTCTTCAGTATTATAAGCACCACCCTCAATACTACCAAGTGGACTACAAATATGGTGGATCAAAATAAAACGGAATCTCCTTTTGCAATCTTCCAAATTTCCCATGGAAATCAACATAAGACTTACACATCAGCGTTGAGCCGTGAAGCAAATATAGGTTTCCGAATCCAGATGTCCCTTTAACACACTAAATTCATTGTCATCAAAGTTCCAAGACTAGAATGCTCTTCTCTCTCGACATTATCTCTTCAATCTTTATCTGCCATATTGCACAAAATCTCCTTTTCCCTCTAAATGAGTAATAGCATAATTACCATCGGATCTACCGTTCTTTCTAGAAACCATTGATGCACAAATTTAAACAAATCACCTTGCTCCGATACCAATCTGTTGAGCAGAATCTACTGCTCTAATACTGTAACGACTCAAAATTTGACCACTCTTAAAAATGTCATTTAAGATGATTTTAAATATAAAATATGTAAAGTTATACGATTCAAACAATATTAGATAGGATTTGGAAAGAGACGTATACGCAAAAATAGTAACATTTGCCTATATCTACAAAAGTGACAAAATGCCGATTTCATAAAAGTAAGTGTCAATGGTTGAATACATTATTTTAATTAATTTATGAAATGTTTATATTTTTAAATAGCAATATATAAATTTATTTTCAAATTTCGTTTACATAAATAAATAGTTTAACTAAAACGTCAAAATGTGACCGTAAAACATTTTGTCGAAAATCAACATTTTATCGATTAAAGTTGTCACAACCTTGTCGCACCTTTATTAGCATAACATATATATTACACATTTAAAATAATAAGACAAGATTACTTTTACTAAACATGATTAGAAAATTCTAAAATATAATTAAGAAAAGTAAGTAATTAACAAAAGTAAAAAGTAAACACCACATCAAATCACATCAAAATCAAACCAAATCTTCTCTTTAGCAACTTTTCCATCCAAGTACATTTGTTTAGTTCTTAAGTGACCATGATATAAAGTAAGAAGTGATGGTAAGTGTTTAAAAAGTAAGTTTACTTTAAGTTTAAGTAAGGTAATTTTGGTAATTTGGTAAAGGGAAATTTTGGCAACTTGCCACTTTTTTTTCCTATAAATAGCCATGCATACCTCTTCCATTCTCACACAAACCATTCTCTTCTCTTCTTCTTCCTCCTTAGAGCTTTAATGGCTTATTCTCTTACATTTCCTTACTAACTTTTTCAAAACCATATCAAACAAAGTCAAAACTCCACTAAACTTTGCCAAAGACCTTAGAATATCACAAAAACAAGGTTTAAAATCTAAAAAGTTGAAGAATGATGAAGGATGGTGGATTGTGGCCAAGCCTTATGGATGTTTTGAGGTAGTGGCCGAACACTTTGAAGCATGGTGGAAGAGTTTAAGTGATGGTTTGGTGAAGTTAAGATGATTTAGTGAAGCGTTGTTGCATATGAATGTTGGTAGGAAGAATTGGTTAAGTTAAAGGTGAGTACTCAATGTTTATTTAAAATTAAATCATCCTTATAACTATTTTAATATGTTCATTAAAACCCTTGAATAAATTATTTGAATGTTTGATAACTTGGATGCAAAATTGGTTGATTATATGATTGTTTATGTGGTTGATAACTTGTTTGATAGATGATAAGAGAAATGATTAGAAATTAACCATAGTTAATTTAAGAAGAATTTAAATCCATATAAATATGTGTATGTAAATTATTTAGCCTCTTAATAATTTCAAAACATCTAAAAGATTGAAAATGATATTATAATAATATAATATTATAATATGAAATAAGATGACAAATGAGTTTAAAATGATGAAAATATAATTTTAAATAAGTTAAAATAATTTAAATATGGTTTAAAAAAAATTTGAAGTGTTTCGGACAAGTTCCGAAGCAATTCACAAAATTGGTCAAAATCGAGCTCGTCGCGTAGCGGTAGTTCGTAAATTTCGGTCCGTAACTTCAAATTAACGTAGAGAATGATTTATAAGTCAGATTTATTCGAAATAAAAATTCTTTGGTCCATAATGATAATAGTTTTTCAATGAAGAAAGAAAATCAAGATATCATTAAGTAGATTTTGAAATATGTCCAAAACAATTTTCTAAAAACATCGCGGTTTTGCAGTTTGGAATCCCAAAAAGGATTTCTTTATAAATGATATTTTTAAATGTTTTAAAAATATGAAATAAATTCTAAAAATCCTTTAAAATGTTTTAAAAGAGATTTATGTTAAAAAGATGGATTTTTAAATGATATAAAAGTCGTTTTGAAGAATATAGCTTTTAAAACAATATTTGCAACGCTTTTCGCAGTAGTTTTAAATAACTTCTGAAATATAGTTTTAAACTTAACAATTCTTTCCTAAATCTTTTGTGAATGATTTTTAAAGAATAATTAAGTAATTTAAAAATGATTTGGAAGTTTTAATAAGAGTCTTAATAAATGGTTAAGAGGAATTGTTTATACCACTTAAACAAAAAGTAAAGAATATTGAATGTAATAATAAACTGAGTATGCAGAAACGACTATTATATTTGTCCCGCCTGTGAAATCTGAAAAGATAAAACAAAGTGTTTAACTAAGGTTAGGAATGAAGCAACCAATGCCTTGAACTTACCTGGTCTATATTTTCTCTTCTTAGGCGAGAGATGTAACAGATCGAAAGAAAAATCCGGATGTTCTAAAAGATCATATTTAAGTTTTTTTTCGAAGATAAAAGTTCTTTGAATGTTAATTAACCACTTAACATCTTTTTATCGATGATTAGTACGAAGGAACCGAGATCGGATTTGGATGATTCCTATCCGAAGAACCGGGATCAGATTTGGGTGATTCCTATCCAAAAACCTCTTCAAACTAATTTTCGAAATAAAACATATTGAAGACAAAGATCTTCATGATGTAGGATTACTTGCCACTAGTCCTTGGAGGTGAAATTTACCATATCTAAGGTGGGAGTAGCGCTCTGTTATGAAAATCTTCGATTTGCAAGAATACGATTTGAAGTTAAGATGGAAGAAAATAACCCCAAAGCAACGCGGTTACTGAGAAAAAATAATATGCGTATCCTTTGCATATGTACCATCCCACAATGTGCACATGCATTTATTTCCTTAGCATCTCATGCAAGTGCGATCCAATAATTTATGCATTTTCATAATGAACAAACGTGATTACTTTCCTTTTTCCATATTTGTTTCATTTTCTTTATGATTTTATATCACTAAAATTTAACACATGAATCATGTGAATAAAGTACAATATTTTTTTTTGAAAAATTAATAGAGTAGTTAAAACCTAGAATAGAGTATAAGTATTCTAAAATAAATATACTTAAAATGATCATGTTTGATGTTTTTCAAATAAATTTAAGCGGTAAAAATCCATAGAATTGATTGGGAAATTTTGATGGATATTCGAAGGTCATTTTATCGACTTTTGAAATGAAACTCTTAACTAGATATGCAGTGAATCAATTTTATGAGATGCATTTTTTAATGAAATTATCGTGCTAGGATGAATCAATATTATTAAATTTGTTATGATAATTAAAATCTGCTATTTTCGGTTATAAACATTTCGATATTTTTACAGTTATCGTTTTCCATTATATTTCAACCAATGCCTATACGGATATTTGAGCCCAACAGAGCTTTAGGCAGGCTATTAAAATGTACTCAATTTTCCTGTCCACTTAGGATAAAAACGAGTCGGTTGCATCGAATGAAGGCCCAAAACCCATTTTGAAACTAGATTTTTGAGCTAACTGAGGAAAACAATGGCGGAAACTCCCGCTTTCGACCCTGTAAATTTTATCTTATTTTTTTATTTTACATTGTTTTACTTTCCTCAAATATACAGGATTTTTGTTTGAAATGCAATTTTAACACAGGATTTGATTCATGAAATTTTCAAACTCGTCTGGAAAAGAAATACCGCTGATAAGAACGACGACGTTCCAATAATAGATGTCGAGGTTTAATAACTTTCTCATTGTTTGAAAATCGTGTTAACGTAGTTTAATTAATTTTGGGATGAAAATTACGAGATCCAATAACAATTACTGTTATTTTGCGCTATTGTTGATGGTTAATTTTAGCAAGTGGAAGCTGGAACATCAAAGAGGAATCGATCCACTACCGGTAAACGTTCACTTAAAAAAATATTAAGCTGTGTTTAAGAAGTACTTTCCACCATATTTGGACAATAAAAGTATCCACTTTATTTTGGTAATGAATAGTTTCATTTGGGAAATTTACCAATTGTTACTAGATAAATGTTGGTATTCCTAATGCTGTCTTTATTTTGCTTTCAGCCAACTCAAGTGCTTTGAAAGTGAGCGGCGAACTTCTTCGCATATTTATTACTGGTATACTCCTCCTGCAGTTTTTTTTTTAAATAAATTTCTGTAACATTTGGATATTGTGTTGATATAAGCTTACAACATCTAATGCTACTTTATTTTGATAGAGGCAGTTCAGCGTGCAGCTGTGATTGCCGAGGCAGAGGGATCTATGAAAATTGAAGCTACCCATTTTGAGAGAATACTTCCACAACTGTTGCTTGATTTTTAGACCAGCATAAGTTTTTTACTTCCTCAATGCTTCTTCAACCAACTATTGCATATTTCCTATGCATCTAATTATTTATTGCTTTCTTCTGTTTGATACTTTTTTTTGACATCTAGAGATCATCGTTTTAATAGATGAATGTATCATATAAGGGATAGAAATATCCATCTTTGACTTACAAATTCTATGTTACTTGTTTTATGTTATAGACAGATGATAAGTTAGAAAATACCACCAATAAAAGCCTTTGCTTGAGTAAAAATTCAAGTATTGCTGCTGGAAGATTTAAAATGTTAGAAATAATCTGTAAAGTTGTATATATGGCGGAGTGGGTGTGGGCAGCACCTTATGTGTAAATAGGTATATTTTTCTGTATTCTACTTCCTCAGCTTATCAGTTGGTTAAATAGAAATATTCGAACCTGCATTTTTTATGGGTAATGATAACATGTGTCATGGCTCTCATGGGCATATGTTGACAATGATTGTTTTAAAGAAAAAGTTGAAAAAATTGATTGAAAAATCTTGTTCAGTCCCTGTGATTTAAAAATGAATGTGGAGAATTCAGAGTGCATTAGTATAATTGATCAATCTTCTCATGCGTCCATTGGGCATCCATTGGTTACATGTTAATGTTTTCCTTTTTTAATTACTTCACAAATAGTATATATCCTTCCAATTCAGCATCAGTTAAATTCATCATTAGTTAAATCATAAATCTAATGTGCAGTGCTCTTTATAGTAAGTTTTAAGAAATGCCGGTCTACATATTGCTTCCTTTCTTATATTGATGCTTCTACCTGCTTTCTCATTAACTGTGGCTAGTGATCATGACGAAGCTTACACTCTCCTCAAGTTCAGGCAGTCATGCGTTCAACAAGATTGAATAGGTTATTTGATCAGTTGGACTAATGCCACATCTGCTAGCTTTCGGGTTGGTGTAATTTGTTCGCCTTTGACAATCATATTCATTGTTTGAAACTAAGCAATACTGAACCCGTACGCAGGCTGAATCTTGAATATGTAATGGCATTACCTAAACTTAATGAAGTGCATCTCCATGGAAACTTTTTCTATAGCATTCTCCCCTCAGCATCAATTTCCTTCTGTTGCAACCTTTAAAAAACTAGATATTTTATTCAAAACCTTTTGTTGAATATTTCACAACAGTTTCTTAGATGCATGCCATAGTCTTATTTCATTGAAATTGCTGGTAGGCGGCGATTTGTCAGCTGTTCTTCTCTTCAAGAGCTAGATTTGTCATGTAATCAAATATCTAGATAGGTATTGTAAAACGCTCTCTTTTAAATTGTTCTACAATCAATCACCTCAGTTTATCTGATAATAAATCAAGTGGCACACTTTCAAATATCAGCTCTCCTTTGTTAACTGATCTTGCCATACTGGATCTACCTGCATAACCTCATTTCTGCAGAAATTTCAAAGGAATTCATATCAAGTGCACCAAACACCGTTATGCACTTGGATCTATCCTACAATAACATCACTGGAGATTTGTCGAGTTACAATTTTGGTTGCATATCTACCCTTGGTATTTGATCGAATGGCCTGAACGGAAACTTACCAATAAGTTAGGCCAGCTGCAAGCTTATAAACTCTTGCATTATCAAGCAACAATTATAGTGGCCAACTACCTGCATTTTGAAGTAGCTTTGGAAATTTGAAGTGAGTACTTTTGGCCAATAGCAATTTCTAGGGACAAATATCTAAAGAACTGGGATATTCATGTGATACTGTTGTTGATATAGACTTATTCCACAATCAATTTTTTGGTGAGGTGCCTAAGTCTTTTATTGATTGCTTTTTTCTTGAAAGATTAAATCTTGGTGAAAATCAACTCTCTGGAGAATTTGTTGAAGGCGTGGTTGGTACTATGTGTTCTTTAACGTACCTCTTCAGTTACTAAGTAATTGCACTTTTCTTTGAGTTATTGATCTCAGCTCCTCCACTAGCTATTCAGGTGTTATACCAGCAGGATTTGATTTCTGTAAACCTCTTTCTTCCCTCAGAAAACTCTTATTTGCGGGAAACTTTGGATCTGTCAAAATTTCACCAGAATTTGGTGAGTGCATAAATATTGTAAAATTTGATTTTAGTTTCAATCTATTTAACTGACTAATACCTTCCCCATTATGTCATTCCCTAAAGTTACAGATTTTATAATGCGGGCAGATAACCGAGAAAGTGAAATTCCTGCATGCATATGCACTGATACCACAGTTTTGTAGCTACTAATTCTTGGATGCAATAATTTATCCGGGAACATTCTTAAATCCATCGCTAACCGTATAAATAAGACCCGGATTTCACTTTGTGGGGGAGTAAACTATATCGAAAAATCCTGAAATTACTGAAAATTCAAAGACACTAGTTTTTCTTCAGTTGGAAGATAATAATGTCTGGGGAATTGTCAAAGCTATTATGGGTATGATTGATAAATAGTACATATTCTGGGCCAATTCCTAGCGAAATTGCATCCCAAACAGGATTGATCATGACTGCAATGATAGCTGGAAAACGTAACTATGTATAATTGCAATACGATGATGATAGTTGTCAAAGATCCAAGTTTGTCTGAATATGAAGGAATTAGATCGGAAAGACTTCCAAAATTCCTACTTTTTGTCTTCCCAGTCTGGAATCTACATTGGAAAGGTAGGTAGGTTTGTGAGCAATGCGACTATGATACACATTAATCTATCAGGTAATTTCTTTTAGCAGCCCTATACCCTTTGAGATTGAAACTATGAATTACCTCCTAGTGCTTAGTCTGGCACATAACAAGTTAACCATAGTATGCCTAAATCGCTTGGATGAATGTGTATGCTTATTGATCTTGGTTTTTCTCATAATCATTTAAGTGGAAGAGGTGAATTAGCTAGATCATGGTAATTGGTTTTTAAAGATACCTCTTGTAATAATTTAACTGGATCTATTCTATGCAGTGGACAATTATCTACTTTGTTGCCATCAAAGTATGGAAACAATTCATAGCTTTGTGAATCCCGACAAGTATGTGCCTGACGTATCAAATTCTGGTTTTGTTGTGGAAAGATTGATCATTGATGATGGTAGCTTGTTGCCTGATTTTATATTTGGTCTTATCTTTACTATAACCATCTTTAGCATAGTCACCAATTTTAGATGGATTTTACTTTTTCTTTTCCAAAGTTCGTTTATCCTATAATGTACGTTGAATATATCGTATGAATATAAGTAATATATTATTGTAATACTTGCCCTTTAGTATTAGTAAGTAAATTTTGTACGTATTTGGCAATTGTATGTTAGTACCTATCAAAATTCCAGCTTTGGGGATATGATAGATATTTTGTGTCACAGTATTAAACTATTTTATTAAAGTGGATATTTGTTTCAAGGACGAAATTGTTTTTCCTTTTTATTTGAAAGGACAGCCAACTTTTGTTATTCACATCAAGGACAAATTTCAAGTTTTAATTGGATAAAATTCAAATATTTTAAATCAAGGATACATATTGACATTTCATAAATAATAAAAATTAACTACGGAAACATTTTTCTGTGAATTTGAGAAAAAATTGTAAAAATTAATTATGGAAACATTTTCTTTCTTGTGAATGTGGAAGAAAAGGATATGGAAAAAACAGGACGAAAAACTAAATGCATGTAGCTTTGTCATTTACTGCTAACATTTTTCAAATGCTAAATGAGACTAGCTTTTAAATTCCTTAGTTCTATATTTTCAGTAATATAATATAACGCTATTTTTAAGTTATAAAGCTATATTCATTTAGCTTTTCGAGCTGTTTAGTTTTATATTTTTTTATGATAACATTAATCGACCAAAACATTTTTGAAATTATTTTTTTCTTGCAATTTCGAATGCCAGTCTTTGTTTTTTTTATAATTTAATGAAGAGGAGTAACTAAAATGAATTTGAGCTTTACATAATCTAACGGAGTCCTCGTCCTTGATCTAATTATTAAACTTAGTTGTCCTTGGATCTAATTTTTTTCTAAAATGTGTCCTTATAACTAAATGCCCATTTATTAAAATTCCTTATACTTTTCCATTGCTTGTTGAAAATATATATTCCATGTACTATGTTATTAGTTGTTTTTATCTTCTGTGGCTAGTTTCAATTCTTCACACAGAAATATTTTTTCCAGCTTAAATAAAATGATATAACAACAACAATAATAATGTAAATAACAACAACAAGGTTTATGTCTATTGACATTCCCATAATCATAGTTTTTAAGCAAGTGTTGGCTATAATCTCCCTTAATTCCTCAAGCATCTAAGCAGTAAATAAAAATATCGTTAGTTTATTTTAGATATTGGAAGATTAAGATTGAAAATAATGTATAACAAAGCAATGCATAGTACGAAAAAGTGCACATCTTTAATAAAGAATATACAGTGACAAGCAAAGTATCCCTCTTAAATTCTCAACTTTACAGAAATAAGATGATGTACTTCACTTTTTTATCCCTTCAGGTTTTTCCTTCTTTACTTCCGCATAAATTGAACTAAACATTCTCCATCTTCAAAAATAGAAATGTTCTAGGAATCAATTCATCACGTAAGCACAACTCCAAAATCTCAAAGTAATTTGCCCCCCTTGCTTCCATGTACATGCAACAACAAACGTATGACTGCACTAAATCTGTCGTAAGAGGCTAACTTCAATTAGCTATGCAGCATTTGCTTCATGACTAATATAGCTCTTTTTACTAACAGTACTGGAAGATTACCTTTAATCACTGTAAAATGCCTGAAGAATAAACTTAATCCGACTTGACAAAAAGAAATTTTAGTTTGCTTATATGTTGAAGCAAGGTAGATACTCTCTTATGCTTTGCTCCACTCTATCTTATATTCTCTTGCTATATATTACTCATCAAGTTCCTGAGCAAACACAACAAGTGTTGCACTCATTGATTGTCCGAGAATATGGCAGCAGCAGCCGCACATAAAATGCAGATGATTAAAGGGGAGCGACACCTCTTCTCATCATCTGATGATGCAAATGTAATGAAGCAAATACTGAACACTCATGCTCCTGATGGGCGCGATGTCGATGTCAGGCCATTGCTTCGTATTGTAGAGGACGTGTTGCATAGATCCACGCCTACTGTTCTAGTTACTCAGGCTTTAACTGTTGGACAATTTATTACATCAACTCTTAATTCATACCTGCATATCATATCATTACATATGACAAGATCTGTGTGTGCAGGCAGCAGAATCTCAACAGCTTGATTTTGTGGATGACAAGATGCGTCATGCTGAAGTAGCTGGAATGCTGGAGGCATTTGCGTACACAATTCACAGACTCTCCTGCGAGGTTCGAAACAAATATGCACTTGCTTATATACTTCACACATATATGTCTGTCTATAAATATATTATCATTTATGTTTGCTAGATCTGTTACTGGAAAAATTGCTAGCAGTAAGGTAAAAGTTGCGAGTGTGGGTCTTAAGCTGGGTGGAAAATGCGATCTTCTGTGCGCTTATTCTAGATAAACCCCAGTGTATTAGTCTCGTGGTATTTATTACTATGCAGTTAAATCGCTTAGCGATTTTATAGCGGTGGAGATGCAAAAAGTTATAGCGGGAATAAAGCGGGGATATAGCGGAGGTGCAAAAAGCTTTATCGGATATAAAATCAAACATTCAAAGTCAATTTATTCTCATTCTCACATCAATTTTGTAGAAAAAAGAATGTTATTTAATTTTATATAACAAAACCGAATAATATCATGATTTATGAAGACTAGATTTGGTGACTACAATAGATTTCTAATCTATATTGAGCACTTATGTCTTAAAAATTAGGTTTTTACTCTAACTTTGTTAATTTTGTTTAAAAGAGAACTAATCAAATCAACCTTTGTATATTAATGTTGCTAAAGCGGGTGCTAAAACGGTTTGATTTAGCAGGTGTAGCGAAAAATAATGGGGCTTAAAACGGATCTACTGTTTAATAGCGCTAAATTGAAATAGCGTAGTGGTCGAAAAGCACTATGCGTTATAGCGAGGATTTTGCGAGGCTTTAGCGGGGCTTTAACTGCATTGATTTAATATCACACTTGCGTTTTTGGTACCAATATCTATATTTGGAAATTTTGCTTGAATAAAATTTGAAATTAGTTTGTCCTATTATCTGTTTTTTTTTCTTTCTTTTTGGAAAACTTGTTTATAACACATTATATCATGAAAAATATATCGATTATAATTATTAAAAGGTCAACTATGTGTGTATTTGTTCCAAGCCCTGGAATTCTGAAACTGACCTGAAAGTTGCCGTTAAAATAGATAAAGAAGCAAAATTCATAAGTTTCCTTGCATTTGCGTGGTTACCGAAGCACCATAGTTAAAATTTTGCAATTTAATGGTGTGGTTGATTCATTACTTACATTATGTTCATTATACCTTTAGACAAAGTTATGTAAAAGCATTCAACTACAAGGTCTGATATGTAGAGCTGGAGTATATGAAACTGAATTGTGGATTTTTTTTTACTGTTCAGATAACATGCAAGTGTTCGAGTGGTGGAGATGCACATGCAACAACCGTGCAGATGTTCAACTCACTTTCAAGTCATACTTGGGAAGCGAAAGCAGTACTTGCCTTGGCTGCTTTTACTGTATCTTATGGAGAATTCTGGCTAACTATTCAGCTTCATACTGTAAATCCTCTTGCAAAATCAATTGCATTGCTCAAACAACTTCCCGACATTCTTGAATATACTGATGCACTCAAGCCTCGATTTGAAGCAATTAACAATTTGATTAATACTGTATTGGATGTTACAAAACTTATTGTTCAGTTCACAGAGCTCCCTTCCGAGTACATCAGTGCAGACACACCTGACATGGCCATGGCCATGGGTCATATTCCAACTGCAGTATATTGGATTTTTAGAAGTATCATTGCTTGTGCATCTCAAGTTATTGGGTTAATAGGTCTCGGGCATGAGTAAGTAGAATATATCATTTATGTTCCAAGAGCTCATATTCAATTTGTTTTACATGACATGCACTGAATTTCATCTCTGTTGATTGAATCAGGTATATCAGTATCACAACAGAGGCCTGGGAACTATCAAGTTTAGCCCACAAACTCAGAAACATTCACGATCATCTTTCAAAGCAGCTCGGGCTTTGCCATCAACACATTGGTTAGACTTAAATAAATCTCAATTATCTTTTGTTGTGTCATAGTTAAATTTTTAGCACTGGTGCTACCAAAAAGTTTATAAATTAGCTAATTATGTACCAACTAATCTATTATCGCTGTAAATACCAAGTATCAACACACTGCTCAGTCATAAATAGATCTCAAACAGTTATAATGATGTTATATTTGAATATCATATTGGCTAGACATTGACAATGTTGAGATTGGATTTTTATATCTCTGGTTTACATATTTATAACATGGCATTAAATTTTGCTATCTAGGGGAGAAAAGGCATGTGGAAGCATACAATACACTCGTAAGGCTCTTTGAGACAGTTCACCTAGACAACATGAAATTGCTAAAAGCACTCATTCATTCAAAGGAAGAGAACCCACTATTTGACGGTCACACTAAGAAAAGAGTGAGCATTGATGTATTAAGAAGAAAGATCGTAATGCTCTTCATCACCGATATAGACATAAGTCACGAGGAGCTCTTCGTACTCATACAAATATACAACGATACTCATCAAGGGAAACTCGAACGACACTATGAGGTAGTTTGGCTACCGATTATCGATAGACATTCGCCATGGGATGCTTCGAAACAAGCAGTATTTGACCGGTTGGCATCTACAATGCCATGGTACACTGTGCATCATCCTTCGACGATAGATCCAGCCGTGACTAAATACATAAGGGATGTGTGGAAATTCGACAAGAGACCTATGTTGGTCGTATTGGATCCACAAGGGAAAGTTGTATGCCCCAATGCATTGTATATGATGTTGATTTGGGGAAGTTTGGCTTTTCCTTTTACTAGCAGCAGGGAGGATGCTCTTTGGAAGGAGGAAACGTGGAGACTTGAGTTTTTGGTTGATGAAATCGACCCTGCAATAAATACATGGGTATGTTACTACACTTTAAAAAATATGAATCATACCCATTAGACACCTTGGATTTTTTTTATCGTGTTTAGGTATTGCTATCGTTTTCTATGTCAAGGCATGGGGGACTTTTGTATCATAGCATCGATTCATATTTTTTCAGTCAATATTGTTTAGGGTCGAAAGTACGAAAAATAAATATTATAGTCTATCCCACATGCCTTGGGGCCTGTTTTTATTGAAGTGCTGCATGTATGGCGACATGGTACATGTAGCGTATCTCCAATATATACATGCAAACATAAGCGACAGCACGCGCGCGCCCACACACACATAATACACACACATGTATGTATGTATGAATTCGTGTGTCTGTGTGCGCACTAGAGTGTATCTTCTCATTTTCAAAAGACTTGGTTGATCAGGTTGTATTTCTACCCATATAACTTGCCCAAAAGAACTCTGTACTCACACTCAACTAATCATGTATCAACATAAACACTGCTGTCATATTTAGTAAACATGCATCAACATAAACACTGCTGTCATATTTAGTTTCAAATCTTCCGCTGAAATATTAAAAAAACATGATTAATACTCCCTAGACCCCTTGGATTTTTTTTTATTGTGTTTAGGTATTGCTATCGTTTTCCATGTCAAGGCATAAGCGACTTTTGTATCCTAGCATGGATTTATATTGTTTTCAGTCAATATCGTTTAGGGTCAAAAGCTAAGAGCCCGTTTGGTTTCATTTTGTATTTTGAGTTTTGTGTTTTCAACTTGCACTAAGAAATAACAAGAAATAAGAGAAGAAAATATATAATTCTTAGCCATTGCGACGACCAACGGACATTGAAAGAGTTGGATTGTTCTCCGTGCTTTTGTTATCTCTCGAAACACGAAAAACAAAATAAACTTGTTTTCTATTTTACATGTTAATTTCATTTTTCAAAATTGTTTGTTTTTCAACAATACATACAACGAACACACTTTTGTATAGACGAAAGCAGAAAATTAAAAACGACAAGCCAAACGGGGCCTAAATATATGCAGATGGATTAAGGTATTCCATCCGGCTTTTAACCTCATAAGAAGGTATGAAAAATAAATATTATAGTCTATCCCACTTGCCATGGGGCCTGTTTTTACTAAAATATTACATGTCCGGTGACATGTCAACGGATGCTTTCGGATGCGGATAGTGCCATATTCGCATCCGCATCCGAAATCATTTTCGGATATCAGACATCCGCGGATACGGACGAATATTGAATAATTATCTTATCCGCTAATGACTGATAAATCAAGAATTATAAAAGGAACATTTTAGCTTGATATAATTATTTTTCAACCCCATTGATTATAAAAGTGTTAAAAATTAACAAATATGATGATAATAAATAGTTTGGAGCAGTTAATAAGCATTAAATGCATATAATATAAACTACCAACTTAATAAAATAATAAATGAATATCTTTCACTGCACCAAAATACACATAATTTAGACTATAATCTTGACAAAAAACCGGACGGATTATTTTCGGATGTGGATGTCTTCGTATTCGCATCCGCATCTGTTTTTTTGAATATCGGATATTTATCCATTTTTCGGATGCGGATGCAGACGGATTTCGGATTTTTCGGATATTTATTAACAGCCCTACAATATATACATGCATACATAAGCAAGCGCATGCGTGCGGACACACACACATGTACATTCACATACATGTACACACATACATACATGTACATACATACGTACTTACGTATGCACACATACACATATATGCACATGCATGTGACAATGTTGTTCTAGAGCATGTTCTCATTTTTAAAGACTATTGGTTGATCGGGCTGTATTTCTGCTCATACTTTGCCCAAAAGAACTCTTTACTGTGACTAAACTAAGCATATACACAGAGAAAGAGAGAGAGAGATGCACTTTGTAATGTTGCGGGGCAACAGAAACCATAACTGTTTTTAGCTACTCATGATCTTACATATATCCAACAGGTAAAAGAAGACCGCATAGTTTGCCTATACGGCGGAGAAGACATCGAATGGATCAGACGGTTCACAACACTTCTACGCCGCATATCTCAAGAAGCCCGCGTGCCTCTAGAAATGGTCTACGTAGGCAAGAGCAACCCAAAGGAACGCGTAAAAAAGGCAATAGCCGCAATCGCCGCCGAAAAGCTGAGCGGGTACTGGCAGGACCCGGTGATGATCTGGTTCTTCTGGGTCCGGCTAGAAAGCATGTGGCACTCCAAAATGCAGCACGGAAAGCGCATCGAAAACGACCCGATCATGCAGGAAGTCATGGGCATGCTGAGCTTCGACGGAAGCGACGAAGGATGGGCCGTCATAAGCAGAGGCTCATTAGAAATGGTCAAGGCCCATGGGAAGAAAATAGTCGATTGCCTTATGCAGTTCGATACGTGGAAGGAAGACGTCGACCGTGAAGGATTCGTTCCTGCTCTTGAAAAGGCGTTGATACCCTTTCATACGCACGAGCATTGCACGCGGCTTATATTGCCGGGGGAGACGAGCAGCATTCAAGAACAGGTTGTTTGCGCTGAATGTAAGAAGCCGATGGAGAAGTTTGTTCTTTACAGATGCTGCAACGACTGACGGTGGTAAGATTTTCATGGTGTTTTTAGTATTTTGTTTGTGTTGTGTGATGATATATGTGTTTTCTGGTTTTTTATTTTCTAATTTTGAGTGTGCTGCTGTTGTGCTTGATGTATTTGTAATAGTAATGTATGAAGTTGTTATTTCGTTCTGATTATTTATCCAATTGTTGGTCGTTGCAGTTAAAATGTAGTAGTTTTCGTGCAGCTTGATGTTGGCTCCATATTAAGAAAATATTTATTTTTTCATTGTTTCTGGGACTGCGTCTGTTTTTAATAAGAATTCTGAATAAGTTCTGATTATAAATCAGAACTTATCAGTGTTTTGAACAAAATCATCTATTTAAATAAAATAATTCAGAACTTTTTTAGTGTTTATTTTTTGTTTTGAATGCTGTTTTTTTGTTCTGAATGTTGAATGAAAACAAATAAATGATTATTCAGAATTCAGCAATCAGTACGCAGACTTTAGAGTTCATCAATCAAAATTTAGAATTCAACATTTTAAACAAACGGAAACTAAGTCTTCTATTCATTTTTTATTGTTTTAGCATCCATGTATATTTCGTAATATAATAAAAGAAATTTACATATATTGCATGTGTTCTTTATTGCAGAAATCAGACATATGTCCCTATTTTCATTTATGATGTTTGTCAGAATAAAATATTTTTGATCATTGTTAAAGGATCTTCAGTTTTGAACATGAGAAGGACATTGTTAAAAACAACCCTTGTATCAAATTTTTTTTCCCCTCTCTTTAGATCATTGTTAAAGGATCTTCTATGCAACTTTTCTAGATTCTTCATTAATTCATACTCTTTAACTTATGATTCTATTGAACCCTAATTTGGAAGAATGTCGATTTGAAATGTATTGTTATTACGATTCTGTTTTACATTCTATTATTTTTTGCCTATCTTTACTTGTCTTTTTTGTTTGTTTTTGTTTATAACGATGCATGCATATTTATGTGATAATTGCAGTTTAAACATCAAATGTGTTCACGATTTATTGCAGTTAATGACATTTTGAATTGCAATTATTTGTTTATTTTTTGTCTCCCATTTTGATTTTGTGATTATATGCTTTTTCATTCGATTTTTATGTTAAATGTATTTTCTTTTCTTGTTGTTCTCTTACCATTTCTATGTTATTTAGGCTGGTATTGACAACTATTGTAAGCATGTTGGAATGGTTGATAGCGTTTCTAGTTTGAGAGATGATATTTATAAAAAAATATACCGAATTAATTTCTATATCTTTTGAGTTTTGTTATAAGAGAGATGGTAAGAAAAGAAATATTGAAACTAACTCTAACTTGCATTCCATTTTGTTGGTTGTTAATAAAATTTTAGGATACTCAAAATCCCTAATTTGTGTGGAATAAATAAACACTCGGGTTTTAAATCGCAATTAGAAGACTAATGGTAACATCCCTCATTTTGGGACCTGAAGATGAACACCAAAACTCTAGTCACTTTAATTTTATTTTCAAGCGACAAGATGGAATTTTTCTTCTTCATATAACCAAATTAACCGAAACGATAGAGAGAAATATATTTACAAAGTAAATATTGCATGATTGATATATGATGATACCACCATTAATGATCATGCTTTATAATATAACAATTTTACATAACAAAATGAATAACATAATAAAGTTGCCGCATAGTTATCTTCTTCAACTATTCAGCAAAAGCTTGCTAACCTTTAACCCTCAGCATACTCAAATGAGTATTCGAGAGTATAAGAGGAAACTTAAACTTCGAGTCAGATATAAGCCTGGTATGAATAATATCAGCCTTAATAGTTTATAATACAGTCAATAGGTAGTGAGATCACGTCATATAATGGAATGATTTTTTCCCTTAGTAGTAACTTACATTTTATACATGTAAATTCTTTATATAACCAGGCCATTGGTCTAAGGTTTATACAGGCTATCATGTCATAACTACCCAAGTCAATTTCTATCTTTATATGGATTTAATACGTGTCTTATCATAACCACGCATTTTCACAGTTTACTTGTCCCAAAGTTACTTGGCTTTCACCTAGGGTTTTACATCTAGACATGGGTAAGTTGTTCTTACGAATGATATTCTAAATGTCACCTCGGTATTTAAACCCACTGATTAGGTAAAGTTCTCTTACAAGGTAAATTTCGTTCACCTCGATTTATGCCTAACAATGTTCTCATCCACTAAAGTAAACTGCTCCCACAAAGGTTACTTATCATTCACCTACGTGTATGACTTAGGGCATTCAACATCCCTGGTGATGTATTCACACAAAGGTTGCTATTGTTCACCTCAACGTTTATCATTTTCTATGCTAACACAATATTAGAGTTAATTCATTACAAATTCCCTAACCATTCGCATCGTGGGTTCTGTGAGTGCTTCCTTAGCTAATGCTGAAGGTAAGCTACTTCAACTCTTCAATTTTTAAGTTTGCATCAAGAAATACAGAAAGTCCATCTCCGACTTATCATTTTAATGATGCTAACCACTTAACGATCCCAGTCAAGTTCCAACTATCCAGGTTACTTTCCTTGGCTTCACTTCTACCCAACTAAGATGTCACAGCCTTGGTTTTACACAAGCGCATGGTCGTCTTGATTTACACTTTTTGCTCGCACGTCCATCCACCCTCTTGACCTTTGTAGTTCGGTTTTAGTAAAGAAGAGTGCTTGGTTTTACACAAGCGCATGGTCATCTTGATTTACACTTTTTGCTCGCACGTCCATCCACCCTCTTGACCTTTGTAGTTCGGTTTTAGTAAAGAAGAGTGCTTGATGATTTTTTACTTAATCATTTGTCTCTGCGTCTATGTTCTTACATATTCTACCATATTATGTCCTGTGTATGTTACGTGTCAAATTACCATAAGCTAGTATAATTACTTTTGTACATAAATTCAGTAAAAGAATGGCGAGGAGACTTTCTTTTCCATTTTCAAAAACATAAGCATTAAATTAGAACCACTGTTTAATAACACTCTAAGCTGTACCCCAAAGGTAAAATATATTTTCTATCCTAGAAATCATTTTTAAATTAGTTTGGAAAATACCCAAAAAAATTCAATAAATCCAGAAAATCATATACCCTTTGAAAAAAATTCCATTAAGGTCAAAGCCATCGCAAGTTGGACTATAAAGCTATCATAGGTTGATAAAAACAAGTCATCGAAGGTTGAAGAAATAGAGTTATCGTAGGTGATGAAGACAAGCTATCACAAGTTGAGGAAAGTGCTATAGCATGTTGAGAAAACTACTAAAAAGGAAATGCTTTGGTTAGCCATGTGGAAAACCCAAATTAGTTCAGTTAGGCCATGTCATCATAAAAATATTGGAAAAGAATTGTTCCACATTTCAAGTCGACAATTTGCCACAACAACAAAATCCTACCCATTCATTTCCTATGAACATCACATGTTAAAGATCCAAGGGCCCAAATTTTCTATATATAAGCATACACCCCTAACTAAGAGAGGGTGAATTCCAAATTGTGCTTCTTCCTCATTTTATTTTTCTTAAGGATAAATAAATAGCTTAACTTTGGGACTCCAATGGCCGATTAGATCAAATCCAAATTGTGACTTTATGACTTGGTACTTAAATCTATTTGCATATTTGACTATCTTGAACATTATGAATAACATACTTTCTCAAGAGTCCAATTGCTTGCCCAAGTATCACTAACTTCTATGGAAAACACATATTAATGAGGACCAAATTCTTAACATTTTGTTGGCTTTCAATGAGAACCGAATTTAAGAGAAAACTACATAGTTACTCTTATGAACATGGGAAGAATAGAAAAGAAAATCAATATGCAAGAACAAGAGGCCATGTACCATACTATTCTCAAGGAAAATATGACTCCTCAATGCAATATCGAGAACATTAAAACAAGACAAGCATCGATCCTGGTAGCTGCGAATGAGGAAACTAGCATCAAAACCATGCAGAAGAAACTTCAAACTATGTATGAACTGATTGAGATGCTAGTTTCTGAAAATCATCAAAAACCTCCAAAAGAACAAAAAGTGATGACGGGAAGGAAGCCGAGTCACCCTAGAGAAACATTGATGCATAAATCTTAAGAAGCCAAAACATTAAGAAAAGCACTTTAGGCCCTCGAAAGAAGAATGAAGCTATACATGTCTAAATAAAATTGAAATGTAAACCTGGGAAAAGAAGTGGAAGCCAATAATCGATCAACTCAGAAGATAAACAAGGAGCCAAAGTCTCTACTTGTGCAGTCAGCTAGTTTGGCTTCTAGAAAAAAGTACAGACCAATATAGAAAGATTATAGGAATGATGAAACGTACTTGAGAGATTTGACAAACAAGGTGATCGAAGATACGATAGATGTAAAAGGGAAAAGAACAATGAATCCTAAGTTTAATAACAACTGTAGAGGAGTTAATTCATTGAAAAAGTCACAGTTGTTCCATTTCCTTCTTATATCAAAATTCCTTCGATCAAATATGATGGATTAGCTAATCCAAATGACTATTTATTTTCCTTTGAAAGTCAAATGGACATGTACGATGCTCCAGGAGTAGTGAGTTGCAGGTTTTCCCCACCACATTCTTTGGCGTAGCTGCAAAATGGTACCTTCGTTATCGAGAGAAGACCATTTATTCATAAGACCAGTTTTCTTATGAATTTCCTACATAGTTTTGTACTTCTAAAGTGCCAACCAAAGATGAAAGCGTCTTAGTAAATATAAAGTAAAGATTAGGGAATTATTGAGGGAATAATGGAAAGATTCAACACTGAAGCTAACAAGGCTAGTAGGTGATAGGGAAAAACCAATGGCGGTAAAATATGGGCTATTAGAAAATACCCCATTTTGGAATGAATATATATCCACATGTGCAAGGATTTGCAAGACTTTCATTTCCAAGCCGATCAATTCATTCCGAATGGATGAAATCTTTCATGAAAAGAAAACGTCTCAACAGAGGAAAAGAGGAGGTTTCCTAAATCCTAATAAAAGTGGGAAGTGGGAGGAAATATCAAGAGATAATTGTGTCAACTTAAACCAACCTATCCCATACATTTATGATGTAACGAAGGACGAGATAGAGTATCCTCCTTTATTCAAATCGAAGAAGAACCTAAAACCTAACAGAGTTGGTGATTGTTATACTTCACAAAGTCAATAGTCATAAGGTTGATGATTGTCGTGTGTTGGCCAGAATCATTCAAGGCATAATAAGCATGGGAGCACTTGAGGAGTTTGTCAAAAGTGATCAGAAATTCTTAAAATCTAATAATGATTGAAAACCCTGACTAACAATGCCAACTTCATGGAAAGTGACCCCTCACCAAATTTTCCACCACCGATCAATCGTATTGATGTCATTCATGGAGGACGGTATATTGTAGGGATGAGTAAAGGAGAGAGGAATAGGTACATACATTAAGCTAAAGAGGGAATCTATTCGGTGGGAGAAGGTCCTCCAACAAAGGTGTAAAAGAGTGTTGTCCAAATTCTAGATTTGATGGTTACATCAAAAGAGCTAAGAAGGGTGAGGGATCCCCATAACGATCTGCTAATGATTACACCTTAGATCGAACTATCCTTAGTGTCTAAAATCTTAGTGCACACTAGAAGCTTAGTAAATGTGATTTTTAAGAATGCATTCAATTAGATGGATATTCGTGTAGAAAATCTTGAACCCAGCTTAGAGCCTATCTTTGGTTTCAATAATAAAGGCTCTACACTAGTTAGATTGATCAGATTATATGTTCAAATGGAAATCCCACTCTACACTAGGACCTTTGAAACTATGTTTATAGCAATATATCAGCCTTCATACTATAATCCCTTTTTCGAAAGGCCTGCTTTGGATGAGATAGACGCCTTCATTTCTTTGAAATACTTGCTTGTGAAATTCCTTTCCAAAGCTGGACGGGGAACCATGCGAGGGGAAAAATTTAGCTTGAGAGTAATGTATTTTGCAACTCTTGAACAATGCAATAAAGAAGGTAACTCCTGTTATGAATCCATGTTAAATAAATTGAATGAAACTAAAATCCCAAAGCCCTTATATATCAGTCACTATGAACTAATATCTAAGGCAAATAAACAAAAGATACTAACAACAAAGTGCTAAAAGCTAGATAAGAAATTCAAACCAACAAATAAGAAGAGCAAGCATACTAAACAAAATCAAGTAAATCAATATTTGAATTCTAAAGAGATCCTAGATAAAATAGAGCTAGAAATGGATTCTAAGGGTAATGAAGAAAATGTAAAATCTACAAAGGACTTGGAGGAAGTGAACTTAGATACACGAAGCCCAAATAAATAGCAAAAATAAGAAAAGATCAAACAAGGATATAAGGATAAAAGCTTTCTTTAATCAAGTAAGGATGTTTTCGCCTGGATCCATGCTGATATGGTGGGAGTTGACCCTTTGGTTATGTGTCATGCGCTCAACATAGATTCAAAATTTACTCCCATAGGGAAAAAAAGAGGCAAATCGATAAAGTCCAAACTGTTGCACTGTAAGAGGTAGTAAAGAAATTGTTGGAGAATGGATTTATTAGGGAGGTACTCTATCCAAAATGGTTGGCAAATCCGTTATTATATCCAAAATGGTTGGAAAATACGGTATTAGTTAAGAAGTCCAATGGAAAGTATAGGATACATGTTGACTGCAAATTTAAATAATACAAGCCCAAAGGATTGTTATCCCCTTCCTAGGATTGATCAACTAGTAGACGCCATAAGTGGACATAACTTTTAATCATTTATGGATGCATATTCAAAATATAATCAAATCCTTATGTTCAAGCCAGATGAAGAGCATACGAGCTTTGTGACTGATCGAAGAATATACTATTATAAGGTAATGTCATTTGGACTAAAAAATGTGGGAGCTACATATCAATCGCTAGTAAATTGGACGTTCAAAGATCAAATTAGGAAGAATATGAAAGTATACGTTGACGATATGTTAGTAAAGTCAAAAGAAGAAGGCGATCACATCGATTACCTAATGAAATGTTTGGGGTGCTAGGAAAATACAAAACAAAGTTAAATTCAAAGAAAAACGCTTCTGGGATTCGATTTGGAAGGTTCTTGGGGTACATTGTGAGTGCATGGAGAATAAAGGCTAATACTGATCAAATAAAAGCGATTCAGGATATGGTAAAGCTCAAACAAGTGAAGATGTAATGAGCTTAAATGGTTGAGTGGCTGCAATTAACTGATTTATATAAAAACAACAGACAAATGCATTCCATTATTTGATGTAATGAAGAAATGGAAGACGTTTAAATGGACAATAGAGTGTCAGAAGGCCTTTCAGGAGTTAAAAGCCACTTGGAAAAGATGCCAATACTTTATAACTCGGTAGAACAAGAATTGTTGTTTCTATATTTAGCAGTATTGGAGCATGCAATCAACTCAGTTCTAATAAGGGAAGAAAACGGAACCCAGTTGTCGCTATACTATACAGGGAAAAGGTTAAATGATGCGACAATCAAGTATCCAGTTAGGAAGAAACTGGCCTATTGTTCGATATTATTGGTGCAAAAACTAAGATCCTATTTTCAATTACATACAATCAAGGTATCAACTAACCATCCTCTTAAGTAAATTTTCAGTAAGCCTTAAATGTCTAGTAGGTTGATAAAGTGGGGGATGGAATTAAGCCAATATGATATTGAAAATTTGCCTCGAACATCGATAAAAGGACAAGCCTTGGAAGATTTTGTAACTGAGTGCATATGATTTATCGAAGAGTAGTCATAAAAGAAAAGAAACTTGAACTAAAGTGGCAACTATTTGTAGATGGTGTTGCAAATAAACAGGGAGTTGGAATTGAATATGTAGTAATCAGACCCAATGAGCATAGATTGAATTATGCAATGAAATTAGGATTTTCTACAACTAACAATGTAGCTAAGTATGAGGTGATGATAACTGGATTAACCTTAGCTCAACAACTAAAAATTCCAGGAATTGAAGTGTTCAATGATTCGCAATTAATAGTAAATTAGCTAAACAAGACATATCAAACGAAAGACGTCCGATTAACCCAATATGTTAAAAAGATTCATGGGATGTGGCACAATTTGAATAAATTTCTATCCATCAGATACCAAGGAAAAAGAATGCCCAAGTAGACTCATTAGCAAAACTAGCAAGCTCGCAAGGAATGCCGGAAGTAAAGATTGTCCCTATCGGTTTTCAACAAAACCCGAGTGTGGAATTTAAAAGGAGGTATCGAACCATGAAGCTTTGGCTTTAACACATGCCTAAATATCACTAAACAAAAAAGAAAATTCTCAAAAACGCAATGACCATGAAGAAGTTCATGAAGCAACAAGAATACATGAGCGTGAAGTCAATACATGAATAACTAGATGACACCTATAGTCGAATACTTAGAAAAGGAACGTTGTCCAAAAATAAGAACGAGACAAGGAAATTAAGCTACCAGGCACCTTCCTACAACATGATTGATGATATTATATAGAAAGAGATATTCAATGCACTATCTAAGATGTATAACCCAAAAAAATGGAATGAGGATGTTAAAAGAATCTCACGAGGGATTTTGCGGAGATCTTTCCAATGGAGTAAATATAATAAAGAAAGTAACGAGGGAAGCCTATTATTGGCACACATGACAGAAGATGCCTTAGCTTATGTGAAAAGATGTGACAAATATCTAAAAATTTATAGAATTCCATGACAACCTCCAAGTGAATGAACCCTTGATATCAATCCCTGGCCTTTCGACGTGTGGGGAATCGACTTAATATTATCTCTTCCTATCTTTAAAGGAGTCACGAAATTCGTAGTAGTGGTCATTGACTATTTTACTAAGTGGGTAGAAGCAAAGCCATTGCCAAACATTATTTCTTGGAAAGTCGTGAAGTTTGTTATCAAAAACATAGTTGCTCGATTTAGACTCCCAAATAAGATCATTTCTAATAATGGAAATCAGTTCGAAAGTGAAGAGTTCACCCGCTTTTGGGAAAGAAATAAGATAACAAAGAGTTTCTCATCAGTAGCACATCCATAAGACAATTGGGCAGTGGAAGTAGTAAATTAAACTAGTAAGAACATTTTAAAGAAATGGTTAGAGAAAGTGAAAGGAAATTGGGTGGAAGAACTTTCACATTTCCTATGGTCATGAAGAGCTTCCATAAAGATAACCACAGACCACATCCCATATTCCCTAACATATGGATTTCAGGTAATGTTAGCAGTAGAAGTTGAAATCCCATCACACCAAAGAATTGCATATGCACATGCACCAAACAAAGAATTAAAGAATTACTCTTTAGATATAATCATTGAGCTAAGAGATTAAGCCACATTACGAACAACAAGGTATCAATGGAGAATTTCCAAGTACTATAATTCAAAGGTGAAAGAAAGGACATTACAAAAGGGGATCATATACTAAAAAAGATAATGTCAAATACCAAAGATCTAATAGATGGCCCGTTAGGACTGAACTAGGAAGGACCCTTAGTTATCCATGAAGTAGTACCCCCGGGAACTTATCGCTTAAGTAGACTCGATGGGAATGTCATAGCAAGAATATGGAATAACGAGCATTTAAGACCATATTTCACCACATTGAATGGGTAAAGCAATTTACCAAAATTTATTTCTTTGCAAATGCTTTTAAAGGTTTTTATAACATTTTCAAAGATTAATTTTACAAAAAGGGATAAACTTTTTAAAGGAAGACTTTCTAAAACCCTTAAAATAGCCTTCAAAATGATTTTGCAATTTTTTTTATAAAATAGCACCTGGCTTGAGATGTACATTATGTTCAATGTAATTCCTAACCCAACGAGGTTAGTGAAATACTTTAGGCAGAAGCACACCTCATATCTGGAAGAGGACAATTAAGTTTTTGATCCAGCCTCTGGGTCCGGTCAAAGTAATTATCCAATGGGGATGGTCAAACAAGCCTTTGGTCCTGCTTCTATGCTCGACCAAAGCACCAATTCAAAGGGTGATGGTCAAATTAAGCCTTTGATCTTGCCTTTGAGCCCGGTCAAAGCAACCATCCAAGGGAGATGGTGAAAGAAGCCTTTGATCCTACTTCTACGCTTGGCTCAAGCACTCATACAAGGGGTGATGGTCAAATTAAGCCTTTGAACCTGCCTTTGGGCCTGGTCAAAGCAACCATCCAAGGGAGATGGTCAATAAAGCCTTTGGTCCTGCATCTACGCCTAGCCAAAGCACACATCCTAAGAGTGATGGCCAAATAAAGCCTTCAAAAACAACCGTCCATGGAGGGATGACCAATTAATCTCTTGATTCAATGAATAGTCTAACCAAGAATAAACATCTGAAGGAATTCAAAACGGTCCAACAAATAACCGATCAAAACAAAGAGTGCAAATGATTAGCCATTTGAATGAATTAAGAACCATCAAACCTATCCTGCTAAGGACTAATCGAAACCCCCAATAAAATTAATTGGTTTTAATGGGATAAGAAAAACTATTTTCTAAATGGACCTCCTACTTTCAAAGAACGATTTTGAGAAATGATTCTTTAATAGATACATGATCAATTCTTGTTCCAATTTTTAATCTCCAAATAAATCCATAGAAAATTTAAAAAAGAACATTTTCATCGATAATTGTAAAAATATTTATGTGTATTTGAAAGATTACAAAAGTCACCATGTTCCATAAACATTTTCCAAAAATAAATTTAGATGTACAGTTATTAATAATAAAGAACATGAAAATAGGGAATGATGATTCATAAAGGGAAAAGGTAAGCTAGAATAGAAGTTAACTTAAGTTAAAGCATAAGAAAACTTCTTTGAAAAACAGAGCCATTGCATGTTGAAGGGATATTAATGATTGTCGAAAATAATAATTATATAATATCGTCGAAAATAATATTTAATTTTATATTTAAAATAAATTTTAAATATATATTAATGATTATCGAAAATAATAATTATATAATATATATTATATATATATATGTATGTATGTATGCATGGCCGAAACAAATTTCATTTTTTTGATTCTACTTTATAAAAAATAATGTATAAACAGATTTAAATTAAATTTAATACAATGGCAATGAAAGACATATATATATATATATATATATATAAATTTGGGTCTAAATGGAACATTGTGAATGAATAACATATAAATGGAATTATATCTGAACGAATCGTGCCCTTTGTAACACCATGATTTGTGAATCTTCTCTTATATTACTTAAATAACCACCCGATGTTGCTAAGATCGAATGAACCACTATAATTTAAATGTATTTGATATATTTTGAGATGAAAGGGGGTTAGCCAAGACGGGAGCATGGCTAGATATGACAGCCCGAAAGGAGAAGCAAGAAGTCAGGAACGAGAATGAATGGCTTGGTATTAATATAGAGAAAATCTTCCATTTCTTCTTATATTTCTTTACTAATTACATTTAGATCTAGATCCAAATCTACATCATTTCACCTTTGTTTGGCCATCCATACTTGGTCCCCTATATGGACCAAAAAAAATCCCAAAGCCCCTTAAGTAATTAATTATATTTAAAGTCTTTTTAAATATATATCGATATCATATATCTATTTATGTGCATATAAAGCTTTTATATATGCATCCAAATAATTACTGATAACTCCCAGAATTTTTTTAGGAGTTAATCCACTTACCAATAAACCCCAAACATCAAATATAGTAATAATTATTATTTCTTAAATATTAATTATTTTAATCAATTTATAATATTTTACAAACAAATCAAATCATGTGGTATTTTGAAGAATCCACAAATATAGTTGTGTTACTCAAATGTGTGAATTCAGTCAACGATTTATATTGAAAAATTTAAATATTAACATTCACATGTCAGCTTAGCTAGTCATGTAACCGTTTGGCTGAATTCATTACTTATAGATCTTTCCGGTATAATCATATATAATATCACCTTAAGCGGTACCATAAGTGATAGTAATTTATACATGTTCTCGTTGTCAGTACTATATCACTTTAGTATATTTGGAGTTTGGTTTTAGTCAAAACTCCAATATTACTCACATCAAATTTTCTAGTCCATAAACAAAGTTCTTGGTTCAATAATAACATTTATTATTAATCATTACACTCTGGCCAGAGATTTTAACTTTGATTTGACTACAATTGACCGTGATACAAACCTCGTACTACCGTGGAGACGAATTCTCTACCGAATAATGCCTCATTTCCAATGCTTTCACTATGATCCAACTACATTCACTCAATGGTCACCGTGCCACGATTTAACTATAATCAAAGTGGAGCATCCACATTAAAGTTCCACGGTATTCTTAATTGAGAGAAGTATGTAACATCATCACACTAACATTCCTATTTGACCTAGTATTTATCAACCAACGAGAAACTCTTAGTCGATTCATTCTATGGTTATCCAATAACTATAATCACATAACCCCTTGGTGCTCTAACAGCCATAAGTAATACACTCCTAAATATTTGGAGAGCATTACATATTATGATTTCAATGGATGTATCGATATCCTTTCTCAAAACATTTTGACTATGTATATTTGAAATAAAATGTTATTTTATATCGTGATTAATTAATCACGATTGCAACTATCTGCAATTATAATCACACAATAGTTTATTTAAGGATTTTCATACTAATATACTTTAAATTGGTTACTTAATTAATTATATCACAATATAACAAAGTATATATTACAAAACAAACATCTTTATTACAAACAAGACTGATAACGAAGTTAGATAATTTACATAGTTGTCTCTAGGCATACCTCTAAATCTCTCAATCTTCCACTTGCACCTAGGGCCAATTATGGATTTTCAATCTCATTCCTTCGATCAGTATATTCATAATTGATC
The DNA here is from genome assembly GCA_030737815.1 of Allium fistulosum. NCBI lineage: Eukaryota > Viridiplantae > Streptophyta > Magnoliopsida > Asparagales > Amaryllidaceae > Allium > Allium fistulosum. The sequence goes on along the minus strand of CM060903.1, from coordinate 1,089,358,830 downwards.
TAGTTAATCCTTTAATGAATGGATCTGCTTATAGTCCTTATTGCCTATTTTAGTAATCGTCACTTCTCTGTCATTGACATACTATCTTATCAGGTTGAACTTTCAGAGTATGTACCTCAATTTCATGTGAGCTGTTGTTTATTTTGCGATCTGCATCGCAACATTGTTATCATAGAACAATATCATGAGATTATCGATGTTTGAAATCATCCCTAGCTCAATCATAAATTTGTGTATCTAGACCGCTTCATTAGGTACATTGTCTAAGGCGATGTACTCAACTTCCATCATTGAATCAAACCACCATTTCTTGCTTGAAACTTTTCCATCTAACCACTCCAAAATTTATTGTAAATACATAACCCAACATAGATTTACTATCATCGATATCAATCTAGAATCTTGAATCTGTAAACCCTTCCATAAGAAGGTCTTCATTTCTATATACTAGAAATAAGTCATTATCATTTCATAAATACTTAAGATTGCATTTTACAATAGTTAATGTTTTTCTTTAAGGTTCGACTGGTTTCGACTTATACATTCCAATGCATAAGCCACATCCGGTCTCATACATAGCATTGCGTACATAATATATACGATTACTTGTGCATATTGTATCCCCTTATATGCTCTTTCTCATCATCAGTTTAAGGATATTCCTTCTTAGAAAGGAAAATTTCCGATTGTGTTAGGACTTTTCCGTGCCTAAATTTCTCCATACTAAATCTTTTTTACTATAATGTCTATGTATAAGGATTTGGATAACCATAACAACCTTTTAGATCTATCTCCATAGATCATAATACTAAGAATATAAGTTGCTTCTCCCAAATCATTTATGAATAATTCTTGGACAACCAAGCTTTCACCGATTGCAACAACGTGACATCATTACTAATCAGGAGAAAATCATTGACATAAAGCAATAAACACTATACTTCCTTGTCTTACCGGTGCATGCTTCCTTCATGTTCTAATAAAAATCAAGCTGTTTGATTATTTATTCAAAACACTTATTCTAACTCCTTGAAGGTTGTTTAAGACCATATATTGATCTTAACAACTTACATGCTTTCCCTTCACTCCCACTTACCTCAAAACCCTTAGGCTACGACATGTAAGAGGTCTCTTCTAAATCACCATTTAGAAACTCCATTTTTATGTCCATCTGCCATATTTTGTAGTCATAGAACAAAATGGACTTAATCATGGCTATAGACGATCATAATCGACACTTTGAATTTGATGGTAACATTTCACGACTAGCCTCACTACATAGGTCTCTACCTTACCATCCGTGTCCAGTTTCTTATTACAAATCCATTTATAGCTAATGAGTTTTGTCTCATTGGGTACATCATACAAATTCCATATTTTGTTCCTGTATATGGAATCAATCTTAGACTTCATCGCTCCAAGCCATAGTGCAGAGTGTTTACTCTACAGTGCTTGTCAGAATGTGAAGGGAGTGTCATCTTCTAGGACATAATACTCTCTCTCGCTATCCACAAGAAAACCATGGTATCTCCCTAATGTGCGAGATTCCCTACTAGACCTTCAATTAGGTGGAGTGTTATCATATATTGGTGAATTTGACTCTTCTAATGGTTTAACCTCCGTGTTAGTTTTTTGGATCTTAGCAAAGTCAATAACTTCATTGTTAATTTCTTTCAATAGAAATTCCTTTTCCAAAAAGATGATGTGCCAAGATACCGAGGAGGTAAATTATCTATTTATTATGGCTTCACTTCCAATGCTTCAACTCAGACCCAACCATAGTCGCTATATGGATCATCATGCCATGATTTAACTATAATTAAAGAAGAGTATACACACTGAAGTTTCACGGTATTCTCAAGTCTAAGGAATTGTGTAACTTCGTGTAACAACCCATATTTTTTAACCATTTAAAAATATTTAATTTAATATAATTATTGAATAAAAACGGTTAGAAATAATAAATTTATGACTGTATAAATGAAAAATATATCAAATGTGAGTTATGAACTTAAATTGAATTCTTAAATGACATCAAATTACAATAGGATAGAAGTTGTAACTTATATTTAAAAATTTAAATTAACGATATTGGTTGTATGAAATTAATAATAGGAATCATAATAACAAATTTTGAATTTAAATAAAGAATTGAATGGATGTTTAATAAAAGTAAAATATAGGTTTATTTATTTAAATGGTATTTTAAAGTAAGTTCTATTTCAAATAATAAGAAAAATATTTATTTGGTAAGTAAAGTATAATTCATGTTGTATGCAATAATGATTATAAATAAGTTCGAATTACTATGAAAAGAAAACAATTGTTTTATTATTAGAATTCGTTTAAAATCTAATATTGTAAATTAATAAGTTAATTGGAACATAAATTAATTAGTTTTGTAATTTGAAAATATTTTCAGTTTCAGTTTGATTAGAAATCGGTTTAATATTTAATTTGTGTGAATATTCAAATTTAAAGACTAAAGGGTTAACTTCCACAGTCGATGAAATTGGATCTTGTAACTAGTTCTATTGAGTCCAAAATAGGGGTATTTGGCTAGAAACGCTGGTGAGCAAGTCTCGATTGGGGTCTATAATTTTAAGGACAAATTGTCGACTAGTTAAATCTACAAAAAAACCATATCTCTCTCATTCGAAAACTAAACGAAAACGAAACCCCGCATCTAACGATCATCATCGATCGACACCGCTAGAGGCCGATTCAAGCGATGGTCCCAACATGAAAATTGTTCGTCTTGGTTAGATGAATGTTCTGTACGGTTGGATCGTGGTGTGGTGCCTTGAGGCGTCGTGGATCTAGGGTTGAAATTCGAGACTTTGGTTGGGTTTTCGAGCATCGTCGTCGATCTTTAAGCAATGGGACCTGAAGATAAATGGAGAGGACGATCAGGGAATCACGATGGTGGAGTTTGGTGACCTATCGTCGACCAAGGTGGCCATAGTTTGAAGATGAATGGTAGGGGTTGTTTGGGTTTGTTTTGAGCTCGTTTTTGAGCTATCGGCAATGTAGTCGGCGGCATGGAGGAGCTGTAAGTAGTGGTGACCCACTACAGGCGAGCGGCAGCTTCTAGACGACGGCGGCGACGCTTATGCACGATGGAAGGTAGAGCGATGAGAAGAGCACGCGACCTAGAAACGAACGTGCTTAGTGGCTAATCTTAGTTGAGGTGGTAATTAATCTCCATCATTAATTAGTTAAATTATTTGTTAATTAAATTAAATTCAAATGTTAAATAATCCATAACTTTTACGTACGAGGTCGGATTTGACTGCCGTCTGTTGCGTTGGATTTGTATCGGCATTGTCTTCGTCATAGAGTTGGATTCATTATTGTTCGCTCCTATCAAATTTTCATATTCGTTAAAAGGTGAGTGCTTAAACTCACTCATGCAATACTAAAATTTTTACTGCAAGTTAATCTGATTCATGAAGTGATAAATTTATTCGTTCATTGTTTGAAATTGAATTAGCTGAATTGAATTGATAAAATTTAAGTTGATATTCAAATTGACATTTTAATTTATATTGAAATTGAATATCACTGCTAGTTAAATACCCGACATTTGATAACTAATGACTATTGTGATATATGGCTGAATTGGTTGATTTGAATGTTGATTGCATGGATGCTTAAGGATGATGTTGTGATGGACAATATATTGATTGGATGTATAATATTTACTGATTTTTGATATATCCTTGTTATCACCTTGATTATTATAATCATTATTATATGATTTGCCATATTGATCATTTGGACCATTGAATTGTGATATGAACCTTTGGACATCCTATTTTGACATGCGAGTTATTGGATGTATTGTTGATTGCTTCGGCAAAAATGTGATTGTTGGGACTTGATTGCCATTAGGGCAAATTTGAAAGGTTTGCATTAATTGGATTTTAAACTCTGAAAAGTTTTCAAAATTTAATTTTTAAACTTTAGGAATTATATGTTATTAAAAATTTAATTTTGTAAATTTGGTTAAATCGAATTTTTGGAAAATAGTTTGAAATTCATTTATAAAACTTTTAGATTTAAATTTAATAATAATATATGTATTTCTAAAATTTTCTATAACTTTATATAGCAAAAGAATTTTTTTTGTAAAGAAATCTATGTTTTAAAATTAAACCATTTAATGATTTTGGTATTTTATACTTTAAAAATGGAAGCTGTGGGATTTTGGGAAATTTTAAAATTGTTAAAGTAACTTGAAACTTTAGTAAGTTATTTGAAGAATATTTGATAAAAGTACCTCTATCTATTTAAATGATTTAATAGTTTTAAAAAATTAAACCTTAAAGTCAATCGTTTGGAATTTGTGAAGATTATTAAATCGCTTGGAAATTTATGAAACTTACTAGAAATTCTGAAAAGAATGTTTGAAAGCTCTAAAATTTTCTATGAATTCTTGAAGTAAAAATGAAGTTATTTGCACCCATATTTCACCCGATTCCGGTTTAACTTACATAAGAATTTTTAGTTCTAACTCGAGTGTTTTGTCTTTTCGTTACACTCGAGTCAGCCTAAGTATTTCAGTGTTTCGAAGACATTGTTTCTCGAAGATGGAGATGGAGTTGAAGACCATATTTATTATTATTTTCCACTGCACTATTCAGTCTGTTGGTTAAAATGTATAACTCTGATGATATTGAAGAATTGAAATCAAATGTATATCATAAAACAGCTTCATGAACTGTTTATGTATTTATTATATTTTGTCATTTCGTAGTGAGATTCTGTATTTTGTCCTTCTATATCTTATTTCTTTAGAATAAAACCCTTTGATAATCCGTCTTTTGAACGTTTTGAGTTGGACATGTGTGGTTTATTGTCGACTTGAATCGTTTTAAAAAGACAGGTTGTCGCACTTAGTATCAAAGCTTAGGTTGAGCGAACACCTAAGCCTGTAGGGTAAACTCATTAGAGATAGGGTTAGCAATACCCTAGAATGAGGGTGAGTGTGTGTATATATATACGAGAGCGTGTATTTGTTAGTGCTATAAAAATATTTATTGATTTCGAAATTTAGTAAATAAATAATTTTACTTAGTATTATATTTGATATATAAAAGAATAATCTGTAAAATTTGATAAGTTATTTATGATGTGTTTGATAATAAGTAAACGTTATCACTTTACTGATTGATTGATTGATACAATTATTTTTATTATCATTTATTGATTGATTAGTTGTGCTCGGCCAGTTTATGAGCTTCGACTATTATTATTGATTTCCAAATTGTGTTTAACTAGTTGTAAGTAATTTTCCTTTTCAACATAGGATGCGTAGATATTAATTTATTAGAAACATTTAATCAAACACCTTGTGAATTTGGTTTTACAGTTTGACCATAAGGTGTTCAGCGACAAATGTTGGGTTAAAATTTAAGCGAATTTGATAAAAGTTGTTTATTTTAATATAAACAGAGGTTTACGCTTGTGAAATGATTTTATTCAAGAAAGTGACTTATATAAATATGGTTTATAACTAAAAAGAAATTCAAACCGAGAAATTGAGAACTTCAACTCCAGGGATTTTAAAATTTGTTTTCTAAGATTTGGAAAATAATATTAACATTATTTGGAAGTATTTACGAATAGAAATTATTTCAAAGGGAATAGAAAGTGCGGAACTCACTTTATCGCTGGAAAATAATTTCGGTGATGATTGCAGCATCATCGACATTCATTTTCGAGTTTCAAGTGAGGGAGGCCATAATAGTAGCATTGCTACGCAATTGTTTTAGGGAAGTAAATTTTGATTTAAATCCCTGAAGTATGATTTGGTAAACATAAGATATATGTATATATTTATTTCAAATGATTTCAAATAAAACCCGATAATTTGTTCTCGAGTTCCCGTTAAGTGATATTATGGACGAATGTACCGTATGTATTAGGATAGTTAGATTGTGCATCTATTTGTGATATTGATGGGTGACTTTCAATTATTGAAATGAAATGAAATTTTTGACAGTTTTGAATAACCATGAAAGTTTCAAATTGAGATAAGAATTGAAGCCAATTTGTTTTAGTGAAATTATAAAAAGATGAGTTTTGTAACTCTTAAATTAAAAAGATAATAGAATTAAACTAATTTAAACTGATAAATATTCTAGTTAATTCAAATGAATAAGAATATTTTGTATTATACAAGTATGAAATTAAGTTTTGAAATGTTTTATAATGAAATTGTGTTTTAAGAAATGTTTATGAAACTAGTTAATGTTTTATAAATTCTATTTATTTTCAAAACGATTTTTGAAAGTATTAGATTTTAAAGAAAATTTGATTTATATAAAGTCTCTATTATATCTTTGAAACTATTGATTTTGAAAATAATGAATTTTGAATGGTATTCGATTTTGAGAAAGAGGGAAAAATGATTTTTGAGATTTTATATAAATTGAAACCGAAGTGATATTTTGAAACTTATTGATTTTCGAAGACCTTGATGTCGTAAAATATTCGATTTGGAAGTTTTCGATTCTTTTAAAGAGGAGTTTATGTAAGTATGATGTATACGAAGTTTATGATATTGAAAGGGTATTATGCATAGTATGATATAGTTTGAAATCGAAGATATGGAAAAGAACCCTCCACGGAAATTGGAAATTGGAGATCCACTGGTGGATCCACTTGGTGGATTCAATTGAATTTGATGCTAGTTGTCCGAACATAACTCATGAGCCCTTTTGATTTTTGTTTTTGCTCATAGCATAAATCGAGGAGCAGAGATTGCCTACAGTTACTATGGATTCGTTGGGATAGCGACGTAATCATTGTGTAACTGCGATCTATGAGGTTTTTTTTGGCATAAGTCGAGGGCCAGAGATTGCCCACAGTTACTATGGATTCGCTGGGATAACGACATAACTATTGTGTAACTGCGATCCACGGTGTTTCAGGGCGTAAATCGAGGGGTAGAGATTGCCTACAATTACTATGGATTCTTTGGGATAGAAATGTAACCATTGCGTAACTGCAATCCATGATTGAAAAGTGAAATTCGAGTGGTACTTTCAATATTTGTTTTGAAAGGCTTTCAAGTATTTTCACTGGATGTGGAAACATGTCTACTAAGTACTTAGTGGTTTTTAGTCTTATGCATGATCAATGTATGACTGAAGTCTGTAAGAACGAGGATAAACCTGTTAAGACATTGAGTTATAAAAAGTATTTTGATATAAACTTATTTGTCTTTTCCAAATCATTTAGAAATGTAAAAAGTTGTTTATTTTTAATTAATATTGCTTAAAAGTTATTTATCAATGTTTTAATATAGTGAAAAATTAATTACATAATTGATATTGTTTGAAATTAATAATTATTATTAATAAATAATGCTTAGACTTTACTTTTTTTATTTATTAAAATTGTCTAGAAAGTAAATTGCTGTTTAGTATGATAATACTTAAAATTAATTAGTATTATTTTCTAAATAATGTTTGAAAAATTAATTTTGATATTAAATTAATAAAATTTTAAGTAATTGATTTAAGAATTTAAATAGCCTCTTTCTAAATATAAGTAATTATGTTAATAATTATTTTCCAATTTTTACATATATTTGGAAGGATCTTTATTGTGAATATTTATAACTGAAATTACCTTACGTGAAGTAAGGAATTTTACAAATGAATTTTGGAAAGTATTGATATACTGAAGATTATTGATTTTGCAAATGAATTTTTGCAAATGGATTTTCAAATTAATTTTTCAAATGAGATTTATATAAGTTTCTTTAAAAATAAAATTTAGATATATTATATAAATAGTGTGTATATAAATTTTTCTGTTTTAAAATCTTAAGGAATAAATGATTTGGAAAGTATTATCTATAGTATAATATGTTTGAAAAATAAATCTAAATAGCTATTTTGAAAGAAAGGTTTGAAATATTTACTTGCTTTTTGAAGTGGCAATATGAAATTTAAAGGTTTATTTACTATTTGAATTTGTAATAAATGAAAGTAAATACTTTTCGTGATTTGAATAATTAAATAAGTATTTTATAAATTGATTATGAAAGATATAAAATTTTATACTCTTGATTTGAAATAGAAATTTAATATAAGATTTGAGTATATTATTAGTTTTAGTTTAATAATCTTTGAGTTTATGCTTATTATAAATAATGAGTTTAATAAATCATCGGATTTAAAGAATTTTATTTTAAAGCTTGTTTAAAATGCTTTTGATATCAATTTCTAATATATTTTAAAATGTTTGGGAAAAATCTTTGTATGATACCATCACTACAAGAAACAGAGCATTTTCTAACGGCTCCCGACCATCGGCGGGCGTCGAAAGCCGTCGGAAAATGCCGCGACAAATTAACTCGTCGGCGAACAAATTTTACGACGGCTCCCGACAGCGTCCGTCGACTGTGTTTCTGACGGCTTTCGACGACAGTACGATGGCTTCCGACTTCCGTCGGAAGCTACGTGGATGGTTACGCTTTGTGGCGGAAACCATCGGGAGCCGTTGGAAGCCGTCAGAATTTCACTGCTTGTAGCCGTCGGAACATGTTGGTAAATTTTGACCTACGGGCCGTCGGAAGCCGTCGGAAAAACTACAATTTTTTTTTTGCATTTCAACTGCGATTTTGCCCTCCATCCACAATTCATAAATACAATATCTTTCACCCAACTTAATATATCCAACTCAGATATTCAACATGAAATCAAACCATAGAAAGATAATCAAATATCATAAAGACATAAATTAAACCCAATTCATATAAAATCCAACCCAATTCATGTAAAATCAAACCAAACTTCACTACCATAATTCACATACATCTAATTGTACAAATATACATCAATGCTTCACCAACTCCTCACAATCAACTCTCAAATGTCAGAATCACTACCACTAAGTGTATCAAACAATATACATAACAATTCAAATCCAAATCCACCAACTCAATGTATCATCCAAACTTACAAAACAATGACACAAAACAAAAAACATACCTATCACTCCGGTCAATCAGTTCCAGAACCTCCCGAACCAGCAGAAGATGGAAAACGGCCACCATATTGCTGCATGTACTCAGCAATACGCTGATCCAACAGCTGTGTCATCTCGATGGTCTGGCGATGGTTCTGATCTTCTAGTTGCACTACCCTAGCTCTCAACTCTTCGATCTCTGCTAGATCGATATCAGCTCTGGTCGGTTGGCTGGCTCGCCTCTGTTTGCTAGCCTGCAACACTTATTTAATTTAGTCTATAATCTTTCTATCAAAGTTACAACATAATGTGTTAATTGTTATATCTATAAACTTATTACTGAAACTAAAGCAATGTGAAGTTCTTTAGAACTAAAAGATTATTAAATTGTTATATCTTAATATATTATTTATTACCACTTGATTGCCAAAGCCGTAGCACCTGTTCCGTTACGGTGGATCCATGACTGACTCAAAAATAATGCCCTCCTCATCCGTCGTGAGCTGCTCTTGACCAGTTTCCTCTAGGAGTTTCTAGCATTGTTCCACAAACCTTGCCCGTGTGAACAAATAAAAATGCAGTTAAAATTAATATCATGATATCTTAATTCATTATAATTTAACAATTAAAACAATTACTAATAGTACATAAACTAAAATATGCTTACATGGCTCTTGCTTGATTTCTCGTCGTGCCATGTATATGAAACTATCCTGTCCAGATTTACATGCTTGACAACATGCGTATGGGTAAACACATCCATATACGACACAGGACCCTGCGCCTCAGCTTCCTGAAATTGATTATTATGTACTGTTATTGTATATTCAAAATTATATAGCACAATAACTATTTACAATTCACATTTAATAAATTTACCAACTCCTAGTGATACTTCTGGAATGACTTCGACCCTCCTCGATGAATGATGGGATTTTTATTCCTATTTGCAGAGTTTCTTTCCGACTCTGCCTGCACATTTAAATTTAATACATTATTTACTTACCAAATATTTTATGATATTTACGTATCAATCAAATAATTAATAAAAGTTTAGTACACTTACCTTCGCCTCGTCACTATCCCAATGTTTCAGCCACCCTTCCCATACACTCGTTCCCATCCAGTTTGGCTTCTGCCCTTTATGCTTCGCTATCGACATGGAATCCTTGTAGTTCTTCCTCATCTTCTGCATCCAATAATATTGTACTAGCTGCAGGTCATCTGACTGTATGTCCACGGCGGCCTGTGTTTCATGATAAACAGGCAACCAAAAATTAAACAATAAAAGATGAACAATAAATAAGCGACAAAAAATAAGAATGGAAAGTAGAAGATTATACTTATAATGAAATCCTGCCAAATACACTCGAGGATGTGGGGAGGGATGTTATCCCACTTCGGCCAACAAGCCAACATCCTACTCTTGTACGCCTCCCTCGAAACCAATAAAACTACAGCTGATGGCTGTAGCTCAAACCCCCTGTGTTAAATATGATAAAGATTAGTATATCGTACATAAAATATTTAAGATGCTGAAAAAAGTTTACTACTTACCCCTCGGCTCTAGGTACTAGAGTAACGACATGTCGCTGTGGCGGTTGCGATGGATCGCTGCCATCGCCTCCTGAAGAGTGGGAAGAACTCCTCCTTCTGGATGACATGATACCTGTCACAGACACATCATTTTAAAAGAGAACAATAACATGATAATGAAATATATTTTATAATTAAATGACATAAATGATATAAAGTACGTAAAGTGCAAAGTATACCTGATTCAGATTGGGTCTCATATTCCGACGATAAGCAGAATACATTGCATTTTTAACATAAATTGCTAAATAAATGACAAAAATGGTGATGCCATAAAAGATGTAAATTGTTTGTACCAAAATTGGGCATAACACTTTTCGGGCATGTTTGAAGAGATTAAACTGGAGAGTATAAATGGAAAATGAGGTAGATCTAACAAACACACCAAAAATAGACAAACAGAAGTATAGAAACACAAAGCTTTAGAGTGGTTCGGCGTTGTAGCCTACGTCCACTATAGAAAGTTTGATGTTTATTAATAACTCTCGTTGATTAAAATTGTTTGCAATAGAACACTCAAGGTACAATGAAGATTTCAGCAGAGTATCGGTGTTCCAGAGTCCAAAGTCCATTTTCTGAAGGCCTAGGACTACTATTTATAGGTGTAGGCTGAGAATATCTATCTCAAACTTTGGAATACTCCTCCTCTCACGTGGGTGGGCCTACGTGATCGATCCCCGGCCATTTAGAATCGATCCATGATCGATATGTACGTAATTCTTATCGATCCAAAACACCTCCTTTTGGGCTGAGATCGATCATGAGCATTCTTGGGATGGTATGCAAGCTCCCGTGAAAATTTGGTGGCATTTGGACTTGTAGATTTTGAGTTATGGTCGATACAAGTTTGTGTTTTCAATGTACTTCCGAGCTCGTATCGATACAACTCGTATCGATACCTTCATATCGCTTCAAGCTCGCATCGGTCAGGTGATGTGGCGCTATATTTTAGGATCGATCCACTTTTTATGCCGAGTGACCGAGCCTTCCTCTTGAACATGTTCTTGTTCGTATCGACCTAATGTGCTCCTTATTTCGTATCGATCATGGGATGCTGCTTCATATCCATAACACTTTGTTGACTTCGTATCGATGGTCAATGCCGCTTCGTATCGGTGGTCCTTACTTCGATTTGCACAGATACGAACTGATCCCTTTCATATCGATGTTTGTTTATATATTTTCGTATCGATCACCGGTCGACCGATACGAATTGCCTGGATGATGATCGATATGAATAGCTTCAAAGTCAGAATTATAGAGGTCTGATCGTTGTTGGCCACTGATGGATAAGAAGGGGACGGTGAAGGATGGATACGAACTTAACCCTTTTTTCATGGATATGAACGTGGTTGGTTTTCTTGATTTTGATCGATCAATATTTTGAACATATGAAATCCGATTGACCTGAAATTTGGAATGTTGGCTTTTATCGCTTTGCTTGTCATTTTATATTGATTGTAGCTCGATCTGGACTTAGAAAAAATTTACCAGTATCCATAGTGAACCTGTGTATAACCGATCTTCGAGACGGACTGTCCTTGGTTTCCAGTCAAGTTCTTGGTGTCACGGCCTTGCCAAAAGGCGGGATAACATTTGCCCCCCAAAGTACGTCTTGTGTGAACATGACGTGCTTTGAAAAGATGCAATCTTTAGTCTGAAAGTTCTGCCTGATTCGTTGAATAGTCGTTGTCTTTTCATCAAAAGATGTAACCTTCGGATGATTTCCGGTAATATAAATGCTGAATTGTTGACTGCCAATGATCGTACAGTGCATTGCTGTAACCGAGTGTCGAGTGTTAGCAAACTGTTGTTCACTTGTAATTGTCACCAGGTGAACATCCAATTCCTGTGAAATTTGAAAATTGAATGTTAATTCGTAACACATAAATGTATGTTAACCTGACTCCCATTAACGTTTGCACGTTCACAAGTTGTTGTCAGTTATTTTTTGTACCGAATTCCGTATCGATCCTCTCCTGAATCGATGTGAAATTCGAGTTGTAACAATGCTTGATGATCATTTTTGAATATTCCTTCATATCGATCCTCTCCTGGATCGATTTGAAAAGTTGGAAAATCTTCTTCGTATCGATGGATATGAACTTCTGTGGGCTTTAGGTTGATGGATACGAACTCGTCATTTCGTATAGATGCATCCCTAATGGTTTCGAATGGTTCAGATAAGCCCTTGCCTTGTACTTCATATTGATCGATGGATGGGTACGAATGAATGTTGCTTCAGATAGATGGCGCATGGATACGAACAGCTCTCTTCGTATCGACTGGAGAGGAAACTCATTTTAACCGGTCAAAACAACTGGGAGACGAATCGTTTCCATTCATCCTTCGTGTCCATATAAAAGCCTTTTGTACTTAGCCATTTTTTCTCACTTGCTCATTTTTTCCTCGCCTTCGTATCGTTCTGAGTTCGTGAAAAAATAGAACTACCTTCGTTTTTGTGCTACCCAACCCATTTACTGCTTAGATTAGGTAATTAGACAACAAATTAGTGTCGAAAACAACGAGACTTGAAATTAAACACCTTTCTTCTCGTATCCACGGCCGAGTTTGGTGAAGAGAAGGCCGGAGATGGTCGGAGTAAGGTTGAGGAAGGAGGGGATGGTTCCTGTGTTGTTTGAGTTGATCGGAGAAGATGAAGTGCATATGGATACGCAGAAGCTACTCGTGTCGACCTTGGACGAGGGGATGTAATTCGTATTGATATGAACACAATAGAACTACGTATCGGTCGATTAAAGCATTTCGTATTGGCAGATGATGAGCTCTCATATCGATCAACTTATGATAGCCTTCATATCGATCCAGAGAGATCGATACGAAATCCAGGGTCTAGCGATTGATGCAAGACAGAGGGAATTTTGCATCGATACGAAAAGACTTTCATGTGACCGATACGCATCATTGTTCCCTGATCAATACGAAGTATTGCTTTGATGGATACGAATCATGCCCTTGGTGGTCGATACGAATGGGGCTTCTGATAATTGATCCAGATCCAGACTTTGATGGATACGAAAGCCCTGCACTTTTGAACATTTGACTCTGACGAGCTTCTACCTTGCATAATTGGACTTAACCGTTTCACTGCATATCTGACTGCCTTTGGAAGCTCGTCGATGGAACCGTAACTTGACAAAATTTGATGAACTTTAACTTGGGTCGATCTTCGAAGTCTGAATGGCACGGTTGTGACGGTCAGCGATGACGGTCACTCTAGTTGAATTTTAAAGTCTTGTCGTTCAAACATCCTTCGAATCCTGTAGAATCTCTTAAGTAATATGTAGCACTACACTTCATAACACATTCACGCACTTCACACTAGGGGAAATACGGGTTTATTGCCGTCTAATGATGATTTTTGCTAAGTTGAATAGCCATGGAATTAGAAAGTTCGCAACCGCAGGAAGTTCAGAGTCCGCCTCTCCCTGTAATTGAGATGCCGGCTATCGCATCCGAAGTTATTGGTCCAGCTCCGGATGAGCTACCAGGAGCAGTTTTCATCACGCATCCGTAAGATTCTGTTCCTTTTAATATCTCTAAAGACATGCTGGGTAGGATTTTCATAAGGCATGGATTGTCAAGGGACGATGTCTTATTGCCAGGGGCAAAAGATAGAGCCCATACTCCCCCGGAAGGGTTCACAGCCTGCAATAGATTTTCATGCGTAGCCGGAACACTCCCCCTATTTAATCAATACATCCGGGAAGTGTTATTCTATTTAAAGATTGCCCCATCACAGCTGCACCTGAACGGGTTTGCCTTGCTGAATAGCTTATTCATCGTCTTCATGGAGCATCTCTTCCGACCCCCAACTTCAGAGGAAGTTAGATACTTGTTCAATATAAAGAGCTGAGGAGATAACCCATCTTTCACTTTCTTAGAGGTAGTTAGGAACTATCAAGTTGTGATCAGAGCCTGGACCAAGCTGAGTTATTTTAAGACCAAATGGTTCTACGTTCGATGTCCACCAGGGTTCGCTAGACGGTGGCTGGTCAGACGTAAGTGCTTCAACTTTTATGTCGGTTAACTAGATAATTAGTCGATTTCTGATCTAATATTTCTTTCAAAGCTTCGATTCCGTGACCCGAAGGTGCTCAGTTTAAAGAGATTGTCAGGGTTCTTCAAGAGGTGCCTATCGAGTGTAGAGAGATCGATGAGGTCCTCACTGATGAAAATCTGAGGGCCGTTGGGCTAATCGATAAAGATCAAAGCATCGGGCTTGAAGGATTTCTCAGGACGGTTCCAGCGAGGCAAGTAAGAAGGAGGGTTCCTGGAATCGTGATCACCAAGCGAGGTGACGATGAGAATATGCCCGCTGGAGACGAGCCCGAACCCGGGCCTTCACAAAGTCATCGACATTCAGAATGGATAAGGAAAGGCAAGGCCGCTGCCCACGAAGCTCCAAGACGCAAGTCTGTTGTAATTTTAGAGGCTCCCTCTTCACAAATAGAGAGTCCTTTTGAGGGTCTTGTAGATATCCCCATTCCAGATGATGCGTCTCTTCACCAAGATACCAGATTAGAGGGGCTTCAAAGTGCTTTAGATTTAGGAGAGCCAATCCCTTCGAGTACGGTTGCTACATCTGGTTGGTTCGAGGGTTTACACATGCACGTACACACTCCACGGCACCACACAACTAATATTTACGAACTATTCAATCTCCAGAGATAACTAACTCTGTTTCATTTTTTACTTTACAAATACAATGTCGAAGAAAGTATCCATGATCAGTAGCCTTTGTGCTGCACGCCAATCTTCCAGTTCATACCGAGAGTCCCGCAGGCACGAGTTCGATTACGATCGTCGTTACTCTAGTCAAGATAGGGATCGCTATGATAGGGAGAGAGACAGGGAAAAAGAGAGGGGGGGAAGAGAGAGGCGAGATAGGCGCGCTCCGGATCACGCTCTCCTCCACCTAGAGTTCCCTTGCCACCCTCCAGTTCTGGAGCACATACCGCTGAGACTTCGCGCCAGCCAGTGCCTCCACAAACTTCAAGGCCTGGCAAGCAGTGCCATAGGACTGGGGTGGATGTTCCTATTGTCACTACACCAACGGCTACAGAGCTTACAGGGGAGGGAGCCATCCGAATAGCTAAGCTAAAGGAAGATTTCCTAATATTTGCTTCGACGGCTTTCACTTATCCCAACCTTGAGGTTGATTCTAGAAGGGGAGGATAAAACGGTGCACGACTATGTGTATGATGCTTACAGCTAATACCGTGAATAGAAGAAAATTGCAGAAAAGGCCTCGGCGGTGGCATTCGATCGAGCGAAAACAATTGGACAGCTGCAAAAAGATCTTGCTCACAAGAATCGGATAGTTCAAGTGCTCACCAATGAGAACGACACTTTGAGGAATTCAGAGATGGAGGCCTTGAAGAAAGTTGATGAGGCTAACATTGAAGATGGAGCAGATGAGGTAAGAGCACCTAAAACTGGTCGATGATATGGGCCACAGGAATGCCACCATCACAGCTGAAAGAGACGATGCACTCAAAGAGCTTAATGAGCTTAAAGCTAAGTACACTGAGGTCGTCAAAGAAAGAGACGACGCTAATAAGGCTGCTCAGGAGGCATGTGATCAGACCGTGGAGCTTAAGGGTTAGCGGCATGCTGCAGTTCTGAAGGTCCAAGAAGCCGAAGTCGGAGCAGCGGAGTCCAGGTTAGAAGGCGATATGGAAGACCTTCTGATCACTTACAATGCCAATGTCTTGAAATACCGTTGCTTGAGTTAGTTCGACAATTACCCGACTCATTTTCATAATGCCTGGCGTCGCTTGGTGGATGATGATAAAGCTGAACACCACACTGCATCTATTGATGAGTTTGAACTGGAGAACCGGGTGTTGACCGAAGATGAGAGAAGAGTTCTCCATGAGGCCATTGTTACATTTGAAAAAGAGAAAATCGCCACTCAGCAACCGGAGGTCGGAGAGGGTTCTGGTGTTGAGCATCATGACACAAGTTCTGAAATTCTCATGCCAACCCAGCCTGAACCTACCCCTGCAGTCGATCCTCCACCTATGCCTGCTTATGATCTCGATCAACCGCAATTGTCTCTGGCTCACGAGCACATGTCCGAAGGAGTCCCGGCTCCACCCGCGAGCCAACCTGAGGAAGGTTTTCTGAACACTGCTCGAATTTATTCAAAGTTTGGAGTGTTATCATAAGAAGTCACTAATATTTTTTCTTATCTCTTTTCAATTATAGGAGCTGCACCGACCATGCCCCCTGCAACCCAAGAGCAGTATCAAGAGAAGGAAGCCATCATAACGGAGGCGACGACCACTACAGCTGCCACTTCGACCGGGGACGTTCATGTGAGCGCTTTCATCTTCAACGAACAAATGGTGGAAGAACTCCTCGGTCCTCAAAGCGATCCACTCTCTAATTTGCCTTTGGTCATGGGCGGAAGTGTGTTCACAGCCAGCTCTTCGGCCCCAACCGCCCGCATCCCTCCAGACACTCAAGCAGCTCATGATGAGGCGATAATGGCGGAGATCAGTGCCGAGATGGCAAGTGCTGCGCTGAGTAGCGGTAGTGGAGGTGGAATTGCGGGTCCTGGCCCTGCCCCTTTACGTATGGTCTCTCCGGGTGGTACAATCATCATCACTGGGGTACCCCCTGTGTCTTCTCATATAAAAAGCGCCCCCGTCCCTCCGACCACGTATTACAAAAGCGTTCCAATTTCCATGAGTTCGGAGGAGGAGACTATAATTCTTCCCCCGACCGGGGATTAGTTGGGTAAATGCAAGAGTTCGAAACGACACCACAATGGTAGCTCCAGTGAATCGACGCCGAAGGGGAAGAAGAAGAAGAAACATAAGGAGTAGGCATGTCTCTTTGTGTCCCTTTTTGGTATATAAGTAGGAATTCCTCCTTTTCTTTTAGTAGGCCATGTATAGATGCGAGTTCGTCCTTTACTAGTAGGAATTTTTGGAATAAGCTTTGTTGTACTTATTTTGTTTCCAAAGAATAGTTAAAATAAAGTCTCCTTTTGTTTTTAGCATAACTCTGAGTTTATTTGCTTAAGTGTTTCAGCACTTGAATTTTTATTCAATACACTTGTGAAGCTTTAATCTCTGGATCGGACTTGTGTTCGGTTGTTAAGTCCCGGAGTCATGGCTTTGGGCCATAACCAAATATTAAGTCAATTCCTAATGTTGTACTGTCTCGATCAGTATCTGGTGCTGGAGTTATGCCCTCAGTCATGGGGTTGAATTGAAGTGGTCGGATGACGATTGCTTTTCACCTTCGACACTTTTAATTTGACTCAGTCGGAACTGAGTTATAGAGAGATGAGTGTGGGTGGTCGGATTGCACTCGCCCATTTATCGATAATCGCATCCACACTCTGGGGATCGAATCGGTGTGCTGGCGATCGGTCACGCCTGGTTGACGTTTAAAGTTATGTCCATGCTCCGAGGACTTAAGTTGTTTTATGGGCGATCGGTCACACCCGTTTTAATAATCGGAACTGCGTCCACACTCTGGGGACTTAGGTTGATTTGTGGGTAGTCAGTCACTCCCAACTTGTGTTTATACTCCAGTTCGTGCTCTGGGGACTTAGAGTTAGTTGTGGGTGGTCGATCACACCCAATTAATGTTTATACTCCAGTTCACGCTCTAGGAATCTGGAGTTAGTTAACAAACGGCCAATCACATTTGTTTTGGGTTTTGAGAACTCGTTTGCACTTTGGGAATGATAAACTGATCAGGATCATGGATGGTCGGGTCATATCCACCCTGAGTAAAAAAGTGAAGTCGTAGATGGACGGATCCATCCTCCTCGAGCCTGTGAATATGAAAGGCGAGGTCGTTAGACGGACGGATCCAACCTCCTCGAGCTTAGATTACACATGGGCAAAGTCGTGGGTGGATAGATCCACCCTCCTCGAACCCACGTTTGTAAGTTTATACTCCAGCTCGCACTCTGGGAGCTGGAGTTAGTTAGAGGATTATCGTGTATCAATCCTTTTTGGCTTCAGTGTGATTGCTTGCCCCCGAGCTTGGGTTTCACTTAGTGAGTGACTGGTTGTATCACAATCACTCCCTATTTGAATAAGTCCCACCATGGGATGGAACTTAGCTCTTCGTGCATTGTGATGGTCGCATGACGCATTTCAAGAATCACTTCTTTAGCTCGAAGAGATTGCATTTTATTGCTGAAATAAGAAAGTACGACAAAGTCATTTGCCTTATTGCAAGTTCAAATTTTGAAATGCATAAACAAATTGCAAATGAAAAGCAGACTAAATGAATAAACAAAGCCTGTTATGTGTAGTAGCGATGGAGACTCTCGCTGTTCCAAGCTCTCGGCGAAGTGAGACCATCAACAGTCGATAATTTGAATGTGCTGTCTCCAAGTCTCTGTTCGATAACATACGGTCGTTCCCATGTTGGCTTTATATGCGAAGGGATCAGATAAATCCTCTTGAGCACGAAACCGCTAAGCTCAAACATTCGGGGTCGGACCTTAGCATTGTATAATCGAGCGACCCGACTTCGGTGCACGACTACCCTTAATTCAGCCTCTTCACGCTTCTCATCTAATAAGTCCATAGATTCGGCAAGCAATATGGCATTTGTCTTCGGATCATAGTAAGTCACATGATGAGAAGGTACTTCTTACTCGACCGGAATGACGGCTTCTGAGCTGTAGGAAAGTGAAAATGGAGTGTGGCCGGTTGCAGACTTGTGGGTAGTTCGGTACTCCCATAGGGCCATGGGAAGTTCATCGACCCATCTACCTCCGGCCTTTTCCAGTCGCTTCTTCAGAATAGATTTGATAACTTTATTAACAGCTTCGACCTGTCCATTTGCTTGAGGGTGAGCAACTGCTGAGAACTTCTTCTGAATGTGGAAACGTTGACAGAATTTCTTGAACTCGGCGCTGTCGAATTGGGCTCTATTGTTGGTGATAACCGGTGCTGGCCAGTTTTGCCAGACAATTGGCCTTCTGGTTATGCTCTCGGGGTATGCAATAGATGGCATTGTAGTCGAACTGATTCAACACTTCTTGGACCCGAGTGAGAAAAGCAGCCAACCTTCGGTCTCTAGCTTGGTATTCTCCCCAAACCTGGCATACGACCAATTGCAAATCACAGTAAATCTCCACAGCGATAATTTTCAAGTCTCTGGCGAGTCTGAGTCCGGCAAGTAGAGCTTCATATTCGGCCTCGTTATTAGTTGCACGGAAATCAAACTTCAAGGCATAGCATATGGATCGACCTTCTGGGGTTTGAAGTACAACTCCAACGCCTGAGCAACGGTCATTTGATGCACCATCGGTATAAAGTTTCCATATGTATTTAAGAGTTTCATTGGTTTCGGGCAAGTCCTCTGGTATAGTAAATTCAGCGATGAAGTCCACCAGAACTTGTCCTTAGATGGCTCGTCTTGGTGTATAAGCAATATCAAACTGACTCAACTCGATGTTCCAGTTTAGCAACCTATCGGACGTCTCAGGCCGCGTAAGGACCTGTCATAACGGCTGGTCGGTGTAGACTGTGATAGGATGAGCCTGAAAGTAGGGACAGAGCTTTCTTGAGGCAATGACGAGACAGTAGGCCAGCTTTTCCAACTTCGGATAGTTTCTCTCTGCTCCAATCAATCATTTGCTAACGTAATAGACCGGTCATTGTATCCGATCCTCCTCCCGAATTAATGCAGCACTGATTGCATTCTCTGACACTACCAGATAGATATATAGTCTCTTATGATCAATCGGCTTTGACAGAATAGGTGGCATTGCCAGATGCTGAACTAGTGCTCGGAATACGCCTTCACACTCCCCAGTCCATTAAAAGTTCCGCTTTCCTTTCCTGATCAGATCGAAGAAGGGAATGCACTTGTCGGTGGATTTGGAAATGAATCTGCTCAACGCTGCTACCTTCCCGTCGAGGCTCTGTACTTGCTTTATAGTTCTTGGAGTCTCGAGATTTTGAATCGCCCAGATTTTCTTGGGATTGGCTTCAATTCCTCGAGCATTGACAATGAATCCAAGGAACTTTCCGGATGCGACTCCGAAGTGACACTTCAACGGGTTGAGCTTCATTCGGTACTCTCGGAGGATGTTGAACATTGTTTCCAGGTCTTTGACATGATTGATGGAGAGTCTCGACTTTACAAGCATATCGTCCATGTACACCTGTATAATTTTCCCGATCTAGTTGGCAAACATTCGATTGACAAGTCTTTGATAGGTCGCCCCAGCTTTCTTAAGTCCAAACGGCATCACTTTATAGCAATAGAGTCCCAAATTGATGACAAAGCTGGTATGCTCCTGATTGGGTAGATGCATCGGTATCTGATTGTAGTCGGAATACGCATCCATAAAAGACGAGCTCGTGTCCGGCCGTTGAATCTACAAGCTGATCAATTCTAGGAAGTGGAAAGATGTCTTTAGGGCATGCTTTATTTAGGTCCGAGTAGTCCACACAAGTTCTCCATTTCCCGTTAGATTTTCTGACAAGCACTGGGTTGGATACCCATTCTGGATATAATGCATCTCGAATAAACCTGTTTGACTTGAGTTTATCCACCTCTTCCTTAAGGGCGACAGATATCTCTAGATCCATACCGCGCCTCTTCTGCTTGACCGGGACATTCCGTGGGTCCATGTTCAATGTATGGCTCATGTTGTTCGGCGAGATCTCATACATATCTGAGTGCGTCCAAGCAAACACATCAAGGTTTGCCCGGAGAAATTCAACCAATTCCTCTTTCATCTGTTGGCTTAGCCGAGACCCAATCTTTATCATTCTGGAGTCATCATCATCATTGATCGGGACATCGATCGTCAGCTCTGCCGGGGAAGCCTGACTGTCTTTGACTTCCTCCTTATTGTCGTCATCTCGTGGATCAAGATCTTTCAGGAACTGGTTGGGGCGCCCGGGCCTAGGCCCAGGCGTTAGCTGTCAATTGTCGGTAAAACGGACGCAGAGAGATTCCTCTACGTCCTTGCCCTTCTCTTTCTACTGCGCCTCCCGCACCTCAGCAACATAATAGACGCGTACAGCCGCCTATCGCCTGAACAACTCCAACCCCCTTGTCAGAGGGGAATTTCAAAGTTAAGCACCAAGGGGCAATAGCTACCCTAAATTCAGCTAGGGTCGGTTGGCCCAAGAAAGCATTATACGGTGAATTAATATCCAACACAATGAGCTGTAACATCCGGACTCTCCGGTGCTCTCCAATTCACAACTCCACTGGTAATTCCACCGTCTCAGTGGGCATAGTTGCACTTCCATTGAAGCCATGTATACGAGACTGACATGGCTTCAAGTCCTTTGCTTCCATATTCATTTGATCATACACTCGCTTGAAAAGAATATTCACGGAGCTTCCACTGTCCACTAAGATCCTCTTCATCCAAGCAGGACCTATCTGAGCTGATATGACTAGTGGATAAATGGTGGGGGCTTTGACTCTATCAGCATCCATGTCTCAGAAAACGATGTCGTCTGTCATAGTTTTTTGTTGTTTAGCTGGAGCCCTATCGTCTAAATTACTGCAACATTCAAAGCTCACATGCCTAACCGAGCTGGCATACGAATACATTTCCTTCCAGCTCCGATCAGCTGGATGAGGACCACCACTAATTGTGTTAATAACTAACCTGCCGTCGGTACGCACGGGTTCCTCCGGTCTAATCTGATTCTGTACTTGATTTTGATTTGATAGGCCCACACCTCCAGCCTGCAGCGCTCGAACGAACTGTTCCAACTTCCTTTCTCGGATATACTTCTCAATAATGTCCTGTAAATGGCGACATTCATTGGTGTTGTGACCATAGCAATCATGGAATCAACAGAATTTCCCAGATTGAATCTGCTTTTCGGACGACTGCTTCGGAGCAGGCTTCTTATATTGGCCAGTGTTACAGGTCAGCAAGTACACATTCTCCAAGGATGTATTCAAAGGGGTATAGGTGTCAAACATGGGAGCTCTGCGTCGCGGTCCGCAATTTTGATCCCGCTTCTTACCCTGACTTCCATTGCCTTTCTGCTGATTTTTCTTATTCTGTATATTTAACTGCACTTTATCGGAACTCTCACCAGTTTGCTTCACAGCGACGTTACTTTGAATGCCTTCCACACTGGGCCCTGCGTCATCCTTCTTCTTGGATTGTTTAACATCTTATCTTCTTAAGAACTTGGCTGCCTTAGAGTAGAAACGGTCTAGCGACACGAGGGGTTTTCCAGCCAACCAGTTGCCAAATTCAGAATTAAGATCGATTCCTTTAGTCAGCGCCATCAATATGGAATTATCATTAAGGTTACTAATCTCCGCCCAAGCGGCATGGAATCTTTCTAGATAACGTCTGAGCATCTCTCCCAGAGCCCGAGTGATGCTGGATAAGGTGTTAACATCCTTAGGTCTTGTGACGTGCATACGAAACTATTCGACAAATTTCGTAGCTAACTGATCAAAGCATGAAACGGATCGAGGTGGTAGGCAAGTAAACCATATGGTTGCAATACCCCTGAGGGAGATAGGAAAGCTTCTGCATTTGTCGGCTTGTGCGGCATTCATACTTTAAGATGTGTTGGTTAAGGTCTGAACTCCCTTCATAAACAGGTAAAGTTGGCATTCTGAATTGGTGAGGCGGTTCAGCATAAAGGATGTCATTAGTGAAGGGTGTATGACTTTGGGAGATTCCCTAGTCGTCATTGGAGAGGCCCTGTCTTTCACGAATCATTTGACGAATCATGGTGGGATGTCTAGCATCTAGACATTCTGAGCATGCTGGGCCAAGGTGTGGTCGGGTTCCATAATGCGAGGATGGGTCGGGCGCGGTCGACGGTCCATAGCTTACCTCCTTGGCTCCAGGTCTTCGGGCATATAAGGTTCAGGAGTATGATCGTGTTGATGAAGGTTCGGATCTGTTCGGTCTCAAATGTCAGCTTCCAGGTCGACGACGGCAGCAGCATCACGGTTATCAGTAATGTGATAAGGAATTGTCCCTCCTCAGGAGGAGGGTCCTGCCTGGTGGCTCACAGATGGACCAGGTCCCGCTTGTCCAAGATTCAGAGTGCGCTGATGCCCGGGAGCTTGCGTGAAGCTTCCATCTAGTTGTGGATGTGTGGATCTATGATGGTAATCAGAGGAATCTGAGCTCGCAGTGGATGAGTAGGATGATTGATCCCTCCTGGATCTCCTTCGTCTTTCCTGATTCAGTCAGTTGGTTAACTCCGTGTTGGCACGAATCTACTGGGTAAGCTGCTGGCGGCTTTGGGTCCGTTCTTGCATCAACATCTGGAACTCCTCCCTGGTGATAAGGCCTTGTGGATCTGAAGGTCCAGCTGAGTTCTGGCCTGTGGCGGGTAGCTGCGTAGGGTTCTGTCTATCTCTCCCTTCCTGATCTGCAGCAGTTGAGGCAGTCCTTGTAGTAACCATGGTGAATGATGTAGTTCTCTCCTAGATTTGACGCAATCTGAATAGGATGGAAGAACTACTGGATGTGAGATCTGGATCTTCTCCTTAGATTCTTCCAATCCAACGACGGTAGTAGATCCAAAGAGCAAGAGAAAAGCTGGGTTTTCTCAGTGAAATCACCAAAGTGTTTGTACCAAAATTAGGCACAACACTCTTCGGGCATGTTTGAAGAGATTAAAGTGAAGAATATAAATGGAAAATGACATAGATCTAACAAACACACCAAAACCAGACAAACAGAAGTATAAATACACAGAGATTTAGAGTGGTTTGGCGTTGTAGCCTATGTCCACTATAGAAAGTTTGCTGTTTATTAATAACTCTTGCTGATTACAATTGTTTGCAACAGAACACTCAAGGTACAATGAAGATTTCGGCAGAGTATTGGTGTTCCAGAGTCCAAAGTCCATTTTCTGAAGGCCTAGGACTGCTATTTATAGGTGTAGGCTGAGAATATCTATCTCAAACTTCGGAAGACTCCTTCTCTCACGTGGGTGGGCCTACGTGATCGATCCCTGGCCATTTGGAATCGATCCATGATCGATACGTACACAATTTGTATTGATCCAAAACACCTCCTTTTAGGCTGAGATCGATCATGAGCATTCTTGGGATGGTATGCAAGCTCCTATGAAAATTTGGTAGCGTTTGGACTTATAGATTTTGAGTTATGATCGATACAAGTTTGTGTTTTCAATGTACTGCCGAGCTCATATCGATACCTTCGTATCGCTTCAAGCTCACATCGGTTAGGTGACGTGGCGCTATATTCTAGGATCGATCCACTTTTTATGTCGAGTGACCGAGCCTTCCTCTTGAACATGTTCTCGTTCGTATCGACCTGATGTGCTCCTTATTTCGTATCGATCATGGGATGCTGCTTTGTATCCATAGCACTTGGTTGACTTTGTATCGATGGTCAATGCCGCTTCGTATCTATGGTCCTTACTTCGATTTGCACAGATACGAATTGATCCCTTTCGTATCGATCACCGGTCGATCGATACGAATTGCCTGGATGATGATCGATATGAACAGGTTCAAAGCCAGAATTGTGTAGGTCTGATCGTTGTTGGCCACTGATGTATACGAAGGGGACGGTGAAGGATGGATACGAACTTAACCCTTTTTTCATGGATACAAACGCGGTTGGTTTTCATAATTTTGATCGATCAATATCTTGAGCATATGAACTCCAATTGAGTTGAAATTTGGAACGTTGGCTTTTATAGCTTTGCTTGTCATTTCATATCAATTGTAGCTTGATTTGGACTCGGACAAAATTTACCAGTATCCATAGTGAACCTGTGTATAACCGATCTTCGGGACGGACTGTCCTTGGTTTCCAGTCAAGTTCTTGGTGTCACGGCCTTGCCAAAAGGCGGGATAACATAAATAACGATAAACAGATTCAGTTTTATAAATGACATAAATTACATAACTAGCAAAATAAATCTCATCAATTACATCAATTTCGTAATACACAAAGAATCAACATAGTTACATCAATTGCATAATTACATCAATTGCATAATCTCATCAATACATCAATTGCATAATTACGTAACTACCAAAATAAGCTCATCATTTACATATATCATCATCATCTTCTGATTCATATTCGGCCTCATATTCTACGTTATTTTCCTCCATACTCTCGAACGCTTCTACCAAAACGTTTGATTCGTCGTTCAGAGGTCCAAAATCCATACGATCGTCTGTAATTATTATTTTGTTGCTTTGCTCAAGATCTGCCTGGTAAGCTTGTTCGTCTGGAATATTCCCATCAAACGTAAATATGGCCTTTGTTTTAAAAACAGACGACCAATCTGCTTTATCTCTTTTCAGAGACGGATAAGGAGCGTAATAAACTTGCAATGCTTGTTTGGCTAGTACAAAAGGACCGTACTTGTGATAATGCGATGTGTGCTTTATTTCAATAAGGTTATAATCCTTGTGCACATTAATTACAGAACCTGGAACATTGCTAAACCAATTGCATCTAAACAGAAACACCTCCTCCGTGGGTTGTGAGAAATATGTCAGTTGCAAAATTTGTGTTAAAACGCCATAAAAATCATTTATGTGATTTTCTGGATCATCACTACCTTTAACAAATACACCTGTATTATTAGTTAATTTTACTGCACTGTATTCTTTGATGTTAAATTTATATCCATTGACGAAATATATTAGATATGCCTTGACATTTATTTTTGGTCCCAACGCAAGATGTTTCAAACCTTCGTCAACCACATAATTTGTCGTTTCATAAACGTACTTTGAAAACCAATCATAAAATTCTTTACTGAGATCTCCGTGCGAATGCTCACTTTCATAAATACTGTATATATGAATAAAATATTACATTAAATTCTACATGTGCATGCATTATGGAAATGAATAAATCATAAATTATTATTTCAGATTACCTAATCAATGGTGTAACCTCAGTACAATTTAGAAGAATATAAGTGTGTGCTACATGAAGCTCTCTATCGTCTAGCCATACTACCACACATTTCCCAATATGTCGACCATGTTGTCTAAAAATAGATAACATTGTTTGAGAGGACTCTTGTTCGTCGCCTTCGTCATTACGAGGAACACTTTCAAATGATATGTTCACATGGTTACTGGAATAGTGAGAGAAAAAGAACAAAGCTTCTTCTTCGATGTAAGATTTACATATCGAACCTTCAACTCGTGCTTTTTGCCTCACTTTTTTCTTCAGATGATTCAAGTATTTATGCAAAATTAATTTACATTAACTTTAACTAACAAATGTAATTAAATTAATAGGTAACATATTACATACCTCTCAAATGGATACATCCATCCATATTGCACAGGACCTCGAAGTCGTGCTTCAAATGGGAGATGAATAGGTAAATGTTCCATTACATTAAAAAAACCTGGCGGAAATATTTTCCTCAATTTGCATAGCAATGTAGGAATATCTACTTCAAGTTTACGTAAACGTTGCAATTTTAAAGTAGTCGAACAAAGCTCTTTGTAAAACAGACTAAGCTCCGTTACTACCTTTTAAACTTTTAACGACAATAGTTCTTTGAATAGAACGGGTAATAAATTTTCCATCATTATGTGATAGTCATGGCTTTTCATTCCGCTCAATCTACCGTTTTTAAAGTCAACACATCTACGAAGATTTGATGAAATGCCATCAGGAAATCTTAACCCTTCCACCCATTTAAACACAACTTTAACTTGATTATTATCTAACTCATAACATGTTTTGGGTTTTTTTACTATCATTTGGTTTCATATAAAGCTCAGGACGTTTGCATAATTCTTGTATATCGCGCTTGATTTCAAATCGTCCTTTGTCTTCCTTTTGACATTTAAAATTGTGTTAAAAACATTGTCAAAGACATTTTTCTCATTGTGCATCACATCAATATTATGACAAAGCAGAAGATGTTTCCAATAAGGCAACTCCCAAAAATATACTCTGTTTTTACCAATTATGAATAGTCGATTTGCCTTCAATTTCTATTTGCACTCAAGTTTCATATATCTTTGGATAGTCCCTTACAAGTTCGTATATGTCTTCGCTTGACCATATCGTTGGTGGTTGTCTGGTTTCTACTCTATTAGCTAAAAAGTTTTTCTTATCTCCTCTGAAGGAATGATTGACATGGAGAAAACATCGATGGCAGTCAAACCATGAAATTTTCTTACCATTCGGTAAATAAAACGCTCGTGTTTCTTCCATACAACATGGACACGCTAGACGACTGGATGTACTCCATCCTAAAAGCATTGCATATGCAGGAAAATCACTTATAGTCCACAACAAAGAAGCAAACATATGAATTTTTTTTCTTTGAAACATCGTATGTTTCTACTCCTTCAGTCCATAGTGTTTTTAACTCCTCAATCAATGGTTGTAAATAAACATCGATTCCTTCTGTCGGATCGTCGGGGCCAGGAACGACAATAGTAAGAAACATATATTGCGTTTTCATACACATCCATAGAGGTAAATTATAAGGTGTGATGATAATGGGCCAAGATGAATATTTAGCACCAAATTGATAAAATGGTGAAAAATCATCCATACATAATCCAAGTCTAACATTACGACTCTCCGTTGCAAAATTGGGATAAGTTTTGTCGAAATGCTTCCATGCTTCTCCATCGGCTAGATGTGTCAACGTACTCTCTTCCTCCGTTCTCACACTATGCCATCTCATGAGATGCAGTTACAGAAGATGCGTATAATCTTTGAGGCCTAGGAGTGATGGGTAAGTAATGCATACGCTTGTATGGAACTTCATTTCCCCTCTTTTTTCTTAGTTGTATCTTTCCTGATTACATATTTTATAATTCCTAAGATTTATGTCTTCTTTCCAAAACAACATGCAGCCATTTAAACATGTATCTATTTTCTGATAAGGTAAACCAAAAGCCGACATAAGTTTTTTAACTTCATAGTAATTTTCGCACATTAAATTATCGAGCGACATATGTCTTTTTGTAGCTTGTACAATGACTGTAAATCTAGCTTCGGTGATGTTGTATTTTGACTTCATCGCAATGTATTATGCGGTTACTGATAGCTGGGTGCCGCTTTTACAACCATCCCAAAGAGGTTTCTTAGCAGCATCCAGTAAATCATAAATTTTTTTTGCTTCAATATTTGGTTCTTCAACATTTTCATCATCGTCGTCAACTTCAACCGTAGGAAACATTGATCGTGCTGCATCTTCAACCATATTTTCTATACGGTTCATCGTAACAATTTCATTACCAGCAATGTCTAATTCAGACTCTGCAGAAGTATTTGCTACAACTTCTCTATGACGATCCCAACATAATACTCCGGCATGAAACTGTTTTTGCACAAATAGATTTCACAATATCGAGTAATAAATACTTCAAATTTCTACACCCACTACACATATAACGAATTTCTGCATCGTTTCCGTTATTACTTAAAGCAAATTAAACAAATACGTTTATACCATTATAAATATATTCTTTTGTTGAGCCTCTCAACCCCCTTCTTTGATACATCCATCTCCTCCGATCAACAAAATAATCGATCATTTTTCCTATTTGAAAAAATATGTCACAAATTCAAAAATAAATACTGGTCATATGTTCCATTACATTTTATATTTCAATGTATCGATACAAAAACTTATACGTGTCAATTTTACCCCACTTAAGAATACAATATAAACTGTTGGTTTATAGTTATCTTTTTTTCTGGTCAGTCATCCTACTTCCCATTACAAACACAGTAAACACTTACATTTCGTACATTATTTCATTTTAAATGGTTCAACAAAATTTCGGCAGCACTTTCCTTTTTTTCCTGCATTGTACACAAATGCATGTACGCAGGAAACAAAAAAGAAAAGTGATGGTGAAATTTTGTGAACCGTTTGAAATGAAATAATGTACAAAATGTAATTGTTTAGTGTGTTTATAACTTGTCCAATACAGGGATAAATCCAACAAGCATTGTAGCAGATGAATATAAATGGTCGTTTTGTGACAAAAACGATTATTTATATAACGATCATGTACAACACCTGTCAGACGGGGCCAAAAACTCTCTAAGGGATGTAAAAAAAAGTATTTTATAAAAAAGAATATATATATTTACTCATTTTATACATTTCAAAAAATATCAATTTAGCACATTTGTTCCGCGTATTTCATCGAATAAGGCTGCTTTAGTATTGTTGTCATTTTCCAATACAGTCAAATTTCTTTTAGACTCGTGCATTCATTATTGTTGCACAAGTCAAGATGTTATACGACTCATGTCTTATTCCAATTAACACAATACAATGGTAGAAATAACGCATATACAATGGTTTACATATACACACACGATCATAAATTATACATACTTTTTACAATTTCACGATAACATATGAAATAGGTATACCATGGGATGCTATAAACCATTATTACGCTATTGGAAACAATTGCAATCACTAATTAGCCCGAATTTAACAACTTATGCAAAGCTAGATTTGGGGTAAAAAATAGATATTTGACAAAAATAAGAGATTATACCTGAGTTAGAGAGCAATAGACATTGATTACGCAGCCGAGGAGGATCCGAAAGCTCGAAATTGGTGATTGGAAGCTTGGGGGAGAGATTTTGGGATTTTGTGTTAAAAATTTTTGTGCTGCAAATGAGGAAGATGAAGGCTCGGCTGAGCCCTATAATTCGTGAATTTCCGACGACTTTTGCCGTCTACCGTCTGCCGACGGTCTGTCGGAAATTGACCATCGGAAGCCGTCGCTTGATGTTGTCAGAATAATTGCGTTTTCTAGTAGTGTATGAAAATATTTTATATATATCTTATATTTAAACTAAGTGAGCAAGTTTAAATGTTTATAAGCCTAAATTTTTAAGGTATATCGCAATATTTTATTCCTCTTCAAGACGAATACCAAAAACTTAAAGGTTTTGTTTATAATCAATTTTGTTTTTATACTTAGCTTGAAGTTTATAAGTCTTTCGAATTTAAGTGTTTTATACTTAACTTGAAACTACTTTCTAAACACTTATGAAACAGTTATGAAGTAGTTATAAATAGTTATGAAGTAATTATGATGAATTATTTTATAGAATGTTATAAACCTAAGTACTTTTTTAAGAAATGATTCATTAATGATTTTAACATTGAATGGAAAATAATTTTTTGTGAAAGTAAATAAATATCAATTAATATGAGATGGTTTCTTCTGTTATATGTAATTGTTATGATTTGGTTGCATGTAGCTTTTACATCCCTAAAGTTGCACGTAGAATTACATCATTACTATTAGTCGCATCACATTGCCTTGTTGCATATGGTTGTTGTATTGTTATGTTGCTTGTGCTTATGATAGAGATAGCTAGTGTGTTGTTCTTTTATCATATTTAACCCTCTTTTGGGTTATGTGAGTAAAATTCAAGTATATTGAAGAAAGACTAATTTGAGGATTATGATTTCATAAGTAAAGTTTTGTTGCTCGACAAAAAGGTACATGTTTATATTGTTGGTTGGTTGATGATTTTCTACCCTTAATGTAGGGAGCCACTTAGCTTTTGTTTTCTTTTTATTGGTTTGGGTCTATAAAGGCAGTTTGTATTTTTTCTGACTTAGCAGCACAAAGGAGGTGCTGCCGAAATTTTTCAAAATTTTAGGAGTTAGAAAATTTTTGCAAAATAATAAAACTAAGTTTAAATGTTTACAAGTTGATTATTTTGGGGAAAAACATATCAAAATGTTAGATAATTTCTTCGTTCCTTTTTGAGGATGAAAATTTTTGAGTAGGGGAGAGTGTAACGATCCGTAGTTTTTAACCATTTAAAAATATTTAATTTAATATGATTGTTGAATAAAAATGGTTAGAAATAATAAATTCATGATTGTATAAATGAAAAATATATAAAATGTGAGTTATGGACTTAAATTGAATTCTACAACATAACAATACACTTACCTCTCTGATTTAGATGTTCCTTTTACTGAAGAGGAAATCCGTAAAGCCATCAATGATTTGCCAGGCGATAAATCTCCGGGGCCGGATGGATTTCCAATTTTCTTCTATACAACTTTTTGGGATGTTTTAAAAGTAGATTCAATTAACATGTTTAATGACTTTTATAATGACAAATTACAATTGGGTAGATTTAATTTTGCGAATGTTATTTTATTACACAAAAAAGTAGGTGCTAATAATCTAAAAGATTTTAGGCCTATCTCTTTAATCAACTGTTCAGTTAAAATTTTCTCAAAAGTCTTAGCTAATAGACTTAGTTCTAAAATGAATGATCTAATAGATTGTTCACAATCTGCTTTCATTAAAGGGAGAAATTTCACCGATGGTGTTGCAGTCGTTCAAGAATACATTAATCACTGCTGTAAGAACAATATTACTTGTGCCATTTTAAAATTAGACTTTGCAAAAGCCTTTGATTCAATAGATTGGGATTTTCTAGTTGATATTTTTCATGCTAGAGGTTTTAGTTCTAGATGGATTAGCTGGATCATGAATTTACTTAAAACTGGCAACTCTAGTATTATGGTTAATGGTATTTTGAGAAATAAAATTCAATCTAAGAGAGGACTAAGGCAAGGGGATCCTTTATCCCCTCTTTTGTTTAACTTAGTCGCAGATGTCTTTGCTAAGATAATTAAAAAAGCAGTTGATAATGGATCTTTGGGTTATATAGGTAATGATATATCGCGTAATGGTATATCAGTCCTTCAATTTGCAAATGATACTTTGCTTTTTTCTTCTCATCTCCCTCGTCACATTATCACTCTTAAGTTTATTTTATATAGTTTTGAACTTTTATCAGGTTTAAAAATAAATTTTGATAAAAGTTCGGTCTTACTTTTAAATGATTTTGATAAAGTTGAAAATTTAGTTGCCAAAACGCTAAATTGTAAAACTATGAGTTTTCCATTTGATTATCTTGGTTTTGTGATTAGGCCTACTAAGTTAAAACATGATGATTGGTTTATTATTATAGATAAAATTAAACATAGGATTTCTAATTGGAATGGTAGACTTTTATCTAGAGCAGGTAGACTTGTTTTGATTAATTCTGTGTTATTAGCTCTTCCGATCTATTGGATGTCAATGCATCTTTTCCCTAATTGGGTGATTGATAAAATAGATAAAATTCGAAGAGATTTTTTATGGAATGGTGATCACTCTAATAGCTGCATTAAAAGTTTAGTAAATTGGGATACTGTTTGTAAATCCAAAAAGGATGGAGGTTTAGGAGTTATTAATTTGCGTAATATGAATTTATCCCTTCTAGGTAAATGGTTATGGAAGTTTAAAGATATTAATGATAATGCCACTTGGAAAGAAATTATTTCTAAATATTATTATAATGGTAGTAATAATCTTTACCAAATTAGCCCATCGGTTTCTTATAAACTTTCTTATTTTTGGAAATCCATTTTAAAATGTAATGAGATTTTTAATTTAGGCATTAATATTATAGTTCACTCTGGTAATAATACCTCCTTTTGGCATGATAGTTGGATTTCCGCCATTCCTCTTAAGATTGAGTTTAGAGAGTTATATGATATTTGTAACTTTAAATATGCATTTATTTCAGATGTTTTTTCTTCTGATAATGAACCTCCTTGGATTTTTAGTTTTAGCAGAATTCTAGAAGGTCCTACTCTTAGGCAGTTTAATTTGCTCATCGCTAGATTAAATCTCTATAATATTGATAATGATAATGATTTTATTAGTTGGGAATGGGATAAAAGTAAGAAATTTTCTTCTAATTCTTTCTATAGATTTATTAATTTTTCGGGTGTAACTTATAATTATTTTAAATTTATTTGGAAATCAAATGCTCCTCCTAAATCTAAAATCCATATGTGGCTAATTATGCATGGAAAATTAAATACTATAGAATACTTAAAAAGAAAAAAATATTCACATTGATAATAATTGTTATTTTTGTAATAGACATTTGGAGGATATTAAGCATATTTACTTTGACTGTATGGATACTCATTTTATTCTTATGCACACTCTTAATATATTTTTTGACTTTAATATTAATTGTAGAATTTCTGATTGTTTTTTCTATTGGAACACTTTTAGATTTAAGTTTAATAAGGATAATCGATATTTGCTTGATACTTTATTCTCTATATCCTGTTGGTACATTTGGTTTGAAAGAAATCAACGTGTTTTTAATAATAATAAAAACCATTTCAATAAATTGATTTATTTAATTTCGTCCTTTTGCTTTAATTGGATCTCTAATCCTAAATATAAACTAGCCAAAAACTATCTTTTTAAGGAATATCTTAACAAAGTTAGTAATAATATTAATACTTTTAAACAACACAATAATATTTTTGAGTCTAACAATAATAGTATTAGTTTCTTTTCAAATTTAAATGACTATCCCTCGGTGCTTCATAACTTGCTTTTAATTGATGGTCTACAAAGATAGTTATAGAATCGTCTTAATTTTTGAATTTGTTTTCTTTTATTTTTGATTTCACTTTGTTTATTTTCTTCAGTCTGGACCATATTTCCATTTCACTTTAAATCTGTTTGTTTTTGTTCTAGATTATTTTTCTCTATTATATCTTATTATGTTTTATTTACACATATATGTATATAAATTCTACTTATATACATATATGAGTTTTATTCTAACTTTTGTCTTAGTTTTGTCTCAGGTTTGGGTTAGATAGGATGTTTGTGTCTATATTCATGTGTTCAGGTCAGCTTTTTCCAGATTTGCTGATTGAGGATGGAGATACTTCCAGCTTTATCAGAGTTCTCATAGTGGTTTTTCCTTACTGGATCATCAGCTAAGGCAGCTTCATAGATTTTTCTTTTGACTGAGCTGGCTTCCAGTACCTTTGACCTCTTAGAGTGGCTTCTGATGATACTCAGCATTTCTAGGTATCTCTAACACCTTACTATCGGGCGGTGGCCATGCCAGAGCTCAATTTTGGGGTGTAATGGGCGGTGGCTTTGCTGGAGCTCATTTTAGGGGTATCTATCAGACATGTTTCCTTTATTTTGTTTTTGTCACCTACCAGGCATGTTGGCAGCACCTTGTTATGTTTTATATATAGTATCATGTGTGCTCTCCTCTTTTACTAGAGGATCACACATTTTTCTCAAAACAAATGTTGAATTTAAATAAAGAATTGAATGCATGTTTAATAAATGTAAAACATAGTTTTATTTATTTAAATTGTATTTTAAAGTAAGTTTGATTTCAAATAATAAGAAAAACATTTATTTGGTAAGTAAAGTATAATTCTTGTTATATGCAATGATGATTATAAATATGTTCGAATTACTATGAAAAGAAAACGATTGTTTTATTTTTGGAATTCATTTAAAATCTAATATTGCAAATTAATAGGTTAATTGGAACATAAATTAATTAGTTTTATAATCTGAAAATATTTCAGTTTCAATTTGATTAGAAACCGGTTTAATATTTAATTTGTGTAAATATTCAAACTTAATGACCAAAGGGTTAACTTCCGTAGTCGATGAAATTAGGTCTTGTAACTAGTTCCATTGAGTCCGGAATAAGGGTATTTGGCTAGGAACGTCGGTGAGCACGTATCAACTAGGGTCCATAATTTTAAGGACAAATTGTTAGCTAGTTAAATCTATAAAACGACCGTATCTCTCTCATTCGAAAATAATAAAAAAACGAAACCCTCCATCTAACGATCGTCATCGATCGGCGCCGCTAGAGGTCGATTTATGCGATGGTCCCAACATGAAAGTTGTTTGTCTTGGTGAGTATGTACGGTTGGATCGTGGTGCGATGGCATGAGGCATTGTGGATCTGGGGTTGAACTTCATGACTTTTGTTCGGTTTTCGAGCGTCGTCGTCGATCGTTAGGCGATGGGACTCGAAGAGAAGATGGAGAGGATGATCGGGGCATCACGATAACAGAGTTTGGTGACCTATCGTCGACCAAGGCGGTTGCAGTTTGAAGATGAACGACATGGGTTGTTTGGGGTTGTTTTGATCTCGTTTGCGAGCTATCGGCGACAGGGCTAGCGGCGTGGAGGAGCTGGAAGTAGCAGTGACCCACTGCAGGCGGGCAACGGCTTCCTGCGGCGGCGGTGCTTAGGCGCGATGGAAGGCGGAGCGACGAGAAGAGCATGCGACTTGGAAATGAACGTGCTTAGCGGCTAACCTTGGTTTAGGCAGTAATTAAGCTCCATCATTAATTAGTTAAATTGTTTGTTAATTAAATTAAATTTTAATTTTAATTAATTAACTTTTACGTACGAGGTCGGATTTGAATGCCATCTGTTGCATTGGATTCGTATCGGCGTTATCTCGTCGTAGAGTTAGATTCGTTATTGTTCGCTCCTATCAAATTTTAAGATTTGTTAAATGATGAGTGCTTAAATCCACTCACACAATACTAAAAATTCTACCGCAAGTTAATCCAATTCATGAAGTGATAAATTTATTCGTTTGTTGATTGAAATTGAATTGACTGAAATTGAATTGATAAAATTTAAATTGACATTTTAATTTATATTGAAATTGAATATCACTACTAGTTAAACACCCAACATTTGATAACTAATGACTGTTGTGATATATGGCTGAATTGGTTGATTTGAATGTTGATTGCATGGATGCTTATGAATGATGTTGTGATGGATGATATTTTGATTGGATGTATATTGTTTATTGATTTTTGATATATCCCTGTTATCACCCTAATTATTATTATCATCATTATATGATTTGCCATATTGATCATTTGGACCACTGAATTGTGATATGAATCCTTGGACATCCTATTTTGAAATGTGAGTTATTGGATATATTGTTGATTGCTTCGGCATAAATGTGATTGTTGGGATTTGATTGCCATTTGGGCAAATTAAGGTTTTCATAAATTGGACTTTAAACTCTGAAAAATTTTCAAAATTTATTTGTTAAACTTTAGAAATTATATGTTATTAAGTATTTAATTTTGTAAATTTGGTTAAATTGGATTTTCAGAAAATAGTTTGAAATCCATTTATATTACTTTTAGATTCAAATTTAATAATAATATATGTATTTCTAAAATTTCTATAACTTTATATAGTAAAATAAAAATGTTTTGTAAAGAAATCTGTGTTTTAAAATTCAACCATTTAACGATTTTGGCATTTATACTTTAAAATGGAAGTTGTGGGATTTTGGGAATTTGTAAAATTGTTAAAGTAACTTGAAACTTTTTCTGAAGCTTTAGTAAGTTATTTGAAGAATATTGTTAAAAGTACCTCTATTTATTTCAATGGTTTAATATGTTTTAAAAAATTTAAACCTTAAAGTCAATCGTTTGGAATTTGTGAAGTTTTTAAATCGCTTGGAAATTTATGAAACTTACTTGGAAATTCTGAAAAAAATGTTTAAAACCTCTAAAATTTTCTATGAATTCTTGCGGTAAAATGAAGTTATTTGCACCCATATTTTACCTGATTCTGGTTTAACTTACATAAGAATTTTTAATTCTGATTCGAGTGTTTTGTCTTTTCATTATGCTCAGGCAGCCTGAGTATTTTAGTGTTTCGAAGACATTGTTTCTCGAAGATGGAGATGGAGTTTAAGACCGTATTTGTTATTATTTTCGACTGCACTATTCATTCTGTTGGTTAAAATGTATAACTCTGATGATGTTGAAGAATTGAAATCAAATGTATATTATAAAACACCTTCGTGAGCTGTTTATGTATTTATTATATTTTGTCATTCCACAATGAGATTCTGTATTTTGTCCTTCTGTATCTTATTTGTTTAGAATAAAACCCTTTGATAATCCATCTTTTGAATGGTTTGAGTTGGACATGTGTGGTTTATTATCGACTTGAATCATTTTAAAAAGGCAGGTCGTCACACTTCGTCACATTGAGATTTCCTATCCGACCTAATTGTTATCAACCAGTAGGAAACTCCTGGATGAGTCATTCCATAGTTATCCAATAACTACAAATGCGCAACCCCTTGGTGCACTAAACAACCATGAGTAGTGTACTGCCCAACATTTGAAGAGCATTATAGACTCTTGTCTTAACGGATAAATTGATATCCTTTTCTTGAAACTTCTTAATCAGGAATATTTAAAACAAATTTTCATTTTATTTTTTGATTAATTACTCAGGGTTGAAACTATTTCCAACTAAAATCACATAACATTTTACATAAATATTTACTGATTATATATTATTTCACAATATAACAAAGTATATAATGAAAAAAACACCGTTACTACGAATAATATTGACTATAATGTTAGACATGTAACAAATTACTTGATTGCACTTATGGCACTAACCCTTTTAATCTCCCACTTGCACTTGGGGTCCATTATGAAATCTTAACCTCGTTCCTCTACTCAATTCAGAACCGATCAAACTACTCCTCTGATGAATAGATCTGCTATATTATATTACTATCCACTCTGTCAGCCATCATCTCTGTGTCATTGATAAGCTACCTTTATCATGTGGAACTTTCAGAGTTTGTGTCTAAACATCTTATGAGCCTTAGGTTATTTCATGATTTGCATCACGACATTGTTTCCACAAAACAAAGTCGTTATATTTTTAACATTCGGAATCACCCATAGCTTGTGTCTGTATACTGCTTTTATTATGGTGTTATTTAAGGTGATATACTTAGCTTTTCAATTAAATTCGCCACCACCTCTTGTTTTGGAACATTTCCAACTTATAGCTTATTAACTAGGATTGAACCTGAATTTAGGATTGACATATTATATTATATATCACTTATGGAGTACGAGTCTAAATAATCCTTCATAAGGAGTTAATTGTTTCCATAAAAAACCCTTTACTACTTCGTAAATACTCTAGAACACCCTTATCTACCGTTTAGTGATCTATATTTGAAATCGATACTCTCTTAATGTACCACCTATATAAGAAAATTATGATATAGTAGATAACACATCATATATGATAATTCCTATAATCGATGCAATGAATCCATCTCAAATGCTCTATGTTAAACATTTTATTATGGTGTATATGTATATCGTTTGGTTGGGACAATGCTAACATCCTTACTTACAATTATGGAAATATTTTAGTACCTCTTAATGTTCTTTCTTACAAACACACGCTTCCTCTACATTTTGACTGATAATCAAACTATTTGATTTCATTGTCAAAATAATTGTTCAACTCTTATACTTGTTGATTGATACTATCGTCTCCGTTCTTGGATCTTATTCAACACTTACAAACTCAGTTATTGCTCCTACTAATATCTTGACATTTTGGTAATCATGCGCAAACAGTCTATTATAATTCATTATTCAGAACTTCTGTTTCAACAAAGATGTGCCAAAATTCAAAGTCATATTAGGCGATAATTTTTGAGTAGAATCCAAATTAACTCAAGCAAGTTTATGATGAATCTGCCATGCTAGTTTCAGAAATTGAAATTTTTAAGGTTATTCTCATTAATGTTGCTTACTATATTCCAACTGCATTGGTCTTCTTTTTGAAGACACACCTATGGTTGCTGGATCAGATCACTTTAGGTACAACTACTAAAGTCATATTTCGATAATGTACTTGAAATCTATTTTGGATTTAAGCATAGTGTCGTATGGTATAGTTTATACTCTTTATGGATTATTGCCAACTGAGGAAATAGTTACCACACACAATTATTTTTTTGGATAGTTTCTTTTTGATGTGGAGACTTCGTATTAGATAATCTAATGACTTGTGTTTGTTTTAGGCTCAATTAATTTATTTTCATCTTATATAATGAGTTTCCACATAACAGTGTTTGGAACATGTCTAATACTTACATAAAACTGATTCAATTCCGTGTTCACGAAATTATAATTCATAACATAGATTTGTCAACCATTATTAGTCGGTCCCAAACTCTTTTGGGATGGTTCACAAAAGATCCGTCATGGTCATTTTTTTACGTGAAGCATGCCGACTCACATAACCTGTCAACTCTTTGATCTATGACTTGTAGGGGTTTCATGTTAATTCATATCTTATATATTTTCATAATCAGTGCTTTAGACAAAATTAAATTTAACATAAGTACTTACTCTTAAGTGTATATCCTTATAGAAAGAAGTTAGTTAAATCATCACTCATCATTAATCGTACCTTATCCGACAAAGTTGTATTACTTCTTCTCGATACATCGTTACATATCAAAGGGAGGAGTGACTTTGATATTGGATATTATTCATTTTTACATACTTTTGAAATGTTTTCCAAAATATTCACATGTTTGATCAAGTTGAATTATTTTATTTCCATGGGAAGTTATTTTTCTACTTCAATTTTATATTCTATGAATTTATCAAAAATATACTACTTGTGTATCAAATATTCGTGTTTATATCTATGATGATTCATTGCTAAATTTCAACAAAGTGAGTGTATTCATGTTACCATCAAAAATCACTTCAATCCTGTCGAAGCCCAAAAGATTATGAATGATAGCATCGTGAAGAACACTAATGATAGCAAGGCCTTTCGAAAGAGTCGAAGAGATGATTCTGCAAGTATTAAACAAATTATGGGCTTCCGAAGGGGTCAAAAGGGGAGAAAACTACCCTTCTACTTCAGTTGGTTCTGCTTGTGTTAAAAGAAGACTTGCGAAAGCATTATAGAGGTTTCAAAAGCGTTGAAAAGGGGTTCCGCCATGATTTAAAAAGTAGGTTTCGAAGGCATTAAAAATAGCTTCTAAGGGAATCAGGTAGGTGCTGTGTGCATTGGCTTCCACCAACACTACCCCTTTTGCATAGGCCGAACCTTTCGAAATGATTGGTTCTGTTACTGTTTACTTCCCACAGAAGAAAAGTCAACCATAACTACCATTCCGCAAGTGTTGAAGGAGTCCAATGCTTTTGAAAGAGTCAACAAAAATGCCTTCCGCAACCAACCAAGTAAGTACTTCCGAAGGCATAAAAAGAAGGGTTCCGCATTAATCAAGGGGACTGCTTTCGAAAGCCACCTTCTGCAACAATCAACTGTCATCAAGAAGCCTCCTCCATTATAAGTAACCTTTCACAATGATCCATCCTCACTCGTTCAAGTAACAACTGACCATGTTAGCACCAGATCTTATAACAATGAAGATGTCCAAGAAGCCTTCATATGCTACGACCCTTTTGAAACCAAGAAAATACCCTTTCGATTGTGATGAAAGCCTCCAAAGTTATATATAAGTGGTGTGGAAACCAATTCGATACCCAATGGCAGAAGGAAGATTCAAGTGTTATAAAAGCTTGAACAAAGAAAGCATCAACACCTTTCACATGTATTGAATATGCACCTTCCGCACATAATTGGACCTCCTTTCCTGCTTACCCAACACATCTACAACAACATAATAGTCGCACCTATACCTTTCGATGTAGTCGAAGGCATCCAAGTCTTATTCGAAAGAAACATTAGAGAGACGCTCTAGACTCAACAGTAGCGGAAGGTCATGAAGGCATCCTTTCAGCTAAGTTGAAAGGATTGATGCGGAAGGGTCCAGCCTACGCCTATAAATAAGACCCTAAGGGTGTTGTTTTGGGGGATCCGATTGGTTTGCTTCCACACTTGTATTTTTCTTAAGTTTGTAAACCCTAATTTCTAAATCAAATTTGGGATTTCTCTTTGTTGTAATGCCTAAGCCCTTGTATTCATACCAATTATGAATAAAGTAAGTTCATGGTACTTTCGAATGCATGGAGTCTGATTCAATGCTTATAATGGTTTGATCGATGGAACACGCTTATCTATACCATTCGAATGGTTTCTTTCAAAGGAATAAGACCCTTTCGACTCAATTAATTCCTTCTAATCCCACTAGGTTATGGCCTTAGATCACTTCAACTAATTCAAAAGGGGTTCCGAAGGGGCCATTCACACATCTATCCTTGCGCTGGGGTGTTGACTGTTGAATATGCTAGTAAATGATTTTGTTTGATGATAATAAACATATATATATATATATATATTCATTTAAATGTATTTGTTATTGTACTTTCACATAATTAAATAAATATTTGTTGGGTAAATAAATAACACAGAATTTAAATTCAAACAGATATTTTATTCAAACAAATATTTTTACAATTTTGAATAGTACAAATCTGAGCTCTCACTATATATATACAATTTTCAATTACAATACAAATTTGACTACATCACAATTTATCATTTACATTAGCACCTCACTACATATCATTCTTTCTCTCGTATTTAATCTTCAAATCTATTCCAGATTGAATCCAACATCTGAGCGATCTGCAAAATAAACACTGATGCAGTAAAATTGAAAAAGAAATATTTTTTGCAGTGTAAAATAAAATGTGGTTTGAAAAATTTATATGCCTCAGTTATTTGGGTTGTTAGTCATCATTTAATTTTGAATTCATCATACACGAACAACTTGTGACATGCACAGTGTATCACTGTACATGCCATAAGGGCGTGAACACCGATATACACTTGATAAAATTACATGGACAGGTAAGCACAAGGTCAAACCCAATCAAAAGCCGGGTTCAACTCAAGTGCAATACAAATAAAGTCACGACACAAGCACAAGGTCAAACCCAAGCTATAAGCTAGATTCAACACAGGTGCAATCCAAATGTACAAGTTCAATAAAATGGTCAAGTTTTAAATGACTGGAACAAGCCTCGACCAAAAATTCAATTGTGTACACATGAAAACAATTCAACTCAACAATGAACATGTACAAAGCTCAAATAAAAGCATGTACAGAGTAGCAGTAACAATATACATGTACTCGAGGCAACAATACTATATGCAAGCAAAGCTACTACATGGTGCAGCAGATATCAAGTGAAGGCCACACCAGCTCGAATGTACATAAGCAAAACTTCCAAATGAACACACGTATACAAATATACATGAAAGCAATCAAGTAAAGGATCGAATACAATGAACCAGACCAACTCGAGCTAGTCCATACACATAAAGACTACATAGACCAAGTTAATGAATACAGCAGTTCGAACTAGACCCATATGTATAAGAACCACAAACCAAATCACAATGAGACAGCAACTCAACAATACA
This sequence comes from Allium fistulosum, assembly GCA_030737815.1. Classification (NCBI taxonomy): domain Eukaryota; kingdom Viridiplantae; phylum Streptophyta; class Magnoliopsida; order Asparagales; family Amaryllidaceae; genus Allium; species Allium fistulosum. Next base: position 1,089,316,170 of record CM060903.1, on the reverse strand, counting down.
AGTGCAGACATGCTACTTGAATACCAACATCAGTGCACATGAGTTCAAATGCAATGCAACCAAGTGGACAGTGGTAACTTCAAATTACAGTTGCAACAGAGATGTGTGCATACACATTGAAACCAGACTCGAACAAACAACATCTCTACCAACTGCATAACCATGAACTCAATGCAAGCTAACAAGCAGTTTCACTAACACTGATGACTTATAAAACATGGACAATGAGACCAGAGAACCAAGCTACAGACTTCAAGCACAATGCATATTGAAGCACACGGCAGTGGAAAATGCAATGCACAAGTATAGGATCAACAACGACCAGACCTAGCAATAATGATGAACCAACAGACCATGCAACATAAAGATGGAGGCAGTGAATATATACATGCGTGAACATATATATATATATATATATATATATAGAGCAGTATAACATGAACATATATGTGGAGTGAAACCAGAGGCAACAGTAAGCTAATGATCAAACAAAATGAAACCAGACTCCATAAGCACACACCTATATACACACATAACTGTATGTATGTATGTATGTATATAAGTGGAAACCAATGCAAACTATTGAACTCCAAGGATGAACAGTGATCAAGCATCAGGTCGAAAAGGTACCAGAGAATAAAAGAGACATTGCGGTAACAAGGTCAAAGCACATCAGGAATTTCAAATTGAAAAAGTCAGTGCCGAAGTCGAATATTATCACAGTATCAACTGGCCGAAGTCAACAAGCACAAAGAAAGGAACCAAAGATGCCATAAAATCAAGCCGTGGTAGCCAAGGAATCAAACAGTTCAAAATCAAACAAGCCATGATAATCAAGTAACGAAGGTATACGATTTGAACAAGTTAGAAACATCTCAAGCATTCAAGCAAAATCGAACGGTAAAACAAATTATCAGACGAACGAAAATCAAGGCAATTAAACCCTATTTAACTGTTAACATCATCGGCAAATAAAGCATCGAGTTCAAGAAAATTAACCAGTAAAGCAAAGAGCAATAAATCACATACCATATTAGTTCGAACTCGACCGAATTGAAGTAGCCGAAAGCAAATCAGAGATAGTGAGTCAATTGTCGAAGCAAAACAAAGCAATATCCACTATAATCGACCAACATTCAAGCGGCTTCTTCGAAATTCCAAAAGCCCTAATTTTCGCACAGAGGAACGAACGAGCTAAAGGAAGCCGCCATTTTTTTCACAAGGAAAGAGATACCAGGCCGAAGAAATAACAAAGAAAAGAGGAACAATATTTTACACTACATTTAATTTGGCTCGGCTTATATTTGTTGTGGGCTTTTATTTTTTAATTATGGTTTTTGTGTTTTAAATTGTTTTTTAATTTGTATTTTTCTTTTAAACCTTTATAGTTTTCTAGTCATGTGACTAGGAACAAACTACGGGGCGTAGTTTGTGAATTCGTATACAAATCAAAAGCTCTTGAAAAATCATACACAGAGTTGGAGGTAGTATGGAGAATCCTCAAAGTCTTTCCACGGAATTTTGATGCCAAAGTCACTGCCATTCAAGAATCAAAAGATTTAAAACAGATTAAAGTCAAAGAACTCAATGGAAATCTCACCACTTACAAGCTAGAAATGAAATTCAAGGAAGAACGAGAAGGAGGTGATACTCGAAAGAAGTCAATAGCTCTTAAATGAACAACGGAAAGTGATGATGACGATGGAGCAGCTGAGCTGGCACTACTAATAAAAGTATTCAAAAAGTAGAACCGCAAATACGGAAATCCAGCTCTAAATCAAAAATTGAAAAGCATAATAGTCAAAGCACTAGACAACCCAGAAGAGCATGAGATCATCTGCCACAAGTGCAATAAACCTGGCCACATCAAGCCCAATTGTCCTCAGAATCGACACGGCCAAGAAAAGATGTAATAACCCGCATATTTTTATGATAATATATTTAAATGATTTATTTAAATATAGCATTGTCAGTTGAATTTAAAAGTCCAAAACATGGCTTTTTGTAAACGGCCGAATCCGGACTCGAGACCACTTCCATTGGGTCCAAAATGGCGTTTGCGACCTTTTTGAGTATAAACATCGATATGTTTGGAGTTGAGTAGAATTTAGCTATTTTTCTATTGGGCTTTGGGTTTGGGTTTCAGCTCACCAACTCATCTAATACCATAACTCCTCCTCCAACTCCTCTTCATTCATTCTATTATTTCCTAACACTCAAGCTAAAGGAAATGGGGGAAAGAAAGGGAAATTAAAATTCTTAAACCCTAGATTACTAGGAAATTCAAGATTCAAGCTCCAAAATCAAAGAGAAGCTTAGGTAAGCATCATCTTCTTCATCTCCACCTCAATCTCTCTCCAATTTCTAGAAAATTCTATAACCTAATTTAGGTAATATTTGCATTTGATCATAGATTGAGGGTTCTTGAAGTTAAGTGGAGGAGAGATTGATCTTGCCTTGTTTTAAAGCTTCTCATTCGTTGTTTTTGGGTTTAAAGGTGAGTTTTTGAACTCACATCTATGTCTATACCTTTGATAGTTGTTAGGTATGAATTCCTAACATCTATATCATATTCATTTGCTTTTGATTTGAATTGATTTGGTGAATTTTCCAAATTTTGGTATTTTGACGTCAAAATCAATGAAAATCCTACTATGGATATTTGGACATGTTGTTTGGAGTGTATTGATGAGTCTATAGGGCTGGGTTGTCGCTTGTCATAAATCCCTAGCCTCCGTTGCTCGTTCGATCGTTTCCGAACCGGTTTGGCCATTACTGATCTAGGCTAATTTTTGCCCTGAGCTTCAGCTCAAACGTCTTGTATAAGGATCAGACGTCTGGGCCATCGAAATAAAAATTCCAGATGTCCACCTCAGATGCCTGAGTTTATTCCCCAGACGTCTGGGCGATCTGGATAAAATTTCCAGCACTTCAGCTCAGACGTCTGGGAAACCACCGGACGTTTGGAGCTGACAATTCCAGCCAACTTGCCTGTTTTAGATGGGTTTCCGTTTTAATCGATTTTTGTTGATCCAGTTGGTTGTTGTCACTTATTATCGACTTTGATGACTTCTTTTCTGGATTTTTGGGAATATCCATTTGATGGATTTGATATTGATTTTTATGGTTTTAATTCACGTCGTCGAATGTGAATTTTTGGTGACCGATTGTTTTTACAATCGTTTTCTGTGGTTTTTCACTTTAAAATACAAAGGTTTCTATACTAGTAGTAAATACTCAAACTCTTTCGCAAAAAAATAAACAATTTCAACACTACTTTTAAATACAAAGCTCGTTTTTAAAACCGTTTTCCAATCTATTAGTATATACAAACTTTTACCTTCTTCGTATGAGAAATCTAATTAAACGGCTTGGCAAAACAAGTGGTATGAAACGCTTGCGTTTACTTTGTCGGTTAATTCTTAGACTTGTTCGATTGAAATATTGTGACGATCTTCGAGTGGAAATCTACAATTTGTTCGTAAATATTTAAGTTAAGCCAGTGGTTATAGGACATGAAGCTAAACTCATTCATTTACTAGCTTAGTGTAATTCACACTTCTTGTTGATCAATGATGATCATTTTATGGTTTAGACTAGCGATATGCGATGTCTCTTTGTCCGCGTGGGGGACTATGCCCCGTTTTGTGGAGCTTCGTCTCATATTATGGGCTAACAACCCATGGTCTTTTGACCTTTCGTGGAGCAATCGGCTCGATAAGTTGGTGCATGGGGCGTATCTTTTAGGTGCGTCGATGTTCGAACTGTGCATGGGGCGTATCATTTTAGGTGCGTCGTTGTTCGTTTATGCATGGGGCGTATCTTTTTAGGTGCCTCGATGTTCGACTGTACATGGGGCGTATTTTTTAGGTGCGTCGATGTTCAGTCCATTTTATGGGCTAGTGACCCATGAGATAACATCCCGTTTATGTTAGGCCTCCCCCTTTTTTGTGTTTTCTGGATTTTCTATTATGGATTTCTGGAATTTGTGTTTCACCGATTTTCGCGATTGGCATTGATATGTTTTGTCAATATTTGAGGTTTGGTGAATAAGCTAAAGAATGTGATATTCTTTTTGGATATTTGAGATGATTTGAGATATTGTATGATTTTTGTTGTTATCAAATGTATGCTTGTCGAAGTATGGCATTATTGTTATCATATATTTTTGTTGTATCTCTTATCCTATGTCATCTTATATGATATTTATAGCTAGACTAATCCGTTTATTATTATTTTTCTTAAATAATACTCAGGTCAGACCGAGGTGTTTCAGGTGCTTGCACTTGACTTATTATCTGGGACTGTCATCTGACTTTTGGCTAACTACTTTAGCTTAGTAGTTTTTTTTTGTTTTTATACATTCGAGATAGAGACTCCTTGATGTATACTTATTCTTTGTCTAGCACTTGTACCTATTCTTTTGTGATGTAGTGGATCTTGTTTGACCACTACTCTGATGTACACTTCCATGTGATATATTCATATCTGTTTCCGCCTTTGTGATATGAATATATGTGACTGATTTATCTTATGCTTATTTTATATTTGTTTTCGAAGGCCACATAGCCACTGTGTAGTAGCTTTGAGTTTGTATTTGATGTGTCGGATTTCCTCTTGAAATGAAATGCATGACCTTCTATCTTACATATCGGTACTCGCACAAATCAATTACACAGATGGTCGCTCCTTAACAGCCTTATTCTTCGTGCTAGTCGATGACATTACCCCGTAGTGTCCTTGGCTAGTGTGAGTATAGAGGTGGGGCGTCACAGATTGGTATCGGAGCCAAACTTCAGAACAATGTAGAATAATCTAGCAAGGATCATTGTCCTAAGTCTTTCTTAGGAATCATGCCTTAGGATTTAATTCGAGTCATTGGACCCGTTCTATCCTATTTTCTTTTGTGATGCCTTTTTTTATCAATCAAGTTTGTTTGATATTCATTCTGAGAATAACCTTTTTTCCTCTTCTTTCTTTCTTAAAGAAGAGAAATGGTTAGACCAGGCCGTCCCAGCTCCGGTCAATCCAGTGCTACTCCTCAGGATGAAGTATTCATGTCTGCTCAACAGCTTTTAGATCTTGTAAAGAATGCCCAATCTGCCGGTCCCATTCCTGAGCCTACTCATCCTAAATATGGGTTTGCACGCTTGTGCAGTGATTATACCAATTTGGGTGGAAGGTCATTCAAGGATTCCAAAAGTGTTATAGAAGTCCAAGCTTGGCTTAGAACATGCGATCGCATCTTTTCTCGCATGAATCTTGTGGATCTACATCGAGTCCAAGTGGCTTCTAGCATGTTCCAGGAGAGAGCATTAGATTGGTATGAGCTTTTGATTTCAGAAATTATTGAAGCGGATCTTACTTGGGAGCAATTCCGGGAATGGTTCGAGTTAAAGTTTGTGTCGAAGGCTGAAAAAGTAACTTTGGCTCGATGCTTTATTGACCTTGTTTAAGGTGAATCTTCTGTGACGGATCACGTCGCATCTTTTGAATCTCTCTCTAAATATGGAGTCGAGTATATTAATACCCCATTGAAGAAAAATAAGAGGTTTGTCTATGGGTTGAATAAGAACCTCAAAAAGCCTTTACTCTTGAAACTGGAAGTTTCTTTTGATCAGCTTGTTGATATCGCTCTTTGACTTGAAGAGGCCGATAAGGAAAGTGATGTTGAAGTGGTGGGTGCCAAACAGAACTTCAACAACAGCAAGAAGAGGCCTATTAAGTTCAAACCTAATTCCAACAAGAAAGGGAAACAAGCAACTTTGGTAGCAAAGACTCCTACCTCTAGTCGTGGGCAATGCTACAATTGTGGTTCTAAGGACCATTATGCAAATAGGAACCCCTTTATTGCCGTTATTGCCAAAGTTCGGGTCATCATATATCTGCATGTCCCATACTTCAAAGTAGGAAGGAGGGAAAGCTGAATGTTGTGCAAGCCCCTAGTAACACTTCTCTTGGTCAAGGTATTTCTCATTCTGTCCTTGATGGCATTATTATGTTTCGTGATCATCCTATTCGAGTTCTTTTTGATACGGGTGCATCTCACTCTTTTATATCAAAGGAACTTGTTGATATTTTGTCTTTAAATGTTATGGGCTTGATGACTTCATTGAGAATTGCGAATTCGGTTGGTGGATCCGCAACACTCAGTTTATTTTGTAAAGATGTCGAGATTATTTTATGTGATTATGCTTTCCGTGCCGATTTGCATGTTATGTGTTACTTAGGTTTCAGAATGATTTTGGGAATGGATTGGCTTAATTGTTATGAAGTCCACATCCTATGTCCTGGGAGGACTATCCATCTTCGACATCCCTAATCTGTTAAGCAGATTTCTATTGTTCTTAAAGATTCAGATTCTAATTCGGTAGCATCCTTATATTCTCTAAATCCACATGATGACGATAATGATGATGAGGAAGATATCATTTCCCTCATTCATGTTGTTTGTGAATTTCCCAACATCTTTGAGCCCGTTTTAGGATTACCACCTATGCAAGAAATTGAGTTCATAATTAATCTAATCCCTGGAGCCCTACCTATCACTCGTCCTCCTTATCGTATGTCCAATAAGGAAAATGAGGAGATGCGTAAACAATTATCCGAATTGGAAGCAAAACAGTTTATTCGTTCTAGTTCCTCTCCATGGGGAGCTTCAGCTATCTTTGTGAAGAAATCTGATGGAACACTTAGGCTTTGCGTAGACTACCGTAAGCTTAATGATCTCACCATCAAGAATAAATATCCCTTGCCTCGGATTGATGATCTATTTGATCAACTTAGCGGTGCTAGAGTATTTTCACAGTTAGACTTAGCAACCGGTTTCCATCAGCTTCGAATTGCAGAGGATAGTATTCCTTTGACGTCGTTCCATACTCGTTATGGATCTTATGAATGGCTTGTTATACCATTTGGTTTAACGAATGCTCCAGCTTATTTCGTTAACCTTATGAATCGAGTTTTCAAAGGCTTCCTCAATCGATTTGTTCTCATCTTTATAGATGATATTCTTGTTTATTCTAAAACCGAGGAAGAGCATGAAAAACATCTTCGGATTGTGTTGGAAAATCTTAGGAGCAATCAATTGAAAGCAAAATTTTCCAAGTGCCACTTTTGGCAATCTCGTGTGAAATTTTTAGGACATATTATTTCTGAATCCGGAATTTCCGTGGATCCTTCAAAAATTGAGGCGATTCAAAATTGGAAGAGACTGGAGAGTGTGACAGAAATTTGTAGCTTTCTTGGATTGGCGGGCTATTACCGTCGGTTCATAAATGACTTTTCTAAAATTTCCGTGCCTCTTACTAGTTTGAAAAAGAAGGGAGTTAAGTACATTTGGTCAGACAAATGTGAAGCTGCTTTTCAGAAATTAAAAGAACTCCTTTCCGATGCTCCTATTCTTATGATTCCCGAAGGGAAACAAGACTTTATTGTTATACCGATGCTAGTCGTGTTGGTTTGGGAGTCGTTCTCATGCAAAGGGAACGTGTTATCGCTTATGCTTCTAGGAAATTAAAGCCTACCGAGACTAGATATGCCACTCATGATTTAGAGCTCGCGGCTATTGTTTTCGCCCTTAGAATTTGGCGTCATTATCTTTTGGGAGAGAAATTTGTTCTCTACACCGATCATAAATCTTTGAAGTATTTATTTTCTCAAAAGGAACTTAATTTGCGTCAACAACGTTGGCTCGAATTCCTTGCATCTTACGATCTTGATATTCTCTATACTCCTGGAAAGGGCAATCGTGTTGCCAATGTCCTTAGTCGTAAGCAACAAGCGGTTGTTTCCATGATGATATCCAAAGGGAATGATCTCGAGACTTTGTCCACTTGTGAGATTCGAGATCGTGAATCCGATTCATGTTCATCTCTTGTTTCATGTAGCCTTGAGGCTCATCCATCTCTTTTAGACCGCATCCTTGAAGCTCAAAAGCATGATCCCGAATTGGCTCTTCTTAGCCAAAGTTGTAGGGATAATAATAAGGTTGATGGTTTGAAAGACTTTGCTATTGATGCTCGTGGAGGTATTCGAAAGTTTGGTAGACTTATTGTGCCAAAGATTTGTGATCTTCGTAAAGACATTTTAGAAGATTCTCATTGTTCTAAATTTACCATTCATCCCGGTAGTAGTAAAATGTACGCGGACATGAAGCGACTTTATTATTGGGATGGAATGAAATCTGATATTGCTAACTTTATTAAGCGTTATATGACTTGCCAAATCATAAAGGCCGAGCATCAAAGGTTCGGTGGGTTATTGCAACCTTTAGACATTCCCGTTTGGAAGTGGGATCAAATCTCTATGGACTTTATTGACGGTCTTCCCCGTTCTCGTTCGAGTCATGATAGCCTATGGGTGATAGTAGATAGACTTACAAAATCCACCCATTTTCTTCCCGTTCGGTCCAATCGGACCGTACCTCTTTTGGCTAAACTCTATGTCAAAGAAATTGTAAATTGCACGGAGTTCCAACTTCTATTATTAGTGATCGTGATCCATTATTTACTAGTGGATTTTGGAAAGGTCTTCAAAAAGCTTTGGGAACAAAGCTTAATTTTAGCACCGCTTATCATCCTCAGTCCGATGGAAAAACTGAGTGTGTGAATCAAACTCTTGAAGATCTTCTTCGTGCATGTGTTCTTGATTTTGGTGGAAGTTGGGAAGATCATATTTCTCTTATTGAGTTTTCGTACAATAATAGCTTCCAATCTAGTATTGGTATGGCTCTTTTCGAGGCACTCTACGGAAGGCCATGCCGATCTCCTTCGTGTTGGCTTGAAGACAGTGAGAAGCTGGTTTTAGGTCTAGATTTTATTCGTGATGCCACAGAAAAGATTGACCTTATTCGTCATAGGATGAAAGAAGCTCAAAGTAGACAAAAATCCTATGCCGATAATCGAAGAAGGAAATTAGAATTTTCTGTGGGAGATTTGGTGTTCATTCGTGTTTCACTTATGAAGGGTGTTGTGCGTTTCAGTCAATCGGGAAAATTAGCACCCCGATATATTGGTCCATTTCCCATCACCGAACGCATTGGTTCTGTGGCTTATCGCCTTTTATTACCGGCTCAAATTTCTGCTATTCATGACGTATTCCACGTCTCTCAACTACGAAAATGCCTTAGAGATTCCGATTCTATTCTTGAGGTGGTTTTATTGAAGAAATTGAAGTTTCGCCTAATTTGACTTATAAGCAACATCCTATTCGTATCATTGCTACGAAGGTTAAACGCCTTCGAAATAAGGATGTTCCTCTTGTGAAAGTTCAATGGTCCTCAAATCCTAAGGATTGCTCTTGGGAATCCAGAGAATTTATCGAGCGAACACATCCGGACTTACTCTCCCGTGCTCCTTATGGTGAACTTCTCATTTCAAAATTTCTTCTTTTGTGTTGTTATGCCTTAGTACGGTTGTTACGTTTTATTTTATTCTTAAGTATTGCGAGGACGCAATTTCTTTAAGGAGGGGAGTCTGTAACAACCCGCATATTTTTACGATAATATATTTAAATGATTTATTTAAATATAGCATCGTTAGTTGAATTTAAAAGTCCAATACGTGGATTTTTGTAAATGGTCGAATCCAGACTCAAGACTACTTCTATTGAGTCCAAAATGGCGTTTGCGACCTTTTTGAGTATAAACATCGATATGTTTGGAGTTGAGTAGAATTTTGCTATTTTTCTATTGGGCTTTGGGTTTGGGTTTCAGCCCACCAACTCATCTAATACCCTAACTCCTCCTCATACTCCTCTTCATTCATTCTATTATTTCCTAACACTCAAGCTAAAGGAAAATGGGGGAAAGAAAGGAAAATTAAAATTCCTAAACCCTAGATTACTAGGAAATTCAAGATTCAGGCTCCAAAATCAAAGAGAAGCTTAGGTAAGCATCCTCTTCTTCTTCTCCACCTCAATCTCTCTCCAATTTCCAGAAAATCCTATAACCTAATTTAGGCAATATTTGCATTTGATCATAGATTGAGGGTTCTTGAAGTTAAGTGGAGGAGAGATTGATCTTGCCTTGTTTTAAAGCTTCTCATTCATTGTTTTTGGGTTTAAAGGTGAGTTTTTGAACTCACATCTATGTCTATACCTTTGATAGTTGTTAGGTATGAATTCCTAACATCTATATCATATTCATTTGCTTTTGATTTGAATTGATTTGGTGAATTTTCCAAATTTTGGTATTTTGAAGTCAAAATCTATGAAAATCCTACTATGGATATTTGGACATGTTGTTTGGAGTGTATTGATGAGTCTATAGGGCTGGGTTGTCACTTGGCAAAAATCCCTAGCCTCCATTGCTCGTCCGATCGCTTCCAAACCGATTTGGCCATTACTAGCCTAGGCTGATTTTTGCCATGAGCTTCAGCTCAGACGTCTGGTATAAAGATCAGACGTTTGGGCATCAGAATAAAAATTCCAGATGTCCAGCTCAGACGTCTGAGTTTATTCCCCAGACATCTGGGCGATCTGGAATAAAATTTCCAACACTTCAGCTCAGACGTCTGGGAGAACCACCGGACGTCTGGAGCTGACAATTGCAGCCAACTTGCCTGTTTTTAGATGGGTTTCCATTTTAATCGATTTTTGTTGATCCGGTTGGTTGTTGTCACTTATTATCGACTTTGATGACTTCTTTTCTTGATTTTTGGGAATATCCATTTGATGGATTTGATATCGATTTTTATGGTTTTAATTCACGTCATCGAATGTGAATTTTTGGCGACCGATTGTTTTTACAATTGTTTTCTGTGGTTTGTCACTTTAAAATACAAAGGTTTCTATACTAGTAGTAAATACTCAAACTCTTTCGCAAAAAAAAAAAACGATTTCAACACTACTTTTAAATACAAAGCTCGTTTTTAAAACCGTTTTCCAATCTATTAGTATATACAAACCTTTACCTCCTTCGTATGAGAAATCTATATAAACGGCTTGGCAAAACAAGTGGTATGAAATGCTTGAGTTTACTTCATCTGTTAATTCTTAGACTTCTCCGATTGAAATCTTGTGACAATCTTCGAGTGGAAATCTATAATTTGTTCGTAAATATTTAAGTTAAGCCAGTGGTTATGGGACATGAAGCTAAACCCATTCATTTACTAGCTTAGTGTAATTCACACTTCTTGTTGATCAATGATGATCATTTTATTGTTTAGACTAGCGATATATGATGTCTCTTTGTCCGCGTGGGGGACTATACCCCGTTTTGTGGAGCTTCGTCTCATTTTATGGGCTAACAACCCATGGTCTTTTGACCGTTCGTGGAGCAATCGGCTAGATAAGTCGATGCATGGGGCGTATCTTTTAGGTGCGTCGATGTTCGATTGTGCATGGGGTGTATCTTTTTAGGTGCGTCGATGTTCGTTTATGCATGGGGCGTATCATTTTAGGTGCGTCGATGTTCGACTGTGCATGGGGTGTATCTTTTTAGGTGCGCCGATGTTCAGTTTATTTTATGGGTTAGCGACCCATGGGATATCATCCTGTTTATGTTAGGACTCCCCCTTTTATGTGTTTTCTGGATTTTCAATTATGGATTTCTGGAATTTGTGTTTCACCAATTTTTGCGATTGGCATTGATTTGTTTTGTCAATATTTGAGGTTTGGTGAATAAGCTAAAGAATGTGATATTCTTTTTGGATATTTGAGATGATTTGAGATATTGTATGATTTTTGTTGTTATCAAATGTATGCTTGTCAAAGTATGGCATTATTGTTATCATATATTTTTGTTGTATCTCTTATCCTATCTAATCTTATATGATATTTATAGCTAGACTGATCCATTTATTATTATTTTTCTTAAATAATACTCGGGTCAAACCGAGGTGTTTCAGGTGCTTCCACTTGACTTATTATCTCGCACTGTCATCTGACTTTTGGCTAACTACTTTAGCTTAGTAGTTTTTTTTGTTTTTATACATTCGAGATAGAGACTCCTTGATGTATACTTATTCTTTTGTCTAGCACTTGTATCTATTCTTTTGTGATGTAGTGGATCTTGTTTGACCACTACTTTGATGTACACTTCAATGTGATATATTCTTATCCGTTTCCGCCTTTGTGATATGAATATCTGTGACTGATTTATGTTATGCTTATTTTTTTCTTTTTCTGAAGGCTATATAGCCACCGTGTAGTAGCTTTGAGTTTGTATTTGATGTGTCGAATATCCTCTTGAAATGAAATGCATGACCTTCTATCTGACATATCGGTACTCGCACAAATCAATTACACAGATAGTCGCTCCTTAACAGCCTTATTCTTCATGCTAGTCGACGGCATTACCCCGTAGTGTCCTTGGCTAGTGTAAGTATAGAGGTGGGGCATCACAAAAGAAATCAAAAAGGAGAAGTTTTGCAGCCACGTGGAATAAAAGTGATGATGATAATAAAAGCACTAGCAGTGAGAGTGAAAAAGGAGATCCATGTCTCCAAGGTGATATAACTGATAGCGGTGATGACGAGCCAAGCGAGGTATCAAAACTCACTCACTCAGAATTACTTATATATTTCCATGTAGTAAATGGCTGTTTCGAAAGACTTGGGGAGAAATATGCTAAAATTGAATAACAAAGAGATACTTTGATAGATTTAATTAAACAGCTTGATCAATTGGTTAAAAACTATCAAAGCAAGAGCCCTATGTGTGATATGTGTCCATCACTTGAAGAAGAAATAAAAAAATCAGAAATTAAAATTAAAACACTTGAAAATGAGATTCTGATTTTGAAAGAAAGTGAAAATACTAGGAGAGAAAATTCTATTAAAAGGTGCACTCAATTATTGAGCGAATACGAATCACTCAAAACACAAGTCCAACAACTGTCAACGACTCTAGGAAAATTCTCCAAAGGAGAAAAATCACTAAATATGCTAATAGGAAAATAAATAGTCAATATTGATAGACAAGGACTTGGATATAATCAAACTAAACATGTTAGAAGTGAAATTAATCAAGTCAAATCTAAGTGCACAATTTGTAGAAAAATTGGACACAATCAAAATAATTGTTGGTATAGACCCAAACACGTGAAAATAATTCCAATTTGGGTTCCAAAAGGCACGAATATAAAATCCCTCAAAGTCAAACAAATCTGGGCGCCAAAAGGAACATATATAAATAGTTTCGGGTCTACTCAAACATATTTTTCAAAATCATTTGCCACTAACAATCATGGACCTATAAAAACAAATAGGTCACAAAAATCTTTTCTCGTGTAGGTGTGGTGACAGGCTAAGGAACATCAACAGTGTTACTTGAAGTCTGGCTGTTCCAGGCATACAACGGGCGACAAATCAAAGTTCCTTAGCCAAGTATAAAGGTAACAGAATCACAATGGGCAACAACGAAATATTATCGGTAAAGGTAAAACAGGTAATGGTATATTCATCTTGAATGATATACTAAATGTGATAATCTGCACCATAATCTGAATTAAATCAGCCAGTTATGTGATAAATAAATGAATGATGATATTGATTCTGACTTTTTCAAAATTGTTGGCCATTTATTTTATGCCGAGAACACTACAATCCTTGAAATACTTCATATAGATTTGTTCGGTTTAATGGTGGTGTTTTATTGATTGATGATTACTCTTGATACACGTGGATATATTTGTTCGGGATCTGACACTATGTTCATTGTTTGTTTGCATGGTTTCAATTCAAATCCAAAACAATTTCATTTGAAAGCTGGAAAAATGATTTTAAGATATTTTGTTGCACACATCACGGTCTGGTCTATGACATCAAACTAATGATAATCTTGAGTCAAAAGAAAATTCAGATGCAGATTACACTGGTAATCTAGTTGATAGAAAAATTACTAGTGGACCGTGATTTATGTTGAGACATTCAGTAGCTGCATCATTTTCAAAGAAAATATCTGCATATTTTTCATCTCAAATAATTTTCTATTAGCAGACATTTTTTTTATAAAACCCCTTCTAGAAAATAGTTTATGTTGACCTTATTTCTGATTAGTCATTTTAGAAAATTTGATTTTATAATTATTTTTGGATTTGATTTTAAATGACTACATTAACTAATCTGACTCTCTATTGATTATCAAAATGATAAATAGTGATTGAAAAAGTGATGGGTGTTGATATTGATCATATACTATAACTTGAGACAGTATATTTAGTAAATTTCTTTAGAAATTTAAACAAGAGTTATAAAAACTTTTTGTTGGTAAAAATTCCATGACCATTTCTATTTCTATCACATTATTAACGACCATCACTCATCAAAATCCAATATAGTATGTCAATATGTGGTATTTTAAACGGGAAATCATTCGTTTTTCATTTTATTATATTTTTAGCAATAAAAACATCCAAAGTATCAAGGGTTTAGGAACGGTTTAGGAAATCATTTGTTGTCTCTTATCCTATCTAATCTTAAAAGTCCTAATGGTTATGCATGTATGGAACGCATATCAAATTGATTAATTAAATAGACAAGTTGATTCTAATCCCATTTAAAAGTCCTCACGGTTATGCATGGTTAGAAGATGCTTGAAATTCATTTTTTTTGTAAAAATTGGGAATACTACTAATCTCATTTAAAAGTCCTAACGGTTATGCATAGTTAGTAGATATTCAAATTCCTGATATAAATATACCACAAATAGACACAACTATATGGTTTTATGTGATGACATCATTCCTATCATTCTAATGTGGAATATGAACCTAACAGAGTATTTATGATTTTTGTTTGATTTTTTATTGAAATTTAATATTTATACCCGATTGAGTATTAATTTTGTATTAATGTCTATCACTTTATCTCTATTTTTCTGACACTAGTACTCTTTTGCTGATAACAAAAGGGGGAGGGAAAAGTTAAGATTTTGGAAAATAAAGGTCAAATATTTTATTTGTATTTTCTATTTGCATCTAGGCTCATTTGCATATTTTTATTTATTTTCATGCATATATGAAGGTAGAGCTTTGTTGTAGAGAGGGAGCATTCAAATAGGGGGAGAAAATAGAGTCTATCAATGATCAAATACATTTAATAAATTCAAAATCTTAAATATATGTTTGTTATCATCAAAAGGGGGAGATTGTTGAATATGCTAGTATATGATTTTTGTTTGATGATAATAAACATATATATATATATATATTCATTTAAATGTATTTGTTATTGTACTTTCACATAATTAAATAAATATTTGCTGGGTAAAATAAATAACACAGAATTTAAATTCAAACAGATATTTTATTCAAACAAATATTTTTTCAATTGTGAATAGTAGAAATCTGAGCTCTCACTATATATATACAATTTTCAATTACAATACAAATTTGACTACATCACAATTTATCATTTACATTAGCACCCCACTACATATCACTCTTTCACTCGTATTTAATCTTCAACTCTATTCCAGATTGAATCCAGCATCTAAGCGATCTGCAAAATAAACACTGACGTAGTAAAATTGAAAAAGAAATATTTTTTGTAGTGTAAAATAAAATGTGGTTTGAAATAATTATATGCCTAAGTTATTTGGGTTGTTCTTCATCATTTAATTTTGAATTCATCATACACGAACAGCTTGTGACATGCACAATGTATCACTGTACATGCCACAAGGCCATGCACACTGATACACACTTGATAAAATTACAGGGACAAGTGAGCACAAGTTCAAACCCAATCAAAAGCTGGGTTCAACTCAAGTGAAATACAAATAAAGTCACGACACGAGCACAAGGTCAAACCCGAGCTATAAGCTGGATTCAACACAGGTGCAATCCAAATGTACAAGTTCAATAAAATGGTCAAGTTTTAAATGACTGGAACAAGCCTCGACCAAAAATTCGATTGTGTACACATGAAAACAATTCAACTCAACAATGAACATGTACAAAGCTCAAATAAAAGCATGTACAGAGCAGTAGTAACAATATACATGTTGTAACGACCCTGAATTTTGAACGAATTAAATTGGAAATATTTAATTAATTTTAAATATTTGAACGACGATTTAATTTGAATCCCGAATATAATTCAGAAATTGGCGATTAAATTTTATAATTTAATCTATTGAGCTGGATAAAAATTTGAATCTTCAGTTTTAAGCTGAAGAAAAATATTTCAAAAGCTTTTAAATTTCGCAATGATAATACTGAAGATGATTGAAGCTTCAGAATCGAAATTGAAATCGATTTGATCAGTTTTGAATAAATCGTTCGAACCGATATTTATAAAATAGTCAATTTTCAGACAGTCTCGGAATTCGACGAAACCAGTTCCATTGGGTCCGGAATGTTGTATTATTGCCGGATTTCAATTTTCGTAATTTTCGGAGTTGATATGTGAGCACACGGAAATTTAACGCATTGAAATAAAATGAAATTCAATTTAAAAATTTAAATTTAAAATTTGAACTCTAGTCAAACCATCAGCACGTCTCTTTCCTTCATTCACGCCTTTAAACACGCACCTTATCTCACGCCCAAATTCACGCAATCCATCACGTAACCCATCCCTCCATCTCAGTTTTAAAATTCAATCGAAACGAAGAAATAAATGGCCGAGCTTGATTTCTGTCCCCAAATTTATTTTCGTTTCCCTCAACGAAATGAAACGAAATTTTTTTGTTCAAATTCAAAGTCAATGGCCGCCTCTCCTTTTTCAATTCAAATAAAAAAAAAAAAATATACTGCTATGATTCTCGTGAGGAGGCGGCGTCAGGGCAAAGGCGTGGGGCTCGAGTGGGGCATCGCGAAGCGATCGCGACTTCGTGGGCGAGGCGGAGCGGTGGTCTGGAGATGTGGCATCGAGTCGCGTGTCTCGAGTCGTGGGAGATACCGGGGGGAAGTCGAACTGCGACGAGGCAAGAGGCGCGCGTGCGAGCTCAACTGGAGGCGGCGAAGTCGAGATTTGGTTGAGGCTGGCGAGTTCGAAGTCGCGTTCGTAGGCGTGCGCGCGTGGGGTTCGAGCATCGGTGGTTGGCGCGAAGGGGGCTACTGTCGATTTGGAGCCGTGGTGGCGTACGAGCTCCTCAAGGTCGCGTTCAATATCGAAGTCGCGAACTCGAGCCTGGGTTCGTTCGAGTTGTCAGTGAGGTAATCGATATTTGTCTTCCTCAATTTTTTCTTGCTGGTACATCATATTCAAATTTAAATTTAAATTTATTTTAGGACAGTTTAATTTAATAAATGAGAGATGTTTGGTATGTATAGGCAGTTTGGGATAAAATAAATAAGTATATGATATTTTTGAAAACTACAGAAATTTATATAAGCAAAATGTATGATAAGTTTATTTAAATTCGTTTAGTTGTAAAGAAAATAAATGTTGTTATAGTAAAATAATTTACTGAAGAATATATATATATATAGGAAATTTAGTTTTAAAAGTAAACTTTTGAGTTAAAAGGAATTTAGTTTTAGTTTTAAAATTTTGTTGAGTAAATTATTAAAAAGGATTAATTTAAAATCAATTGTATTAAATTTGTTAAAAGAAAATTTGTTTAGTTTAATTGTTTTAGAAATGTTTAGAGAATATTAGTTTGAAACTGAAATGTTGGTTAAATAAATTTATTTATAAAGAAATTGGTTTAGGTTAAATTATTCGATAAAATTAAATTTTTGGTTTAAATAAATTAACAAATGATAATTTATTGTCAATTGATTCAAATATTGATAAATTGTATAAATTGTTATACAAGGTTTAATACAATGAAGAAATGGGAAATGGGATAGCAAAATAAAAAGCTAAGGTGAGATCTTCTCACTCAGATTTATAATTGAATTGCAGTTATTGATTGATTTGTTTGAATGTGCTATTAGATATGATAGGATATATCTGTATATATAGCAGTATATACATATTGGCATATGTATATATTGGATTGATTGTTTCCCGCCTCGTATAGCGGATGAGACCCTATTGCGCCGTTAGTAAGCGGATTTATAAAAACCTATATACCGCGATAATTCCGTACTGGAGCGGAATTGGTATTGTGCTAACATCTTTGGATGCAGGGAAACAGGTTGGAGGGATCCAACTGGATTCCTCAACTGTATTTTTTTTATTTATTTACAGATGTTGATATATATTCTGTCATCATATGATGATATATGATGTTTGATGTTGTGATGAACTAATTGATGCGTTGCATCATCGGGTTCAATTTTAAAGTTAAAAATAAACGATTTTTACTTTAAAAGGAATTTTGAAGTGATTTTTGGAAAGTATACGATTTATTAAATCTTGGAATTTATTTATCTTAAATAAATAAATAAATGTTATAAATTTAAAGTTATGAAAATTTTAAATTGTGAAATATACCTGAAAGGTGATTTTGAAATAAATAGTCAAGTGATAAATAAAATAGTTTAAGTTGGATTTCTTTTGAATTATTTAAGAATGATATATATAAAAGATGTACAGAATTGATATTTATCAATTAATAGTATTGGAATTTTAAAACGAGTTTCTATAAGTGTTAGAAATTTATAGAATTATAAATTGTGAAGACATGAAATTTATAGAATTATAAATTGTGAAGACATGAGATTTATAGAATTATAGATTGTGAAGATTTGAAGTTTATGGATTTATAAAGATTGAAGTTTTTAGATTTATAAAGATTGAAGTTCATAGATTATAAAGTATGAAGTTATAAAATGAATGAAGTTATAAAATGAATGAAGTTGTAGAATAAAGACTGATAAGAAATGTACTTGTAACTTGGATTGTTGCCTTTAAATGGGATATTGATCGAATTATTAATAAAGAAGATTTATTAAATTGAAGTCGTTAGAAAATAGAAATAGAATTTATAAACGTTGTTTTATAAATTCGAAATCAATTGGATTTGGTAAATTAAAAGGTTAAAGGGGATTCTATCCACGATTTTGGATAGTGGAAAATTCTCGAAATAAATGTGTAGAAAAGATTTAAATAGGGTTAAGTGAAGTATATTCACGATTTGGACAGTGAATATATTGTTAAGTAAAATGGATACGTTTTTGAAGAAGTGATATTAAAAATGAAGTTAAACATTTTAAAGATGTTTTAAAATGTATTGTGAATCGAAAGCATAGATTTCAACAGTTCTTGTTGAAATAGGCGTTTTCGAGAAATAAGGAAATGGTGGACTATAACACTGTTGTTATAGTAAATGATTTCCGAAAGGAAATGTTTTTATCTAGTATTGGGATTTACATATCTATATTAATTTCGAATCCCTATACTAGTGATTTTTTAGTCGTCGTAACGATGTTTTACGTAACATTCGTTTTTGACTCAAATTGATGTTGTTATAGAAAATAGATTTCTTTAAAGAATGAATGTATACTTAATTTGATTTTAAGTATATCGAATATTTTCAAATGTTGAAAATAAATGGATTTGTGAATTACTGACTTATTTTTAAATAAGTATGGGAATGTTTTCCAAAACGAAATGAAATGTTTTTGAGAATTTATCTTCTTAAAGATAAATCAAAATTTAATATTGAAATCGATTTGAAAAATCGAATATCGGTAGATATTCGATAAGTATAAATTCACTATGGAATTTATAAAAAGAAATGGGGATTCGTTTTAAAAATAAATATTGAAGAAATTTTGAAGTGTGGAAATTTTATATCTAGTAAAGATATTTTTGAAGATGAAGTAATTTGGAAAATTATTTGGAATCTGATGATGTCGCGCATCTTTATTGATAGTTAAATAACCGACTATCGATAATTACCTTTAGGTAGGTATTTGTTGTGAATTGGATGAATTTGAATGCCACACTTATTTTTGAATTTACGCTCACTATTCGGGTTAGCCGGGAAAGGACCATGGGGTCGTATAACCCATTCCGAATATGTGATACGTCGTTATGAATTGCATTTGAAGACCGGTGTTGAAGACCAGATATTTTTGAAAACGGAAGGATTACCGTCGAGTTACTCTACATCGACTGATCTTCGATTTAGAGGTTTTATCACCCTTAGTGACGGGAAGTCCTGACGTGATTGAAAATTATCCGGATGTGCAAGGGCTTCGTGAGAAGTGCCTTCGGTTCTGTTCGATCCCGGAACAGACTTGTATGGATTGTGTGTCTGACGTTACAATTTGAGATATAAAGCTGATTTCTTTCAAATACATTTCTGTTGGTGGCGGAGAATTTATTCTCTTAGCTTAACACCCTTCTCTGAGACGTACGAGCTCAGAGGTTATGTAGTTGAAATTTATCAGCGATATATCCCAATTTGGTAACGTGGCATACTGAGTGTTGCTGTGAAATGATCAGTGTTTGATCATTTGTGATATGATCATTCGTTTGATCTTATATCTTTGTGATCATAGGTTGATCATTTTGTTTGACCCGAAGCAGGGCTTTTTGAGAAAGCGTAGCTTTGTGGACGAGACTTCATCGAGCCTCACACCCCGGAAATGGTCGAAACAGGACGAATGCAGCAAGGTTCTAGGGAGTAGCGCCCCTTAGTGTATGTCATTCCTTCTGGATAAAGGTGGTATCATGGTATGGAGCCCAGATACTTAACCTCTGTGGTTGCTGCACAGTTATTATTACTTTGTGGTTTGTTGGAAATCGGGGATCCTCGGGAAGATCGGTGACGATCGGGGGATGGCATGCGCGTGTCAGTAGTTACCTATTTTTGCAGAGGTAACCCGGCCTTGTGTTGGCAGAGATCCGGTTAGGTTCTCGGGTCGTCTATTCCAGGGACGTACCCATCGTGGATAGGAAGTTCCTTAGCCTGACCATTTGTTGGAAATTCAAAGAAACAATACGAGCCTTTACGATTTCAATTGTATAACCTGTCTCCTCAGGAGGCACCTATAGCAGGCATAATATAATGGTACCTATGCTGGCTAAGATTAATATTCTACTTTCGAAATGTTTTCCACTATGCACTAATAATAATATCAAAAAGAATTTGATTTTGCGTAGTAAGCATCTTTGACTATCATAAGAAGAAATCTCCTCCAAGTCTGCGTTTGCATTGTGTGTGTGGTGGGAGGTCTTATGGTAGTTTCATTTTCCAAAAGCATTGCGAATTGACTTTAAAATTTTCTGCTGTTTATTTTTAAAGAATAACTGTTTTACGATCTCACACCAGTCACCATGACTGACTCGGAGTTTATTGTTCCCTTCTAAACTCTGGGTGCCCATAAATTTCCACACGGGCAGTCTAGAGTTAGATTATCAGGATATTCTGGATATTCTGGAGCTTTGGAGATAAGCTGGATGGCGAGACGTAGTATTTGTATCTGATAGTATTTATTCCGCTGTGTATTCTGTATGAGGACAAGTTTATATAACTGTCCATTGTTGTTTATTGACTCTGATGATATGATGTGATGTAATGTAATAACATATATAATTATTTTGTTTTTAAAAGATATTCATTTATCTATTGTATATTGTTCCGCTGCGATGTGTAAGATTCTGATATTGTTTTCTGTTCTGATGTGTTCTGTTGTTCTTCTTTCTTCTTTTTCTTCTTCTTCTACTTTTTCTTTTTCTTAAAAACCCTCACTATTGGAGTTTCCGGCACTCGATTGCTCGGCAGTCGATAAAGTGAGTATCGATGTCGAATTTTCGAAAGTCGAAAATTCTAGGATGTGACAAAGTGGTATCAGAGCATATGGTTAAGCGACAACCCTGCTCTGTTGGGTGTTACTCATTAGAGATAGAGTCAGTAGTACTCTAGAATGAGTTGAGTGTAATAATAGATATGAGCGCGTATTTGTTAGTGAATATAAAAAAAATTGTTTTATATTGTGATGATTGATTTGTTGAGTGGTATATGGATTCTGGTCAATACGAGTAATTAACGATCATTGATAGGGATCTCTAAACACTCGAATAGAACAATTCAGCACAGTATTGTTTTAAATAGGGTAAATGAAATAATTTTACCCAAAATTATTTTTGTATATAAAAGAAATGATTTTCTATGAATTACCATAGTATATGGATGTTTGGTTGTTAGGAAAGTGATGATATTGAAATGTTATCATTACTATTGAAATTGAATAAGAAATTGAAATCATAACTCCAAAGTAAAGAGAAAAATTCACATACGAATGAAATTTAAGAATGTAAATTATAAATGTGAATTGTAATTTAAAACGGAATTCCAGAGAAATTTTTGGGAATTTGGAAGTTTAAATCATTTTTGATTTGAAAATGAATTTCAAAGGTTTTGAAAAGTATTTTGGAGAGTTGAAAGCTCTAAACTCTTTTCGGTCGCTGGAAAATAACTTCGGTAATGACTGCAGCATCACCGATGTTCATTTTCGGGTTTCCAAAAGAGGAATTGCTGCCAAATTATTTTAAATGGAAAGTTGTTTGAAATTTGGGTTTTGTTTGGAAATTCAAAAGGATAATTTGAATTGTTTTCAAAATGGTTTTGAAAAGGTTGAAAAGACTCTGGAATTGAGTACTGAATTATGAAAATAAATGAAAATTGTGAATGAACGAATAAATTTGCAAGTGAATCAATTAAATAAAATGAGATTGAAAATTGAAATTCGTTTCAAATTTGTAAGAAATGAATTGAATTGAATAATTATAAATGAAAGATGAATAAAAGATAAAATTCATAATGGAATGTAAATAAGTTAATAACTTATAGAATATTTGGTAATTTGATAGAAATGAGATTCAAATTGAAAATGAATGAATAATTTGCAATTGTAAATGAAATTGAAGACAAATTTGAAATTGTAAGTGAATTGGAAGTTGTAATGAGTTAGTAATTGAAACTAAGCTAAAAGAGCAATTATGAATGGAAGTTGTTTGGTTAATAGAATAAACCGAATGAAAATATGAAATGCAAATTAAATTGAATGGAATCAATTGCAAATGAAGTAGAATTAAAATAAATTGAATTTGTATCAATTTAAATTGGTTATAAACTAGAATGGATATGAATTCATTTTGTTTAAAAACGACTGTAACTTCAACCGTAAATATATAAACATATATTGAAAATTTTGTAATAGAATTTGCAAATTGGATTGAATGCTGTAACTAGATATAATGGCTAGTAGATATACAGGTGTTATAAATTGGATTTGATCTTCAAAGATGAATTTGAATTTGCTCGAAAAAGGTAAGTATTTAAATTTGAATATGAGTTTTTGATGATTTCTCTCTAGCCGCTTGGCTTTTTCTTTTTCTTTTTGAAATCTGAGGGTCCGTAGGGACGTTTTGTAGTCGTGCCGTATTAGCCGCGCAAAGGAGACGCTGGCGAAATTTTTCGGAAATTTAGGGCGTTAGAAAATTTTTGAGAAATTTTGAAAGTTTAAATTTGAAATTTGAATTTAAATTTGAATTGAAGTCAAGCAATGTTGTTTGAAACCTATAATTGAAGTTAGAAAGATAGTTGGAATGATAACGAATCTTTGGTAGAAAGATTTATTTCGATAATTTGATAAAACTATTTGAGGTTGAAAAATAGTAGACGAGTTAAGGACTTTTTTTCCTAACTTGTAATTTCGAGGACGAAATTCTTTTAAGGGGGGAAGTCTGTAACGACCCTGAATTTTGAACGAATTAAATTGGAAATATTTAATTAATTTTAAATATTTGAACGACGATTTAATTTGAATCCCGAATATAATTCAGAAATTGGCGATTAAATTTTATAATTTAATCTATTGAGCTGGATAAAAATTTGAATCTTCAGTTTTAAGCTGAAGAAAAATATTTCAAAAGCTTTTAAATTTCGCAATGATAATACTGAAGATGATTGAAGCTTCAGAATCGAAATTGAAATCGATTTGATCAGTTTTGAATAAATCGTTCGAACCGATATTTATAAAATAGTCAATTTTCAGACAGTCTCGGAATTCGACGAAACCAGTTCCATTGGGTCCGGAATGTTGTATTATTGCCGGATTTCAATTTTCGTAATTTTCGGAGTTGATATGTGAGCACACGGAAATTTAACGCATTGAAATAAAATGAAATTCAATTTAAAAATTTAAATTTAAAATTTGAACTCTAGTCAAACCATCAGCACGTCTCTTTCCTTCATTCACGCCTTTAAACACGCACCTTATCTCACGCCCAAATTCACGCAATCCATCACGTAACCCATCCCTCCATCTCAGTTTTAAAATTCAATCGAAACGAAGAAATAAATGGCCGAGCTTGATTTCTGTCCCCAAATTTATTTTCGTTTCCCTCAACGAAATGAAACGAAATTTTTTCGTTCAAATTCAAAGTCAATGGCCGCCTCTCCTTTTTCAATTCAAATAAAAAAAAAAAAAATACTGCTATGATTCTCGTGAGGAGGCGGCGTCAGGGCAAAGGCGTGGGGCTCGAGTGGGGCATCGCGAAGCGATCGCGACTTCGTGGGCGAGGCGGAGCGGTGGTCTGGAGATGTGGCATCGAGTCGCGTGTCTCGAGTCGTGGGAGATACCGGGGGGAAGTCGAACTGCGACGAGGCAAGAGGCGCGCGTGCGAGCTCAACTGGAGGCGGCGAAGTCGAGATTTGGTTGAGGCTGGCGAGTTCGAAGTCGCGTTCGTAGGCGTGCGCGCGTGGGGTTCGAGCATCGGTGGTTGGCGCGAAGGGGGCTACTGTCGATTTGGAGCCGTGGTGGCGTACGAGCTCCTCAGGGTCGCGTTCAATATCGAAGTCGCGAACTCGAGCCTGGGTTCGTTCGAGTTGTCAGTGAGGTAATCGATATTTGTCTTCCTCAATTTTTTCTTGCTGGTACATCATATTCAAATTTAAATTTAAATTTATTTTAGGACAGTTTAATTTAATAAATGAGAGATGTTTGGTATGTATAGGCAGTTTGGGATAAAATAAATAAGTATATGATATTTTTGAAAACTACAGAAATTTATATAAGCAAAATGTATGATAAGTTTATTTAAATTCGTTTAGTTGTAAAGAAAATAAATGTTGTTATAGTAAAATAATTTACTGAAGAATATATATATATATAGGAAATTTAGTTTTAAAAGTAAACTTTTGAGTTAAAAGGAATTTAGTTTTAGTTTTAAAATTTTGTTGAGTAAATTATTAAAAAGGATTAATTTAAAATCAATTGTATTAAATTTGTTAAAAGAAAATTTGTTTAGTTTAATTGTTTTAGAAATGTTTAGAGAATATTAGTTTGAAACTGAAATGTTGGTTAAATAATTTTTTTATAAAGAAATTGGTTTAGGATAAATTATTCGATAAAATTAAATTTTTGGTTTAAATAAATTAACAAATGATAATTTATTGTCAATTGATTCAAATATTGATAAATTGTATAAATTGTTATACAAGGTTTAATACAATGAAGAAATGGGAAATGGGATAGCAAAATAAAAAGCTAAGGTGAGATCTTCTCACTCAGATTTATAATTGAATTGCAGTTATTGATTGATTTGTTTGAATGTGCTATTAGATATGATAGGATATATCTATATATATAGCAGTATATACATATTGGCATATGTATATATTGGATTGATTGTTTCCCGCCTCGTATAGCGGATGAGACCCTATTGCGCCGTTAGTAAGCGGATTTATAAAAACCTATATACCGCGATAATTCCGTACTGGAGCGGAATTGGTATTGTGCTAACATCTTTGGATGCAGGGAAACAGGTTGGAGGGATCCAACTGGATTCCTCAACTGTATTTTTTTTATTTATTTACAGATGTTGATATATATTCTGTCATCATATGATGATATATGATGTTTGATGTTGTGATGAACTAATTGATGCGTTGCATCATCGGGTTCAATTTTAAAGTTAAAAATAAACGATTTTTACTTTAAAAGGAATTTTGAAGTGATTTTTGGAAAGTATACGATTTATTAAATCTTGGAATTTATTTATCTTAAATAAATAAATAAATGTTATAAATTTAAAGTTATGAAAATTTTAAATTGTGAAATATACCTGAAAGGTGATTTTGAAATAAATAGTCAAGTGATAAATAAAATAGTTTAAGTTGGATTTCTTTTGAATTATTTAAGAATGATATATATAAAAGATGTACAGAATTGATATTTATCAATTAATAGTATTGGAATTTTAAAACGAGTTTCTATAAGTGTTAGAAATTTATAGAATTATAAATTGTGAAGACATGAAATTTATAGAATTATAAATTGTGAAGACATGAGATTTATAGAATTATAGATTGTGAAGATTTGAAGTTTATGGATTTATAAAGATTGAAGTTTTTAGATTTATAAAGATTGAAGTTCATAGATTATAAAGTATGAAGTTATAAAATGAATGAAGTTATAAAATGAATGAAGTTGTAGAATAAAGACTGATAAGAAATGTACTTGTAACTTGGATTGTTGCCTTTAAATGGGATATTGATCGAATTATTAATAAAGAAGATTTATTAAATTGAAGTCGTTAGAAAATAGAAATAGAATTTATAAACGTTGTTTTATAAATTCGAAATCAATTGGATTTGGTAAATTAAAAGGTTAAAGGGGATTCTATCCACGATTTTGGATAGTGGAAAATTCTCGAAATAAATGTGTAGAAAAGATTTAAATAGGGTTAAGTGAAGTATATTCACGATTTGGACAGTGAATATATTGTTAAGTAAAATGGATACGTTTTTGAAGAAGTGATATTAAAAATGAAGTTAAACATTTTAAAGATGTTTTAAAATGTATTGTGAATCGAAAGCATAGATTTCAACAGTTCTTGTTGAAATAGGCGTTTTCGAGAAATAAGGAAATGGTGGACTATAACACTGTTGTTATAGTAAATGATTTCCGAAAGGAAATGTTTTTATCTAGTATTGGGATTTACATATCTATATTAATTTCGAATCCCTATACTAGTGATTTTTGAGTCGTCGTAACGATGTTTTACGTAACATTCGTTTTTGACTCAAATTGATGTTGTTATAGAAAATAGATTTCTTTAAAGAATGAATGTATACTTAATTTGATTTTAAGTATATCGAATATTTTCAAATGTTGAAAATAAATGGATTTGTGAATTACTGACTTATTTTTAAATAAGTATGGGAATGTTTTCCAAAACGAAATGAAATGTTTTTGAGAATTTATCTTCTTAAAGATAAATCAAAATTTAATATTGAAATCGATTTGAAAAATCGAATATCGGTAGATATTCGATAAGTATAAATTCACTATGGAATTTATAAAAAGAAATGGGGATTCGTTTTAAAAATAAATATTGAAGAAATTTTGAAGTGTGGAAATTTTATATCTAGTAAAGATATTTTTGAAGATGAAGTAATTTGGAAAATTATTTGGAATCTGATGATGTCGCGCATCTTTATTGATAGTTAAATAACCGACTATCGATAATTACCTTTAGGTAGGTATTTGTTGTGAATTGGATGAATTTGAATGCCACACTTATTTTTGAATTTACGCTCACTATTCGGGTTAGCCGGGAAAGGACCATGGGGTCGTATAACCCATTCCGAATATGTGATACGTCGTTATGAATTGCATTTGAAGACCGGTGTTGAAGACCGGATATTTTTGAAAACGGAAGGATTACCGTCGAGTTACTCTACATCGACTGATCTTCGATTTAGAGGTTTTATCACCCTTAGTGACGGGAAGTCCTGACGTGATTGAAAATTATCCGGATGTGCAAGGGCTTCGTGAGAAGTGCCTTCGGTTCTGTTCGATCCCGGAACAGACTTGTATGGATTGTGTGTCTGACGTTACAATTTGAGATATAAAGCTGATTTCTTTCAAATACATTTCTGTTGGTGGCGGAGAATTTATTCTCTTAGCTTAACACCCTTCTCTGAGACGTACGAGCTCAGAGGTTATGTAGTTGAAATTTATCAGCGATATATCCCAATTTGGTAACGTGGCATACTGAGTGTTGCTGTGAAATGATCAGTGTTTGATCATTTGTGATATGATCATTCGTTTGATCTTATATCTTTGTGATCATAGGTTGATCATTTTGTTTGACCCGAAGCAGGGCTTTTTGAGAAAGCGTAGCTTTGTGGACGAGACTTCATCGAGCCTCACACCCCGGAAATGGTCGAAACAGGACGAATGCAGCAAGGTTCTAGGGAGTAGCGCCCCTTAGTGTATGTCATTCCTTCTGGATAAAGGTGGTATCATGGTATGGAGCCCAGATACTTAACCTCTGTGGTTGCTGCACAGTTATTATTACTTTGTGGTTTGTTGGAAATCGGGGATCCTCGGGAAGATCGGTGACGATCGGGGGATGGCATGCGCGTGTCAGTAGTTACCTATTTTTGCAGAGGTAACCCGGCCTTGTGTTGGCAGAGATCCGGTTAGGTTCTCGGGTCGTCTATTCCAGGGACGTACCCATCGTGGATAGGAAGTTCCTTAGCCTGACCATTTGTTGGAAATTCAAAGAAACAATACGAGCCTTTACGATTTCAATTGTATAACCTGTCTCCTCAGGAGGCACCTATAGCAGGCATAATATAATGGTACCTATGCTGGCTAAGATTAATATTCTACTTTCGAAATGTTTTCCACTATGCACTAATAATAATATCAAAAAGAATTTGATTTTGCGTAGTAAGCATCTTTGACTATCATAAGAAGAAATCTCCTCCAAGTCTGCGTTTGCATTGTGTGTGTGGTGGGAGGTCTTATGGTAGTTTCATTTTCCAAAAGCATTGCGAATTGACTTTAAAATTTTCTGCTGTTTATTTTTAAAGAATAACTGTTTTACGATCTCACACCAGTCACCATGACTGACTCGGAGTTTATTGTTCCCTTCTAAACTCTGGGTGCCCACAAATTTCCACACGGGCAGTCTAGAGTTAGATTATCAGGATATTCTGGATATTCTGGAGCTTTGGAGATAAGCTGGATGGCGAGACGTAGTATTTGTATCTGATAGTATTTATTCCGCTGTGTATTCTGTATGAGGACAAGTTTATATAACTGTCCATTGTTGTTTATTGACTCTGATGATATGATGTGATGTAATGTAATAACATATATAATTCTTTTGTTTTTAAAAGATATTCATTTATCTATTGTATATTGTTCCGCTGCGATGTGTAAGATTCTGATATTGTTTTCTGTTCTGATGTGTTCTGTTGTTCTTCTTTCTTCTTTTTCTTCTTCTTCTACTTTTTCTTTTTCTTAAAAACCCTCACTATTGGAGTTTCCGTCACTCGATTGCTCGGCAGTCGATAAAGTGAGTATCGATGTCGAATTTTCGAAAGTCGAAAATTCTAGGATGTGACACATGTACTCGAGGCAACAAGACTATATGCAAGCAAAGCTACTACATGGTGCAACATATATCAAGTGAAGGCCACACCAGCTCGAATGTACATAGGCAAAACTTCCAAATGAACACACATGTATACATATATACATGCAAGCAATCAAGTAAAGGATCGAATAAAATGAACCAGACCAACTCGATCTAGTCCATACACATAAAGACTGCACATACCAAGTTAATGAACACAGTAGTTCGAACTAGACACAAATGTATATGAACCACAAACCAAATCACAATGAGACAACAACTCAACAATACAAGTGCAGACAAGCTACTTGAAGACCAACATCAGTCCACATGAGTTCAAATGCAATGCAACCAAGTGGGCTGTGGTAACTTCAAACTACAGATGGAACAGAGATGTGTGCATACGCATTGAAACCAGACTTGAACAAACAACATCTCTACCAACTGCATGACCATGAACTCAATGCAAGCTAACATACAGTTTCACTAACACTGACCACTTATAAAACATGGACAATGAGATCGGAGAACCAAGCTACATACTTCAATCACAATGCATATTGAAGCACACGACAGTGAAAAATGCAATGCACAAGTACATGATCAACAACGACCAGCCTGGCAATAATGATGAACCAACAGACTATGCAACATAAAGATGGAGGCAGTGAATATATACATGCGTAAACATATATACATACATATATATATATATATATAGAGCAGTATAACATGAACATATATGTGGAGTGAAACCAGAGGCAACAGTAAGCTAATGATCAAACAAAATGAAACCAGACTCCATAAGCGCACACCTATATACACACATAACTGTATGTATACAAGTGGAAACCAATGCAAACTATTGAACTCCAAGGATGAACAGTGATCAAGCATCAGGTCGAAAAGGTACCAGAGAATAAAAGAGACATTGCGGTAACAAAGTCAAAGCACATCAAGAATTTCAAATTGAACAAGTCAGTGCCAAAGTCGAATATTATCACAGTATCAACAGGCCGAAGTCAACAAGCACAAAGAAAGGAACCAAAGATGCCAGAAAATCAAGCCGTGGTAGCCAAGGAATCAAACAGTGAAAAATCAAACAAGCCGTGACAATCAAGTAACGAAGATATACAATTTGAACAAGTCAGAAACATCTCAAGCATTCAAGCAAAATCGAACGGTAAAACAAATTATCAGACAAATGAAAATCAAGGGAATTAAACCCTATTTAACTGTTAACATCATCAGCATATAAAGCATCGAGTTCAAGAAAATTAACTAGTAAAGCAAAGAGCAATAAATCACATATCATATTAATTTGAACTCGATCGAATTGAAGTAGCCGAAAGCAAATCAGAGATAGTGAGTCGATTGTCGAAGCAAAACAAAGCAATATCCACTATAATCGACCAACATTCAAGCAGCTTCTTCGAAATTCCAAAAGCCCTAATTTCGCATAGAGGAACGAATGAGCTGAAGGAAGCCCCCATTTTTTTCACAAGGAAAGAGATACCAGGCCGAAGAAATAACAAAGAAAAGGGGAACAATATTTTACACTACATTTAATTTGGCTTGGCTTATATTTGTTGTGGGCTTTTATTTTTTAATTATGGTTTTTGTGTTTTAAATTGTTTTTTAATTTGTATTTTTCTTTTAAACCTTTATAATTTTCTAGTCGTGTGACTAGGGACAAACTACGGGGCGTAGTTTGAGAATTCGTAACTCAGTGGCTGAGTTGTGACAGGGTTTTGAGCATAGAGTTAGGTTAGTCGATAGCGGGTGTCGCGAGTTTATGTGTGTAAGCATCTGATTACTTAATTTCTTGTAGAAACCTTGGGGGCATCACGTAGGCAGGGTTTTGCCGAAGCTGGGTAAAATCTGTGTGTTCTATTTTCTACTTTTATTATTCTGCTATTGTTTGTGCTGCTATTATTCTGCTATATCTATGCTAAAATTATTTTAAATACTTCCACATTAAATTTTTATAATTAATAGTATCACCCTTTCACCCCCCTCTAGGGTGAAATCGATCCTATATTGACAAGATTTCTTGTTAACATTTTTGGCGTTAGAAGGAGGGTCTGAACTTCCAACTTTGTTGAATTGACAACATTACTTCCCTCTATCCCTATTCCATTCCAAGCTAACCTTAGTCCTAATGATACAATGCTCAAAAAAATCAAGAATTCCAAGCAAGGATCTTCAGAACCACACTTGGTTGGATTCTCTCATGAAGTTGCTAAAGACTCGAAGCTATATGAAGAACAAATGTTAATATTGGAAGCTTTAAGGATCATGGAAAAGAAGAAGTTGAATCTTATGATCCAGATCCAAACAATTGGAGTTTAAACCCATTTCACATTGGCCCTACACCCATCTTTGCTTTAGGAGGAACAAGAAGTAGGGGTGATAATTTGTTTGTTCCAATGAAGAAGACTATTTAATCCTACACTATAGGAACTATCTTTGAAGAAGGAATGATGGCCGATTACTATACATTTGCTCATAAATGGCATCGGGTAACAAGTGGACCATTACCTTCATATGAGCTTCGAAAGATTCTAAATAGGAAATTGATAATTGAGGGTGAAGCTCTTGAATCAAGCAACAAAAGATCAAGGAATCAACCTCAAAAGACAAGCTTCAAATCAAGACTCCCTAAAGAATGCGACTTGACTACATCAATCGAGAACATCTACTTACTAACAAAAGAGGAATTCAATTACTGGCCATCTAAAAAGAAAAAGCCCAAATACGAAAGAAATCTAGGAGGATCTTACTACCATTATCATATGATGAATGTACGAAACCAATCAATGCAGAGCTCTTGAAGGGATGATCATTAACTTTTTCAGACAAGGAAAGATCGCTAGATTTGTAAAGCAATCCTAGATGAATTTAATAAAGACTCATTCGAGTAAGAAAATTTACATGGTTCGGAGTAAGATTCTCCTTAAAATTGGAAATTACCTTAAACGGTCATAAGCCTTTATCCATGCCAAGATGGCCAGGTCAAAGTGTCTCCTGGAGGGAGGTAAAAGTAAGCCTTTAGCCGCATCATAAATGGCCAAGCTAAAGCATCTACAAGCCCTTGACCGCGCTTACGTGTCCAAGTCAAGGAAACCCATGGAGGAAGGACGGAATAAGCCCTTGATTGCACCACGCTGTTGACAGTTCAAGGCACCGGCCAACCTTCAATCCAACCTATAAGGCCTGGCTGGGGCACCTCCTGGAGGGAGGATGGAGTAAGCCCTTGATACCGCCATGCCATGGCCCGGTCAAGGCACCAGACAAGCCTTTAGTCCCGCCTATAAGGCTTGGCTCAAGCGTCTCCTAGAGGGAGGTCGGGTAAGTCCTTGGGTCCTACTTATGGATATGCTAACCAAGCACACCAGAAATAATGGATTAAGACCTCCAAGCCCAAGGAGTGGCACACAAAGCGTTAGCAATATACGAAGCCTAAAGGATGTCGCATATCAAAAGAATTAGGTACTTTGAACTAGAGAGGTAACACAAAGCAAAAGATTCGAACAATCAAAGTCCAAAGAGTGGTGCGGAACAAAAGGCTCAGATGAGAATTTCTGAACTTCTATTATTCAAATAATGATTTCTAAACTTTCCTTCTTATTTCCAAGAACGGATTTCAAATCTTATTTTCGGACGATAATTCCCGGACTATATTCATTGTTAGATATGAATTTATGGCCTTCGGTTAATTTCCAAAAGATGATTTCTGGACTTCACTTACCAATACCCGAATCTGGGTTTTGGGTCTTCTATTATGTATTCATGGTCTTCCACTATATTTAGAAGATGATTTTTGGACTTCACTTATCAATACTCGAATATGGGTTTCGGCTCTTCTATTATTTCCAAATAAGGATTTCTGGACTCCTATTATTTGTTCCCAAATAAGGATTCCTAGTCTTATATGACTTATTTCCAGACGATGATCTTTAGACTTTTATTATTAAACAATTGTTCATGGTCTTCTATCAGCTATTTCCACAAGAGAGTTTCTAAACTTCTATGATTAATGCCAGATTTGGATTTCTGGTCCTTTATTATTAATTCCATAATTAGATTTTTGGTCTTCTATTAATATAACCAGAGTCGAATTTCTAGTCTTCTCTCATGATTACCAAAGTTAAATCTCAGGGCTTCTATTATTGTCGTACAAGAATTTCCAGTCTTTAATTCTTCCCAACCGTGGATTTATCATCACTTATTATCTTCAGATGAGGATCTATTAATTTTCCTTATTCCCAAATTTAGATTTCTGGAATTCTATTACCGGAATTCTAATACTATCTCCAATAATATGGACAAACTACTGAGCATATACTTATATCAATTTCAATTTAACAATAAGAAATGTTGTCTACTTTATACTTTATAAGAAAATAAGATTGATGAGGAAGACCAATTGATTCGGTAAATACAAAAATCATAGCCAACGTTATCAAGAAGCAGATTCAGAAACAACAGTACAAGTACAAATAAGGGCTATAAGCTAGGTGATATTTATATAATCTACGAAATTATTTACAAAATATATTGTACAATACATTAAGATATTGGTACCGGAAGATCAAAAACAAGTATGTGCCTCAAAGATCTAGCACAATCTTATCTAGATCCTTAGAAGTTAAGGGATCAACAATGTGACGTATTGCTACACAATGAGTTTCTTTAAGTTTCTTTTCTTTCTTCCTAATCTCATCACCATCATCGGTAGACTCGATACTAGTCTTCAAAGCACGATTGAAAGCGTTATTTGCACCTTTGAGAGTCTTGTTCTGTCTTTCCAATTCAACAATATGTTTTCGAAGAAGATATCATTCATGTTCAAGTTTTTGAACTTTAGCTGCGTACTCATTGATGCGTTGTGAGTATCTTTCTTTTTGTTGATTGGAAAAATATTTCATCATTTCAAATTTGACTTTTCGGCACCCTTCGCCCACTTCTTTTTCATCCAAACCCGAAGGAGGGTTTACTGTAGCGGGGAATTTTTGAATGGCTAAGGAACATGACCTTGTTGATTTCCCAACAGTTGGGGTGATTGGAGAAACCGGTAAATTAACATTTGGAATATCACCTCCCATGATAAATTCCAAAGATTTACACTGTACTTGGCTATCCTTCAATTTCATTTCTAAATGACTTACCTGTTCGTAAAGCTTGCACATTTCATGGTCGATGTCAATCGAAGGATTTGATTTAATTTGATGTTTCAGTTGAGAAACCATCTCATCTTTCTTCTTAATACCTGCTTTAAGAATGGTAATTTAATCGTTAAGGCCTCTGATGATTTGCTTTTGAAGCAAAAATTTCCTGCGCCATTCCAATGCTTGAGTATTGCTTTGGAGTTTAGTAAACAAAGAATCTTTGGATAAGATCCTCTTCTCAAGATCCGCAATCAACCTATCCCTAAGACTAGTGAAACGAGATGAAGGATCTGATGAAAGTGACGCAGTTGCTAACTATGATTCCTATTCAAACAAATGAAAACGAAATTAATAACAAAAGAATAATTTTTTTATAATAGTAGAGGTTACAACTCAAGAAGAAATAAGAAAGAGGGAACAACATCATTGTTATGATCAAGTTTTCTCTTTACCCTATCATACTTAAAGTCTAGAAAAAGCATTTTCAACTTCATCTAAAAAATTAGTCGAAAGAGTAACTGTTGATTCAAAAGTGGCAGTAAATCCTTCTGGGGTAACAACTGGAGGGCATTTGCTATAATCCCATTCTCCAGCTGGCGGACTATCACGGCCAAAAATTAATTTTGTATGATATGTCCAAATTTCTTTAAGAAGCTGTTCCTTTTCCTTGAAAAATCAAAGTGAAGCCAGGGGTGTTGCATGTAAAGCTTTTGTAGATCTCTTAGAAAGCAATATCTGGCCAACCTTGAGAATTTTAAGAGCGAGGACTTTTCTAAGTAATCTCTTCTTATCTTGACATATTTTCCTAAGTAATCCCTAGTAATAGGGCTGCTTGAGAGATATTTACTCTGTAATAACGTAATAAAATAAAACTAAGTATGAAAAGACTAATACAGTAAGGTCCATAGACCAATATAATTACATGATTACAAATTTTCTTTCGGTTCATACAAGACTGATCTTTTAAACATTTCAAATATGAACCTATCCTTATAAAATTTGAGTTTTTATGGAGGCAATGTGCGGGGAATTGAGTAGATCCGTGGTAAGTTCCAGCAAGCCCCCGGGTGGGGATCAGACCCGTGTTCGTCCAAGTATTTCTTATATAGGTATCTAAGCAAGATCCCACTGAAATCACCCAAGTATGAGTAATCCACAATTAGATGTCTGCAATAAGCTTTATACAAAAATTCTACCAAGATATCTCTGTCTTTGATTAACATCCAAAAGAGTGTCATCAATTCTTTGTTCTCCTCCAAAAGCTTGTCATAACGAAGACGTGCTCTTTTCAATCGAGGGCCGCTTCTTGATCTTTGAAGGACGTTAACACCGCAACACTTTTATCAAGCTTATAGTACTTAACTGATAGTGCATTGTGTTCTTTTAATTGTTTGTTTAGCTCCCTATAAAGGCTATTTATTTCCTCCTGTTTCTTTTCAAGCTTTGTCTCATAGAGGTGTATTTTTTTCTTCCTTATCTAAAATGGTAAGATATTAGTTAGGGTTATCTTGAAAATGAGAGCCATTTGGATAAAAAATCCTATACTTGAGAAATCAGAATCAAGGTTTGTAAAGTTTTCTTTTTCTCTTTTTCTCCGACACCAAAATCATCATCTTTTCTTTCGGGATCAGAGGAGTCGAGGAATTCAGTCTAATCTACTTCATGGACAGTAGGATCAAGGTTAACTTTTCTTGATCCATCTTCATTATCTAGAGCCCTAGAAGTATCACCGCCATCCCCTCTAGGAGTATCATCATGAATGCCCTCATTGTCAGCAGCACCCTAACCTTTTTCATCATCATTTTGGTTATCATCATCGTCGTCGTCATCGTTGTCGTCTTCATCAATGATAGCTTCAACGCCCTCTTCGTCTTCCTCCTCATCTGAGTCAGAATCCTTTTCTATAGGGGAAACCTCAAAAGATAGGAGCTGGGTGGCATTAATTTCTTCTCTGTCAGGAACCTTAATCCCCTGCACCATTTTCTTAACCTTAGCCATGAATCTTTCGATTAGTATAGGGTCAAGAGAAGAAAAACTCAAATCTGGGCACTTTTCTATGTTATCAGAATAGGCTATCATGAGCGCATCCTCCTAAGAATTTACAATAATACCATTCAAAGAAGTGTCCAGAAACTGAGACACTTTTTGCTTAGCCTCAGAGATAGTGTTGATAGCTTTGATAAAGAATCCTTATCCTTCTCTAAACTCTTTTTAAGAGAAGTACACTTATTCTTAAGAGAAACATGCCTAGCATTAACCCTAGCCTTTTCATCCTCGGACTCTTTTAAAGTCATTTTCAGAGCCAAAACTTCATCAGCTAAAATCTATTTAGCCTTCCTCTCATCAGAAAATATAGACTCTGCCTGAGAAAGAGAAACACTCAACCTTTCTTGTTCTCTCACTGTGTTATCTTTGGCAGTAGTCAGGGTAGTAATCTGATTGTTTAAAGTCGAGACTTCTTCCCTGAGCTTTGATGTTTCAGTAGAGGACTTAGAAAAATCTTCCTGAAGAGTGTACCAGCTTTTGGTGATCTAAGAGGAAAAGTAAGACATGAGTAAGGATTCAGTATAATAGTAATAAGAAGAAAATTTTAAGGCAGTATAGAATATACCAGAAGTTGTTGTTCGATAAGAGATCGATAATGACTTGGTAAATCCGGTACAGAGGTAGGTGGCTGGATAGTAGAAAACGATGGAGAGTGCATAATCGACTTCACAACATTCTCAAATTCAGTAGGAGCCACTGGTGACAAGGGCCTTGAGGGATTCAAATCTCGAGAAGGAGTTGAAGTGCCTAGATCCTTCTGCATTTGATCAATAATGCTAGGAGAATAAGATACAAAAATATAAGACATAAAGTCATCCTTCAAAGGAACCATTTTAGCTTGATTAGCAGTTGTAGATGGTAAGTCATCCACAGAAGAAGTGGGATCAAGGTTAGGACCCTCTAAAGCCTTGCCGACACCAACAAATTCACCCTCTATTAGGGTAAGAGAAGACTGGATATCGTAATCTTTGCTTTCTTGGAAGTAGAGCCTGCGGCAGTCACTCTGCTTAATTTCCTTTTTGCAATCATTCTAGACCTAGCAATGGCTTATGTCAAAGCCAGAGCATCAAGCCAGAGCATCAAGCCAGAGCATCAGATTTCGAAGACTGAGGGGGAGGATCATTTTTAATTAATTCAGCTAGAGGAGCGGTTATTGAAAGCAATAGGCATAGATTAGCATAACAATTTAAGGAATAACATGACGGAAAGTTACAAACAATACACTTGAATTTACCAGGTAGATTTAGACAAAGTGGAGACAAGGATGAAAAATTTTCAAGGTCTCCCAAAGCTAAGAAGCGTTTGCATTTCGAAGTACGTTGAACAAGAGGAGGTTTTCCAAGTATTTTTTGGCCATCGGGAATGAGGGAGTGTTTACGAAGGTTGCTTGGAGTCAGCAACGTAAGTCTATTCCCAATACGGCTTGAAGCAGCAGTCATCAACTTTACAATTCTCTTGCCTTCTTCGTCAAGATCCTTAGGAGCAGGGCCGAATAAGAAAACATTATTCAGCAAAAGAAAACAAGTTAATAGAAATAACAGCAATGATTTACTTACAAGGAGAAGAAAAGGTTCCACTAATGTTCGAAAAGCATTTTACGAAGAAGAACTGTGTTTCCCAATCCTTAAACTTGTTTACTCCCTCTGAAACCAACTTTTTGAGGGGATTAGTTCGGAAAATATGGCTGATCAAATTACTGAGTTTGACGAGGCTTACTAAGTAGCTAAGAACTTCAGCACTCAGAGAATGAATCCTCGACTCTATGGCCATGAGCTGCAAAGTGATGAGGTATGTGTATACATTGGGTGATAGCTGGTTAGGAGCAATGCCAAGGTGACTTAGAAATCTCGATAAGAACTCTGGAAATGGGATGAAACCCCCATGCCAAGCATGAGTGGCTGTATAAGCAAAGTATCCCTCGGAAGGATTTTGAATTGTGTCGTTATCGCCGGGAGGGATAGCTTCAACCCTTGTAATCCCAAAATAATTGATGATCGCATCTACTTTATCTTGATAAGTTATAAGAGAGCACTTTAGAACTACCTCAACCTTTTTCGGAGAAGATTCCGATTTCAATACAATATCCTTGTCGGATTTCTTAGAGGTTCTTTTAATACCCATGATCCTGCCAGGTGATATAATTTCATCAAAATTATGACCTATTCAACTATTAATACCTTTCAAAGATGTTGGAAGCCTATTACAACAGCTCAAGTACCCGCCGTAGCACTTGGTTCCATGCCTTCGAAAGGGTTCAAGCTAATCTCTACTACTAATAAAGATAATTCATTCCATTGATTTACCCGGTGTCTTTTTGAAATACCTATAATACCCTTCGTCCTTCTTTCATTTTACATCTAGATGCCCTTTTCTTTTACGTTCTGTTTCTAGATGTTCTTCCTTCTCCCTTGATACAAGGAAAAAAAATCTAAATCGGCTCTCTCACCTCTAATGGCGACTATTGATTACAATTAACCAGATAAGCTCTAGCATCATTTATCGGTATCCGTACGATTCCAGACTTAGGTAATTATTCATTGAATTTCATTAGTTGCTTACGATTTTTATTAGCATCTCTTTTACATTCTTTTACGTTTGTTTCTACATATTCTCCCTTCTCGCTTGCTATAGGAAAAAACCTAAATCGACTCTGCCACCTCTAATGGCAATTGTTGATTAACACTTAATCTGATAAGCTCAAGCATCAATGATCGATATCTGTATGACTTCGGACTCTTGTAATTTTTTGCTAATTTTCAATAACTGTTTTCAATTTTAATCAGTATTCATAACATCGTTTAACGGTTAAGCATGAATCGATTAGAACTTTGATTACTGTCAGGCAACGATGATTATCAATTAAGCACGAATTGCTTAGGATTTTGAGTAGTATCTTCAAAGGTGATTATCGATTAGGCAAGAAAATAACTTGAATTTGCTGGTTTAATGAAAATAAACAATTTATCTAAATCAGCATAGATCTTATATCCATCAGACTTGAATCTCATGTAACTATTCACCAATTTTCATTAATTACTTCAGATTTTGAGTATTATCGGTTTCCTTAATGATTCATAGAAAGAGTAGGTCATTCATTGTTTTGTTTTACTACTTTCTCTTCACTGTAGAAATTGAAAATAGTTACAGTGATCCATTTCAGAGACTCAAAAACCGAACTAAAACTGATGGTGTTCAGTTTGATTACTTCAAAAACCCAATAGCTAAGGTTGATAATGGAGTTTAAGAAATTTAACAAAAGCGTAATATCAGCAATACTTCCAATAAGTGATAGTAATCAAAAATCAACTTCATTGCAGTAAAGAAAAAAGAAGAAGAGCAGATATAATGATTATATAAGGACATGTGGAACTGTCTATAGATAATGAAAAGATATACAGAGAATTGGTTTTGATCTCTTAAAGACTTGAAGCTGCTTTGGGTGTGTGTTTGCATGTAAAAAATTACACCTCCTCCACCGCAATGTTGTCTACAATCAGATTAGGATTAACTTACTGTGCTCTGATTCATCAAGTTTGCTGACTTATGATGCTCCAATTCCTTAACTGTTGCTCCTTACATATCGAACTTCGACCATTATAGGTATTTTTTAAACTTCTTAACTTTTTTATTCATCCTTTATTACCATTGTTGCTAGACTACAGCCAAGATTGTGTTTGGTGCATTTCTCCACGTTTTAGGTATTTTTACAACACTATCAAATATTTTGATATTTTGTAAAATTGTTTGATATTGTGTAGTAGCTAAACTGAAAAGTGTATAGCAAATAGTTTGATATCTTTAACACTGAAATAGTTTATCTTGATATAGAATCTGGAAAATCTACTTTACCAAATGATTACAGTCATGGTTAAAATCTAATTTACCATTAAATAGTTTGCTACCGTATTGCAAAGTTAAACAATCCGATGGTGTTAAAAAAACCTAAGACGTAGTGAAATCATTCACAATATCAAACTACTTTATATTC
This sequence comes from Allium fistulosum, assembly GCA_030737815.1. Taxonomy (NCBI): domain Eukaryota; kingdom Viridiplantae; phylum Streptophyta; class Magnoliopsida; order Asparagales; family Amaryllidaceae; genus Allium; species Allium fistulosum. The sequence goes on along the minus strand of CM060903.1, from coordinate 1,089,275,737 downwards.
CACTGTTGTCTGATTTTTTAAGTGTTGGGATCACTTTGAAATTGTTACGATTAACAGTGTTATGTTTGCTTGGTTGCTCTTACATTTTTCATGTAATAGACTGCCACTGATTATCTCATGGAATGAGTAATACCTAACTTGCTTTGGTGCTTACTGTTGTACATTTTCCTTAATTTAAAGTTTGATAGCTTGATATGTTTGCTGTGAATTTGTTAACGAGTTTAATTAAAACTGATAAAATTGTTAATACCGATGAGATTTAGTTGTATAAATTATTCTAGTTTTCCCTAATCAACAAAAATTACATTAAGCACATTTACAGTTGTGTACTGTGATTTGTGGTTTGAGAGGATTCCCCTTCTTTTCCTTCATCTACTTTGGGGATGATTCTATCTTTTCCGCTATAATTTTCTACTTTGGGTGATGAATCTTTCTTTCAATTTTTTTAATATTATTATTTAGAATAATCAATGGTTTCAGTTAATAAATAATCAGTAGATTCACCATTCTAAATGATTTTGATGTTTTGTTTACCTTACATTTACAGTTGGCATCGGTAAATTTAACCAAGAGTGCTGATATAGTAGTTAAGTTCATTTTTGGTAATGGATTGCTTGGAAATGGTACGGCATCAGTTAATTGACAATAAACTTAGATTCATTATTAGTAACAAATAACTTGGGAATGGTACGGTGTCAGTTATTTAACAATAACCATAACACCATATCATATATATAATCATCTTTGCTTAAAGTAGAATAAACAAAAATAAAAACATGGACTTAGACAAATTCATCATTCCATCTCATTTATGCCAAGAATATTTGTTCATTTAAATTTTATTTCATACTCATTTACCAAAATATCATCTTACTAGGAATCATATATATATATACACATATATATATATATATATATATATAACATAATAAGATAATCACACGAAAGCAACAAGCATGATATACAAAAATACTCAGAGGCGACATAACCTTAAGAGTCCAAAACAATTAACTTTAAAGAAATATACATCTAAAATCATGTCATGTGGATAAGTGAACCGAGTAAGAAGTGAAAGTTAATTAGAGGACAACTACTTTACCTGTATATACATTTTATTTTGATTTTAGGTTGGCACTAGAATTCTGCTAAAAGTGCTATATGCTCTGAGGAACATTGAAGAAGTAAGTGATGTGTGTTTAAGTAGGAAATCCTCATCAAATAGTTTAACTAAGGATTTTACTATCAATGATTCCACTGATATGGCAGAAATTTAAAAATATGATTACATAATTTTTAACACCTAAAATAAGGTATTATAAAAAGGAAACTTTATGCACAATCATTGTGAAACTTCACTACTGATTCCTTTTCCAAACTCTATGCACAACTGCACTGAAACTGTAGTAATTTTCTTCATTTACAGTTAAGTACAATCATGTGCTGTGATTTTCTAACTTTGGTGATGATTCTTTTATGTTTGGTGGTTCTTTTGATGACACATCGCTTAGACTTTGAGATATAACTACTTAGGAAAATTGTGATTATAAGCTACTGTCAGTTTTTTTATTGTTAATTACGGTCGTGCTCATAACAACTACGAAGTTTCCTACGATGTTATTTACACATTTGGCATATGGGTTTAAAAATTAAGCTGTAATTAGTCACATAGATTTAATAACAATACTTTACCATTATATGCTATTGTCACCCAATATTATGTTGTAATTAAGAATATTTGACATATCGTACTTCCTCAGATGATGCAACTTTTAAAGGTGGAAAATGTGACCAATGAGGTTTTAAGTTGCACATTAAATCCATTTCAATGTCACGGCCCATCTTTCTATCACCAGAAAAACGCATCATGATTTAAGAAAGAAAGGGATAGAAGAAGAAAATATAGGAAAGATAGAACAACAACATATAAGAATCTCACAGCGGAACGAATTAAATATAATATATCACATAAGATATTACATAGTATCATATACATCAGAGTTACACAACTTATACATCTCATATTAGACAGTTATAAACATCTGTCTATCATACAACTCAAGTACATCAATACAATATATACATAAAACTAACACAGCGGAACCATAATATATCTACACGCTGAAGCCACCTGCTCCAAATCTCCTCCAGAATTCGTCAAAGCTGACCTGAATCTCTTGACTACTCAATACAAAATTGAGTACCCAAGAGTTTAATGAAACAGAAAATAAACACTTGGGTCAGACATGGGTCTGGTGTGAGTAAACGGTTTAAAGTTACTTAACTTTGAAAAACCTTTGAAAGAAAAGGTATCTCGTAAGACTTCCCGCACATAAACACGGAAAAGTTTTTACCTTACGATAACCAAAACATTGATAGGAAATCCAGTTATATTATAATAGGGTCTAGGATTCTCAAATAAATATTCACATAGCCGAAATTGTTACATTCATTAAAATCCAGCATACATAGGTATACAATCAAGTCCGAGATCACTTATTGGAGATTGGATCCATACAATGGCAGGGCTACTGGGGTACCGCCCATCACTGTACGTGGCCTAGATCAACGTATCGAGGATCACTCCCAACCCCCTGCAACACAAGGCCGAAACCATTCCTTACTGGACAGTCCCGAACAAGACAAGCCCGCAGTTGGCGCGACCAACCACACACTAAGCCGAATAAAAAGGAACTTCTAGACAGGGGAAAATCTCGTCCTACTTGGGTGCTATCCACTTAACCTTGCTGCACCTCCCATGTTTTAGCCATTCCCGGTTGATGAGGCTTGAGGCTACGATTACCTTTATAGAGCACATATCTTAGAATGCTCATCGTCCACCTGACGATGTTGTGAAAGCATTCAATCCATACAAGTTCGTTCCGGGTTCGAACGAAACCGAAGGCATTATTTTGTTACACTCATTTTGGAATCACCCTCAGAGTTAACAACAATAACCCTTGCACTCTGAATCTACTTCTCGAACCTAAAAGTACTATCTCCGTAAAACTCATCTTGGAATCACCCTCAGAGTTAACGGTACATAGTTCTTACACCTCGAGTCTTCATCTTCACTTGAGATTCACGACCTATCATTAATTTCGATCGATGTGGTTTTCGGATATCCAAATCTGGAAACCCGATCCCGGTCTCATCGAAATCCAAAACGTTTCTTTTTAAGGCCAAGTTGTTTTAAAGTTAAAACAATCCAATTCATTATCTATATTCACACAGATAGATAATTCACAATATCATAGATAGAATAATTCATATCAATACAGATACATAATCCATATTATCTAATTCAACCATATATCACAAAACGGCACATATCACATATCAGAGATATCACATTCAAACCATCCAATATCATTAACTCATCCAATATCAAAGTTTGATCCATTCTTAATTAATTTAATTGATCCTTAATTAAATAAATTTCTAACTTAATCACTTGGATTACCTTTAATCCAACTTAATTATCATTAATTAATTAATAATTAATTAATCATCTCTTAATTATCTTCCTTAATTAATCTACCTTGATTAATTAATTCTTAATTACAATAAGTAATTTCTTAATTAATTACACAAATTAATTATCCTTATCCATTTACAGTAATTAACCTTAAATTACTCTCATTTATTAATTATTATTTTATTAATCAATGATTCTTAGCTAATTACTTCCATTAATTAATTAACTATAATTAATTACATTAATTAATCATACTTTAATTACTCACTTCCATTAATCAACCTTGATTAATTTCATTACTTATATTAATTAATGATCCTCTAATTACTTCATTAATTAATTTCCTTCTAATTAATTAAATAATTAATCTTTAATTAACCACATTCATTAATTAACCTTACTTAATCATAAACAGTAATTAACCATCCTGTAATTACTTACCTTAATTAATTAACTCCTTAATTAATTATATTAATCCTTTGATTAATTACACTGAGTAATTAATCCTTAATTACTTCCATTCAATTACTTCCATAAATAATTATCCTCTAATTACTTTCATAAGTAATTCTTCTTAATTAATTACATTCATTTCCACTAATTACTTCATTAAGTAATTATCCTTAATTACAATAAGTAATAAATCTTTAATTTATTTTACTTATTAATTATCCTTGATTAATCTCCACTTTTAAAGATAAACTCTTCATTTAAATTAAATACTTATTTCTATCATTTTATTTCATTTAAAAACCAATTTAGAAATCAATTTATATACTTGAAATATATAATTTTACTTAAGAACAAAACAATTTAAACATTTAAATTTGAACATTTAAAATCTTTGAGAAACCTTTCAAACATGTTTAATTTAGTTTAACAAATAATTATCTTTGGAACTAGATTATCATATTCTTTAAACTTATCCATTTAAAATATATTTTGAAATCTAGTTAGAACATTACTTTATAATTACTTCAAATATACATTAAATTTTGAAACATTCTTATTTAAAAATTGTTTTAAATTCTTAAAACTTTGATCTAATATATTAAATTGAAACACTCTTAAAATCTTGATTTTCATTTATTTTAAAAAACTTGCTTTTAAATTTAAACTTGATTTCCTTTTTACAAAAATTTGTTTTACTTAATCAGATTAACACTACAACATAAAAACTCGAGTTAACCCTCACTAAAACCCGAGCCCGCCCCTAGACAAACACCCAAATCAACTGCTTCGAGTCATCCCTAGCTCAGACTCGAGTACGACCCGAGCATCACAAAAACCCATCGTCCCAGACACGACGTGCACGCGGTGCACGTTCACCAGAGCCTCCGACCACCGGAGGTCATCGCGGCGACACTCGACAACCTCTCGAACCCACGCGACCACAAACGAGAACCCAGATCGCACGAAAATCCACTGAAACAAAATCGAGCAAAAATCTCGACCATAAGGAAACGATACTTGTCGGAAAACCACTCATCCCCCTCGCCTCTGACCTCGAGATCGCCAGACCTCTTCACTGTAGCCTCGTCACACCTTCCAGCAACCATCCCCACCATCGCGATTCCCTCCGAACCTTCGCCTGCGTTGGAATTTACTCGACAACCACGTCGAGTACAATACCAGTCTAAACCCTAGTTCGCTAAAATCCACTCGCCTCGGCCAATGAAAAATACTTCCAGTATTTTTCCTGAGTGCATCGACACCCCGTCCATCACTAGCCCAACCCTCACCAAAATCCTTACCGCCGATCACCTCAAATCGACGAAAATGTCAAAACCACACTTCTCCCTATATCCCAAAGAATACTACACTAAAAATCGTGATTATACCATCTAAATTCAAGATTTCCTGCTACAAACACCATCATGCCATCCAAATCTAAAATTAGGTTGAGTGATTTTATCATAAATATGAATTCCTCTGTTATTTTCATTTTAAACATTTTTTATTGTATTTAAAAATCATGAAACTATTTTATAATCTTCATTATACATTTACAAACAATTTTCATTTAAATACCCAAGGCTAATATGGATTTGATTCGAAGATATTGAATTTTGATAGCAGAACATACATAGTGAATAGCAGAAAACATACTTGTATATGTATAAACAGACAGGCTCACACAACATATTTATACCAATTCATATAAATTCAAGCTGAAGAACTTCAATACAAGCCAATATCATCACATGCATGGTAGTTAAAACCAGATTTAACTGTTTTTAAGATGTTTACTCACCTTTTTAAGCAGAGAACAAAGAACACTACAGGCTTTCAATTTGTTTCCTGGAATTGCATATTTTGAATTTGCTTTGCTGTTGAAGTCTTAAATCCTTGCATGCTTGTTTATTGTTGATTTAGGTGCTGAAACTTGCTGTTGAATTGAAAAATCATCTTGAATGCTTGCTATTAAACTTTGCTTGAAACTTGTTACAGCTTTAGAAATTTGCTTTGAGAATTGTACAGGTTTTGATTTTTTTTTTGGAAAATAGTTTACAGGTTTTGTTTTGAAGAAGAAAGGTAAAATTTTTAGAACTGGAAGAATGAACTCTGATCTTCTCTTTTACAACATTTTTTTTATTTAATTTTTAGAGAAAATAAAACCTTGCCACTTGTTAACTTGAAATGTTCCTATGCTTACAATTGTAAATATAAGTTGTAATGATCTTACACATGTCCTTAAACACTTTAAATAAATTTTAAAAATGGTTTAAAAGCTTTTTAAATTAACTTTTCTAATTAATAAATACTTATATATATATATATAAATTACTTTTAAAAGAACAAAATATATTCAAATAAAATTTTATACATATATTTTAAATCCAAAACATTTATCTTTATTGTTTAAGGAATATAAATTAAATACCAAATATCCCTTGAAAAGTATTATATTAAATTATACCTTCCAAATTACAATTTATATATTAAAATTTGAAAAACTTTTATTAAATTCAAACCAAAACTTCAATATATACAAATAAACATATACATTTTAAATAGAAAATATTTTTATCCTTAATTTGAGAATTATTATATTAAATTTCAAACAACTTCAAATCATAGCATATACATACATATATATATTACAATTTGAAAACACATCTTTTATTTAAAACAAAAGATTTCCTATTCATAATATATATACACACACTAATATATACATTATAAATAGAATATAATTTTATTAGCTTTGGAAGATAAATCTTACCAATTTTAAATTGTTAGAAAAGATATAAATAAATATTGCCAGATTATATATTTATTTGCTTTTAAAAGATTAAATTACCCATTTAAATTAAAATTATAAAAGAAAATTATCAAATCAATTTAATTATTAATAAAGATTATTAAATTGATATTGCCTAAAATTCCGAGTCATCACATTCAATTTGTATCATGTTAACTATTTCATCTTACCATGTTTCCACAGTTGGATGAGGACAACCAAAATCTTGATATGAACAAAATATGACCCCGTAATTTCCAACTAACAACTAGGAAGAGACTAGAAGGAGCACCATGAAATTATGTATCTAACTGTTATGCCAAAAAACACTTTATAAATAACACATATTTCCATGCATGTCTTGGACAGATGAAACTGAGATGCATCATTGTAAACATTTATTAGTATCCAACTATCACTGACATTGTGAGTGCATACAATTTTTTTATACAATTCAAGTTGCCCGATAAATAATAACTCACAAAGTATTAGTACTTCCTCATCCAACAATAATATTTTTCCACTAACATATTACATATATTCTTCTTAGTAGGACAATCATATTGAAAACGAGACTGATAAAGCAGCTAGCCATGGCCATCATAGGCTGCTTAGCCCTTGCTAGAGAAACTTCACTAGCGAGGTCTCACTGTCTGTAGTGTGTTTAAAGTGGTACCGATGACTAAAAGTTTGTTGAGGAGCTTGCCTGCCATGGTGGAAATTTAGAAGATGCTCATGATGAAGGCAAAGAAGGTGGTTAGTATTTTTTCAGACCTGATTGGAGTGGGGCTGACTCGAGGAAGAAGTAGGTGCATGTAAGGGAGAAGCCGATGAAGAGGATGATGGACCAAATAGGGGGAAGAGTTTAGTGTTAGGAAGATTATATTGGTGGTGTATGGGATGAAGGAGTTGAAGGCATAGGAGTAAGAGTGGGCATATGCATCTGTTTGATGAGGCATAGATTCTGGACCATTTAGTTGGTGATGCTGATGTGATAGTTAGTTTCAGAATAGTTGTCACTGCAACTTCCTATACCCATGAAATCTGTTGTATGATGCAAATGGTGAGAAACATGTGCGTGTAAATAACAATGTATGAAACTTCGTAGCATTGTTATAACTATATGCTATTGTTCCCAGACTCCCTGTATTATTTGATATGATATATACAACTCTTTGTATACATTGTCATAACATTGTATGAACCCCTACCATGGATCATAACTAGCAGTGTCACATGGAACGATCGAGATGAACTACTTTTCCATATGTCTCCGCTTAGAAACTATTAGGATGATTTATTTCCTAAATTAGTTTTTTAATGAGCCATGTAACGTTTGCGATTTTTCGACGCTCGAAAGTCGAAATTAATACATCCACTGTATCAACTGCCGAGCAATCGAATGCCGGAAAACCGAATTGTTATGGAGAAAAAGAAGAGGTAGAAGAAGACAAAAGAAAAAGAGAACAAAAAACACAGAAACAGAAATAATATCAGAATCTCACATTCGCAGCGGAACAACATATAATAGATCAATGAATAATCTTTAAAACAAAGAACTATATCATTTTATACATGTACATCATCATCAGAGTTTACAACAACAATACACAACACAACTGGACAGTTATATAAACTTGTCCTCATACAGAATACACAGCGGAATAAATAATATCATATACAAGTAATACGTCTCGCCATCCAGCTCGCCACTGAGCTCCACAGCATCTCCTGAATCCAGAATGACCTGATAACCTAACTCTAGACTGCCCGTGTGGAAATTGGTGGGCACCCAGAGTTTAGGAAGGAAACAATAAACTCCAGGTCAGTCATGGTGACTAGTGTGAGAACTAAAACAGTTATTTATCTTTAAAACAACAACAACAAAGGAAGTGGAAAATATCTGCAATGCTTTTGGAAAATGAAACTACCATAAGACCTCCAACCACACACACAATGCAAACACAGAATTGGAGGAGATTTCTTCTTATGATAGTCAAACATGTACGCAAAATCATTGGATTATTATTATTAGTGCATAGTGTAGAAAAAACATTTCGAAAGTATAATATTAATCTTAGCCAACATACGCATTTCGCACTATGCCTACTATAGCTACCATCTAAATAGTGGTGACCACCATAAGTAAATGGCAGGTTCTACAACTAATACCGTACAAGGTTCGTATTGGAAGATGGATTTCCAACAAATGGTTAGGCTAAGGAACTTCCTACTGCCACATGGGATCGCCTCTGGCGGGACGTCCAGAGAAACCAACCTGGCTCTCTGCCAACACAAGGCCGGGTTACCTCTGTCACTAGGTAACTACTACACGAATATGCCACCCCCTGGTCCTTTGGGACCTTAAACACACAATCACACAGTAAATGAGATTGGAGTATCCACATAAGTTAAATACCAGGGCTCCATACCTGATACCACCCTTTTCCAGAAGGAAATGACATACCCTAAAGGGAGCGACCCTCATAGCCTTGCCGCATCATTCCTGTTTCGACTATTTCCAGGTTGTGAGGCTCTGACGAAGTCTCGTCCACAAAGCTACGATTTTTCACAAAGCCATGCTTTGATCACAAATGATCAATAAATGATCATCACACAGCAACACTCAGCATGCCACACTACCAAATTGGGAGTATATCACTGATAAATTTCAACTACATAACCTCTGAGCTCGTACGTCTCAGAGAAGGGTGTTAAGCTAAGAGAATAAATTCTCCGTCACCAACAGAAATGTATTTGATAGAAATCAGCTTTATATCTCAAAATGTAATGTTAGACATGTAACCATACAAGTCTGTTCCGGGTTCGAACAGAACCGAAGGCACTTCAAAAGAAGCCCTTCCAATCCGGGTATTCACAATCCCGATCGAACTTCCCATCACAAAGGAAATCTCTATAATGTAGCTAACGGTGCAGTGACAATCGATAGGTCATCCTATCATTTTCACAAATACCCGGTCTTCACCACCGGTCTTCAATACGATCCATATCGTCGTATCACTAATTCGGAATGGGTTATATGACACAAAGGTCTTTTCCCGGCTAACCCGAATAGTGAACACAATATTTAAAACATATGGATATAGGGATTTCAATTAAGTCACAACTTATTACCCAAATCCTTTCCTTTAAATGGTTTAAACAAATTACCATTTTAAATCTTTAAACAAAAAGATTTACTTCACAAAGTTTACCCAGTTTCACAAAGATTCTTTCACAGATTTCCAAATCAATTTCCATTTCAATTGGATTAACCCATTAAATCTTTAAATTAAGATTTAATTTATAGCTTTCAAAACTATTCACAATTCAAGTCTTTTATAATATAAAGGATGTACCTTTTAAAATCTTCTTTGATTTCAAAATAAAGTTTAATCATCTTCACAAAGGTTAATTCATAGTTTTTCCAAACTATTCACAATTTATGTCAACTTGAAATATTTCGATAAAAATTGGAAATCTTTTCACTTTATGAAGCTATTATTATTTGAAAATAGATAGTTTTCGTTTTGGGAAAAACTGGTTACAATTACACAGGTTAAAGCCATCCAAGTATAAAACTTGAATATACATTTAAATTTCCAAAACCATATTTTTAAATTGTTAAAAACCATATAAACAACTTTTATACTTATAAAAATCTTTTAAACCAAAATTCCCAATTCATTGAATTCAATTTCAAAATATTGAATTCAAATTTTAAATCAAATCATTTAAATTTCAATTTTATTAAGTTATTTAAAATAACTTTATTTTTGAAGCTCATTTTCAAAAGCTTTCAATTCCAATTCCAAAACTATTTTGGATTCAAAAATTAAATTTTTCAAAATTGGTAAAAATCTGTGACTTAACCGATTTCCACGTGAAATCCACATTTGTGTGTGTATTGTGTAGTCCACGGGTTTAACACAATAGTGCAACAACATTCAACCATCACAGATCAAATATAACAATATATTTGATAAGCGGTATAGACTATAACGCTTATCTGTCATTCACAGATCACAGATATTCATATCATATATAAATATATCACAAATCACAACACAAATCAGGATGTATCACAAAGCATCACATATCAAAGATGTCAAACAATTCAGCATCCAATAAAAATCCAAACATCCATAGATAGGATCAATTTAATCATCTGATTAATTTAAATCAGATAAATTTCTACGTATAAATTTCCAATGAATTTACAAAATCATTTCCTTTTTAAATAAATTTCTTTATCTCTTCAAATCTATTTAAAAATCCAAATTTTAAATAAATCCTCAACTTATAATTAATATTTTCGAAATCCATTTATTAAGTCCTTTCTTCCAAATTTGAAATTTAATTCAATACAGCTAAAAAATAAGACCTTTATCTTTTAACTCCTTTTAAATTTATCCAATTATCAAAAATAAATTTTTCGATAAATTTTCAACTTAAAATTTAAAAATCCAATTTTTATTTATTTTCGGTATCCAACGATACCAAAAATATATCCGGCTAAATTATAGCCTTCAACGATTTCAACCATAATATAATCACACACAGATTATAAATAAATCAACACACAATATTGAAACAAATTCAATTATTTGAGGAATCCAGTTGGATCCCTCCAACCTGTTTCCCTGCATCCACAGATGTTAGCACAATACCAATTCCACTTCGAAGTGGAATATCGCGAACGGGATTTATCAAATATTATCCGCTATTATGCGGCGCAATAGGGTCTCATCCGCTATATAATGTGGGAAATCAACTCCAAATACATATATAATACCAATTCCACTTCACGGTGAAATTATCGCGGTATATGTTTTTAATAAATAACCTCCGCTTAATATACGGCGTATAGGGTCTATTACAGCACAACAGATAACAATCATCATCCAATCACACAATCAACACTATCAACAATTTTAAATTCAACTATTTAAAATTTAAATCGAAACAAATATTCGATTGAGTGAGAAGTTCTCACCTTGCTTTCAATAACGGTTGTAGTATTTTATTCAAATAAAATTAAACGCACGTTTAATTTTACTCAAAAGTTTCACTAGCTCCAATTGACTCCAAACCAGCTCCATTGCGTAGTGCTCGTCGAAACTTCTCCAAACCAGCTCCATTGCATAGTGCTTGTCGAAACGATTCCAACGCAATTCGTTTCATAATTTTTTGACCTCGTATCAAAAAGTTATACACTTTTAAAGATTGTATGAATTTTAATATATATAAATTTACAAATATTTTTTTTATTTTTTTTCTATTTAACCTATTCAATCCAGGCCGCACGTTCCATAGATGCAGATCACGGCCGCTGTTTCCCATCTCCTTCTTCGTTTACCAGCCGAACAAATTAACCCATAGCCGCCACTATTTTGTGAATTTACGCGCCTCCATCCTCCACTTCGACGATGATCGAAGACCACCACCGCCTCTGCCACCACGTGCGCTACCCACAGCCCAAGCCTAGTCGAGCTCGGTGGCCCCAGGCTCTCGAAAATCACGTTCGAACGCTAGCCTTCCAAACCCTATTGTCGTCAATTTACTCGATGATATTTGATCAACTCTGTATGGATTCGAAGTACTCGACGAGGTCTACAAATATCGTGTTGAAGGTTTCTCGAATTAGTTGATGGATTAGAAGAGATTGAAGGAGGAAAATCGTGAATTACCGGCCATTGAATACTAGGGTGGCGGCTGACTTAGGTTTGTAATAGGGTTTTGTAAAATGAACAAATACGGGGCCTTATATAGAAAATTTCTCAAAACACTATTCATCGAAAATTTTCCGAACTCCAAACGAAGCGTGCCGGCTGGCGTTTCTAGGGTTTTACCCAAATTTTGAACACAATGGAACGTGTTTCGGGAGCTAATTCGATCATATGTGAGAGTTACAGAATTAAACGATCAATTAAAAATTAAATCGATTAAAACGATTTCTATGCGTTTTAGCTTGCCCCGGACAAACGACAACTCCGATTGCTACGAAAATTGAAATCTTACAATAATTTATCATTACGGATCTGATGAAACTAGTTTCCTTGAAATCCAAGACTGTTTGAAAAATGACTATTTTTAGTCGTCGATTAAATATTAAAATATTCAATTTTTACAAATAAATTTTTAATTCGATTTTAAAGGTTTACAAACATCATTCTAACTCCAATATGATTTAATATAACTTTATAAATCATTTTTATACACATTAAACCCAATTTCCAATTATTTCTGGAATTTCAAATATTAAATTAATAATTTAATTGTCCAATTAAATCACTATATTCGAATTTAAATTCATTCGGCTTACAAATTTTACTATTTAATATTTAAAATTAATTAAATATATGAATTTCAAACGACAGAGATTCTGGGTCGTTACAATATTCCCCCCTTAAAAGAATTTCGTCCTCGAAATTGCAAAGTAAGAAAAATGCCCCAAATTCATTAACTTTTCTAACAATTCACTTAGTGAAAATTTTATATTCACCTTTTCCAAAATCTTTAACTTCAACCAAAACAATGGTTTTCACTTTCCTAGTTCAATTCTTATATTTTCATTACAATTTAGAAATTGACTTTTCATTAACAAAAATTTTCCAAAATTTTTTTCAAAAATTTTCTAACGCCTTAAATTTTCAGAAAAATTCGCCATAGCCTCCTTTGCGCGGTTCGATCATAGTAGGATCACAATAGACATAAATATATATACATCGACCCACACGGTCGGGAAAGCAGAAAAACAGTTCATATTTCCTATTTTTATTGCGTAGGCGTACCTTTTTAGCATTTTTAAGCAAAGCAGCTATTTATTTAGCATTTTAGCGCAACCAAATCCAACCGAACGGTAGCCCCGGTACCGGTACTTACTCAATTTAAATATGTAAGTGACATATATAGGAAATTCATTTACATTTCATTAATTTTCAATAACAAACACAAAGTTTCCATAAGCAATGCAATCAAATAATTCCCATAAGCAATTTATAAGGTTTCAATACACATTTTAATTGCTTACTACCAATTCACATTAATTTACTTTCAATTCAAATTCAATTACATAGCTTTCATTATCAATTCAATTTCATTAACACTTAATAAATCTATATACAATCAACCAACATCCATATAACAACCAATGTATATTCAACACAACCAAATTTATTCAATTTACTTTACTTACATTCAATTTGGTTCAACACTTTTAATTTCAATTGGTTTAATATTAAATTGGCTTTCATTGAATTTCCAATTTATTAGCTTTAATGAATTAATACTTACATTCATTATTTCATATTAATTCATTAATTCAATTACTAATTCATTTTACAAATAAAGTTGAATCTCCTTTACATAACTCAAGTTCATAACCATTTGATTCACTTTGTTATTTCACTTTGATATCAAAATCAACTTCATTTAACATCACTTAAGTTATATTCCAATTAAACATTGTTAACTCCTATTAAGAAGCGACCTAAAATCTTGAACGAGTCAATGAAGCAGCGACCTAACAGGAGTCTGCGACCTAAAAACATAGCGACCTAAAGAATGTCGCGACCTAACTGCTGAAGGGAACTTCGCGACTTAGCATTGTTGCGACCTAACAGCATAAGAAGTTCGCGACCTAACAGCATAAGAAGTTCGCGACCTAAAGAAGTCCGCGACCTAAGAGGCTTTGCGACCTAACAGCATAAGAAGTTCGTGACCTAACAGCATAAGAAGTTCGCGACCTAAAGAAGTCCGCGACCTAAGAGGCTTTGCGACCTAAGGGAGTCAGCGACCTAACTACAGAAGAGTTCGCGACCTAAGAGTTCGCGACCTAAGAAGTTTGCGACCTAAGGTAGCTAGCGACCTAAGGACTTGGAAAGGTTTGCGACCTAAGCTACAGGAATGTCACGACCTAAAGAAGTTAGCAACTTTACTGCTGAAAAGACTCAACGACCTAAAGGTTTCACGGTTTAGCAGTGTTGCGACCTAGAGCAATTTGAAGTCCATGACTTATCTTAGGTCGCTTGCGACCTAAGACCCAATTAAGGTCGTCCCCGACCTAAGACCGCACTTATAACTCAAGCTGCAAGGCTACCAAAGGAAGAGGATTTATCTTAGGTCGCTCGCGACCTAAGACCTAACTTAGGTCGTTTCCGACCTAAGACTTAGGCAAATTTTCTACCCAGAAATCAGCTTCTATAAATAGGACATCACCTCCAACTTTGAGAGGACTTTTTTGGCCATTCATTTTCTCCAAGCGCCGTTACGCTGTCGAAGCTTCCTCTCATTCAGCAATCAAAGATCTTCAAGCATTCGAGATACTACAACGATCTTCGAGAAGAGCTCCTAACATCCAACGCGGATTCGTCGAGTTTCATCATTAAAGATCGAGCTAGTAGTCAAGAATGATCTCATGATCAAATTGTATTGTATTTAGAGAGATATTGTATCGAATTGTAATCAAATCAGCAATAAAAGACTATAAAGTGGATGTAGGCTCAATTACGGGCCGAACCACTATAAATCTGTTGTTCATTTACTGTTTTTCTGCTATTTTCAGCTTATATTCTGTTCCCGTACCAACGGGTGGTGCTTTCACAATTCTATTACACACACCGGGTGTTAGCGTTCACTTTTTATCGTTAACATTTTGGTGCTTTCACTGAGAACCCAACTCAGGAGATCATCCACCGTTGCTTCGCAAAGATTCATAAAAAGAACCTCTCTTAAAAACCAGATCCGAAGTAATGGCTCCTGGAAGAGGAGGTAGACCTATCAGATCCGGAAATGCTCACGAAGGAACTTCCGCTTCCCCAATAACAGACCAAGCAACTCCAACCGTTGGAGTCACCAGAGCTGAATTGGATAACGCAGTTTCTGGATTATACCAGCAAATTGAAACTCAAAACGCTTTGATGATGGATAGAATAACTGCCCTACTTGGGGCAAATCGTCAGCCAGAAAACCATCAAACCACCCTTCCTGAAACGCCACCTTTCCAAGCTGATGGTTCTAGGCCGCAACCAACTTGTCATGAACATATGCCCGGGCAAACTTCCGAGGGAAGAACTGGTGCTTGCCCGGAGGTGTCTTTGAACAATAAAGAGTACCTATCTGAAATGGTTGGCCGCATCATGAAAGAGAGCATGCAAAGGGAAGAGGATGAGGCTGACTGGGGATTTGCGCCAAGCAGAACTCCGTTTACTGAAAGGATCCTGAGAGCAGAATTCCCAAGGAAATTTGCACCTCCTACTATCCAAGCCTATAGGGGAACCACTGACCCTAATCATTTCCTATACAAATACGATTGGCATATGACCGGTGCAAGAGCATCAGACGAGATCAAGTGTCGGTACTTTCCGGTATACCTGGAAGGTGTGGCTTTACTTTGGTTCACAAAGCTTCCAGTTCGGTCTGTAGATAAGTTCTCCGACTTAACACAGAAGTTTAAGGAACAGTTCAGATTGTATGCTTCAAAAGCTAAGGATATAATGTCACTATCTAACCTTGAACAAGCGCCCGGAGAATCAATCAAATCTTTCTTGAGCCGTTTCAATATAGCTTTAGCCGAAGTAGAAAATGCGGAACCACGCATGATCCTGACTTATTTGATGCGAGCCATTGATAAATCGAGTAAATTTGGAATATGGCTAAAGATGAAGGAACCGAACTCACTTGATAAATTCTATAAAAAGGCCGACGAGTTCATTCGCCTTGAAAACCTTTCTACAACATCAAAGGTGGTTGCTGCCCAAACTAATAACGACAGTGTCCTATCTAAGAAAAGAGAATCTGAAAGTCAGAAAAGGGAGAATGAAGGAGGAAAGAACCAGGGAAATGAAAAGAAACCTCGCCGCTTTAATTCTTCAGATTATACCCCTTTAACTGATACACCAAGGAATATCTATTTTGCAACAAAAGACGTTGTCCAGTATCCTAAGCCACCTGAGATGACGAAAGGTGCAAATAGTAATGGGAAATTCTGCCAATTTCACAATCAACCTGGCCATGACACTGACCAATGTCGCCAGTTAAAGAAAGTGATTGAAGAATTGTTGGAACAAGGTAAACTCCAACAATACGTTAAGAAAGGCGGAGCCAATCCAACCTCATCCACTCGGGATCAACAACATCCTACCCATCAATCCGATTCTCACAACAACACTGCAGTGCAAGATCCAGAAAAGCTTGTCATTAATGCTATCACAGGCGGATTATACCCAGCAAGCAGAAGTTGGGATGACTATTAATTACCCACAAAACTGCGGCTGGGGCATCTCTCACTTTCTCTGGCATAAAAATCCAAAAGCTATGAATCAAGCACAAATGGAAATCCAGCTTGGAGATTCTGAAACAACAATAACTAGCATTCATTTTTACTCAACAGCATTGCTTGAATTTGTAAAGATAATGATGGATGTGTAACTTCTGCATTGTAAACCGCTGAGAAATCAGCGTGACTCAATAATGAAAAACTATGCATTGTGTTTTCCATTATAAAAAGCCTTTTTTATTTCGATATATAAATACTTTAAATGTATCACTAAAATATCGATTCAAAATTGCAGGACATTATAACAAGGCTTGCTCATCACAAAGCTAAGCGACCTTTATAAATCAGCTATTGCACAAAAACTAAACAACAAGAATTCCAAACTCAAATCCTACGCAAGGAAAACTTCACATAAAGGGTTGGCAACTTCACTGGGACAAACTTTTGTTCACTAATTGAGATTGTCGTTATGAACGGGCATCCAACTAGATAACTCGCGTTTGTCTCGTGAAGTCATTCAACAGTGAAGTTTACTTCTTCAGATAAAGCAATTTACTTGCAAAAGAAAGGAACACGCGCTTGGAAACGATGATAAAGGATCGCAGATTGGCGGATGATGATACAACATGAGCGGTCAAACAAAGAAGCAGACAAAGGGAGGTATGCCTCTCAACAGGAAGGCCGAGAGATCCACTAAAGGGACGCCTTCCCAACCGGAAGGAACAAGACCCTCGCTAACTGGTCGTGATGCATCCGACCAGATAGCGTATGTCCGCCCCGTGGATCCACTCGCCCCTGAGACGCAACCTACCTGGGACATCAACCAACCAAAGCCCTCCAACGAGGCACGCCAATAAATGGGAGTGCTTTACTCAATCAAAAAGATTGGTAGGACCACCCAAGGGGCACCTCGTTAATTGGTTGCGATCGTTTGTACAAACAAACATCCAATCAAGCAACTTGCGCTTGTCTCGTGGACCCTTCCGACCATGAGAAAGTAACTTCCAGGCAATCACAAGCCCTCTTCGGAGGCACAAGCCCTCTTCGGAGGCACAAGCCCTCTTCGGAGGCAAAAGCCCTTTTCGGAGGCACATTTCACCCGTGTAGAAGTGCAAAATGCTTCTCTTCGGAGACCCACTTCACCAGAGATGAAATATTACAAAGCCCTCTAACGAGGCACGCCAATAAATGGGAGTGCTTTACTCAATCAAAAAGATTGGTAGGACCACCCAAGGGGCACCTCGTTAATTAGTTGCGATCGTTTGTACAAACAAACATCCAATCAAGCAACTTGCGCTTGTCTCGTGGACCCTTCCGACCATGAGAAAGTAACTTCCAGGCAATCACAAGCCCTCTTCGGAGGCACAAGCCCTCTTCGGAGGCACAAGCCCTCTTCGGAGGCACAAGCCCTCTTCGGAGGCAAAAGCCCTTTTCGGAGGCACACTTCACCAGAGTTAAAATGCCAAAATTGCTTCTCTTCAGAGACCAAAAAGACCTCCTCAGAGGCGTACTTCACCTTGCTTGAAGTACCAAAAATAAACCCTTTACTGGGGCACAAAAATCAAAACCTTCTTCAGAAGTTCATTTCACTGTGCAGGAAAATTCACTTTCAAACAAATAAAAGTGATCATTCCCAAAAGTCGAAGTGTTCTTCAGGAAGAAAAAGAAAATAAAGATTCCTCCAAAGACAAGAAATACTCTATTAAAAGCAGAACAATTCTTCCCTGAAAAAGTGGAAAGTTATTCTCTAAAATAAGAGTATCGGTCTTGTGAAATCGAGAAATATTACAATATACTTGTGGCATGGGGGCAACATTATACAATTCAGTTACATTAATAAAAGTAATATACAAGCAACATACCACAAGTTCATTGCAATATCATGTAATAAAGATGTGGAGTAAATGCGTTCTTGAAACACAGACAAAAAATTTTGTACAAGTGAAAAGAATCGTTTACTCTACACTTCAAATGAAAAACAGATGTATTCCTACATACACAAGGATTTGTACAAGAAAAATATCTATTTTATTTCAACACTATGAGAAATTTTTACATTGTACAGGTTACAAAAAGAAGCGGAGACCGGTATCCGCACAATCCCCGGTCAATACGAAAAGCAGAAAATGCAAAATCAAACTCATTTCTCCTTCTTCCCACCCTTGGAGCTTTTACCCGGCCTGGTAACTAGCTTCGTAGGCCGCATCGGAGAAGAAGGAGAAAGAGACTCAGCCGGATCAATCTCTGCCTTATCCCCAGCAGCAGAAGAACTCTTCTTTCCTTTCTTTGAAACCACACGCTTCCCCTTCTTCTTGGAAGAAGACTCACTCCCCGGAGCAAGAAATGTAGAAAGCTTTGTGTCATAATCGAAAGACTGCTCCGGGGTCTTCTCGCTATCTTCCAGACCTTCTGCCTTCTGTTCTTCGGAAGCAGATGGTTCATCTAAACCTTCAAGGGCCGCTATTGGGTCTTCCTGTGAACCAGGCTGGGAAGCTGGAAGAGGTATAACTTGAGAAGGAGGAGGAACGGCAGCTGAAGAAGGAAGAGTTGGGGCAGTTTCTGGGGTGTCTGCTGCATAATAAAAGATACCAAAATCAGTATTCTCCGAGAAAAAAGAAGACCGTGAATTGTCAAAGTTACCTGGAGAAGCCGGTTTAGCGAGATCAATCTCAAATTCCCGAGCTTGGAAGTCTTTCATTGCCTCTTCCTCTGTAGGGGTGGTTGCAGTTTCTGTGTCAACCTTAGCGGGAGGCGTGGAATGAGAACTAGAGCCAGCAATATCCGCATGAGCTAAAGTCGAAGTATAAGCAGGAGCAATAGGGGGTGTTTCTTTCCCAGGAAGCTTCTCTCCCGTCGCTTCGGCCCGCACTCGGACGAGCTGCTCTTTTCCTTTGGCAAGGGCATCGCGATCGCTCTCACTTAGGTAGGTAGCTTGAAGATCTGTTTCAGAATATCCAGCACCACCAAATAAGTCAATGATTGCCTCCCATACCTCCGCTAGGGTGACTTCATACTCTGGTCCCAAAAATGAAAGGCTCCCACGCCCCAGGACACAATGCATATAAAAGTCAAACAAAGTCGCGTCAACGGTGGCTATGGTCGCCCTGTGGGATTCTTCGGCTGCAGCTTTACCAGAGAGAACTTCGTCACGTTCTCTTTCAGCCTTCAGTAACTGGGATTGTAGCCTAGCAATTTCTAAGTCTCGAGAGCTGAGTTTCTCCAGAAGTTGAGCAGCGTCATCACGATATTTTCTAGTAACATGTTGTTCTGCTTCAAGTTTGACTTCAGTATCTCTCTGAGCAGCGTGGGCGTCTCGAACTTGTTTTTGAAGCATTTCCTCTTTCTGAGAATAAGAAGTGGAAGAAGTAGCAAGCTCTTTTTTAAGCCTTTCAACTTCAGCTTCGAGCTTCACATAACCATCGCTAATGCTTTTCATCTCCGAGTCATGATGTTTACGCCATTTGTCCCACTCAGACTTATCATTTTCCATGGTCATCATCGCTTCAAGATTCAGATGGTTGACTCTTTGAAGTTCATCAACCAGCTTCTGCCACCCAGACATTCTTTCGATGTCAAGCTTTACAGCATCGACATTTTTCAGCATTGCCTGCTTATCAATGGGGACCAAGTCCAAATCAAAACGCACTCCTTTCAGACACCAGTTCGGAAATCGGCTCTGGAGTGTGGGAGGACCATCTCCAGCTTGGTACTGTGGCCTATTAATGATGGTCTGGATGTCAGATTCCTTAAGGGCAGGAGAACCGGAAGATGTATTAGGAGGAACAGAAGCGGTTGTCTTTTCCGAGATGTTAGATGTATCTTTCTCACCAAGTCTGGCACGTTTACTGGAATCATCAGAAGTGTGACTCTTCCCCTTATCATCATAAGATTTCCTTTTATAAGGAGCGTCGCTTCTGCGAGAAGAGTCACGTTGCTCGTCCCTTCTCCCGAAGTATTCCTCATCTTCTCTCCGGCGACGCTCTTCATGAGCTTGCCTCTCATGAGCCTTTCGAGCAGCTCTCTCCTCATCAGTTTCTTTCACGGCACTGATATAACTCCTAAAGTCGTAAGCTTCACGGCTTCCGTAGCGCTGAAATTTGTTGAAGTAAGATCCGCTTCGCCCCATCAGAGAACCTGAAATTGAAGAAAACGACCAGTTTTAGAAATCCTCAAGTTGAAGAAGCTAAGTGCATATAAGTACCAAAATTCTAAGTGTGTGTGATGTGTAAACTACGCGCGTCAGACTACAAACCACTTTTGGGTGTAGAAATGGCAATAAGTTGTGTGGAAGGTGTTGTGGATTGTTGCAAAGAAGAAGTTGCTTCGATAACAGGAGGAACCACTTTAGAAACATCATCTTTAAAGAGCTCCTGAGAGGTTATCATGATGTCGCTCAGACTATCGAAAGTATCATCGCCATGGTGCGTGGGAGAGTTATCTTTCTCAATTTCAGTCGTCTTTTCAACAGTGTGAAGATTTTCCTCCTCTTCAACAACCGGGGCAAGTGCTAACTTACTGGACGTCCCAGCAATATCAGGATGAGTAGAACACTTTACCAATGAAGTCTCAGCGATAAGTTCTCGCAGTAAAGGTTCTTCAGCAGGAACATGGGCATCCGACTCCTCAGCAGGAGAATCAGGGACTCCATGTAGCTGAGCGGAACGGGAAGGATGTAAGAGTCCAAATTTGTGGAGGAACTCATCTCTCAATAAAAATTGAACACTTCTCTCCTCGACTGGCACGGCCATAAGCCTCTCAAAAGTCACTTTGTGACTGGCATCTCGAAGAGGGGGAGGAAGTGCTGCAAAAAAGAAAGAATGGAGTTAAGCATTTGACAGTTCGAATTCTGAAAAGTTTTGAGAACAAATCGGAAAGATAGATAATCGTACTTCCCACTCTCCAAATGGCGTAGAATCCCGGAGGGCAGCGAACATAAAAGAATTGAGTCAAAAATCCGTGGGCACTTTCAGACAAGTCCAGAATTAGTTTGCGGTTCCTGGCACTCCTCACAAGTGTAATAGAGGGATGATCTTTGTTCTTTACAAATGTGCACAAGAAGCGAATTTCGGCAAAACTGGGAAAACGTCCCAACGTTCTCCTGAAAAGCACACACAGTCCCAGCAGGATGGAGTATCCATTAGGGTGCAGTTGAAAAGGGGAGATAGATAGCCGAAGGAGAAGTTCTCGGAGACAATCATTAAAGGGCGGAATAGCTCCGCTCAAGCACATCTGACGATTCACGGCAACAAAGCCAAGAGGTGGCCTGTCAGCAGTGTCGCTTGACCCAGGAAGTAAAGCATCTGCTTCGGCAATGCCGAACTGGATGCACAATTGTCTGAAGACCTTGTGGCTTAGAGTAGTAGAAGTCCGTTCCGGAGGGTCATTCAGTGGAGTAGCAATTGGAAAAGCTTCTCCAGCTATTTCCAAGTCTTCCTGTTGGGATGCCATTCTACACAAGGAACTGGACGATCAAATATTAAGGTGCACGTTTCCTAAAAAAGAGTGAAGTGTTGTGCAAAACTAACGCAATAACAAGCAAATATAAATGAAACTAAATTAATTGATACTTGTCGATTATAAAGTTTCGGGGCTTGATATCTTAAGTCCAAGAACAGTGTTGTGTTGATGCAAATAAATCAGCTTTAGTTGATCGTTTCAATTTTGCTTTAATACTTCACTTAGATTTGTTAGTGCACAACATTTCATTTGCGAAGTTCATTTAAGTTTGATATTCTTTGTCAACTAATCTGTCATTTGGTGTGGGCGATCAATGGCAGTATATTCGTCCCATTTTTTTTTCTGTGAATATTGCTTCTAAACAGGTTATCAGCATTAAAGTTAAGGCAATCTGAAAAGAAGTGCAACAAAGTCTAAAACAATTCAAAAAATCAGCCAAATTCTGCCTAAATTTCTAAGTCCCAGGTCGTTCACGACCTAACATAAGTTGGAGTGATTTTAAGTCGTGCAGTGCAAATAAAAGCATTCAGGGCTATGCAGAATTGTTTAAGTTCTAAGTCGTTCGGCGACCTATTCTTGGTCGAAGCACCTTTAGGTCGCACAGTGCAACTGAAGGGTTAAAAGCAATGCAGATTTGATCAAGTCCTAACTCGGCTGCGATTTAAAGCTTATGTCACAGGAAAGTTAGGTCGTTCAGCGACCTAACACAGGTTCCAGTCTTCCTTAGGTCGCGAATGGTCTTAAGTCGCCTAAAACCCTTACTGCTAACTTCCTCTCCACGCCACAAACCACCAAACCCTATAACCCGTTATCAATTACACCTATAAACCCATCGCCTTCCTCACCCCTTCAATTCATCGAAAGATACCAAGAGCGATTCAACACATCCCTAATCCATCACAGATCCAACACATTACTATGCCCTCATGAATCAGCCAAAGCAACTATCGAGAGTCAACCACGACAGCCACTTGAAACGGTGCACAACTCATAGAATGGGGCTAAGGTCGAAAAAGTGGGGATTCAAGATTAAACGATGATTATGATAGGATGGATGTCAAACTCACTTACGGGATGTAATGGTAAGGAAGAATTGATGACTGGAATAGGTTGAATTCGCCTTTGAAAACTCGAAAAATTCGTCAATGGCAGCAAGGGATCGAAGTAGTAGAGTAGGGAGGAAGAAGCGACCTAACCGATTTATATGAAACCAAGAAAGGAAGATGAATAGACAAGCAAGTTAGTGTTTTAGGTCGCTCGCGACCTAGCGAAGTTAAGTCGAAGCACACGACCTATGACTTCGGCCCGTACTTCGAGGGGCAAATGTTAACTCCTATTAAGAAGCGACCTAAAATCTTGAACGAGTCAATGAAGCAGCGACCTAACAGGAGTCTGCGACCTAAAAACATAGCGACCTAAAGAATGTCGCGACCTAACTGCTGAAGGGAACTTCGCGACTTAGCATTGTTGCGACCTAACAGCATAAGAAGTTCGCGACCTAACAGCATAAGAAGTTCGCGACCTAAAGAAGTCCGCGACCTAAGAGGCTTTGCGACCTAACAGCATAAGAAGTTCGCGACCTAACAGCATAAGAAGTTCGCGACCTAAAGAAGTCCGCGACCTAAGAGGCTTTGCGACCTAAGGGAGTCAGCGACCTAACTACAGAAGAGTTCGCGACCTAAGAGTTCGCGACCTAAGAAGTTTGCGACCTAAGGTAGCTAGCGACCTAAGGACTTGGAAAGGTTTGCGACCTAAGCTACAGGAATGTCACGACCTAAAGAAGTTAGCAACTTTACTGCTGAAAAGACTCAACGACCTAAAGGTTTCACGGTTTAGCAGTGTTGCGACCTAGAGCAATTTGAAGTCCATGACTTATCTTAGGTCGCTTGCGACCTAAGACCCAATTAAGGTCGTCCCCGACCTAAGACCGCACTTATAACTCAAGCTGCAAGGCTACCAAAGGAAGAGGATTTATCTTAGGTCGCTCGCGACCTAAGACCTAACTTAGGTCGTTTCCGACCTAAGACTTAGGCAAATTTTCTACCCAGAAATCAGCTTCTATAAATAGGACATCACCTCCAACTTTGAGAGGACTTTTTTGGCCATTCATTTTCTCCAAGCGCCGTTACGCTGTCGAAGCTTCCTCTCATTCAGCAATCAAAGATCTTCAAGCATTCGAGATACTACAACGATCTTCGAGAAGAGCTCCTAACATCCAACGCGGATTCGTCGAGTTTCATCATTAAAGATCGAGCTAGTAGTCAAGAATGATCTCATGATCAAATTGTATTGTATTTAGAGAGATATTGTATCGAATTGTAATCAAATCAGCAATAAAAGACTATAAAGTGGATGTAGGCTCAATTACGGGCCGAACCACTATAAATCTGTTGTTCATTTACTGTTTTTCTGCTATTTTCAGCTTATATTCTGTTCCCGTACCAACGGGTGGTGCTTTCACAATTCTATTACACACACCGGGTGTTAGCGTTCACTTTTTATCGTTAACAAACATCATTTGTTTAACTTAACTTAAATTTCCACTTATAAATCCAATCCTGATTTTGTTTTTCCTTAACAAAATTGTTTAACCATTTCTTTTACAATTGGTTTTGCTTACATTCACTCATTTTATAAGTTACACAACTTATTTATTTAACTTCCAAATCATATTATAAGTATAAAACTCATTTCACTTATAATTATCAATTACAACTTGAATTTTTTTATTTCAAATTTGTTTATCACAACAAAACTTAAAATTTTCAATTTATTATGGTAGCAAATCCATCACACAGAAACTCGAAAATGATACTGATGATGCTGCAGTCATCACCCTTATTATTTCCCAGCAACAGTAGTGAATCCAGTGCTTAAATTCTTTCAAAATTTCCTTTTATTTATAAATCACATTTATAAATCTTTTTCTCATATAATTTCACCATTTAACTTTACTTATGCAAGATCATTTCACAACTGCAAATCATATTAATTATAATTATATACTTATACAATTGTTGCTTTTATATAATTTATTCAAACAACTTTCATTAATTTATATATATTCACATTTTCAACAACCAACAATCAATTTATATACACTTTAATAATTTCTGAAAAATTATTTCCTTTATATACAAAATATAATCGAGGTAAAATTATTTCATTTACCCAATTTAAAATGATACTATGTCGACTTGCCTCGTTTAAGTGTTTAGAAACCCTTATCGATAATATGGCGTCCCACATACCGACCAGAATTCATAAACAGCTCAACGGATAAGCTAACACAATATAAAACAATTTCATATTCACTAACAAATACGCACTCGTATCTATTATTACACTCACACTCATTCTAGAGTACTACTGACTCTATCTCTAATGAGTAATTCCCAATAGAGCCAAGGTTATCGCTTAACCATATGCTCCGATACCACATGTAACGTTTGCGATTTTTCGACGCTCGAAAGTCGACATTAATACGTCCACTGTATCAACTGCCGAGCAATCGAATGCCGGAAAACCGAATTGTTATGGAGAAAAAGAAGGGGTAGAAGAAGACAGAAGAAAAGGAGAATAGAAAACACAAAAACAGAAACAATATCAGAATCTCACATTCACAGCGGAACAACATATAATAGATCAATGAATAATCTTTAAAACAAAGAACTATATCATTTTATACATTACATCATCATCAGAGTTTACAACAACAATACACAACAAAACTGGACAGTTATATAAACTTGTCCTCATACAGAATACACAGCGGAATAAATAATATCATATACAAGTAATATGTCTCACCATCTAGCTCGCCACTGAGCTCCACAGCATCTCTTGAATCCAGAATGACCTGATAACCTGACTCTAGACTGCCCGTGTAGAAATTGGTGGGCACCCAGAGTTTAGGAAGGAAACAATAAACTCCAGGTCAGTCATGGTGACTGGTGTGAGAACTAAAACAGTGATTTATCTTTAAAACAACAACAACAAAGGAAGTGGAAAATATCCGCAATGCTTTTGGAAAATGAAACTACCATAAGACCTCCCGCCACACACACAATGCAAACATATAATTAGAGGAGATTTCTTCTTATGATAGTCAAACATGCTTACTACACAAAATCATTGGATTATTATTATTAGTGCATAGTGTAGAAAAAGCATTTCGAAAGTATAATATTAATCTTAGCCAACATAGGCATTTCGCACTATGCCTACTATAGCTACCATCTAAACAGTGGTGAGCACCATAAGTAAATGGCAGGTTCTACAACTAATACCGTACAAGGTTCGTATTGGAAGATGGATTTCCAACAAATGGTCAGGCTAAGGAACTTCCTACTGCCACATGGGATCGCCTCTGGTGGGACGTCCCGAGAAACCAACTTGGCTCTCTGCCAACACAAGGCCGGGTTACCTCTGTCACTAGGTAACTACTACACGAATATGCCACCCCCCGGTCCTTTGGGACCTTTATCCGAGGCGCCTCAATAAACACACAATCACAAAGTAAATGAGATTGGAGTATCCACATAGGTTAAATACCAGGACTCCATACCTGATACCACCCTTTTCCAGAAGGAAATGACATACCCTAAAGGGAGCGACCCTCATAACCTTGCCGCATCATTCCTGTTTCGACCATTTCCGGGTTGTGAGGCTCTGACGAAGTCTTCCACAAAGCTACGCTTTTTCACAAAGCCAAGCTTTGATCACAAATGATCAATAAATGATCATCACACAACAACACTCAGCATGCCACACTACCAAATTGGGAGTATATCACTAATAAATTTCAACTACATAACCTCTGAGATCGTACGTCTCAGAGAAGGGTGTTAAGCTAAGAGAATAAATTCTCCGCCACCAACAGAAATGTATTTGATAGAAATCAGCTTTATATCTCAAAATGTAATGCCATACATGTAACCATACAAGTCTGTTCCGGGTTCGAACAGAACCGAAGGCACTTCAAAAGAAGCCCTTGCAATCCGGGTATTCACAATCCCGATCGAACTTCCCATCACCAAGGAAATCTCTATACCATAGCTAACGGTGCAGTGACAATCGATAGGTCATCCTATCGTTTTCACAAATACCCGGTCTTCACCACCGGTCTTCAATACGATCCATATCGTCGTATCACTAATTCGGAATGGGTTATATGACACAAAGGTCTTTTCCCGGCTAACCCGAATAGTGAACACAATATTTAAAACATATGGATATAGGGATTTCAATTAAGTCACAACTTATTACCCAAATCCTTTCCTTTAAATGGTTTAAACAAATTACCATTTTAAATCTTTAAACAAAAAGATTTACTTCACAAAGTTTACCCAGTTTCACAAAGATTCTTTCACAGATTTCCAAATCAATTTCCATTTCAATTGGATTAACCCATTAAATCTTTAAATTAAGATTTAACTTATAGCTTTCAAAACTATTCACAATTCAAGTCTTTTATAATATAAAGGATGCACCTTTTAAAATCTTTTTTGATTTTAAAATAAAGTTTAATCATCTTCACAAAGGTTAATTCATAGTTTTTCCAAACTATTCACAATTTTATTTCAACTTGAAATATTTCGATACAAATTGGAAATCTTTTCACTTTATGAAAGCTATTATTATTTGGAAACAGATAGTTTTCGTTTTGGGAAAAACTGGTTACAATTACACAGGTTAAAGCCATCCAAGTATAAAACTTGAATATCCATTTAAACTTCCAAAACCATATTTTTAAATTGTTAAAAACCCATATAAATACCTTTTATACTTATAAAAATCTTTTAAACCAAAATTCCCAATTCATTGAATTTAATTTCAAAATATTGAATTCAAATTTTAAATCAAATGATTTAAATTTCAATTTTATTAAGTTATTTAAAATAACTTTTATTTTTGAAGCTCATTTTCAAAAGCTTTCAATTCCAATTCCAAAACTATTTTGGATTCAAAAATTAAAATTTTCAAAATTGATAAAAATCTGTGACTTAACCGATTTCCACGTGAAATCCACATTTGTGTGTGTATCGTGTAGTCCACGGTTTTAACACAATAGTGCAACAACATTCAACCATCACAGATCAAATATAACAATATATTTGATAAGCGGTATAAACTATAATGCTTATCTTTCATTCACAGATCACAGATATTCATATCATATATAAATATGTCACAAATCACAACACAAATCAGGATGTATCACAAAGCATCACATATCAAAGATATCAAAAAATTCAGCATCCAATAAAAATCCAAACATCCATAGATAGGATCAATTTAATCATCTGATATATTTAAATCAGATAAATTTCTACGTATAAATTTCCAATGAATTTACAAAATAATTTCCTTTTTAAATAAATTTCTTTATCTCTTCAAATCTATTTAAAAATCCAAAATTTAACTAAATCCTCAACTTATAATTAATATTTTCGAAATTCATTTATTAAGTCCTTTCTTCCAAATTTGAAATTTAATTCAATACAGCTCAAAAATAAGACCTTTATCTTTTAACTCATTTTAAATTTATCCAATTATCAAAAATAATTTTTTCGATAAATTTTCAACTTAAAATTTAAAAATCCAATTTTTATTTATTTTCGGTATCCAACGATACCAAAAATATATCCGGCTAAATTATAGCCTTCGGCGATTTCAACCACAATATAATCACACACATATTATAAATAAATCAACACACAATATTGAAACAAATTCAATTATTTGAGGAATCCAGTTGGATCCCTCCAACCTGTTTCCCTGCATCCACAGATGTTAGCACAATA
Organism: Allium fistulosum; assembly: GCA_030737815.1. Taxonomy (NCBI): domain Eukaryota; kingdom Viridiplantae; phylum Streptophyta; class Magnoliopsida; order Asparagales; family Amaryllidaceae; genus Allium; species Allium fistulosum. The sequence goes on along the minus strand of CM060903.1, from coordinate 1,089,246,476 downwards.
CCAATTCCACTTCGAAGTGGAATATCGCGAATGGGATTTATCAAATATTATCCGCTATTATGTGGCGCAATAGGGTCTCATCCGCTATATAATGTGGGAAATCAACTCCAAATACATATATAATACCAATTCCACTTCACGGTGAAATTATCGCGGTATATGTTTTTAATAAATAACCTCCGCTTAATATACGGCGTATAGGGTCTATTACAGCACAACAGATAACAATCATCATCCAATCACACAATCAACACTATCAACAATTTTAAATTCAACTATTTAAAATTTAAATCGAAACAAATATTCGATTGAGTGAGAAGTTCTCACCTTGCTTTCAATAACGGTTGTAGTATTTTATTCAAATAAAATTAAACGCACGTTTAATTTTACTCAAAAGTTTCACTAGCTCCAATTGACTCCAAACCAGCTACATTGCGTAGTGCTCGTCGAAACTTCTCCAAACCAGCTCCATTGCATAGTGCTTGTCGAAACGATTCCAACGCAATTCGTTTCATAATTTTTCGACCTCGTATCAAAAAGTTATACACTTTTAAAGATTGTATGAATTTTAATATATATAAATTTACAAATATTTTTTTTTATTTTTTTTCTATTTAACCTATTCAATCCAGGCCGCACGTTCCATAGATGCAGATCACGGCCGCTGTTTCCCATCTCCTTCTTCGTTTACCAGCCGAACAAATTAACCCATAGCCGCCACTATTTTGTGAATTTACGCGCCTCCATCCTCCACTTCGACGATGATCGAAGACCACCACCGCCTCCGCCACCATGTGCGCTACCCATAGCCCAAGCCTAGTCGAGCTCGGTGGCCCCAGGCTCTCGAAAATCACGTTCAAACGCTAGCCTTCCAAACCCTATTGTCGTCGATTTACTCGACGATATTTGATCAACTCCGTATGGATTCGAAGTACTCGACGAGGTCTACAAATATCGTGTTAAAGGTTTCTCGAATTAGTTGATGGATTAGAAGAGATTGAAGGAGGAAAATCGTGAATTACCGGCCGTTGAATACTAGGGTGGCGGCTGACCTAGGTTTGTATTAGGGTTTTGTAAAATGAACAAATAGGGGGCCTTATATAGAAAATTTCTCAAAACACTATTCATCGAAAATTTTCCGAACTCCCAACGAAGCGTGCCGGCTGGCGTTTCTAAGGTTTTACCCACGTTCCGAACACAATGGAACGTGTTTCGGGAGCTAATTCGATCATATGTGAGAGTTACGGAATTAAACGATCAATTAAAAATTAAATCGATTAAAACGATTTCTATGCGTTTTAGCTTTCCCCGGACAAACGACAACTCCGATTGCTATGAAAATTGAAATCTTACAATAATTTATCATTATGGATCCGATGAAACTAGTTTCGTCGAAATCCGAGACTGTTTGAAAAATGACTATTTTTAGTCGTCAATTAAATATTAAAATATTCAATTTTCACAAATAAATTTTTAATTCGATTTTAAAGGTTTACAAACATCATTCTAACTCCAATATGATTTAATATAACTTTATAAATCATTATACACATTAAACCCAATTTCCAATTATTTCTGGAATTTCAAATATTAAATTAATAATTTAATTGTCCAATTAAATCACTATATTCGAATTTAAATTCATTCGGCTTACAAATTTTACTATTTAACATTTAAAATTAATTAAATATACGAATTTCAAGTGACAGAAATTCTAGGTCATTACAAGCCATTTGTTTAGTTTTAATTAACCATGTAGCCTGACAAAGGTATTGGATTTAAAATTTGTAAACACCTATTTAAGATTCATTAATGGCTACAGGTATAGAATTTTTATGTGTATATTATAAGAAGTAAGGATATTTGCATGATGTATGGAGACAAAAGTCACTTAAAAGTGAATCTAAGAGTAGGCATTGCACAACCTGTACATTTAATCAAGTGTTTCTATGCATGAACCACACTTAGGTTTTTTTTGGCATTTAGACTTCTGTTTAATAGTTGTTTGTCTTTTATAATGGATTTCTATGGCAAATGTGCATTTGTTTGTGGCTACTTTGTACTTTTATATCTTCTTTTTGTGTACCAGAGCACTCGCATTTTTTCTTCTTCAATGATGTATTTTACCAAGGATCATTAGTTATACTATATTTGAGTTATATTTATCATCATGTCTATCATTTGAACTTCATGGAATTTATTCATATTTACTGTTAATAAAATCAACGGGTCTTTTCACTTTGTGTTTATTTTTTATTTTTTTATTTTTCAGAATTTGGATGACTATTGTAATAAATTACATTGATAAGTATGTTCCTTGCACTAGATTTATAATAATTTGTGTATGTTAATTGTTTTGCTATTAGTGATGTATAATTGTGTATACCATAACTGTGACGACCTGGAATTTTGGATATTTGAAAAGGAATATTTAATTGATTTTAAATATTTAAAAGTTAATTTTTGACTTGAATTTCAATTATCAATATTTATTGGGTAATTTAATCATTAAATTAAATGATTTGAAGTTGGGTAAAATATTGAATCTGGGTTTTAAAGCTAGTTCAAAATAATTTAAAGGCTTATAAAATTCATATTAATAATACTGAAGGTGATAGAACTTTCAAAATTGAATTTAAAAGTGTTTTGTTCAGTTTTGAAAATATATCGTTTAAATTGATATTTAAAAATAGCCTTCCGGGGCACAGTCTCGGAATTCGACTAAACCAGTTCCATTGGATCCGTAATATTGTATTATTATCGAATTTCAAATTTCGTAGTGATTGGAGTGGTTGTGTGAGCGTACGATATATAAACGCGTTGAAATTTATATCGAATTCGATATAATAACCGGGTCCAAAAAGCTATCTTCTCCATACGATCGAATTAGGACTCGAAACCTTTTCCATTGCGTTCGAAATAGGGGTATAACATTATAAATGCCTAGCGGCACGCCTTGATAGGAAGTAGAGATTTTGAGCTATGAATTCAAGTCGATTTAAAATTTAAATATAATTTATACTTTGTTTGACCAGTCGATTAATTTCACATCCATACTTTTTCCTTTCTCCATCAAAACATTTTCTGCCTCCTCTGTAGCGAGCAATTGCAGGCACGCCAACATCAGATTTTATCCCCCGTTCCCACCTTAAACACGCGACCTTATCCCTTTCCTCAATTCAAAGCATTTCGAACGAGAGAAAAAATGGTGACGGTTTTTTTCCTCGCGTCTTCTTCTAACATCATTTTCCCCAACAACTCGAACGAGATTCGTTCGTGTGTTTGTCGCGACCAAGTCAGGTGGCACATCATGCCGTAGCATTGTTAGGCATAGGATGGGGGAACTCGATGTCGAAAATGGGGCCTGAAACGAGAACGCGAAATCGAAATCGCGTGGCCAAGGGGAAGGCGCAAGGCTGGGGTGCTCGAGTGGCCAGTGTTCGAGCTAGCGGAGGGCTTTGAGAAGAGGGGAGCTTGGTTTGGGATTCGCGACCGGGGGTTGCATCTTCGCGATGATGGTGGGGGTTCAACGGATCGATGGTCGGCGCAGTGGCAATAGACTCGACGAAGAGTAGAGGCATAAGCCTGTTTTAATTTAAAATTTATCTATACGTATATATCTGTAAAAATTAAGGATTGTGAAAGAAAAACAATCACTGGAAGGTATAATCTTTGTTTTTAGCTAAGCATTCGAATTAGTTTGGATTAACAGAAAAATAATAACAATGAATAAATGTACAACAGTAAGTTATAAAACAATTTATTTTCTTAAATTTATGGATTATATAATGTATACACATATATAGGTAAACAGAAGTTATTAGGACTTTGGAAAACATAAGAAATTGTATAATTAGTTTTTAATCAATATAGATTATTTTTATAAGTATATATATGTAGTTTCCAGAGGGAAACTATTAGTTTAAAATTTAATCATTAGTTAATTAAATTAATAAATGGTAATTAACTATCCGATTATTTCAAATGTTAATAGACCGTATAATGTTACAAGGTCTGAAATTGAGAAGGGGAATAGCCGGTTTGGATCGGATTGCAAAAACAAAAATCAAAGGTGAGTTAATCTCACTCACATCTGGATTTCCAGAATTTAATTTAAATAGTTCGAATTTAAATTATTGATGGATTGATTGGATGTGATATGATATATATAATAGTATATATATATATATTGGAGTGATTGATTTCCCGCATTATATAGCGGATGAGACCCTATGCGCCGCATAATAGCGGATGATATTTTATAAACCCATATACCACGATATTCCACCTCGAAGTGAAATTGGTATTGTGCTAACATCTGTGGATGCAGAGAAACAGGTTGGAGGGATCCAACTTGATTCCTCAAAATATTTAGATTTGTCTTAAATATTCTATGATATGATTATTTGATATCTTGTGATGAATTATATTGATAATTGGAGTATTGGATGTTATGGTTTGATTGAATATATTTGGGTATAATGAGTTACCAAAAATATATAAATTGAATTTTTGGAAAGAAAATAAAAGAGTGAATTTTTAAATAAGTAATTATAGAGAATTTGAATAAATTTAAGAATGAATTGGAGAAGAATAAAAGTGATTTTAAAATTCTAATAAATAAAATTCCAAGTATGGAAGAGGGAATTTGAATAAACAGAGGAATAATGAATTTTAAACTTAAGTGATATTATTTAAAAGAATAAAGAATTTATTCTAATTCAAGGTTTAAATTTAATCAAAAGGGAAAAAGAAGGAATTCAGGGAATCTGGAATTTAAAGTTTCAGTTTAAAGATTTTAAATCATAATAAAGAAGTTAAATCCGGAATTTATGAAATTAATGGATTTTGAAATAAAATTGGATAAGTAAAGAATTTATTTTAAAATGGAGTAAATTTTGGAAATCAATTTGAATATTGATTAAGTGTTTGAAACTGGGATTTTAAAAGGAAGTTGAGACCATGAAATTTATAAACTGGGTTTATAAAAGTGAAGTAATATATCAGTGGGTATTTGGAAGGATAAATTCAAGGCGGGAATTTATAAAAGGAATGGGTAAATTTGATTAAAAATAAATAGTGATTTATTTTTTAAAGATGTGAAAGAGAAGTATATTTCCCTGGATGGCCAAGTACGTTTTCAAAGCAAATTCTTAAGTATAAGTTAAAGTTTCAAAGTTGTTTTAAAAGTATGTATTAGAAAATATATTATTTTTAAATGTTTAAATGTTAAAGCAAGTATTTTTCAAATTTATTTTAGTAGTAATTACTTAAAGGTTAATTGGTATTATGTTTGAAAAAGATAAAATTTAGTTTTATATTTTATAAAGTAGCTTTATTTTAAATATTCTTAAAGTGTATATTTTTTTAAAATAAAGTATTAAAGCAGTTTTAAATCTAAATGTTTAAAAGTATATTCTATAATTAAGTGTTTTAAATGATTTTAAAGTCTAAGTATTTGTACTTGGTGATTTCAGTGGAAATAGAAAATATTGGGAAATTTACTCCGTGAGAGGAAGATGGTTTGAAAACTGTTTTCAAAGGATGGAAAATGGAAATATATCTTGCAAAGATATTTTGAGGTTAATAAATAATTTGGGAGAAATTATTTATTGTTTGATGGTTGTTGTGAATGTTAATTGATAGTTAAATCACCGACTATCAATATTGGCCAAATGCGCTGATCGTTTCGAAGAGCCGGGATCGGGAATTATTTCTCGAAAACCACTTCGATCCGGTTTGAACGTTTTCGTGTGGAAAACAAGAGTTTGGAATCGAAGATGGAGCAGTGAAGTGCAAGGGCTAGTCGCTACTAAACCTGAGAGTGATTCCAAAATGGATGTAGTAGGAATAGTGCCTTCGGTTCCGTTCGAACCCGGAACGGACTTGTATGGATGAATGCTTTCAGAACATCTTCAGGTGGACGATGAGCATTCCAAGGGATATGTTCTAAAAAGGTAACGCTTAGCCTCGAGCCTCATCAACCGGGAATGACTGAAAATCAGTGGTTATGCAGCAAGGCTATGTGGGTCGCGCCCATTAGGGTGAGGTCATCCCCGTCTAGATGTCCCTTTTTATTCCGGCTTAGTGGGCGATTGCTGATCCCAACCGCGGGTTGATCTTACTCGGAATTATCCAGTAACGGGTAGTTCCGGTCTTGTGTTGCAGGGGATCGGGCGTGGTCCTCGGTACGCTGATCTAGACCAGGTACTGTGACAGGTGGTACCCTAGTGCCTAGTCATTAGTTGGAAATCCATTCTCCCTACACGCCTTTTACGGTTTTTGTTTGTAGAACCCACTTTGTGGCTAGTATGCTGGAATTTAATCATGTAACAATTTCAGCTATTTGAATAAGTATTTGTATATAGACACTATTATAATATCAGACGGATTTGATAAGAAAGTGTTTTGGCTATCGTAAGGTAAAAACCCGACATGTTTATTTGTGGCATGGTCTTACGAGATGCTTTTGATTTCTAAAGGATTTTGAAAACTTTAATAATCCAATTGAGTGTGTTTTCTCACGCTGGTTTTCCAGACTGGCTCGGGTGTTATTTTATTATAATGCTTGGGTCAGACCGAGTATTATAGAATACAGGATATGATGCTCTGGAGCTCAGGAGACGAGCTGGATGGCGAGACGTATCACACGTAAATGATGTATATTCCGCTGTGTTGTGTATTTTGTGTATTCTGTATGTGGGACAAGTTATTATAACTGTCCTGAATTGTGATGTTGATTGTATTGTACTCTGATGTTGTACTCTGATGATGTATGTATAAACAGATATAGTTTCTTTCTGTAAAGATCAGTTATTATCTATTATATTTTATTCCGCTGCGATGTGAGATTCTGATGTTGTTTTTTCTATTCTCTTCTTCTACCTCTTTCTTCTTTAACCCTAATGGTTCGTATTTCCGTTCACTTTGAGTCGATATGTTGGAGAATAGTGTCGATTCAAGGGGTACGGGTTTGCGGATCGTTACAGTGGTATCAGAGCTGAAGGTTAAGCGAGAACCTTGGCTCTGGTGGGGATTACTCATTAGAAATAGAGTCCGTAGTACTCTAGAATGAGTTTGAGTGTATTAATAGATATGAGCGCGTATTTGTTATTGAATATAAAATTTGTTTTTATACTGTGTTGACTTATCGGTTGAGTGTTTATGGATTCTGGTCGATATGTGGGACGCCATGTTATCGATAGGGGTTTCTAACCTCTTAAACAAGATAAACCGACACAGTATTGTTTTAAATAGGGTAAATGAAATAATTTTACCCAAATTATTTTTGTATATAAAAGAAATAATTTTTCGAAAATTATTATAGTTATATATGGATGCTTGGTTGTTAAGGAGTGATAATATTAAGTTATTATCACTATTGTGAGAAAATTTAAAAAGAAATTGAAATCATATCTAAAAGCTAAGAAATAAATTCACATATAAAATGGGATTTATGAATGTGCATTATAAATGTGATTTATAATTGAAATGAGGTAAAATCCAGAGTAATGTTGAATATAGACTGAAAGAATTTAAAATTTGAAATTCTGGGAAAGGTTTAAATTCTTTCGGGTTGAAAATGGTTTTCAAAGGTTTTGAAGGAATAATAGTGATATTATTTTGGAAATATTTTGAATTGGGTATAAAATCTGGTGAGATTTGGGATTTAAAAATATTTGAAATGCTTTTGATTGGGATAAAAGCACTAAACTCTCTTCGGTTGCTGGAAAATAATTCCGATGATGATCGCGACATCATCGGTGTTCATTTTCGAGTTTCCAAGAGAGGGATTGCTACCTGGATGTTTTAAATTGGAATTGTTTGCAAACTGGGTTTGGTTTTGAAATTCAAAGGGATAATTGAATTTGCCAAAGAATTTTGGATATAATTGATTTCAAATGATTTTTGAAATACTTAAGTGATTATTGAAGACTCTGGAATTGGTTGAAAATGTTTTTGGGTGTCTTAGTAATGGTTTAAACTCTGGGGGTTTAACTAAAAATGTTTATGGATTATAAACATGTTTGGAAATTTATAAAGTTTGAAATTTCCTAGGGTGAAATTAACTTGTAAAAGGTTAATAAAGTTAGAAAGGTAAGCAAATTAAATACAAGTAAACTAAGTAAAGTGATTTTTTTTAGATAAAAACCAAATATTGAATCGTAAATTGGAAATAACTAATTTGGAATAAATTAGTAAGTCGAATTTGTTAATGGGATTTAAAGTGGTTAAATAAAAGTTGAAGTGTGAATTATTAATGGAGTATGGAAATGAACTTGGGTTTCAAGTAAAAATTCGACTCGAAGTGTTAATAAATTGAAATATGATTGAAGTGTTGTCAAATGAAATGAAGTTGGATTAGGATAAAGATGGTTTGAATTGCAAATAATATCCAAGTGAGTAGAAATAAATTGAATAGCCTTGTTATTAATAAAATGAATTCAGAAATAAATTGTGAATGCAAATTAGAATTTATAATGGATTGAATGAGTATACTAATTGAATTAAATTAGTAAAATAAAATGGAATTGAATAAAATTCTATGAATTGATAGAAGTAAACAAAATTGATTTTTGAATCAATTGACATGAATATGAGTTGTTTGGAATTATAAATGAATTGGAGGTAAGTATGTGAGTTGTACATCACTTAAATTGAATGCAAGGTAAGAAAAGCGAGTGAAAGCAATTGAATTGGTGATTGAAACCTTATTAATTACTTATAAGTGCTGTTTGGTATGTATGGCTTATGAAATCCATGTGTTAGCTATTGAAAATGAGTGAAATGCGAATAAATTTTCTATATAGGGCACTTACATATTTGAATTGAGTGAGTTCAGGTATAGGGAAGCCGTATGGCTGGATTTGGTTGCGCTAGTTGCTAAAATAAATATCCGCTTTGCTTAAAATGCTAAATAAAGGTACGCCTACGCAATAAAAAGATAGGAAATATGAACTGTTGTTTGTTTTTTTTGTTTTCCGACCGTGTGGGTCGATGTATATATATTTATATCTCTTGTCAAATTGCAAAAGCTCCTCCGTACAAAGGAGACTCTGCCAAAATTTTCCGGAATTTTGGGAGTTAGAATTTTTTTAAAATTTTCACTAACGACAGATGATTTAAAATTTGTAAGCAAATAGAAATGAAACTGAATATTGAAATCTAATTTAAAATTGTGTATGTGAAGTAAGGTGAAATCGAAGAAATTGTTCGAAGAAACTAAAGGAAGAGAAAGTTTGCAAATAAACTTTTATTTGAGATTTAAAATAAATTAGTAAGTGGAACTAATTTAAATAATGATATGAACCAATTGCGAATGGAAGATAGTTGATAAAATTCAATATTCAGAGTTTGAAGATAAATTGAATTCAAATAGAAGTGAAACTGAAGTATTGGAATTCATTTTGAATTGGGTCAAGTAAAGTTGAAGAATTAATTCAAAATGGACTAGAATAATAAAAGTTTGGAAATAAAAATGGATGAGATAATGTGAATAGAATTCAATATTTAAAATGTAAGGGACATTGAATTCAAAAAGAATTGAAAATGCAAAGTGAATGAAAATGGATATAAAACCAAAGTGATAAAGAGGAAAATCAATATAATAAGTTGTACAAAATATTTATATTGAACTTAAGAAACAGATGGTGAAATTCTTAAGTAAAATTTGGTATTGGGAAAATATTCTAAGTTAATATTTGAATGAGGATTAAGTAAAGCGTGAAATGGGATAATTGAGAATAAGTGAATGGAAATCAAAATAAATGTGAATAAAAGAGAAAATTGATATAGTTGATAATCAATTGAAATTAATACGTAGGATGTACATATATTATTTTATTCGCATAATGGTTTGATCCAGATTCGAGCACAGAATTTCGAGGTAGTTATACCGATCTGAGTTAGGATTTTTCACTCGATTTACGACGACGAACCCTGGATATGGATTTTGATTGATTCTAGAAATTCTCTATCATAGTTTGTGACTATGCAAGGAGAATGACGGTTTCTAATCAAGGAACCAGATCTGAGTCCGCACTAGGAAGTCGGGTGGACGATACTAGTTCGGAAGTGAAATTGTGTGATCGAGTGAGCGATCAGATTTGGTATTGCGTACAGATGGTATATGTACATCGTACGGGCCTGATTTAAATAGATAATTGAAATGGTTGTAAAGAAATGTATAAAATGATTTTGGAAGCTATGATTGGATATTATTGCTAAGTAGGATATACAGATGTTTTAAAAGCAAAAGGAAATTGGATTTTTGATGCAAAAGATATATTGAATTGCTTGACAAAAGGTATGTATTTAAATTTCTATATGAAATTTGATGATTTTCTGATCTAGCCACTTGGCCTTTTGTTTTCTTTTGAAATCTGGGGGCCCGTAGAGACATTTTGTAGTTGTACCGATCTAGACGTGCAAAGGAGACGCTGGCAAAAAAATTTGAAAATTTAAGGAGTTAGAAAAATTTTGAGAAAATTTTGATAATTCAAAATTTTGGTTTCAAAATTAAATTTGAATTGTTGAGTAAGTAACATTGTTTGAACTTATGAATAAGTTTGGAAAGTTAGAAGAGGATTAGTGTGTCTTTAATAAAAAGATTGCTTTGGAAAGTTGTTAAAACCGTTTGGTTTTGGGAGAAAGGTTAACGGGTTATGGATCATTCCTCTTAACTGGTAATTTCGGGGACGAAATTCTTTTAAGGGGGGAGGAATGTGACGACCCGGAATTTTGGATATTTGAAAAAGGAATATTTAATTGATTTTAAATATTTAGAAGTTAAGTTTTTATTGGGTAATTTAATCATTAAATTAAATGATTTGAAGTTGGGTAAAAAATTGAATCTGGGGTTTAAAGCCAGTTAAAAATAATTTGAAGGCTTATAAAAGTCATATTAATAATACTGAAGGTGATAGAACTTTTAAAATTGAATTTAAAAGTGTTTTGTTCAGTTTTGAAAATATATCGTTTAAATTGATATTTAAAAATAGCCTTCCGGGGCACAGTCTCAAAATTTGACGAAACCAGTTCCATTGAATCTGTAATATTGTATTATTATCGGATTTCAAATTTCGTAGTGATTGGAGTGGCTGTGTGAGCGTACGATATATAAACGCGCTGAAATTTATATCAAATTCGATATAATAACTGGGTCCAAAAAGCTATCTTCTCCATACGATCGAATTAGGACTCGAAACCTTTTCCATTGCATTCGAAATAGGGGTATAACATTATGAACGCCTAGCGGCATGCCTTGATAGGAAGTCGAGATTTTGAGCTATGACTTCAAGTCGATTTAAAATTTAAATTTAAATATAATTTATACTTTGTTTGACCAGTCAATTAATTTCACATCCATACTTTTTCCTTTCTCCATTAAAAATTTTTCTGCCTCCTCTGTAGCGAGCAATTGCAGGCACGCCAACATCAGATTTTCCCCCGGTCCCACCTTAAACATGCGACCTTATCCCTTTCCTCAATTCAAAGCATTTCGAACGAGAAAAAACATGGCGATAGTTTTTTCCCTCGCGTCTTCTTCTAACTTCATTTTCCCCAACAAATCGAACGAGATTCGTTCGTGTGTTCGCCGTGACCAAGTCAGGTGGCACATCATGCCGTAGCATTGTCAGGCATAGGGTGGGGGAACTCGATGTCGAAAATGGTGCCTGAAACAAGAACATGAAATCGAAATCGCATGGCCAAGGGGAAGGCGCAAGGTTAGGGTGCTCGAGTGGCCAGTGTTCGAGCTAGTGGAGGGCTTTGCAAAGAGGGGAGCTTGGTTTGGGATTCGCGACCGGGGGTTGCGTCTTCGCGATGATGGTGGGGGTTCAACGGATCGGTGGTCGGCGCAGTGGCAATAGACTCGACGAAGAGCAGAGGTATAAGCCTGTATTAATTTAAAATTTATCTATACGTATATATCTGTAAAAATTAAGGATTGTGAAAGAAAAACAATCACTGGAAGGTATAATCTTTGTTTTTAGCTGAGCATTTGAATTAGTTTGGATTAACAGAAAAATAATAATAATGAATAAATGTACAATAGTAAGTTATAAAACAATTTATTTTCTTAAATTTATGGATTATATAATGTATATACATATATAGGTAAACAGAAGTTATTATAGGACTTTGGAAAACATAGGAAATTGTATAATTAGTTTTTAATCAATATAGATTATTTTATAAGTATATATATATGTAGTTTCCAGAGGGAAACTATTAGTTTAAAATTTAATCATTAGTTAACTAAATTAATAAATGGTAATTAACTATCCGATTATTTCAAAGGTTAATAGACCGTATAATGTTACAAGGTCTGAAATCGAGAAAGGGAATAACCGGTTTGGATCAGATTGCAAAAACAAAAATCAAAGGTGAGTTAATCTCACTCACATCTGGATTTCTAGAATTTAATTTAAATAGTTCGAATTTAAATTATTGATTGATTGATTGGATGTGATATGATATATATAATAGTATATATATATATATATTGGAGTGATTGATTTCCCGCATTATATAGCGGATGAGACCCTATGTGCCGCATAATAGCGGATGATATTTTATAAACCCATATACCGTGATATTCCACCTCGAAGTGGAATTGGTATTGTGCTAACATCTGTGGATGTAGGGAAACAGGTTGGAGGGATCCAACTGGATTCCTCAAAATATTTAGATTTGTCTTAAATATTCTATGATATGATTATTTGATATCCTGTGATGAATTATATTGATAATTAGAGTATTGGATGTTATGGTTTGATTGAATATATTTGGGTATAATGAGTTACCAAAAATATATAAATTGAATTTTTGAAAAGAAAATAAAAGAGTGAATTTTTAAGTAAGTAATTATAGAGAATTTGAATAAATTTAAGAATGAATTAGAGAAGAATAAAAGTGATTTTAAAATTCTAATAAATAAAATTCCGAGTATGGAAGAGGGAATTTGAATAAACAGAGGAATAATGAATTTTAAACTTAAGTGATATTATTTAAAAGAATAAAGAATTTATTCAAATTCAAGGTTTAAATTTAATCAAAAGGGAAAAAGAAGGAATTCGGGGAATCTGGAATTTAAAGTTTCAGTTTAAAGATTTTAAATCATAATAAAGAAGTTAAATCCGGAATTTATGAAATTAATGGATTTTGAAATAAAATTGGATAAGTAAAGAATTTATTTTAAAATGGAGTAAATTTTGGAAATCAATTTGAAAATTGATTAAGTGTTTGAAACTGGGATTTTAAAAGGAAGTTGAGACCATGAAATTTATAAACTGGGTTTATAAAAGTGAAGTAATATATCAGTGGGTATTTGGAAGGATAAAATCAAGGTGGGAATTTGTAAAAGGAATGGGTAAATTTGATTAAAAATAAATAGTGATTTATTTTTTAAAGATGTGAAAGAGAAGTATATTTCCCTGGATGGCCAAGTACGTTTTCAAAGCAAATTCTTAAGTATAAGTTAAAGTTTCAAATTTGTTTTAAAAGTATGTTTTAGAAAATCTATTATTTTTAAATGTTTAAATGTTAAAGTAAGTATTTTTCAAATTTATTTTAGTAGTAATTATTTAAAGGTTAACTATTATGTTTGAAAAAGATAAAATTTAGTTTTATATTTTATAAAGTAGCTTTATTTTAAATATTCTTAAAGTGTATATTTTTTTAAATAAAGTATTAAAGTAGTTTTAAATCTAAATCTTTAAAAGTATATTCTATAATTAAGTGTTTTAAATGATTTTAAAGTCTAAGTATTTGTACTTGGTGATTTCAGTGGAAATAGAAAATATTGGGAAATTTACTCCGTGAGAGGAAGATGGTTTGAAAACTGTTTTCAAAGGATGGAAAATGAAAATATATCTTGCGAAGATATTTTGAGGTTAATAAATAATTTAGGAGAAATTATTTATTGTTTGATGGTTGTTGTGAATGTTAATTGATAGTTAAATCACCTACTATCAATATTGGCCAAATGCGCTAATCGTTTCAAAGAGACCGGGATCGGGAATTATTTCTCGAAAACCACTTCAATCCGGTTTGAACGTTTTCGTGCGGAAAACAAGAGTTTGGAATCGAAGATGGAGCAGTGAAGTGCAAGGGCTAGTCGCTACTAATCCTGAGGATGATTCCAAAATGGATGTAGTAGGAATAGTGCCTTCGGTTCCGTTCGAACCCGAAACGGACTTGTATGGATGAATGCTTTCAGAACATCGTCAGGTGGACGATGAGCATTCCAAGGGATATGTTCTAAAAAGGTAACGCTTAGCCTTGAGCCTCATTAACCGGAAATGACTGAAAATCAGGGGTTATGCAGCAAGGCTATGTGGGTCGCGCCCATTAGGGTAAGGTCATCCCTGTCTAGATGTCCTTTTTTATTCCGGCTTAGTGGGCGGTTGCTGATCCCAACCGCGGGTTGATCTTACTCGGAATTATCCAGTAAGGGGTAGTTCCGGTCTTGTGTTGCAGGGGATCGGGTGTAGTCCTCGGTACACTGATCTAGACCAGGTACTATGACAGGTGGTACCCCAGTGCCTAGTCATTAGTTGGAAATCCATTCTCCCTACGCGCCTTTTACGGTTTTTGTTTGTAGAACCCACTTTGTGGCTAGTATGCTGGAATTTAATCATGTAACAATTTCAACTATTTGAATAAGTATTTGTATATAGACACTATTATAATATCAGACGGATTTGATAAGAAAGTGTTTTGGCTATCGTAAGGTTAAAACCCGACATGTTTATTTGTGGCGTGGTCTTACGAGATGCTTTTGATTTCTAAAGGATTTTAAAAACTTTAATAATCCAATTGAGTGTGTTTTCTCACACTGGTTTTCCAGACTGACTCGGGTGTTATTTTATTATAATGCTCGGGTCAGACCGAGTATTATAGAATACAGGATATGATGCTGTGGAGCTTAGGAGATGAGCTGGATGGCGAGACGTATCACACGCATATGATGTATATTCCATTGTGTTGTGTATGTTGTGTATTCTGTATGTGGGACAAGTTATTATAACTGTCCTGAATTGTGATGTTGATTGTATTGTACTCTGATGTTGTACTCTGATGATGTATGTATAAACAGATATAGTTTCTTTCTATAAAGATTAGTTATTATTTATTATATTTTATTCCACTGCGATGTGAGATTCTGATGTTGTTTTTTTCTATTCTCTTCTTCTACCTCTTTCTTCTTTAACCTAATGGTTCGTATTTCCGTTCACTTTGAGTCGATATGTTGGAGAATAGTGTCGATTCAAGGGGTACGGGTTTGCGGATCGTTATAGTAACACTACACAAATGCATTTTTGAATTAATTCGGATTGTGATTAAATGCATGCTCATATGAGCATGCATATGTACTCGTTCACATGTGACATGCTAGGTTATTACATGGGGATTCATACGTTGGCGCAAGATCTCGCTTTATGGTGGTTTGGTGGTCCGCATATAGGGATGTTTATGCAGGTATAACTTATAGTAGCAATTTTTTGAAAGTTGGTATGAATTTAAATGAATTGAAAACAAAATAGAAGCAGAGTAGGCTTTGCAAAAGAATGACATGGTGAGGTCCATAATAAAGAATAATGAATACTTTTAGTGTTGATGTAATATATTTGTGACCGGCTGTTAATGTTGGTAGGATGCGTGTCCTAGAATTGATTAGAGGGCATAACAGGCAATTGGGTTGGGGTGGTACAGGTGGAAGGAAATGTGTGCGTTCATGTGCTCTACAGACACTGATATAACGGTGATTCATGTGTGCCTGTTGATGGTGTTTATTTGTTTGATTTATTAAAGCAAACGAGCCTAATGGGTCGTTTGTCTTTTAACGTTTTGTTGAAATCTGAGACCAAAAGTGGTTAACTCAGGCACAAATTATCTCTATCTACTATTAATAACGAGAATTCAATCCATTAGTTTCAACTATGCCTTTTTGAAATTCCCAAAATGCCCTTTACATCATTAAAGGTTCAAAAACATAGATATCATTTTTCAACTACCGTGCGGTCAACTTAACTTCACTTACCCCTCCCCCCGCCCACACCTCATCACAATTTTATAGTCTCTGCACAAAAAGACAACCTGCTACTTCCTCTCTTAGCTTATATACACTAACAATTAAGATATTTTTGGTGATGTGGGACTAATTAAAATTAATTAGTTTCCATGTACAACTACTTTAATTTGTTCAATGCTTTTGCACATTACTAGGTTATCTCTCATTTTCCATTTAATCACTAGATTATATTACGTAACAGAAAATAAAAACAAAAACAACAGTAGTTTATAATCATTAAATTGTCAAACTAACATGAACTAAATAAAAAATACACAGCAATAAATAACTTCTCATGGCATGTACAAGCACACATAAAATACACACGCACACAGCAAAATACAACACACGCAACACACACATATAGTGCACTGAACTTAAAAATGAACTAAAACACATACACACACACACACAAAGATATATATATATATATATATATATATATCCACTAACCCCACACAACTCAGCTCTTTACAACTACAACATCACATACTAATACATAACACAAATGCATGCATGTTGCACTCACATGGATCCATCAGAAACACAGCCATGAACCCACTAATTCATAACACACACATCACATATTCTGCTACACACATTTATATATTTAAGGTTGCACATGTTAACCCTTAAGTTTCTTCGACTCATAGCCTTACGAGATAAGACCCGCACGACTCATGGCCTTACGAGATAAGACCCGCACGACTCATGGTCTTACGAGATAAGACCCGCACGACTCATGGTCTTACGAGATAAGAAGCTAACGACCTAGATGGTGAAGGGACCAACGAGTTGAGTCTGCTACGACTCAAGGGTTGCGCGACTCAAGATAGTTACACGACTCAATAGGTTAAGCCATCTACGACTCATGGTCCAGACGGTTCAACGACTCATGGAGATTTACGACTCATGAGGTCTTACGATTCATCAGTCTTACGACTCATCAGATTTACGACTCATCAGATTTACGACTCATGGAGATTTACGACTCATGAGGTCTTACGATTCATCAGTCTTACGACTCATCAGATTTACGACTCATGGAGATTTACGACTCATGAGGTCTTACGATTCATCAGGCTTACGACTTAAAGGCTATCAAGCTGGAATCCAAAGCCCTTGCCTGTGCTACTTTGATCTGATGAGTCGACTACGACTTAGCACTTGTCTTCCAACTGAGCCACAAGATGGACCAAATATGGCGCCCACGAGACATCTTAAGTCGAATACGAGTTACGACTTACCATGAGTCGGTCACGACTCATGACTTGGCCAAACCGAGAGCTCAGAAATCTGCTCCTATAAATAGGCCACCACTTCCAACATGAAGAGGACTTTTTGCAAATAATTTCTACAGCGCTGTTACTCCGTCGAACTCTCCATTCATTCAGCAATCAAGGATCCTTCAAGCATTCACGACACTACAACAAGCTTCGAGAGAAATTCCTTACATCCGACATGGATTCATCGAGTTTCACCATCGAAGATTGAGCTAGTAGTCAAGATTGTTTCTTGTGATCGAATTGTACTGTTTCCTGAAGAGATTTGTATCGATTTGTAACCAAATTCAATAATAAAGAGATTCAAAGTGGATGTAGGCTAAATCTCAAGCCGAACCACTATAAATTGCTGTCTTTTACTGCATTTCTGCTATTTTCCTGCTTGATTTCTGTTCCCGTCACACGGGTGGTGCTTTCACGATCTTATTACACACACCGGGTGTTAGCGTTCATATTTTAACGTTAACATTTTGGTGCTTTCACTGAGAACCCAACTCAGGCTACCATCCATCATTGCTTCACACAAGTTTGTTGAAAAGATTTCCTACAAAACCAGAAGTCTATCAGACATAATGGCTCCTGGAAGGAAACGAAAGGTTGTCAGATCTGAAAATGTTCATGATGATACCGCCACCTCTACTTCACCAAGTCAAGCAGCTCCAAGCGTCGGGGTGACGCGAGAGGAGCTAGACGCTGTTGTATCCGGACTATACCAACAGATTGAGACTCAAAACAATCTGATGATGGAAAAACTGAATGCTCTGCTTGGTGCCAACCAAAGACCAGTGGGTAATGAAGAAAACACCACTGATGCTCTTCGCAACTCCGAAGGGAGGAATATTCCTCAAGGGGGATCAGGTGCTGCTGAAGGGGCACCCCTCCGAGCTGAAGGATCTAGACCATCGCCAATTTTCCACGAAAATCTGCCCGGGCAAACATCTGAGAAAATGGCAGAAGTCTACTCCGCAAAATCTTTGAACAATGAGGAATATCTTTCTGGCATGATCAAGCAAATAATGAAAGAGAGCATGCAGAGAGGTGAAGATGAGAGTGAATGGGGGTTCGCGCCAAGCAAGACTCCGTTTACCGAGAAGATTCTAAAGGCTGAATTTCCTAGAAAATTTGTTCCCCTCACCATTCCTGCTTATCGGGGAACCAGTGATCCAAACCAATTCTTGTATAAGTATGACTGGCACATGACCGGTGCGAGAGCAACTGATGAAATCAAGTGCCGGTATTTCCCAGTATATTTGGAAGGAGTGGCACTTCTCTGGTTCACCAAACTTCCTGTCCGATCAGTAGATCAGTTTTCCGACCTGACTAGAAAGTTCAAAGAGCAATTCAGGCTATACGCTTCAAAGGCAAAAGACATAATGTCATTGTCCAGTCTTGAACAGAGTCCGGGAGAGCCTATTAAATCATTTCTGAACCACTTCAATTTAGCTCTGGCAGAAGTCGGTAACGCAGAGCCATGAATGATCTTGACCTATTTGATGCGTGCTATCGACAAATCGAGTGAATTTGGAAAATGGCTGAAGATGAAAGAGCCAAATTCTCTCGAGAAATTCTACAAGAAAGCTGATGAATTCATACGCTTGGAAAATCTTCCAGCACCAATGAAAGTGGTGGCAGCGAAGGTGGAAAATAATATTGTTTTCCGTAAAGAAAGATTCCGGAGGTCAGAAAAGGGAAAATCACGAGGGGAAGAAACAAAAGGATACAAAGAAACCTCGCTTCTTCAAACCTTCAGATTTCACTCCGTTGACCGACACTTTGGAAAATATCTTCTTCGCCACCAAAGATGCTGTGGATTATCCCAAACCGCCTGAGATAAAACCGGGAAAGGGCGCTATGAGAAATGGAAAGTTCTGCCGCTTTCACAACCAACCCGGTCATGATACCAATGACTGTCGTCACTTAAAGAGCTTAATTGAAGAATTATTGAGAGAAAACAAGCTGCAACAATATGTCAAGAAAAACAGAAGTGACCCATCTTCGTCTACTCAGAGGCAACAACCCTCTAATCAGCCATCAGGTTCCGGCAAAGGCACTGTGGCACAAGAATCTGAGAGGCCCGTTATCAACGTCATTTCAGGGGGCCCACACCCAGCAGGCAGAAGCTGGGGTGAGATGGAACGATATGCTCATGCTTTGAAGTATATCCCGGCAGAGGAAGATGTTTTTGCTGTAGAAAATGTTGCACCCCTGAAACAACAAAAGATTTCAGATAATGATATTTTGTTCAAGGCTAGGGATTCTATTGGTATTGAAGCTCCCACCATAGATCCATTAGTTATCTCTGCAGGAATTGGACCAGCAATAGTAAGACGAGTACTCATTGATTGCGGTGCTTCCTGCAATATACTCTTCAAGAAAACATTTGACCAGATGAAGATCCCAATGACCGACGTTCAGGCTTCATCACAAAAGATCGTTGGTTTCACTGGGGAACCACAGCAACCAATCGGAACTGTCGATTTGTTCGTGGAACTTGGTGAAGGGCAGAAAAGGGTAGCTCGAAAACAAACCTTTGTGATTGTTGATGGATTTTCTGCCTACAATGCTTTCCTAGGCAGGCCGACTCTAGCTGCATTCAAGGCCATTTTGGCCCCATGGTGCCGAACTATGAAGTTTCCTACAAAAAATGGTGTTGGTGTCATCAAGGGAGATCAAAATGTTGGACGCGAATGTTATCTCATAGAGCTTCGAGAAGCCAGAAAGAGAGAGATGGGTAAAGATGCGGCAGCTCCCCTCCGCATCAAAAACCCAACCTTATAGCAAATACAGGGTGGCCCCTGCACTGGTGAGCATAGTGGTGCAAGGCGAGAAATGGACCCCAGAAAATCCAGTGCAGAGGAGAATAGAGTGGTGCCCGCAGAAGTTACGGTACCAATACCTGTCGACTCAAAAGACCCAAATAAAGTACTTAATGTGGGTTCGCAACTAAGTACAACAGTTCAAAATACACTGATATCATTTCTAAAAGCAAATCTGGACATGTTCGCTTGGTGTCATGCTGATATGTGCGGAATCTCTCCAACAATTGCTGTTCACACTCTAAATGTCGATCCGAAATTCACACCAGTAAAACAGAAAAGAAGAACTCAAGGTCCAGAAAGGTCAGTAGCTTTAAAGGAAGAGGTAGATCGCCTCTTAGAGAATAATTTCATCAAAGAATCCACTTATCCAAATTGGGTTTCAAATCCAGTACTGGTTAAGAAGGCAAATGGAAAGTGGAGAGTATGCATTGATTTCTCAGATCTAAACAAAGCTTGCCCCAAAGACTGCTTCCCATTGCCTAGAATCGATCAACTGGTGGATGGGACGGCTGGACATGAGTTGTTATCTTTTATGGATGCCTACTCTGGATACAATCAGATTATGATGAATAAACCAGATCAGGAGGACACAAGCTTTATTACAGATGTGGGACTCTACTGTTACAAAGTCATGCCATTCGGATTAAAGAATGCAGGGGCAACCTACCAAAGACTTGTCAACGCTATGTTCAAACCTCAGATTGGCAAAACTATGGAAGTTTATGTCGATGATATGTTAGTAAAGTCAAAGAAAGCAGTAGACCACATGGATCACTTGGCGGAGATGTTCTCAATTCTTCGAAAGTACGGAATGAAGCTCAATCCATTGAAATGTTCATTCGGAGTAGAGTCTGGAAAATTCCTGGGTTTCATCGTAAGCGCTAGGGGCATCGAAGCTAATCCTGCTCAAATAACAGCTTTAAGAGAAGTTAAAGCCCCTAGAACAAAGAAAGAACTGCAAAGTCTCAATGGAAATGTTGCCGCTCTTAGTCGCTTCATTTCCAAGGCCACAGACAAATGCATTCCCTTCTTTGATGCTCTGAAGAAAGGAAAGAAAAATTTCGAATGGACTCCTGAATGTCAGAATGCTTTCGATCAACTGATTCATCATAAGAGAACTCCTCCGGTCCTCTCCAAGCTTAGTGATGGTGAAGACCTCTTCATCTATTTGGCAATTGCATCCCATGCTTTAAGTGCAGCACTCGTACGAGAAGATATGAAAATACAACGTCCAGTTTACTACATCAGCAAACGGTTCGCTGGGGCTGAGATGAATTATTCAAAGATAGAAAAACTTGCTTATTGTCTGCTAATCGCTTCCAGGAAGTTGAGGCCCTATTTTCAATCTCATCCTATCAAGGTCCTGACTGATCAACCTTTGAAACAAGTCCTGTATCGTCCTGAAACTTCGGGTCGTCTCTTGAAGTGGAACATAGAACTCAGCCAATATGACATCACTTACCATCCCCGAAGAGCAATTAACGGACAAGCTTTAGCAGATTTCATTGCAGAATCCACTGACAAAGGTGACAGTAAGGAAGGAACAACTGACTGCATTCCGATACAGTGGAAGTTGTATGTTGATGGCTCGAGAAATGATTATTGTTCTGGGGCAGGAGTTGTGCTCGAAACTCCCGAAGGACGATCACTATGTTATGCATTGAGACTGGAATTTCCTTCGACAAACAATGAGGCAGAATATGAAGCCCTTATTGCTGGATTGAGAATCGCCAAGGAATTAAATATCAAAGTGATACAGATTTTCAGCGATTCTCAATTATTGTTTGCCAGGTGAAGAAAGAATTTCAAGCCAAAGGAGGGAATTTGCCTGCATATTTGACAAAAACTTCCGAACTTCTCAATGATTTTGATCACTATTCAATAAGCCACATACCTCGGGAGGAAAATATGAAGGCAGATTCTTTAGCAAAGTATTCTAGTTCCGGGGAAGCTCAGTTACTGGGATTAGTTCCTGTGGAAGTTCTATCGGCTCCAAGCATTGATGAAATGGATGTTGATTGGATTATGACTGCGTCTCAAGAGCATGAATCATGGATGACTCCAATCAAAGAATACTTACTCAATGGTTCCCTGCCAGAAAGTTCTAAGGAACGTCGAAAATTATTGAGAAAAGCGTCGAGATATATACTTCAAGATGGCCGATTATACAGACGGGGATTTTCAATGCCTCTGCTCCGATGTGTAACTAAGGAAGAAGCCAAGACAATTCTAGCCGAGGTACATGGAGGAGAATGTGGAGATCATTCAGCTGGTCAAACTTTAGCCAAGAAAGTTCTCCGATATGGGTATTTCTGGCCGGATATTAATCGAGATGCTGCAGCTTATTCCAGGAAGTGCGACAAATGCCAAAGATTTGCAAAAATCCCAAGAGCGCCTTCCACCAAACTCACACAGATGGTCAGCCCATGGCCATTTGCCATTTGGGGGATAGACCTAATTGGACCATTACCGATCGCCAAATCAGGAATTAAATATGCTATTGTTGCCGTTGATTATTTCACCAAATGGGCTGAAGCTGAACCTTTGGCCACCATCACTTCTAAAAAGATGATAAATTTTGTAACGAAGAATATCATTTGCAGATATGGTGTGCCACAGAAGATAATCACAGACAACGGTACTCAGTTTGAAAGTGAAGAATTCCAGGATTTTTGCAAACGGTTCAGAATTCGAAAAAGCTTCTCAGCAGTGGCTCATCCGCAGGCAAATGGGCAAGTGGAAGCAGTTAATAAGATCATCAAGTCAACTATCAAAAAGCAACTCGAAAAAGCAAAAGGTGGTTGGGTTGATAAGCTTCCATTAGCACTATGGGCGTACAGAACTACTCACAAAACTGCGACTGGGCACACTCCATTTTCACTGGCATACGGATCAGAGGCAATGATTCCAGTGGAAGTAGAAGTTCCTTCACATAGAAGAGTTCACTTCAACGAAGCTGAAAATGAGAAACTGCAACTTGAAGCACTTGATTTTCTTGATGAGAAAAGAGAAGAAGCCAGGCTCAGAGTTTCAGCTCATCAGCAGAGAATTGCCAGGCATTTCAACTCTAAGGTTCGCCAACGCAGCTTTGAGATCGGAGACTTGGTTTTGAAAAGGATCATGACAGCAACTGGTGTGTTTGGGCCAAACTGGGAAGGACCATATGTCATAGGCACTAAACTTCTTGATGGCACTTTCAAACTCATAACTGTTGAAGGAGATCCAATTCCAAGAGCCTGGAACGACAACCATTTGCGCCCTTATTTTACTTGAAAAGAGCTCTGCTCAAAATTGTAAAATGATGATGAATGTATCAGTTGTATTGTGAAACATTGTAAATCAGTGTAAATGAATGAAAGCTATAAAGTGGACGTAGGCCCGATTCTTGGCCGAACCACTATAAATCTTGTGTTCTTTACTATTTCATAATGCCTGTTTTATTTCGATAAATACTTTAAATGTATCGCTAAAATATCGATTCAAAATTGCAGGACATTATAACAAGGCTTGCTCATCACAAAGCTAAGCGACCTCTATAAATCAGCTATTGCACAAAAACCAAGCGACAAAAATTCCAAACTCAAATCCTATGCAAGGAAATCTTCACATAAAAAGTTGGCGACTTCACTGGGACAAATCTTTGTTCACTAGTTGAGATTGTCGTTATGAACGGGCATCCAACTGGATAACTCGCGTTTGTCTCGTGAAGTCATTCAACAGTGAAGTACATTCCTTCGGATGAAGCAATTTACTCGCAAAAGGAAAGAAGATGTACTTGAAAACGATAATAAGAGATTGCTAATGGGCAGATGATGAGAAAAAATTGCCGAGCAAACAAAGAAGCGGACAAAGGGAGGTATGCCTCTCAACAGGAAGGCCAGGAGATCCACTAAAGGGACACCTTCCCAAGCGGAAGGAACAGGACCCTCGTTAACTGGTCGTGATGCATCCGATCAGATAGCGTACGTCCGTCCCGTGGATCCACTCGCCCCTGAGACGCAACCTACCTGGCACACCAACCAACCAAAGCCCTCTAACGAGGCGTGCCAATAAATGGGAGTGCTTTACTCAATCAAAAAGATCGGTGGGACTACCAAAGGGGCACCTTGTTAGTTAATTGCGATCGTTTGTGCAAGCAAACATCCAATCAGGCAACTTGCGTTCGCCCCGTAGACCCCTCTGACCATGAGAAAGTAACTTCCAGGCAATCACAAGCCCTCTTCGGAGGCACAAGCCATCTTCGGAGGCACAAGCCCTCTTCGGAGGCACAAGCCCTCTTCGGAGGCACAAGCCCTCTTCGGAGGCACAAGCCATCTTCGGAGGCACGCTTCACCATGCTTGAAGCACAAAATAAAAAGCCCTCTTCGGAGGCACATTTCACCAGGGTAAAAGTGCAAAATGCTTCTCTTCGGAGACCCACTTCACCCGAGTAGAAATACAAAAATTGCTTCTCTTCGGAGACCAACATTGCTTCTCTTCGGAGACCAAGATCAAGACTTCTTCGGAAGCACAAGACCTCTCCGGGGGCACAACAATACTCCACAAAGCATAATGCTACTCTTCGGAGTCCAAATGCTACTCCTCAAAAATACCAAAAAAAAAACCCTCCTTAGAGGCACACTTCAGTTCTTAGGGAAGACCTACTCGTTCATCTTGAAGAAATCTTCCCCAGAAATTGAAGTGCTGAGTAATATCCTTTTTCTGAAGTTCGCTTTACCGTGTAGGAGAATTCACTTCTCGAAAACATGAAGTGAACATCTCCGAAAGGTTGAAGCATAAAAAACTTCTCCGAAAATGAGACACGCTCCATTTAAGTAGAATAATCGTTCCCTTAAAGACGGAATAGTTATTCTACGAAAAATAAGAGCGCAGGTCTCGCCAAAAGCAACAAGATATTGTAATACACTTGTGGTATACGGGCAATATCATATGATACAGCTACAACAATAAGAAGCAGTATTCAAGCAACATACCACAAGCACATAACAATATCACGCGAAAAAGCTGTGGAATAAATGCATTCTTAAACACAAACAAAAAGTTTGTACAAGTAAAAAGAATCGTTTGTTCTACACTAAAAATAAAAAACAAATGCATTCTCACATACACAAGAGTTTGTACAAGTAAAATAATTGTTTTATTTAGTACTATGAAAATTCTTTACATATGTAGATATCTCGAACAAGCAAAAGCGGGGACCGGTACCCGCACAATCCCCGGTCAATACATGCAAAGAGCAAAAATAATAAGTAGAAAATCCAGCTTGATTATTCCTTCTTCTCACCACCTTTGGAGCCCTTTCCCGGCCTAATGATCAGCTTTTGAAGTCGTTGTGAACGGGTAGGGGCAGAAGGAGAAAGAGGTACGGCCAGATCAACTACTGCTTCCTCTTCAGCGGAAGTATTCTTCTTCTTCCTTACAGCACGCTTCCCCTTCCTCTTTGAAGAAGACTCGCTCCCCGGAGTAGCAAGCAATGTTGAAAGCTTCGTATCGTCATCAAGAGACCGCTCCGGGGTCTTCTCAATGTCTTCAAGATCCTCCGCCTTCTGCTCCTGTGAAGCAGCCGGATCATCCAAGCCTTGAAGAGCTTCGATTTTCTCTGCCTGTGATCCCGGTTGGGAAGCATAAGGAGGAGTAATTTGGGAAGACGGAGGGACGACAACTGAAGGAGTGAAAGCTTGTGCAGTGCTTGGTGCCTCCGCTGTAGAAGAAAAGAAGTTAAAATCAACATCCCCCGAAAATAAAGAAGGCATCGGTTCACCAAAGTTTAAGTAACAAGTAAGAAGGTCATCGAATTCGGCTAAGTCAAATAACTGGTTCATTGGGCCCGAGACGACGCCAAAATTACCTGGAGGAGTTGGCTTTGCAAGATCAACCTCAAACTTCTCGGCTTCAATATCATCCAGTGCCTCATCTTCAGTAGGAGTAGTTGCAGTTTCTTGGGCAACTTTAGTGTTAACCCCTTTTCGACTCACGACCTAGCAGTATGCCGAGTTAAGGTGTTTGGCGACTTAAGATGGTATGCCGAGTTAAGGTGCTTGCCGACCTAAGAAAGAGGACGACCTAACAATCTAAAGGCGTAACCGACTTAAGGAAAGTTACGAGTTAACAAGATCTCCGACTTAACCGGCTACGACCTAAGGAGAGATCTGACCCAACAGTTGCCGATCTAACTACTGAGAAGAGCTGCCGACTTAAGAGGTATGCCGAGTTAGGAGCCTGCCGACTTAAGGTAATCTGTGACTCAAGAGCTGCTGAGTTAAGAAGGATGCCGAGTTAGGAGCCTGCCGACTTAAGGTAATCTGTGACTCAAGAGCTACGACCTAAAGAAGATTCCTAGTTATGAAAGGCTCCGACTTAAGAAGGTTCCGACCTAACGGGTTACGACTTAGTGGGTTTACGAGTTAAGGCCTGATAAGTCGGCAACGACTTAATACTTGTCAAAAACAGCCACAGGATGGGTCGGCAACAACCATTCCTTAACTCGCCACCGACCTAACCCTATTCCTTAACTCATCACCGACCTACCATAAGTCGGCTACGACTTAAATACTTAGAGAAAATTCCTGAGTCCAGATCAGCTCCTATAAATACCCCACCACTTCCAACATGAAAAGGACTTTTGGCAATTCATTTCTAAAGCTCCGTTACTCTGTCGAACTCTCCAATCATTCAGCAAACAAGGATCCTTCAAGCATTCAAGACACTACAACAAACTTCGAGAGAAATTCTTAACATCCGACATGGATTCATCGAGTTTCATCGCCGAAGATTGAGCTAGTAGTCAAGATTGCTTCTTGTGATTGAGTTGTACTGTTTTCATAAGAGATTTGTATCAATTTGTAACCAGATTCAATAATAAAGAGATTCAAAGTGGACGTAGGCTAAATCTCAAGCCGAACCACTATAAATTGCTGTCTTTTACTGCATTTCTGCTATTTTCCTGCTTGATTTCTGTTCCCGTTACACGGGTGGTGCTTTCACAATCTTACTACACACACCGGGTGTTGGCGTTCACATTTTAACGTTAACATTTTGGTGCTTTCACTGAGAACTGAACTCAGGCTACCATCCATCATTGCTTCACACAAGTTTGTTGAAAAGGTTTCCTACAGAACTAGAAGTCTATCAGACATAATGGCTCCTGGAAGGAAACGAAAGGTTGTCAGATCTGAAAATGTTCATGATGATACCGCCACCTCTGCTTCACCAAGTCAAGCAGCTCCAAGCGTCGGGGTGACGCGAGAGGAGCTAGACGCTGCTGTATCTGGACTATACCAGCAGATTGAGACTCAAAACAATCTGATGATGGAAAAACTGAACGCTCTGCTTGGTGCCAACCAAAGACCAGTGGCTAGAGAAGAAAACACCGCTGATGCTCTTCGCAACTCCGAAGGGAGGAATATTCCTCAGGGGGGATCAGGTGCTGCTGAAGGGGCACCCCTCCGAGCTGAAGGATCTAGACCATCGCCAATTTTCCACGAAAATCTGCCCGGGCAAACATCTGAGAAGATGGCAGAAGTCTACTCCGCAAAATCTTTGAACAATGAGGAATATCTTTCTGGCATGATCAAGCAAATAATGAAAGAGAGCATGCAGAGAGGTGAAGATGAAAGTGAATGGGGATTCGCGCCAAGCAAAACTCCATTTACCGAGAAGATTCTAAAGGCTGAATTTCCTAGAAAATTTGTTCCCCCCACCATTCCTGCTTATCGGGGAACAAGTGATCCAAACCAATTCTTGTATAAGTATGATTGGCACATGACCGGTGCAAGAGCAACTGATGAAATTAAGTGCCGATATTTCCCAGTATATTTGGAAGGAGTGGCGCTTCTCTAGTTCACCAAACTTCCTGTCCGATCAGTAGATCAGTTTTCCGATCTGACTAGAAAGTTTAAAGAGCAATTCAGGCTATATGCTTCAAAGGCAAAGGACATAATGTCATTATCCAGTCTTGAACAGAATCCGGGAGAACCTATTAAATCATTCCTGAACCGTTTCAATATAGCTCTGGCGGAAGTTGATAACGCAGAGCCATGGATGATCTTGACCTATTTGATGCGTGCTATCGACAAATCGAGCGAATTTGGAAAATGGCTGAAGATGAAAGAGCCAAATTCTCTTGAGAAATTCTACAAGAAAGCCGATGAATTCATACGCTTGGAAAATCTTCCAGCATCAATGAAGGTGGTGACAACAAAGGTGGAAAATAATACTGCCGCTTCGGAAAAGAAAGATTCCGGAGGTCAGAAAAGGGAAAATCACGAGGGGAAGAAACAGAAGGATATAAAGAGACCTCGCTTCTTCAAACCCTCAGATTTCACTCCATTGACCGACACTCTGGAAAATATCTTCTTCGCCACTAAAGATGCTGTGGATTATCCCAAGCCGGCTGAGATAAAACCGGGAAAGGGCGCTATGAGAAACGGAAAGTTCTGCCGTTTTCACAACCAACCTGGTCATGATACCAATGACTGTCGTCACTTAAAGAGCTTAATTGAAGAATTATTGAGAGAAAACAAGCTGCAACAATATGTCAAGAAAAACAGAAGTGATCCATCTTCATCTACTCAGAGACAACAACCCTCTAATCAGCCGTCAGACTCAAGTAAAGGTGCTGCGGCACAAGAATCTGAGAGGCCCGTTATCAACGTCATTTCGGGGGGCCCACACCCAGCAGGCAAAAGCTGGGGTGAGATGGAACGATATGCTCATGCTTTGAAGTATATCCCGGCAGAAGAAGATGTTTTTGCTGTAGAAAACACAGTACCCCTAAAACAGCGAAAGATTTCAGATAATGATATTTTGTTCAAGGCTAGGGATTCTATTGGTATTGAAGCTCCAACCATAGATCCCTTAGTTATTTCTGCGGGAATTGGGCCAGCAATAGTAAGACGAGTTCTCATTGATTGCGGTGCTTCGTGCAATATACTTTTCAAGAAAACATTTGATCAGATGAAAATCCCAATGACCGATGTTCAGGCTTCCTCACAAAAGATCGTTGGTTTCACTAGGGAACCACAGCAACCAATCGGAACTGTCGATTTGTTCGTGGAACTCGGTGAAGGGCAGAAAAGGGTAGCTCGAAAACAAACCTTTGTGATTGTCGATGGATTTTCTGCCTACAATGCTTTCCTAGGCAGGCCAGCTCTAGCTGCATTCAAGGCCGTTTTGGCCCCGTGGTGCTTAACTATGAAGTTTCCTACAGAAAATGGTGTTGGTGTCATCAAGGGAGATCAAAATGCTGGACGTGAATGTTATCTTATAGAGCTTCGAGAAGCCAGAAAGAGAGAGATGGGTAAAGATGCGGCAGCTCCCCTCCGCATCAAAAACCCAACCTTATAGCAAATACAGGGCGGCCCCTGCACTGGAGAGCATAGTGGTGCAAGGCGGGAGATGGACCCCAGAAAATCCAGTGCAGAGGAAAATAGAGTGGTGCCTGTGGAAGTTACGGTACCAATACCTGTCGACTCCAAAGACCCAAATAAAGTGCTTAATGTGGGTTCGCAACTAAGTACCACAGTTCAAAATACACTGATATCATTCCTAAAAGCAAATCTGGACGTGTTCGCTTGGTGTCATGCTGATATGTGCGGAATCTCTCCAACAATTGCTGTTCATACTCTGAATGTTGATCCGAAATTCACACCGATAAAGCAGAAAAGAAGAACTCAAGGTCCAGAAAGATCAGCAGCTTTAAAGGAAGAAGTAGACCGCCTCTTAGAGAATAATTTCATCAAAGAATCCACTTATCCAAATTGGGTTTCGAATCCAGTACTGGTTAAGAAGGCAAATGGAAAGTGGAGAGTATGCATTGATTTCTCAGATCTGAACAAAGCTTGCCCCAAAGACTGCTTCCCGTTGCCCAGAATCGATCAACTAGTAGATGGGACGGCTGGACATGAGTTGTTATCTTTTATGGATGCCTATTCCGGATACAATCAGATTATGATGAACGAACCAGATCAGGAGGACACAAGCTTTATTACAGACGTGGGACTCTACTGTTATAAAGTCATGCCATTCGGGTTGAAGAATGCAGGGGCAACATACCAAAGACTTGTCAACGCTATGTTCAAGCCACAGATCGGCAAAACAATGGAAGTTTATGTTGATGATATGTTAGTAAAGTCAAAGAAAGCAGTAGACCACATGGATCACTTGGCAGAGATGTTCTCAATTCTTCGGAAGTACGGAATGAAACTCAATCCATTGAAATGTTCATTCGGAGTAGAGTCTGGGAAATTCCTGGGTTTCATTGTGAGCGCTAGGGGCATCGAGGCCAATCCTGCTCAAATCACAGCTCTAAGAGAGGTTAAAGCTCCTAGAACAAAAAAAGAACTGCAAAGTCTCAATGGGAAGGTTGCCGCTCTTAGTCGCTTCATTTCCAAGGCCACAGACAAATGCATTCCCTTCTTTGATGCTCTAAGGAAAGGAAAGAAAAATTTCGAATGGACTCCTGAATGTCAGAATGCTTTCGATCAACTGATTCATCATATGAGAACTCCTCCGGTCCTCTCCAAGCCTAGTGATGGCGAAGACCTCTTCATCTATTTAGCAATTTCATCCCATGCTTTAAGTGCAGCACTCGTACGAGAAGATATGAAAATACAACGTCCAGTTTACTACATCAGCAAACGGTTCGCTGGAGCTGAAATGAATTATTCAAAGATAGAAAAACTTGCTTATTGTCTGCTAATCGCTTCCAGGAAGTTGAGACCTTATTTTCAATCTCATCCTATCAAAGTCCTAACTGATCAACCTTTGAAGCAAGTCCTGTATCGTCCGGAAACTTCGGGTCGTCTCTTGAAGTGGAACATAGAGCTCAGCCAATATGACATCACTTACCATCCCCGAAGAGCAATTAACGGACAAGCTTTAGCAGATTTCATTGCAGAATCCACAGACAAAGGTGACAATAAGGAAGAAGCAACTGACTGCATTCCGATACAGTGGAAGTTGTATGTTGATGGCTCGAGAAATGACTATTGTTCTGGGGCGGGAGTTGTGCTCGAAACTCCTGAAGGACGATCACTATGTTATGCATTGAGACTGGAATTCCCTTTGACAAACAATGAAGCAGAATATGAAGCCCTTATTGCCGGATTGAAAATCGCCAAGGAATTGAATATCAAAGTGATACAGATTTTCAGCGATTCTCAGCTTATTGTTTGCCAGGTGAAGAAGGAATTCCAAGCCAAAGGAGGAAATTTGCCTGCATATTTGACAAAAACTTCCGAACTCCTCAATGATTTAGATCACTACTCAATAAGCCACATACCCCGAGAGGAAAATATGAAGGCGGATTCCTTAGCGAAGTACTCAAGTTCCGGAGAAGCTCAATTGCTGGGATTAGTTCCCGTAGAAGTTCTGTCAGCTCCAAGCATTGATGAAATGGATATTGATTGGATCATGACTACGTCTCAAGAGCATGAATCGTGGATGAGTCCAATCAAAGAATACTTACTCAGTGGTTCCCTGCCAGAGAGTTCTAAGGAACGTCGAAAATTATTAAGAAAAGCGTCGAGGTATGTAATTCAAGATGGCCGATTATACAGGCGAGGATTTTCAATCCCACTACTCCGATGTGTAACTAAAGAAGAAGCCAAGACAATCTTAGCAGAAGTGCACGGAGGAGAATGTGGAGACCATTCAGGCGGTCAAACACTTGCAAAGAAAATTCTCCGATATGGGTATTTCTGGCCGGACATTAATCGAGATGCTGCAGCTTACTCCAGGAAGTGTGACAAATGCCAAAGATTTGCAAAAATTCCAAGAGCACCTTCCACCGAACTCACACAAATGGTCAGTCCATGGCCATTTGCCATCTGGGGGATAGACCTAATTGGACCGTTACCGATCGCCAAATCAGGGATTAAATATGCTATTGTTGCCGTTGATTATTTCACCAAGTGGGCTGAAGCTGAACCTTTGGCAACCATCACTTCTAAAAAGATGATAAATTTTGTAACAAAGAATATCATTTGCAGATATGGTGTGCCACAGAAGATAATCACCGACAATGACACTCAGTTTGAAAGTGAAGAATTCCAGGATTTTTGCAAACGGTTCAGAATCCGAAAAAGCTTCTCAGCAGTGGCTCATCCGCAGGCAAATGGGCAAGTGGAAGCAGTTAACAAGATCATCAAGTCAACTATCAAAAAGCAACTTGAAAAAGCAAAAGGTGGTTGGGTTGATAAGCTTCCATTAGCACTATGGGCGTACAGAACTACTCACAAAACTGCGACTGGGCACACTCCATTTTCACTGGCATACGGGTCTGAGGCAATGATTCCAGTAGAAGTAGAGGTCCCTTCACATAGAAGAGTTCATTTCAATGAAACCGAAAATGAAAAGCTGCAACTTGAAGCGCTTGATTTTCTTGATGAGAAAAGAGAAGAGGCTAGGCTCAGAGTTTCAGCTCATCAGCAGAGAATAGCCAGGCATTTCAATTCCAAAGTTCGCCAACGTAGCTTTGAAATCGGAGACTTGGTTTTGAAAAGGATAATGACAGCAACTGGTGTGTTTGGGCCAAACCGGGAAGGACCATATGTCATAGGCACTAAACTTCTTGATGGCACTTTCAAACTCATAACTGTTGAAGGAGATCCAATTCCAAGGGCCTGGAACAGCAACCATTTGCGTCCTTACTTTACTTGAAAGAGCTCTGCTCAAAATTGTAAAATGATGATGAATGTATCAGTTGTATTGTGAAACATTGTAAATCAGTGTAAATGAATGAAAAGCTATAAAGTGGACGTAGGCCCGATTCTTGGCCGAACCACTATAAATCTTGTGTTCTTTACTATTTCATAATGCCTATTTTATTTCGATGTATAAATACTTTAAATGTATCACTAAAATATCGATTCAAAATTGCAGGACATTATAACAAGGCTTGCTCATCACAAAGCTAAGCGACCTTTATAAATCAGCTATTGCACAAAAACCATATAACAAAAATTCCAAACTCAAATCCTACGCAAGGAAAACTTCACATAAAGAGTTGGCAACTTCACTGGGACAAACCTTTGTTCAATAGTTGAGATTGTCGTTATGAACAGGCATCCAACTAGATAACTCGCGTTTGTCTCGTGAAGTCATTCAACAGTGAAGTTTACTTCTTCAGATAAAGCAGTTTACTGGCAAAAGAAAGGAAAAAATGCGCTTGGAAAAGATGATAAAGGATCGCAAATTGACGGATGATGATACAACGTGAGCAGGCAAACAAAGAAACAGATAAAGGGAGGTATGCCGCTCAACAGGAAGGCCGAGAGATCCACTAAAGGGACGCCTTCCCAACCGGAAGGAACAAGACCCTCGCTAACTGGTCGTGATGCATCCGACCAGATAGCGTATGTCCGCCCCGTGGATCCACTCGCCCCTGAGACGCAACCTACCTGGCACACCAACCAACCAAAGCCCTCTAACGAGGCACGCCAATAAATGGGAGTGCTTTACTCAATCAAAAAGATCGGTGGGACTACCAAAGGGGCACCTTGTTAGTTAATTGCGATCGTTTGTGCAAGCAAACATCCAATCAAGCAACTTGCGTTCGCCCCGTAGACCTCTGACCATGAGAAAGTAACTTCCAGGCAATCACAAGCCCTCTTCGGAGGCACAAGCCCTCTTCGGAGGCATAAGCCCTCTTCGGAGGCACAAGCCCCCTTCGGAGGCACAAGCCATCTTCGGAGGTAAAAGCCCTTTTCGGAGGCACATTTCACCAGGGAAAAAGTGCAAAATGCTTCTCTTTGGAGACCCACTTCACCCGAGTAGAAATACAAAAATTGCTTCTCTTCGGAGACCAGAATCAAGACTTCTTTGGAAGCACAAGACCTCTCCGGAGGCACAACAATAATCTACAAAGCATAATGCTACTCTTCGGAGTCCACATGCTACTCCTCAAAAAATACCGAAATAAAGCCCTCCTTAGAGGCACACTTCGATTCTTTCGCTTCACCGCGTAGGAGAATTCACTTCTTAAAAGTATGAAATGAACATTTCCGAAGGTTGAAGCGTAAAAGCTTATCCGAAAATGAAACACACTCCATTTAAGTAGAATAATCATTCCCTCAAGAACGGAATAGTTATTCTATGGAAAATAAGAGTACAGGTCTCACTAAAAGCGAAAGATATTGTTATGCACTTGTGGTATAGGGGCAATATCATATGATACGGCTACAACAATAAAAAGCAGTATTCAAGCAACATACCACAAACACATAACGATATCATGCGAAACAGATGTGGAATAAATGCATTCTCAAACGCAGACAAAAAGTTTGCACAAGTAAGAAGAATCGTTTGTTCTACACTTAAAATAAAAGATAGATCATTCTCACATACACAAGAGTTTGTACAAGTAAAATAATTGTTTTATTTAGTACTATGAAAATTCTTTACATGTGCAGATATCTCAAAAAAGCAAAAGCGGGGACCGGTACCCGCACAATCCCCGGTCAATACATGCAAAGAGCGAAAATAATAAGTAGAAAATCCAGCTTGATCATTCCTTCTTCTCACCACCCTTGGAGCTCTTTCCCGGCCTAATGATTAGCTTTTGAAGCCGTTGAGAACGGGCAGGGGCAGAAGGAGAAAGCGGTACAGCCGGATCAACTACTGCTTCCTCTTCAGTGGAAGCCTTCTTCTTTTTCCTTACAGCACGCTTCCCCTTCCTCTTTGAAGAAGACTCACTCCCCGGAGTAGTCAGCAATGTTGAAAGCTTTGTATCGTCGTCAAGAGACCGCTCCGGGGTCTTCTCGATGTCTTCAAAATCCTCCGCCTTCTGTTCCTGAGAAGCAGCCGGATCATCCAAGCCTTGAAGAGCTTCGATTTTCTCTGCCTGTGATCCCGGTTGGGAAGCAGAGGGAGGAGTAATTTGGGAAGACAGAGGAACGGCAATCGAAGGAGTGAAAGCTTGTGTAGCACTTGGTGCCTCCGCTGTAGAAGAAAAGAAGTTAAAATCAGCATCCCCCGAAAATAAAGAAGGCAGTGGTTCATCAAAGTTTAAGAAACAAGTAAGAAGGTCATCGAATTCGGCTAAGTCAAATGACTGGTTCATTAGACCCGAGATGACACCAAGAGTACCTGGAGGAGTTGACTTTACAAGATCCACCTCGAACTTCTCGGCTTCAATATCATCCAGTGCCTCATCTTCAGTAGGAGTAGTTGCAGTCTCCTGGGCAACTTTGGCTAAATGTAGAGAATGAGGGCTGGAATCTATAATATTAACGTCGGCTGAAGTGGAAGTCTGAACGGGGGCAGTTAAAGGAGCTTCTTCTTTTGGAGGCTCTTCCCTCGCTGTTTCAGCTCGTACTTTGGCAAGTAGCTCCTTCCCCTTAACAAGAGCGGCGCGATCCTCATCATTGAGATAACGCTCCTCAAGTTCCAGCTCATTATAGCCAGCCCCGCCAAGCATATCCATCGCGACTTCCCACACTTCAGCCAATGTAATTTCATAATCGGGACCAAGAAAAGAGAGGCTCCCACGACCCAGAACGCTGTGTAAATAAAAGTCAAATAAGGTAGAGCTGACGTCTGCTTTCGTCGCCTCATGTGATTGCTCAACCGCTTCCTTTTCGGCAACGGCAGCGATCCGGCCAGCGGTAGCCTCATCACGCTCTGCCTCAACTTTAGCAAGTCGAGACTTTAGTAACTCAATCTCCACGTTCTGGGAGGTGACCTTTTCCCGCAGTTCGGTGTTTTCTGTGCGGTACTTCTCATTGACGTGCTGTTCGGCGGCGAGCTTCATTTCTACATCTCTTTGTGCAGCATGTGCGTCCCGCACTTGCTTCTGAAAGACTTCTTCTTTTTGAGTATGAGATGCAGAAGAAGAAGCGAGATTTTCCTTAAGCTGCTTAACTTCAGACGCAAGCTTTGCATTGTCATCTGCAATACTCGTCATTTCCACGTCATGCTGCTTACGCCATTTGTCCCATTCTGCTTTATCATTCTCTATCGTCATCATCGCCTCAAGGTTAAGATGATTGACTCTTTGAAGTTCATCAACCAACTTCTGCCATCCAGACATTCTTTCAATATCAAGCTTGACAGCGTCGACATTTCTCAGCATTGCCTGCTTATCAATCGGAACTATGTCCAAGTCAAAGCGCACCCCTTTTAGACACCAATTCGAAAAACGGCTCTGAAGTGTTGGGGGGCCGTCCTTGACTTGATATTGCGGTCTGCTAATGATAGTCTAAATGTCAGATTTCTTCAAAGGAGGAGAGCTAGCCAGAATATCAGAAGGAATGGGAGCGTCAGTCTTTTCAGAAATTTCAGACGCGTCAGTCGGTTTAGATCGTTTGCTCGGTTCATCGGCAATCTGAGTTTTTCCCTTATCATCGTAAGACTTCCGCTTATGAGAGTAGTCACTCCTATGCGAAGAGTCATATCGCTCGGCATCTTTCCTTCTTTGCCACTGGT
Source organism: Allium fistulosum (assembly GCA_030737815.1). Classification (NCBI taxonomy): domain Eukaryota; kingdom Viridiplantae; phylum Streptophyta; class Magnoliopsida; order Asparagales; family Amaryllidaceae; genus Allium; species Allium fistulosum. The sequence continues at coordinate 1,089,209,874 of CM060903.1, read as the reverse complement.
CGTAATCCCGCTTCTCCTGGGCTTTCCTTCGAGCCCTCTCTTCATCTGTTTCTTTTGGAGTATCAAGATACTTCCTAAAGTCATAAGTGCCGCGGCCTCCACGGTACTTGAATGAGTCATAATATGAACCTGTACGTCCCATTGGAGAACCTGAAAGCAGAAGAAGGGTAGAATTTAGAAATTTCCAGGAAAAAGAGGATAAATGCTTATAAGTGCTGAAAAGTCCTAAGTGTGTGTGGCGTGCAAACTACATGCGTCAAATTACAGACCACGCTTTGGTGTGGAAACAGAGACGATTGGCGTAGTAGGCATCTGGGTTTGTTTAAGGGTAGAAGTCGCCTCGACAACGGGAGAAGTCGCTTTTTGATTGCTATCCCCGAAAAGCTCTTGAGAAGTAATCATAATGTCACTCAAGCCATCAAAGGTGTCGTCGCCCAAATGTTCGGCAGATTTCTCCTTCTCAACTTCCACGTCAATTGATTTTTCAGAAGCTCGAGGATTCTCTTCTTCCTCAATAATTGGGGGAAGTGCCGACTTGCCAGCCAATCCTACAACATCAGTGGATCCAGAGCACTTTATCAAAGCAGTATCCATGACAAGTGTTTTTGATGCAGCTTCTTCCGCAGAAACTGGGGCATTTGACGCCTCTGCTTGAGAACCCGAAGCAGCCGATGTTTCTGCATCAGAGCTAGGAATTTCATGAATTCAAGTCGACCTGGAAGGGTGCAGAAGCCCAAATTGGTGTAAAAGCTCGTCATCTAATAGAAATTGGATACTCCTCTCCTCTACAGGCACCGCCATAAGCCTCTCGAAAGTCACTTTGTGACTGAGATTTTTGGAAGGAGGAGGGAGTGCTGAAAAGGAAAAAAGAGCGAAGTTAGCACTTGATAATCCGAACCTCGGTAAGTTTGAAAGAACATAAGAAACAAATGCAAGTGATCTTACTCCCTATTCTCCAAATAGCATAAAACCCAGGAGGGCAGCGAACATAGAAGAACGGGCTCAAGAAACTGGAACACTTTCAGGGAGACCGGTGATCAACTTGCGATTTCTCGCACTCCTTACAACTATGATGGAGGGATGATCTTTATTTTTGGCAAAAGTACAAAGATAGCGAATTTCTCCGAAGGTAGGAAAGCGGCCCAGCGTTCTCCTAAAAAGCACGCATAGTCCCAGCAAGATGGCGTAGCCATTGGGATGTAACTGAAAAGGGGAAATAGATAGTTGGAGAAGAAGTTCTCGAATGCAGTCATTGAATGGGGGGATAGCCCCGCTCAAGCACATTTGGCGGTTAACTGCGACAAAGCCATGGGGCGGTCTGTCAGCAGTATCATTTATTTCGGGAAGCAAAGCGTCAGCCTCAGCAATGCCAAACTGGATGCATAGTTGACGAAAGGCTTTATGGCTCAAAGTAGTAGGAGTCCTCTCTGGAGGATCGTTCAGCGGGATAGCAACTGGAAATACATCTTCAGCTGGCTCTGTTCCTTCTTGTGGAGAAGACATTCTACACAATCAGCTGAATGTTCAAATGTGAAGGTGCACGTTCCCTAAAAGTGTGAAGTGTTGTGCAAAAAACTAATGAAAAATAAACGACAAGCATAACTGGAATTAAATTAGTTGACAATCAATCGATTACAGAATTTCAGAACTTGTCAATGATCAAGTGTAGTGTTAATACAGACAAGTCAGTTTCACTTGACTGTTATGATTTTGTTTTAATACTTCACTTGAATTGGTTATTGTACAGCATCTCGTTCATGTTCATTTAATTTAACTTTTTCGTTATCAACTAATCCGTCACTCGATGTGGGCAGTCAGTGATAGTATATTCGTCCCAGTATTCTGTGAATGTTGTATTAAGCAGGATTGTTAGTTTGCAAAATTGAAGCAATGTGTAAAATACATGCAACACAGTTCATAGTTCAACAGTTCGAAGTTCAGGCATAGTTCAAAAATCATCTGTTGGGACAAAGCCAGAAATCCTCTAAGCCCTAACTCGGTGACGACCTAAGGAAGATTCCCTAAGGGTCAGAGACAGAAATCCTCTAAGTCCTAACTCGGAAGCGACTCAAAACCTAGATCGCATGAAACTGCTAAGTCGGCTCCGACTTAAAACAGGAAAGTCACTGGATCGCGTGAAATCCCTAGGTCGTGACCGAGCCAATACCTCAACCAATTCTCCTCCCTAACTCTTCACCCGTTAACCCAATAGCCTCACAGTCAATGACGATCCTCATTCCATCACACCATTGGACCACCCAAAAAGCCAATTCAAATCGAATCAAACCTGCTGCGAATCAGATATATTACTGCCCTATTACAACTACAACACGGTCGACGGCGATTGCCAAACAATCAAAAAGTTATGCACAATGAATCGCAGCATCTAAACACAAACGGAAGTCAAAAGCTGGGGAGTTATCGATCGACAGTGAGCATGGGTGAGCGATGACCAGATCGACTTACGAAGTATAACAAGAAGATGATCGGCGATTGGATGGTTGGAGTTTGTCTCTGAAAGCTTTAAAAGTGCGTCAATGGCAGATTCGAGAAAAGGAGCAGATGAGGAAGAGGAAGAAGGGTGCAACTATTTATATGCTGGAAGGCGAGTCGACTTGCACGGTGTACGACCTAAGGCATTTGTTAAGTCGGCACCGACCTAACCAAAGAGTTAAGAGAATCGAAGCATACGACCTATGGCTTAGGCATATACTTCGAGGGGCAAATGTTAACCCCTTTTCGACTCACGACCTAGCAGTATGCCGAGTTAAGGTGTTTGGCGACTTAAGATGGTATGCCGAGTTAAGGTGCTTGCCGACCTAAGAAAGAGGACGACCTAACAATCTAAAGGCGTAACCGACTTAAGGAAAGTTACGAGTTAACAAGATCTCCGACTTAACCGGCTACGACCTAAGGAGAGATCTGACCCAACAGTTGCCGATCTAACTACTGAGAAGAGCTGCCGACTTAAGAGGTATGCCGAGTTAGGAGCCTGCCGACTTAAGGTAATCTGTGACTCAAGAGCTGCCGAGTTAAGAAGGATGCCGAGTTAGGAGCCTGCCGACTTAAGGTAATCTGTGACTCAAGAGCTACGAACTAAAGAAGATTCCTAGTTATGAAAGGCTCCGACTTAAGAAGGTTCCGACCTAACGGGTTACGACTTAGTGGGTTTACGAGTTAAGGCCTGATAAGTCGGCAACGACTTAATACTTGTCAAAAACAGCCACAGGATGGGTCGGCAACAACCATTCCTTAACTCGCCACCGACCTAACCCTATTCCTTAACTCATCACCGACCTACCATAAGTCGGCTACGACTTAAATACTTAGAGAAAATTCCTGAGTCCAGATCAGCTCCTATAAATACCCCACCACTTCCAACATGAAAAGGACTTTTGGCAATTCATTTCTAAAGCGCCGTTACTCTGTCGAACTCTCCAATCATTCAGCAAACAAGGATCCTTCAAGCATTCAAGACACTACAACAAACTTCGAGAGAAATTCTTAACATCCGACATGGATTCATCGAGTTTCATCGCCGAAGATTGAGCTAGTAGTCAAGATTGCTTCTTGTGATCGAGTTGTACTGTTTTCATAAGAGATTTGTATCAATTTGTAACCAGATTCAATAATAAAGAGATTCAAAGTGGACGTAGGCTAAATCTCAAGCCGAACCACTATAAATTGCTGTCTTTTACTGCATTTCTGCTATTTTCCTGCTTGATTTCTGTTCCCGTTACACGGGTGGTGCTTTCACAATCTTACTACACACACCGGGTGTTGGCGTTCACATTTTAACGTTAACATTTAGCTAGATGTAAAGAATGAGAGCTGGAATCCATAATATTAATGTCGGCTGAAGTGGAAGTATGAACGGGGGCAGTTAAAGGAGCTTCTTCTTTTGGAGGCTCTTCACCCGTTGATTCAGCTCGTACTTTGGCAAGTTGCACCTTCCCCTTAACAAGAGCGGCACGAGCCTCATCATCGAGATAGCGCTCCTCAAGTTCCGACTCATCATAGCCGGCCCCGCCAAGCATATCCATTGCGACTTCTCACACTTCAGCCAATGTAATTTCATAATCGAGACCAAGAAAAGAGAGGCTCCCACGACCCAGAACGCTGTGTAAATAAAAGTCGAATAAGGTAGAGCTGATGTCCGCTTTCGTCGCCTCATGTGATTGCTCAGCCGCTTCCTTTTCGGCAACGGCAGCAACCCAACCAGCGGTAGCCTCATCACGCTCTGTCTTAGCTTTAGCGAGTCTAGACTTTAGTAACTCAATCTCTACGTTCTGGGAGGTGACTTTTTCCCGCAGATCGGCGTTTTCTGTGCGGTATTTCTCAGTAATATGCTGTTCAGCGGCAAGCTTCATTTCGACATCTCTCTGTGCAGCATGTGCATCCCGCACTTGTTTTTGAAAGACTTCTTCTTTTTGAGTATGAGATGTAGAAGAAGAGGCAAGATCTTCCTTAAGTTGTTTAACCTCGGACTCAAGTTTTGCATAACCATCAGCAATACTTGTCATCTCGACATTATGCTGTTTGCAAATTTTGTCCCACTCCGCCCTGTCATTTTCCATGGTCAGCATCGCTTCAAGGTTTGCACGATTGACTCTTTGGAGTTCGTCAACGAGCTTCTGCCACTGCGACATCCTCTCGATATTAAGCCTGACTGCGTCAAGACTGCTAAGCATGTCTTGCTTATCAATCGGAACTAAGTCCAAGTCAAAGCGCACCCCTTTTAGGCACCAATTCGGAAAACGGCTCTGAAGTGTTGGGGGGCCGTCTTTGACTTGATATTGTGGTCTGTTAATGATAGTCTGAATGTCAGATTTCTTCAGAGGAGGAGAGCTGGCCAAAATATCGGAAGAAATGGGAGCGTCAGTCTTTTCAGAAATTTCAGACGGGTCAATCGGTTTAGATCGCTTGCTCGATTCGTCAACAATCTGAGTTTTTCCCTTATCATCGTAAGACTTCCGCTTATGAGAGTAGTCACTTCTATGCGAAGAGTCATATCGCTCGGCATCTTTCCTTCTTTGCCGCTGATCGTAATCCTGCTTCTCCTAGGCTTTCCTTCGAGCCCTCTCTTCATCTGTTTCTTTTGGGGTATCAAGGTACTTCCTAAAGTCATAGGAGCCGCGGCCTCCACGGTACTTGAATGAGTCATAATATGAACCTGTACGTCCCATTGGAGAACCTGAAAGCAGAAAAGGAGTAAAGTTTAGAAATTTCCAGGAGAAAGAGGATAAATGCTTATAAGTGCTGAAAAATCCTAAGTGTGTGTGGCGTGCAAGCTACATGCGTCAAACTACAGACCACGCTTTAGTGTGGAAACAGAGACGACTGGCGTAGTAGGCGTCTGGGTTTGTTTAAAGGTGGAAGTCGCCTCGACAACGGGAGAAGTTGCTTTTGGATTGTTATCCCCAAAAAGCTCTTGAGAAGTTATCATGATATCGCTCAAACCGTCAAAGGTGTCGTCACCACGGTATTCAGCAGACTTCTCCTTTTCAACTTCCGTATCAATTGATTTTTCGGAAACTCGAGGATTTTCTTCTTCCTCAATAATTGGGGCAAGTGTCGACTTGCTAACTGACCCTACGACATCGGTGAATGCAGAACATTTTATCAAAGCATCTTCAACAACGGGTGCTTCTGATGCAATTTCTTCTACAGAAGCTGGGGCATTCGAGGTCTCTGCTCGAGAGTCCGAAGCAGCTAACGTTTCCGCATTGGAGCTAGAGATTTCATGGATCTGAGTTGATCTAGAAGGATGTAAAAGTCCAAACTGGTGAAGAAACTCATCTTTCAATAGAAATTTCGCATCCCGTTCTTCAACTGGGACAGCCATGAGTCTTCCTAGAGTTTGCTTATGACTAGGGTCCCTAGAGGGAGAGAGGAGCGCTGAAATGAGAAAGCAAAGTTAACACTTAGTGATTCAGACTGTAAAATACTCAGAGAATAAGGAGAAGAAAGGATAGGCATTCTTACTTCCTTCTCTCCACACGGCGTAAAACCCAGGGGGACAGCGAACGTAAAAATACTGAGTCAAAAACCCATGAGCGGTATCAGGGAGGCCGACAACCAATTTGCGATTCCTGGCACTTCTTATAACAATGATCGAAGGATGATCTTTAATTCTGACGAAAGAGCATAGATAACAGATTTCGTCAACACTGGGGAGACGGTCAAGCGTTCTGCCGAATAGTACGCATAGCCCCATTAGAACAGCATAACCATTGGGGTGTAATTGGAATGGAGCGATTGCCAGTTGACGGAGAAGATGTTGAAGAAAATTGTTGAAAGGAGGAATGGCTCCGCTCGAGCACATTTGTCGGTTGACCGCCACAAAGCCAAGAGGTGCTACATCAGCAGTGTTGTTCTTTTCAGGAAGGATAGCGTCATCCTCAGCAATGCCAAATTGAATACACAATTGCCGAAAAGTTTTGTACAATAAAGTGGAAGGGGCTCTCTCTGGGGGGTTGACTAAAGGAGCTGGAATGAGAATGGACTCTCCGGTCCGAACTGTTACATCTCCTTGTTGAGAAGCCATTCTACATAAGCAACTGGATATTCAAATATGAAGGTGCACGTTTCCTAAGTAGTGTGAAGTGTTGTGCAAAATTAACAAAGATAACAAATAAATACAAACTGGAATTAAGCTAGTCGGTAACTGATCGATTATCAAATTTCAGGACTTGTTAATTTAAAAGTTCAGGTACGGTATTAAATGCAAACCGGACATTTTCAGTTGACTATTTCAATGTTGTTTTAATACTTTGCTTGAACTTGTTGATTTAAAGCACTTCATACACATAATCTGTTTATGTTGATTATCTGTTATTAACTAATCTGTCATTTGATATGGGCAGTCGGTGGCAGTATATTCGTCCCAATTTCTTTGTGGATATTGTATTAGACAGGTCATTAGTTTGCAAGTTAGAGTGATCTGTGGGAAAATGCAGCAGTTCATAGTTCAGCAGTTTAAAATGCAGCAATTCAAAGTTCATTCAAAGCCTAAGTCATGAGTCGCCAACGACTTATGTATTGACTTGTCCACGACTTATGTTCTGACTCGTCTACGACTTAAGGGTTACAAGGCAAGTCGGTCGTACTTCAGGCCTTAAGTCATGTGAAAATAAAAGAGACTCCAGTCCAAAGCGGCATACAATCCAAGTCCTAAGTCGTCTACGACTCAAGAACTATGTCGTAAAAAACTAAGTCGTCTACGACTCAAGAAAAGGCTCCAGCCCAAAGCAGCATATAATCCTAAGTCCTAAGTCGTCTACGACTCAAGAATTATGTCATAGGAGGCTTGACTCGTGGGTCGTACGAAGCTGCTGAACTGTGGCCATGCTAGTATCTCATTCGTTTGAACCTGTTGACTTTTCTTCTAACCCATTACCCCCCAAACCCGATAACCTATCCATCGAATTACGATCCCCATCCTGATTCCACGACACCATTGAGCCATCCAAAGAGCTAAGTTCAGATCGCCAAAGCCTTGCCAACCTAATCAATTGAAACCTGAAGCACAGTAACCCTACATCTCCATCGCCCCATTCATCTGAAGATGAAATCTAGCAAAATCAGGCTCACGAGCTACCGGTATGGTGGAATTCGCGACAAAACATTGCACGAGGGGATGGATTAGGTATAGGGGGGAGAATTCACGAATCAATGATGATTAAAGGTCGAGGATGGATCAGAAACACTTACGCAATGAAGAATCGAGAATCGAGTTGGTTGATTGATAAAAAAGGAAGAAATCGCCTTGAGAAAGCTCGGAGGAATGTTAATGGCGGATACGACTCAGGAGATAGGTAATGGGTAGAAGGAACGACTCAAGCATTTTATACCGTTGGGCAGTGGAACACGAAGAGGCGTACACGAGTTAAGATGAGTCGAAGCACACGACCTACGACTTAGGCGTGTACTTCGAGGGGCAAATGTTAACCCTTAAGTTTCTTCTACTCATAGCCTTACGAGATAAGACCCGCACGACTCATGGCCTTACGAGATAAGACCCGCACGACTCATGGTCTTACGAGATAAGACCCGCACGACTCATGGTCTTACGAGATAAGAAGCTAACGACCTAGATGGTAAAGGGACCAACGAGTTGAGTCTGCTACGACTCAAGGGTTGCGCGACTCAAGATAGTTACACGACTCAATAGGTTAAGCCATCTACGACTCATGGTCCAGACGGTTCAACGACTCATGGAGATTTACGACTCATGAGGTCTTACGATTCATCAGTCTTACGACTCATCAGATTTACGACTCATCAGATTTACGACTCATGGAGATTTACGACTCATGAGGTCTTACGATTCATCAGTCTTACGACTCATCAGATTTACGACTCATGGAGATTTACGACTCATGAGGTCTTACGATTCATCAGGCTTACGACTTAAAGGCTATCAAGCTGGAATCCAAAGCCCTTGCCTGTGCTACTTTGATCTGATGAGTAGACTACGACTTAGCACTTGTCTTCCAACTGAGCCACAAGATGGACCAAATATGGCGCCCACGAGACATCTTAAGTCGAATACGAGTTACGACTTACCATGAGTCGGTCACGACTCATGACTTGGCCAAACCGAGAGCTCAGAAATCTGCTCCTATAAATAGGCCACCACTTCCAACATGAAGAGGACTTTTTGCATATCATTTCTACAGCGCTGTTACTCCGTCGAACTCTCCATTCATTCAGCAATCAAGGATCCTTCAAGCATTCGCGACACTACAACAAGCTTCGAGAGAAATTCCTTACATCCGACATGGATTCATCGAGTTTCACCGTCGAAGATTGAGCTAGTAGTCAAGATTGTTTCTTGTGATCGAATTGTACTGTTTCCTGAAGAGATTTGTATCGATTTGTAACCAAATTCAATAATAAAGAGATTCAAAGTGGATGTAGGCTAAATCTCAAGCCGAACCACTATAAATTGCTGTCTTTTACTGCATTTCTGCTATTTTCCTGCTTGATTTCTGTTCCCATCACACGGGTGGTGCTTTCACGATCTTATTACACACATCGGGTGTTAGCGTTCATATTTTAACGTTAACAGCACACATATATTTACATCACATACTCATATACACAACAACACATACCACACAGCCATACACTAACCCACGCATGCAAATATAAGGCAACAGGAAAAGACACACCACTAGAGAATTATACTCAATCAAAATATATGCACACAACCATGAACCCACTAATTCAAAACACACACATCACATATTCTGCTACACACATTTATATATTTAAGGTTGCACACATATATTTACATCACATACACATATACACAACAACACACACCACGCAGCCACACACTAACCCACCCATGCAAATATAAGGCAATAAGAAAACACACACCACCAAAGAATTTGTAACGACCCGTATTTTTAACTATTTTAAGTTATTAAACTTAATATGAATATTGAATATAAATGGTTAAAAATAAAATTTATTGAATTATTAGTGTAGTTATTGAATATGAACTTGAATAAAATTTTGAAATAACCAATTTCGATGATTTGGGCAATAATCAGTATTGGAATGGAATTCTATATATTGAATGAGTTATAATCAATAGTTGGAATTGAATAATGAATATTGAATGACTGTAAAATGAAAGTAGTTATTTTATTATTTGAATTCATTTTAAAATTAAATTTTATAAGTTAAATAACTTACATTGAAATATGGTGATTTATTGATATTAAATTGTTTGAATTTAATATTGCAATTATCAAAATATTTGAATATTGAATTTAATATGAACGAAAATGATCTCGGAAATTGATTTAAATTTTATTTAAACAAGAATGAAGATTGTTAACTTTTAAAGTTGAATTTAAAAGTGAATAAATTAATTTTGGAAATTACTTGTTTTAATCAACGAGTAAAAATAACCATTTTGGCTACTGTCTCGGATTTCAACGAAACCAGTTTCATCGGATCCGTAATAGTGAATTATTATGGGATTTCCAGTTTTGTAGCAATCAGACTTGCCATTTGGTCGTGTGAGCTTGAAACGCGTAGAAATTAATTTAAGGAATTCGATTAAAATTAATTGATTTTGAAAAACTATCTTCTGAATACGATCGAATTAGGCCTCGAGACTAGTTCCATTGTGTTCGGAATAGGGATAAAACATTCGGAACGCTAGGCGGCATGCTTCATTTGGAGTTCGGAAATTCGTCAGTCAATCGGGTAGGAACTTATTTATGCCACGTTCATTTCGTTCTAACCCTAGCCCTTTTACTTCAGCCAATCCTCTAAAATCGTTAATGGCCGAAAATCACCAAACTTCTCTCCTCCATATCTCTCAATTCATTCATCAAATTAAAAAACTTCCAAAAGCAAAGTCGTAGATCTCGATGAGATGTACATATCCAACGGTTGATTCGTGCTATTACATCACAAATTCACTAGAATCTGGCCTTGATGTCGCATGTGTTTTTCTTGGTTTTCGCGCTAATGGCGGTGGCTACTAAGGCGAGACTCTGGGCGTTGGTAGAGCGGAAGGAGGCGCACACGTGGGGGCTTTCTGATGGTGGTCCGGTCGAGTGTTGTGGCATGCGTACGGAGGAGATGGGTCGCATTTTGGGTTGCTTGTGCGTGCTGGGTTGAACGAGAGTGAGAGAGATGGGGGTGAGGGTTTTTATTTATTTATATTATTAATATGTTAATTAAACTTTTAATTGATCGTTATGCTAATTATTGCGTAACTTCTCCATACGAGGTCTGATTCGAGCGAAACAAATTGCGTTGGGATCGTATCGACGTCGTCTAGGACATGGAATGATATTGGAATTTACTTGAAGCTGGAAAAATTTCAATTTCAAATAAAGTTGAGTGTTTATAACGCTCACGAAGTACTAGAATATTTTTATGCTAGTTAAATTTAAAATTATGAAGTGATTTAAATTTATTGATTGTTGTTTGGTAATTTTAATTGACATTTAAATTGACATCTGAATTAACTGATAGAAATTTGAATTGACAGTTAAATTGAATCGGAATTTAATTACTAGTAAACTCCCAATTATTGATGACTAGTTAATTGCTGTGATATTTTGACTGTTGGATGCTTGATTGTGATGGATGCAAATTGGTTGATATTTGGATGTGTTTATTTATTTTTATATATATCCTGTTATCCCTCGGTATATTATTTTCAGTATATAAAACTGTAAATCGAATTAGTTTGAATAAATTAAGGAATATGTTGAAATGATATATACCTATGACATTTATTTTGGATTGAAATGATATATCCATCCCTGAAATTAAAATCGAAATAACTGATTACTTGGCCATATGATAGAAAATTTTATACGGACACCGGATTGGTTAAATTAAATGATTTTAAAAAAATTTGATTTGAAATTATTTAAACAGTTTTGAGTTAAAGAAGTAAAAATCGAATTTATGGAAATCGAATTATTTTCGAAATTGAGCTCAAATGTTGGAATCAGAATTTGTTAAACGAAATTGTTTAAAATGAAATTTGAGATTTTGAAGTAAAATCGAAATATGATTTGAATTCCGAAAATTGATTTATTTTAAAAAGATTTGAACTTTTATTCATACTTTGAAATATCGCTAAGTAAACGTAATTTAAACGATATTTCAAAATTGAATTATATTTGAAGATTTGAATCTTAAATTGAATATTGAAGTTTGATTTGTTTTAAGTGATTTAAATCGATATTTTGAAAATCGAATTTGAATTTATATAAATCAAAATGGTTTAAAATTGAGAATTGAATTGAAATTAATTCAAATTGGAATTGAAATTAAATGAAATTGAAATTGAAATTGATTTGTTTGAAATCGAAATCGAATGAAATTGAATTTGAAAGGAATTGAATTGAAACATCGGAATTCAATTCATTTGTTTGGAATTTAGATCTGAGTCTAGATTTGTTGGAAATCGAAAGTAACAGTTCATTTTGAAACTATTTCTCTTGATTTTGATTTGACTTACATGAGGATTTTTAGTCCTGACTCGAGGGTTTTGTTTTTCATTACGCTCGGGTCAGACCGAGTTTTCAGTTATCGAACCAGCTATTCCGGAGGACGAAGACGAAGATTTGGTATATCATATCTACTAGTATTTATTCCACTGCACTATTTTATTCTGTCTATTAAAATGTATATCTCTGATAGTATTGTATAACTCTGATTTATGTTGTAAATTGAATCGAGTATATATTGTTAAACAGCTTCATAAACTGTTTATGTGATTATTGTATTTTATCGTTCCACTGTGAGTTTCTGTGTTAGTTTTCTTCTTCTTTCTTATTTTTCTTAATTAACCCCAATGATCATCTATGTTCCAGATTGTTTAAGTTGGATATGCGTGGATTATTATCAATTTAAACCTTCCGAAATGTGGGTCATCATAGTTGGTATCAGATCTTTGGTTTAGCGTATACCTAAACATGTAGGATAAGCTCATTGAGGGTATATACGTATATAAGAGAGCATATTTGTTAGTGATATAAAAATATTTTGAAATTGACAAATGAAATGATTTTAACTTAGATTACATATAGAATACAAAAGAATGAATTCTATAAACTGATAAAATTATTCGTGACTGTTGGTAATGAATGAATGTTATTTCTTTGTTGATTAATTGTTTGATTAATATGGATGCACATATTATCATTTATTGATTGATGAGTCATGCTCGGCCAGTTTATGAGCATCGACTATTGGCTGTTGATTTGAGCATTTGACTATGGTTGGAATTTTTTTTTTCGGAAATATATTTAACTAGTTTGAGAAACTACATGTTTTAACATGGATTTTGAAGTGAATATATATATCTGAATTTCCCCCTGTATCATTTTAAAGAGTAATTGATACTATTTGAAAGTGGTATATGAAATATGGTTTATTTGGATATGGTTAATAAATAAATAAAAAGGTTATTCAAACTGGAAATTTGAGAGTTTGAATTCCAAGAGTTTTTGAAATTAGGTTTTAAGATTCTGGAAATATATAACAGCATAACTTTATTTTTCGAATAGAAATGCTATAAATGATTTCAAACTGATTTCAAAGGGGATTTTCTAAAGATTTAAAAGAAATGAAAGTCTAGAACTCACTTCTGATGCTGGAAAATAAATTTTGGTGATGACTGCAGCATCATCGACATTCATTTTTGAGTTTTCAAAGTATGGGAGGCCACTTTAGTAGCTTTTCTACTCGATTGTTTAATGAAACTGATTTGATTCAAATCCCTGAAGTATGATTTGATATTCGGAAGAGATAAGTATATATTTATTTCAAACGATTTGAAATAAAACCCGGTGTTCAGTTCTCGAATTTTGGATTGAATTATATTATGAACACATGTATCTTATGCACTAGGATAGATTGATGGATTCATTTCGAAGACCTTTGAATTTATAAAAATATTTGATTTGGAATTTTTTAACTCTTATATGAAAATGGTTTTTATAAGTATGAAGTTATTTCGAAAACTATTGACTTTGAAAGGTATTCGATTTAAAAAGTGATAATCTTATATATTATGGAATTTATATAAGAATGATACGATATATTCGAGACTATTGATTTTGGAAGGTACTCGATTTGGAAATGAAATCTTATATATAATGGAATTTATATAAGTGTGATATTTGAAGTTATGATTTGGAAAGGGTACTATATATAGTATGATATATTTCAAAGTAAAAGATATGGGAAGTACCCTCCGTGATTTTCGATAATCCACTTGGTGGATTCATTCTATTGGTGATTTTGGTCGTCCGGACATAAACTCATGAGTTCCTTCGAATTCCATAGCGTAACCTATGGTCTTATGATTCGATTAGCATAGCGTAATTCGAGGTGGTAGAGATTGCCTATAGTCTACTTATGATTTCGCTGGGATAGCGATGTAACCATTGTGTATATGCGATCTATGGTCGATTGTATTTGGTGTAATTCGAAGTAGTAGAGATTGCCTACAGTTTACTATGTTTTCGCTAGGAAAGCGACGTAACCATAGGGTGTAACCACTAAGTAAACTGCGATCCACATGGCATAATTCGAGGTGGCAGTGATTGCCTATAATCTACTATGTTTTCTCTGGGATAGAGACGTAACCATTGGGCGTAACTGCTAAGTAGACTACGATCCATGGGCGATTTGATATTTGATTTGCACGACATAATTCATGGGGTAAAGATTAACCAAAGTTATAGATGTTTCCTCTGGGATAGGGGCGTAACCATTGTGTAACTGCAATCCATGATTGGCTTTTGAGTTGTGCTTTCCATATGTGTTTTTAGAAAAAATTCAAGTATTTTCACTAGGTGTTGAAACGGGTCTACTAAGTACATAGAGATTTCTAGTCTTGCATCTGATCAACGTATTATTAGATTCTGTAAGAACGAGGATAAACTTGTTGAAACATCGAGTTATCAAAAGTAGTCTTAATATAAAATTATTTCCATATAAAATTATTTTATTATAAAAGAATTTTAACAAAGAAAATTTTCAAACATTTAAGAATTGAATATACAAATCCACTTGAATCATCTATTTGTGTAATTAAGAAACCAATGGAATAAATACGTAAGTTGTATATAGACCATTCTATTTGCATTTACAGTTTGTTTCAGATTTGAATACACGATTTTAAGGTAATTCACACCTGTCTGATTTAGGATTGTTCGCTCGATTCTCGACGACGAACACTGCTACGGATTTTTGATACGAATCTAAAGTTTTCTATCATAGATTATTGCTATGTAAGGAGGATGGAAGTTATAATCAAGAAGTCGGATCAGAGTCCGCATTAGAGTAGTTGGGTTACCAATACTAGTTCGGAAAATAAAAATTGTGTATTCGTGTAAGAGATCGAAATAGTTATACGTACGAATGGAATATATATATCATAACTATTTTGTTAGTTTAACCATTTAAAAGTTAAAGTCATGAGATTTAATTGATTTTCTTAGTTATGAAATAATTCGTAACTATTTTATAACTCAAATTTAATTCATCCAATTCATGAGTTAGTGAATTAAAGTAAATAAAATGAAATCTAACTCAAGAAAGCTTTTAAAGTGAATGGTATTTGAAATGAATTAAATAAAATAATGAAATGAAATTTTAAGTGAATCAAGTTGACTTATAGATTTGAGTAATATTAAGCTAATTATTTTTAAATTTGTTGAATGTGAATGATAAGAAGAAAAAATTAAAATAGAGTTAAATAAACCGAGTAATGAATTAAATGGAATAAATTTAACTTAATAAAGATTAAATGAATTGAATTAGATTTGAATGAAATTAGATAAATTAGTAAAGTGAATTAAATCCACTTAAGCTATAAAATTGAATTAATAGAATGAATACGGATGTGAATTATAAAATGAAATGCAAATTGGATAGCAATAATGGGTGTAATTAAAATTTATACGAGTAATTGAATTTGATTTAAATTGGATGTAAATAAATTAAATGCAAATGGAACGAGTTTCAATAAAATTGAATGTTAACAATTTTAATATGGAATAAGTTAACAAAATGAATTATAAGATAAAGTTAATTTAATAAGTTGAATGAAATTGATTGTGAGAAAAGAAAATTTATTAATATAAATTTGAATTATAAATTAAAATTTACTTAAGTAAAATTATTAATATGAACCTGAATTTATGAAATGAACCAATGAAGTGAATCGAAGAATTAATATGAACTTAAGTTACGAAAAATAAATATGAAGTGCATTTTATAAAATGGTTGCATTAATAGACTTAAATGCTTTATAAATGAGATTAGTATCGACGAGAATATACCAAGTGGTAATAAAATAAAAATTAACTTAAACAAGGTTAAATGGAATAATTTTATAAAATGGTTCACAAATGAATTTATATGAAATATGTTAAACATAAAGTGAAACAATGGAAATTTAACAAATCAAATTGAATAAATTGAATGTAAATGAAATAGATGTAAATAAATTAGAAGTAAACCAATTAAATGTTAATAAAAATTGGATGTTAAAAAGAATTGAAGTGTATAAATTAAATATTGACATTGGATAACGTAAAATTCACATAGTTATGAATTAATTGGATGAATATTAATAATTTTGAATGGTTTCTTTGGTTGTAAATCATCGATTTTATTGTTTTGACTGCATATGATTGTTTTTTCATGTATTAGTGCTAATGTATATGATTTGGATTCAGAATTCATGCTATGTGGTTTTATTTAACTCATGCATGTTATATATCTTTATAAGTAACTAATATTCAAATTTGAGTTGAGATAGGTACATACGAAGACCGTTTGGACGTAAACGCTGATTATATATGCTTTTGCTTGCTTAATACGAGCGAACTCGCTCGTATTAATAATGATAAGGTACGTATCTCGGATTACATACCGCACTTTTATATTTTCTCTTCGGGATGCCTCATCATTGAGATGAGATGTATATTTCATATATATTTGGTATATATTTGTGTTATATAATCTATTGTAAAAAATTTCCGATCGAGCCACGCAAAGGAGACTCTGCCGAAATTTTCCGTAAATCCGGTGTTAGAATTTTTTTGAAGTTTTAAAGATTTTATAACTTGTTTTTACAACTAAGTTGTAATTTTCGTAAAGCCGATATCGAAGTGGAGTAGTATAAACGTAGTAAAGGTTTTTGTAAATAAGATGCTTATGTTTATATGTTGATTATTTTGAATAAAATATATCAAATGTTAAATTCTCTACTTAACCTCTTTTCGAGGACGAAAAGTTTTGAGTGGGGGAGAATGTAACGACCCGTATTTTTAACTATTCTAATTATTAAATTTAATATGATTATTGAATAAAAAAGTTTAAAATAAAATTTAATGAATTATTAGTGCAGTTATTGAATATGAATTTGAATAAAATTTTGAAATAACCAATTTCGATGATTTGGGCAATAATAAGTATTGGAATGGAATTCTATATATTGAATGAGTTATAATCAACAGTTGGAATTGAATAATGAATATTGAATGACTGTAAAATGAAAGTAGTTATTTTATTATTTGAATTCATTTTAAAATTAAATTTTATAAGTTAAATAACATATATTGAAATATGGTGATTCATTGGATAATTAAATTGTTTAAATTTAATATTGCAATTATTTAAATATTTGAATATTGAATTTAATATGAATGAAAATGAGATCAGAAATTGATTTAAATTTTATTTAAACAAGAATGAAGATTGTTAACTTTTAAAGTTGAATTTAAAAGGAAATAAATTAATTTTGGAAATTACTTGTTTTAATTAACGAGTAAAAATAGCCATTTTGGCCACTGTATCGGATTTTGACGAAACTAGTTTCATCGGATCCGTAATAGTGAATTTTTGTGGGATTTCAAGTTTCGTAGCGATCGGACCTGTCGTTTGGCCGTGCGAGCTTGAAATGCGTAGAAATTAATTTAAGAAATTCGATTAAAATTAATTAATTTTGAAAAGCTATCTTTTGAATATGGTTGAATTAGGCCTCGAGACTAGTTCCATTGTGTTCGAAATAGGGATCAAACATTAGGAATGCCAGGTGGCACGCTTTGTTTGGAGTTCGGAAATTTTGTGGGTCAATCGGTTCGGAACTTATATAAGGCCACGTTCATTTCGTTCTAACCCTAGCCCTTTTACTTCAGTCGCTCCTCTAAAATCGTTAATGGCCGAAAATCACTAAACTTCTCTCCTCGATATCTCCCAATCCGTTCATCGAATTCAAAAATGTTCAAAAGCAAAGTCGTAGATCTTAATGAGATCTACACATCCAACGGTTGATTCGTGCTATTACGTCACGAAATCGCCAGAATCTGGCCTTGATGTCACGCATGTTTTTCTTGGTTTTCACGCTAATGGCGGTGGCTGTTGAGGCGAGACTCCAAGCGTTGGTAGAGGGGAAGGAGGCGCATGCATGGGTGCTTCCTGATGGGTCCGGTCGAGTGTTGTGGCGTGCGTACGGAGGAGATGGGCCGCGTTTTGGGTTGCTCGTGCGTGCTGGGTTGAACGAGAGCGGGAGAGATGGGGGTGAGGGTTTTTATTTATTTAATTATATTATTAATATGTTAATTAAACTTTTAATTGACCGTTATGCTAATTATTGTGTAACTTCTCCATACGAGGTCCGATTCGAGCGAAACAAATTGCGTTGGGATCGTATCGACGTCATCTAGGAATGGAATGGTATTGGAATTTATTTACAGTTGGAAAAATTTCAGTTTCAAATAAAGGTGAGTTTTTATAACGCTCATGAAGTACTAGAATATTTTTATGCTAGTTAAATTTAAAATTATGAAGTGATTTAAATTTATTGATTGTTGTTTGATAATTTTAATTGACATTTAAATTGACTTCTAAATTAACTGATAGAAATTTAAATTGACAGTTAAATTGAATCAGAAATTAATTACTAGTAAACTCCCAATTATTGATGACTAGTTAATTGCTGTGATATTTTAACTGTTGGATGATTGATTGTGATGGATGCCAATTTGTTGATATTTGGATGTGTTTATTTATTTTTATATATATCCTTCTATCACACGGTATATTATTTTTTTTATATAAAACTATAAATCGAATTAGTTTGAATAAATTAAGGAATAGGTTGAAATGAGATATACCTATGACATTTATTTTAGATTGAGATGATATATCCATCCCTGAAATTAAAATCAAAATAACTGAATACTTGGCCATATGATAAAAAAATTTATACGGACACCAGATTGGTTAAATTAAATGATTTTAGAAAATTTTGATTTGAAATTATTCAAACGATTTTGATTTAAAGAAGTAAAAATCAAATTTATGGAAATCGAATTATTTTCAAAATTGAGCTCAAATGTTGGAATTAGAATTTGTTAAACGAAATTATTTAAAATGAAATTTGAGTTTTTAAAGTTAAAATCGAAATATGATTTGAATTCCGGAAATTGATTTGTTTTAAAAAGATTTGAACTTTTATTCGAACTTTGAAATATCGTTAAGTAAACATAATTTAAACGATATTTCAAAATTGAGCTCGTTTGAAGATTTGAATCTTAAATTGAATATTGAAGTTTAATTTGTTTTAAGTGATTTAAATCGATATTTTGAAAATCGAATTCGAATTTACATAAATCGAAATGATTTAAAATTGAGAATTGAATTGAAATTAATTCAAATTGGAATTGAATTGAAATTAATTGGAATTGAAATTGAAATCGACTTATTTGAAATCGAAATTGAATGAAATTGAATTTGAAAGGAATTGAATTGAATCATCGAAATTCAATTCATTTGTTTGGAATTTGGATCCGAGTCCAGATTTGTTGGAAATCGAAAGAAATAATTCATTTTGAAACTGTATTTCTCTTGATTTTGATTTGATTTACATGAGGATTTTTAGTATTGACTCGAGTGTTTTGTTTTTCATTACGCTAGGGTCAGACCGAGTTTTCAGCTATCGAAGCCAGTTATTCCGGAGGACGAAGACGACGATTTAGTTTATCATATCTACTAGTATTTATTCCGCTGCACTATTTTATTCCGTCTATTAAAATGAATAACTCTAATAGTATTGTATAACTCTGATTTATGGTGTAAATTGAATCGAGTATATATTGTTAAACAGCTTCATAAACTGTTTATATGATCATTGTATTTTATCGTTCCGCTGCGAGAATCTGTGTTTGTTTTCTTCTTCTTTCTTATTTTTCTTAGTTAACCCTAATGATTATCTATGTTTCGGATTGTTCAAGTTGGACATGTGTGGATTATTGTCAATTTAAACTTCTCGAAATGTGGGTCGTCGCAGAATTATACTCAATCAAAATATATGTAAGAATAAAAAGAAATAAAGTAGAAGCTAGGTGAAATCAGGTGCAACAACAAAGATATGATAAATTGAAAATATGCAGGCATGAATATATTTTGTTACCTTAAATGTTTTTTTGTAAAGTTCCTTCTAGTATCTAAGCCTTCAGTAATTCTAGAATAGAGTAGGAATATAACCTACATTATATTATGTACACGGAGCTATATACGTCAGTTATGGAACATCAACCAGCACAACCATCTTTCAGAAATCTCCACTTTAACTCCATCTATATCAGAAATTAATATTGGAGATTATCTATAATGGGCCCATTAATGGCTATAGCTTTGGAATTATCTTCATTTTCACTAAGATATAGGATTTATATAAAACAAAAAGGTGATCACGGTGCTAATCCATTATTGGTAAAAATACCTTTGATGTCCAAGATTATACACAATATACATGGTACCATTTTTGTGTTGCTTATTCAATTTGAAATGTAATGGAATTATTCATTATCAGCTTTATTTCATTTTCTGTCCAACCAAGATGTGTATTATTTTTAAAGCTGTTCGATGGATTAAATTCAATGGATTTAAGCAAAAGCTACTTGGTGGATGAATTTTTTGGGACCTTTTACATGCTAAACTGATGTCTACCATAAGAATATCTTTTAATGTGTTATTTTAGCTGTATATGTCTACACAGTTAGTGGCTTTGTTGCAACTAAGTCTTTAACTATCTTTGTTATTCACAGAAGCATACTTACCACCTATGATTCATAATTATACTTGAGTTTGAATACGAACAAATGGATTAGTTTTATATTAGATGTATTTTTATTAAGTTGTAAGAGAATGTGTTTTTGTTAAGTTCGCTACAGGCCACCAAAGGCTATGCGACCATGTGCTGATTGTGTTTTTGGTTTGTGTTCAAATAATCTAACAGCATGGTTCAGTTTCACTTTCTCCGCTGGAGTTTGCAACATCAAATGTCATCCTTTTTCTACCATTCTATGAGTTGACGAGGTCTTCATTTATTAATGAGTTTGTTATCAATTTATTAAGAACTGCACTTGCATTATTATCTTCGTTTGTAATTATATGGACTATGAAGGAGCAGTCCATTATTTAACTGTTATCTTCATTTAGGGTGTGATAAAATATTTATTTGGGGTCTACCTAAACTAGCTATGTGCCTATTTTTTGTTGAAAAACTTTATGATGTAAGGGCATAAGCCCGATTTCTCTTGAATCTTGATGTCCTGGATATGTTGTGTGATTTGTTGGATATCATGTACTTTGTTAAGTGTGATACATTTGACAGTTTTGTATATATTTGGTTGATGACTTTGGTTCAAGTTTATTAAAAAAAAGTATGCTTCTGTTGATTGTTTACAATTTATTAGTACAAATGATGGTAAAAAGTTTATTGTTCCAAAAAATAAATGGTACCAAATCAATTATGGTCCGTGTATGCACATTTGAGACATGTTTACCTATCACTGCACGTAGAAAAAGTTATTGACATTTTGGTGTGTAATAGTTTGATATATGGCTAGATGTCAACGTTTGTACTTAATGTTAGCAACGATGCATTTCTTGGTACCAAAATAGTATGTTTGTTGTTGCAAGAGTTGAGCTGGCTACAGGGCAGGTATTAAACTATTATATCTCCTGATTGTTTACCTTTTATGTGACAACAACCATTTGTATTTACTCTACACCTATTTTATGGCATACATGCACCTGGACTTACCCTTCAACAACATCGAAACCCACAAATTTTACTCTATTTTATAACAAGTGTAGCTACCTACGTATTTTCTATTTGAAAAAATATATTGTCGAAACGCCATACTCAAATTAAGTCGAAAGACTTAAAGCAAAGTGGCATTGACACTAATGAAAGGACATTGAGACGTTTCGACAATGTTTGTGTTGAAAAAAGTGATAATAGCTACATTCCTATTGACTATTGTTGGTTTCAAATAAGTCGAGAAAGCATAATAGTGTTCTGAAAGTGTCAACATTAAATTAAGATAATGCAAACAGATGTGCTTATCTCAGTTTTGAGGTTTCTACTTAGTCGAAAGGTTAATTAATGGTCTCGTCGATGATAGAAAGTATATTTTTCTTAACTCAATTTAAAGTAGGAGTCGTTAATTATTAACCCTTAGTATCCTTAAAGATAAATTAAAATTAGGCATTATGGATTTCAAATTTGAATACACATCCAATAGCGGCAAATAACCCCAAATTAGGCAAATTCAAGTTCGAACCCGAATTGATGCCATAGATTAGTCAAAATTAGCATAAAGATCGAGTTTAGAATCATATTACACGGTCGACAAGCTTGAATCGTTTTCAAAATTCAAAGCAGTAACTTGGACTTAAATCTTAGAAATTTGAAATTGAAATTGAATATAAAAACTAGTTTCTTATATGGAACAATGGATACTGTTAACAAGAAAACTTGTCAACACCTCAAAATAGGGTTTGATGTATGAGTGATACTTTCGAAACCTCCTTTCAAACGAATGATAGTAGCCAACGTTTCTCGGATAGGTGAAGATGGTCGAAAACACCTCTTCAATACCTTTCGACGCAGTTGAAAGGCTAGTTTTTCTTTTAGAAAATCCTTTCAAACATGTTGGTATGGAACCATGTCGGAACCACCTTTCGATGCAGACAAGATGGTCAAAGTAGTAAATTTATTGGTTTTTGGAAATAATTGATCTGGAAGGGTTTCGACCTCATCGGAAGGGTAGGCACTTGTTATCTAGTGGATTTGAGCTAAAACTCAAAGAATATGTGAATACTAAGGGCTTCGACTTAGTCGAATGGAACCTTTCGCCCAGGTTGACATCAGATGTTTATGATCGCATGTAAATGAGATCTTGAAACAACCATACAATCAGAATGATTATCCTCGCTCTTTGTATTGATCCAAGATGAACAAACCGGACAAACACTGAATTCTATTTTTAAATTAGGGTTACAAGCTTTTAAAAAATACAAGTGAGAAATGAAAGTAATCCCATTCCTTAATACTGACCCCTATGGTCTTATTTATAGGTACGGGTTGACACCTTTCGACCCCATGTGTGACGCCCCACCTCTATACCCACGCTAGCCAAGAACACTACGGTGTAATGCTGTCAACTAGCATGGAGAATAAGGCTATTGAGGGGCGACCATCCATGTAACTTCTTTGTGCGAGCACTGATATGTCAGATAATATAGCATGCATTTCATTTAAGGAGGTAATCCGACATACCGATACAAACTCAAAGCTATCACACAGTGGCTATAAATAATCTTCGGAAACAAATATAGAAATAAACATAACACCAATCAGTCACAGACATCCATATCACAAAGGCGTAAAAAGATATGAATATATAACACATGAAAGTGTACAACAGAGTAGTGGTCTGAAAGATCCACGATAATACAAAAGGATAGCTACAAGCTACACAAAAGAATAAGTATACATTACGGAGTCTTTATCTCAAATGTATACACCAAAAACTACTAATCTAAGTAGTTAGTCAAAAGTCAGAGTAATAGATCCCTGGAGAGAAGTCAAGCAGAAGCACCTGTAACATCTCGGTCTGACCCGAGTATTATTTCATAAGAAAATAATAAACGGATCAGTCTAGCTATAAATATCAGATGACATGATATAGAATAAGAGATATGGCATAAACATATAATAACCATAATGGCATACTACTATAGGTATGTAAATGATAATCAACAAGAGATTAACCAATATCACAAGAATCTTCTCAAAGATCCAAATCCACAAAAAGGTAATGACACACGAATTCACCAATGCACAAAAATTGATAAAACATATCAATGAAAATCACGAAAATTGGTGAAGCACAAATTCTAGAAATCAACACACGAAATCCAGAACAAATCCTAGAAATCAACACACGAAATCCAGAAACCACAAAAAGGGGGAGGCCTATCACACGAACGAGAAGCTATCTCATGGAAGCTATCCATTTAATTTTTGAACACACGAATGGCCCGAAGACCTTTGAACACACGAACGGCCCGAAGACCATGGGGTGCTACCCCATATATGTGAGTAGAAACATCACACAAGCGGGGTCTAGTCTCCCTCGCAGACAAAAAGACATCGCTCAATCGCTAGTCTAAATCACAAAAATGATCGTCATGATCATAAAGAAGTGTCAATTACACTAAGCTAGTAAATATATGAGTTTAGCTTCATGTCCCATAACCACTAGCTTAACTTAAATATATACGAGCAAACTGTAGATCTTCACTAGGAAATTGTCACAAAAGGTTCAGTCGAACAAGTCCAAGAATTAACCGACGAAGTAAACGCAAGCGTTTCATACCACCTGTTTTGCTAAGCCATTTAATTAGATTTCTCATCCGAGTGAAGTAAAGGCTTGTATATACTAATAGATTGGAAAACGGTTTAGGAAAAAGAGCTTTGTAATAAAATAGTGTTGAAGTCTAGTTGATAAAAGAGTTTTGATATTTACTACTAGTATTGAAACCTTCATATTATTAAAGTGACAAATCACAGAAAAGACTGTAGAAACAATCTATCACAAAAATTCACATTCGAAGACGTGAATGAAATCCATGGAAATCAGCTCAAAATGCATCAAAGTAGAAATAGGAGGTGCGGCCTAACATGCCGAGTGACCTAAGGAAATATAGGTCGAACGACCTATAAGTGATGCGACCTAAGATGCTGCGCGACTTAACAGTGTCGAGCTAAGGAGTTTAAGCAGGTCAAGCGACCTAGAGTGATGGCTGAGCATGCGACCTAACGGGGCCGATCTAAGTCACAAGCGACCTAAGGAAAAACACGCGACCTAAAAGGTGGCGCGACCTATGGTGCAAGCGACCTAAGGTGGTGAGGTCGAGCGACCTAAAGGAAATAAGGTCTAAAGACCTAAGCAGTGATGAGGCCATGCGACCTAAGGAATAACGACCTAAAGGGGGAAGGCTGAGCGACCTACGTTCCAAGCAAGGTCGAGCGACCTAATCAACTCGCGACCTAATGAGTGAAAGGCCAAGCGACTTATGGTAAAACAGGTCAAACGACCTAATGGTTGCGACCTAAAATGGCAGCAGGGTCGAGCTAAAGTAAGGCGTGACCTAACAAGGTGCGACCTAAGGGGGAAGGCTGAGCGACCTACGTTCCAAGCAATATAATGGCCACGCGACCTACGACCTAAGGTGCGAACGAACAAAGTACTGAAACGAGCTACGATGCGCGACCTAGGGGGAAACGACCTATAGCCAGTGTGGCTTTTCCATGCCGTGCGACCTAGCGAGGCAGAACGAGCTAAGTGCAGTTTTTCGCCAGAAACACTAAAATTTGGGGGTTTTCACCAATCCAATCCAAACCAAATGCAAATGTACATGCTAAAGTGATAGGGAATCATCCCCAACAGTCCAAGATAGTTATAGGCAAGAATGTGAGATAAAAATCTCACCTTTGCACCAAAAATCAATGAAGATGAAGCTTGAAGCAAAGCAAGAACAGTCCCAAGCTTGAATCAATGTCTTCTTCTTGAATTTGTAGTTGAATGATGGATTGCAATTTAATTTGAGCTTGGAGTTTTAATTTCCCATTCCCTCCTCCATTTTTGATGAAGCTTCTATGTTTAGGAAATGAAGAATGAAGTTGTGAAGAGAAGGATGGGGTTGGACTGAGTTAGTGAATGGTTCAGCACAAACAAAAGCTCAAAGCAAAAAGTGACGAAAATTTCACTATCTCCAAACATATCGAAGTTTACACTCAAAAAGATTGCAAACATCATTTTGAACTCAATGGAGGTGGTTTCGAGTCCTAATTTGACCGTATGCAAAAAGTAGCTTTTCGGACTACAATCCGACTAACGATAAAATATTTAAATATAAAATCGACAAATATGCGGGTTGTTACAGACTCCCCTCCTTAAAGAAATTGCGTCCTCACAATATATATAAGATGGAAATAAAAAGTAACAACCATAAAAGCATATTAACACAAAGAAATTTGAAATAAGAAGTTCTCCTTAAAGAGCATGAGAAAGTAAGTCCGGATGTGTACGCTCGATGAATTCTCTAGATTCCCAAGAGCAATCCTTAGGATTTGAGGACTATTGAACTTTAACAAGCGGAACATCTTTATTTCGAAGTCGTTTAACCTCCAAAGCAATAATTCGAATAGGATGCTGCTCATAAGTTAAATTAGGGGAAACTTCAATCTCTTCCACAGCACCGGGCTCAAGAATAGAATCGGAATCCCGAAGGCACTTCCGTAATTGAGAAATGTGAAACACGTCATGCATGGCAGAAAACTGAGCCGGTAATGAAAGGCGATAAGCCATGGAACCAATACGTTCAGTGATAGAAAATGGCCCAATATATCGAGGCGCTAACTTTCCCGATCGACTGAAGCGTACAACACCCTTCATAGGTGAAACACGAATAAATACAAGATATCCAACAGAAAATTCTAATTTCCTTCTTCGGTTATCGACATAGGATTTTTGTCTACTCTGGGCTTCTTTCATCCTATGACGAATAAGATCAACCTTTTCTGTGGAATCTCGAATAAAATCTGGACCTAAGACCAGCTTCTCACCGGCCTCAAGCCAACAAGAAGGAGATCAGCATGGCCTTCCATAGAGTGCCTCGAAAGGTGCCATACCAATACTAGATTGGAAGCTGTTATTATAGGAAAATTCAACAAGTGAAATATGATCTTCCCAACTTCCACCAAAGTCAAGAACACAAGCACGAAGAAGATCTTCAAGCGTTTGATTCACACGCTCAGTTTGTCCATCGGACTGGGGGTGATAAGCGGTGCTAAAATTAAGCTTCGTTCGCAAAGCTTTTTGAAGACTCTTCCAGAATCCACTAGTAAACAATGGATCACGATCACTAACAATGGAAGAAGGAACTCCATGCAGTTTAACAATTTCTTTGATAAAGAGTTTGGTCAGAAGAGGAACGGTTCGGTTAGACCGAACGGGAATAAAATGGGCGGACTTAGTAAGTCTATCAACAATCACCCACAAGCTATTATGACCCGAAAGAGAACGGGGAAGGCCATCAATAAAATCCATGGAAATTTGATCCCACTTCCAAACTGGAATTTCCAAAGGTTGCAATAACCCACCGGGCCTTTGATGTTCAGCCTTGACAAGCTGGCAAGTCATGCAACACTTAACAAAGTTAGCGATATCAGATTTCATTCCCTCCCAGTAATAAAGTCGCGTCATATCTACGTACATTTTACTGCTACCGGGATGAATGGAAAATTTGGAACGATGAGAATCTTCTAAAATATCTTTACGAAGATCTCGACTATTTGGTACGATAAGTCTACCAAATTTTCGAATGCCGCCACGAAAATCAATATCAAAGTCTTTCAAACTTTCAATATCGGTTTTATCCTTAAGATTTTGGCCAAGCAAAGCCAATTCAGGATCTAGCTTTTGAGCTTCAAGAATGCGGTCCAAAAGAGAAGGATGAGCCTCAAGGCTACATAAAAAAGAGATGAACATAAATCGGATACACGATCTCTAATCTCACAAGTGAATAAAACCTCGAGATCATGCCATTCGGATATCATCATAGAAACAACCGCTTGTTGCTTACGACTAAGAGCATCAGCAACTCGATTTCCCTTTCCGGGAGTATAAAGAATATCAAGATCATAAGAGGCAAGGAATTCGAGCCAACGCTGTTGACGCAAATTAAGTTCCTTTTGAGAAAATAAATATTTCAAAGACTTATGATCAGTATAAAGTATAAACTTTTCTCCCAAAAGATAATGTCGCCAAATTCGAAGGGCGAAAACGATAGCCGCGAGTTCTAAATCGTGTGTGGCATATCTAGTCTCAGCCGGCTTCAATTGCCTAGAAGCATAAGCAATAACACGTTCTTTTTGCATAAGAACGGCACCCAAACCAACGCGACTAGCATCAATATAAACAACAAAATCTTGATTCCCTTCGGGAATAACAAGAATAGGAGCATCAGAAAGGAGTTCTTTTAATTTCTGAAAAGAAGTTTCACATTTGTCCGACCAAATGTATTTAACACCTTTCTTTGTTAAGCTAGTAAGAGGGACGTCACTTTTAGAAAAGTCCTTAATGAAACGACGGTAATAACCCGCCAATCCAAGGGAGCTACGGATTTCCGTTACACTCTCCGGTCTCTTCCAATTTTGAATCGCTTCAATCTTTGAAGGATCCACTGATATCCCTGATTCGGAAATAATATGACCGAGAAACTTCACATTAGATTGCCAAAAGTGGCATTTAGAAAATTTTGCTTTTAATTGATTGCTCCTAAGAGTTTCCAATACAATCCGAAGACGCTTTACATGTTCCTCCTCGGTTTTAGAATACACAAGAATATCATCAATAAAGATGAGAACAAACCGATTGAGGAAATCTTTGAAAACTCGATTCATAAGGTCAACGAAATAAGCCGAAGCATTCGTTAAACCAAATGGCATAACTAGCCATTCATAAGGTCTATAACGAGTACGGAACGAAGTCAAAGGAATGCTGTCCTCTGCAATACGAAGCTGATGAAAACCAGTGGCCAAGTCCAATTGTGAAAAGACTCTAGCACCACTAAGCTGATCAAATAGATCATCAATCCGAGGTAAAGGATATTTATTCTTAATAGTAAGATCATTAAGCTTGCGGTAGTCGACGCAAAGCCTAAGTGTACAATCGGATTTCTTCACGAAAATAGCTGAAGCTCCCCAAGGCGAGGAACTAGAGCGAATAAATTGCTTCGTCTCCAATTCGGACAATTGTTTGCGCATCTCTTCATTCTCCTTATTGGACAGGCGATAAGGAGGACGAGTAATAGGTTGAGCTCCAGGTATAAGATTAATTTTGAACTCAATTGCTCGCTTAGGTGGTAATCCTAAAACGGGCTCAAATATGTCGGAAAATTCACGAACGACGTGAATACGAGAAATGACATCTTACTCATCATCATTGTCATCATCACGAGGATTTAAAGAATATAAAGATGCAACCAAAGCGGAATCCGAATCTTTAAGAATAATAGAAATCTGATTAACAGATTGCGGATGTCGGAGATAAATAGTCCGCTCAGGACATAGGATATGAGCTTCATAACGGTTAAGCCAATCCATACCCAAAATCATTCCAAAGCCTAAGTAACGCATGACAAGCAAATCGGCCAGGAAAGGAAAATCACACAAAATAATCTCCACATCTTTACAAAGCAAACTAAGAGTTGCGGATCCACCAACCGGATTCGCAATTCTTAAAGAAGTCATTAAAGCAACAACACTTAAAGAAAAGGTATCGACAAGTTCCTTTGATATAAAAGAATGGGATGCACCCGTATCAAAGAGAACTCTGATAGGTCGATCATGAAATATAATAATGCCATCAAGGACAGAATGAGACATACCTTGACCGCAAGATGTGTTGCCAGGGACTTGAGCAACGTTTAACTTTCCCTCCCTCTTGCCTTGAAGCTTAGGACATAGATGCATATAATGATCCATGCTTTTACAATAGCGACAAGAACGGGACTTTGAACACTTTTTCGCAAAATGGTCCCTAGAACCACAATTGTAGCATTTCCCATCACTAGAGGAAATAGTCTTTGCAGTAGGAGTTGCTTGTTTCCCCTTCTTATTGGGATAAGGGCCTTTGGATTTGTTTGGCCTTTTCTTGTTGTTGAAGTTTGGTTTGGCACCCACAACTTCAACATCACTTTCCTTATCCGCCACTTCAAGACGAAGAGCGATATCAATGAGTTGATCAAAAGAAACTTATAATTTTAGAAGTAATGGCTTCTTATTTAAGCCATAGAAAAATCTTTGATTCTTCTTCAATGGGGTGTTGATGTATTCAACCCCATATTTAGACAGTGACTCGAAGGATGCGACATAATCTGTCACAGAGGATTCAGCTTGAACAAGGTCTATGAAATGTCGAGCCAATGTCACTTTCTCTGCTTCTGGTACGAATTTTAATTCAAAGCGTTCCCGGAATTGCTCCCATGTGAGCTCCGCTTCATTAATTTCAGAAAAAAGAAGTTCGTACCAGTCCAATGCTCTTTCTTGGATCATACTGGAGGCCACCTAAACACGGTGAAGATCGATAAGATTCATGCGAGAAAAGATTCGATCGCATGTTCTTAACCAAGCCTGGACTTCAATAATAGTTTCGGAACCTTTGAACGGTTTCCCACCCAAGTTGGTATAATCATTGCACAAACGTGCAAATCCAGACTTAGGATGAGTAGGTTCCTGATTAGGACCAACTGCCTGAGCATTCTTTACTAAATCAAGAAGCTGTTGAGCAGTCATAAAAACTCCATCCTGGGGAGTAACAGTAGATGGTCCAGCTCTGGGACGACCTGGTCTAGACATTCTCTTCTTTAAGAAAGAGAGAAGAGGAAAAGTTATTCTCCAAATAAATATCAAGCAAATCTTGATAGATAGAACAAGGATACATAAAAGGAAATAGGATAAATCGGTACGAAGACTCGAATTAAATCCTAAGGCACGACTCCTAAGTTGGACTTAGGACGATGATCCTTGTTAAGTTATTCTACATTGTTCCGAAGTTTGGCTCTGATACCAAGCTGTGACGCCCCACCTCTATACCCACGCTAGCCAAGAACACTACGGTGTAATGCTGTCAACAAGCACGGAGAATAAGGCTGTTGAGTGGCGACCATCCATGTAACTTCTTTGTACGAGCACCGATATGTCAGATAATATAGCATGCATTTCATTTAAGGAGGTAATCCGACATACCGATACAAACTCAAAGCTATCACACAGTGGCTATAAATAATCTTCGGAAACAAATATAGAAATAAACATAACACCAATCAGTCACAGACATCCATATCACAAAGGCGTAAAAAGATATGAATATATAACACATGAAAGTGTACAACAGAGTAGTGGTCTGAAAGATCCACGATAATACAAAAGGATAGCTACAAGCTACACAAAAGAATAAGTATACATTACGGAGTCTATATCTCAAATGTATACACCAAAAACTACTAATCTAAGTAGTTAGTCAAAAGTCAGAGTAATAGATCCCTGGAGAGAAGTCAAGCAGAAGCACCTGTAACATCTCGGTCTGACCCGAGTATTATTTCATAAGAAAATAATAAACGGATCAGTCTAGCTATAAATATCAGATGACATGATATAGAATAAGAGATATGGCATAAACATATAATAACCATAATGGCATACTACTATAGGTATGTAAATGATAATCAACAAGAGATTAACCAATATCACAAGAATCTTCTCAAAGATCCAAATCCACAAAAAGGTAATGACACACGAATTCACCAATGCACAAAATTTGATAAAACATATCAATGAAAATCACGAAAATTGGTGAAGCACAAATTCCAGAAATCAACACACGAAATCCAGAACAAATCCTAGAAATCAACACATGAAATCCAGAAACCACAAAAAGGGGGGAGGCCTATCACACGAACGAGAAGCTATCTCATGGAAGCTATCCATTTAATTTTTGAACACACGAATGGCCCGAAGACCTTTGAACACACGAACGGCCCGAAGACCATGGGGTGCTACCCCATATATGTGAGTAGAAACATCACACAAGCGGGGTCTAGTCTCCCTCGCAGACAAAAAGACATCGCTCAATCGCTAGTCTAAATCACAAAAATGATCGTCAAGATCATAAAGAAGTGTCAATTACACTAAGCTAGTAAATATATGAGTTTAGCTTCATGTCCCATAACCACTAGCTTAACTTAAATATTTACAAGCAAACTGTAGATCTTCACTAGGAAATTGTCACAAAAGGTTCAGTCGAACAAGTCCAAGAATTAACCGACGAAGTAAATGCAAGCGTTTCATACCACCTGTTTTGCTAAGCCGTTTAATTAGATTTCTCATCCGAGTGAAGTAAAGGCTTGTATATACTAATAGATTGGAAAACGGTTTAGGAAAAAGAGCTTTGTAATAAAATAGTGTTGAAGTCTAGTTGATAAAAGAGTTTTGATATTTACTACTAGTATTGAAACCTTCATATTATTAAAGTGACAAATCACAGAAAAGACTGTAGAAACAATCTATCACAAAAATTCACATTCGAAGACGTGAATGAAATCCATGGAAATCATCTCAAAATGCATCAAAGTAGAAATAGGATGTGCGGCCTAACATGCCGAGCGACCTAAGGAAATATAGGTCGAACGACCTATAAGTGATGCGACCTAAGATGCTGCGCGACTTAATAGTGTCGAGCTAAGGAGTGCAAGCAGGTCAAGCGACCTAGAGTGATGGCTGAGCATGCGACCTAACGGGGCCGATCTAAGTCACAAGCGACCTAAGGAAAAACACGCGACCTAAAAGGTGGTGCGACCTATGGTGCAAGCGACCTAAGGTGGTGAGGTCGAGCGACCTAAAGGGAATAAGGTCTAACAACCTAAGAAGTGATGAGGCCATGCGACCTAACGAATAACGACCTAAGGGGGGAAAACTGAGCGACCTACGTTCCAAGCAAGGTCGAGCGACCTAATCAACTCCCGACCTAATGAGTGAAAAGCCAAGCGACTTAAGGTAAAACAGGTCAAACGACCTAATGGTTGCGACCTAAAATGGCAGCAGGGTCGAGCTAAAGTAAGGCGCGACCTAACAAGGTGCGACCTAAGGGGGAAGGCTGAGCGACGTACGTTCCAAGCAATATAATGGCCACGCGACCTACGACCTAAGGTGCGAACGAACAAATTACTGAAACGAGCTACGGCGCGCGACCTAGGGGGAAACGACCTACAGCCAGTGTGGCTTTTCCATGCCGTGCGACCTAGCAAGGCAGAACGAGTTAAGTGCAGTTTTTCGCCAGAAACACTAAAATTTGGGGTTTTTCACCAATCCAATCCAAACCAAATGCAAATGTACATGCTAAAGTGATAGGGAATCATCCCCAACAGTCCAAGATAGTTATAGGCAAGAATGTGAGATAAAAATCTCACCTTTGCACCAAAAATCAATGAAGATGAAGCTTGAAGCAAAGCAAGAACAGTCCCAAGCTTGAATCAATGTCTTCTTCTTGAATTTGGAGTTGAATGATGGATTGCAATTGAATTTGAGCTTGGAGTTTTAATTTCCCATTCCCTCCTCCATTTTTGATGAAGCTTCTATGTTTAGGAAATGAAGAATGAAGTTGTGAAGAGGAGGGGGTTGGGCTGAGTTAGTGAATGGTTCAGCCCAAACCAAAGCTCAAAGCAAAAAGTGACGAAAATTTCACTATCTCCAAACATATCGAAGTTTACACTCAAAAAGATCGCAAACATCATTTTGAACTCAATGGAGGTGGTTTCGAGTCCTAATTTGACCGTATGCAAAAAGTAGCTTTTCGGACTAAAATCCGACTAACGATAAAATATTTAAATATAAAATCGACAAATATGCGGGTTGTTACACCATGCCTTCAACACGGTTGGAAGTACTGTTTTCTTCCTTTCACGCGCCCCTCTTGATTCGGAGATTTTGACAGATTCAAAAGGGTTGTTTGAGCGCCCTTCCGCTGCTACTGAAGATTGAGCTTATTTCTGTCTTGCTTTGTTCCTTTCGACTTCGTCGGAAGGTATGCTGCTTGATTTCTCTTAACTTTGTCGAAAGGTTTTCCTCTATGCATTTCAACTTCATCGGAAGGTAGATCGGTTGATCACTTTCGACTTCGTCGGAAGGTGTATAGATGTGCTCTTCACTTAGATGCTAGTGTGCTGTGCAAGTTGGAATGGTGTTGGCCTTCGATGCTGTCGAAACATATTCTCTTAAGGCTTCGAATGAGTCAAAACACCTTAAAATCTTTGCTGCAAAAGGTTCCCTTTGAAAGCATCCTCCTTGACTTGCGTGGAACCATATTCTTTGGTGTTAGCTAATGTATAATCTTTCCTTTTTAGGTGAGGATGGCTCCAACCAATTCGAAAGGCTAATATATGCTTTCAAAAGGGCTGCATTTGCTGAACACCCTTCTGATGAATGTAAACGGAGACGAAACCAATCGTTTCGAATGGTTTGGCGCATGTTCAAAAAGTATGCTATCTATGGCCTTCAAAAGGTAGCCCTCGACCTTATCAAAAGCTCTTTGCTTATCCGAAATATTGCTGAAGCGTCCTTTTGGCCTCTTCAAAAGATTTTACTGGTGCTACCATCCTCTCATCGGCAGCCTCATTTAATGTTAATAGAGGCCACTCCAATGCCCCCTGATCCTCATCAATGCTCTTGCTCCTTCTTTTATACTTTCACTTTTGAGAATATTTTATGGATAACATTTAGCCCCCCCTCCCCAGTATGAAAGAAGCTTTTGTTCTTCAGGATAAAACTCCAAAGGATTTCCTTCTTTACCTTCTGCAAAATAGATAGTAATGTCTATTAGGATCATAACTTTGTTATGAGACCTTGACTGGTGACCTCAAACTTATGAAGCTAATGTTCAAGATTTTATTTGATAATATTTTTAGATAAAGCACTCTGAATAATACATGATCGAACCCCCTTTTATTACTAATATTGGAGATGTGGAACAGTATCACCTGGTTAGCAGTCATCGGCTTAAGTAAATGAACCTTTGGAGAGATTTACCATGCACTCTAGATATCCCTTTCTTGGGTTAAGTTTCCTTCAACCCATAAGTATTAATTTCATGCTTTTGGTGACTTTATCTCGTTCCCCTAATATAATTTTATTTTCATCCATGTACCGTTTCTTAGTAATTTCTATTTAGTGATAAATTTGTAAGTAGTTTGGTACCGATGCTGTTTGATAATATAAAGATTCGGACGTTCTCTTTCCCTTTTATCCTATTCTCTAATGGCATCCCATTTGATGTTTGAGAAAATCTCGTATATAATCTAAATTCAGAAGTTCAATGGAAAATTCACAAATCATTATAGAAATGTAATAAAGGGATCAAAAATTCATAAACTAGAAGTTCAATAAGAAACCATTATGAAAATCTCATAAAGAAATCAGGAGTATGAAATACACAAATTACCATACAAATCAATCAGGAAATTTAAAATCCTTAAAATTAGAAATTCAGTAGGAAATCATCATGAAAATTCAACACAGAATCTAAGAATATGAAATTCACAAATCATCATGAAAATCGACAATGGAATTTAGAACTCACGAAATTAGAAGTCAAATAAGAGATCATCCAAAAATTTATAAGGAAATAAAAAAATACGAAATCCACAAATCATCACAAAACCAATAAGGAAATCTAGAATTCACAAAATTTGAAATCCAATAGGAGACCATCAAAATTCAATGTGGAAATCAAGAATATAAAATCCATAAATCATCATAAAAATTGACAAGGAAATTTAGAATCCACAAAGGCAGAAATCCAATAAGAGACCATCATAAAAATCCAAGAATATGAAATTCATAAATTATCCTAACAATCAATAAGGAAATTTAGGAATCACTAAATCAGAAAATCATCATAAAAAGGAACTAAAAATTCATAAATTCAGGAATGTAATCAGAAATTTGTTAGGATTTTATCTGCCAAACATACTACCTAAACTTTGTCTTGTATAAAGTCAGAAATTCAATAAGAAATCTATAGATCATCATGGAAATTCAACAAAGAAGTCAAGGAATCAATAATTCCCAAAAATTGGAGATCAATAAGAAATCATTTCGAAAATCCAATGGGGAAGCGAAATATATGAAATCCACAAATCATCACAAAAGTCAATGAGGAAACTTAGAATTCACGAAACTAGAAATTCAGTAAGAAGTCGCTAAAAAAATCCAACAAGGAAATCAAGAATATGAAGCCAATAAATCATCATAAGAGTCAATGTGGAAATTTTGGATTCATAAAACCCAATATGAAATCTTCATGAAAAGAAATAAGGAACCTGAAAGTTCACGAAATCAACAATTCAGCCAAAATCTTGCCAGGATCCCATCTGACGAATAGACTATTTAAAAATTCATCCTATATAAGCACAAAATCAGTAATCTGTCTAGTAATAGTAAATTTAGTAGGTTTAAGCAAAAGATTCCTAGACCTATAAGTTAGTAGTATTATTGTTATATTGGAGTCGAGTAATTCTGTAAAGCCATGCAACCATTCAGAATAGCGGTTCCATATTGTCGTTTGGTTGTTCAATAGTGCAATGGCCCAAATAACTTATAGTTATATACAAATGATATATAGACTCTTCTATCCTAAGGGGTCACCGTATTTTCGAGGATTCAAGAGCGGTTTAGTCAATCTATTCTTCGAATGGAGTCACTTTTATCTTTGTAGTAAAAACTTGTTATCTATTCCATCCCTTTAGCTTTTGTATAGATCTCTGCTTTCCATCTCATGCTAAGGATTTTTTTTCTTGTCTTGTGTCTCCTTTCTGGATGCAAGTTTCTTAACTTCTTGATGTGAGAATTACCTTTCAGGTTTTGGGCGTACTGAAATTTTCTAACTCATATTTGGTCCTTTTTTATTGTGATTTTGGATTTCTTGTCTGTTTCCGATTATGGCGTTGGACATCTTCATCCTTTTGCCTTTGTCCATACCCATCTCTTGGGTTTCATCTTTGTCTTGGATGGTGGATAGATTTCTTTCTTCAATCCTGTGTTCTTTTAGATTTTGACTTTTGTTTTGAATTGTAGACATCTTTGACTTTCTTCATCTGTTTGATGCCTCTTCTGGGCTTCCTTTGGTTCTAAGAGATGTAGTGTATGTTTAGTTGACCTTCCTCTAGAAGGTTGCTGATGGGTGCTCATCTTGACCCTCCCCCTAAGAGGTGATATGGACGTTAGGGGTCTCTTGATTTTATGGGTGCTTATCCTGACCCTTCCCTTAAGAGGTGATATGGACGTTAGGGGCCTCTTGATTTTGTGGGTGCTTATTCCGACCCTTCCACTAAGAGGTGATATGGACATTAAGGGTTTTATTACTCCCCCTAGGAGGTGCTACGGAGTGGATGTCGGAGGCTCATTCTCAAAAACATTTTGCTCCGGATTGGACGTCGGAGGCTCATTCTCAAAATCATTTTTTGCTTTGGATTAGACATCGGAGGCTCATTCACAAAAACTTTTTTTGCTCCGGATTGGACGTCGGAGGATCATTCTCAAAAACATTTTTTGTGGAAGTAATTTGACCCTTCCTCTAGAAGGCATGAAAATAGTTTTGGAAACTTTATCCGAGACAATAGTTCTCTAGAAACTTGTGTATACCCCTTTTGGTTTTTGAAAACTTTTGAAATAGGATTTTCCTTGATAAATCTTGAAATCATTCTTGAATTTGACTTTCCTTTAAAAAGATTTTGAGCGTTAAATTTTTTGTCATAGAGTCACAAATAGGAGATTGAAAGGTCATGATTCATGAACCGATAATCTTTTAGTTGAAAATAGGATTCTCTAACCCGAGTTTTTGTCAATAACCTTCTAATGGCTTTAAAACTTTTCTTGAAAAAGTATGAATAGGCTTTTCTTCACCCATGGTTTCAGAAAACTTTGAAACATTGGGATTGTTTTATTTAGAAATCCCTTGTGTGCATTCATTAATGCTATATAATATCTTAAAAAGATTGCACAAATAAACTTTTTAAACAGATAGACATTTGTCTTCCTCAGGTTGCAGGGTAGTTGAAAATAGTTTTCCTGTGAAGATATGTTTGAGAAATTTCTTTTAAAACAATTTGCCAAGAATTGAGTTGGAATACATAGTCTTTCTCATAAATTAATGAAGGATTGGTAGCGATATGATATCTCATGAATGCAAGCCTTTGTATTGCGCTGATTGAAATAGTCATCTCGCATCTGGTATTTGAGCTATCTTTTTCAAGTAGCTAAAAATTTGTTGTGCATCAAGAGTTTGTTGAATGCTATGGACTGGTTTTGTTTTACCTGTAATGACACTCGAATTTTGAATCTGTACATAGCTAATTTTCAATACAAATTTAAGTACAAATCAAAGTACATATCAAGTTAAAAAGATATAAAAGAAGTGAGTTCATAGTTGAACTTATGGTACAAGATTTCATGATTTGATAGGGGTTCTCATTTTGAAATTGCTAAGCTGCTTTCTTTTTTGCTCGAATAAGATATCTTCTCAAGTTTCCTTAATGAACTCTTTTAGGAATCCTGACTTGACTGTGCTTTGGATCAACCTTGATAGACCATGACATTCATCAGTTTTATACCCATTCGCTTTGTGGTAGTGTAATATCCTTCCCTTTACTTAGTTTGGGATGGTTTGATATTTTGTGAGTAATTGAAAAAAATTCAGAGTCTTCTGCTATGAAGAGTATATGAGAAAGGGGTCTGTTCAAATTCACATAGTTGGATTTGGAAATCTCCTTTTGACTTTTTCTTCTACTTTTCTTTCCTTTCGATTTTTTATTAGGGAAACCAGAGTTGACCTCTTCTTCTTTTCGATTTTGTTGAGATTCCCTAGTAGTTGAACATCTCTTCTCCATTTGAATAAACTTCTCGACTTGGGAATAGAAGTTTTGCAAACCCCAACATCCATGAATACGAAGTTCCTTCCAAAATGGGGTTTGTTCGACTAACCCCGATCGAATTGCAATTATATTGTCTCTTTTGGTTGCATTTTCTGCTTTTAATGCTTCTGTATTAAACCTTTTCAAGTATTCATCGAGTAGCTCTGCCAGTTTTTGCTTGATAGTAGCTAACAAGCTAAAATTCATGGTTGGGTCTTTGAATACATAAAATTGTGTCACGAATTCATAAGAGAATTGTTCCCAAAATGAATAGTTCCTTTTTGGTAATGTCTAAACCATTTGATAGCTGCTCCTTGAAAAGTGACCGGGAAAAGCTTGCATTGAATTGGCCCTGGAGCATTGTATAAGTTCATCCAGTTTTTAAAAGCTGCAAGGTGATCATCTGGATCAGTAGTTCTATCATATTTTAGTGGGGTAATTTGGATAGGAGGAGGGAGACTAGCTACCATTATTTCTTCCGAAAAAGGCATCTTTTGAAGGATAACATATTTCTCCTGTTCAAGGAGTTCATCTTTTACTGTATCCTTTGTGATTTGGTTGAGAATGTTATTGCAGTGATCTTCATTGTCTTCTAAGGTTAAACTATTTGATTGCTCGAGGGACCTTTTTGCTTGACTTTCTTGGTTTGACTCTTCATCTTTTATCTTATTTGGAGATTGCGCTTCATCTTCTCCTTCCATAACCCTTAATGATTCCTGAGATAGAGCCCTTTCAAGAAATCCCTGCATTGCTATCATTTGTCATTGTAGATTCTGGACCTTTATCTCATTGTTTCCCAATATCATTAAGGTTGGTTGGAAGTTGCCCAATTTCTATATTATCTAAGTTGAAGTTTGGGACTATATTGTTTTCCAAAGTTGATTGTGGCATAGCTTCTTCATTTGAGATGTCTTTATAATTCCTTGTTTCTATCATCTTCTTCTTTTGAATGAAGGATTCTATGTAATTAATCTATGATGAAATTTATTAGGGATCGGAAGTTCAAGCCCTCCTTCTAGTGCCAAAAATGTTAACAAGAAAACTTGTCAACACCTCAAAATAGGGTTTAATGTATGAGTGATAATTTCGAAACCTCCTTTCAAAGGAATGAAAGTAGCCAACGTTTCTCGGATATGTGAAGATGGTCGAAAACACCTCTTCAATACTTTTCGACGTAGTTGAAAGGCTAGTTTTTCTTTCAAAAAATCCTTTCGAACTGGTTGGTATGGAACCCTGTCAGAACCACCTTTCGATGTAGACAAGATGGTCAAAGTTGTAAATTTAATGGTTTCTGGAAACAATTGATCTGGAAGGGTTTCGACCTCGTCGAAAGGGTAGGCACTTGTTATCTAGTGGATTTGAGCTAAAACTCAAAGAATATGTGAATACTAAGGGCTTTGACTTAGTCGAAAGAAACCTTTCGCCCAGGTTGACTTCAGATGTTTATGATCGTGTGTAAATGAGATCCCGAAACAACCATACAATCAAAATTATTATCCTTGCTCTTTGTATTGATCCAAGATGAACAAACTGGACAAATCCTCAATTCAATTTTCAAATTAGGCTTACAAGCTTTTAGAAAATACAAGTGAGAAATGAAAGAAATCTCATCCCTTAAAAACGACCCTTAGGGTCTTATTTCTAGGTGCGGGTTGGCACCTTTCGACCGCATGCTTTCGACATGGTTGGAAGGTTTGTTTTCTTCCTTTCACGTGCCCCACTTGATTTGTAGCTTTCGACAGAGTTGAAAGGGTTGTTTGACCACCCTTCTTCTGCTACTGAAGATTGAGCTTCTTTCTGTCTTGTTTTGTTCCTTTCGACTTCGTCGGAAGGTATGTTCCTTCATTGCTCTTAACTTTGTCGAAAGGTTTTGCTTGAAGCCTTTCGACTTCATCGGAAGGTAGATCGGTTAAT
Organism: Allium fistulosum; assembly: GCA_030737815.1. Taxonomy (NCBI): domain Eukaryota; kingdom Viridiplantae; phylum Streptophyta; class Magnoliopsida; order Asparagales; family Amaryllidaceae; genus Allium; species Allium fistulosum. The sequence continues at coordinate 1,089,169,566 of CM060903.1, read as the reverse complement.
CACTTTCAACTACATCGAAAGGTGTATAGATGTGCTCTTTACTTAGAAGCTAGTGTGCCATGCAAGTTGGAATGGTGTTGGCCTTCGATGCTATCGAAACGTATTCTCTTAGGGCTTCGAATGTGTCGAAACACCTTAAAAGCTTTGCTGCAAAAGGTTCCCTTCGAAAGCATCCTCCTCGACTGGCGTGGAACCATATTCTTTGGTGTTAGCGGATGTATAATCTTTCCTTTATAGGTGAGGATGGCTCTAACCAATTCGAAAGGCTAATATATGCTTTCGAAAGGGCTGCATTTGCTGAATACCCTTCTAAGGAACATAAATGGAGATGAAACCAATCATTTCGAATGGTTTGGCGCATGTGCAGAAAGTATGCTATATATGGCCTTCGAAAGGTAGCCCTCGACCTTGTCGAAAGCTCTTTTTTTATCCGAAATATTGTTGAAGCGTCCTTTTGGTCTCTTCGAAAGGTTTTACTGGTGCTACCATCCTCTCATCCAAAGCCTCATTTATGTTAATAGAGGCCACTCCAATGCCTCCTGATCCTCATCAATACACTTGCTCCTTCTTTTATACTTTCACACTTGAGAATATTTTATGGATAACAGATACTCACCTTAGATTTGAATTTTTGTCTCCTAAAATCGTAAAATTAATGAAAGGTTGAAAGATTTGATTCTTACTCCAGAATTTTGATTGTAGGTAAGTGAAAGGGAGAAAGAAGGAATGCAATTTATAAGCAAGATGAATGCAAGGAAAACCATTCGATCAGATTCAAATAAACGGCCAAGGTTCGTTGAGGAATACCAAAAGGCAGGTCAGTTTTGTGCCGAAATAATGGTGGGTTTCGAAACAGTTGACTTAAAAAGTCAAGAGCATCCCTTTGCTAGGGGGGAATGTTACCATCAAAAATCACTTCAACCCTGTCGAAGCCCAAAAGATTATGAATGAAAGCATCATGAAGAACAATAATGATAGCAAGGCTTTTCGAAAGAGTTGAAGGGATGCTTCTGCAAGTATTAAATGAATTTTGGGCTTCCAAAGTGGTCGAAAGGGAAGAAGACTACCCTTCCACTTCAGTTGATCCCTTCCGCAATAGTTGGTCTCGCAAGTGTTAAAAGAAGACTTGCGAAAGAATTATAGAGGATTCACAAGCGTTGAAAAGGGGTTTCGCCATGATTCAAAAAGGAGGTTTCAAAGGCATTAAAAATAGCTTCCGAGGGAATGAGGTGGGTGCCGTGAGCATTGGTTTCCACCAACACTACCCCTTTCGCATAGGCTGAACCTTTCGAAACGATTGGTTCCGTTACTGTTTACTTCCCATAGAAGAAAAGTCAACCAGAACCACCCTTCCGCATGTGTTGAAGGAGTCCAATGCTTCCGAAAGAGTCACCAAGAATGCCTTCCATAACCAACCAAGTATGTACTTCCAAAGGCATCAAAAGAAGGTTTCTGCATTAATCAAGTGGACTGCTTTCGAAAGCCACCTTCTGCAACAATCATCTGTCATCAAGAAGCCTCCTCTATTATAAGTAACCTTTCTCAATGATCCTTCCTCACTCGTTTAAGTAACAACCGACCATATTAGCACCACACCTTATCAACAATGAAGAGGTCTAGGAAGCCTTCAACTATGCTACGACCCTTTCGAAACCAAGAAAATACCCTTTCGATTGTGACGAAAACCTACAAAGATACATATAATTGGCATGGAAAACGATTCGATTCCCAATGGCAGAAGGAAGATTCAAGTGTTACGAAAGCTTGAACAAAGAAAGCATCAACACCTTTCGCAAGTACTGAATATGCACCTTCCACACACAATTGGACATCCTGCCCTGCTTATCCAACACATCTACAACAGCATAATAGTCGCTCTTATACCTTTCGATGGATTCGAAGGCATTCAAGTCTTATTCGAAAGCAACATTAGAGAGGCGCTCTAGATTCAACAGCAACGAAAGGTCATAAAGGTATCCTTTCGACTAAGTCGAAAGGACTGATGCGAAAGAGTCCAACCTACGCCTATAAATAAGACCTTAAGGGTGTTGTTTTGGGGGATCCGATTGGTTTGCTTCCACACTTGTACTTTTCTTGAGTTTGTAAACCCTAATTTCTAAATCAAATTGAGGATTTCTCTTCGTTGTAATACCCAAGCCCTTGTATTCATACCAATTATCAATAAAGTAAATTCATGGCACTTTTGAATGCATGGGTCTAATTCGCTGCTTATAATGGTTTGATCGGTGGAACACATTCATCCATACCATTCGAAATGGTTCCTTCCGAAGGAATAAGACCCTTTCGACTTTGTTAATTCCTTCTGTTCCCACTAGGTTACGGCCTTAGATCACTCTAACTAATTCGAAAGGGGTTTTGAAGGGGTCAATCACTCTTCTATCCTTGCGTTGGGGTATTGACAAGATTTCTTGTTAACTATTCATTTTTGTATTATTTGACCTTCGATTCTACACATCTATATGTATTAATCTGAAGAGATCATGGACACTTTTGTTTGTCCCACTGAATGGACGATTAGCACTTACTCACCAGTATTATGTGATTCACATCAAATAATTTAAAAGAATTAAACCCTTAAGATACAACTTAGTCTATAATCCTAAAAATAATGGTTAAAATTTTTGATACTTCTGTATTATGTAGCCAATGCAACAAATATTGTTGTTCTAGGTCTATTTTACAATGAACATTCATAATATTCATATCTAAATAAAATTGATTGTATGTATGTATGTATGTACATATGTATGTATGTGTATATGTATGTATGTATACTCAATCAATGTTGAAAACAATTTTATTCCATAAATAATATTTGTTATATATGCAAAAATATTTTTTCATATCTTGATGCACTTATATATAAGTTTCATATTATATGTTCCCACTCTACCGTTACTATAATAGTGCATGAAATACAATGCTTAATTCAACTACTTACCATGGGCTATTTATTTCTTTTATTTTAACTAGTTTACCACTACAAGAAAACACTGCAGTTTTCTACGTAAAATTTCCTCTGCCTTTTCCATGCCATAAGACGAGGTATAGGGAAGGCGTAGAAAATAAGTAAAAAGAGGTAAATGCGTAGAAAAGATGTAGGAAGTTTCCTACGTCTTTCTTACGCCTACTTACATTAGTAGAAAAATAACCAAGGCGTAGAAAATCTCCTATGCGAAAAATTTTAGCGTAGGAAAAACGTAGACGATCTCCTACGACATTTCCACACCTTTGTTAATTTTCTACAAATTCAGATTGACGTAGAAAAGACATAGAAAAATTCCTACGCCTTCCCTACGAGTTAAGCTTAGGGGTAAGAATTTTAAAGCCTACCTCAACATGCCTCCACTCCACCAAACACTTTTATTTTTCGCAAAAACTCTAAATCCCAAAATTGTTTGTCCCCATTCATAACAAAAGATTCACAACCCTAAATCCCAAATCGCAATCGCTTCACTACATCTCATATCCAATGGCATCTCAACCATGACTCAATGGCACCTCGTCCTCCAGTCGCAAGACCCAAACACAAGGCTCCTACCTGACCATGCGACCGCATCTCTAGCTTTGACCCAACTATCCTTCGACTATCGACCTCATACAAGAACAAGACCTCTCAAGATATTCTTGATGTCGAAATGGCAGTTTCTAATTTGAATATTTTGAATTTTAAAATGAAGAAGGGAAAAATAAATTAAATAAAATTTAAAATTTTAATTTATGAAACAGGTTGTGTAAGTGATTGATGCAAGATCAGATAAGAAGAAGTGGAAGAAAGGTAGAGAAAGTGGTGGAGGTTCTTCCTCTTTAGGCAAGTTCAAGTCCAAAAGTTTTGGAGGTAAAGAGCGAGAAGGACCTTCTTCAACATCAAGTCAGTTGAAAGGAAAGAAGCAGCCTATGAAGAAAATCTAAATCTGCAAAGAGGTCATAGTTCAATTTTGATCTTTTTTAGCATCTCCTTCAATTTAGATTATGCATATATTAAATGAGTGAATTTTACATGTTTTGAACTTTGAAGAGTTGAATCAGTTGATTATATTTGTTCAGATGAAACTTATTATGAAAGAAAAGTATATTGTGCAGGTTCACAAATTCAAAGGCTTGAAGAGGGAATTGTATAATATATTGTACTTGGTGTTTATTATGATTATTAAGCTTATTACTATGTTTAATGATTAAAATATCTTGTCATCATGAAATTCAATATCTGTATCCGTTAAGACTTTTGGTCACCGCTTATCATCATTAAGTAATTAGCCTCACCACACACACATGCACATATCTTGGGTCCCTCTCATCTTTATTATATATTTCTTGTTCTAAGTTAATTAATCAAGCACAACTAGGGTTTCTTACTAAATTTATATCATTTCCATAAATTTTAATTTCCAAAACATCTACATGCACATTATTGTTGCATATCATTCGTTTAAATGTTTGTTCATAGGAATAATTTTTTGTTATTAATTTTCTATTTTACAGTTCGATCAAATAGACAATTGTGTTGATTGATAGTGCAGTTCAAAAACAAAAAATTGAAATATGTTTAAGAGAAAATCGTTGAAAATGGCTTTTTACAGCTAGCAAAACTGATAATTAGATTCAAGATCATTAGCACAATTAATTATCTGTATAATCCCATATTAATACTGAATCAGTAATTAATAAACTAAATTTCTCTATCTTTGTACACTGTTATATTGGTAAACTAATTAGTTTTATGATAACACATGATTAGCTTTTCTTTAGCATAAATTTACACAAAATTACACAGTAGCTGTTGTTGTGTGTGCAGCAGCAAGGCTATGAGTCACACATGTTTGCATATGAGCTGAGTACACCAAACAGGATAGAATGATCTCTGGTATATTTTTTTATCTTTGATAGATTTGCACTTACATGTTGATCGATTGTAAAGTCTGCTTCGATTGCTTGTGATATGATGTTTTTTGTATTGACTTTTTATGTTTCAGGATTACTTTTTATTATTAAAATTGTGCTAGTGATTAATTTTTTACGGGCTTAATGTTTGGTTTCTGTGCAGGGAAATGTTGGATAGATTTTCACCGAAGGAGATCTCAAGGAAGTCAGCAAGGAGGTTGCCAGATAAAGGTTTGTTGTTGATTTATTTGTTGATATATTGATAATTCTGATACATGTTGCAGCTCCATATAGCTTTGTATGACTATTAAACCAATCATTAAATTACTAACCTTTGGTCCATAAAATAAAGTAGTATAAGTGCATAACATTCCATCTCAAGTGGGTGTTATATAAAAAATATGTCCAGCTGAAATGCATAAGGGTTGCTCACATTCTTTGTCATCAATGTTTGCGTACAAATTGTTCTTTTTTATAAACTGTTATTTCATGCTAGTTACATGTGCTGATAATAATTTATTGTAGCAAGTACTTATTCATTGCAATTAATGATAGTTTCACATACTAGGATGTTTTATGTTAAGCACACTAGAAATTTTGTTAGGCTTACATAAACATGGGAGTGGTGCATAAGTGGTAATGGGATTACTATACATTGTAAATATGATAACCCATAAAATAAGTTGCTCACAATTCGCGTATGATATACAAAAATTTATGAGAAGTGATGGAAGGCTCTTTTTCTCAGAGCATGGAACCATCTTGCTCTCTACGCTAGAAAGCACGCACGACTCAGAAAAGAAGTACATTTAGCTAGAGAGGACTACAGTATGATCCACCGAAATAAGTATAGAGGACAAAGAGGAAATGACATAAAGTTGATCGGATTGCTGTCGAAAAGAGGGCAAATAAAGCTAATTTGAAGAAAATAATGCCTGACATGTGGGAGAAGAAAGTGAAAGAAGAGGTGATGAGTTTGAGTTTGCTCATAATGTTAGTCATGTTATTGCTTATAGTCGAAGATATTTGTTGTACTACTTTGATTCAAACTTTCGAACATTGAGTAAAAGATATTGCACAACATTAATTGAGATACCCGTATTTTTTAACTGAACATGATAAACTTATGCAACATTGTTCTTTGCTTCATTTTTTAATTTCTTCATATCAAGATCCAAATGTGCTAACAATATGCAAATTCAAACCTTAGAAATTATCGTACTTTTTAAACATGTGAGAACTTGTTTGATGTTGGTTTGATTGCGTAACGTGGAGGAAATGTTTGAACTTAATTGGTGATGGATGATTTGATATTATGTCTTTTTGTTGAATAAGTAGATATTGGTGCTTGTTTGATGTTGATGTGGTGCCGTGGAATAATATTGTATTTGATGGAAAGAACACAACAATAATACATTAGAATTGCTTTAGAAACGACGTAGGAAAGACGTAGGTAAATCCAATTTTACTATTATAAAAAAAGTCATGTGGATGGTGTAAGAAAAATGTAGGAAAAAAATAGGGAGGAAAGACGTAGGAAAGATGTAGGAAAACAAACCTACGTTTAGCATAGGTAAGGTAAGGGTATTTTTCCCTATGCTCGTTTTCCTAGCGTCATAAATGGTGTAGGCACAACGTAGGTATTGTATTTAGATATGCGCCGGCTACGCCATTTTGACGTAGGTAAATCCACAATTTCTTGTACAGTCTACAATTATCGATCAAATACCTTAAATCCATATAAATAAATTTTGTTAAAAACAATTTTCCACAATATAATACCTTTGGAATAGAATTCGCGTTTTTCATTCCATATTAAGTATCTTACTAAATTTATGCAATTTCTATATTCTACGCTCTTTGCGAAGTAGAAGTGACCATTAACTATATTCATCCCAGCTGTTCCTATTTTACTTCTACTATCAAACATTTGCTTTCTTTTGAATTGGTCATATTATTAAAAGAATAAATATAATACAAGACTGCACAAAATTCTTCACAAAAGCGCATTCATGTATTTTTACCATTTTAGGAATATCAAATAGGTTGCACCTAAGTAAATTAACCGAAACTGACATTTCAGTAGTCGAATTCCTAAGTCGGTCTTTATTCTTTGGTCTTTTTCTGTTTCTATGTAACAAAATTTTATTGCATTCAATCATATGAACACATGATTTTGCATTATTATTTATTTGCTCATCTTGAGTGAACCAATTTCATCGAGATTTCGTACATTACGAACATGATAGTTCACAATAATTTTTTTGTCTATGATCTAATTTAGATTATATATCTATATCCTTGTATCACTTTATACTTCAAAACTCATCGAAGACAATATACTATTTCATGCAAATAAATAGTGAAATGACCAAGTTACGAATGCATTCAATAGTTGTATAATTTGGCATTGCATGGATCTTAAAGTGACAACATGCTAAAAATCATTAGTAAGTATATTTTATATTTTTTATCAATGTTAATTCACTTCAGTAGTACATTCTTATTAATAAGCAGCTTTATCAATCTAGTTGCACAACAATGTAGACAATTTTAAATTGTGTAACAAGCACACTTACAATATTAGAAAAGCTAGATTCCGACATTTAATTTTTCTAATAAGGCTCCATTAGATTTTTATATTCCTCAAAACCTGTAAAGAAACACCTCCAATTCCTCTCGTGGATGATAGGACTCGCTTGCCTTGGATTCTGACCTTGAGTTTGCCTAATAAATCACCTGCAAGTGATAGATAACCCTTTATTGGTAGTATCTTATACAACTTCCAATCGTGGTCATTGTCCTAATTTAGATCTCGACCTTTAGTTTTCTTAAAAAATCCAAAGAGACTATTTACTTACACCCACCATTTTGTTATGGCCAAAGTATAATGCACATACCATGAGTTTGTTGAACAAACACATGCATGCACGTTACCTCGTCTAGCAATACATTTATAGTACTACATGTAACATCCCTAGCTTGAGTTTGCACAACAACTAAAAAGTATGTAAGTAATCTATTAATATATAAATGGTAGATGATAGCTCTATGTTAGATATTCATAATCTTTGATATATTTTAAGTGATATCAACTTAAGAAATAATGTATTTCTTATGAAATAACCTTATCATTCAAATGTTAGATACATCTGAAATCATGATATACATACTATATGTATGTATTTACTCAAAAAATTTATTTTGAGTTTCTTTCAATTCCACTTTCATTTTATTTGTACATGTATAGTTATATAAGTTTGATTTATTTATAATTATTATAATTTAATTAACTTATACAATATATATATATATATATAATATGTATTATTGTTTTCATATTTCGTTGATTTTAGTTCTTATTAATCAAATCATATTAATTAATTTTCAATTTTATTTAATAAACCAATTTTATTAAATTTTATTAAAATGTCTGAAATTTTATGTTATTCATCTTAAACTATTTAAGATATATAACCCACTATAACATTTATAATTTGTTTATACATACATATCATAATATGCACATATATCAATTAATTAAATTTAATTAATTTAATTGATAAATTATTTTATTTAATTAAATTATTCAATTAAAATTTTAATATAAATCAAAATTTTAATATTATTCATTTAACAAATTAAGAAGAATATATGGCTATAAAAATTATAGTTACATACATATTTCACTATATATGTATATGCTTATAGTAATTAACATTTAATTAATCCATTTATCAAAAAACGTATTCATTAAATTAAAACAATTTAATTAAATATATATTTTAAATTCAAAAATTTAATTTGTAGGTTACCCTTAACAATTTAAGATACACACACACATATACTATTGTATGTTTTATTTTAATTAATTAAACTTTAACTAATCTAATTAATTAAAAATTAAATAATTTTTGAAATTATTAAATTTAGTTTCAAAATCATTTTGAAACATATTTTATAACTTTATAGAATTTCCTCTTATATTTTAAACTTAACTTCTAAATTTAAATATATTTTAAATTTTCAAATTCCAATTTGAAAATTAGCTCAAGGCCGGTGGCTAGGGAGGGGAGAATACTTGATTATTCAACTTTAAGCATACACACTACTTTTCTAGATACATATCGGATAGATAAGTTTAATAAGTTGGTCCAAAATGTTGACTAATTAGACCATATATACCATTTGAGCTCTAATACTATTGAAGAAACCCTGTCTGTTTCACAGTGGGAGAAATTGGTAGATTTCAAAAATTTTCCCCTAGTTGGATCTTAGTGGACCTATGAAATCTAATGTTTAATAATAAACCCATCTAGTGTTTAATAAAATTGTATTTTTGTTGAGATTGTTTCATTATTGATTAATTAAATCTATGTTAGTTAATTATGACATTTGCTTAAGAATGAATACATCCAATGTAATAACGTATATATATGGGGTTTGACATGCATATGAAATATACATAGTGAATATGATTATTTGGTGTTTAATTCGAATATATCTAACTTGATAACAAATAATTATAGATATGTATATAACCATATGTATATACGTATAAATACTGAAATTTATATCTACTGTATATACATATATAATATACTTTATATATATATATGATAATTTCACACATATAAGGAATATAAATGCCTAGGTATATACATATGTTTAAATGCACTATAATATATGGTTTGTATGCACATATTAATAGTATCATATATATGTAGTTTAGACATCTATATGTATGTATGTGTATATATAGATATATATTATGTATTGCCCTTATATATATAGTTAATAAAGTAAATCTATGTAATTGAATTAGAAATGTTACTAATTAAAGAGGAAATGGAAAAGACTTTCAGTCTTCCTCTTGCATATTTCTAATTAAATCTAAATCTAATATCTAGAAGAAATTGAAAATATGATTCCATAGTTATTCATAATTAAAACGCTTAGGCACTAAACATTAGATTTTAAGCATCACATAAACATATAAACCAAAATCACCTTAAAACAATATCATAATTAAATTTGTTCCAAACACTATAAATTTTGTAACACCCCTTCAAAATGAGAATAATAGTCCCACATCGTGGATAATACTATAAAGTGGTGCTTATATACCAAAGCCTTGTTAACAGTGTCAAAATGACTGACCTTGCTTAATACAACGACAAAATAATATACAATAAGACGACTTAAAAGCAGACGACTCAAAAACGACATCTAAGCCAAAATGATTAGTCCAACAAAAACTATCAAGCTGATCCAAGAAGTGAAGCAATCCTAACTAACCTACAACTCGGTCTGGCTAAAGCATACCACTCCTTTCAGAGGAGAAGCTCGAATAAAAACAAGGATAGGGACAAGGCAAGGTCAAGGTGAAACCGATCATGATTAAGGGATGATGTATATAGATGTATTATATCTGATGTGTGGTATCTCGTATACTGTTCTATGACTGATGTTTTCTATCTGCATGTATATTACATTATTTCTGAAATGGTCCGAATCCACCATAGTGTGCATTAGTTAGGGACTAAGCTTGTCTACCACTTATGAAGTAATGGAAAAAAATCGAGACAAAATTGACATGCTTAGCTCTTAACTAACGTATTACTATGATGGCCGCCCTTAACCAGCCCTATTCTCTGCATTAGTAGACAAGATTACTTAGTAATTCTCTTTACTAATGTAGGTCTCGGAGTGGGGCGTCATAGCTTTCTTCATGTTCACACTCGAATTCATTATTTTATCACATATGTTCCCAAAAAAATTAAAAGGAGAAAATTTAGGTTTAACCCTAAAACATTTTTAATATAAACGAACACATGTACAAACAACTTTATTATTTAATTGTAACATAATACACCATGACATGAAATATTTTAAACCTATGTGAATATACACACAAATACACACACACACACACATATGTCAACATGTATATATGCATAAAAAGAATTTATTTTGCTGCAACTGACCTTATATAAAACAACTTTTAATTCAAACTTACATGAAACATTATGATATAATATATACATCAATATCAACATATATTGATATCATAAAATGTATATATACTTTGTACTTTTGTACTTGCAATGATTTATAGTTTTAAAAACAAATCAGAAACTCACAATTAAATTTCATTTATTATCTAATGTTGTAGGAATTGACTGAACCACTTATTTTAAATTTATTTGATTTAATTTTGAAAGAAACGAAAAAATTCGGCCATGAGTGGGGCTAGGAGGTGGCGGCAATGGATGGAGCAAAGAAAGAGGAAGGAAATTCAAAGGAAAAATAACTACGGGGAACAAAATATTACATATTCTCTCTTTAAAACTTTCTTTTAATTTCCAATCAATTTTCAATTAAGCCAAATAATAACCGCCCTTTATCATGGCCAATCAAGTATTCCCTTATGCAGGCCAAATTCTTTAAAAGCTTATTAGGTAATTAATTTTATTTAAACCCATGTTTAAATACATATTGATATCATATACCAATAAGTGCATATATAACTTTTATATATACATTCAATAAATTTCCAACATTACCTAAAAAACAAAATAAATTTATAGTTATTATCTCTTAAATATAAATTAATTTAGTTAAATTATAACATTATATAAACTACTAAAATCATGTAGTTTTTTCCAGAGAATTCACAAATGTAGTTATGTAACCTAGAGATGTGAATTCATTCAGGGACTAATATTGAACGATTCAAACATTAAAGTTCATATGTCACCTTAGTTTTTGGTATGACTGTTTGGTTGAATTCATCGTTTATATACCTTTTCTGTAAAAGGCCATATTTTATTTTATCTTAAGCGATACTAATAGTTTAACGACCCACCTTTTCGACCATCAAATGTTAACACTAATACAATCACGATATTCACATATCGAGCATCCGAGTGCTAGAAAGACAGATTGTTGGGATGAAAGAAAAGAAAAGATAAAATAGAATCTCACATCGTGACGACTAATATATAATATCCAAATGATCTTTACAAAAGAAGACTTTAATATTCATCAATCAGAGTCTAACCTACCATCACCCTGGACGGTTATAACAGACTGTCCATACAGATGCTGATAAATACATACAAGTAATGCAGTGGAAAAATAAAAGTATGGAAATATGCCTTGGAGTATCCATCTTGTCTCCTGATGCTCTAAAGCATCCAAGCTAACTTTGGAAAAATACTCGTGTCTGACCCTGGTATTATAAGAAAATAACACCCGGATCAGTCTAGTAAACTAATATGAGAAACTCAAATCATATGAATTGTTATATCTTATAAAACCCTTTCAAAAATAAAGGTATCTCATAAGACCACATCGCACATAAATACAGACAAATTTTTACCTTATGGTAACCAAACCATTTCAAATAGAAAATCCAATAATATTATAATAATGTCTAGGATTTAAAATAAATATTTAATCATAGCTGAAATGGTTACATTAATTACATTCCAGCATATTAAGCATACGAGTAAGTCTATAAAGGACACGTATTGGAGAATGGATTCCATACAATGACAAGGCACCGGGGTACCATCTGTCACAGTACTCCTCTAGAAAAAGGCACCGAGGGAAAACCTATTGCACCACTGCCAACACAAAACTTGTCTACCCTTTACTGGATAGTAACAAATATGCCATCATCCCGGTTGCTTTGTAACCTTTTTCTTAAGAGCTCTCATGCAGATACCAAATCCATAAATAGTGATCTAGAGGGGGATGACCATACCCTAATAGGTGCAACCCACAATGCCTTGGTGCATCTCTCTTAATTTTAGTCATTTCCGGATGTAGGCTCAAAGCTACATTTTACCTTTTCAGAAAATCCTAATAGGAATGCTAAAACTGCCCTCTAGTCAATATGATCATCCATACAAGTTGTTCAGGATATGAATAAACCAAAGGCACTACTTATACTACATCCTTTTTTGGAATCATTCTCAGGATTAGTGGTAAGTAGCCCTTGCACTTCAAAGAACTCCATCTTCAATTTCATTATCTTTAAGATGTTTTCAATTCAAATGCATATGTCGATTCAAAGTGGCTTTCAGATAACTCATGCTTATCCGATCCCGGCCTCTTTGAACCAACAATCGAGAGCTTCCGGTTGACTCAATCTCAGTTTTTTCAGAAGTAAGCAGACTATATAAGAGTCCCAAAGGAATCTCTTATATACCCCTTAAAGCGAGAGACGTTTCACCAAAATGGGTTCTTCTAAGGTATTCTCGAACCGTATGAAATCGCGAAACTTTCATTTACTTCCTAAGTCAAAATAGGTCAAGTTATCGATAGTAGACAAACTACTATCTGGTGTATATATGATTTGCATATGGAAATCGAACATCTTATACTTATCACCACTTCTGATTTAAAACATTACTATCCTTCTATTAACAATCTAGTCAGACATTGTTAGCATACTATCCTTGCCTCGACATACATTCTTAATTTCAAGATAGAGACAAGCTTCCATACCTCAGAATTCGGTGTCAAGTAGAAGATGAAATACCTTCCATATACTTAGTTAATCATGATCTACTTATCGAAATTAAACCTCTTATAATTATCATGTTTTCAATATTTTGACTTCTCTATCCCTCGCCCAGAATCAAAATCGGGTAAGTAAGAGCACTGGTTGCTCCTGGTCTTACCTTATTCAAAACTTCGATTCTGGATCTCACGGATAAAGGAAAGTCTACTCATCGTCTTTTAGTGCTAAATGCAAGACGACTTACTTTCCATAAATGTGTCAACATTTTAGCAATACTTTATCATATTTGTTTGGCTACTTAATGGCACTGACAAAGAAATCCCTTCCATAAAACAAAGTCTTTTCAAAACAATTGTAAAAACAACTCTACAAACTTATTTCCAGTCTTTGATTTCAAACCACTTTAAAATATCTTCCCTTTCATAAAATTAAAAGCTTGTTTAATAATAAGAAAGTGTTATTAACCAAACTTCCTTTCTTATTTTTTCGAAACCATTTACTATAACAAAAGTATTGTTGTTCATAATCTCTTCTCTTTTCTCGAAAACATTTATTACAGAAATACTGTTGTAATCCATGATTCCATCAAAACTCTTTTAAAATAAATTTGAAACATGTATTTAAACATCCCTTCTAAAGGTAGTTTCTTTTAAACAAAATTGACTTTCAAAACAAAGCAGTTAAAATTTAAACCTTTTGTTTAAATGATTAAATAAATACTTAAAAATATTTTTAAAACTTCAGACTCCCTTTTAAATACTTATAAACAAATTTGAAAGAATTTTCAAAATATCTTAAGTAGATAACTCTTTTATTTTTACAAAAATTAAAGATTTTCAAAACTGCATCCATTGCGACTATCGCTATATGGACCGTAACTACCAAAACTTCATTTTGTAAACCAAATAACCTTTAAAACCTGTCTTTCTATATTTTAAACCACTTTAATTACCTTTGAAAAGATTTGAAAAACAAAGTCAAGTTTGGAAACTGTAACGACCCTGAATTTTGAACAAATTAAATTGAAAATGTTTAATTAATTTTAAAATATTTGAACGATAATTTAATTTGAATTCCAGATATAACTCTGAATTTGGCGATTAAATTATAAAAATTTAATCTATTGAGTTGAATAAAAATTTAAATCTTGATGATTATCTGAAGAAAAATATTGCAAAAGCTTTTAAAATCTATATTGATAATACTGAAGATAATTGGAGCTTCAGAATTGATTTGGAAACAATTTGCTCAGTTTTGAAAATTTATCGTTCGAATCGATATTTAAAAATAGCCGTCCGAGGCACAATCTCGGAATCCGACGAAACCAGTTTCATTGGGTCCGTAATATCGTATTATTACTGGATTTCAAATTCCGTATTGATCGGAGCTGTTATGTGAATGTACGACACATAAACGCTTGGGAAATTTTCAAATCGAATTCAATTTAAAAAAAAAATTGGTATTTATATCAGTTAACATCACCACGTTTTTTTCCTTTGAACACGCCGAGAAACACGCCTGATATCACGTAATAGATCGTGCAAACCATACCTCGTCGATTTTAAATATCTCGTCCCTCCTCTCTGTTAATTAAAAATCACGAACGAGAAGAAAATTTGAAAAATGGCCGAAGCCTTCCATTCACAGAAAGAAAAAAAAATGGCGAGTTCGAAATCAAAGTCGAACTCGAGAAAAACTTCATCGTGTCCCCTGCTCGATCTCTCGGCAGGACGCGTTTGTTTGGAGGGTCGCGAGTTCAGTTCGAAGGACAGAAGGGGATCGCGATTTAATCGCGACTGAGCGGAGGGCTTCGCGGCGAGGCGAGCGACGTGAGGTGGGTCCATCGCGACGGCGTGTGGCTGGACGACAGCGAGGTAGAGGTTGGAGGGCTTCGACGCGGCGGCGCGTGGCCAGGGGGTTCAACTCGAGCCGGCTAGGGTTCGTTTGGGAATGTCAGAGGTCGGCGGTGACTCAGGGATCGGCGACGAACTTCGCGATTAGGGGAAGCGACGGTAGCTGGAAATCGACAATGAGGCTAGGGTTCGCGCAGGCGTGATCGAGGTAAGGTTTTACAGTGTCCTCGATCTAAATTTATTCAATATATATATAGAAATGGAAGTAATTTTATAAGTTGAAATCGGGAATTTATTTACAGTGAAGTAAATTTCTGGCTATGTGATTTACAGAAAATGGAATATATATTATAAAAAGAAAATTTAGTTTAAAAAATTTAATTTTAGTTAAACGAATTTATTTAAAAAGAATTTGTTTGAAATTTAGAAGTATTTATTTAAAAAAAAAGGGAAAATTAATTGCTCGATTTTTAGTTAATCAAATTATTAAATAGCAATTGGTAGTTCGATTATTTCGAATATTAATCGATTGTATAAAATTGTCTATCCAAGGTTTGAAATGGAGAAACAAGCTGAAAATGAAGTATAAATGGGATTGCAAAAATAAAAGCTAAGGTGAGATTTTTCTCACTCAAAATAAATTTTGTATTGTAGTTATTGATTTGATTGATTGACTGTTTGGATGTGTGATATTAGATATAGTAGAATATATCTATATATATAGCAATATATACATATTGGCATATGTATATATTAGATTGATTGATTTCCTGCCTCGTATAGCGGATGAGACCTTATGCGCCATTAGTAAGCGGATGATTTTTATAAAACCCATATACCGCGATATTCCACCTCGAAGTGGAATTGGTATTGTGCTAACATCTGTGGATGCAGGGAAACAGGTTGGAGGGATCCAACTGGATTCCTCACCAGTATTTAATTATTTGCAGATATTTGTTGTATATTCTATTATCATATTGATATATGATATTGAATGTTGTGATGGACTAATTGGTGCTGTTGCATCATCGGATTCAATTTTGGAAGTTTAAAAATAACGATTTTTACTTTAAAAGAGATTTTTAAAGTGATTTTGAAAATATACGTTTATTAAATTTTTGAAGTGATTCATCTTAAAATAAATAAACGTTCAAATTTTAAAGTTATATAAATTTAGATTTTTGTGAAATAAAACCGAAAGGTAATTTCTCTTGAAATAAAAGTTAAGAAATTTATAAAATGGTTTAAATTGAGATTTCTAAAGTATTATAAACGATGTATATAAAAGATGTACAAAAATTGATATTTATAACTTTAAAATATTGGGATTATAAAACGAGTTTTTACAAGTGCTAAAATGAAATTTTAAGAATTTATAAGCGAAAGAAATTTATAAATTGTGAACTTATAAATGGAAACGATTTTGTAAAATAAATGAATTATAAGTATATAACTTATAATATGGATTGTTGGTATAAAAAATTGGGTTATGAATTGAATTAGTTAACAAAGGAGATTTATAAATTGAAGTTTTTATAAATAGAATTGAAATTTATAAATGTTGTTTATAAATCCGAAATCACTTATTTTGATAAGTAAAATATAGAAGTTAATAAAAAGAAATTTATAAATTAAAGTTGTTATAAAATAGAAATAGAATTTATAAACGTTGTTTTATAAATTCGAAATCAATTGAAATTGATAAATTAAATATAGGAGGTTATTAAAGGAAATATATTCGCAATTTTGGATAGCGAATTATCCTTGAAATAAATGTGTAGAAAAAACTGAAATTTGGTTAGTAAAGTATATTCACGATTTTGGACAGTGAATATATTATTAAATAAAATGGATTTATTTTTGAAGAAGTGATATTAAAAATGAAGTTAAACATTTTAAAGATGTTTTAAAATGTATTATGAATCGAAAGAATAGATTTCAACATTCATTGTTGAAATAGACGTTTTCGAGGAAGAAGGAAATGGTGGACTATAACACTGTTGTTATAGTAAATGATTTCCGAAAGGAAATGTTTTATATAGTATTGGGATTTATACATCTATCTTAATTCCGAATCCCTATACTAGTGATTTTGAGTCGTCGTAACGATGTTTTACATAACATTCGTTTTGACTCAGATAAATGTGTTATAGAAATAGATTTCCTTAAAGAATGAAATATATACTTAATATTGTTTTTAAGTATATCGAATATTTTCAAACGTTGAAAATAAATAGATTTGTGAAATACTTATTTTAAATAAGTATGGAAATGTTTTCAAATATGAAATGAAACGTTTTGAGAATTTATCTTCTTAGAGATAAATTGAAAATGAACATTGAAATCGATTTGAAAATCGTATATCAGTAGATATTTTGAAAATATAAATTCACTATGGAATTTATAAAAAGAAATGGAAATTCGTTTTAAAAATAAATATTGATTTATTTTTGAAGTGTGGAAATTTTATATCTAGTAAGGATATTTTGGAAAATAAATAATTTGGAAAATTATTTGGAATCTGATGATGTTGCGCATCTTTATTGATAGTTAAATAACCGACTATCAATAATTACCTTGAATGGGTATTTGTTGTGAATTAGATGAATTTGAATGCCACACTTATTTTTGAATAAACGCTCACTATTCGGGTTAGCCGGGAAAGGACCATGGGGTCGTATAACCTATTCCGAATATGTGATACGTCGTTATGAATCGCATTTGATGACCGGTGTTGAAGACCGGATATTTTTGAAAATGGAAGGATTGTCGTCGAGTTACTCTACATCGGCTGATCTCCGATTTAGAGGTTTTATCACCCTTAGTGACGGGAAGTCCGGACGTGATTAGAAAATTATCCGGATGTGCAAGGGCTTCGTGAGAAGTGCCTTCGGTTCTGTTCGATCCCGGAACAGACTTGTATGGATTGTGTGTCTGACGTTACAATTTGAGATATAAAGCTGATTTCTTTCAAATACATTTCTATTGGTGGCGGAGAATTTATTCTCTTAGCTTAACACCCTTCTCTGAGACGTACGAGCTCAGAGGTTATGTAGTTGAAGTTTATCAGCAATATATTCCCAATTTGGTAACGTGGCATATTGAGTGTTGCTGTGAAATGATCGTTGTTTGATCATTTATGATATGATCGTTTGTTTGATCATTTATCTTTGTGATCATTTCTATGATCATTTGTTTGACCCGAAGCATGGCTTTGTAGAAAGCGTATCTTTGTGGACGAGACTTCGTCGAGCCTCACACCCCGGAAATGGTCAAAACAGGAAGGATGCAGCAAGGTTCTAGGGAGTAGCGCCCCTTAGTGTATGTCATTCCTTCTGGATAGAGGTGGTATCATGGTATGGAGCCCAGATACTTAACCTATGTTGATACTGCTTATTATGTGGTTTGTTGCGAATCGGGGATCCTCGGGAAGATCGGTTACGATCGGGGGATGACATACGCGTGTCAGTAGTTACCTATTTTTGCAGAGGTAACCCGGCCTTGTGTTGGCATAGATCCGGTTAGGTTCTCGGGACGTTTTTCCAGAAGCGTTCCTTCGTGGCATAGGAAGTTCCTTAGCCTGACCATTTGTTGGAAATCCAAAGAAACAATACGAGCCTTTACAATTTCAATTGTATAACCTGTCTCCTCAGGAGGCAGCTATAGCAGGCATAATATAATGGTACCTATGCTGGCTAAGATTTATATTGTACTTTCGAAATGTTTTCTACACTATGCACTAATAATAATATCAAAAATGATTTGATTTTTGCGTAGTAAGCATCTTTGACTAACATAAGAAGAAATCTCCTCCAAGTCTGCGTTTGCATTGTGTGTGTGGTGGGAGGTCTTATGGTAGTTTCATTTTCCAAAAGCATTGCGAATCCATTTTAAAAATATTCCTTTGTTGTTCTAAAGAATAACTGTTTTACGATCTCACACCAGTCACCATGACTGACTCGGAGTTTATTGTTTCCCTTCTAAACTCTGGGTGCCCACCAATTTCCACACGGGCAGCCTAGAGTTATGTTATCAGGATATTCTGGAGCTTTGGAAGCAAGCTGGATGGCGTAACGTATCATCCGTATTTGTTTATTTATTCCGCTGTGTATTCTGTATGAGGACAAGTTTATATAACTGTCCATTGTTGTATATTGACTCTGATTGATGTATGTATAAACTGATATAGTTCTTTGTTTTAAAAGACTAGTGATTATCTATTATATATTGTTCCGCTGCGATATGTGAGATTCTGATATTGTTTCTGTTCTGTTGTTCTTCTTTTCTTTTTCCTCTATCTTTTCTTCTACCTCTTCTTTTAAACATTAAAGTTCGCATTTCCGCCATCCGATTGTTCGACAGTTGCTATAGTGGACATAGCAGTGTCGGGTTTTTCGAAAGACGGATTTGCGGGTCTTTACAGGTGGTATCAGAGCATATGGTTAAGCGACAACCCTGCTCTGTTGTGTGTTACTCATTAGAGATAGAGTCAGTAGTACTCTAGAATGAGTTGAGTGTAATAATAGATATAAGCGCGTATTTGTTAGTGAATATGAAATTGTTTTGTATTGTGTTGACTTATCGGTTGATTGTTTATGAATTCTGGTCGGTGCAGTCTAGCTAACTGAAATCGATAGGGGTTTCTAAACTCTAAACAAGATAAACCGACACGGTATTGTTTTTTAATAGGGTAAATGAGATAATTTTACCCAAAACTATTTTTGTATAGAAAAGAAATGATTTTTCTATGAATTATCATAGTATATGGATGTTTGGTTGTTAGGAAAGTGATAACATTGAAATGTTATCATTATTATATGAAATTGGATAAGAAATTGGAATCGTAACTCCAAAGTTAAGAAATAAAATTCATATACAAATGAAATTTGAGATTATAAATTATAAATGTGACTTATAATTTAAAACGGAATTCCAGAGAAGTTTTTGGAAAAGTTCTGAAAAGAAATTGAAAATTTTGGAGATTTGGAAAGTTTAAATCTTTTTGATTTGAAAATGAATTTCGAAGGTATTTTGGAGAGATGAAAGCTCTAAACTCTTTTCGGTCGTTGGAAAATAACTTCGATGATGACCGCGGCATCATTGGTGTTCATTTTCGGGTTTCCAAAAGAGAAATTGCTGCTAAATTGTTTTAAATGGAAGTTGTTTGGAAAATTGGGTTTTGTTTTGGAAATTCAAAGGATAAATTGAATTGTTTTCAAAAATGGTTTTGAAAGGTTGAAAAAGACTCTGGAATACTATATAAAAATATCTATGGAATATTATTAAATTGATAACTTATACAATTTTAATATTGATAGAATAAATTCAATTTAAAAGATGGAGTTAAATTAAAGAAAGTATAAGTGAATAAATTTGAATAAATAAAAGTGAAATTGAAAGTTGAAATTCATTTCGAATTTGTAAGCAATGAATTGAATTGAATGATTATAAATGAAAGATGAATTAAAAATTCAATAATGGAATGTGATTTGATTTGAATCACGTTGAATAGAAAATTCCTAACTTGGGAAAGAAAAATAAAATGGATTGAATCCAAATAAGCTACTTTGATAATTTATTAATTCACGAAATACAGAAATGGAAGATGAATTAGTTAAATTGAAACTTGAATTGTGACTAAATAAAAGAATGGTTCGAAAGTGCAAAATATATTCAAGTAAGTAGAAATAAATTCTGAATGAATGAAATTTACAATTGCAAGTAAATGAAATTAAAGCTGAATGTTAAAATTCATTTTGAATTTGTAAGTGAATTAGAACTTGTAATGAATTAGTAATTGAAACTAATTTAAAATAAGCAGTTGTAAATGAAAGTTAATCGATAAAAATTCAATATTCAGAATAGAAGATAAAATTAAATTCAAATAAATGTGAAATGCAAGATTGAACGAAATTGGATATGTAACTTCAATAGTGAATTAGAAATGTATAAGAAGTATATATTGAAAATTTTGTAATAGAATTTGCAAATTGGATTGAATGCTGTAACTAGATATATGGCTAGTAGGATATACAGGTATAAAGGAATTGGAATATTTGATTTTCAAAGATAAATTTGAATTGCTCGACAAAAAGGTAAGTATTTGAATTTCGATATGAAATTTGATGATTTCTTGTCTAGCCGCTTGGATTTTTCTTTTCTTTTTGAAATTTGAGAGTCCGTAGGGACGTTTTGTAGTCGTGCCGTGTTAGCCGCGCAAAGGAGACGCTGGCGAAATTTTTCGAAAATTTCGAGTGTTAGAAAATTTTTGAGAAAATTTTGAAAGTTTGAAATTTGAATGTAAATTTAAATTTGAATTTTGAAGTAAACAATGTTATTTGAAACTTATAATTGAAGTTGAAAAGTTAGTTGAATTAATAACGAATCTTTAGTAGAAGGATTTGTTTTGAAAATTTGATAAAACTATTGAATTGTGAAAAATAGTAGACGAGTTAAGGACCATTTTTCTTAACTTGTAATTTCGGGACGAAATTCTTTTAAGGAGGGAAGTTTGTAACGACCTTGAATTTTGAACAAATTAAATTGAAAATGTTTAATTAATTTTAAAATATTTGAACGATAATTTAATTTGAATTCCCGATATAACTCTGAATTTGGCGATTAAATTATAAAAATTTAATCTATTGAGTTGAATAAAAATTTAAATCTTGATGATTATCTGAAGAAAAATATTGCAAAAGCTTTTAAAATCTATATTGATAATACTGAAGATAATTGGAGCTTCAGAATTGATTTGGAAACAATTTGCTCAGTTTTGAAAATTTATCGTTCGAATCGATATTTAAAAATAGCCGTCCGAGGCACAGTCTCGGAATCCGACGAAACCAGTTTCATTGGGTCCGTAATATCGTATTATTACTGGATTTCAAATTTCGTATTGATCGGAGTTGTTATATGAACGTACGACACATAAACGCGTGGGAAATTTTCAAATCGAATTCAATTTAAAAAAAATGGTATTTATATCAGTTAACATCACCACGTTTTTTTTCCTTTGAACACGCCGAGAAACACGCCTGATATCACGTAATAGATCGTGCAAACCATACCTCGTCGATTTTAAATATCTCGTCCCTCCTCTCTGTTAATTAAAAATCACGAACGAGAAGAAAATTTGAAAAATGGCCGAAGCCTTCCATTCACAGAAAGAAAAAAAAATAGCGAGTTCGAAATCAAAGTCGAACTCGAGAAAAACTTCATCGTGTCCCCTGCTCGATCTCTCGGCAGGACGCGTTTGTTTGGAGGGTCGCGAGTTCAGTTCGAAGGACAAAAAGGAATCACGATTTAATCGCGACTGAGCGGAGGGCTTCGCGGCGAGGCGAGCGACGCGAGGTGGGTCCATCGCGACGGCGTGTGCCTGGACGACAGCGAGGTAGAGGTTGGAGGGCTTCGACGCGGCGGCGCGTGGCCAGGGGGTTCAACTCGAGCCGGCTAGGGTTCATTTGGGAATGTCAGAGGTCGGCGGTGACTCAGGGATCAGCGACGAACTTCGCGATTAGGGGAAGCGACGGTAGCTGGCAATCGACAATGAGGCTAGGGTTCACGCAGGCGTGATCGAGGTAAGGTTTTACAGTGTCCTCGATCTAAATTTATTCAATATATATATAGAAATGGAAGTAATTTTATAAGTTGAAATCGGGAATTTATTTACAGTGAAGTAAATTTCTGGCTATGTGATTTACAGAAAATGGAATATATATTATAAAAAGAAAATTTAGTTTTAAAAATTTAATTTTAGTTAAACGAATTTATTTAAAAAGAATTTGTTTGAAATTTAGAAGTATTTATTTAAAAAAAAAGGGAAAATTAATTGCTCGATTTTTAGTTAATCAAATTATTAAATAGCAATTGGTAGTTCGATTATTTCGAATATTAATCGATTGTATAAAATTGTCTATCCAAGGTTTGAAATGGAGAAACAAGCTGAAAATGAAGTATAAATGGGATTGCAAAAATAAAAGCTAAGGTGAGATTTTTCTCACTCAAAATAAATTTTGTATTGCAGTTATTGATTTGATTGATTGACTGTTTGGATGTGTGATATTAGATATAGTAGGATATATCTATATATATAGCAATATATACATATTGGCATATGTATATATTGGATTGATTGATTTCCCGCCTCGTATAGCGGATGAGACCTTATGCGCCGTTAGTAAGCGGATGATTTTTATAAAACCCATATACCGCGATATTCCACCTCGAAGTGGAATTGGTATTGTGCTAACATCTGTGGATGCAGGGAAACAGGTTGGAGGTATCCAACTGGATTCCTCACCAGTATTTAATTATTTGCAGATATTTGTTGTATATTCTATTATCATATTGATATATGATATTGAATGTTGTGATGGACTAATTGGTGCTGTTGCATCATCGGATTCAATTTTGGAAGTTTAAAAATAACGATTTTTACTTTAAAAGAGATTTTTAAAGTGATTTTGAAAATATACGTTTATTAAATTTTTGAAGTGATTCATCTTAAAATAAATAAACGTTCAAATTTTAAAGTTATATAAATTTAGATTATTGTGAAATAAAACCGATAGGTAATTTCTATTGAAATAAAAGTTAAGAAATTTATAAAATGGTTTAAATTGTGATTTCTAAAGTATTATAAAGGATGTATATAAAAGTTGTACAAAAATTGATATTTATAACTTTAAAATATTGGGATTATAAAACGAGTTTTTACAAGTGCTAAAATGAAATTTTAAGAATTTATAAGTGAAAGAAATTTATAAATTGTGAACTTATAAATGGAAACGATTTGTAAAATAAATGAATTATAAGTATATAACTTATAATATGGATTGTTGGTATAAAAAATTGGGTTATGAATTGAATTAGTTAACAAAGGAGATTTATAAATTGAAGTTTTTATAAATAGAATTGAAGTTTATAAATGTTGTTTATAAATCCGAAATCACTTATTTTGATAAGTAAAATATAGAAGTTAATAAAAAGAAATTTATAAATCAAAGTTGTTATAAAATAGAAATAGAATTTATAAACGTTGTTTTATAAATTCGAAATCAATTGAAATTGATAAATTAAATGTAGGAGGTTATTAAAGGAAATATATTCGCAATTTTGGATAGCAAATTATCCTTGAAATAAATGTGTAGAAAAGACTGAAATTTGGTTAGTAAAGTATATTCACGATTTTGGACAGTGAATATATTATTAAATAAAATGGATTTATTTTTGAAGAAGTGATATTAAAAATGAAGTTAAACATTTTAAAGATGTTTTAAAATGTATTATGAATCGAAAGCATAGATTTCAACATTCATTGTTGAAATAGACGTTTTCGAGGAAGAAGGAAATGGTGGACTATAACACTGTTGTTATAGTAAATGATTTCCGAAAGGAAATGTTTTATATAGTATTGGGATTTATACATCTATCTTAATTCCGAATCCCTATACTAGTGATTTTGAGTCGTCGTAACGATGTTTTACGTAACATTCGTTTTGACGCAGATAAATGTGTTATAGAAATAGATTTCCTTAAAGAATGAAATATATACTTAATATTGTTTTTAAGTATATCGAATATTTTCAAACGTTGAAAATAAATAGATTTGTGAAATACTTATTTTAAATAAGTATGGAAATGTTTTCCAATATGAAATGAAATGTTTTGAGAATTTATCTTCTTAGAGATAAATTGAAAATGAACATTGAAATCGATTTGAAAATCGTATATCAGTAGATATTTTGAAAATATAAATTCACTATGGAATTTATAAAAAGAAATGGAAATTCGTTTTAAAAATAAATATTGATTTATTTTTGAAGTGTGGAAATTTTATATCTAGTAAAGATATTTTGGAAAATAAATAATTTGGAAAATTATTTGGAATCTGATGATGTTGCGCATCTTTATTGATAGTTAAATAACCGACTATCAATAATTACCTTGAATGGGTATTTGTTGTGAATTAGATGAATTTGAATGTCACACTTATTTTTGAATAAACGCTCACTATTCGGGTTAGCCGGGAAAGGACCATGGGGTCGTATAACCCATTCCGAATATGTGATACGTCGTTATGAATCGCATTTGATGACCGGTGTTGAAGACCGGATATTTTTGAAAACGGAAGGATTACCGTCGAGTTACTCTACATCGGCTGATCTCCGATTTAGAGGTTTTATCACCCTTAGTGACGGGAAGTCCGGACGTGATTAGAAAATTATCCGGATGTGCAAGGGCTTCGTGAGAAGTGCCTTCGGTTTTGTTCGATCCCGGAACAGACTTGTATTGATTGTGTGTCTGATGTTACAATTTGAAATATAAAGCTGATTTCTTTCAAATACATTTCTGTTGGTGGCGGAGAATTTATTCTCTTAGCTTAACACCCTTCTCTGAGACGTACGAGCTCAGAGGTTATGTAGTTGAAGTTTATCAGCAATATATTCCCAATTTGGTAACGTGGCATACTGAGTGTTGCTGTGAAATGATCGTTGTTTGATCATTTATGATATGATCGCTTGTTTGATCATTTATCTTTGTGATCATATCTATGATCATTTGTTTGACCTGAAGCATGGCTTTGTAGAAAGCGTAGCTTTGTGGACGAGACTTCGTCGAGCCTCACACCCAGGAAATGGTCAAAACAGGAAGGATGCAGCAAGGTTCTAGGGAGTAGCGCCCCTTAGTGTATGTCATTCCTTTTGGATAGAGGTGGTATCATGGTATGGAGCCCAGATACTTAACATATGTTGATACTGCTTATTATGTGGTTTGTTGCGAATCGGGGATCCTCGGGAAGATCGGTTACGATCGGGGGATGACATACGCGTGTCAGTAGTTACCTATTTTTGCAGAGGTAACCCGGCCTTGTGTTGGAAGAGATCCGGTTAGGTTCTCGGGACGTTTTTCCAGAAGCGTTCCTTCGTGGCATAGGAAGTTCCTTAGCCTGACCATTTGTTGGAAATCCAAAGAAACAATACGAGCCTTTACAATTTCAATTGTATAACCTTTCTCCTCAGGAGGCAGCTATAGCAGGCATAATATAATGGTACCTATGCTGGCTAAGATTTATATTGTACTTTCGAAATGTTTTCTACACTATGCACTAATAATAATATCAAAAATGATTTGATTTTTGCGTAGTAAGCATCTTTGACTAACATAAGAAGAAATCTCCTCCAAGTCTGCGTTTGCATTGTGTGTGTGGTGGGAGGTCTTATGGTAGTTTCATTTTCCAAAAGCATTGCGAATCTATTTTAAAAATATTCCTTTGTTGTTCTAAAGAATAACTGTTTTACGATCTCACACCAGTCACCATGACTGACTCGGAGTTTATTGTTTCCCTTCTAAACTCTGGGTGCCCACCAATTTCCACACGGGCAGCCTAGAGTTATGTTATCAGGATATTCTGGAGCTTTGGAAGCAAGCTGGATGGCGTAACGTATCATCCGTATTTGTTTATTTATTCCGCTGTGTATTCTGTATGAGGACAAGTTTATATAACTGTCCATTGTTGTATATTGACTCTGATTGATGTATGTATAAACTGATATAGTTCTTTGTTTTAAAAGACTAGTGATTATCTATTATATATTGTTCCGCTGCGATATGTGAGATTCTGATATTGTTTCTGTTCTGTTGTTCTTCTTTTCTTTTTCCTCTATCTTTTCTTCTACCTCTTCTTTTAAACATTAAAGTTCGCGTTTCCGCCATCCGATTGTTCGACAGTTGCTATAGTGGACATAGCAGTGTCGGGTTTTTCGAAAGACGGATTTGCGGGTCTTTACAGAAACTTATTTCAAACACTTTAAGAAAACAAGTGGTAAATCGCTTAAAAGCGAGCACGAGATTTCAATGCTGTAATAAAACCAACAGCAAGTAAGTTGATTATAACTAAGAAACATTCACTTTCACATACATAAGCATATACATAACCAATAATATATCTAAATGAAAATCAACAAAGCGAGGAATCGTTTTGGATCCCTCTACAATATTTTTATTCTTTGAAGTGCTTCCGTAGCAACCTATTCGCTATGAAGACACTTCGACTTCCATTTGATTTTCTTTTGTCCCTAGTAACAAAATGGTTATTTATGTCATCTGCTTCCAAGCAGGAATCAAAATCAAATAACAACATAAGCACATCATAACACATACATACAACCATATAAGCAAGCATTAAATTATTACCACATTTTGTAAATTTTAAAAACTAAATCAAAGTGAAATATCTGACATTCAAAGCAACCTAGACTTCGAGAAAAGTCCACTGCTGTAACGACCCGGAATTTTGGACCATTCGCATCCATTATAAGTGTATAGGTAGACACTCATGCCGGAATTGAATTGCTCAAAATACCGCGTTGTTAATTTAAATTTGGCAAAACTGAACATATATAGTAAATAAATATAATCACAGATCACAGACACAGAGTAATAAATGCAGCGGAAATAAAAGAGATAGTAGTTCATGAAGCTACTATATAAATGTATAAGTTACATCAGAGTTAAACCAGATACAACGGAAGAGTAATACGATACATCAGATACAAATCAGAATACATCACTAAAATCATCGAATACTGAAAGCAGAATAGATGGCTGGATCTTCAAGCAAAGCTCCAACTTCAAAGGTGAGTCTCAAATACTGGTACACTCAGTCTGACCCGAGCGTAAAGCAAAAACACAAGACACTCGAGTCAGGATTAACATTCTTATATTAATAAATCCAACTCAAGTGAAATAGCAATTGAAATACAAGTAACTCAAAGGATGTTTGGAATAACCATCCTTTAAGGATCCGTTAAACTATCTACTATGTAGTAATGTATGCTAAGTAGATAATGTCTATCAGTAATATGTAAAGATATCAAAATAGCGTTAAGTCATGGCCCATTCCACCCTTAACACATTTTTATTCCCAAAAGCATATACAAGACCGTAGTTTCCCCAAAACCGGAAGTCACCAGAGGGCAATCCATATACTAAAGGTACAAATCAAAATCGTAATGGTCGCGTATAAATGGAATACAAGTATGACAAGGCACATGAGGCAATACCCAAGGTAGTGATACTACCGTTCGCCTGATCCGGACTGGTGAGAACGCAACGCCGCAGCGCTCGCAACACCGTGAAACAACACTCCCAAAATCAAGGGTGCACCAATCGACATCAAGTAATGAATAGTTCGAAGAAGTGTGTCCACTTGAGGTAGCAAATCCTCCATTGGCCCGGCACAGCTCCTGTTTTAGTCATTTCCAATTTGACACAAGTGTCAACGCTATCCATTATCGTTCACTTTCTTCAGTCATCACGTACATCATTCCAACCACTTCATTCTGGATCATCACTCCGCGTATAGTTATTAAAGTGGTTTTCGGTTTAGATAGAGAGTATATCCATAACCGAATTCCGGTCTCTTTAATAACTTCCGTAATTATTACACCGATTGGTCGTTTATTTATTTCAAAACCAAATCAATTTCAATTCGTAAATCAACATTTCATTTGTCTTTCTAAACCAATTTCCAAAATTTACGTTTCAAAACTTCAATTTACCATTTCAAAATCTTATAATTCAATTTCAATATCTATTTAAAACCATCCAAATATTGATTCAAGTTCGTATATAAGTTTCATTTCGAAATCATTTAAATTAAATTTTATTTAACATTTAATCAATTTAACTTCATTTATCGATTCCATTTATCATTCAAAACAATTCTATTAAATTTCCAATTCATTAAATCAATTTCCTAAGTTCAACTTCATTAAATCAAAATTTACAATTTTGAATTAAATTAAATTCGTCAAATCAATTCTTCAATTACAAGTCTTACATTAATTCCAAAAATATCACATTTTCATTTCTTGTTAAAGAAATTCCATTTCACTTATTTACTTTCTTAAATAATTTTCCAAAACTTACTTAATAAAGAAAACTCAATTTCAATTATTTCTGAAGTAAAATCCACTTATTCAAAAGTTCAATTTTTCTTATTAAAGAATTTCAATTCAATTTAATCATTAAATAATTCAATCTTATTTAATTATTAAATAATTCAAGACTTAATTTATTAAATAATTTCAAAGTTTAATAATTTCAAACTTAATTATAATTTCCAACTTAATTATTAAATCATTTCAAAGTTTAATAATTTCAAATTAATTATAATTTCAAACTTAATTCAATCATTTCTCAAATTAAACAACATTCTTTCATCAATTTCATTTCAGATTATTAAATATTCACATTTAAATTTCATTAAAATTCAATTTCCAATTTTGTTTCAAAACCATATTATTTATTCAAATAAAATCTTCATTTTATTTTTAAATCAATTTATTGACCAATCGGGTTTTTATTAAATTTTCTATCCTAGGTCAAAGTTCAATTTGGGTATTTATCATTTCAACCCGATTCCAATTTAATTCAAAATCAAAACATAACAAAGGGAACTTGCAGTGTGATAACTGGGATGGTGTCAAAGTAAATAAACAAGCAATAACAACAATCCATATCAATCCAATAATCAATTCAAATAATCCCGAAATAACCGTATTAATTCGCATTGTTATTTGTACGAATTAATATAATTATCTCTAGAATCTACACTATCATTTCATGTAGATTAAAGATTATTACATTACGGTTTTTCACTTGTCATCTATTTACAATTTCATACATCATCAATTTAACAACATACATTCAGTGGTTCAAAATGTAATTAAACAAATCCTACGTGTCAATAAATTCAACAGTTAAAGGGGTCATATTATACAAACGTTATTTAATCAAATTTAACATTTAACTATCCTATATCAAGTTCAATTGCATACTATTTATCATTTTAACATTAACAATTTAACGTCCAATATAAACATCACCAATCAATCAATTATCAGCCAAACTGCATTATCATCACATAAATAATTAACAGATAATGGTGTCAGATGTCACAGGTGAACTGATACAGGCAATAGCATATATAATAGTGTAATTAACTAACAGCAGTATATTTCAATTGTCGTTTCACTTGAAATCAAACTTAATAAATAAAAGAACGTTAATCGTGAGTGAGTGCTCACCTTTCGAGGCTAGAGAGAAAAACAACGGGATGAGTTACGAAATGCAAGCACGGCTTCCAAAACAACGCCAGATTGGCACGAATTCATCGAACAGAGCTGATAATAGAAATCAATGGGAACGAATCAAATTAGCTTGATATAGAAATTTAGACGAGATGTATTTTATATTATTAATTTCTTCCACCCGATATTTAATTCAAAATACATATTTTTATAAATCATAAATTTAAACATATATGCACATTGAATTTAAACATATACATGACTCATTTATACTTATAATTATTTGACACACTTGTATATGATAGAATAGTAGTGCTGCACTGTAGCCTTTATAGGCCATACTTTTTGCAACTAATATACCAATGAAAGTATGAAAAGTTACTTGATACAAAAATCAATACTTTAAAACAAATCAATATATACCACTTATATAAGCTTGTAATTTAAATCTATATGCAATTCAAAACAAAACAAAGTGGGTGAACAGGTTAGACAAAATGCACTCAGACTTTACATATGTTAAGCAAACTGATGTATGGAAACTCTTACATCATACATTTCATACGACCGACTATATATATAAGCCATATATACTTTGAAATTTATATATATAACTCATGCTATCATATAAATGTAAACAATTAAAATTCCAAAATGTAAACTGTAAGAAGACGAGTAAATAAGACAAAATCGCAACCAGTAGATACCTATGTAGCTTACGTATGCCTAAATATATTATATCAAAAATCAATACACCTTTCTGCAAATCAAAAGGAGGCTGTAAATATATTGCTTACATTTTCTTTCACGACCAAACAAGATTACACTTATATAATTATATACATAACCAGTAAGGAAGAGAAAATATATTAACAAAGAAATCAAATCTAACAAATCATATATATATTTATATATAACATATAATATGTAATACTTACTTTAACACGCGAAGCTGCGAGATGAACGAGAGGAATGGAAGCTTGCGCGGGTTAGGATGGAAGCTTGCGCGGGTTGGAGGCTGTCGAATGTGAACGGAGGAGATGGTGGAAGCTTGCTTGCGGTCAGAGGGTAAGAGATGGCCGATGTCATAAGGTTGGGGGAAGATGCTGCGTAAGGTGTGACGTGGCTGTGGAGCGGCTTCAAGAGGGGAGGGTGGTCAGGCCTTGTTCATGTGGGTGGAAGGCATGGCTGTTGCCTTTTTGCATGGGGAGTGTTCATGTGGGCAGTTGGGTTGGAGGAAAATGAGATGGAGAGGGTGGCGAGCAAGGCTCACTAGGTGGAGGGACGTGTGTTTAGCTTGGTGGCATAGGAAGGTTCGGTGAAGAGGGTTGCTAGCATGGGCGATCTAGGTTGCACGAGTTGGTGATGAAGGCTGCTGTTGTTGGCTTTAGCTCGGGAAAGGAAGGTAGCTAGGTGAAGGGGTGCGTACATGGAGAGACTTGGTGGAGGCATTGGATATTGGTGATGGTAGGAAAAATGAGGCAGGGGAGAGTGTTGCTGCAAAGATGGAGGGGGAGATGAGCATGGCAGAGGAGAGGAGCATAGCCCGGCATTCAAAATAATATGAGCAAGACTGAAGGCAACTTAAATTATATTTTATATTTTTCTCCAGAGAGAGGCACGAAGAGGAAACTGAAAGGATGAGAAAAGGAATCATGAACCAGAATATAAAGTTGGAAAGGCAAACAGATCAAAAGTAGAATACAATTTAAACGTTGGAGTTGGGAATAGAGACTGTCATGGCACGAGAATTCAGGAAGTAATAAATGCAATCGGCTATTGGTTATCAACCGTTGGAAATTTGAATGGACATAGGAGTCAAAAGTTAAAACGAATACCGATACGCTAGGCGTTTCACAGATTTCACCGTACACCGGACTTCGAAATTGACAATCGAATATACCGTAGAGATCAGCACGACGAGACGATCAAAACGGTATACAGATATCAGTGGTACGATTGAATTATAAAAATTCGAATTTTTCTACTACGGAAAATGCAAGAAAAACACTGAAAAATAAGATCGACGGAGCCAAAGATGTCCGAGTTTGGAAAAACGATAAACTGAAATCTTGCTCAGAAGATAGTTTAGAATTTTTCTATGTAAAAATATTTAGGTTTCAGAAACATTTTATTTTCATTACTTTTTAACTGATTGAATTGAAGTGAATTTACACGCGAAATAAACTTTCATATTTTCGAACGAAAATTTACCAGTTGCTATGTTTAACTAGACGCATTCCAAATATTAAATTTTTATTTCAAAATTTTATCCTTTAAAATTTCACAAAATTTCAACTAATTACGTTATTAAAACGGTTAAAATTTACGGGTCGTTACACTCTCCCCCACTCAAAACTTTTCGTCCCCGAAAAGGAACGAGGTAGGAGAATAGAAACAACCAGAAAGAAAACAGATTTGAAATACAAAATAACAATTAATTTAAACCATATAAATTCAAATTTAAATTAATTGATATTCAATAATTGATTTAATCCATTTGATTTCACTAAAATCAATCTCAACTATTTCTAAATTCATTATCTTATTATCCCATTTTCTTCAATTTATAATTTCTAAAACCATAAATTTGAATAGTCTTTTATTATAATCATATTTTCTTCAACAATTTTAAATTCTTCCTTATTCCAAATTATTGTTAAATTTATTCTACTTAATATATCTACTCACATATATTTAACCCATATAAATTAATTTAAAACATAAAAGTTTCGATTTAAATTAATTTACATCTATTAATTTCTTTTAAATTCAAGGTATTTTCATGTGTTGATCAAATTTCAATTTATTAATCCTTTCAAAACCAATTTATTAATTCTTTCAAAACAAATTTATTAATTCTTCAAAACAAATTTATTTCATTATTAACTGAGTTTACTTATTATCCCATCTAACTCTATTAACATCTTTATAATCAAAATTTAGTGTATAATGTTTATTATAAACACTCAAATTTTATTTATAAATTCAATTTATCTTATATATTATCCAATTACATATTCAACTTCTGAATGATTTAGGTAAGTTGTATTAGAATGTAGTTGAACAATATACAAATAAAATTTTCCCAATTCAATTATTCAAGTTTAAATATTTATTCCAAAATTTGGTTTTATTTATAATTAAAATCATCCTTTATCAAAATTTAAGAATTAGATTTCCGATTAACTTTAAACAATTTAGAGTTATATATCATATATTTATATCAATCAAATTAAATTTTAAAATAAGATACTTATATATATAAATCAAATTATACTGAAGAAATTCAAATCAAAATATTTTTCAAAACAAACCGTAGCAAAGCTACAAAATAGTATCTCCACTTCGAAACTCGAAAATGAACGTCGATGATGCGGTCGCCATCACCAAAATTATTTTCCAGCGATAAAGAGAAGAGCACTGATTTCAACAATTTTAAAAAAATTCTTTGAAAACGATTTCTATTCGAAAATACTTCCAATAATATACTTTAAAAATTTTAAAAACCAAAGTTCGAAATCACCGGAAACTAATAAATTTTCAAATTTCTAAATTAAATTCATTTCAAATTCCAATCATTTTATAACCAAGTTCATAAATTCATTTATTTATATTATGCAATAGTCAATGGTTTATAAAATAATAAATGAAAATCAAATATTATTATTTCAGACAACAAATTCATTAACAATTTAATTTCAGAAAACTTATATTTATATATAAGATAATCATACAAAACTTCTATTTTATTTATCAAATTTGAAAACGATATTCTGTCAGTTTGCTCTGCTCAAGTGTTTTGGAAATCCTATCGATAGCGTTGATCAGACGAATCGATCGAAAACCCAAATCAACATCAACAACTCAAACAACACAATATAAAAACATTTTAAAATTAATTTACAATACACTTCCTCACTTAACGATACAATAACGGATTTCAAAGCAAGGATAGGGATTCAATTTTTTGATAGACTCAAATCAAAGAGAATTTCGATTCGAAGATAGGTTTGAACAAAGACGAGATAATTAAATAACAAAATAAGGCGATGGATAAGTTTATATAAATCGCGGGCAACCTTAACCGGGTCGACCGTGACTTCAAAAATAAGATCGGTGTAGAATTCCGAGGTAAATCGACATTCGATCTCAAGAAATAGAATTCAGGTATAGCAGGGAATAGATAGCATCGTAAACCGAGGATACAGAAATCTCCGGTAGATCGATTCCTATTATAAAGGAGTTTTGCTCCTTTATGAATCATTCGAAGATTGGCGGGACCGCCGATCTATTATAGATATCATTCAAAATGGAGTTATGGGGTGCTCCAGAATTGAAAGAAGACGAATAGTGAAGGACACGAATGAATTTCGAAACCGAGGGGAACGTTCCAAAATTCAAAGGAATTGAGTCAAAGGAAGAGATTGAAACTCGAATGAGAGTGATTCTGTAAATACATTTACCCTATATGTTAAGTTTTGCCTAGAGCTACCAAAGCTCTGATACCAACTGTAACGACCCGGAATTTTGGACCATTCGCATCCATTATAAGTGTATAGGTAGACACTCATGCCGGAATTGAATTGCTCAAAATACCGCGTTGTTAATTTAAATTTGGCAAAACTGAACATATATAGTAAATAAATATAATCACAGATCACAGACACAGAGTAATAAATGCAGCGGAAATAAAAGAGATAGTAGTTCATGAAGCTACTATATAAATGTATAAGTTACATCAGAGTTAAACCAGATACAACGGAAGAGTAATACGATACATCAGATACAAATCAGAATACATCACTAAAATCATCGAATACTGAAAGCAGAATAGATGGCTGGATCTTCAAGCAAAGCTCCAACTTCAAAGGTGAGTCTCAAATACTGGTACACTCAGTCTGACCCGAGCGTAAAGCAAAAACACAAGACACTCGAGTCAGGATTAACATTCTTATATTAATAAATCCAACTCAAGTGAAATAGCAATTGAAATACAAGTAACTCAAAGGATGTTTGGAATAACCATCCTTTAAGGATCCGTTAAACTATCTACTATGTAGTAATGTACGCTAAGTAGATAATGTCTATCAGTAATATGTAAAGATATCAAAATAGCGTTAAGTCATGGCACATTCCACCCTTAACACATTTTTATTCCCAAAAGCATATACAAGACCGTAGTTTCCCCA
Source organism: Allium fistulosum (assembly GCA_030737815.1). Taxonomy (NCBI): domain Eukaryota; kingdom Viridiplantae; phylum Streptophyta; class Magnoliopsida; order Asparagales; family Amaryllidaceae; genus Allium; species Allium fistulosum. Next base: position 1,089,133,988 of record CM060903.1, on the reverse strand, counting down.
AAACCGAAAGTCACCAGAGGGCAATCTGTGACGGCTCGGATTTTGCCCGCTCGAAAATCAACATCCGTACTTCACATTGTACTAGAATGTCGCAGATTCGACCGTTCAAATCCGATTCGCCGGAGCTATAACACAATTAAGTAAATAACACAACGGAAGAAAAGAATAATACATTGATATACAATATCTGATACAACAGAGTGATACAATGAATATCAATATACATCAGAGATATGATACAACAAATAGCAGCGGAAAAGAAAAAGATAACAACAACAGCGGAACAATATCAATAGAAATGATAACTCCAAAATGATCTTCAGACAAGAATGAATCCACAACTCCAAGATAAGCAACTCCGATGAATGAACTAGCTCCAGATAATCTACTAAACCTGAATATCTGAAAAGAAACCCAACTCTAGACTGCCCGTGTGGAAAATGGTGGGCACCCAGAGTTTAGGAAGGGAACAATAAACTCTGGATCAGTCATGGGACTAGTGTGAGCAACAAAAACAGTTTAACTTTAAACAAACACAAAAGATTTTAAACATTGAAATCCGCAATGCTTTTGGAAAATGAAACTACCATAAGACCTCCCGCCACACACACAATGCAAACGCAGAATTGGAGGAGATTTCTTCTTATGATAGTCAAAGATGCTTACTACGCAAAATCAATTGGATATTATTATTAGTGCATAGTGGAAAACAATTTGAAAGTATAATATTAATCTTAGCCAGCATAGGTACCATTATACTATGCCTACTATAGCTACCATATTAGATGGTAGGTTCTACAACTAAAACCGTACAAAGTTCGTATTGGAAGAATGGATTTCCAACAAATGGTCAGGCTAAGGAACTTCCTTCCGCCGCATGGGAACGCCTCTGGCGGGACGCCCCGAGAGACAAACTGCTCTCTGCCAAACAAGGCCGGGTTACCCCTGTAACAGGTAACTCACGAATATGCCACCTCCCGGTCCTTTGGGACCTTTATCCGAGCTCGGTATCCAACATCACACATCATAAAGAAGGTGTATCCACATGAGTAAGTATCAGGGCTCCATACCATAATACCACCCCTTTCCAGAAGGAAATGACATACCCTAAAGGGCGCGACCCTCATAACCTTGCCGCAACGATCCTGTTTCGACCATTTCCGGGTAGTGAGGTCCTGACGAAGTCTCGTCCACAAAGCTACACTTTGTCACAAAGCCATGCTTTGGGTCAACAGATGATCAACCTATGATCACAAAGATATAAAATCAAATAAATGATCATATCGCAAATTATCAAACACTGATCATTTCACAGCAGCACTCAGCATGCCACATTACCAAATTGGGAATATATCGTTGATAAATTTCAACTACATAACCTCTGAGCTCGTACGTCTCAGAGAAGGGTGTTAAGCTAAGAGAATAAATTCTCCGCCACCAACAGAGATGTATTTGAAAGAAATCGGCTTTATATCTCAAAGTGTAATGTCAGACATACAATCCATACAAGTCTGTTCCGGGATCGAACAGAACCGAAGGCACTTCTCACGAAGCCCTTGCAAATCCGGATAATTTCCAATCACGTCCGGACTTCCCGTCACTAAGGATGATAAAACCTCTATATCGGGGATCAGCCGATGCAGAGTAACTCGACGGTAATCCTTCCGTTTTCAAAAATATCCGGTCTTCAACACCGGTCTTCAAATGCTATCCATATACGACGTATCACATATTCGGAATGGGTTATACGACCCAAAGGTCCTCTCCCGGCTAAACCGAATAGTGAGTGAAATATTTAAAAACATATGGATATGGGATTTCAATTAAGTCACAACTTATTACCCAAAACTTCTCTTTTTGAATGGTTAAAACAAATTACCATTTACATCTTTTAAACAAAAAGATTCAATCTTTACGGTTTAAACAGTTTCCACACTTTAATCTTTTAAACAAAAGATTCATTCACAGATTTTCCAAATTAATTTCCATTTCAATTTGATTAACTCGTTAAATCTTTAAATCAAAGATTTAACTTATAGCTTTCAAAACAATTCCATTTCGAATGATTTAGATAAATCATTATTTTAAATCTGTTAGAAATAAACAGATTCAATCCATAGCTTCCAAACAAAAAAATTCATTCATAACTTGGAAAACCATTTTCACTTCAATATTGAAATTCCTTTAATTAAAGTGGAATTTCATTTTTATCTGAAAGCTTTTATTCTTTTAAAACAACAGTTTCATTTCAGAAAATCTGATTCATTTATACGAGTTGGAATCCTTGGGTTAAATCCAAATTCTCAAAATTACATTTTTTAAATGGTTCAATTCAGATAAACACATTTATAACATTTTCAATCCCTAGTTTCAAATCATAGGATTCAATTTCAAACTTGAATTCAAATTTAAATCAAATTATTTAAATTTTCAAAACTCGATTAAGTTATTCAAAATAACTTTTGTCTTTGAAATTCCATTTCAAAAGCTTTCCACTTCAAACCCAAATTTCCAATTTCAAAATCAATTGAAATTAAAATTTCAATTTCAAAAACATCAATTTAAATTATCTGTGACTTAACCGATTTCCACGTGAAATCCATATTTGTGTGTGTAAAGGTGTAGTCCAGGGGTTTTACACACAATAGTGCAACATCAATCATCACAGATATATCGATAAGCGGTATAATGGATAACGCTTATCTTCATTCACAGATTTATAGATAAAATAAATTTATCGGTCACAAAGATTTATATTACAATTCGATGTGGGTTTCGGATAACCAACTGGAATCCGACTCCCTGTCGCATCGAAATTCAAGTGCCGTTTACGGGCCAAGGGTTTCATATTCACATAGTAATATCTCACAGAAACAGAAATCACAACATAAATCAGGGTATATCACAAAGCATCGTACATCAGGGATATCAACCAATTCAACATCCAATCAAATCCAAATATTCATAAGTAAGGTCAGTTAATTGTCTGATTTATTCAAATTAGATTAATTACTTATGAATTTCTAATCCTGGTTAATCAACATCGATAAATTACAAATTATTTTGATTAATTATTCTTTAATTGATTATCCTTAATTAATTACATTAATTAACCCCTAATTAATTTCCGTTTCAATTTATTACATCCTCTAGTGGTGAATTCCTTTACTAAAACTCATCAAGTATTTATATTTAATTAATCTGCAAGAGATTATGTTCAATTAACAAATTAATTCAATTGGTTATTCCATCCCTTGAATATCCTTAAAACTAATTAATTAATAAGACTTGATTATCCATTTATTAGTTGCTAATTATTAATTAATAAAATTTAATTACTTATTTAATTATCACAAATTATTTTAATTTACCATCAATTAATTAATCATTCATCTTTAATTAATCACTTAAGTTAACTACCATTTATTAATTAACTTTAGGTAATCAGTGAAATTTCTTAAGTTCAATTGATTAACACAAGATTAATTTCTAATTACTTAAAGTAATTAAGCTAGTCTAAAGGCCCGAGGCAACCCACATATTCCCTCACGTAATTCCTGAGCCTCTTCCCTATTCTCGCGTCCACCTTTCCCACTACCTTCCATCTCCCCACCTGTTTCCTTCTTTTTTTTTCTCTCGAGCTTAAGTTATAAAATAAAACTGCAGTACTAATCTCACACGCACGCGACCCAGAGACGAACTCGAAGCAAACACCCGGAAGCCTCGAGCAAGAGCACGCGTCAAACACTACAACCCATCGGACATCCCAGTGCCACCGTGCACGTGCACACGTCACCGCCGACGTTCAGACCAACTTCGTCGCCTCCCATATGTCCACGAATGCTCCAACAACCTACCCCGATCATCGACCCACAACCACAAGCCAAAATTCCAAATCGAGTTATCCAGTTGAAGACTGGAACCAACCGTCATGGCCAAACCCCACGAACTTCACGCCTCCGACCATCAGACGATGCGCCATCACGGTCACACCACCTTCGATTATTCACGACCCTATTCTCCAAAGCTCGCACAACTCGATCCCCTGGGGATGATGCAGTGCTCATGTTTTACAGTTCAACCCAAAACTAGGTTTATAAACTTTCCCGATCAACCCCCATCGCCACAGTGAACTTCACCATCATCAGACATTTTTCTCAAACTCTCCGATCATTCCCATATCTCCAGTTGAAACCACACCCTTCCCGATCATTTAGATCATCAGAGACTACCCAAAATGTAAAATCTGTTCAACCTCGAACTGCTCTCTCATCCTACTTCTAAAAATCAAGATTCAAATCTTAAAAATCATGTTTTCTCATCAGGATTCAGATCATATGCCTGAATCAATAGATTTAGCAGTTTGAAATTTCACTTATTTCAGATTTTCTCTGTTGTTTTAATTTCCATAGCCATTCGGGTTTTATTTTAACTTAAATAAGATTTTAAACACTAACCCATGACTAAACAAACAAATATTACTTGAATCCTAAGTTCTAATAAAGGTCAAATAAGGAGATAATAAATTTTGATTAATATTTTAGCTTCTGAACTAAGAACAGGCAGAAACAGCTACAACTATAAATATGTATCTATTCAATACACATTTTATTCCAGAAATCCATATGCAAACAAATATCATATACATAAGTTTTGAAATGAATGTTACTCACATGTAAAGATGAAGAACAGAGCTTATTTGAAGAAGAACTGGGAAGCTTTGAACAGAGCCTGTTATTGGAACTGCAGATTTGATTTTCTTCTTTCTTTAAATCTTTGTTTCCTCTGTTTTGTTGAATTAAATTGAATGTTGTTTGAGTTTTAAAATGGTATGACTTCAGATTTACTAAGCTTAAATGAATGAGCTGAAATGAAATGAGTAGTTGATATAGAGGAAGAGAAGTTACAGGTTTATTATATTTTGTACAAGTGATATTGGGTTTGGTCAGAGATATTTCATTTCTTTGGAGGCTGATAGATAGTGTTGCTGATGGCTTCATTAATTAGCTTGTACAATATCAACTTTTTCTTATTTCCTTCGGCTGTACAAAAATGAAGATGATTGTTGGCTAAAGATATTGCATTTGTTACTTGGCTTGTATTGGAATCCTTATATTTTTAATTTATAAATTCAAATTATTATTAACCATTTATTTACAATTTAAACACAAATCAAACATATATTATATTATTTCAAATTTAGTAAGATCTGTTCAAATACATATATATATATATTCTCATATATACAATAATTTAAATTTTTAAACAATTTATACAAATATAATTGGATATCGGGGAAACTCGCATCACTTTAATCATTAAATTTACAATTTTTATTCAAAAATTCAACAAATTATTAATTTAAATTAAATTAAAATCTGGGGTCGTTACAAATTTCCCCCCTTAAAAGAATTTCGTCCTCGAAATTACCAAGGAGACACAAAGATAGATGAAGAATATTTCATTGAATCAAACTGAATATCAATTCTGCATTTGGCTCACCAAATCAGAATATCAATAACAGATACAAGAACAAATCTGTTGAATTCTTTCACACGATACTCGGGTTATCCAGATCTACGAAATATGCAGTGGCATCGGTCGGTTCGAAAGGAATAACTAACCATTCGTAGAACATATCCGGACCCAAAAGAATAGACAGATATATGGATACGATTTCGAAATTGTTTAGTTTAGAAACTAAATTATACCTATCAACTATAACAATCAAAGCAACCAATGCAATCAATACATCCAAACAAACAAGTCTAGCCTATCTGGAGTTTATGTCCCATTTTAATATATCGAATCTTCTTTCTGGATCTACCAGGAACTATCGAAGGATTCAGAAAAGATGACGAACAAAAGAGATTGATAGAGAAAAGATTGCTTCCTTATTGTTACAGAGTATCGACCATTTATAGTCGTATTTCCCTGTCCCCTATCTCATCCTCTTCTTGCACTCATACTTACTATCAGTGGATAGCAAGAGAATTTACTGAGGCGTACGGACGGATATCTGAGAATTACTCATTCTAGGGTATACTTCACCCTATCTCTAATGAGCTACTTAACGTGTTACACTCCTGAGCTAAAGTTCAACCTTAGCTCTGATACCACATGTGACGGCTCGGATTTTGCCCGCTCGAAAATCAACATCCGTACTTCACATTGTACTAGAATGCCGCAGATTCGACCGTTCAAATCCGATTCGCCGGAGCTATAACACAATTAAGTAAATAACACAGCGGAAGAAAAGAATAATACATTGATATACAATATCTGATACAACAGAGTGATACAATGAATATCAATATACATCAGAGATATGATACAACAAATAGCAGCGGAAAAGAAAAAGATAACAACAGCAGCGGAACAATATCAATAGAAATGATAACTCCAAAATGATCTTCAGACAAGAATGAATCCACAACTCCAAGATAAGCAACTCCGATGAATGAACTAGCTCCAGATAATCTACTAAACCTGAATATCTGAAAAGAAACCCAACTCTAGACTGCCCGTGTGGAAAATGGTGGGCACCCAGAGTTTAGGAAGGGAACAATAAACTCTGGATCAGTCATGGGACTGGTGTGAGCAACAAAAACAGTTTAACTTTAAACAAACACAAAAGATTTTAAACATTGAAATCCGCAATGCTTTTGGAAAATGAAACTACCATAAGACCTCCCGCCACACACACAATGCAAACGCAGAATTGGAGGAGATTTCTTCTTATGATAGTCAAAGATGCTTACTACGCAAAATCAATTGGATATTATTATTAGTGCATAGTGGAAAACAATTTGAAAGTATAATATTAATCTTAGCCAGCATAGGTACCATTATACTATGCCTACTATAGCTACCATATTAGATGGTAGGTTCTACAACTAAAACCGTACAAAGTTCGTATTGGAAGAATGGATTTCCAACAAATGGTCAGGCTAAGGAACTTCCTTCCGCCGCATGGGAACGCCTCTGGCGGGACGCCCCGAGAGACAAACTGCTCTCTGCCAAACAAGGTCGGGTTACCCCTGTAACAGGTAACTCACGAATATGCCACCTCCCGGTCCTTTGGGACCTTTATCCGAGCTCGGTATCCAACATCACACATCATAAAGAAGGTGTATCCACATGAGTAAGTATCAGGGCTCCATACCATAATACCACCCCTTTCCAGAAGGAAATGACATACCCTAAAGGGCGCGACCCTCATAACCTTGCCGCAACGATCCTGTTTCGACCATTTCCGGGTAGTGAGGTCCTGACGAAGTCTCGTCCACAAAGCTACACTTTGTCACAAAGCCATGCTTTGGGTCAACAGATGATCAACCTATGATCACAAAGATATAAAATCAAATAAATGATCATATCGCAAATGATCAAACACTGATCATTTCACAGCAGCACTCAGCATGCCACATTACCAAATTGGGAATATATCGTTGATAAATTTCAACTACATAACCTCTGAGCTCGTACGTCTCAGAGAAGGGTGTTAAGCTAAGAGAATAAATTCTCCGCCACCAACAGAGATGTATTTGAAAGAAATCGGCTTTATATCTCAAAGTGTAATGTCAGACATACAATCCATACAAGTCTGTTCCGGGATCGAACAGAACCGAAGGCACTTCTCACGAAGCCCTTGCAAATCCGGATAATTTCCAATCACGTCCGGACTTCCCGTCACTAAGGATGATAAAACCTCTATATCGGGGATCAGCCGATGCAGAGTAACTCGACGGTAATCCTTCCGTTTTCAAAAATATCCGGTCTTCAACACCGGTCTTCAAATGCTATCCATATACGACGTATCACATATTCGGAATGGGTTATACGACCCAAAGGTCCTCTCCCGGCTAAACCGAATAGTGAGCGAAATATTTAAAAACATATGGATATGGGATTTCAATTAAGTCACAACTTATTACCCAAAACTTCTCTTTTTGAATGGTTAAAACAAATTACCATTTACATCTTTTAAACAAAAAGATTCAATCTTTACGGTTTAAACAGTTTCCACACTTTAATCTTTTAAACAAAAGATTCATTCACAGATTTTCCAAATTAATTTCCATTTCAATTTGATTAACTCGTTAAATCTTTAAATCAAAGATTTAACTTATAGCTTTCAAAACAATTCCATTTCGAATGATTTAGATAAATCATTATTTTAAATCTGTTAGAAATAAACAGATTCAATCCATAGCTTCCAAACAAAAAAATTCATTCATAACTTGGAAAACCATTTTCACTTCAATATTGAAATTCCTTTAATTAAAGTGGAATTTCATTTTTATCTGAAAGCTTTTATTCTTTTAAAACAACAGTTTCATTTCAGAAAATCTGATTCATTTATACGAGTTGGAATCCTTGGGTTAAATCCAAATTCTCAAAATTACATTTTTTAAATGGTTCAATTCAGATAAACACATTTATAACATTTTCAATCCCTAGTTTCAAATCATAGGATTCAATTTCAAACTTGAATTCAAATTTAAATCAAATTATTTAAATTTTCAAAACTTGATTAAGTTATTCAAAATAACTTTTGTCTTTGAAATTCCATTTCAAAAGCTTTCCACTTCAAACCCAAATTTCCAATTTCAAAATCAATTGAAATTAAAATTTCAATTTCAAAAACATCAATTTAAATTATCTGTGACTTAACCGATTTCCACGTGAAATCCATATTTGTGTGTGTAAAGGTGTAGTCCAGGGGTTTTACACACAATAGTGCAACATCAATCATCACAGATATATCGATAAGCGGTATAATGGATAACGCTTATCTTCATTCACAGATTTATAGATAAAATAAATTTATCGGTCACAAAGATTTATATTACAATTCGATATGGGTTTCGGATAACCAACTGGAATCCGACTCCCTGTCGCATCGAAATTCAAGTGCCGTTTACGGGCCAAGGGTTTCATATTCACATAGTAATATCTCACAGAAACAGAAATCACAACATAAATCAGGGTATATCACAAAGCATCGTACATCAGGGATATCAACCAATTCAACATCCAATCAAATCCAAATATTCATAAGTAAGGTCAGTTAATTGTCTGATTTATTCAAATTAGATTAATTACTTATGAATTTCTAATCCTGGTTAATCAACATCGATAAATTACAAATTATTTTGATTAATTATTCTTTAATTGATTATCCTTAATTAATTACATTAATTAACCCCTAATTAATTTCCGTTTCAATTTATTACATCCTCTAGTGGTGAATTCCTTTACTAAAACTCATCAAGTATTTATATTTAATTAATCTGCAAGAGATTATGTTCAATTAACAAATTAATTCAATTGGTTATTCCATCCCTTGAATATCCTTAAAACTAATTAATTAATAAGACTTGATTATCCATTTATTAGTTGCTAATTATTAATTAATAAAATTTAATTACTTATTTAATTATCACAAATTATTTTAATTTACCATCAATTAATTAATCATTCATCTTTAATTAATCACTTAAGTTAACTACCATTTATTAATTAACTTTAGGTAATCAGTGAAATTTCTTAAGTTCAATTGATTAACACAAGATTAATTTCTAATTACTTAAAGTAATTAAGCTAGTCTAAAGGCCCGAGGCAACCCACATATTCCCTCACGTAATTCCTGAGCCTCTTCCCTATTCTCGCGTCCACCTTTCCCACTACCTTCCATCTCCCCACCTGTTTCCTTCTTCTTTTTTCTCTCGAGCTTAAGTTATAAAATAAAACTGCAGTACTAATATCACACGCACGCGACCCAGAGACGAACTCGAAGCAAACACCCGGAAGCCTCGAGCAAGAGCACGCGTCAAACACTACAACCCATCGGACATCCCAGTGCCACCGTGCACGTGCACACGTCACCGCCGACGTTCAAACCAACTTCGTCGCCTCCCATATGTCCACGAATGCTCCAACAACCTACCCCGATCATCGACCCACAACCACAAGCCAAAATTCCAAATCGAGTTATCCAGTTGAAGACTGGAACCAACCGTCATGGCCAAACCCCACGAACTTCACGCCTCCAACCATCAGACGATGCGCCATCACGGTCACACCACCTTCGATTATTCACGACCCTATTCTCCAAAGCTCGCACAACTCGATCCCCTGGGGATGATGCAGTGCTCATGTTTTACAGTTCAACCCAAAACTAGGTTTATAAACTTTCCCGATCAACCCCCATCGCCACAGTGAACTTCACCATCATCAGACATTTTTCTCAAACTCTCCGATCATTCCCATATCTCCAGTTGAAACCACACCCTTCCCGATCATTTAGATCATCAGAGACTACCCAAAATGTAAAATCTGTTCAACCTCGAACTGCTCTCTCATCCTACTTCTAAAAATCAAGATTCAAATCTTAAAAATCATGTTTTCTCATCAGGATTCAGATCATATGCCTGAATCAATAGATTTAGCAGTTTGAAATTTCACTTATTTCAGATTTTCTCTGTTGTTTTAATTTCCATAGCCATTCGGGTTTTATTTTAACTTAAATAAGATTTTAAACACTAACCCATGACTAAACAAACAAATATTGCTTGAATCCTAAGTTCTAATAAAGGTCAAATAAGGAGATAATAAATTTTAATTAATATTTTAGCTTCTGAACTAAGAACAGGCAGAAACAGCTACAACTATAAACATGTATCTATTCAATACACATTTTATTCTAGAAATCCATATGCAAACAAATATCATATACATAAGTTTTGAAATGAATGTTACTCACATGTAAAGATGAAGAACAGAGCTTATCTGAAGAAGAACTGGGAAGCTTTGAACAGAGCCTGTTATTGGAACTGCAGATTTGATTTTCTTCTTTCTTTAAATCTTTGTTTCCTCTGTTTTGTTGAATTAAATTGAATGTTGTTTGAGTTTTAAAATGGTATGACTTCAGATTTACTAAGCTTAAATGAACGAGCTGAAATGAAATGAGTAGTTGATATATAGGAAGAGAAGTTACAGGTTTATTATATTTTGTACAAGTGATATTGGGTTTGGTCAGAGATATTTCATTTCTTTGGAGGCTGATAGATAGTGTTGCTGATGGCTTCATTAATTAGCTTGTACAATATCAACTTTTTCTTATTTCCTTCGGCTGTACAAAAATGAAGATGATTGTTGGCTAAAGATATTGCATTTGTTACTTGGCTTGTATTGGAAGCCTTATATTTTTAATTTATAAATTCAAATTATTATTAACCATTTATTTACAATTTAAACACAAATCAAACATATATTATATTATTTCAAATTTAGTCAGATCTGTTCAAATACATATATATATATTCTCATATATACAATAATTTAAATTTTTAAACAATTTATACAAATATACTTGGATATCGGGGAAACTCGCATCACTTTAATCATTAAATTTACAATTTTTATTCAAAAATTCAACAAATTATTAATTTAAATTAAATTAAAATCTGGGGTCGTTACACAATCCATATACTAAAGGTACAAATCAAAATCGTAGTGGTCGCGTATAAATGGAATACAAGTATGACAAGACACATGAGGCAATACCCAAGGTAGTGATACTACCCATCAACCCCTAATAGTTGCAAACACTAGCTCAAAAATCCTAGGATAAGTTTAGATAGCCTCGGCCATGATGGAAAGGAGGGGCTTTGGGTTTAAATTTTTGCTTTAAAAACAGGGCTAGAAAATGGGTTGTATTCTCATTGGTTTTTGACAAGGTTACTCTATGAATTTGAAAATGTGACCAACATAAAACTTCTTTCCCCTTAAATTCTATTCGGTTTTAAAAAAAGAATCACTTGATTTAAAGTAATTTTTTGGAAGTTATAGCCGAATGAAGAGAAGGTATTTTCAGGGTTATAAATTTGGGGCAGCGAATGACTTTGGTTAAAAAATTGGTATTTTGGCATGGCTACTCTCAAAATTTGAAAAGTTATCAACATTAAAATTCTTTCTATTTAATTTTCTTTGGTTTTAATAAAAGAATCACTCAATTTGGAGTAATTTTTAGGAAGTTATGGGCAAATGAAGAGGAGGAAGGAAGGGGATAGGAAAACTGAAGTAAAAATGGAAATGAAAGTGTAAAGTAAATGGGTGCTTTCTTTGTTTGGATTTAAGAATTTGTAATATAGGAGATAAAGAAGAAGAAGTCATTAATGAGTTTTTGGGAAGAGAGATAAGACATGGAAGAAGTGGAAAAGGAGAAGAAGAAAGTAAAACGAATTTTTGAAATGGAAGTTCACTTTTATAAACATGGAAAATTTGACAAATTACACCACTTACCCTTAAGACAAATTACTAAAATACCCTTAATTTTACATACCCTTTTACCACTTTCCAAAGTGTCAACTCAAACACCACTTCCCCTCACATGGTCTTGTAGTTTATAATGATGTTATGTACTAATGCATTCAAATTAAGAAGGAATAGTCCACTTTTCTTTATTGTAGAGAGTAAAAGTCACATATCTTAATTAATCACTTCTTTAGTTATACCTACTTTTTCCAATCCTTCTTACTTTATTAAATCAATTATCATATGTATAAGTGTATGTTATAAAAAGGTACACATGTGTGCAACAACATTACGACAACTTCAGTCGATAAAATCTCGAAAATCCAAAAAACGAATTTCGATCACATTTCAATTTTTCATCAAACTATTTAATTTTGTAAACAAAATTTTAAAATAAGTTTACCCACATTACTTCTTAATTAAAAGAGGGTTATTTGACCATTAAAAACCATTAATTGAATATTAAAAATCTATCAAATATTCACAAATCAAAGCGAAAAAATTCTGGATTGTTATAAATAGCGTTATTAATTTACACACGTTCTTTTCTCCAACATTATATCACTTTAAAAATGTATGGAGTATGGTATAGGTCAAAACTCCGATATTATCCTTGGTTCAATAATAACATTTATTATCAACCATTCTACTCTAGCAAGAGATTTTGACTTTGAGTAGACTATAGTTGACTGTGATAATAACTACATACAACCAAGGCGGCGCATTCTCTATTGAATAGTGCTTCCAGTGCTTCAACACAAACTCAACTATAGCCGCTCGATGCCATGCCATGATTTAACTATAATCAAAGTAGAGTATTCATAATGAAGTTCCACTGTATTCTCAAGTCGAGGGAATTATGTAACTTCGTCCCACTGAGATTTCATGTTTGACCTAGTTGCTATCAACCAATAGGAAACTCTTAGATGAGTCATTCCATGGTTATCCAATAACTACAAGTATGTAAAGCTTAAAACCTCAAAAACCATGATTAATACACTGCCCATCGTTTGGAGAGCATTACACACTTTGTTCTCAACGGATGAATCGATATCCTTTTCTTGCAATAATTCACTTAGAAATTTTAAAACAAAATGTGATTTTATTTTGAGATCAATTACTCACAGTTGCAACCATTTCCAACTATTAGCACATAACATTTTATTTAAGGATTTTTTATTGTATATTTTAAATTAACTACTTAATTAATCATATCACAATATGATATATAAAGGAAAAACATTATCGTTACTACAAACAAGATTGACTACAGAGTCTGATTCCTTCTCTTTGTAACACCATTGTATTGTGGAGTGATCCAGGAGATAATTCCATTATCTTTTAAGTACCGTTAGAGTTTTTGTTTGATGTACTCGCCTCCTCAATCAGATCAAAGTATTTTAATTTTATGATTTGTTTGATTCTCTACTTCATCCTTATGCTTTTTAAATTTCTCACAGATGTTGGATATTTTATTCTTTATATCATATACATATCCTAGTCTACAGTAAAAGTAATGAAATAAGTGGAACTATCCCTTGTTGGTATAGGTGTGGGCCATACACATCGGTATGTACAAGACTTAAGAGTTCATTAACTCTTTTATTGCTCCCACTTAAAGAGTGCTTAGTCATTTTCCCTTTGAGGCACAACTCCCAAGTGTCATATGATTTATAATCAAATAGCATAAGAAAACCTTAGGCTTTTTAGTTTGTATTGTCTTTTATCACTACTAGACCGAGCCTGCAGTGTCTATCTTTAACATTAACAACATAAGAATCATTGACAACAAATATATGTTTAATGTTGAGTACATAAATGCCATTATCCAAAACACCATTGAAAATATTATTTCCACCAAACACAATGTTTATAACATTATTATTACTGTGAAAATCATTTCCAGTCTCAACAAATCTAAATATAGATATTATACTGCTAACAAGTTTTATACATAATAACAACTTTTTAAAATAGTAATGCAAACATAAATTAAAATTTCCAACTATTTAGCTGCATCTGTAATAGATCCATCAACAACTTGAAGGCCCATTTCTCCCTTTGCCATGGGTTGTCTACTCCTAAGTCCTTGTAATGAATTACATATATGAGTTCCAATATAGACTTTGACTTTGATTTTGTTCAACCAATCAAGAGAGATTATTCACTCTTACCTATTAATTATTGATAGCCTAAGTATAATGCATGTACCTTGAGTTTGCTTAATAAATATGTGCATGTATCTTACCTCGTCTAAGCATATATTAATAGTACTACACATAACAACTCTAGCTTGAGTTTGTTCAACAACCATTGCATGTGGAAGTAATCTATTAAAATATAATGATAGAAGGAAACTATATTACGATTCTCGTTAATATATTTTGAATGATATAAATTTAAGGTATAATGTATTCCTTGTGAAATACCCCTATGACTCAAGTATCAGACACATCTAAAATTACGATATATCTACCATGCGTATGTATTCATTCCAAAAATCTGTTTGGGTTTCTTATAGTTCCACTTATATTATATTTATACATATATAATTATATAAGTCCAATTTATTTATTTACAAATATTATAATTTAATTAATTTATATAATATTTCTATGTATCTTATTAATTAAAGAAAATTTAATTAATTATAATTCTTAATTTAATTTGTTAATTTGATTAAATTTTAAAATTTTAGAAATTTTTTTATTTATCCTAAATTATTTAAGATGAATAATCAGCTATAGCTTTTATAATTAATTTTATATATATCAGTATATATCTTAAGTAATTAACCTCTAATTCGTTGTTTATTTAATAAATTATTTAACTAACTAAAAACTTTTATTAGATATTTTTATAAATTTCAAAAAATTTATTTAATTTACAAACAATTAATATAAATATTCAACTATAATTTTTATGGTTATGTGTGTGTGTATCATACATATATATTTTAACTGTGTATTTATTTAATTAATCATAATGATTAAATATTTATAAAATTTTTGAAAAATATAAAATAAATTTACCAAAACAATTTTGAAAATTTTTGAAGTTTATTTTATAACATTAAAAGAATTTCTTTTTTGTTTTGAACTTAACATTTAGACTTAAAATATATTTTAAAGTTCTAAATCTTATTTTGAAATTAGTACAAGGCCTAAAATAACTCTAGGCCTTACATTCGAGCCAATCTTTTGGACTTACTCCACCCATTAGGCCATGCCAATAGCCAAGGATGAGGGAATACTTTTTGTCCAATCTCAAGCCTGAACACTACTATTCTAGGCACTCATCACGTAAAACAGTTTAATTTTTTAGCAAAACTAGCAGGGTTGACTGGGCTCTTTCCAGTTTATTGCTCAAGATAAAAATACAACATTACAGGATGGGGAAAAACATGATAGTCCCAGTGCAAACAAAGAAAATAAAGAGGAGAAAGAATATAGATACAAGCAAAAATAGAATCAAGAGCAATAAAAAATAAAAAAAGAAATAAAAAAACAATACATGGATAAACACAAACTATCAATCCCGCATTTCCAAGCTTGAAGGAGAAATACAAAAACTTGCATACAACAACACAATCCTCACTTCATAGCATAGCTTGTTCCAAATAATCCCATTGCGAAGGCATTTCCCATTAAAAACCCTCTCATTTATCTCCTTCCATATCTCAGTAATAAAAACTTTCAAAAAAATTAGCATTGTGATAATTTCTTCACTTTTCCATCTAGTAGCCTTACATATATAGTTCCATTCCACTTTACTATCCCACGTAGAACAATGGAAGCCCACCCGACCAAGAATCTTATCCCATAAGCCATGCATAACCATGCAATTAAAAAATAAATGCAAGATATCCTCTTCCTTGTCCTTATATAATACACATAAATTACTAAGAAACAGCCCCATATTGTTCAGTGAAAGAGTTTTGATAGAAATAGAATTTGATATTATTGAACAGAAATAAAGAAACAAATGTTTTATTGATATTGGATAACTGATACACAGAGTAAACAATGGTATTTATAACAAAATAAATTCTGATGGGCTTTGGGTTAGCCAATACTAATACACCCGATTTGATATGATATTAGAGTACGCAGCCTCTTTTACTTTTCACTTTATACCTCCCCTCAAACCTAACATAGGGTTAGGGTTTGTGAAAACTTCAACCGCACCAAAAAGAAATAAAATGGCTCCAGTTTTCTATTGAGTGGATCCTGATTACACAGAAACTTGCTATGCTTAGTTAGAATTGCTGAAGATCTAGCCTTGCAATCTTCATCAGAGAGATTTCACTTGATTACCAAGTGGAATCTCTCTTCGATTGAAGTAGTTGATGCTATCGAGCTTCAATGTTGTTCGAGTTGCCATAGATCTTGTCTTTCTCGTTGCAGTTATGCTTGGCTACCTTCAATTCCAGCTTGAAGCGAACGAAGTTCTTTTTTGATAAAGGTTTTTTCATATTATCAGCAACTTGGTAAGATGATGGTAAGTGATTTATGTTGATTTTTCCCTCTGTTACCTTTTCTCTAACGAAGTAGAGATCCAGTTCTATGTGCTTGGTTCTAGCATGTAGAACTGGATTTGCTGAGAGCAGTACAGTACTCAGATTGTCGCACCAAATAGTTGGTTTTTCTGTGGTTTCGACATGAATTTCACTGAGTAACGACATTATCCATATTATTTCTGCAGTTGCATTAGCAACACTTCTGTACTCGGCTTCGGTACTAGATCTAGATACAGTAGGCTGTTTTTTTGAGCACCATGAAACTGGGTTGTTGCCTAGAAATATACAATAGCCAGTGGTAGATCTTCTGTCATCCATGTCTATAGCCCAATCTACATCTGCATACCCCTTTATATTGATAGATTTACATGCTTGTAGCTTTAGTCCATGATTTATGGTTCCCTTGAGATATCTTAAGATTCTCTTGACGGCTTTCCAGTGTTCATCAAGTGGATTTTGCATATATTGACTCACTTTATTAACACTGTATGAAATTTCGGGCCTGGTGATAGTTACATATTGTAATGCTCCTACAATACTTATGTACTGCTTGTCATTTAATATGGATTCTCCTTTATACTTTGACAGATGAGAATTGCTTGCCATAGGTGTAGATATTGCATTTGCTTCATCCATTTTTGCTCTCTGTAGAATTTCTGAGATGTATTTCCTTTGATTTAGATGTATTTCTGTGTTAGTAATCCTTTTGACCTCAATACCAAGGAAGTAATTCAAGTTTCCCAAGTCTTTGATTGAAAATTCCTTATTTAAAAGTTCAGTAAGATTGTTGATCTCTGATTCACTACTTCCTGTAATAATAAAATCATCAACATATATTAGTACATATATAGTTACATTATTATTGAACTTTGTAAATAAGGAATTGTCTGATTTTGTTGAGCTGTAGCCAAGTCTGAAAAGTGTTGACTTCAGCTTTTCAAACCAGACCCTTAGCGCTTGTTTGAGCCCATAGATTGCCTTGTTCAATCTGCATACAAGCTTGTCACTCCCTTTTTGTACAAAACCTGGAGGCTGTTCCATATAAACTTCCTCCTGTAAAATACCATTCAAAAAGGCATTATTTACATCTAGTTGCTTGATGTTCCAATTTCTGTGTAAGGCAATAGTAAGAATAATTCTAATAGTTGAGGGTTTCACAACTGGTGAGAAAGTTTCAGTAAAATCAAAGCCATTTTGCTGTGAATACCCTTTGGCTACTAGCCTTGCCTTATATTTAGAAATTGAACCATCAGCATTTTTCTTTATTCTATATGTCCATCTACAGCCTATAACATTTTTGTTGCTTGGCAGTGAGGTTAGATTCCAAGTTTTGTTTTTTTATCAAAGCATTGTATTCCTCCTCCATAGCAGATTTCCAATTTTCATTCTGCAAAGCTTGATGATAAGTATTTGGTTCCTCTGTGTCCATGACAGTACTGTATATCTTTGCTTTAAATATACCACTCTTGGCCCTTGTTGTCATGGGATGTCTAGTTTGTGCAGGTGGTTGATTTGGCTCTTCTGCTGCAGCTTCCTGTTGATCATTAGATGATTGTGAATCATCTAATGATTGATTGCTGTTTGACTGGTTGGCAGGGCACAGATGAGATGCCTGACTTGTACTTCCAGTTTACTCAGCTTCTTCATGACCTGGCTCAGATCGGAGCACAGTGTGTTGTGAAGTAGTTCTGGCTAAAGACTCTAAATTGATGTTATCCTGCATACTTTCTCCTTCAACTTGAGTTATGACATCAAGTTGCTCAGGTATTGGTGGTATAGAAAGTTTTGAATTATGTACTTTCTGAGAAGTTTTTATATTTGATTGACTAAAGGGGAATATTCTTTCATTAAACACAAAATGTCTAGAAATAAAAAACTTACCATTGCTATCCAAACATTTGTATCCCTTCTTATTGGCTGCATAGCCTAAGAAAGTACATGGTGATGACCTAAAACTTAATTTGTGTGTGTTATATGGCCTCAAATAGGGAAAGCATAGACATCCAAAAACCTTTAATTGTGATATTTGGGTTTAATTTTGTAAAGAATTTCTACTGGGCTTTTAAATTGTAGAATTTTTGTGGGTAATCTATTAATTAAATACACAGTACTAGCAAAAGCATCAGGCCAAAACTTTAGAGGAAGAGATGCTTGAGCTAGCAATGTAAGCCCAGTCTCAACAATATGTCTATGCTTTCTTTCAACCAGCCCATTTTGTTCTGATGTATATGGACAGGTTGCCCTGTGTATTATTCCTTTCTTTTGAAAGTATTCTTTAAGTGGTTGGAACTCAGTTCCACCATCAGTTTGCAAGACTTTTAATTGACAATTTGTTTGCCTTTCAGCCTGTGTAATGAATTGTAAGACTGCATCATAAGTTTCAGACTTTGATTTCAAAAAATAAATCCAAACATATCTAGAATATGCATCAACAAATGATATGTAATATTTATAACCATAATCTGTATTAATAGGAGATGGACCCCATAGGTCACTAGCAACTAATTCTAAGGGTTTAGTATAACTTGTTGTTGAGACTGGAAATGCAAGCTTATGGCTTTTGCCCATTTGACAGTATGTACATACATAAGGCATTGTAATATCTTCAACAGAAATATTATCATTACTTAACACCTTTTTTACAATGCTTACACTAGGATGTCCAAGCTTGGACTACCAAATATCAAAATCTTTACATTTATCTCCTTGTTTAATTTCAGCAACATTACACCATTTTCCTTGAAATTCAGAATTTCTTGGTTTTGCTACATCGAATTTGTATAACCCTTTAAATTCCTTACCCTGCAAAATTATTTCTCTAGTTAGAATATCTTTAATTAAACAATATTTGGGGTAAAATTCGAAATAAACGTCATTATCTTGGGCAAACTGAGATACACTCAATAAATTTTTTCTAATAGATGGAACTCTTAACAGATTTTTTAGGAAGAGTTCTTTTCTGCCAGCAAAACTTGCATTTCTAGTGTGTGTAATTTTAACTGATTCACCATTACCCATATGAATTAATTTCTTACCTCTGTACTCCCTGCTTCCCAAGTTTAGATTACTGAGATTATTTGTTACATGATTGGTAGCTCCAGAGTCTGGGTACCAGCTTTCATCCTGAATATCATCAATCTTTGCAGTCTCTGTACCTTTGTTGTCTGCTTGTTCTTTAGAATCTGGATAAGCATTTACCATGTTTGCACTGAGATTCTGATTTCTTGCACTGTTGTTATTTTGTTGAGATGGTATGTAGTTAGCATCAAATCTGAAGTAGCATTTGTTGGCTGCATGACCAAATTTTTCACAAATTTGACATCTTAGTCTATTATTGTTGTTGTTGTTATATCTTCCACTTCTTCCTCTGGATCTGGAGGATTGACCACCCCTTTGAGAGTTAAACTGGTTTCTGTTATTGCTGTTTCTTTCTTGATTCTTGAGTTTGTTGTTGCTGGTGAAGTTTACAGTGAGATCTAAAACAGTTGATCTTCTTTGCTCTATTCTCCCTTCATGGGCAAGAAGAGTGGAGTGAACATATTGAATATTTGGTGTTGTTTCCTTTGAGGATATAACTGCTACTACTGCCTCATATTCTTCATTTAGTCCACCTAAAATGCATAAAACTTGCTCTGTGTCAGAAATTTTATGACCTACACAGGCAAGTTGATCACACAATGTCTTGATCTTGATTAAGTATTCTCTCATTTGCATGTTTTCTTTTCTAATGCTTTGCAGTTGCCTTTTGTAATACATGATTTTCGCTGCAGATTGTGTGTTAAAGATCTGCTCCACTGTTGACCATATCTCATGTGCACTTTTGCACCCAATTAGCTGTGGTAGAATATTTGTACTCATGGATGACAGTAGCCATGCACTAATTAGACTGTCTTGCCTTTGATGAATAGTATAATCTTGATTGGTCACTAATTTGCCATCTTTATCTGCAGTGTACTTTGGTGGGGTGATTAATGTTCCAAGAACATGATCCTCAAGACCATAGCCTCTTACTGTTGTTTCTATCTGGAATTTCCAGAGCAGATAATTACTTTCATCTAGTGGAACACTGACTAATTGGCTTTGGGGCTTTATAATGACTTTGATGAGATCTTGGGTGTTGACAGTTTGAGATGCATAATTGGTAGTTCTTGATTCAGAAGTGGCTGAGTTGTTAATATCTCCTTCAGCCATATTCAAGAACTTGAGAGATTAAAGAAATTATGCAGAGAAATTGCAAGAATCAACACGCTTGATAAAGAGGTGCAGCCAGAGATCAATTGAATGATGAAATTGTCTCTGACAACTGATTTCTTGGCGAGGCACTGGAATATATGATCAAAGATACTGACCGGAGGGGAAAATTGACAAAAGAACTGGTAAGGTTGACAAAATCACAATCAGATGATGAGAATGTTAATTCTCTGATGATCTTTAGTGCAGCCTGATCTCTATGATGAAAAGCATTTCAAAAAATGCATCTTTGAGAGATTAATGGCACGGCGAGCTTTTGTTTTCTTTCTTTCTATTGATTTTCTGATGATCTTCTCTTTTGCTGTTAAGCAATTTGTATCTGCTTTGATACCATAAAAGAGTTTTGATAGAAATAGAATTTGATATTATTGAACAGAAATAAAGAAACAAATGTTTTATTGATATTGGATAACTGATACACAGAGTAAACAATGGTATTTATAACAAAATAAATTCTGATGAGCTTTGGGTTGGCCCAATACTAATACACCCGATCTGATATGATATTAGAGTACGCAGCCTCTTTTGCTTTTCACTTTATAGATTGGACAAAGTGTGCAAGCCGTTATACAACACCTTTCACAACATAAAATTAATTTTTTCAAGGCTGTATTTATTCCATATCTTATGGATCCACACACATCATCTATCATTATCAGGAAGAGATAGCAGACCATATACCTTGGCAACATAATGAGTATAAGACAATCTAAGCCAAATATACTTATCTATAGAATCTGTTTGATAAGTAGAATGTTGCATAGAACTCCAAATTGATCTAATGACTGCATTGCTAGAGTAGGGGAGAGAAACAACACCATCAATTAAATAATCTAAAGCATCTAACTAGATACCAGACACATGCCTTTGAGAGTAAGCTAAAATACCAGAGAGAATAAGTCTCTTTATAGTCCAAGGGTCCTGCCAAAATTTTGCTTTACTATGCTCATGAGTGATAATCTGAATATGAGGAAGTAGCTTATCCCTAAGACTCAATATACCTCTCCAAACCCAACTACTATTAAGAGGTATGCTCATAGACCACAAGTGCATCCTACCTAGATAATGCTTCCTAGCCCATCTAAACTAGATAGAGTTTTTATTATCGATAAAATTGAAAATTATTTGCTAAAAGCAGCTATATTCCACAATTATAATCTTTCAACTCCTAATCCTCCATATCTTAAAAGATTTTCAACTCTTATAAAAGCAAATAAGTGAGCGTATACTATTTTGTAAACAGTATTTATACTAAATGTGGGTTGTTTACTATGGGCCAACCCGCAGCCCATTTACTTTGTTATTTGCCTTTATAAAGGCACAAATGTTGTACAATAACTTCACTCTGTTTTACTTTGAATAAAATACAATTTACAACATTTGTTACAAACTTTATCTTGGTATCAGAGCGAATTCAAAACTGCTTAACAGCAGATCACTCTCATCAGAGAGATATCATCACTTGAGAGTATTAGTTCATCATTTGATTCAAGTGCCGTGCCAAGAAGAAGGATCTCAGAGAAATCTCATCACTGGTCCCTCATCGGCTGCACTCGTTTCATCAGAAATTCAAGAATTCCAGTACCTTTCCCACTGTGCCTTACCGAAGGATAGGTGTCAGAGATTATTCATCATCCACCTGATCTTGGTTGCATCTCACTGCTCCAGATTGCACTTCTTGATTCGTTTCTTGTCCTCAGATTCTTGATTCCATACACTGTAAAGATTTTCTTGCTATGGCTGATGAAAACAGCAACGTTGCAATGTCTCCAAGTTCAGTTTCAAGAACTGCTCAAAGTCATTCTAATGACACTCAAGATTTGATCAGATCCATCATCAAGCCTCAGAGTCAGATCATCACCATCCAATTGGATGAATCCAATTTTCTGCTATGGAAATTCCAGATCGAAACAGCCATAAGAGGATATGGCTTGCAAGAATTTGTGTATGGCACTTCAATCACCCCACCAAAATTCACTACAGATAATGAAGGAAAATTAGTCAGTAACAAAGACTATATCATTCAGAAGCAGGAACCCAAAACCATGACGAAGAAAACACCTCGCCGCCGATAATCGTGACGACTGGAAACCCGCCTTCCTATGCCCAGGAAGACGCATCATCTTGAAGAAAGAAAGGGATAGAAAAGAGAAAAGATAGAGAAGAAAGGAAGAACAACACTAGAATCTCAACAGCGGAACGAATAAATTATATTAATCACATAAATATTACATAGTATCATATACAACAGCTATCAGAGTTACACAGCTTATACAACACATACTAGACAGTTATAAACACCTGTCTAGTTATTACAACTCAAATACAACTTAACAAATGACTCAGAGATCAACACAGCGGAACCACTTATATATCTACAAACGCTGAAGCCACTTGCTCCATTGCTCCTTCAGAATTCGTCAAAGCTAAACCTGAATCCCTTAGCTACTCGTAAAAATTTGAGTACCCAAGAGTTTAATAAAACAGAAAATAACCACTTGGGTCAAACATGGGTCTGGTGTGAGTAAACGGGTTAAAGTTGTTTAACTTTGAAAATCATTTGGAAAGAAAAGGTATCTCGTAAGACTTCCCACACATAAACATGGAAAAGTTTTTACCTTACGATAACCAAAACATTTGATAGAAAATCGAGTTATATTATAATAGGGTCTAGGGTTTTCAAGTAAAATATAAAATAGCTGGAATGCTTACATCTCACGTTCCAACATAGTTGGGCACAACTAATACGTACGGCACTTATTGGAGATTGGATTCCATACAATGGCAGGGCTACTGGGGTATCGCCCATCACAGTACGTGGCCTAGATCAACGTACCGAGGAGTACGCCTGCTCCCCTGCAACACAAGGCCAGAACCATCCCTTACTGGATAATTCCCGCATAAGAAACCCCACGGTTGTAGCTAGCAACCGCCCACAAAGCCGAAATAAAAAGGGACTCTAGACAGAGGAATCTTATACTACTTGGGCGCTACCCATTAACCTTGCTGCACCTCCCCTGTTTTAGCCATTCCCGGTTGATGAGGCTTGAGGCTACGATTACCTTTAATCAGAACACATCACTTAGAATGCTCATCGTCCACCTGCCGATGTGCTGAAAGCATTCAATCCATACAAGTTCATTCCGGGTTCGAACGAAACCGAAGGCATTATCTCGTTACACTCATTTTGGAATCACCCTCAGAGTTAACAACAATAACCCTTGCACTCTGAATCTTTATCTTCACTTGAGATTCACGACCTAACGTTTAACTTGGATCGATGTGGTATTCGGATATCCAAATCTGAAAACCCGATCCTGGTCTCATCGAAATCCAAACGTATCTTAAAGGCCAAGTTGTTTAAAGGTTTAAACAATTCAATTCAATATTTGAATTCACACAACATTTAACACAGATAAATATCACACATTTATCATAG
Organism: Allium fistulosum; assembly: GCA_030737815.1. Taxonomy (NCBI): domain Eukaryota; kingdom Viridiplantae; phylum Streptophyta; class Magnoliopsida; order Asparagales; family Amaryllidaceae; genus Allium; species Allium fistulosum. Next base: position 1,089,109,458 of record CM060903.1, on the reverse strand, counting down.
ATATATCCAATATCATGTCACAGAATATCACAGCATATCATCCAATAGATATCATCCAATTTAGATATTCAACTCAACAATCATCCATAAGCAACAATTATTAACCCTATGTTATAATTAATTTAATTAACTTAAATTAAATTAATTACTTAAGAATTAATTATCTAACCTTGCTTAATCAGTCATTAATTAATTACAAACCTTTAATTAATTAATTACTCATTAAATATTAATCATCCTTGATTAATTATTCATTAATTACATAAAGTAATTATCCTTTAATTAATTTCACAAATTAATTATTCTTAACCATTAACAGTAATTAACCTTTAATTACTTTCATTAATTACATTAATTAATAATCCTTAATTAATTACTTCCATTAATTAATTAACTATAATTAATTACATTGATCCTTAATTAATTACATTAATTAATTAAACTTTAATTAATCACTTCTATTAATCCACCTTAATTAATCATAAACAGTCATTATCATCCTATAATTACTTACCCTAATTAATTAACTCCTTAATTAATTACTTTAATCCTTTAATTAATTACACCAAGTAATAAATCCTTAATTACTTCTCATTAAGTAATTATCCTTTAATTAATTACATCTTGTAATTATACATTAATTACTTATACTAAGTAATTACACTTATTAACCTTATTAAGTATTCATACTTAATTCTTTATCAAGTGATTATCTTTATTTAACTTAAATTAATCACATCCATTTATTATTTACAATTGTGTAATTCATTCCTTAATTACTCTTAAATAAATTAATTAACCTTAATTGCAGATTAATTATTCTTTAATTATTAATTAATAAACCTTAATTATCAATTAATAAAACTTAATAATAAGTTAATTAATCTTTAATTATTAGTTAATCAATTCTTAATAACAGTTAATTAATCTTTAATTAATCTTTATAGATTAATTATCTCTTATTTATTAATTAATAAAACCTAATTATTAATTAATAAACTTAATTAAGTACTTCTTAATTATAAATGAATCAATCTCTAATTACTTAATTACAAATTAATTTATTCTTTAGTTATTAATTAAATCAATCATTAAATTAATTAATTATTCTTAATTAATTTCTTAACTAATCCTTAATCATTATTAATTAAATTAATTGATTATACTTAATTTACTTTATTAACTTTATTAATCTCAAATTATTAAAACCTTAATTATCCTTTTTAAGGTAAACCATTCTCTTAATTTATGACTTAATATTAAAAACATTTTTATCTTTTTAAAAATTTAACTTACTTAATTAAATCATTAAATTAAGTTTTGAAATAAAATAAACATTTAACTTAACAATTTAAAGTTAACAAATTATAACTTCCTTAAATCAATTACTTAAAAACATTTATTTTATAAATAATAAATTTAAGAAATAGTTTTAAAACTAGTTTTTTTACTTTAAAACTTACTTTATTTAAATTAAAAACTTAGATTTAGTTAGAGTTAAATCTAAAACAGTTCACTCTTACAATCCCGAAGACAAACCCGAGCACAACCCCAATTTCCTCGAGTTTCCCTTCGAGTCGACTTCTACTTCGAGTCGCACTCCACTATTCTCGAGACCAAACCCGGGTACAACTCTTCTTCCCAAACATCGATCATTCCAGTTCCAAATGTGCACACGTGCACCAGCAACCCAGAACCTTCCGATCATCCACGACACCTTCGATTCATCGACGCTCGCCTCTACATCAGATCCTGACCACCCAAACACTGGCACAAACCCACGATCGAAATCGAGGAATTCTATCGATACTGGAACGAAAACCATCACCAGAAAAACGCCTCGAAATCACGTCTCCGACCACCAGACGATGTGCAACCACTGTCACATAATCTCCGACCATCTACGAATCCATTCCCCTTGGTCCGATCGAACTCGAAATAACAGAGATGATGTAGTGATCTGGTAACCAGGCTCGACCCATTTAGGGTTTAAAACCCAAATCATCCCCTCAACGTCGCTTCGACGATCTGGAACTCCTCCAATCATTTTTCCTAAGCTCGCCATACTTCCTTCCACCTCCAGTTGAAACCCCGAGACCTCACTACCCATTGATCGCCAGAGATAGCCTCAAAACAACTTTCTAGTCAACTCATAATTTCTCACCCAATACAACATTAAAAATCATGATTTTCTTTTTAAAAATCTTATCTTCCAGAGACGATTCAAGATATATACTTGAATAAAAAAAATTCAACATTTGATTTTATCATGTTATTAAGATTGCTACTGTATTTTCCAGATTCTAGCATATTTTCAATCATAAAATACTTGAATCTATTTTTAAATCCTAGATTATGTTTAAACTAAACTATCTTGTTTGAAATCCTAAACTTAACAGTGAACAAATAAAAATATTTGGAATTTTTATTAAATTTAAACTCTGTATCTTGAAAACCAGAGAAGCACATACATATCAGACATGCAACTTTAATCAATTCATATACATAGAGATATTACTATATATATACACAAGAAAACATCATTCAACTTAGAACTTCCACAAACAACATATTTTAATTTACTTAAGTTTTAATATAAAATGTTTATTCACCAGTTTGAAAACAGGGAACAACTTTTGAACCTATCTACAGACAATTCACAGATATACCATTATATATATATATGCATTCATACTAATCATTCATGAAACATTATATACCATATTACTACATATTTATCACACATAACAACATAGTGCAGATTTAAAACTGTTTTTAAAATGGAGTTTACTCACCTTTTAACTAAAATGCAGAGATGATTTAAACTGAGATGAAGCTTTGAAAACTTTGAATGCTTTGAAAAACTGGGTTGAAGCCTTTGAATTAGTTTTGAATTCTTTAAACTGTGATGTTTTGAGACATTGATTTATGCAGGCTGGAGCTTCAATTTGCTGCTAAATTCTTTGAAAATCCAGGTTGCATTTGAAACTTGCAAGCTTTGAAAATTGTTACAGGCTTTATCTTTTGATTTGGAAAAATAATTTACAGGTTTTTTCTTTGATTTGAGAAATGAATTGATTACAGGGATTTTGTGTTTGAGCTTGAAGAATGTTTACAGGGTAGTGATTTTTCTGGTTTGAGAATAGAACAGGTTAAGTTTCTTTGCGTTTAGAAATGAGATTAGAAAAAGAAATAAGAATGGAAGATGTATGCTTTTATAGAGTTAAATTATGATTTATTAAAATTTAAAGAAAAAATAAAATAAAAGGACACTTGTTCAATTTGTTTACATTTGTCAAATTCACACTTTAATTTACTTACACATGTATTTATCTTGGTTTTAAAGGCTTACACTTGTAATAACAATTTCCTAAATTATTTCTTTAAAAGATTTTAAAAGCTTTTTATATTTATTTCCTAATTAATAAATACATTTCTAAATTTATAAATGCCTTCCTATGTTATAAATAAATGAAACCTTTAAAATAAAGTAAAATAAAAACCCATTTATATTCTAATAAAATCATATATAATATATTTAATTCATTTTTAAGTGTAAATATAAAACTTTTGTATTTATTAACTATTTAATAAATACTTCCCAAATTTCTATAAATAATTTTCTTTAAGAGAATAATATAAAACAAATCTATTTTTAAATAAAAACCTTATCCATATGATTTAAGTCCAAACTATATTATTATTTTTATTTTAAGATATATTTTCTTTAAATTCAATTCTTAAATCCAAATTCAAAGTCAATTCAAATAAATATGGATATCAATTTTAAACAAGCATATTATTAATTGTCAATAATTATTCTATTTAAATCAATTTAAATACACATATATAATAAAAAACACTTATTAAATTTGAAATAATAGGTCAATTTAAAATCTATTTCTAAATAACATAAATTAAACTTTTAACTAATTATTCCATTAAAGAATCTATTTATAACTATATTTAAAAACAACTTATTATCATTATTATTTGAAAATAACAATTTTACCAATTTTAAATAATTAATTTACAAGATTATCACATTTTAAATTCCTGAAATTCCGGGATATCACAATATCATTCATGAAAGACAAGACAGCCTGATCAGTTCTTGGCTACTGTCTTCAGTTGGTGCAAATCTCATGCCACAGTTGGTTGGGTGTAAAACAGCACATGAGATTTGGCACACAATAGAACAGACTTTCAGCTCTCAATCTGCAGCGAGAATAATGCAATATAAAAGACAATTGCAGAACTTAAGGAAAGACAGTGCCAGTATGAGAGATTATCTGTCAAAGGCAAAAACAATATGTGATCAACTGGCATGTGCTGGACATAAAGTAGCAGACACTGAACAGATACTGTGTATCCTAAGTGGTTTGGATGAGGAATATGAAGCTGTAGTAGCCATCATATCATCTAATGAAAAACTACCTTCACTTCATTCTGTTCAGTCAATGCTCATTGCTCATGAAGGCAGATTAGGGTTAAAGAAACCAACAAACGTGGAGTGTAGTGTCAATTATGCCTCTACCAACAAAAATAGGAATCAACCAACTAATAACAAGGGTAGCCAGTCTAACAGAGGCAGAGGAAGGAGTGGTAGACCAAATTATAATAACAACAACAAACCAAGATGTCAAATATGCGAGAAGTACGGTCACACAGCAAACAAGTGCTACTTTAGATTCAATGCTAACTATACTCCTGGGCAACAGAACAACAACAATGCAAGATCTCAAGATCCCAGTGCTAATTTGGCAAACTTGCAGCAAGAAACTAAGTCAGAAAACTCAAACAACAACTTAGCAAAAGTTGAAGACATTCAAGATGACAGTTGGTTTCCAAACTCTGGTGCAACTAACCATGTGACTAACAACCTAAGTCAACTAAATCTTGGCAACAGGGAATACAAAGGTAAACATTCTCTGTACATGGGTGATGGTAAGTCTATACATATATCTCATACTGGAAATGCAAGTATTAATGGTACTAGGCAGCTCTATCTCAGAAATCTACTAAGAGTACCATTAATTAAGAAAAACTTGATGAGTGTTTCACAATTTGCCAAAGACAATAATGTCTATTTTGAATTTCATTCAAAACACTATGTTGTGAAGGATAATCTAACTAATGAAGTTCTTTTGTAGGGTAGAGAATGCAATGGCTTATACAAGTTTGATGTTATAAGTCCAAGAAAACCTAACTGCAAAAGTAAATCATGTCATGTAATTGAAACAAGAAATGTTGAAAAATCCAGTGACAAATTTGATGTATGGCACTGTAGACTGGGACATCCCAGCATAAATGTTGTTAAACATGCTTTGAATGAATGCGATAATATTCTTGTTGAGAAAATCCCCAATTCTTATGTATGTACATATTGTCAACTTGGCAAAAGTCATAAACTTGCATTTCCAGATTCAGAAACTGTGTATAATAATGCACTTGAACTAGTTGCTGCAGACCTCTGGGGGCCTGCTCCAATTAGTACCGATTATGGTTATAAATATTATATTTCTTTTATTGATGCTTATCCTAGACATGTATGGATCTACTTTTTAAAATCAAAGTCTGAGACTAACAATGCAGTGATACAATTCATCACAAATGTTGAAAGGCAAACAAATAACCAGGTAAAAGTTTTTCAGACAGATGGAGGTAAGGAATTCTTGCCATTAAAAGGGTATTTTCAAAATAAAGGAATAACACATAGAATCACTTGTCCTTACACATCTGAGCAAAATGGTCTTATTGAGAGAAAACATCGACACATTGTTGAGACTGGTCTAACTTTGTTAGCACAAGCATCTCTACCACTTAAATTCTGGCTAGATGCCTTGTCAACTGCAGTCTACTTAATCAATAGACTGCCCACAAAGGTACTGAAATACAAGAGTCCCATGGAGGTGCTAACCAAAATTAGACCAAACTATCAAACTTAAAAAAATTTTGGATGTCAGTGTTTTCCCTATCTAAGACCATATAACTCACATAAACTTGACTACAGATCTACACCTTGCACTTTTTTGGGTTACCCTACAAACCAAAAAGGCTACAAGTGTCTTGACAGTAATGGCAGGGTTTATATATCTAGACATGTGATATTTAATGAGCATGAATTTCCTTTTAGCAATGCAGATATCAAGACATCTCAAAAAATTTACAATGCAAAAAATTCTATACCTCCTATAGTCTCATCACAGAGATAATCATACCTGTTCATAATGAAGATAACCATACCAGAAGAGACATCAGCCCACAACACACTTTGCTCACAAGTGAACCAGGTCATGGGCAGAATGAAGCATCATCAAGAGTCACTGAATCTGACAGCAACAACTTAGGTGATCCATGTCAAGTATTGTATGATCAGCAACTCACTGAGGCTCAGCAAGGGACCACAAATACTGAAGAAAATCACTCTACTGTGCCTGAAAACACTAGTCACCACATGATAACTAGGGCAAAAAGCGGTATATTCAAACCAAAAGTGTTTAGTATTGAATCAGATATAAGTGAGCCTAGCACATATCAACAAGCAGTTACTGATGATAACTGGAGAGCTGCTATGAGAGAGGAATATGATGCCTTAATCAAAAACAACACTTGGGTTCTTGTACCACGGCCTATAAATAAAAATACTATAGGATTCAAGTGGACATACAAGTTAAAGAAAAATTCTGATGGCACAATTCTTAGGCACAAAGCAAGATTGGTGGCAAAGGGATTCTCACAACAAAATGGGTTTGATTTTAATGAAACATTCTCCCCTGTTGTGAAACCAACATCAATCAGAATAATTCTAACTATTGCTTTGCATAAGAATTGGGCCATTCAACAATTAGATGTTAATAATGCTTTTCTTAATGGTGAATTGCAGGAAGAAGTATACATGGAGCAACCATATGGATTCACAGAGGGTGACAGTGAGCAACTTGTGTGCAAACTAAATAAAGCACTTTATGGACTCAAACAAGCCCCTAGAGTGTGGTTTGAGAAACTGAAGACCACATTATGCAGACATAACTATCATCAAACAAAATCTGATAACTCATTGTTCATTAAGCTTTTTAATCATACTATCAAATATATACTAATTTATGTGGATGATTTTATCATTACAGGAAATAGCAAATCTGAGATTGATAACATCACACAATGCTTAAAGGAAGAATTCTCCATTAAAGATCTGGGAGAGTTACACTATTTCCTTGGCATTGAGGTTAAAAGAGTATCAGATTCTGAAATTCATCTTAACCAGAAAAAATACATCAATGACATTTTGGTCAAAGCCAAGATGGACAAGGCTAACTCACTTCCCACTCCAATGACAAGTAATCTACATCTCTCAAAAAATAAAGGTGATCCAATATTGAATGACAAGCAATATAGGAGTATCATAGGGGCATTACAGTATGCTACTATAACTAGACCAGACATTGCCTATAGTGTCAATAAAGTCAGCCAATTCATGCAAAGACCACTAGATGAGCATTGGAAAGCTGTAAAAAGGATTTTGAGATATCTCAAAGGATCTATTAACCAAGGGCTAATTCTACAATCATGCTCATCACTACACATCACTGGTTATTACGATTCAAACTGGGCAACAGATTATGATGATAGAAAATCAACTACTGGCTACTGTGTGTTCCTAGGCAACAATCTTATATCATGGTGTGCAAAAAAACAGCAAACAGTTTCAAGATCCAACACTGAAGCCGAATACCGAAGCATAGCAAGTACTACTACCGAAATTATGTGGATAAAATCCCTTCTAAGTGAACTACATATCAGGTTTAACAGCAGAGCTACTATATGGTGCGATAATCAAAGTGCTATATCTCTTACAGTCAATCCAGTTCTACATTCTCGTATGAAACATATAGAACTGGATCTATACTTCATACGAGAGCAAGTTATCAAAGGAGAATTAAAAGTTAACTATGTACCTTCCACTTACCAGAAGGCCGACATACTAACCAAGCCCCTGTCAAGACAGAGCTTTACTCGCTTCAAGCATGAGATCAATGTTGACGAAGCTGATAGTAATCTGAGGTCAAAGACTCAGATCTACATTCCTCCACCAACAATTGAAGTCTACAGTGACCGGCAACATAACTCAACCTCAAAAACGAGCTCGCTGAATCCTTCAACAGGGAGCAACATGTCTTAATCCTGGAGATAACTGATTGAAGTGATCTGGAATCATTAATCTCACTTAATTTCCTCAAAGCCTTTCGAGTTGGCAGCGGATCCGAAGAATCGCTCGTAACCCTAAACCTAATTTGGGTTTGAAGGGGGTGAATAAGTGAGTGTATACTGTTTTGTAAACAGTTATTATACTAAATGCGGGTTGTTTACTATGGGCCAATCCACAGCCCATTTACTTTGTTATTTGCCTTTATAAAGGCACAAATGTTGTACAATAACTTCACTCTGTTTTACTTTGAATAAAATACAATTTACAACATTTGTTACAAACTTTATCTAAGCAATAGGAACCAACTTCTTAGAATGCATATTTCCTATCCATAGGAAATGATTCATAACCTGCCTTATTTGGTTAATCAATTTCTTAGGCAGGATGAAAGTGCTAGACCAATACATTGTTATAGCAAGGACAACAGATTTGATAAGAGCGAGTCTGTCAACCTAAGATAGAAATTCATTTGACCAGCAACTCATAGCAGCGGTTTCTTTCTTATATAAAGTGAGGCATTGATATGTCATAGAAGAGTTCATAAGTTGCATACCTAAAATAGAATAAAGATGCTCCATATCTACATCAGAAATACTAACAAATAGGATGCTAGATTTATTGTATTCATTTTGAGACCAGATAGAGTGTGGAAGTTGTTGAGTATATTAGTTACAACAAGTAGAGAGGCATCAGTTGGTTTAGTGAAATTAATAAGGTCATCAGCAAACATTAAAGAAGAAATCTAGGGATCATTACATTTAGGATGCAATATAAATTTCTTATTTCTAACAGCATGATTAATACTTTGAGTAAGGACTACATAACCAAAATAAAAGTATAAGGGGACATAGGGTCACCCTGTTTTGTGCCATGAGTAGCCTAAAAGTATCCCATAGAGTTGCCATTAATTAGCAAGGTATACATTGTAGTAGAAATGCATGTATGGATCCATTTGATAAAGTTAGAAGGGAAGCCCATTTTAGCCACGATGACAATAATGGATTTCCATTGTATTGAATCATAGGCTTTTCTAATATCAATCTTTAGCATAGCTCTAGGAGAGATATTTTTCATGTTGTATCCCTTTAATTAATAATATATTGTCTAAGATGTTTCTATTAGGGAGGAAAACAGCCTAATTCAAGGAAATTAGAGATTGCAGCACATCTTTCAACTTAGTAGCAATTATCTTGGAAATACACTTATATTTAATATAACAGCAAGCAATAGTTCTGAAACCACAAACTGTAGAAGGATCTTTAGACTTAGGAATCAAAGCTAAATTAGTAGCATTTGTTCCAGCAAGCATTATGCTGTGATTAAATAAGTTATTCACAGATTTGAGGAGATCCTTATATATTATGTTCCGGCATTTAGTATAGAATAAGGCAGTATGTCCATCAAGGCCACCACAAGAGTTAGGGTTCATGTCAAAAATACTATCTTTAATTTCTAAATCAGAGATTAGGGTGGACATATCAGCAATGTTAGAAGGACTTAAATGTGGAATATTAATATAATCTAGGGATTGAATTAAAGGCTCTATAGAGCTAAGGCAACTTAACAAGTCAGTATAGTAATCCAAAAAAACACTTTCTATTTGAAGGGTACCATTGCACTCAACCCCATACATATCAGAAATTTTATATACGTTGGATTTAACTTGTTTATTTTTTGAACTATCATGAATTTTTTTGAATTTATATCACCCTAAATAGGCCAGAGACCACTACATTTCTGCTTCCTCATATTAGCTTCAGTAGAAAGGGCTTCAGTTAATCTATCAGAGAGTTCATGCTTCGCAGAAGATAGTTAAACATTGCCAGGTTGCTCAAACAGGGATATTTGGACTTTCTTTAGTTAGGTAGTTATACCATTAGACAAGCTAACGCCATACCATATCTGTCTTTAGCCCATCTTTTTAGAGCTTCTATGGTAGCTTTTAGCTTTTAACCCACTTTCTTTAATTATTTAATATGTAACACGTTATATCAAATATATAATAGAAAGAAAATACCTTTCATTTTGAACAAGAATCGTTATCAAGTTAGATATATGTAACAAATTACATAATTTCCCCTAAGGCATATCCCTAACTCTACCACTTACTCACCATGGAACAGACCATATCTAATAGGATTTGATTCCTTCACCTCGACAAACCGTTGTGTTGTAGAGTATAGGGTGAAGTAACCTGAGACATAACCCCATTACTTTTAAGTATTGTTGGAAATCTTGTCCAACATACACCACCTCCCCGATTTAATCAAAGAATTTTAATCTTACGGCTCATTTGAATTTCTACTAAATTTTTATACTCAACTAATTTCTCATAGATGTCAGATTTGTTCTTCATTAGAAACATATATCCTAGTCTCGAGAAATCATCAGTGAAGGTAATAAAGTAAGAACTATTATCTTTGGTAATTACAGATATCAGGCCACATACATCACTATGTAATAATCCTAAGAGTTCATCAACTCTTTCATTGCTCTCACTGAATGGGTGCTTGGTCGGTTTACCTTTGAGACAGAACTCACCCATGTCAAATGATTCAAAAACAATTGACGGTAGAAAACCTTCAGCTTTCAATTTGTGTAGTCATTTCTCACTAATATGACCTAGCCTACAATGCGAAAGGTAACTATCATTTATATTGTCAAAAGAATTATTCACAGAATACATATAATTAGTATTAATCACATAAATTCCATTTTCAAAGAATACCATCGAATACTTTATTTCCATTCAAACTAATGTTCGTATCATTATTTGTACAATAAAATATATAGCCAGTCTCAAGCAATCTAGAAACATAAATAATCCCACAAATAAAATCTTTACAAAATAGCAATTATTTAACATGATACTAATTCACTAGGGAAAACTAAATGATAGCCTCCAACCATCGTTGCATCTATCATAGATCCATCAGCAATATGGAGCCTCATCTCTCCATTTACCATGCGATGCCAGTTGCTACGCCTCTATAAAGAATTATGTCTGAGTACCAGATCGAGTATCTAAAACCTAAGACCTTTTATTGGTTACAAAACAATTTTGAATCATAAATGTACATGATAGAGCCTTAGAACCAATCTGTAACGACCGGCCTTTTCGACCATCAAAAGTCGACACTAATACAACCTTGGTATTCACGTGCTGAACATCCAAATAACGGAAAGACATATTGTTGGGGTGAAAGAAGAGAAAAGACAGAACAAAATCTCACAATTGATGAATAATATATATACACATGATTTTTACAGAAGAAAATTGTAATATACATACACAAATCAGAGTAATGCTAACTAATTATCAGCCTGGACAGTTATATCAGCATGTCCTCACAAATACTGATAAATACACAACTAATGCAGCGGACATAAAAATATGTAAACACGTCTTGGAGGCATCTATCTCATCTCTTGAAGCTCCAAAGCATCCATAACAAAATATGGAAATATGCATGGGTTGATTCGAGCATTATAAGAAATAATGCCCAGATCAGTCTAGCAAACCAGCATGAGAAATAAAATCAAATGGATTTTTAATATTATAAAACCTTTCAAAAATAAAGGTATCACATAAGACCATGCCGCCATAAACACGGATAGGATTTTAACTTACGATAACTATAATGACCCGTATTTTTGGGTCATCTTGAATATTTGATTTATTTAAATATTCGGATTTGAATTTAAATTAGAATAAAATCCGTGTTTCAAATTTAGACTTGATGTTTGATGACGTCATTTTAATTTAATTTACAGAATTTTTTCAAAATTTTAATTTGAAAAATAAAAAATATTTTCGTTTGACACGTTTTGCGCCAAATGTCGATACTTTTGAAATTTAACAGAATAAATTAACATGTATATTTAATTGTTGTTTTGTTATCGCGTAACATTGTTGTGCGCGATAATATTTTTATTTCGGTCGTTCGCGGTCCATGCGCGAACGGAAAATGGTGTAGCGTCGTAACCCAAAACTTTTAAATATTAAAACTTTAAACACAAAATATCTCCCGTCCTTCCTCTGTATTGCATTAAGTGTTGATGTGCTTTGCATTTAACAGTTGGTACTTGAGTTACTTAGCCATGAAGTATCCTTATTATATATAGGGGGGACTCACGTGTGAAAAGAAAAAAAGATATGTATAGATTGTCCATTTTTCATTTCGCATGCAAATATATCCACAGCTTCATATTGTCCCATTCACTTTCCATTTAATAATTCCAATAACATCCTCTATACTAAGAATGCACCAAAGTCGTCAACATGAAAGTTGTATAGGATGTTAAGAGCTATACTTTCTGTTTTTGTTGTACTCGAGATAGTGATGCGCGGAGGTCATTGTGGCCAGAGGTTATAAAGGAGAAGGGGAATTTTTCTTTTTTCTTTACATTCATTTTCCTCTCTATAGCCAGGCCCGGTCCAAGGCCAAGGCCCATGAGGCTTTTGAATTGGGCAACCCTCCTTAGGGGACAACAGGAAAAAAAGAAATGTTAATTGTTTACTTATACTCTAAATAAATTTCTGCTATACAAATTTTTAGAAACTGTGCTTGTTCAAGTGGTTTAATAGGCTCTCTTTGCTAGTGGACTGGTGGATGTTAGATTCTCGGCTATGGCTAAATTTGAAATGGTTTACCCTAAGTTTTCTATTTTTCTTTTCTATGCTTTAAATTAGCCTAGGACAACCCAGTTCAATGGGCCGGCCCTGTCTGTAGCGTATATTTCCATTCCACTTTCTCACTCTACTTTCTCACGTATGAAAGCAACACACTTGCACTTTTTTTATGACATGCAAATATAGACACATTGTTCATCTTTCCTTCTTTCTCTTTTTATAAATGTGTGTACTACATGAAAGAGGAGGAAATTCTATGCATGCATACCAGGCAGTGTGTAGTGTACATGGAACTGGAGGCGTGTATGCAACTATATATGCATGAAGGAGAGGTCTTGTGCATGCATGCGTGTGTGTAGGGGAGAGATTTATGTGCATGGCTGTACATCATTCGGTTGGGTGAGATATTAGATAAATTAGTAGTTAAATTAGTAGTTAGTTATAACTTCGTTAATTGATTTAGTTTAGTTTAAAATGTTTTAAACTTTAAAATCAAATAACTTACCCATACGAAGTCCGTTTAATCTGTGGTCTTCGACGTTAAGTTCATGTTAACAAATAGAACACACTAGTGTAGTTTATTGACACGTTTTGCAAAATATAAAATATTGATAAAATATTAGTGACATTTTATTAGCAGAACAAATCCCCATTCTGCTAGTATAAACTGTGTAGATTTATTATTATTATTATTCGATAATTGATTTGTTGATATTGATTGTTAATTTTTTTATAAATAGCTGTGCTGCTATTCATTATTATTGTTGACTGATGGTTTGATTGTTTAGATTGCGCTCGGCCAGTTTATGAGCGCTGATTATTATTTATTGATTGTTGACTTTGCTCGACTAGTGTATGAGCAATTAATTATCCATATGCATGGGCTGGGTAGAAAACAATTGTAGGTTAATACCTTGTGATTTATTTCACGATTTGAATAAAATGTGTTTAGTGATAATATTGGTTCATTAATGGTTATAATTAGTTATAATAATTTGACGTCAATGGAATTGTTTTCAAAATTGGTTTTCATAAATGAAAGTTTGTAAATGTTTAAAGAAATAGAAATATTTGGAAATACATATTTTGAAGTTATATTATATAAAAGTGATTTATATAAAGAATGGTTTATAAAAATGTTTTATAAAACAGAAAGAATTTCAAGGACTAAACTCGATAGTTTTAAGATGATTTTTGAAAGAATTTAGAAATGAAAATTATTATAGATTTGAAGCATTTGTAATTATTAATATAAATGATTTTGCCACTTCGGGATATAAAGTGATTTGTTATGTTACCGATGATTCGGGTAACCCATAACTAAAAAGTAGGCAATGGAGGTGCAGATGTTTTGTAGCCTCGGTATAGTTCACTCTCATTGTAGAGGGATATACATATCTATATTTATTTTTTGGAAGACTGGGACCCAATTGCCTTGTTATGGCTAGAAACCTCCCGATCAGGTAGCATATAGTTTTGTATGCTTGTATATTGATATCGTTTCAAAAAAGTGATTTGTTTTAAAATCCCGAAGTAAAGTATAATTTAATACAAAAGATGTATATATATTATGTCAAAAGTTTTGAAATAAGAATTCAGGAATAAAGTCCAAAGAGATAATTTCCATAAAGTTAATTGGATTTTGAAAATCTAAATTTGGAGATTAAGCCTAAGTGGGTAGTTTCGAGAATTGCCTATTGTTTGTGCATCGTAGGCTCCATTAGTCCTATTTATAGTAGGAGAACCACGTTGGCTTGATCTTTTATCTAACTGGGTACCAAATTAGATAGGAATACGTAGGCAGTCACAAATGTTAGTGATGCAGCCCCAAAAATAACATAACATTTTTTTGTTTATTGTTTGCAATTTGTCCTGTATTAATGTATTTTCCTGCTTACTATTTTATTCCGCACTTACATTATTTATTGAGTTTGCAGGTAGGGATATTAATGTTTCTCATCAGAGTTGCGCAGTGGTAGATTTACAGTTTATTTGTAGTATTTGATTTTGGGTTTGTATTAAAGCACGTTGTAGAATAAATGATTACTCTGATTACTTGTAGAATTGAAAGTTGTATCCTATACGTTTAGCAATGCTGAATATTTATCAAATATTGTGTTTTAAGTTGGTAGTTTTCATTTGTAGTTTTAGAACGGATGGGTTTTTCGGCAATTTTGACTGGTCCGAAAACCCGGGCCGTTACAAAACCAAATTATTTCTATAAGAAACCTTGTTATATTATAATAATGTCGAGGGTTTAAAATAAATATATAATATAGCTGAAATGCTTGCATCTCACATTCCAGTAGTTGGGCATAACTAAGTCTGTAAAGGCACATATTGCAAATTAGATTCCATTAATGAGAAGGCTATTGGGTTACCGCCTGCCATAGTACATCTCTACACAATGTACCAAGGGCCTCACATGGTTCCCCTATAAATCAGAGCTGGCTGCCCCTTTAACATGGCATATCGGATTACATCATTCCCCAAGCATTGGTGCTACAAACCTATTGCCCCTGGCCCCACCCTTCCCATGCACATGCGAACCAAATCCATAAATATCAATTTTAGATCGAGGAATGATGCTCCTAACGGTAGCGAACCACATAGCACTAAAGCATATCCCATGTTTTAGTCATTACCGAGTTATGATGTTTGTGAGGTCATGATTACTTTTTTTAGCAAATCCCACTTGGAATGCTAACACTACCCTTCAGGCACAATGCAATGCCAGCATTCATCTTTACAAGTTGTTTAGGATATGAAAAAAATGAAGGCAACACTTCTACTACATCCTTTTCGGAATTACCCTTAGGATTACTAGCAAGTATCCCTTGCACAGTAAAGAAATCTATCTTGATTCCACTATCTTCAGGATGCCTTCCAAAGCATCGAATACGTATATGGTTTTGAAGTGGTTATGATTTTAAATCATCTCATATAAGCACACTTCCCTACTTATTGGTCGATGCATAATCAATCGATGGATTTTGGTAAACTCAACTTCAGTTCTTTTGGAAATAAATAGAAATACATAAGAGTGGAGATCACATCCTAGCCATTTAATCTAATGAGTTTCCTTATCATTTGTCTTAGAAGAACATAATGAGTTTGTTAACCCAAAAAATGGATCAACACTGTAGAGTATGATGTTAAAGCACCAGCCTATTAGAACAGAGAAAATATAAAAGAAAATAATAGAAAAGTAAATGAGACATAAAGATTTTTATCATGGTTCGGTTGTTAAATAAGCTTACATCCACTTTATAGCTTCGATTATTAGTTTAATCTTGATTGAATAAGATTACAAAGTGATTGAGGAAGAATTAGTCACAAGTACAGAGGCTAGACAAGTTCTAAGTCATAGAAATGTCAATAATTGTTGCCTTCGTGGCTGTGATGTAGAGGAAAGAGTTAAAGAATAGATGGAGATCCCACATGGTGATAACAGATCCAGATCCTTTTTTAGTTGCTCTATGGTTTGTATTATAATGGTAACAGTCGTATTGGGCCAAACAGAGAGTTGGAGAATAGTCCAAAGGTTGGCTTGGGAAGGTATGTAAAATTATAGACTCACCTGGGTTAACACCAGAAGTCGGTACCGACCTCTTCATGTCAATGCCAACTTATGTGGTTCAACTTAGGTGAGTGAGTCCGCTTGCATCTTTCATGCTACTTATTTTTACAATGTTCTATGTAGTTAGTTTGGTAATTTAGTTGATGTTGGTGATGGTTCCTTCATCACTTGGTTTACTTTGCCGTTTTGACTGTTGGATATTCAATCTTAGTATTCAATTGATCAAAATCCTTTGATACTGCTTGAGTACACATTAAATAGGTAAAGAAAAACCTCTGCAAAGTTTGTGTTAAGAATATAGGAGTATGTGATGTGTCAACCGACCACTCCCAGTCAACACCGACTTCTCACCATTGCTCCATTCATGTTGAAATTTCTTTGAGTTATTTCTATACTTAATCTAAGTGTACTTGTAGGATTTCAAGTCAATTCGTCTTCTTCTCGATGTTCTAACTTCTATTCATTACGGTTGGTTAAATACCTAGTTAACATTTGCCCCATAGAGTATTCTTTCATTCAAACCAAAGTATGCTCTGGAACGAAACAGTTCTCGGATCATTATCCCATAAATTCTAGTTGATTATTTGATTGCCATCTCGAGACGTTGCTTTTGTTCGAATCTAATTGACTAATTTCTTTTCATTGTTCATTTTAACTTGGAGCAGAATTTATGTTCTTCATGTTTTCGATATAATCCAGATACTAAAATTTGCATGCTGCTTCGTATCGTCGGGTAGGTTTAGTGTGAGAAGCTTGATGGGTATTGGATGAAATAGGGGATGTTGGTACCAACTTCTTATGTCAGTATCGACATGTCTACTTAAGAGAATTTCAACCTTTTCTCTTATAAATCAACTCCATTTTATTTTAGCCGTTCACTTGATCAAATCTCTACATAGCTGCTCACCGAGTTCTCAAGTTCCTTCACCTAACTTTGTCTCCTGCCGAATTAATTTGCACCGACATTTTCTCCAATATCGACTACTTCCAGCACTGCTGCACTAGTGCTGCTTACCATTGCTCGTCCACGATAGTCACCATAATCAATGAATACAAGGATAAACTCATCGAGATATTCGTAGAATACTCGATTCCTAAGATGGATGAAACAAGGTAGAAGGTTCGTCAAACCGAATGACATAACGAACCACTCATAAGAATCATAACGAGTGCGGAATGCAGTAAGTGGAATGCTACCCTCCGCAACTTGTAGTTGATGAAAACTGGTGGCAAGGTCGAGCTAAAAAGACCTTAGCACCACTCAATAGATTGCTTAGGTGATAATCCTAATACAAGCTCAAATATACCGGAAAATTCACAAACTACTTGAATGAGAGAAATAACATTCCCCTCATCAAGTGGGTTTAAACAATAAAATGATGCCACCGAATTTGGAAATCAAAATCATTAAAATCAATAGAAATCTACTTAATAGATTGAGAATGTCGAAGATGGATAGTCCTCTCAGGACAAAGGATATAGGCTTTATAATGATTAAGCCAATCCTTTCCCAAAAAATAAATTTCGAAGCCAAAGTAACGCATAACATGCAAATCGGCTCAAAAAGAATAATCACATAAAATAATCTCGACATCTCCACAAAGTAAACTGATTGTTGTGGATCTACCAATCAGATTCGCAATTCTCAATGAAGTCATCAAGTCCATAATATTTAAATAAAAAGAATCAACAAGTTCTTTTGATATAAAATAATGAGATGAACCCGTATCAAAAGAACTCGAATAGGATAATCACAAAACAAATTAATGTCATCTAGGGTAGAATGAATAATACCTTGACCAAGAGAAGTGTCACAAGGAGCTTGCACAACATTCAACTCTCCCTCTCTCCTACTTTGGAGTATGGGACATGTAGATATAAGATGGCCCGAACTTTTGCAATAACGACAAAAAATGGTTTTGGGCACTCATTTGCACAGTGGTCCATAGACCCACAATTGTAGCATCGTCCACGACTTGAGGTAGGAGTCTTTGCTATCGAAGTTTCTTGCTTCCCTTTCTTGTTGGGATTGGGGCTAGGATAAGAGATATAACAAAAATGTATGATAACAATAATGCCATACTGCGACAAGTATACATCAAATAACAACAAAAATCATACAATATCCCAAATCATCTCAAACATCCAAAAAGAATCGCATTCTTTAAATTATTCACCAAAAACACAAATAATTGATAGAGCCCATCAATGCCTATCATCAAAATTGGTGAAACACAAATTCTAGAAATCATTAACTAGAAATCCAGAAATCACAAAGGGGGAAGGCCTATCAAAAACGGGAGCATGAAAACTCACCAACATGTGCATCACAAACGGGTCGCTAACCGATGGTCGCTAACCATAGAGCCGGTGCAACGACATAGTACAATAACGATACGCCCGAGGAACCTGAAACTCAAATAATTCAGAACAACGACGTAGTAAAACAACGGTACGCTCGATTAACCGATCTCCATAAAACCATAGATTGTTAGCCTATAAAAAGAATGAGACGAAGCTCCATAAAATGAGGTACTGTCCCCCACGTGGACAAAGAGACATCGCACATCGCTAGTCTAAACCACAAAATGATCATCATCGATCATCAAGAAGTGTCGATTACACTAAGCTAGTAAATAAATGAGTTTAGCTTCATGTCCCATAACCACTGGCTTAACTTAAATATTTACGAACAAATTGTTGATTTCCACTCGAAAATTGTCACAAGAGTTCAATCGAACAAGTCCAAGAATTAACCGACGAAGTAAATGCAAGCGTTTCATACCACTTGTTTTGCTAAGCCGTTTAATTAGATTTCTCATACGAATGAGGTAAAGGTTTGTATATACTAATAGATTAGAAAACGGTTTTATAAACGAGATTTGTAATAAAAATAGAGTTGGAATCATTTTTGTGAAAGAGTTTGAATATTTACTACTAGTATAGAAACCTTTGTATTTTAAAGTGACAAATCACAGAAATGATTGTAGAAACAATCAATCACCAAATCCACATTCGACAACGTGAATTAAAACCATAAAAATCGATACTGAATCCATCAAAAATGGATATTCCCAAAAATCCCGAAAAAGAAGTCATCGAAGTCGATAAATGATAACAACAATTCAGATCATCAAAAATCGATTAAAAACCGAAAAACCCACACAAAACAGCCTGAAATAGGCAAAAAGAAAACTTCACAGATTCAGTCAACTGTTTTGTAGGGTCAGTCGACTGAAACAAGCCTAGAAACTCTCGGGTTTCAGGTTCAGTCGACTGACTCTGCAGTTCAGTCGACTGATACAGGGACAGAAACATTTCAGTCCCCAGTTCAGTCGACTGAATTGCATGGTCAATCGACTGACACTGAGCCAGAGAGTTTTCTGGCCCCAGATTCAGTCGACTGACACTGTAGTTGTTAACGTTTAAAAGTGAACGCTAACACCCGGTGTGTGTAACAGGATCGTGAAAGCACCACCCGTGTGACGGGAACAGAATTTAAGCAGTAAACTGGCAGAAAAGTAGTAAAAGACAGCAATTTATAGTGGTTCGGCTTGAGATTAAGCCTACGTCCACTTTGAATCTCTTTATTACTGAATTCGGTTACAAATCGGTACAACTCTCTTATCAAAACAGTACAACTTGATCAAAAGAAACAATCTTGACTACTAGCTCAATCTTCGTCGATGAAATCCGATGAATTCATGTTTAATGCAGGGAATTATCTCTTGAAGATTGTTGTAGCATCTTGGATGTTTGAGGATCTTTGATTGCTGGTTGAAATGGAGACTTCGACGGAATAACGGCGCTTGAAAAAATGATTTGGCCAAAGTCCTCCTCATGTTGGAAGTGATGTCCTATTTATAGGAGCTGATTTCTGGGCAGGAAATTTGCCTAAGTCTTAGGTCGCGTACGACCTTAGTTAAGTCGTAGGTCGCTGTCCCCTTGTGGCTTCAGAAGTTAGCTGGTAAAGCTGTACTTGGCTTCATTTGATCAAGTAGTAGGTCGCACGCAAGTTAAAGAATAGCTGTGGGAGCTCTAGGTCGTAGGGCGCTGAACATGCTTTAACAGTTAGGTCGCTAACCTCTTTAGGTCGTCAAGTCCCTTAGGTCGCTAACTACTTTAGGTTGTTAAGTCCTTTAGGTCGCTAGCTACCTTAGGTCGTTGAGTTCCATAGGTCGCAATCCTTTCTGTTGCAAGGTCGCAAGACTTCTGCTCTTAGGTCGCAAGCCCTTCTGGATTTTAGGTCGCGAAGCTTTCCTGTAGCCTTAGGTCGCAAGCCCTTCTGTAGCCTTAGGTCGCAAGCCCTTCTGGATCTTAGGTTGCGAAGCTTTCCTGTAGCCTTAGGTCGCAAGCCCTTCTGTAGCCTTAGGTCGCAAGCCCTTCTGGATCTTAGGTCGTGAAGCTTTCTTGTAGCCTTAGGTCGCAAGGTCTTCTGTAGCCTTAGGTCGCAAGCCCTTCTGGATCTTAGGTCGCGAAGCTTTCCTGTAGCCTTAGGTCGCAAGGTCTTCTGTAGCCTTAGGTCGCAAGCCCTTCTGGATCTTAGGTCGCGAAGCTTTCTTGTAGCCTTAGGTCGCAAGGTCTTCTGTAGCCTTAGGTCGCAAGATCTTCTCCTAAGTCGCTGGGTTCTCTAGGTCGTGAACTCTTCTTAGGTTGCTAAGTTCTAGGTCGCTGAGATAAAAGGATTAACATTTGCCCCTCGAGGCATATGACTATGCCGTAGGTCGTATGCTTCGATTCACCCTTGCTAGGTCGCAAACGACCTAGAACTTCGCGCGTCTGTTCGCCTTCTATTCTCAGCTTCATATAAATTGGCTAGGTCGCACCTTCTTCCTCACCCTACTGTCTTGAGCCTCCATCGCGATTAACAGTTTTTCGAGCTTCTAGAGACAAATTTGACCCAATCAGCCAATGATTCTTCCTCGCCGATCATAATTCGTAAGTGGATCAGCTTCTATTCATCTATAATCATCACTTGATCACGAATCGCTATTACCTGTCCCAAGCTTAATCTTGCGCATTGTGCTTTCTGAACGGTTGTTCCAACTGACTTTCGTTCGTCATTTGATGTGTCGTGGTGATTTTGCGATCATACGAAAGTTTTTACTACAGTTCTGTGGGGTTTGCTATTGATTTGCTAGTTAATCGGTGGTACATTGAGGTAGGATGAAGAGGAAGATGAATTTTTCCTGATTTGGCGGTATTGGGTTATCGGATCCAATACGACATTGCTTGGAGAGGAAGTCACCAGCCTACCAGATTTGAACGACCTAGGAGTTAGGTCGCGTGGGAAAGCTTAGCGACTTAAACTTTTGCGATCTGACAACATTTGCGACCTAGAGAGTTCTTCAACCTTAAACAATTGTGCACGACCTAGGACTTAGAGAAAATTGCCCCACCTTAATCCATTCAGTTGCAACGTGCGACCTACAGAAATCCTGACTCATAATAGGTCGCTGAACGACTTAATACTTAGACAATTTCTCACAGTCTTGAACTTTTCAACCTGAACAACATGGCATAAGAACACTGCAACCTGTGTTAGGTCGTAAGCGACCTAACACTTAGAACTCTGAACAGCTTTTGCCTGATTTTTTTTTTGAATTTGGATTCGAATTGTTTTGGACTTTGTACTTCTTTTCAGATCGCCTTAACTTTAACGCTGATAACCTGTTTAAAAGCAACATTCACAGGAAAATGGGACGAATATACTGCTATTGATTGCCCACATCAAACAACAGATTAGTTGACAAAGAATATCAAACTTAAATGAACTTCGTGAATGAAACGCTGTGAACTAACAAATCTAAGTGAAGTATTAAAGCAAAATTGAAATGATCAACTAAAGTTGATTTATTTGCATCAACACAACACTATTCTTGGACTTAAGATATCAAGCCCTGAAACTTTATAATTGACAAGTATCAATTAGTTTAGTTTCATTTACATTTTCTCG
Organism: Allium fistulosum; assembly: GCA_030737815.1. Taxonomy (NCBI): domain Eukaryota; kingdom Viridiplantae; phylum Streptophyta; class Magnoliopsida; order Asparagales; family Amaryllidaceae; genus Allium; species Allium fistulosum. The sequence goes on along the minus strand of CM060903.1, from coordinate 1,089,087,080 downwards.
TTATTGTATTAGTTTTGCACAACACTTCACTCTTTTTAGGAAACGTGCACCTTAATATTTGATCGTCCAGAATGGAATCTCAACAGGAATTCTTGGAAATAGCCGGAGAAGCTTTTCCAATTGCTACTCCACTAAACGACCCTCCGGAAAGGACTCCTACTACTCTAAGTCATAAAGTCTTTCGACAACTGTGCATCCAATTTGGCATTGCCGAAGCAGATGCTTTACTTCCTGGGTCAAGCGACACTGCTGATTGGCCGCCTCTTGGCTTTGTTGCTGTGAACCGGCAGATGTGCTCGAGTGGAGCCATTCCCCCATTTAACGACTGTCTTCGAGAACTTCTCCTTCGGCTAACTATTTCTCCCTTTCAACTACACCCTAATGGATACTCCATCCTGCTGGGATTGTGCGTGCTTTTCAGGAGAACGTTGAACCGTTTTCCCTCTTTTGATGAAATTCGCTTCTTGTGTACTTTTGCAAAGAACAAAGACCATCCCTCTATCATACTTGTGAGGAGTGCCAGGAATCGCAAACTAATTCTGGACTTGCCTGAAAGTGCCCATGGATTCTTGACTCAATTCTTTTACGTTCGCTGTCCTCCGGGATTTTATGCCATCCGGAGAGTCGGAAGTAAGATTACATTTTGCCGATTCATTTTCTAGATTCGAACCATCAAATGCTTAATTCCATTCTTTCTTTGTGCAGCACTTCCTTCTCTTCTTCGAGATACCAGCCGCAAGTCGATTTTAGATACTTTGAGTGCCGTTGACGCCGAAGAGAGGAGTGCCAAATTCTTGCTGAAAGATGAATTTCTGCACCAGTTTGGTCTTTTACATCCTTCTAGATCGACTCGGATTCATGAAATTTCTAGTTCTGATGCGGAAACGTTAGTTGCTTCGGGCTCTCAAGCAGAGGCCTCGAATGCCCCCTCTTCTGTAGAAGAAATTGTATCAAAAGCACCTGTTGTAGAGGCTGCTTTGATAAAATGTTCCGCATCCATCGATGTTGCAGGGTCAGCTAGCAAGTCGACACTTGCCCCAATTATTGAGGAGGAAGAGAATCCTCGAGTTTCTGAGAAATCAATCGATACGGAAGTTGAAAAGGAGAAATCTGCTGAGTTCCAGGGTGATGACACTTTTGATGGCTTGAGCGATATCATGATCACTTCCCAAGAGCTTTTCGGGGATAATAATCCAAAAGTGAATTCTCCCGTTGTTGAAGCGACTTCCACCCTAAAACAAACCGTGACGCCTACTACGCCAGTCGTCTCTGTTTCCACACTAAAGCGTGGTCTGTAGTTTGACGCATGTAGCTTGCACGCCGCACACACTTAGGATTTTTCAGCACTTATAAGCATTTATCCTCTTTTTCTGGAAATCTCTAAACTTTACTTCTTTTCCATTTCTTAGATTCTCCGATGGGACGTTTTGGCTCATACTACGACAACTTTCGGCGCTACGGAGGGCGTGATTCTTACGATTATGGACGTTATCTTCCCTCCCGCAAAGAATCTGACGAAGAGCGTGCAGCTAGAAAAGCTCAAGAAAGGCGTGCTTACGAAGAGCAGCAAAGAAGGAGAGACGATGACTCTCATAAAAGAAAATATCATGATGACAAAGGGAAGAAGCATGTTACCGATGACCCAAGTAAACGGGTTAAACTTGATGAGAAGGACGCGTCTGAAATTTCTGAAAAAACTGACGTTCCTATCCCATCTGATATTCCGGCCAGCTCTCCTCCTCTAAAGAAGTCTGATATTCAAACAATTATTAACAGGCCACAATATCAAGTTAAAGACGGCCCTCCAATGCTCCAGAGCCGATTTCCAAATTGGTGCCTAAAAGGAGTGCGCTTTGATTTGGATTTGGTTCCGATTGATAAGCAAGACATGCTTAAAGGTCTTGACGCGGTCAGGCTTAATATTGAGAGGATGTCGCAATGGCAGAAACTTGTCGACGAACTCCAAAGGGTTAATCACATTAATCTTGAGGCGATGATGACTATGGAAAATGACAAATCAGAATGGGACAAGTGGTGTAAGCAACATGATGCGGAGATGACAAGCATTGCAGATGACAACGCAAAGCTTGCATCTGAAGTCAAACGACTAAAGGAAGATCTGGCCTCATCTTCTGCATCGCACACCCAAAAGGAAGAAGTCTTTCAGAAGCAAGTGCGGGATGCACATGCTGCGCAAAGGGACGCCGAAATGAAGCTTGCAGCTGAGCAGCACATTACTGAGAAATATCGCACAGAAAATACTGAGCTGCGGGGAACAATTGTGTCCCAAAATGCAGAGATTGAGATGCTGAAAGCTAAGCTTCTTAAAGTTGAGAAGGAGCGTGATGACGCGGTCGCTGGACAAGTTGCGGCCGAAGAGTCTCACGACGCCACTAAAGCTAGCATCGATTCTACTCTATTTGACTTCTATATGCACAGCGTTTTGGGCCGTGGCAGCCTTTCCTTCTTGGGTCCCAAATATGAGATTACACTTGCTGAAGTTTGGGAGACTATACTTGACACATTTTCCAGCTATGCGGAAGCAGACCTTGTAGCGCTTTATCTAGACGATGAAGCACGTGATGCGCTTATTAGAGGCAAAGAGCAACTTGCCGAAGCTAGAGCCGGGGCAGCGGTAGAAGAATATCCAGAAAAGACAACATCACTACCTGCCCCTGTCCATACTTCAACTTTGACTGATGTTGATATCATCGGTTCTAGCTCTCAATCTCCACTTGCTGCAAAAGATGCTGAAGCTAAACTCGATACTTCCGAGACTCCTCTTTCCCAAATTGAAGAGAAGAGCCAGGAAGGAACTGAGGCTGATAAATATGAAATTGAACTTGCGAAGCCAACTCCTCCAGGTAACTTTGGCGAAGTTCCGGGTCTAATGAACCAGTTATTTGATTTAACCGAGTTTGATGACCTTCTTACTTGTTACTTGAACTTTGGTGAACCGATACCTTCTCTATTTTCGGAAGATGTTGATTTTAACTTCTTTTCTTCTACAGCGGAGGCACCAAGCACTGCACAAGTTTCCACTCCTTCAGTTGCCGTCCCTTCATCTTTACAGGTTACTACTCCTTCTGCTTCCCAGCCGGGATCACAGGCAGAGAAAATCGAAGCCCTTCAAGGCCTGGATGACCCGGCAGCTTCGCAGGAACAGAAGGCGGAGGACCTTGAAGACGTCGAGAAGACCCCAGAGCAGTCCCTTGATGATGACACGAAGCTTTCAACACTGCTTGCTACTCCGGGGAGCGAATCTTCTTCAAAGAGGAAGGGGAAGCGTGGCATAAGGAAGAAGAAGAGAAGTGCTTCAACTGGGGAGGAAGCAGAAGTTGATCCAGCCGCGCCTCTTTCTCCTTCTGCCCCGACCCGTCCACAACGGCTCCAAAAACTAATCATTAGGCCGGGGAAAGGATCCAAAGGTGGCGAGAAGAAGGGATAACAAGCTAGATTTTTTACTCCTTACTTTTGCTTTTTGCATGTATCGACCGGGGATTGTGCAGGTACCGGTCCCTGCTTTTGCTTTTTGAGATATCTGCACATGTAAAGAATTTTCATAGTACTAAATAAAACAATTATTTTACTTGTACAAACTCTTGTGTATGTGAGAATGATCTGTTTTTTATTTTTAGTGTAGAACAAACAATTCTTCTTACTTGTGCAAACTTTTTGTCTACGTTTGAGAATGCATTTATTCCACATCATCTATTTTTCATGATATTGTGATGAACTCGCGGTATGTTGCTTGTATATTACTTTGTTCATGTAACTGAATCGTATAGTATTGCCCCCATGCCGCAAGTGCATTGCAATATTCTTAGCCCTTTTTTTTTAAGACGAATATTCTTATTCCAGAGAATAACTATTCCACTTTTAAGGGAAGAATCATTCTGCTTTTAATAAAGTATATCTCGTCTTTCGAGAAGTTTTTACTTTTTCTTTCCTTCTGAAGAACACTTCAACTTTTAGGGATGATCACTCTTATTTGTTAAAAGTGAATTTTCCTACGCAGTGAAGTGAGCTTCCGAAGAAGGTTTTGATTTTGTGCCCCAGCAAGGGGCTTATTTTTGGTACTTCAAGCAAGGTGAAGTGCGCCTCTGAAGAGGTTTTTGAAGAGAAGCGATTTTGATATTTCAACTCTGGTGAAATGTGCCTCCGAAGAGGGCTTTTTATTTTGTGCTTCAAGCATGGTGAAGCGTGCCTCCGAAGATGGCTTGTGCCTCCGAAGAGGGCTTGTGCCTCCGAAAAGGGCTTTTGATTTTGTGCTTCAAGCATGGTGAAGCGTGCCTCCGAAGATGGCATGTGCCTCCGAAGAGGGCTTGTGCCTCCGGAAAGGGCTTGTGCCTCCGAAAAGGGCTTTTGATTGCCTGGAAGTTGCTTTCTCATGGTCGGATGGGTCCGCGGGGCAGGCGTAAGTTGCTTGATTGGATGTTTGTTTGTACAAACGACCGCAATCAATTAACAAGGTGCCCCTTCGATGGTCCCACCGATCTTTTTGATTGAGGAAAACACTCCCATTTATTGGCGTGCCTCGTTAGAGGGCTTTGGTTGGTTGGTGTGCCAGGTAGGTTGCGTCTCAGGGGGAGTGGATCCACGGGACGGACGTAAGCTATCTGATCGGATGCATCACGACCAGTTAGCGAGGGTCCTGTTCCTTCCGCTTGGGAAGGTGTCCCTTTAGTGGATCTTCCGGCCTTCCTGTTGAGATGCATACCTCCCTTTGTCTGCCTCTTTGTTTGCTTGGCCACTTTCTCTCATCATCTGCCCATTAACGATCTCTTATTATCGTTCCCAAGCACATCTTCCTCTTTTCCTCTTACAAGTAAATTGCTTTATCCGAAGGAGTAGACTTCACTGTTGAATGACTTCACGAGACAAACGCAAGTTATCTAGTTAGATGTCTATTCATAACGACAATCTCAACTAGTGAACAAAGGTTTGTCACAGTGGAGTCGCCAACTTTTTATGTGAAGTTTTCCTTGCTTGGGATTTGAGTTTGGAAAATTTTTTTGTTACTTGGTTTTCGTGTAATAGCTGATTTATAGAGGCCGCTTAGCTTTGTGACGAGCAAGCATTGTTTTGATGTCCTGCAATTTTGAATCGACATTTTAGCAATACATTTTAAAGTATTTACATATCGAAATAAAACAGGCATTATGAAATAGTAAAGAACACAAGATTTATAGTGGTTCGGCCAAGAATCGGGCCTACATCCACTTTATAGCTTTCATTCATTCACACCAATTTACAATATTTTACAATACAACTGATACATTCATCATTATTTTACAATTTTGAACCAAGCTTTTTCTTTCAAGTAAAATAAGGACGTAAGTGGTTGCTGTTCCAGGCTCTTGGAATTGGATCTCCTTCAACAGTTATGAGTTTGAAAGTGCCATCAAGAAGTTTAGTGCCTATGACATATGGTCCTTCCCAGTTTGGCCCAAACACACCAGTTGCTGTCATGATCTTTTTCAAAACCAAGTCTCTGATCTCAAAGCTGCGTTGGCGAACCTTAGAGTTGAAATGCCTGGCAATTCTCTACTGATGAGCTGAAACTCTGAGCCTAGCTTCTTCTCTTTTCTCATCAAGAAAATCAAGTGCTTCAAGTTGCAGTTTCTCATTTTCAGCTTCGTTGAAATGAACTCTTCTATGTGAAGGAACTTCTACTTCCACTGGAATCATTGCCTCTGATCCGTATGCCAGTGAAAATGGAGTCTGCCCAGTCGCAGTTTTGTGAGTAGTTCTGTACGCCCATAGTGCTAATGGAAGCTTATCAACCCAACCACCTTTTGCTTTTTCGAGTTGCTTTTTGATAGTTGACTTGATGATCTTATTAACTGCTTCCACTTGACCATTTGCCTGCGGATGAGCCACTGCTGAGAAGCTTTTTCAAATTCTGAACCGTTTGCAAAAATCCTGGAATTCTTCACTTTCAAACTGAGTACCGTTTTCTGCGATTATCTTCTGTGGCACACCATATCTGCAAATGATATTCTTCGTTACAAAATTTATCATCCTTTTAGAAGTGATGGTGGCCAAAGGTTCAGCTTCAACCCATTTGGTGAAATAATCAACGGCAACAATAGCATATTTAATCCCTGATTTGGCGATCGGTAATGGTCCAATTAGGTCTATCCCCCAAATGGCAAATGGCCATGGGCTGACCATTTGTGTGAGTTTGGTGGAGGGTGCTCTTGGGTTTTTTGCAAATCTTTGGCATTTGTCACATCTCCTGGAATAAGTTGCAGCATCTCGATTAATATCCGACCAGAAATACCCATATCGGAGAACTTTCTTGGCTAAAGTTTGACCACCTGAATGGTCTCCACATTCTCCTCCATGTACCTCTGCTAAGATTGTCTTGGCTTCTTCCTTAGTTACACATCGGAGTAGTGGGATTGAAAATCCCCGCCTGTATAATCGGCCATCTTAAATTATATACCTTGACGCTTTCCTCAATAATTTTTGACGTTCCTTAGAACTTTCTGGCAGGGAACCACTGAGTAAGTATTCTTTGATTGGAGTCATCCATGATTCATGCTCTTGAGACGTTGTCATAATCCAATCAACATCCATTTCATCAATGCTTGGAGCTGACAGAACTTCTACAGGAACTAATCCCAGTAATTGAGCTTCTCCGGAACTTGAGTACTTTGCTAAAGAATCCGCCTTCATATTTTCCTCTCGGGGTATGTGGCTTATCGAGTAGTGATCTAAATCATTGAGGAGTTCGGAAGCTTTTGTCAAATATGCAGGCAAATTTCCTCCTTTGGCTTGAAATTCCTTCTTCACCTGGCAAACAATAAGCTGAGAATCGCTGAAAATCTGTATCGCTTTGATATTTAGTTCCTTGGCGATTCTTAAACCGGCAATAAGGGCTTCATATTCTGCTTCATTGTTTGTCGAAGGGAATTCTAGTCTCAATGCATAACATAATGATCGTCCTTCGGGAGTTTCAAGCACAACTCCTGCCCCAGAACAATAATCATTTCTTGAGCCATCAACATACAACTTCCACTGTACCGGAATGTAGTCAGTTGTTTCTTCCTTGATGTCACCTTTGTCAGTGGACTCTGCAATGAAATCTGCTAAAGCTTGTCCGTTAATTGCTCTTCGGGGATGGTAAGTGATGTCATATTGGCTGAGTTCTATGTTCCATTTCAAGAGACGACCCGAAGTTTCAGGACGATACAGGACTTGCTTTAGAGGTTGATAAGTTAGGACCTTGATAGGATGAGACTGAAAATAGGGCCTCAACTTCCTGGAAGCGATTAACAAACAAAAAACAAGCTTTTCTATCTTTGAATAATTCATCTCTGCCCCAGTGAACCGTTTGCTGATGTAGTAGACTGGACGTTGTATTTTCATATCTTCTCGTACAAGTGCTGCACTTAGAGCATGGGATGAAATTGCTAAATAGATGAAGAGGTCTTCGCCATCACTAGGCTTGGAAAGGACCGGAGGAGTTCTCATATGATGAATCAGTTGATCGAAAGCATTCTGACATTCGGGAGTCCATTCAAAAATTTTCTTTCCTTTCTTTAAAGCATTAAAGAAGGGAATGCATTTGTCTGTGGCCTTGGAGATGAAGCGACTAAGAGCGGCAACTTTTCCATTGAGACTTTGCAGTTCTCTCTTTGTTCTAGGGGCTTTAACTTCTCTCAGAGCTGTGATTTGAGCAGGATTGGCCTCAATACCCCTAGCGCTTACGATGTAACCCAGGAATTTCCCAGACTCTACCCCGAATGAACATTTCAATGGGTTGAGCTTCATTCCATACTTTTGAAGAATTGTAAACATCTCCTCCAAGTGTCCCATGTGATCTACAGCTTTCTTTGATTTTACCAACATATCGTCGACATAAACTTCCATGGTTCTACCAATCTGAGGCTTGAACATTGCATTGACGAGTCTTTGGTAGGTTGCCCCAGCATTTTTCAATCCGAAAGGCATAACTTTGTAGCAGTAGAGACCCACATCTGTGATAAAGCTTGTGTCTTCCTGATCTGGTTCATTCATCATAATCTGATTGTATACGGAGTAGGCATCCATAAAAGACAACAACTCATGTCCATCCGTCCCATCTACCAGTTGATCGATTCTAGGCAACGGGAAGCAGTCTTTGGGGCAGGCTCTATTTAGATCTGAGAAATCAATGCATACTCTCCACTTTCCATTTGCCTTCTTAACCAGTACCAGATTTGAAACCCAATTTGGATAAGTGGATTCTTTGATGAAATTATTCTCCATGAGACGATCTACTTCTTCCTTTAAAGCTGCTGACCTTTCTGGGCCTTGAGTTCTTCGTTTCTGTTTTACTGGTGTGAATTTCGGATCAACATTCAGAGTGTGGACAGCAATTGTCGGAGAGATTCCACACATATCAGCATGACACCAAGCGAACACGTCCAGATTCGCTTTTAGAAATGATATCAGTGTGTTATGAACTGTTGTACTTAGTTGCGAACCCACATTAAGTACTTTGTTTGGGTCTTTGGAGTCGACAGGTATTGGTATCGTAACTTCCACGGTCATCACCCTATTATCCTCTGCACTGGATTTTCTGGGGTCCATTTCTCGTCTTGCGCCACTATGCTCACCAGTGCAGGGACCACCCTGTATTTGCTACAAGGTTGGGTTTTTGATGCGGAGGGGAGCTGCCGCATTTTTACCCATTTCTCTCTTTCTGGCTTCTCGAAGCTCTATAAGATAACATTCGCATCCAGCATTTTGATCTCCCTTGATGACACCAACACCATTTTCTATAGGAAACTTCATAGTTAGGCACCACGGGGCCAAAATGGCCTTAAATGCAGCTAGAGTGGGCCTGCCTAGGAAAGCATTGTAGGCAGAAAATCCATCGACAATTACAAAGGTTTGCTTGCGAACTACTCTTTTCTGCCCTTCCCCAAGTTCCACGAACAACTCGACAGTTCCGATTGGTTGCTGTGGTTCCCTAGTGAAACCAACAATCTTTTGTGATGAAGCTTGAACGTCGGTCATCGGGATCTTCATCTGGTCAAATGTTTTCTTGAAGAGTATATTGCAGGAAGCACCGCAATCAATGAGCACTTGTCTTACTATTGCCGGTCCAATTCCTGCAGAGATAACCAAGGGATCTATGGTGGGAGCTTCAATACCAATAGAATCCCTAGCTTTGAACATAATATCATCGTCTGATATCTTTTGCTGTTTCAGGGGTGCAGCATTTTCTACAGCAAAAACATCTTCCTCTGCTGGGATGTATTTTAAAGCATGAGCATATCGTTCCATTTCACCCCAGCTCTTGCCCGCTGGATGTGGGCCCCCCGTAATCACATTGATAACGGGCCTCTCAGATTCTTGTGCCACAGTGCCTTTACCTGAACCTGATGGCTGAGTAGGGAGTTGCTGCCCCTGAGTTGACGAAGATGGGTCACTTCTGTTCTTCTTGACATACTGTTGCAGCTTGTTTTCCCTTAACAATTCTTCAATTAAGCTCTTTAAGTGGCGACAGTCATTGGTATCATGACCGGGTTGGTTGTGAAAACGGCAGAACTTTCCATTTCTCATAGCGCCCTTTCCCGGTTTTATCTCAGCCGGTTTGGGATAATCCACAGCATCTTTGGTGGCGAAGAAGATATTTTCCAGAGTGTCGGTCAATGGAGTGAAATCTGAGGGTTTGAAGAAGCGAGGTTTCTTTGTATCCTTTTGTTTCTTCCCCTCGTGATTTTCCCTTTTCTGACCTCCGGAATCTTTCTTTTCCGAAGCGGCAGTATTATTTTCCACCTTTGCTGCCACCACCTTCATCGATGCTGGAAGATTTTCCAAGCGTATGAATTCATCAGCTTTCTTGTAGAATTTTTCGAGAGAATTTGGCTCTTTCATCTTCAGCCATTTTCCAAATTCGCTCGATTTGTCGATAGCACGCATCAAATAGGTCAAGATCATCTGTGGCTCTGCGTTATCAACTTCTGCCAGAGCTATATTGAAACGGTTCAGGAATGATTTAATAGGTTCTCCCGGATTCTGTTCAAGACTGGACAATGACATTATGTCCTTTGCCTTTGAAGCGTATAGCCTGAATTGCTCTTTGAACTTTCGGGTCAGATCGGAAAACTGATCAACTGATCGGACAGGGAGCTTGGTAAACCAGAGGAGTGCCACTCCTTCCAAATATACTGGGAAATACCGGCACTTAATTTCATCAGTTTCTCTTGCGCCGGTCATGTGCCAGTCGTATTTATACAAGAACTGATTTGTATCACTTGTTCCCCGATAAGCAGGAATGGTGGGGGGAACAAACTTTCTAGGAAATTCAGCCTTTAGAATCTTCTCGGTAAACGGAGTTCTACTTGGTGCGAATCCCCATTCGCTCTCATCTTCATCCCTCTGCATGCTCTCCTTCATTATTTGCTTGATCATGCCAGAAAGATATTCCTCGTTGTTCAAAGATTTGGCGGAATAGACCTCGGCCATTTTCTCAAAATTCTGTCCGGGCAGATGTTCGCGGAAAATCGGCGATGGCCTCGATCCTTCAGCTTGAAGGGGTGCCCCTTCAGCAGCACCTGATCCTCCTTGAGGAATATTTTTTCCTTCAGAGTTGCGAAGAGCATCAACGATGTTTTCTTCATTACCCACTGGTCTTTGATTGGCGCCGAGCAGAGCGTTCAGTTTTTCCATCATCAGATTGTTTTGAGTTTCAATCTGTTGGTATAGTCCAGATACAGCAGCGTCTAGCTCCTCTCGCATCACCCCGACGCTTGGAGCCGCATGACTTGGTGAAATAGAAGTGGCGGTATTATCTTGCACATTTTCAGATCTGACAGCCTTTCGTTTCCTTCTAGGAGCCATTATGTCTGATAAATTTCTGGTTTTGTAGGAAACTTTTTCAACAAACTTATGTAAAGCAATGGTGAATGGTAGCCTGAGTTCAATTCTCAGTGAAAGCACCAAAATGTTAACGTTTAAAAGTGAACGCTAACACCCGGTGTGTGTAACAGGATCGTGAAAACACCACCCGTGTGACGGGAACAGAATTTAAGCAGTAAACTGGCAGAAAAGTAGTAAAAGACAGCAATTTATAGTGGTTCGGCTTGAGATTAAGCCTACGTCCACTTTGAATCTCTTTATTACTGAATTCGGTTACAAATCGGTACAACTCTCTTATCAAAACAGTACAACTTGATCAAAAGAAACAATCTTGACTACTAGCTCAATCTTCGTCGATGAAATCCGATGAATTCATGTTTAATGCAGGGAATTATCTCTTGAAGATTGTTGTAGCGTCTTGGATGTTTGAGGCTCTTTGATTGCTGGTTGAAATGGAGACTTCGACGGAATAACGGCGCTTGAAGAAATGATTTGGCCAAAGTCCTCCTCATGTTGGAAGTGATGTCCTATTTATAGGAGCTGATTTCTGGGCAGGAAATTTGCCTAAGTCTTAGGTCGCGTACGACCTTAGTTAAGTCGTAGGTCGCGAGCGACCTAAGCTAGGTCGCTGTCCCCTTGTGGCTTCAGAAGTTAGCTGGTAAAGCTGTACTTGGCTTCATTTGATCAAGTAGTAGGTCGCACGCAAGTTAAAGAATAGCTGTGGGAGCTCTAGGTCGTAGGGCGTTGAACATGCTTTAACAGTTAGGTTGCTAACCTCTTTAGGTCGTCAAGTCCCTTAGGTCGCTAACTACTTTAGGTTGTTAAGTCCTTTAGGTCGCTAGCTACCTTAGGTCGTTGAGTTCCATGGGTCGCAATCCTTTCTGTTGCAAGGTCGCAAGACTTCTGCTCTTAGGTCGCAAGCCCTTCTGGATTTTAGGTCGCGAAGCTTTCCTGTAGCCTTAGGTCGCAAGCCCTTCTGTAGCCTTAGGTCGCAAGCCCTTCTGGATCTTAGGTCGCGAAGCTTTCCTGTAGCCTTAGGTCGCAAGCCCTTCTGTAGCCTTAGGTCGCAAGCCCTTCTGGATCTTAGGTCGCGAAGCTTTCCTGTAGCCTTAGGTCGCAAGGTCTTCTGTAGCCTTAGGTCGCAAGCCCTTCTGGATCTTAGGTCGCGAAGCTTTCCTGTAGCCTTAGGTCGCAAGGTCTTCTGTAGCCTTAGGTCGCAAGCCCTTCTGGATCTTAGGTCGCGAAGCTTTCCTGTAGCCTTAGGTCGCAAGGTCTTCTGTAGCCTTAGGTCGCAAGATCTTCTCCTAAGTCGCTGGGTTCTCTAGGTCGTGAACTCTTCTTAGGTTGCTAAGTTCTAGGTCGCTGAGATAAAAGGATTAACAGCAGTTCAGTCGATTGAATTGTGGTTTCCAGTATTCTCAGCCTAGCCCCCAAAAGGGGAAAAAATCCAAACAGGAGCGATCGGACGAGCATCGAAGACTAGGGATTTATGCCAAGCTACAACCCAGCTTTATAGGCTCTTCGATACACCCCAACAACGTGTTCAAACATCAAAGATAGGATTTTTAAAGATTTGACTTCAAAACACCAAAATTGGAATATTCATCAAAGTATCAAACCAATTCAATTCAAAGGCAAATGGACAAGGAATAGATGTTAGGAATTACTACCAAACAACTATCAAAGATATAGACATAGATATGAGTTCAAAAACTCACCTTTAACTCAAAAACTCAAGTGAGAAGCTCTAAAACAAGCTAAGATCAATTCCTCTTCAACAACAACTCAAGAAGCTTCAATCTAAGCTCATAAGAAGAATATTTCGTAGGTTAGGGTTTAGGAATTTTTTTGAAATTTGAAGAGGGATTGAGATGGAGAAGATGAAGAGGATGCTTACCTAAGCTTCTCCTTGATTTCTAGCTTGAAGTTGATCCTTCCTAAGAGAATTAGGGCTTAGGAATTTCTAATTTCCTATTCCTTTCCCCATTTTTACTTTGAGCATGAGTGTTAGGAAATAGAATGAGTGAATGGATGAAGAGGAGTGGAGTTGGGTTATTTGTTAGGTTGGTGGGCTAAAACCCAAACCCAAAGCCCTAAATGAAAATATCAAAATTTTACTCAACTCCAAACATATCAATGTTTATACTAAAAAAAGTTGTAAACGCCATTTTGGACTTAATGGAAGTGGTCTCGAGTCCCGATTCGACTGTTTACAAAAAGTAACATTTCGGACTTATATCCGACTAACGATGCTATATTTAAATAAAACATTTAAATATACAATTGTAAAATATGCGGGTTGTTACAGACTCCCCTCCTTAAATAAATTGCGTCCTCGCAACACTTAAGAAAAAGAAATAAAAATTAACAACCATACAAAGGCATATCAACACAAAAGAAAATTTGAAATGAGGAGTTCACGATAAAAGAGCACGAGAGAATAAGTCCGGATGTGTTCGCTCGAAGAATTCTCTGGATTCCCAAGAGTAATCCTTAGTATTTGAGGACCATTGAACTTTCACAAGCAGAACATCTTTATTTCGAAGGCGTTTAACCTCCGAAGCAATGATACGAATAGAATATTGCTCATAAGTCAAATTTGGTGAAACTTCAATTTCTACAATTACATCGGGCTCAAGAATAGAATCGGAATCCCTAAGGCATTTCCGTAATTGAGAGACGTGGAATACGTCATGAATAGCAGAGAACTAAGCCGGTAATAAAAGGCGATAAGCCACGGAACCAATGCATTCGGTGATGGGAAATGGGCCAATATATCGAGGTGCTAATTTTCCCGATCGACTGAAACGCACAACACCCTTCATAGGTGAAACACGAATAAACACCAAATCTCCTACAGAAAATTCTAATTTCCTTCTTCGATAATCGGCATAGGATTTTTGTATATTTTAAGCTTCTTTCATCCTATGACGAATAAGGTCAATCTTTTCTGTGGCATCACGAATAAAATCTGGACCCAAAACCAGCTTCTCACCGGCTTCAAGCCAACACGAAGGAGATCGGCATGGCCTTCCATATAGTTCCTCAAAAGGTGCCATACCAATACTAGATTGGAAGCTATTATTATAGGAAAACTCAACAAGAGAAATATGATCTTCCCAACTTCCACCAAAATCAAGAACACATGCACGAAGAAGATCTTCAAGAGTTTGATTCACACGCTCGGTTTGTCCATCGGACTGAGGATGATAAGCGGTGCTAAAATTAAGCTTTGTTCCCAAAGCTTTTTGAAGACCTTTCCAAAAATCCACTAGTAAATAATGGATCATGACCGCTAACAATAGAAGTAGGAACTCCATGCAATTAGACAATTTCTTTGACATAGAGTTTAGCCAAAAGAGGTACGGTCCAAAAAAAGAAGGATGAGCCTCAAGGCTACACAAAACAAGAGATAAACATAAATTGGATTCACGATCTCGAATCTCACAAGTGAATAAAGTCTCGAGATCATTCCATTCGGGTATCATCATGAAAACAACCGCTTGTTTCTTACGACTAAGGGCATCTGCAACATGATCTCCCTTTTTCAAGAGTATAAAGAATATCAAGGTCATAAGATGCAAGGAACTTGAGCCAACGTTGTTGACGCAAATTAAGTTCCTTTGGAGAAAATAAATACTTCAAAGATTTATGATCGGTGTAGAGAACAAATTTCTCTCCCAAAAGATAATGTCGCCAATTTCTAAGAGCGAAAACAATGGCCGCGAGCACTAGATCATGAATGGCGTATCTAGTCTCGACAAGCTTTAACTGTCAAGAAGCATATGTGATAACACATTCCCTTTGCAAGAAAATGACACCCAAACAATACGACTAGTATCGGTATAAACAATCAATTCTTGGTTCCCTTCGAGAATCGCAAGAATAAAAGCATCGGAAAAGAGTTCTTTTAATTGATCCTCTTTCCCGAAAAGCTAAGACATTCAAAATTATAATTAACTTTATATATTCATCTTTTTAGAAAAATTAACTTATTACAAGAATTTACTGTGTTTGACTGTCTCGTCATAGCGTTTAGGAGATTCCTATCGATAACGTTGATCAAGCGCATCGACCAGAATTCTTAAAGCCCTCAATGGGCAAAACAACACAAAATCATCTTCTATATGACAAACATGTCACTTATAAAATTTACAAATATTCTTTGTTCGTTTTAAGAACAAAATCCAATCATACTTATAAATATCTTATTAAAAAGATTTGCAAATTTTAAATTGTCGTTTTCATCCATAATCAATGAATACAAGGATAAACTCATTGAGATATTCATAGAATACTCGATTCCTAAGATGGATGAAACAAGGTAGAAGGTTCATCAAATCGAATGACATAATGAACCACTCATAAGAATCATAACGAGTGCAAAATGCGGTAAGTGGAATGCTACCCTCCACAACTCATAGCTGATGAAAACTGGTGGCAAGGTCAAGCTGAAAAGACCTTAGCACCACTCAATAGATTGCTTAGGTAATAATCCTAAGACAAGCTCAAATATACCAGAAAATTCACAAACTACTTGAATGAGAGAAATAACATTCTCCTCATCAAGCGGGTTTAAAGAATAAAATGATGCCACCGAATTTGGAAATCAAAATCATTAAAATCAATAGAAATCTGCTTAATAGATTGAGAATGTCGAAGATGGATAATCCTCTCAGGTCAAAGAATATAGGCTTTATAATGACTAAGCCAATCCTTTCCCAAAAAATCAATTTTGAAGCCTAAGTAACGCATAACATGCAAATCGGCTCGAAAAGAATAATCACATAAAATAACCTCGACATCTCCACAAGTAAACTGAGTGTTGCGGATCTACCAATCGGATTCGCAATTCTCAATGAAGTCATCAAGTCCATAATATTTAAAGAAAAATAATCAACAAGTTCTTTTGATATAAAATAATGAGATGAACCCGTATCAAAAGAACTCGAATAGGATAATCACAAAACAAATTAATGTCATCAAGGGTAGAATGAAAAATACCTTGACCAAGAGAAGTGTCACAAGGAGCTTGCACAACATTCAACTCTCCCTCTCTCCTACTTTGGAGTATGGGACATGTAGATATAAGATGGCCCGAACTTTTGCAATAACGACAAAAAAATGGTTTTGGGCACTCATTTGCATAGTGATCCGTAGACTCACAATTGTAGCATCGTCCACGACTAGAGGTAGGAGTCTTTGCTACCGAAGTTTCTTGCTTCCCTTTCTTGTTGGGATTGGGGCCATTGAACTTAATAGGCCTCTTCATGTTATTGTTGAAGTTCTGTTTGGCACGCACAACTTCAACATCACTTTCTCTATCGGCCTCTTCAAACCGAAGAGCGATATCTACAAGCTGATCGAAAGAAACTTCTAGTTTCAGAAGTTAGGGCTTTTTGAGGTTCTTGTTCAACCCATAAACAAATCTCTGATTTTTCTTCAATGGGTATATTCGACCCCATATTTAGAGAGAGATTCAAAAGATGCGACGTAGTCGGTCACAGAAGATTCACCTTGAACAAGGTCAATAAAGCGCCGCGCTAAAGTTACTTTTTCAGCTTTCGGCACAAACTTCAATTCTAACCTTTTCCGGAATTGCTCCAAAGTAAGATCCGCTTCAATAATTTCTGAAATCAAAAGCTCATACCAATCTAATGCTCTTTCTTGGAGCATGCTAGAAGCCACTTGGACTCGATGTAGATCAATAAGATTCATGCGGGAAAAGATGCGATCGCCTGATCTAAGCCAAGCTTGGATTTCTATAACATTTTTGGAACCCTTGAATGGCCTTCCACCTAAAGCGGTATAATCTCTACACAAGCGTGCAAACCCAGATTTAGGGTGAGTAGGCACTGGAACGGGTCCGCCAGCTTGGGCATTATTCACAAAATTTAAGAGCTGCTGGGCAGACATAATTACTACATCCTGAGGAGTAGCACTGGATTGACCGGCGCTGGGATGGCCTGGTCTAACCATTTATCTTCCTTAAGAAAGAAAGAAGGAAAAAGAGGTTATTCACAGAATGAATATCAAACAAACTTTGATTGATAAAACAAGGCATCATAAAAAGAAATAGGATAGAAAGGTATGAAGACTCGAATTAAATCCTATGGCACGATTCCTAAGAAAGACTTAGGACAACGATCCTTGCTAGATTATTCTACATTGTTCCGAAGTTTGGCTCTGATACCAAGCTGTGATGCCCCACCTCTATACTCACACTAGCCAAGGACACTACGGAGTAATGCTGTCAACTAGCACGAAGAATAAGGCTGTTGAGGAGCGACCATCTGTGTAATTGCTTTGTGCGAGTACCGATATGTCAGATAATATAACTTACATTTCATTTTAGAAGGAAATCCAACATATCAAATACAAACCCAAAGCTACCACACAGTGGCTGCGTGGACTTTGGAAACAAATATAGAAATAAACAAAACACAAATCAGCACAGATATTCATATCACAAAGGCGGAAACAGATATGAATATATCACATAGAAGTGTACATCAAAGTAGTGGTCAAACTAGATCCACTACATCACAAAAGAATAGATACAAGTGCTAGACAAAAGAATAAGTATACAACAAGGAGTCTCTATTTCAAATGTATACTAACAAAAACTACTATGCTAAAGTAGTTAGCCAAAAGTCAGGTGAAGGACCCTGATAAGAAGTCAAGCAGGAGCACCTGAAATACCTCGGTCTGACCCGAGTATTATTTAAGAAGAAAATAATAAACGGATCAGTCTAGCTATATATATCAGATAAAATGAGATAGGATAAGAGATATGACCAAAACGTATGATAACAGTAATGCCATACTGCGATAAGTATACATCAAATAACAACAAAAATCATACAATATCCCAAATCGTCTCAAACATCCAAAAAGAATCGCATTCTTTAAATTATTCACCAAAAACACAAATACTTGATAGAGCTCATCAATGCCTATCAACAAAATTGGTGAAACACAAATTCTAGAAATCATCAACTAGAAATCCAGAAATCATAAAGGGGGAAGGCCTATCACAAACGGGAGCATGAAAACTCACCAACACGTGCATCACAAACGGGTTGCTAACCCATGGTCGCTAATCATAGAGCCGGTGCGACAACGTAGTACATTAACGGTACGCCCGAGGAACCTGAAACTCAAATAATTCGGAAAAACGACGTAGTACAATAACGGTACGCCTGATGAACTGATCTCCATAAAACCATAGGTCGCTAGCCAATAAAAAGAATGAGATGAAGCTCCATAAAACGAGGTACTGTCCCCTACGTGGACAAAGAGACATCGCACATCGCTAGTCTAAACCACAAAATGATCATCATCGATCATCAAGAAGTGTCGATTACACTAAGCTAGTAAATAAATGAGTTTAGCTTCATGTCCCATAACCACTGGCTTAACTTAAATATTTACGAACAAATTGTTGATTTCCACTCGAAAATTGTCACAAGAGTTCAATCGAACAAGTCCAAGAATTAACCGACGAAGTAAATGCAAGCGTTTCATATCACTTGTTTTGCTAAGCCGTTTAATTAGATTTCTCAAACGAATGAGGTAAAGGTTTGTATATACTAATAGATTAGAAAACGGTTTTATAAACGAGATTTGTAATAAAAATAGAGTTGGAATCATCTTTGTGAAAGAGTTTGAATATTTACTACTAGTATAGAAACCTTTGTATTTTAAAGTGACAAATCACAGAAATGATTGTAGAAACAATCAATCACCAAATCCACATTCGATGATGTGAATTAAAACCATAAAAATCGATACTGAATCCATCAAAAATGGATATTCCCAAAAAATCCCGAAAAAGAAGTCATCGAAGTCGATAAATGATAACAACAATTCGGGTCATCAAAAATCGATTAAAAACTTGAAAACCCACACAAAACAGCCTGAAATAGGCAAAAAGCAAACTTCACAGATTCAATCGACTATTCTGTAGGGTCGGTCGACTGAAACAAGCCTAGAAACTCTCGGGTTTCATGTTCTGTTGACTGACTCTGCAGTTCAGTCGACCGATACAGGGACAGAAACATTTCTGTCCCCAGTTCAGTCGACTGAACTGCATGGTCAGTCGACTGACACAGAGCCAGAGAGTTTTTTGGCCCCAGATTCAGTCGACTGACACTGTAGTTCAGTCGACTGAATTGTGGTTTCCAGTATTCTCAGTCTAGCCCCCAAAAGGGAAAAAAATCCAAACGGGAGCGATCGGACGAGCATCGGAGACTAGGGATTTATGCCAAGCGACAACCCAACCTTATTCGATACACCCCAACAACGTGTTCAAACATCAAAGATTGGATATTTAAAGATTTGACTTCAAAACACCAAAAATTGGAATATTCATCAAACCAATTCAATTCAAAGGCAAATGGACAAGGAATAGATGTTAGGAATTACTACCAAACAACTATCAAATATATAGACATAGATGCGAGTTCAAAAACTCAACTTTAACTCAAAAACTCAAGTGAGAAGCTATAAAACAAGCTAAAATCAATTCCTCTTCAACAACAACTCAAGGAGCTTCAATCTAAGCTCATAAGAAGAATATTTCCTAAGTTAGGGTTTAAGATTTTTTTTGAAATTTGAAGAGGGATTGAGATGGAAAAGATGAAGATGATGCTTACGTAAGCTTCTCCTTGATTTCTAGCTTGAAGTTGATCCTTCCTAAGAGAATTAGGGCTTAGGAATTTCTAATTTCTCATTCCTTTCCCCATTTTTACTTTGAGCTTGAGTGTTAGGAAATAGAATGAGTGAATGGATGAAGAGGAGTGGAGTTGGGTTATTTGTTAGGTTGGTGGGCTGAAACCCAAACCCAAAGCCCTAAATGAAAATATCAAAATTTTACTCAACTCCAAACATATCGATGTTTATACTCAAAAAAGTTGTAAACACCATTTTGGACTCAATGGAAGTGGTCTCGAGTCCCAATTCGACTGTTTACAAAAAGTAACATTTCAGACTTAAATTCGACTAACGATGCTATATTTAAATAAAACATTTAAATATACAATCGTAAAATATGCGGGTTGTTACATTTCATGTCGCTTGGACAACGGATCCATTTTCGATCGGTGATCAATAAAGGGTAAGGATAGAAAAGTAATTTCAAAAGACAACGTGGATTGTTATTCAAGTGTGACTAATCTATCCACACTGGATGATTTGCTCGTAGTATTCAGGGCTCTCGACTCATTCCATTTATATAACACACTGCACTTGCCCCGATCAATGCTTAGAATTTGATAGGTCGACACATGTTGGCTTTCGTTGAACTCTAAGCATTGCTCACATAGGTAGTTCTTATTCCAAGTTAAATTTACCTGACCGTGTTAAACGCTAAGTTCTTATGTCAAGAATGACTCATCAATCGGCTCATTGCAAATCTGGTGAAGGATTGTCAACTCCTTTTGAGGGTGCCTCTACCACTGCTCCTATTTCTCCATTATTCCAGTTAGGACCAAACAACCTACAACCTTTAGGTCTGAGGGTCAGATGGTGCTAATATATCTCGCTATTCTGCCCTAGTTGCCTCCCGGGTTGATCATAACTGACCTACCAGAACAGGCACCCACCATTATGACTGAAAAGATGCTCCGCAATGTTTGCTTGTAGCATGGAATCCCTACGAAAGAAGTTCATTTAGCGGCAAGGAACGAAATTGCACATCATCCTCCGCCTGGTTTTATGACTTGCAACCAATATATATGTCTCAGCGACGTCGTTCCACCCTTCAACTCTTTCTTAAGAGGTTTCCTAGGAGAGATTGGACTTGCACCATTTTAGATACACCCAAACGGGTTTGTTCTATTAAGTTCATTATACGTCTTGTTCATGTGACGATTTGAGCGCCCTCCATATTTCGGAGAGCTCACATATCTACTCAAATTCAATAGAAGGAAAGACTACCCCTCCTTCATAACTATCACATCCTGGACGAGGTGTAAGGTCATCGTGAACCTTCACAACAAGCATTCCATATTCAAAACCGAGTATTTCTTAGTCCGCTGTCTAGAAGGGTTCAATCGACTTTGGGCTAAAAGTAAGTGAGTTTCATTTCACCAATTCTCTTTACAGTGAAATTTCTTCATTTCGAATTTATCGTATATCTCCTACAGGTATCCCAATGAGAGACAAGTGTCGGAGCATAAGAAAATGCTTGAAAGTCTGAAAGCCATTGGAGCAAGCGAACGTTTTGTCGAATTCCTTTAATAAATGAAAACTTGTTAGAGTTTAGACCTATCAACGGATGCTTTCGGATGCAGATAGTTCCATATCTGCATCCACGTTCAAAATCATTTTCGGATATTGGATATCCACATCCGCGAACACCGACGGATATCAGATAATTATCCTATTCACTAACGACCAATAAATCAAGAGTTGTAAAAGGAAAATTTTAGTTTAACACAAATATTTTTTAATCTCATTGATTATAAAACCATTAAAAATTAACAAATATGATGATAATAAATAGTTTTGAGAAGTTAATAAGCATTAAGCGCATATAATACAACTAACTTAATAAAATAATAAATGTATATCTTTCACTACACTAACATACAAATAATTTGAACTATACTTTTGATAAAAATCGGATGGATAATTTTGGAACCAATAAAAAAATAAATGGCTTTGTATTCGCATCCACATCCATTTTTTTGGATATCAAATATTTATCCGCTTTTTGGATGCGGATGGATTTCGGTTTTTTCGAGTGTCCATTGACAGCCCTATTAGAGTATGGCCTACTCACTCCGAGGAGGGTGGCTGATACCAAAGTATCTTCATGAAGAAGCTCTAGGTCGCGTACCTGTTCCACTGCATCCACTCATGGATCTGACGAGGGTCCCTAAGAGGAAGAGGAAGAAAGTGGATGGGGTGATGGATGTAGGTTTGGTGATGATCATGAGGAGGAGGCTGTAGATACGGAGACTGACGAACCTCTAGGAGATAACGAAGAAGAAGAGGAATTTGAAACGGGGGCTAATGAGCCCTTGAATGATGGTGCCCTCAATCATGGGGGTGATAGAGGTAGGATGCCCACAATCCTAGAGGAGGATGAGTCGATTGGAAGGAGAGAAGGAAAATAGCCCATAGTTGTGGAGGAAGGAGAGATCTCTGACGACAAGAAGGACGACGACTTTTAGGCCACCGAGGAAGAGGGAAATGTATCTTGGGACGAATCACTGAAATTGAGCCCCGTCCTCCCCGACATTCCTTCTCCCGATCTTTTGGACAACGAGACATTAAGCCCGGATCTTGCTATTTCTCCTCCTCCAAAGCAACCAGCTGTCGAGACCCCACAGTCTGCCGAAGGCCAAGCAACCGGGATCTCTGTTGGAGATACATCTACTTTTGATTTTATGAGGGATGTCGCCATCCATGTGGACTTACATGGTAATATCTCAATCAACAAAATGATACAAGAGATTGGCTCGTAGATTAACATATCTTCAGGGGCATTTATAGGTGAAGGCGGCAGCACTTCGACTCTAAAACCATGCCCAGCCAGTTTGTAGACTATATAGGGGTCATTGGCGTTACACACTCCACTCTAGGATCATGAGTACTCATCCTTATATATACTACGGTTCATGTAATTTTGATACTTATGCATTTTTTCCTTGTTTCAATTTCAATGGCGCGTGATAGGTATGGAACACTCCACTGAAGCTCGAGTGACTATAGAAGGAACACTCTTGAACCTCAACCCCGCCGCTACGAGAGATGAATAGAGGCTGAGGAGGAAAGATTACGAGCACGATAAGGCTCACAGAGCCGAGAGGAGTCATCTCAACACTGAAGAGGAAAGAAATAAGAGGAAGAGGGAGTCTGGAGGAGACGCTTCTCATGAGGTCCACAAATAGCCCCAGAGAGACTCATTTGAGTGCTATGGTCCCATTACTTCTATGGTTCCCCCTTGTTCTCAAACTCAAACGCCATTGTTCAGGATATCCCTTCATCTTGTGCTATTATGTCTGTTGCTGCTCCTACTCCTTCTCAAAGCGCTTCTACACTTGCACTTCCACCCAGTTTGATCCACCTTCAGGCTACTTATCCACACTTGTTTGTTTGTGGACTGAAATTCGATCAGGATATCAAGATCGTCACAAGGGAAAGTGCTACAAAGAACTTAGAGGTAGTCCAAAGTGATGTTGACTCTATATTTGGATGGCAACGCCTATATAGAGCCCTTTTAGATGTCAATAGAATTAACTACACATAGCATGAGTAGCTTGAGAAGGAGAGTATAGAGCGTGAAAAGGCAATCAAGGAACATGATGTCGGCTTGATTAAGGTTGCTGGAGAAAGGGATCTGGCCATTAAGTAGAAAGAAAGCACGGACACTTTGATGGAAGAGATGAGGCGCACCCATACTAATATAGAGGCAGTAATGGGAAATGAGATGAAAAGGCTATCACCAAAGGTTCAGAGTTCAAAAAGGCAGGCCGAAGAGAAAACCGAGGCTTTAAAGTTGAAAGACCAAGCACTTTCCAAGTAGGCATCCAAACTTGAGCGCTTACGTGAGGAAGTGCAAAAACTTCATAGAGAGAACAATGGGTTGGTTGAAAAGATAGAGACTCTATCAACCGAAAACTTGCAAATGACATAGATCTTGCTGTCTGTCGAACCGAGCTTTGTGTTATCAAAAAGGCCTAGGCTGTATAGAATAACAAGAGAACCAAAGAAAGGGAACATCAACCGAGATCTCTAGTACTTCTACGCAAGGGTTATTATGCATAAGAACTTGACGTGGTTGGGGAACGATTATCCTGCTACTCTTGCTGACATGTGGGAAGAAGCACAGCGTCGAGCCGAAGGCAACTGTTCCAAAACTGAAATAATGGTGGCATGTTTGAGTGTCGAGGATATAGAGATGCTCGTTGTGGGAAAGACGATTCTTATGGAGGAGGATGCTAGGGCTGCTGCTATAGCTCTTGCTAGTCCAAGTTCCTCAGGTCAGCATGAGGCACCTGTTTCAGAATCCAAGGAGCCGGTGATGATTATCCCATCCTCGGCGGCTGCTGTAATTAGCGAGCCTTACATTTCAGTCCCCGCAGTTGGTAAGTTTGTTATTGAAGCGTAGGAAAAGACCCCTAGTTTAGGTATTTCTCTTGCTTTTCCGGTGCTCCAACAATTTGAACCTAATCCCAAATCCTTTACTAAACTATACAATTCTATTCATAAACTTATCGGTCCGCCAGACGTTCCGTCTTTGCCTCCTACTCCTCAAGGTTCAAGTACCGAAGCAATCTTTACCACCTTAACTGCTGTTTCCATAGAGTTGATTGTTACCATCTAACCTTATATATCCAGGCCTGGTTCGAATGCTCAGTAAATTGCAGCCCTAAAAGGATTGGAAGATATCACTATGTCGCAAGAAGAGGATACCTAGATTATTAGTGCTTGTGGTCCAACTGATAAGAAGACAATGAGGGAGTGAGTGCAAGAAAAGGAAGAAGATAAGGTCAAGCTCAAGACGAAAGAGGATGCTACCAATGCCAGGATTCTCTCATTGACTATCAAGACTGGCAAGCCGAAGCCCGGAGATGAACCTGCTAGTGGATCAGAGAAGCCTGACTCGAGCAAGGTGTTCATGAAAGGGAAGAAGATCCCAATTCGACTGGGCAAAGATGGTGAGGGTGGTCATGGGAAGAAGAAGTAATGGTGTGCTAGCGTGGTGGAACATAGGTGGTTCTTTGGTCTGTTTTGTTGTTGTTGGGGTATGTATAAGTACAAAGTCTATACTTTGAGTCTTTTTTCTTTTGGCGTTAGTAGCGTCTGTACTTTTGCTTTCGTTGTGTCCACACCGGCCGATATTGTGTGGGTACACCCCTGCTGCTTGGTGTTGTACATAAAATGATATAAGTGATGAAAAGATTATCATTTCTATTGTAATCTCTACTGTGTACTTTTCTCTATTTTATGTATTATGCCTATTTGTATACCACTGTCTATGTACATAATATGATTGCTTATCTCGCAATTTCCATATTATATACTGCCGTATTGTGTGATGTGTTTATTTACCATAATTTTAAGTATTGTAAATAATTTAAATAATGTAAAATGCAGTTATTTAGTTTTACTACTTTACTCAGCTATGTTGTAGCTACCAAAGTTTTCTTGCTCGGCATGACAAAACTATGAAGTGATTTTTATTTTGACCAAGTGTTAGTGTCTGTATGCCCCCTGTCCACGGGGCTGGTTACTTCGAAAACTTGGTATGAGATCGGATGCTCTAGGCGACACCCTGGTTGCCCATAGTCCAAGATGTATTATAGCTCCTATTTCTGTAAACTTGTAATTTGCATGCTTGACTCTGAGCAACCTGTACCTTGATTGCGGTTGATTTTCTCCAAGTTCGGTATTGTGGTTCTATCTGGGCATCAATTTCTATTTCTAGAGACCTACAAGTAGCTCAATTCCTTGGATTTTCTTTCAACAATGCTAATATCTGGGCGATATTGAGTTGTGGGAGGTGTGGATCAATTTCTACCATCCTACGATTAACAACTTTCCCGATATTGCTGGGGCAATGTTGGTACTTATGAGATTTTGACAGACTATAAATGTTACCGAGGTAATACTGATGATCCAGAGTGCACTTGAACGTGGTTCCATTGGTTCAAGCAGCAAAGTGACAGGTGCCTGCTTTGGACGTAGTTCCATTGGTCCAAGAAGAAAGAGAGTGTGGTGCTCTTAAATGCCGCTCCATCAGTTCAAGTGGAAAAAGAATGAATGCTTACTTGGATGTGGTTTCATTGGTTTAAGAAGCAAAGGAATGAAGTGCACTTGAATGCAGTTCCATCGATTCAAGTGGCAAAAGAGTGGATGCTTACTTGGATGCGAATCCATCGGTCCAAGAAGCGAAGGAATGGAGCACACTTGAATGCAGTTCCATTGATTCAATTGGAAAAAGAGTGGATGCTTACTTGGATGTAGTTCCATCGGTCTAAGAAGAAAAGGAATGGAGCACACTTGAACACAGTTCTATCAGTTCAAGTGGAAAAAGAATGGATGCTTACTTGGATATGGTTCCGTCACCCAAGAAGCAAGGTATGACTTATTGATGCGTGTGAGGGTTTGGGCCTTTCCAATGTTGCTGGAGTAATATCGGCTCTCAAAAGGCAGGGATCTACTTTCTTCATCCATTCAGGGGCTTGAGTCGATTATACCGTCAATGTGTTGGTTTTCTTACAAGAATGTAGTTCCATTGGTTCAGGAAATGAAATTACTTTATTGATAGAATAAAGAGAAAGGCGAATCCTACCTATTTACAGTGCCCCTAGTATCCCTGGGTGGCTTATTTGTAGAAATAGGAAATACATAGACAAATACTAAATAAAATAGTGGTGTAGTGAGTCGTTGTTCCAAGCATGGGGAATCGAAACTACATCGACCATTATGAGCTTGAGCGTTCCATCTTCAAGTTTTCGGCCGATAACGTAGGGTCCTTCCCAATTTGGGCCAAGTGCCCTCACTCCCGGGAAGATTCGTTTCAGGATGAGATCTCCCACTTCGAAGGTACGGTTGCGAACCTTGGTGTTAATGTGTCGTGCCACTCGCTTCTGGTGTGCTACGGTCCTTAGCTTGGCTTCTTCCCTCTTCTCATCGATCTGATCAAGCGACTCGAGCAGGAGTTGCTCATCTTCTCCTTGATTGAAATTTTATCTTCGATGAGAGGGAAATTCAAGTTCCACTAGGATCGTTACTTCCGAACCATATGCCTAGGTGAACGGTGAGTGCCTGATTGTAGATTTGTGAGTTGTTTTTTTAGCCATAGTGCAAGTGGAAGTTCATCAACCCAGATTCCTTTAGGTTTTGTTAGTCGCTTCTTGATGGTGGACTTGTTGAATTGTTCATCGCTTCCACTTACCCATTTGCCTGTGGGTGCACTACCACAGAAAAGCTCTTCTCGATCCGGTAATGCTTGTAGAAGTTCTTGAATTCAGCACTCTCGAACTGAGTTTCATTGTCCATGATGATTTTCTACGGTAACCTAAACTTCTAAATAATAGTATTAGTAACAAATTTAATTACCTTTTTAGTGGTAATAATGGCAAGCGGTTCCACTTTAGCCCATTTGGTAAAGTAATCAACTACAACGATAGCATATTTGGCTCCTCCTTCAGCTATTGGTAGTATGCCAATCAGTTAAACTCCTCGGATCACAAACGGCCAAGGGCTGACCATCTGCGTAAGTTTTGATGATGGGGTTCTTAGGATTTTCACAAATCTGTAGCATTGATCCCAATGCCTAGCATAGTCTTCTGCATCCCAATTGATTGTCGGCCAGAAATATCCATAACAGAGAACGTTCTTTGCCAGTGTCTTCCCCTCGCTGTGGCCACCATAGCTTCCTTCATGAACTTCCCTAATGATCCTCTTGGCTTCACTGCCAGTTACACACCTTAGTAAGAGGGTGGAAAATCCTCTCCTATAGAGCACTCCATCTTGAGTTATGAACTGTGGGGCCTTTCAGAGAAGTTTCTTTCGCTCATTCTGATTTATGATGGGTGTACCTCTGAGGAGATATTCCATTACTGGAGTCATCAATGATTCCTCTTCTTTTGTGTTCTCCAGAATCCAATCAACATCCATTTGATCTATGCTAGGAGTCATCATAAATTCAATTGGTAACAGTACCAACGATTGCGCTTCTCCAGAACTGGCTAGCTTGGCTAAGTAATCAGCCCTCACATTTTGCTCCCTAGGAGTATGGGTTATAGTATAATGTTCAATGTCGGTTAGCAATTCCCATGCTTTTGACAGTTAAGAGGTGAGATTCGCTCCCTTAGCCTGGTACTCTTCTTTTACCCAATAGACTACTAGCTGAGAGTCGATGTATATGTGCATAACTTTTATTCCTAATTCCTTTACGATTTTTAACCTTGCTATTAACGCCTCATATTCCTCCTCCTTGTTGTTAGTAGCAAGAAATTCCAATCTTAGAGCGTAGTAAACAGATCATCCTTCAGGAAACTACTCCTGCTCCTGAGAAAAAATCATTTGATGCGCCTTCGACAAACAGTTTCCATTGTGACACCACCTCCATGGTATCTTCCTCTTCGTTATCCCGGATCGAGAATTCGGTGATGAAATCTACCAACGTCTATCTATTGATTTCTCTTCGAGGATGATAAGTTACGTCGTATTGGCTTAATTCAATATTCCACTTCAGAAGCCTTCCTGAGGTCTCGGGTGATTAGGCATCTGTTTCAGGGTTGATCTGTCAACACTTTGATTGGGTGATCTTAAAAGTATGGTCGTAATTTCCTCGAGGCTATGAACAAGCAGTAGATCGGCTTTTCTATCTTTAGATAGTTTCTCTCGGCTCTAGTGAATCGCTTACTGAAGTAGTAAACGGGTCACTGGATCCTAGCTTCTTCGCGTTCTAGTGCTATGCTCATAGCATGAGTTGACACTACAAGGTAGATGAATAAGTCTTCTCCGTCTACTAGTTTAGACAGGACCGGTGGGATCTCCATATGTCGCAATAATTCCTCGAAAGCAATCTGGCAGGCTTGATTCCACTCGAAATTTTTTTTATCCTTCTTTAGTGCGTCGTAGAATGGTATACATTTATCTATTGCTTTGGAAATGAATCTGCTCAATGCTGCAATCTTTCCATTTAGGATCTGTAATTCCTTTTTTTCGTAGGGGTTATGACATTCCATAAGGTGGTAATTTTCTTGGGATTAACTTTAATGCCCCTAGCATTCATAATGAAACCAAGAAATTTCCCTAAAGCCATGCCGAAAGAGCATTTTAGCGGGTTAAGCTTCATCATACTTTTGAAGAATCTTAGACATTTCCGAGAGGTTATCCAAGTGATTTCCAAACACAAGTCATTTGAATAGCATGTCATCCATGTAGACTTCCATTGTTCGTCCAATCTGATCCTTGAATATTAGATTCACCAACTATTGAAAATTTGCCCCAGCATTCTTCAGGCCAAATGGCATTACTCGGCAACAATACAATCTAAGGTCGGTGATGAAGTTATTATTCTCCTGATCGGGTTCATGCATCATAATCTGGTTATATCCCGAGTAGGCGTCTATGAAAGAGAGTAGTTCATGGCCTGCGGTCCTATCCATGAGCTGGTCAATCCTAGGTAGCGAGAAGCTGACTTTCGAGCAAGCTTTGTTCAAGTCTGAGTGGTCGACACAAGTTTGCCACTTCCTATTTGATTTCTTGACTAGAATGGGATTTGATACCCACTCATGATAAGTTGTGTCGTGGATGAAGCCGTTAGCCCACAGCTTATCCACTTCCTCCTTCAGCGCAATGCATCACTTCGGACCCAAGCTCCGTCTCTTCTGCCTCACTGGAGTGAACATGGGATCGATATTAAGTGCATGACATGCTATCTCCGGTGATATCCCACATATATCAAAATGTGTCCAAGCAAATACATCTAGATTGGCACGAAGAAATTTGATCGATTCTTGTTGCATTTTGATTCCATGTTATGACTTAATTTTCAAGACTCGAGTTGGGTCATCCATATCGATATTGACTTAAACTGTAATCTTTGTAGGTGCCGCCTATTCCTCCCTTGAACTCTTCTTCCTATGGTCCAAAGCTTTATGAAACAGCTATGGTCCCCGAGCTAGAGGCGATTCTGTAATTGCTATGCTGACGATTCATGAATATAGAGAGTCTTCCCCTATTTTTTTCCCTTCTCTTTCCATTTTGATTCACGTAATTCAATGACATAACATTCTCTAGCAGCACTTTGGTCTCCCATTATAACTTCGACCCCATTTTCCATTGGGAATTTCATGTTAAGGCACTATAAGCCAAAGCAATCCTAAAATTTGCAAGGGCCGATCGACCCAAGAAAGTGTTATATGCTGACATTTCATTAACTATCACGAAGGTTTGGATAAGAACCACCCTTCATTCTCCTTTTCAGAGTTCCATAGGCATGTCAATCATCCCAACTGACTGTCTTGCTTTGCCTGTGAACCCCTGAATCTTTGTCCGACAGGTTGACACATCCTTCATATTGATTTTCATCTAATCGAATGTGTGTCGAAACAAGATATTAACAAAGCTTCCACTACCCACCAGGACTCGATGTATAATTGTCGGCCCGATCCCGACTGTTATTATGCTTGGGTCAAGAGTTGGAGCCTCTACTCCTTTAGTGTCTCGATTTTGAGAACATTGTATCATTATTGAGGGTTTACTGTTGCTTGGTCGGAGTTCTATCCTCAATTGCAAAAAAAGCTTCTTTTGGAGCATGCTTTAGTGAGCTCGCATATCGCTTTAGCTCGTCCCATCTCTTCTATCTGGGTGATGTCCTCTAGAAATAGTACTGATAATAAGTTTTTGTTCTGTCCATCTGGATCCTTCTCTACTGGGTCCAGTTTGGTTTCCTTGAGTGCTTGGAACTTGGGATACAGCAGGTTGATTAGAGTTTTGTGATTTCTACACATACTATTGGATCCCGTTGTTCTTGATCAGTTCCTCAATCTAGTCTTTCAAGTGTTGGCACTTGTTCGTGTTGTACCTATATGTTTCATGGAAATGGCAGAACTTCCCCAATTGCTTTCGATGTTTAGATTCTTCCTTTCTGGTAGGCTTCTTGTATCGCTTAGTTCCCTGAGTCTCCATGTAGATGTTTTCCAAGCTGTCATTCAACGATGTATACTCTTCGGGTCTCAGATTCTCGATTCGCTTTCCACCCCGTCATGCCAACTAGAGTTCTGGTTCTTTCTCTTCTGATTTCCATCTTTCCCAGCATTTCCTACAGTAGCCTCAAAATTGTATATATCCTGATTGACCGCTACATTACTTTAAACTGCCTCCTTTGGTTGTACATTGGCGATCTTGCCTTCCAATGCATATGCCTCTTCCAATCGAAGATACTGACTTGGTTTCTGGTTAAATTCCTTCATGGTGGTTGGTTGTTTCATCTTAATCCATTTTCCAAAATTCGTGTCCAAATCTATAGCATGGACCAAAGCCATGAAAACCATATCTTCATTAGGAATGCTTATTTAGCAATATTGTTAAATCGGTTCATAAAGGATTTCAATGATTCATTGGGTCCTTGGAAAAAACTAGATAGAGACATCACGTCTTTTGGCTGAGCCATGTGAAGTCAAAATTGATCCAAGAATTTCCTCACCAATTCATCAAAGGTACATCTGGATCTTGGTGGGAGTCTGGTAAACCACATTGAAGCGACTCTTTCTAAGAAGACAGGTAAACATCTATAGCAGACAACATCCGTTGCCCTAGCTCCATCCATATGCCAACTGTATTTGTAAAAGTGTGGTATAGGGTCTGTTGTCCCATTATAGGATGGTATAGTGGGCATAGTAAACCTTTTGGATACTCTTCCCTTAGGATATTTTCAGTAAATGGAGTCCGGCTTGGTGCAAAGTCCCAGTCGTCATCCTTTCTACCCTTGCTTTCTTCCATCAAGTGTTTGACCATGTCCGCGGTGAATGTCTCACTAGTTCGGTAGTCTGCAGGTCAACTGTCACGGGCTACACCAAGCATTTGGCTTTGCAAACAGCCTTGTTTTGCCAACTGAAGCCTAGGTTCTCCATTCTCTGGGAAAACCACTTTTCCAGAATTACAGTGGTGCAAGGTGGTCTTATAGCGGCAATTTGAACTTCTTTTTCGACGGTTTGCCTACCCATGTCAGCATTCAATTCCAATCCTTCATCATCAAGTTGATGTCATCTTTAGAATCAAAGAGGAGCACTGCAACATTCTCTTGTGGAGTTTTCCCTCCAAGATTAGGGTTTACAGCAGGCTGTGCTACAGCAGGTGGAGTACTTCCATTTCTTTCAATAATGATTCCAGTAGCTCTACCAAATATCTCCTTTTGCTTTTACTTGCCATCTCCCCTCTACCGCCTGAGATGGAGGAATTCTCTTGTTCCTTAGCGGCAGTTTCCGGCCTAGTTCTTTGAGTAGTTGGTGGTTGTAATGAAAGTAAAGCATCTATCTTGTCCATAGGAGCTTTTTGGTTGTCGGTTATCTTCTGGTTGAACTCATTGACCATTTGGTTAAGTTCTCCTTTGGTCAGCAACATTTGTTGATTAGAGGGTCACAAAGCTGCATTACCAGTATTGTTTTCTTTAATTTGTTGGGGGTTGGCTTCACTACCGCCAACTATTGCTCCTTTTAATCTCCTAAAAGCACTTTTCTTTATAACCGCCATTGATCTTCAATAGCAAGTCTTCAAACTCTTTTCAAAGTAGAATTTATGGATCTAACTTCTAGAGCTATCCAATCTAAAGTTGAGAGCTAGATCTAAGCCTGGGTTCACTAGTTCTCGGTGAATGCACCAAAATGTTAACCTAAAAAATGGATCAACACTTTAGAGTATGATGTGAAAGCACCAGCCCTATTAGAACAGAGAAAATATAAAAGAAAATAACATAAATGAGACACATATATTTTTATAGTGGTCACTTTATATCTTTGATTGTTGGTTTAATCTTGGTTAAATAAGATTACAAAATGAATGAGAAAGAATTTTTCACAAGTACAGGGGCTAGACAAGTTCTAAGTCCTAGAAATGTCTATAGTTGCCGCCTTGATGACTATGATGTAGAGGATAGAGTTGAAGAATAGATGGAGATCCCGTGTAGTTATAACAAAATCAAGATCCTTTCTTAGTTGCTTTATGGTTTGTATTTATAGTGGTAGCAATCGTATTGAGCCAAATGAATAGTCCAGAGGTCGGCGTGTAAAAATATAAACTCATTGGGTCAACACCAGAAGTTGGTATTGACCTCATCATGTCGATCCCGACTTCTATGGTTCAACCCAGGTGGGTTGAGTCCACTTTCCTCTTTCATGGTACTTGTTTTTGCAATGTTCCATGTAGTTAGTTTAGCAATTTGGTTGATGTTGGTAATGGTTCCTTCATCACTTGGTTTCCTCTATCATTCTAACTGTTGGCTATTCAATCTTGCTATTCAATTGATTAGAATCCTTTGATACTTCTTGGGTACACATAACACAGGTAAATAAGACCCTATGCAAAGTTTGAGTGTTTGAGTTGTTTCTATACTTAATTTAAGTGTGCTTGCAAGATTTCAAGTCGATTCATCTTTGTCTTGACATTCTAACTTCTATTGATTTCTGCTTGGTTAAAAACCCGATTAACAGAGTTTATATGTGTAGTATAGCATCACCGAAGGTAACTATACCATGTAATTTATGTGTTTCTTCTAGATATTTCCAAAGTTGTATTTGGTCAAGATTTGACAGTCCGTTATTTAACTATAAAATAAACAAAACAACCAAATCGGGGATTTAATTTCATAAGAAACCAAACATGTTAAACACATAAGCAACCACTGAGCCTCTTTAATTAATTCTTTCATTAATTTAAAATCATTTTAAAAA
This sequence comes from Allium fistulosum, assembly GCA_030737815.1. NCBI lineage: Eukaryota > Viridiplantae > Streptophyta > Magnoliopsida > Asparagales > Amaryllidaceae > Allium > Allium fistulosum. The sequence goes on along the minus strand of CM060903.1, from coordinate 1,089,053,799 downwards.
TACTTGAAAAATATTCACATACTTATCACAGTGGTATAAGTATATTCACAAACCATTTCACTTCCAATACGTAGAAAACATTTTCATTTTTTCCAAAATCGTATTTAACCGGGCCAAAACAAAGGTCGTTTAAAAACATTGTTACTATAAACCCAAACCACTTTTCCTTCGGTGTTAAGTATGGAAAGAATGCTTCCATACCACCATATTTAAGTAAGATTATTTATCAAAATCAAATCTCATTTCCTTTATAAATTCCCTTTTTATAAATCCATCCCATATTTACAAGTCCTTTTATAAATCTCAAATTCAATTTATCAAAATTCTTTTATAAATCTATAAAATTATTTATAAAACTCTTTTATAAATCTCCTCTAAAAATCTATTTATAAAACTCCTTTACTTGACTCATTTTTGATATTTCTACTTACCCTATCCCTTGTCTAGAAACTATGGTTCTAGATTTTATAGATAGAGGATCGGTCTACTCATCAGCTTTTAGTACCAAGTATTGCACTCCTGAATTTCCATATACTATTCATTTAAAACAAAGCATTATATACCAAACTTCTTTTATCACTTTATAAAATCTTCTACTATAATTAGAATATTATAGTCTCTTTAAAATTCCACTTTAAAATCCTAAAAATACTCCTTTAAAATTTCCAAGGTCTCTTTTCAAGTTTATAAAATCCTTTAATAAATCCTTTTTATTAAGTAAAATTCCTTTTATAAAACTATTTATTATTTATAAAAAACTTTATTAAATTAATTAATTAGATTTAAACATCATAAATAAATAATTAACTAACTTCAAACATCACTAATAAAACAATTAATTAATAAAATAATTAATTAACTCTAAACATCATCTGTAAAATAATTAATCAACTTAAAAACATCATTTATAAAATAATTAATTAACTTAAAAACATCATTTATAAATTAATTAATTAATTTAAAAAAATCATTAATAAAATAATTAATTAACTTAAAAACATAATTAATAAAATAATTAACTAACTTAAAAACATCATTAATAAAATAATTTATTAACTTTAAAATCATCATTTATAATTATATAACACTTAACCTCAAATTGTTATAAAGTTTAAGTTAATTTAAATCAATAACTTTTCAAATTCGAAAAGAGGCTTAGAGACCACTATGGTACTTAAAAAAGCTACCATTTATTTTCATATCTCAAAAAGGTTCAACTTATAACATATATCAATGTCATATCCAATATACTCAGGCTACCAAACTTCTGGCACTCAACAATTAACAATCAATAGTTAACACATCAATAATCCAATATTAATTAATCCTTATATTAATTAACTTAAAAAAACATAATTTCACTTTGCAAGCATAGAATGGGTATTTATTCTACTCAATAGATATCCAAAATAATCTATTCAGTTTAATTATAGTGGAACGGTGTTTTATTTGGCCAAATAGATACCACCAATGAAATATAATTAAATTAATAACGTTACTATGTAAATCAACATAATAATATTCAAGCACTATTATTTTAACACTAAATTATACTTCATCAAAACTACAACTATTTATACCATAATGTTGTACTCCCCAATACGAGTTTAATACAAAAATCCACGGGTTAAACGGATCTAAAATGATTGAGATATAACATTTTAAGATTTAACATACTTATTTTATATAGCTAAAATAAATAACTCGAATTATTTCTCACCCAACATCATCGGCCCAAGCCCAACACTTCAACTCCACCCGACCCACTTAGGCTATAGTTCTCCTTCCTCAAATTAAAAATAGCTCGCCCTGCTTCCAAAATCGAGCACGACATGATGACAACCGCTCCACCTTCGGCCTTCCTTGACCCACGCCACCACCACCAAAGAACTACCACACCTTAACATGCCTTTGGCCTGCTTCTGGTCAAGCTCGATACCTCTATGCTGACACCAACAACCAAAACCCGAGCCCATAAATCAAAACTATTAAAACCCTCAATCCCCCTTGAACTGCCACCTCAAACCACCGAAGCTGCCTCGACCACTTCCATCACCTCTGCCATGTCTCGACCTTCCTCCAAGTGCAGTTGCTCTTTTCTTTGTCCACCACATTGTTGGAAAACTCGAGTTGAACGGAAAACATTCAACTGCCAACTCCTACCACTAATATCTCAAAACAATCGCAAAAATCATGTCCCATAGCCACGAACAAAACTCACTTCTCCAATATCCATATTATGTTCATCAAAAAACGATCAATATTCGGCTACTACTGATTTCGGCCAATTGTCACCACTCTGCTCAACGAAACAACGAGCGACTATTTTTAAAAAATATTAGAGACTATAACACAAAATTTTGTAATTAGAAGTTTTGCCAAAATATTGATGGTTTGAGATATAAATATTTTTGAAAGGAGGAGGATGGCTTATGTTTCCATTATAGAGGAAAGAAAATGAAAGAGGAAGAAGGAAAATGTGGTTGTGCATTCATGTGTTCATTTGTGTATTTTATAAACAAAACAAACTTCCTTATTTCCAAGTCAAGTAAACCAAAAATTTCAAGAAACCCATTACACCAAAAAGCAAATCAAAGTCAAATCCAAATTTATGGATGGTTCCAAAAAAATAGGTTTGTTATGATTTGTAAAAGTTTCTAAAAGAAAGTTTTTGCGGTACTCCTATACACAATGTCTCATTCGCATACGAACTGTGAACGACAGATGTAACGACCCGACTTTTCGACCCTCAAATGTCGACACTGAATACATCCACGGTATTCTTGTGTCGAGCACCCAAGTGTCAAAAAGAAAGAATGTTAGGATAAAAAAGAATAGAAAAGGAAAGAGAGAACACAACATCATAATCTCATAATGGAACGATAATATATAATATCAAAGGAACAATACAAAGGGTTACTCTGAACACAGAAATATCATAGATACTAAAACCTAAGCACTATCATCAGCCTGGACAGTTATAACAACCTATCCTCACATTTGTTGATATATCGAAATACAGCAGAAATAAGAATACTACAGTTGATAATCCTTCAGCTCTTCTTCATAAACTGAAAAGCATCCAAAGCTGAATCTGGAAACATACATGGGGCTGACTCAAGCATTATAAGAAAATAACACCCAGATCAGTCTGGTAAACCAGCGTGAGAAACTCAAGAAGTATGTGACAAGTAAGAGTAAACATTGAGACCATATGTATTCCCATAATGGTTTTCCCCTCAAAGAAACCAACCATCCATTGAGTTTAATATATAGTGATATGATAGATAATGTATAGAGTATAGCACATAAACCATATCAAATAACTGTTGTGTGAACGACACAACAATAATAGGTATACGGTCAATACCGCTAAGGCGATATAATAAATTTCTCATGGAGCTTTCCCTGAATCTAGTCGAATATGAACTCCATAACAAGGATCAGAATTTCCTTCCAAGCATCGTATATCTCTAGATAAAATATACTATAAGGTAAACACAACTGGCCCAATAATAAATTGTGTGGCATCAAGTATAACTAACTCCTGGCACCCAATAATTGAAAGCATACTCCAAATCTGGAGTTTATATACCCTTATGGGTATGCCAAACCTGAGATTGTGCATCTAATTCTAGTTTTAGTCATTTTTGTTGATGCTATGTTTGACATCTTTCACACGAGTCTTCATCACTCGAGCAACACACAAATCCCCAATTGAATTCCTTTATCTCGAACAGATTATGAATCACTATATGGATTTGAGCATCTAGAATAGATATCGAACCTCTATATAGGTTCCCCCGCATAAGTCCTCTAGCGAATGCTAACGTTATCCTCTCTCTTGGAGCACTCTTCAAGATAGACAATCTCACATGATAGCATCGTTCGAAATGTTAATGCTGACCTCTTCTTTAGACTTAACCTTCGGATAGATAGTTTAACTCTATAACATTCTACTTCACAACCGCTTCCAAAACGCAGATCGTGTATATGGTTTTGAAGTGGTTTCGGGTTTGAGTCATCTCATATAAGTACACTCCTCCCACTTACCGGACTCTCCAAAACCAATCGATGAATTTCCAGTTAACTCAATTCCGATTCTCTCAAAAGTAAGTGAAAGCTAGAGATGTTCTGTACCAATACTCCTCCCCGGGGGTTCTTATTGGCATGAAATCGCAAAGCCTTTCGATTAAGTCTTAACTTATAATTGGTCAAGATCAATAATTGATGAATCAATTATCTAGTCAAAACAATTGTTTATATAAATCACGATTCGTGCACTTAACTCGTTTCCGACATTTCAACTTAACTATTCATCGCCCAAGAGTGAAGCCAGGTAAGTTTGAGCACTGGTTACGTCAAGCCTTACCTAGAATTTTCATTCTCGAATCTCACAAATAGATAAGTCTACCTCGTCGGCTTTTAACGTGTTAACGCTAAAAAGTGAACGCTAACACCCGGTGTGTGTAGTAGAATTGTGAAAGCACCACCCGTGTGACGGGAACAAGAACTAAGCAGTAAAATAGCGAAAAAAGCAGTAAAAGACAGCAGTTTATAGTGGTTCGGCTTGAGATCGAGCCTACGTCCACTATGAATCTCTTTATTACTGAATCCAATTACAAGATGATACAATACTCTTATGAGAACAATACAGTTTGATCACAAAGACAATCTCAACTACTAGCTCAAACTTTGATGATGAAATTTGATGAATCCGTGTTGGATGTAGGAAATTCCTCTCGAAGCTTGTTGTAGTGTCTCGAATGTCTGAAGATCTTCAATTGTTGAATGAGTTGAGAGTTCGGCAGAGTAGCGACGCTTCAAGAAATGATCGGCCAAAAGTCCCCTTCATGTTGAAAGTGGTGGTCTATTTATAGGAGTCGAGTTCTGGACAGAAGTTTTATCACCAAGTGATAGGTCGGCTACGACCCAAGGTAGGTCATAGATCGTAAGTCGGCGACGACATAAGGAGTCTGGCTTACTTTGGTTGCAGCTGATTCTTCTGAACGAGTTAGTAAGTCGTGCACGACTTAGTATAAGTCGCAAGTCGGCAACGACCTAAAAGATGCAGCACTGCCTTCGTTTCCTTAAGTCGTGTGCGATCTATCATAGGTTGTTGACTGCTTTAAGCCGTTATATCTCTTAAGTTGCTAGGTCGCAACTTTCTTTAGATCGTTATGTACTTAGATCGTTACCCCCTTTAAACCGTGGCTTCTATAACTCGTTAGGTCGTCCAGACCCTTAAGTCGGAGACTTCTCTTAAGTCGGTGAGCTTTTAGGTCGGTGCAAAGTTAACCCGTTACTCCTTAGGTCGTTGAGCTGCTATCTTCTTAAGTCGGTAGCCTCTTAGGTCGTAACATCCCTTAAGTCGTTAGGTCGGTTAATTGTTAGGTCGGCAACTATTGGATCGTTAAGTCGTAAGTCCTTTTAGGTCGACAACTCTTAAGTCGTTATGTCGTAGGTCCTAAGTCGCGAACAAAAGAGGATTAACATTTGCCCCTCGAAGTATACGCCTAAGTCGTAGGTCATGTGCTTCGATTTTCTTAACTCGCTTTTTGGTTAGGTCGGAAGCGACTTAATATAAGTCGTAGGTCGTAGATCGTGGGTCGATTCACATTCCAATGCCCCAGTGTATAAATAGCTTAGGTCGTCTCCTCTTTCACTTTACCTGTTTTATTATTCTGCTCAGCCATTAACGAATATTCGAGCTCTCGAAGACAAATCCCACTACTCGATCATCAGTTATCATCAGTATTACACTGCATAAGTGAATTCAACTAATATCCAAACGTGATCATTGTTGAATCGAGGATCCCGTGTTCATCGCCCCTAATCTGAGTTTGTTCATCATGCTTTATCACGAGTCATGTCGCATCCGACTCTCGACTTCCTTTAGCCACGATGTCAGTGTGATCCTCGAATTCACTGCCGCGTACTAGTTTCACGATGGATTTGGGATGATTTGATGATGTTGTGAGATGCGATTAGGAGACATAACTTAGGGTTTTTGATTCGAGCAGGAGGTAGCTTTAAATCCCATCGGAGACGACCCAAAAAATTCATGATATAAAATATCCACAATTTAGTACTTTGTCCGGTTCAAGAACCCTTCCGATCTAACTTTCCTACGACCTAATTAGTTTGCAGCATAGACCATAAGTCGCGGCCGAGCTTGGACTTAGAGAAAATAGTGCTGTTCAGACTTGAAGCCTTCATATGTATTACGACTTAAGAGTTACGACTCAACCTGACTCGTAGCATATCCTTTAGACCGTGGACGGGCTAGAACTTGAAGAATTTTCGACCCATGCTAAGTCGTGAACGAGTTAACATATTTTTCACTGCCTTGAACTTCAAGACTTGAATTGCCTGAACTTTGAACTCTGGACTGTTGAACTTTGTTGCATTCTTTTACAGATTATCTATAATTCTAATTACCTGTTATAACATTTACAGAAAACTGGGACGAATATACTGCCACTGACTGCCCACATCGAATGACAGATTAGTTGATAAAGAAAAAATCAAATTAAATGAACTGTATGAATGAAATGCTATACAATAACCAATTCAAGTGAAGTATTAAAGCAAAATCGTAATAGTCAACTGAAACTGATTTGTTTGCATTAACACTGCACTTGAGCATTAACAAGTTTTGAAATCTTATAATCGACTGATTGTCAGCTAGTTTAATTCCAGTTATGTTTGCTTTTTTATTTTTCATTAGTTTTGCACAATACTTCACACTTTTTAGGAAACGTGCACCTTCACATTTGAACATCCAGTTGATTGTGTAGAATGTCTTCTCAACAAGAAGAAATAGAGCAAGTTGAAGAGACTTTTCCAGTTGCTGTTCCGTTGAATGATCCTCCAGAAAGGGTCTCGACCACTATGAACTACAGAACCTTTAACCAGTTGTGTACTCAATTCGGAATTGCTGAAGCAGACGCACAACTACCCGGGAAGCCTGATAATGCTGATAGACCTCCTCGTGGTTTTGTTGCGGTAAATCGACAAATGTGCTAGAATGGAGCTATCCCTCCTTTTAATGACTTCTTGCGAACACTTCTTCTACGATTAACCATCTCCCCTTTCCAGCTGCATCCCAATGGATATGCTATCTTAACGGGGTTATGTGTGCTCTTCAGGAGGACACTCGATCGCCTTCCAAGCTTCGACGAAATTTGTTATTTGTGCACTTTCGCTAAAAACAAAGACCATCCTTCCATCACAGTTGTGAGAAGTGCTAGAAACCGTAAGTTGATCATCGGTCTCCCTGACAGTGTTCACAGTTTTCTAAGCCAGTTTTTCTACGTTCGCTGTCCTCCGGGATTTTACACTATCTGGAGAGTAGGAAGTAAGATCGCTTGTCTCTGTTTCTTATGTTTTTTCGAACTTGCCAAAGTCCGAGTTGTCAAGTGTTAACTTTGCCCTTTTCTTTTCAGCACTTCCTCCTCCTTCTAGAGATCCCGGTCACAAAGCGACTTTTGAGAGGCTTATGGCGGTGCCAGTCGAGGAGAGGAGTGTCCAATTTCTGTTAACAGACGAATTTTTACATCAATTCGGGCTTTTACACTCTTCCCGCTTTACTCAGCCTCGTGAAGTTTCTAATTTTCCAGCACAGACATCAGATGCCCCAGCTTCAACGGAAGAGATGGCTCTAAAGGAGCCAACTGCAGACACCGCATTATTAAAGTGTTCTACTCCTATCGATGTTGCGGGGTCGTCCAACAAGTCAATGCTTTCCCCAGTTATCGAAGAGGAGGAAAATCCTCACATTTCTGAGAAGACGGCCGACATGGAAGTCGAAAAAGAGAGTTCTGCTGGGCATCACGACGATGATGTTTTTGATAATTTGAGTGATATAATGATAACTTCTCAGGAGCTTTTTAAAGATATTATCTCAAAAGCGATCTCTCCCATTGTTGAAGCGACTTCCTCTTTGAAACAAGCTTCGACACCTTCTACACCAGTCGTCTCCGTTTCCTTATTAAAGCGTGGTTTGTAGTTTGACGCACGTAGTTTGCACGCCGCACACACTTAGGATTTTCTCAGCACTTATACACACTTATCCTCTTTTCCCTGGAAATTTCTATACTTCATTTCTTTTTCATTTTCAGATTCTCCGATGGGGCGCACTGGTTCATATTACGACAAATTTCAGCGCTATGGAGGTCGCGGAGCTTATGATTTTAGGCAATACTTCGATGCTCCGAGGGAAACAGACGAAGAAAGAGCTATTAGGAAAGCTCGAGAGAGCCGGGACTATGAAGAGCGCCGCAAAAGAGAAGATGAACAGCACTATGGGAGTAGGGATGAGCGGTACGACTCTTCCCGCAGAAGTGACGATTCTCAAAAGGGGAAATCTTACGACGACAAGGGGAAGAGTCGCATTGCTGATGGTTCTAGCAAGCGGACCAAGCTTAGCGAAAAGGACACGTCTGCAATTTCGGAAAAGATCGATGCTCCCATCTCTCCTAATATTCCATCCGGCTCTCCTGCTTTAAAGAAATCTGACATCCAGGCGATCATCAGCAGATCTTAGTATTAGGTTAAAGATGCTCATCCTATTCTTCAAAGCTGATTTCCGAATTGGTGCTTAAAAGGGGTGCGTTTTGACCTTGATTTGGTTCCGATTGATAAATTGGATATGCTGCGTAGCCTAGATGCCGTCAAACTTAACATTGAAAGGGTGTCCGGATGGCAAAAGCTTGTCGATGAGCTGCAAAGAGTCAACCGTGCAAATCTTGAGGCCATGCTAACCATGGAGAATGATAAATCCGAGTGGGATAAAATTTGCAAACAGCATGATGCCGAGATGACGAGCATTGCTGATGATAATGCGAGACTTGAGTTCGAGGTTAAAAAACTCAAGGAAGATCTCGCTGCTTCTTCCGCTTCGCAATCTCAAAAAGAAGAAGTGTTTCAAAAGCAAGTGCGGGATGCGCACGCTGCTCAGAGAGATGCTGAGATGAAATTTGCGGCTGAGCAGTTCGTTGTTGAAGAATACCGCAAAAATAACACTCAGTTGCGGGAAACAGTTAACTCCCAGAACGTGGAGATCGAATTGCTAAAGTCTTGACTTGCAAAAGCTGAGAAAGAGCATGATGAGGCTGTTGTTGGTCGAGTTGCAGCCGTTGCCGAAAAGGAAGCGGCCGAGCAATCTCATGAGGTCACAAAAGCTAACGTCAGCTCTACCTTATTCGACTTTTATTTACACAGCGTTCTGGGTCATGGAAGTCTTTCTTTTCTGGGCCCTGAATATGAGATTACCCTGGCTGAAGTGTGGGAAGCCGCCGTTGATATGCTTGGCGGTGCCGGCTATGATGAAGCAGGACTTGAGGCGCGTTACCTTGACGATGAAGCTCGTGCCGCTCTTGCTAGAGGAAAAGAGCAACTTGTCAGGGCGCGAGCTGAGTCTGCAGGAGATGAACACCCGAAAGAGGAAGCTCCTTCAACTGCCCCTGTTCATACTTCAACTTCAGTTGACGTCAATATTATAGATTCCAGTGCCCATTCTTTGCTTCCTGCTAAAGTAGACACTGAAATTGTGACTACTCCTACTGAGGAAGAAGCCCTGGAAGATATTGATGCCGAGAAATTCGAGATTAATTTTACAAAACCGACTTCTTCAGGTAACTTTGGCATCGACCCGGATCCAGTGAATCACTTATTCGATTTAACCGAGTTTGATGAACTAATAACTTCTCTTTTCTCGAAGAATACCGATTTTAACTTCTTTTCTTCTGCAGTGGAAGTTCCGAAAGCTATACCAACTTCTCCTTCTCCAGTTGCTATTCCTCCTCCTTCCCAAGTTACTCCTCTTTCTGCTTCTCAACCAGGATCACAAGAAGAGAAAATAGAAGCCCTCAAAGACTTGGATGATCCGGTTGTTTCGCAAGAGCAAAAGATTGGAGGGCTTGAAGAAGGCGAAAAGACCCCGGAGCAAACTCATGATGACGATACAAAACTTTCTGAGTTTCTTAGTCCGGGAAGCGAGTCTTCTTCTAAGAGGAAAGGGAAGCGCGCAATGAAGAATAAGAAAAAGAGCGCTTCGGCTGATGAGAAGAATGTTGAAGAAGTTCCAGCTGCTCCTCCTTCTCCTCCGTCCCCGACTCATCCACAACGGCTTTCAAAACTGGTTGTCGGGCCGGGAAAGAGTTCCAAGGGTGGTCGGAAGAAGGAATGATACGCTAGGCTCTGTGCTTCTTGTTTTGCTTTTTGCATGTATCGACCGGATATTGTGCGGGTACCGGTCCCCGCTTCTTTTTGTAATCTGCACAATGTAAAAAAATTTCATAGTATTGAATAAAATAGTTATTTTACTTGTACAAACTTTTTGTGTATGTGAGAATACATTTATTTCCCATTGTAATGTAGAATAATGATTCTTTATTTACTTTAATTGATATTGCAGTAAGCTCGTGGTATGATGGTTGAGTGTTGTTTCTATTAATATAGTTATATGCCCCCGTATCACGGCTCACTGCGATATTCTATAGAAACTTGTATTCTTATTTTAGAGAATAATTCTTTCGATTTGAGGAAATACTATTCTGCTTTTAATAGAATACGTTTCGTATTGGAGAAATTTTTACTTTCTCTTTCTTTCTGAAGAACACTTCAACTTTCGGGGATGATCACTTTCATTTGTTAAAAAGTGGATTTTCCTATGCAGTGAAGTGAACTTTCTGAAGAATTTTTTGATTTGTTTAGTGCTTCTGAAGAAGGCTTTGTTTTTGTGCCTCTGAAGAGGGCTTATGTCTGGTACTTCAAGCATGGTGAAGTGTGCCTCCGAAGAGGTTTTTTGGTCTCCGAAGAGAAGCGATTTTGGTCTCCGAAGAGAAGCAATTTGGCATTTCAGCTCTGGTGAAGTGGGCCTCCGAAGAGGAGCATTTTGCACTTCTACACTGGTGAAATGTGCCTCCGAAGAGGGCTTTTTAGCATTTCAGCTCTGGTGAAGTGGGCCTCCGAAGAGGAGCATTTTGCACTTCTACACTGGTGAAATGTGCCTCCGAAGAGGGTTTTTTAGCATTTCAGCTCTGGTGAAGTGGGCCTTCGAAGAGGAGCATTTTGCACTTCTACACTGGTGAAATGTGCCTCCGAAGAGGGATTTTTAGCATTTCAGCTCTGGTGAAGTGGGCCTCCGAAGAGGAGCATTTTGCACTTCTATACTGGTGAAATGTGCCTCCGAAGAGGGCTTTTTAGCATTTCAGCTCTGGTGAAGTGGGCCTCCGAAGAGGAGCATTTTGCACTTCTACACTGGTGAAATGTTCCTCCGAAGAGGGCTTTTGGTTGCCTGGAAGTTACTTTCTCATGGTTGAATGGATCCACGGGGCGGACGCAAGTTGCTTGATTGGATGTTCGTTTGCACAAACAATCGCAATTAATTAACAAGGGCCCTGTTCCTTCAGCTTGGGAAGGTGCCCCTCCGGTGGTTCCACCAATTTTTTTTTATTGAGGAAAGCACTTTCATTTTTTGGCGTGCCTCGTTAGAGGGCTTTATTAGCTTCTGGAGAGGAGCTTTGGTTGATTGGTGTGCCAGGAAGGTTGCGTCTCAGAGGCGAATGGATCCACGGGACGAACGCAAGCTGTCTGATCGGATGCATCACGACCAGTTAGCAAGGGTCCTGTTCCTTCTGCTTGGGAAGATGTCCCTTTTGTGGATCTACCGGCCTTCTTATTGAGAGGCATACCTCCTTTTGGCTGCTTCTATGTTCGCCGGCCCATGTTTCCTTATCATCTGCTAATCAGCGATCCTTTATTATTGTTTCCAAGCGCGTCTTCCTTTCTTTTGCAAGTAAATTGCTTTATCCGAAGAAGTAGACTTCGCTGTTAAGTGACTCCACAGGGTAAACGCAAGTTACTTGGTTGGATGTCTTTTTATATTAACGACCGCAACCAGTTAACGAGTGCTTGACACAGTGGCGTCGCCAACTTTTTATGTGAAGTTCCTCCTGTATGGGATTTGAGTCTGGAATTTTTGTTGCTTGGTATTTGCTTAATAAGTGATTTGTAGGGCTCGCTTGGCTTTGCGATGGGTGGGCTTCGCTTTAATGACCTGCAATATTAGATCGACATTTTAGCAATACATTTAGAGTATTTACACATCGAAATATAACAGGCATTTTGTAATAGAAAACACAGAATTCATACTTTTTCATTATTCAATCATACTGATTTCTCAGCGGTTTACAATGCAAAAGTTACACATCCCTTATCATTTTACAAATTTAAGCAATGCTGTTAAGTAAAAAAAATGGATGCTAGTGATTGTTGTTTCAGAATCTCTGGGTTGACTTTCCATTTGCACTAGATTCATAGCTTTGGATTTATATGCCAGAGAAAGTGAAAGATGCCCCAGTCGCAGTTTTGTGGACAATTAGCAGTCGTCCCAACTTCTGCCTGCTGGGTGTGGACCTCCTGTGACAACATTAATGACAAGCTTTTCTGAATCTTGCACTGCAGTGTTGTTGTGAGAATCAGATTGATGGGTAGGACGTTGCTGACCCCGAGTGAATGAGGTTGGATCGACTCCGCTTCTCTTAACGTATTGTTGGAGTTTACCCTGCTTCAGCAATTCTTCAATCACATTTTTTAACTGGCGACATTGGTCGGTGTCATGGCCAGGTTGATTGTGAAATTGGCAGAATTTTCCATTACGCACTGCACCTCTCTTCACTCAGGTGGCTTAGGATACCTGACAACATCCTTTGTTGCGAAAAAGATATTTCTTGGTGTATCAGTTAAAGGAGTAAAATCTGAAAGATCGAAGCGGCAGAGTTTCTTCTCATTCCCTTGATTCTTTCCTCCGTCGTTTTCCCTTTTCTGATTCTCAGAATTTCTTCTGTTAGAAGCAAGATCATTATTGTTGTCCTTAGCAACTAATACTTTTGCTGAGGCGGAAAGGTTTTCCAAGCACATGAATTCATCGGCCTTTTTATAAAACTTCTCAAGGGAATTTGGTTCCTTCATTTTTAGCCGTTTTCCAAATTCACTCGATTTATTGATGGCTCGCACCAAATAGGTCAGGATCATACGCGGTTCTACATTATCCACTTCGGCTACAGCTATATTGAAATGGCTTAAGAAAGATTTGATTGATTCTCCGGGAGCTTGTTCAAGACTAGACAGTGACATTATATCCTTAGCTTTTGAAGCATACAATCTGAACTGTTCTTTAAACTTTTGCGTCAAGTCGGAGAATTGATATATTGACCGAATTGGAAGCTTTGTGAACCAAAGTAAGGCCACACCTTCCAAGTACACTGGAAAGTATCGACACTTAATCTCGTCTGACGCTCTTGCACCAGTCATATGCCAATCATACTTGTATAGGAAATGATTAGGGTCACTCGTTCCCCTATAGGCTTGGATAGTAGGAGGTGCAAATTTCTTGGAAATTCCGCTTTCAGGATCCTTTCAGTAAACGGAGTTCTGCTTGGTGCAAATCCCCAGTCACTCTCGTTCTCTTCCCTCTGCATGCTCTCTTACATGATGCGGCCAACCATTTCGGATAGGTACTCTTTATTGTTCAAAGACATCTCCGGGCAGGCATCAGTCCTTCTCTCGGAAGCTTGCCTGGGCACATGTTCACGATAAGTTGGCTGCGGCATAGAACCCTCAGTTTGGAAAGGTGGCATTTCAGGAAAGGTTGTTTGATGGTTTTCTGGTTGACGATTTGCCCCGAGCAGAACGGTTAATCTATCCATCATCAAAGCGTTTTGAGCTTCAATTTGTTGGTATAATCTAGAAACTGCGTCATCCAATTCAGCCCTAGTGACTCCAACGGTAGGAGTTGCTTGGTCTGTTGTTGGGGAAGCGGAAGTTCCCTCATGAGCATTTCCGGATCTGGTAGATCTACCCTTTCTTTTTGGAGCCATGATTGCAGATAAACTTCTGGTCTTTAGAGAAATTCTTTCCACAAACTGTTGCGGAGCAATGGTGAGAATATTCCTGAGTTGGGTTCTCAGTGAAAGCACCAAAATGTTAACGCTAAAAAGTGAACGCTAACACCCGGTGTGTGTAGTAGAATTGTGAAAGCACCACCCGTGTGACGGGAACAAGAAGTAAGTAGTAAAATAGCGAAAAAAGTAGTAAAAGACAGCAGTTTATAGTGGTTCGGCTTGAGATCGAGCCTACGTCCAATTTGAATCTCTTTATTACTGAATCCGATTACAAGATGATACAATACTCTTATGAGAACAATACAGTTTGATCACAAAGACAATCTCAACTACTAGCTCAAACTTCGATGATGAAATTTGATGAATCCGTGTTGGATGTAGGAAATTCCTCTCGAAGCTTGTTGTAGTGTCTTGAATGTCTGAAGATCTTCAATTGTTGAATGAGTTGAGAGTTCGGCAGAGTAGCGACGCTTCAAGAAATGATCGGCCAAAAGTCCCCTTCATGTGGAAAGTGGTGGTCTATTTATAGGAGTCGAGTTCTGGACAGAAGTTTTATCACCAAGTGATGGGTCGGCTACGACCCAAGGTAGGTCGTAGATCGTAAGTCGGCGACGACATAAGGAGTCTGGCTTACTTTGGTTGCAGCTGATTCTTCTGAAAGAGTTAGTAAGTCGTGCGCAACTTAGTATAAGTCGTAAGTCGGCAACGACCTAAAAGATGCAGCACTGCCTTCGTTTCCTTAAGTCGTGTGCGATCTATCATAGGTTGTTGACTGCTTTAAGCCGTTATATCTCTTAAGTTGCTAGGTCGCAACTTTCTTTAGATCGTTATGTACTTAGGTCATTACCCCCTTTAGACCGTGGCTTCTATAACTCGTTAGGTCGTCCAGACCCTTAAGTCGGAGACTTCTCTTAAGTCGGTGAGCTTTTAGGTCGGTGCAAAGTTAACCCGTTACTCCTTAGGTCGTTGAGCTGCAATCTTCTTAAGTCGGTAGCCTCTTAGGTCGTAACATCCCTTAAGTCGTTAGGTCGGTTAATTGTTAGGTCGGCAACTATTGGATCGTTAAGTCGTAAGTCCTTTTAGGTCGACAACTCTTAAGTCGTTATGTTGTAGGTCCTAAGTCGCGAACAAAAGAGGATTAACATAACGTTAAGTATAGTATTAATGATTTCCATAAACAATTAAGAAATCAACATAATTAACACGTTTTCGACATTTTCTACTTACATATTCCTCGATTAAGAGGGAAGCCGGTATGTTAGAGCTCTATTGCTCCATCTCTACTCAAACATCAATCTTAACTCTCACAAATAGATAAGCCTACTTCGTCAGCTTTTATTGTTAAGCATAATTAATTACTTTCCAACAAGTAATTAAACAGTTTAGCCATTCAGCCATTAAGAAATTACTAAACCCTTTTCGAAAACATTTTTATATACTTTTTAAATACTTATAATAGATTTTAAAATATTTATCCAAAATATTACTTTAAAATAACAAGTTGTAAAATCCTTAAAACTTTGAAAACCACATGTTTTCTATATATTTTTAATAAAATATCTCTCTTCAAAAATTCACTACTAATTCTTATATATTCATAAAGATCTCAAACCACTTTTAAAATAAGAGTGAATAAACATTTATAAAAAGAATGAAATAAATACTTAAATCTAAGTATCTTTCCAACCCTTTTAAGTCCAAAAATCAAGTTTAAACAGAGCAGTTTGCACTAGTGATATTTTGTTTGTTTTTGAGATGCTACTTTTATTTTTACTATTCAAGCTTTTAATAGCAACAAATATTCACACAAAAAATTATAAACATGGTGAGAAACCTTAAGGATATCTTTACAAAGTTCCATAGAATTAGCCAAAAACATGGCAATTTTAAACTGCTTCTACATCGATTATCGTTATAAGTGCAATTCTAAATCCGAGTCATATCCCAACCTATATTCAACCACAATATATGTGCTTGGTTTAAGGTCTAGTCACATATCATTTAAGTCCATTCAAGTCCATTCCAAGTTTGTTCAAGTTGTTTTACAAGGATCCTATATGTCACTTACTTTTGAAGTAAGAATTCAAATCAATGTTTTAACATAAATTAAAACCAATTAAAACAATATAAACACAATCAAATACTAACATACATATGTTATATTTTCATTAAAAGTGAGGTGTTAACTCACCTTTAACCAAATAATAACCAAGATCTAAGCTAACCAAAGTCCAACCAAACCTAGCAAAACCTTTCCTTCCCTTCTCCTTTGCTTCATCTTGCTTCTAGCCCTTCTTTTCCCCTCTAATGTTCACGTGTATGAAATGTGTGGAGAGTATGGCTTTGATTCTTCAACTTCTAACTAGGTGGACTATTTTGAAATGTAGTTGAAAAGCTTCACTCCAAGTTTGAGGTGATTTGAAATTGATTTGCAAATAATTTGCTTTAGGAAATTAAGATGAAGAAGGAGGAGAAGACATGGGTTTTTATCACTTAACCTTTATAACTTTGTGAATGAATACTAAGGGTGTGCCCTTGCTTATATAGGCTTGTGAAAGGGGTTACTAAAACCTTCTACCTCTCATGGAAGGTCACAAAGGAGCCTCCTTCTCACATGATAACTTTATGTCACTTCTCCTTTATGCATATTACCGTTTTACCCTCACCATGATAATATCTCTTATCCACTAGGATTTTCTAGAACATTCCATGCTCAATGAAGAGGTGTATTTGTTAATTAGTTGCTAGTGTGTTCATTTTATCATTAGTCAAGTGCAAAAGAGTTCGAACAACTTATATCGATCTTATTGATAAACCGATTTTCGGCCACATTATCGATTTTTTTTCGAAGAATATTTTTTTTTGTAAACAAACTTTAGGAACATGTTTCTTATCATTATTCACTAATTAAATGATGTTTAACAAGGTTATAAAATCATATTTATAACACTTAACTATAATTCAAAATGTCTCGATATTCGAAGACGAAGTGTTTGAATTTCCAGTTCGTTGCATTCTCCTCCAATTAGAACATTTCATCCTCAAATTTAAATAAGAATAATAATCAAAGGAGATAAATGAAACAAGATATATATATATATAGCAATAATGAAACTATATACAAGCTAACTGCAAACCAAAATGCATACTCAGCGACTACACCTCAAGCGGCGAGTACACTATAAAAGATACAAATACTAAGATAAGAAGGAACCCCTAATCTATAAGCAGCACTTGATGAATCTCCTTCAAATTGCCATCCTTCTTCCTTGAACCACCTCGAGCATCCTTGCTCCATGGAAAAAATGTAAGCATACATATACTTAAATAACATTCATAATTACTATCAACAAATACTCATGGTTTGCTCAGGTTCAAAACCCTCCCACCGCCTAAGGATAATAAATAATCTACTAAGCATACCTTACGCTCAATAGCCTTAGGTTCTTACTTAGATGCTTATTCATGCTATTTCATAGGAAATTGAAGAGTTATTCCCCAAAATCTTCATGAGTCAACATAACACATCATACAAATGTACTAAGGCCCATATGATGTACATATATCATCCGTACACAATATCCTATCTGATCACTTGCTCGATCACATAGCTTTCACTTCCCAACTAGTATATATCATCTGTCTTCTCTAGTATAGACTCTGATTTGGTTCATTGATTAGAAACTTTTTTTCTTCTTGCATAGCCATATACTATAATAGAAAACATCAAGATCATATCATGAACCTATATCCAGTGTTCAACATCAAGAATCGAGTGAAAAATCCTTGTTTGGATTGGTGTAAACCACCTTAAAAACATGTACTCGAATACTGGATCAAGAACAGTCAAGTGAATAAAACGATCTACGTATAACTTATGTATTTATCATAGCGATTTATTAACTACACCAACCCCTTTATATCACATTTCTTTTATCCAAATAGTATGTCTTTTAACAATAAAATCATTTACGAATCATTTCATAAAACAAAACTTCAAGTTTATCCATATTTTATAACTTAAGTTCTTACTCGTATAATACTCCGGTTCTAAGAGTATATACCAAAACATCAAATTTGTTTTACTTAACAATTATGTTCAACAAATTTAAACTCGTTTTAACTTACTACCTTCTCAATTCAAGTGTTATATAAACTAAACTTTATATTTTCAAAAACACTTAATCACAAGTTTTATAATGATTTGGAAGTTTTCGACTATCCAAAATCGTCGAAAGTCCTATTTCATTTTAACAAATTAAACTATTAACCAATATGTCATACATGATGCACAAACTAAACTATCTTAATACTTAGGCTACATGTGTCCATGAAATAAGTTGACAAGAAAACTTCAGAACTAAACATCGATTTTCATTTCAGACAATTTTTAAATAATATATACATATACCATTTATATATCAAATACCTTCGGGATTTAAATCAAAACCCATTTTACCAAAGCAACTTTGTAGCATCCCACAGTTAAAAACCCAAAATTGAACACCAATGATCCTGTAGTCATCACCAAAATTATTTTCAAGCAACATGATTGAGTTCAGTACATCCAAACCATATTGTTTGTATTTAATCAAAATCATTTCGTGGTATCAAATACTTTATATAATAATACTAAGTATCATGATCTCAGTTTCCTAAACCAATTTCCTAAATATTTACTTTCAAATAATACTAATATTATTTTTTCTAAAATCTTGCAAAACATTTTCAAAGACACTGGGATTTAAGTTCTCAAATTCTCTATTTTGAATCTTTTTTGTTTATAACCCATGCTTTATATAAAATAACTTTCTTATATAAAATTCTTTTACATATATTTATTTCCAAAATATTTTATCTTTCTTATTGACTATAGTAAACGTCTTTTTCTAAATTTTAACTTTTAACCCAACATTATCATCGAACGCCTTATAGTCAAACTGTGAAACTTAATTCATAAGATGTCCGTCCTAATGTATCTATAAATACTGTCTACCCACCTCATGATGTAGAAAGATAAACTGCTCATAAACTGGTCGAGCGCAAATCAACAACAAACAATTCTTAATATTCCTAACATGCCGAGCATGACTATACAATTATGGTTACATAATAATAAATTGTGAGAAGCACTAGAGTCGAACAAATATGGATAGGAAAGCCATAAAAATATAGTATACCCTTAAGAATCTGCTTCTCCTTCTCAACTGCATAAGTAGCAAAGAACTAAGGCTACTCCATTTTCTTGAGCATAGGACAATCTCTAACAAAATGGCTAGGCTGATGGCAACCGTAACAAACTTTTGGTGCAAATTATCCCTCAAGCTTTGGAAACTTCTCGATCGGTGATTCACTTATCTTCCCTTCTCCACCCAACCTACACTTATTAGAAAAGTGACCCTTCTTCCTGCACTTGTAGCAAACAAGGGTGGACAGATCCTTTGGTGACTAAAACTTGCGCATGTTGTCCCCAACTGGTGTAGAAATAGATGGCTTCAACGCTAAGCTCTCGAACCTCAACCGCATGTTCACTAAATTTACATAAGATCCCAAGATGTGATTTGTCATATTACTCTTGAACTCCTGACGTATCCTTGCGATGAACATCTCATTTCTCTTCAATGGCATATCTACCAAACTAGGCCCGATTCAAGATAAGGTAGTGAATCAATTATCATACTCCACTACGGCCATGGCCCCCTACTTTAGATCCAAGAAGCACCTAAATAACAAAGTCTTTTCGGCTTTTGAAACAAACTTCATCTCAAACTCATCTTTAAATCGAGCCCAAGAGAAGTCATTCTCTTGGATATCTACAGTGATAAAGCTCCACAAATCCTTGGTTGCATTCGTCAGATGTCGCGACGCCAACCTACGCTTCACTACATCATCTACCTCCATATCTTCAAATATCTGATCACATAGTCTGAGCTAAGACTGGACTTTTATAATAGTCTTTGAGCCACTAAACCTCTTACTCCCAGTTTCTCATAATCACGGTAGAGCGAAGAAAATCTCATCTGAAGTCTGACCTGCATGACCTCCTTATGACATTCAACCTTGGTTCCTCAACTGGAGCAACATTCGTCGGTGCTCGATTTCCACCATTAGTGACGGTACTACTCCGACCACCTCTAGCTTTGTCAGCTCTAATACTTATAGTTCTTACTACCTAAGCAAAGAAAAACTTCTTAGGATACGAAAGGATAGAGTTATTTCAAAGAATGGATTCTAAGAAAGAGACATTCCTAAGGAATAATTTAAAAGTCCAGTTTTCAAAATACAAATACGCACACATATGTATAATACACTTGACTCATTCTAGGGTGTCCCTTACCCGATATCTAATGAGCCATACTGAACCAAAGCTAAGGTGTTCACTCAACCTTGGTCTCTGATACCACATGTAACGACTCGACTTTTCGACCCTCGAATATTGACACTAAATTCATCCACGTTATTCATGTGCCGAGCACTCTAGTGTCGGGAAGGCAGAAAGTTAGGATAAAATAAAAAAAGAATAAAACAAGAAAACAAGAACACAACATTAGAATCTTATAATAATATATAATGTCAAAGGAACAGTACAAAGGATTACTCTGGATACAAAAATATTAGAGATACTATAACCTAAGTACTATCATCAACCTGGATAGTTATAACAACTTGTCCTTACATATTCTGATATATAGAAATGTAGCGGAAATAAGAATACTATGGTTGATAATCCTTTAGCTCTTTTCAATAAGCTTCAAAGTGTCCAAAGCTGAATCTGGAAACATACACGGGTTGATCGGGGAATTATAATAAAATAACACCCGAATTAGTCTGGTAAACCACCATGAGGAACTCAAGAAATATGTAACAAGTAATAGTAACCATTAAGACCGTATAGATGTTAGTCCCTGAGAAGTTGGTTTTGATGACAACAACCTTAGAATAAGATTATAAAATATAAATACTAACATTATTGTTTAGATATATATGTATATGCAGGATATATATACAGGTACCAAAGAATGAAGACTGTACAGTATAGAGATTCAAGAACTGATGAACTCAAGATCGAAGATATCAAGATTCAAGACTCATGAGTATCAAGATTATCAAGAGTTCAAGATTTCAAGATAAGTAATTTAGTTAGGAATTTGTTAAAACTCCTAGAAAAGGACTGACATCTTAAAATCCTTTTTATTCGTGGAATGGAATCCACTTCGAGCCCGTTAAAGGGATGGAACCCTAAGTAGGATGGAACCTACGAAAAATCTAGTGGAACATTGTTTTGTATCCACTAACTTTTATTCAAATGTTTTACAAAATTATATCTTGTTTTCAAAATGATTTCAAAATCTTCCTTTTTAAATCAAAAACATATATCCTGGTTTTAAAATACTTTTAGCCTCAAAATAATCTTTATTTTCAATATCAAATTATCCTTAGTTTTAAACTATCTTTTAATTATAATATATAACTTTTAATATTTATACTTAGATTTAAATATAAAATTATGGTAAAATTTTATATATACCAAAATATTATTCTCAATACTTATTTATGTATTTTAACTATAGTTAAGTATATTTAAAAAGTTTAAAATAGTTTTAATACAAGATAGAAGTTATTTTCAAAGAAAAACAAATTACCAAAAATAACTTAGGCTTGTGGACAACCCCAAGGACCCCTTGTCGACAAGGTGACAGTTTATTTCAAAAGTTTGAATTTCAAAGGAAGTGTCTATTCGTCATATCCTTTCACGAATGGACATGGCTGTTGTTCTACTATAAATAGGGGCTGTTTTAAATGAATTTACATATATATTTTCTCTGACTTCACTCCTCTTCTTCTTCCACATTTCTTTATATACATTTTTACCATTACTTTGCCGAAATCACCATTGAATCTAACTAGATCATCTCTGGTTTGATTCTATATCACTATCTCAACAAGATCCCAGTGCTATTTGGAGTTATAGAATTCTTTGTATTCAATCGAGCGAGAAAAGGTGTGATTGTAGCCTGGAAAATCAATCGAGTGAACTTGTTGCCCGTAAAATTAAGTATCTCTACCCAGAGGATTGTGAATCTGGAGCGGTGTACCTCGTGGCCATGAAATCGTGGGTGTAATTGTAAGAATTGATTTTGAAAGGAAATTCGTACTTGTGTTGCGGGACTGGATGTAGGGTAACTCCAAACCAGTATAAGATCCAGTATGTTCTTTCCTTTATTGCTTTTACTTTATATCTGCATCTGTGTTTGATTTTGTTATCATATCTGTGTCTGAATATTGCATATATTTGT
This sequence comes from Allium fistulosum, assembly GCA_030737815.1. NCBI lineage: Eukaryota > Viridiplantae > Streptophyta > Magnoliopsida > Asparagales > Amaryllidaceae > Allium > Allium fistulosum. Next base: position 1,089,031,592 of record CM060903.1, on the reverse strand, counting down.
GTTCAAATTAATATAAACTCAACAAGAATTAGTAATTCCTTAAAACACTATTCACCCCCTCCCCTCTAGTGTTAATTCTAGCCTTAAGATCCGTAATCCGCATTTCTCACAATAGATTCCTATAATGGTTTTCCCCTCAAACGAACCAACCATCCATTAAGTTTAATATATAGTGATATGTCTACAGAGTAGCACATAAATCATATCAAATAGTTGTCGTGTGAATGACACAAGAATAATAGGTATACAATCAATACCGCTAAGGCACGTTTATATAATGGATTTTCCATGGAGCTCTCCCCGAATCTAGCCGAATCTGAACTCCATGACAAGGATCAGAAATTTCTTCCGAGCATTGTATATCTCTAGATAGAATATACTATAAGATAAACACAACTGCCCCAACGATGAACCGTGTGGCACTAAGTATAACCAACTCTTGGCGCCCAATAATCGAAAGCATTCTCTAGATCTGGAGTTGATATAACCTCATGGGTAAGCTAATCCTGAGATTATGCATCTTCAACTGGTTTTTTGTCATTTTCGATTTTGAGGCTACGTTCGACATCTTTCACACGAGTCTTTATTACTCGAGCAACACACAAATCGCCAATTGGATGCCTTCATCTTGAACAGATCACGAATCACTATATGGATTCAAACATCTAGAATAGATCTCGAACCTCCATATAGGTTCCTCGGCATTAGGCTTTTGACGATTGCTAACGCTATCTTCTCTCTTGGAGCACTCCTCAAGATAAATATTCTCATATGATAGCATCGTTCAAAATGTTAACGCTAACCTCTCCCTTGGATTTAAACTTAGGATAGACAGTTCAGCTCTATAGCATTCCATTTCAAAACCGCTACCAAAACATAAATTGAATATATGGTTTTGAAGTGGTTCTGGGTTTGAGTCGTCTCATATAATTACACTCTTCCCGCTTATCGGACTCTCTAAAACCAATTAATGAATTTTTAGTTAACTCAATTCCGGTTCTCTCAGAAGTAGGTGAAAGCTAGAGATGTTTCATACCAATACTCCTCCCCGGGGGTTCTTATTAGTATGAAATTGCAAAGCTTTTCGATTATTTCTTAAGTTATAATTGGTTAAGATGGATAATCGACCAATCGATTATCCAGTCGAAACAATTGTTTATCCAAATCACGATTCGTACACTTAACTCATTTCCGACATTCCAATTTAACTATTTCTTGCCCAAGAGTGAAGCCAAGTAAGCTTGAGCACTGGTTACATCAAACCTTGCCTAGACACTTCATTCATGAATCTCACAAATAGATAAGTCTACGTCATCCCTTTTAGTGCTAAGTATACATTAATGATTTCCATAAACAATTAAGAAATCAACACGATTAACACGTTTTTGACATTTTCCACTTATCCATTCCTTGGCTAAGAAGGAAGCCGGTAGGTTAGAGCTCTATGGCTCCATCCCTACTCGAACATCAATCTTAACTCACACAAATAGATAAGCCTACTTCGTCCGCTTTTAGCGTTGAGCATAGTAAATTACTTTTAAACAAGTAATTAAACAATTTAACCATTCGGCCATTAAGCAATTAATAAACTCTTTTTGGAAACATTTATATATACTTTTAAAATACTTTAAAATGATTATAATGGGTTTTAAAATATTTATCCAAAATATTACTTTAAAATAACAAGTTTGTAAAATCCTTAAAACTTTGAAAATGACATGTTTTTCATATATTTTTAACAATATATCTCTCTTTAAAAATTCACTACTAATACTTAAATATTCATAAAGATCACAAAACACTTTTAAAATTTTTACTTGTAAAAAGATCGAAACAAAGTTCTTAAATCTAAATATCTTTCCAACCCTTTTAAGTCCAAAAAAACCAAGTCTAAACGGGGCAGTTTTGCACTAGTGATGTTTTGGTCATTTTCAAATGTTACTTAACTTTTTACTATTCAAGATTTTAATAGCAATAAACATATATATAAACTATTATAAATACGTTGAGAAAACCCTAAGATTCTCTCCATAAAGTTCCATAGAATTAGCCAAAAACAAGGAAATTCTAAACTACTTCTATAGCGACAATCGCTATAAGTGTACATCTAAATCGGAGTCATATCCCAACCTACATTCAACTACAACCTATGTTTTTTTTTCAAGGTCTAGTCACATGTCATTTAAGTCCATTCAAGTCCATTCCAAGTTCATTCAAGTCCATGTACATGGATCACATATGTCACTTACTTTTAAAGTAAGAATTCAAACTAATGTTTTAACATAAGTTAACAGCAATTCAAACAATATAAACACAATCAAATACTAATATATATATATATATATATATATATATGTGTGTGTGTGTGTGTTATATTTTTAATTCAAAGTTAGGTGTTAACATACCTTTAACCTAACAAAAACCAAGATCCAAGCTAACCAAAGCCCAACCCAACCTAGCAATATCATTCCTTCCTTGCTCCTTTGCCTTACCTTGCTTCTAGCCCTCCTTTTCCCCTCTAATGCTCATGGCTATAAAATGTGAGGGGAGTACGGCTTTGATTCTTCAACTTTTAACTATACGGATGATTTTGAAATGTGGTGGTAAGGCTTAACTTCAAGTTTGAGGTGATTCAGAATTGATTTGCAAATAATTTTCTTTAGGAAATTAAGATGAAGAAAGAGGAGAAGACATGGATTTTTGTCTCTTAAGCTTTGTAATTTTGTGAATGAGTACTAAGGGTATGCCTTTGCTTATATAGGCTTGTGTAAGGGGTTACTAAAACCATCCACCTCTTATGGAAGGCCACAAAGGAGCCTCCTTATATCACTTCTCCTTTATGCATATTACCATTTTACCCTCACCATGATAATATCCCTTGTCCATTAGAACTTTCTAGAAAATTCCAAGCTCAATGAAGAGTTGTGTTAATTAGTTGCTATTGTATTCATTTGATCATTAATCAAGTGCAAAAGAGTTCGAACAACTTATATCGATCGAAAAGTTGTTTACCGATAAACCGATTTTCGGTCACATTATCGATTTTTCTTCAAAGAATATATTTTTGTAAAAGAATTTCAAAAATAAGATTTTATCATTATTCATTAATTAAATGATGTTTAATAATATTATATAATCATATTTATAATACTTAACTATAATTCAAAATGTTTCAATATTCAAGATAAAATGTTTGAATTTTCGGGTCGCTACAACAGAAATAAAAATATGATCGCGCATAACATTGCGGCATGATCTCAAAACGAAAATAAAATACACCGATCCTCAAATTATGTGAAATTTCAAAAATACCAACATTTTTCGTAAAATACGTCAAACGCTAATTTAAATATTTTTCAAATTAAAAATTATGCAAAAAATCCTATAAATCCATTTAAAACATGTTACTAAAATCAAGTTGTTTTATCAAGAATTGATTTTATTATTATTTATTAAATTCAAATCAAAATATTTAAATAAATTAAATATTCCCATTCGAAACGTTAAAAACTCTGGGTCGTTACATTCTGCTTCTTTCCCTAACAATCTTCAAATAGTCGGAACAATTCCTTTTTAGTGACATTTCTTGTGGTAGTGGTGACATTCACTCTTGTCATAGATCTTCTTAGTTTTCTTGTTCTTTTATCTTCTCTTTTCTGCTTCTTTGACCTCTTTGAAGATGATGCACTACCCTTAACAGCAAGTATAGCCCCTTAATCCTTAAATTGTGACTCGGTCGACCTTAACATATTGAGGGGCATGTTATAATTCAGTATGAACGGTTCATATTGAGGAGTAAGTGAACCAAGGATCAAATCTACTTGCCATTCATTGCTTATTTGTACGTCCAATTGCAAAAGAATATTGATATAACCCTACATCATTAGCACGTAATCGTCCATTTTCTGTCCTTTGGTCATCATAGTATTGAATAGCTTCTTCGTGAGCTTGTACCTTGCGGAATGTAATTGTTCACCAAACGGTGCCATGAGACTATCATATATCTCATGGATAGACATATTTTTGTGTCGTCTCTCAATGGCTTGTCTAACGTAGACAATATGTTGGGCTATCTCTAAGTCTGCAACCCATTTTTCATAAGAAAGTCGTATTTCAAGGTCAGCATCATTGGCGGGTTGTTCTTTAGGTTCGCATGTAATAACAGTCCAAAGGCGCTCATAAGTCAACACTATTTTAATTGCTCTTAGTCGGTTGGCATAGTTAGGTTCGGTAAGTTTGTCAATTTCAGTAAACAGTTTTGGTCATTTTCTATAAGTTTAAACGGTAGATCATTAGGAAAAATCATAGTATATGTTGTTATAATATTAATAAGGTTAAACTTTATGTTTCATTTTACTAATAAGTTTCCATTAGTCTTTTACGTTTCGCCAAAACTTAAGTCGAACCATAGAAGTCTTTCGACTTCACTAGAAAGTGTTAGGACTCGTCCGCCTTGGAATACAGACCTTGAGTTTGCTCAACAAGTCATATCTCCACGGACGGTGGATAACTCCATATCGGTTGTATCATAAACAACTCCGAACCGTGGGTACCTTGTCTTAGTTTCACCTCGACCTTGAGTTTTCCCAACAAATTGAAACAGAATTATTCACTCAAACCTACCATATCGCTATGGCCTAAGTATAGTATATGTAACTTGAGTTTGCTCAATAAATACATATAGTTATTTTAGCTCGCCTATTCACTATATTAATAGTATTACACATAACATCCCCAGCTTGAGTTTGCTTAATAACTAAGGAGTATGCAAGTAATTTATTAATAATATATATATATATATATATATGGGGTGTGTGTGTGGTAGAGGACAACATTATATTGAAGATCCATAATCTTCAATATATATAATATTGAGTGATATCGACTCTATGGAATAATATAATTCTTATGAATTATTCTCATGCTTGAAGTGTCCGACACATCGAAAATCAAGGTATATGTACATTTACATTTGTATTTATTTCTTAAGTCTATTTGGGTTTCTTTAATGTTTCGTTTTTAGTTTATACATTCATATTATATAAGTTTTATTATTATATAACTTTTATATTTTACAGTCTTATATAATAGTCATATGTATCACATTATATTAATTAAATCTTATTTAATTAATTTACATATTAATGAATTGCATATTAATATAACATTTATACTCATTAATTATTGTATATTATAAAAATTTTAGTATAATACATATATCGTATACATGTGTATATTATTAATTAATTAACCTTTTAATTAATTTGTTTAATTAAACTATTTTAATTAAATTATATTAATTTCAGAATTCAATTCATATACATACATGTATACTTATGTTATTTTAAACAATTTGAAACAACATAACATATATCTTAATATATAATACATGCATATATTTATTAATTCATGTAATTATTATTTTTATTAATCTTATCAGCAAATTTTAAATTTTGAAATTAATTTGAATTATTTTTAAACATTTTGAAAACTTTATTATATTTTAACTTTTATAATATATATGTATATCTAATTTTAAATTTCAAATCTTATATTTCTAATTTTCAAACAATTTTGAAAATAAGCCCAAGGCCCAATTCAGGTTGCGCCTCTTCGAGTAGGACAACCTTTTAGGCTCACATATCTGTTTGGGCCAAGCTAATAGCTAGTTAGGGTAGAGTACTTGATTATCCATATCCAATCATTGACACTATCTTTCTAGACACCTTACTACCTTAGCTATAGGCTTAATTAGTTAATCTTAACATGACTAATTAAGACAGCATATGCTATTGGGCTCTGCTACTATTGTTGGAACTGGGCCAACCTGCAACGAAAGTTATGGGTGAATTTCAAAAAAAAAGTTCTCTTATTGGATCTATATTGGGCCTATAAAGTATAATTCATTTAGAATATTTCTAACCATTATTTAAATAAAATCTTTTATTTTATTTAAATTTATAAATTATATAGTTTTATTTTGTTTAAATACATAGACATAACATATACATATACATATATATATATATATATGTCTATATGTAGGTATTATATACATACATATATGTGTGCGTCCATGTATAACAAACCCGTGCAAGGTATAACATGCACGTGTATAAATGTTGGGATTTACATCGCAATGGACAAGTTAGCTTATCCAATATGCTAGTATATGTTGTCCAAATATATGTATGTATATAAACTATTATTTTATATAAATATTATGTATATATGTTAAGCAAGTTTGAATAATTATATATATGTACGTACGTATGTAAAATATATGTAAAATATATAAATAAATATTTGTACATATACCATCTTATAAATAAAATATTAATATATGTATATATACATATTATAATAATATATAGATTTAAATGTATAAGCTATTTTAAATATTAGAACGTATATTTATATTCTAAAATTCATGAATAATATGTGTATACATAGAAATAATAATAAAATAATTTTTTTTTTGGCAAGGCCGAATAAAATAATTTTTTTAATACACACACAAACAAAAAATACATTTATAATATATAGATATATGCATATATATATTAATTAATAAAATTATTCAATTATTTCCAACCCATGCGCACAACTAAAAAAAATTATTGTTATTATTTTTAATTAAAATTCATTTTTAATTAAATATTCGTTCAAAATTTATAAAAATTAATTTCGTAACTTTCATTTTAAATATTAAAATTCTGGAAAATCTTAATAGATATTTATGGTTTGACAAAATATTTCACATTTTCTCAACTTAAATTTATTTTATAATAATTTATTTATTTTCGGCCATTTTAAACACTTAATTTTTTTAAAATAGGAAAAATATTTTTTTATTTTTTATTTTTTGGCAGAGAAATTATTTGGTACTAATATAATTTTATAAAATTTAAAAAATAATTTTCATAACATTTTCGAATTAATATAATTTGTTAATTAATTAAATTGATTTAAATAATATTAAATATTAAAACATTATTTTTTCTCTTGAAAATTAATATTATTACAGTACATTATAATTAAAATTATATGACTAATTTTAATCATGATATGATGTTGTAACTAATTACAAACCATATATATTTAATTAAATAATATATATTAATTTAATAAAATATAAAAATTAAATTATTTTTCATATGGTTGCACTGACCTGACATATATGATAAAATAAAACCCTTTTTTTGTTAAGTATATAAATATATATCCATATAATCAAACCAATGTGTGAGAATATTACTTGCATATCAGTATCGTCACCCAACTAACAATATAATATTCATATACATATATGATAAAACATTGTACTAATAATTATCAACTATAAAAATCATACCTTAATCCCAAAACCTTGAAGTACACCTTCAAAAGATAAACTCTACCCTTGAAACTCTTACCGATCCTGTAACGAACTAGATTTTCGACCCTCGAAAATCGACACTAATACATCCTCGGTATTCACGTGCCGCAAATCCAAGTGCCAGAAGGCCGGTTATTAGGGGAAAAAGAAAATAAAGATAGAATAGAATCTCACACGAATGGAATAACATATATTATTTCAACAATAATCTTTACAACGGAAACTTTTGAATACAATATCAAGGTGTAACCTAGAACATCCTGGACAGTTATAAAATCTCTGTCCTTACAAATGCTAAAAAAATAAAAATAAATGCAATAGATATAGCAGATAATATAATACGTCCATACGTAGATGAAGATCTCCAACTCTCCTTTGGAAACTCCAAGTGTCTTCAAGTAAACCTGAAACTACTCGGATCTGACCCAAGCATTAAAAATACCCAGATTAGGCTTGATAAACCAGCGTGAGATACTCGATTTATAAATTAACGCCAGTTTATAACCTTTGAAAAGAAGGGTATCTCATAAGGCCACGCCCACCCATATATACAAACAGCTTTTTACCTTATGATAACCAAACACTTTTATACCAAAATAATTTGTTATTATTTCGAATGACATTCCTTTGAAAACAATTTTCAAATAATCTATCAAAATAGCCAAAATTGTTACATTGATTAAATTTGATGGCTTACTAGCTACTTTTTAAAAGTGATTTTTAATCAAAACTGTAAAGGCAACGTACTGGAATTGGATCTCCGACATGATAGGGAACTAGTGTCCATTCAGATCCAAAAATCCACGTAAAACAATCCTAGTTCACACCAGTGGCTTTACACAATCTCCATCAGCCTCCGAACTATACTGATACATTACCTTGGAACATAGTGTTACTCAGTGGCTTTACATGATCTCCGTCAGCCTCCATACCTTTCCATCCATAAAATAAGGCAACAAGTACCTAGTGGGACATCATCTTGCAATAATAGCCGGAAAATTTTCCTTCACACCACATAGTATCCCGTATCATTCTCGGGATGTGAGGCTTGTGAGGTCACGTTCCACAAAGTCACGCTTTGCTTTTTGCAAAACCATGCTTTGATCATCATAGGTTCCACTTTGAATGCCACATTGCCATTCCTTTGATCACTATTGACTTTCATGAACATACAACCTCTGTGCTTATACATTTCAGAGAAGTGTGTTACGTTAAGAGAAGTTACCTTCTCCATCACCAAACAGATGAACGTTTGTAAAAGTCAACGTTGTGGCCTCAGAAATGTAATGTCGGACATTCGTTCATCCAAATTCATTCTAGGCCCGAACAAAACTGAAGGCACTCCTTCTACTACACCTATTAAGAATTATCCCTAGGATTAGTAATGATTAGTCCTCGTAATCAAAGATTTTGATAATAGAGCATTACTGCCACCATAAATATATGATACGGTAAATTTCACCCCGAGGGACTAGTGGCAAGCAGCCCTTCATCATGAAGATCTCCATCTTCAAAAATCATCATCTTCATCATGTCTTCACTTTCGAACGTATATATTGGTTTGAAGTGGTTTTCGAATGGGAGTTACCCAAATCCGACCCTCCGAACCAATCATTAATTAAAAAGATGTTAAGTTCATGTGTGATTACCAATCATCATTCAATTTAATTCATCTTTTTATTCATTTATAAATATCTCAGATAGACATATTATTTACTCCATTTATCTTCTTAATAGAAATCATTAAGCCTCACTTATCAAATCCTTTTGGTTAATTAAACCTTTTTAAATCTTGGAATAATTCCAAATCGTTTCATCTTTTATTTAGGGAAACATTTCCAAATCATTTATTTAAATCTCATATCGAAAAACATTATTGAGTAAAGAGGATCATGGAAATTATACTAATTCTACTCAATATTAATTTCCACTATCCATCGAATAATAGTGAGATCACCTATTAAATTCTCACGAATAGTATGGATTCCCTCTTCGGAATTTAATACCAAGTATAAGAAGATTATTTCTTTGCAATGCAAGTTGTTTAAATTTGGAAAATTATATCTTTTATACTTTGGGAAATTTTGATCCGAGTAAATCAAATTTACTATCCCCTCCATCGAGCCAGTACGGGTGGCTAAGGAGGGAGGCAACTGATTTTTCCAAACCCAAGCCTAGAGACTACCCCTCTGTCACCCATAAAGTGGTCAAGTTATTTGATTGACTCTAAATCATTTAACATACTTAATTAACTTTTAATTGTTTATTAAACCACTTTAAAATAATTTATAAATCCTTCAAACCACCTTTAAAATACTTTATTATTCATATTAAAATATTTACAAAAGATTTGGAAAAGAATTGTTGCGTTTAAAACTATATTCCAAAAGTTATATAAAAATGCCACGAAAAGTGCTGCAAATAGGCCTGTCAATGAGTACCCGAAATATCCGAAATCCGTCCGCATCCGTATCCGAAAACATGAAAAATATCCGATATCTGAAAAGCGGATGCGGATATCCGATATCCGAAACATATTTCAGATACGGATACGGATATGGCTGTATCCGTATCCGATAAATATCCGTCCGATTTGAAATTAAATATGTATATATATATATATTAATATGTTATTTTATATACATAAATTTAATATAAATATACTTCATTTACAAAAATACAACCCATTATCCCTTGGCCCAGCCCAAATTCCCAAAATACAACCCATAGTTCCATTCCAATTTCCACATACCGCTTCAGCCTTCAGACCCTAGATCTAGATGTACGGTGAAAAAAGAAAGAAAAAGCCGACCGTTCGTTCAAAGCTTCAAATCCCAAATCCCATAATTCCATCCAAATTTTGTTCGACCACAACTGCCATTGCCAACCCTATTTCTGTAATTCAAACCCGTAGTTGTTGCATCCACCTAGGCTAAATCGAGCTTGCTGTTTAAAAACGGCAAGCTATTGTTGTTTGAAACAACAAACCTGGGGCTTGCTGTTTCAAAGAGCAAACCTGGGGCTTGCTATTTCAAACAGCAAGCTTAGTCGAGCTTGCTGTTTCAAATACTATGATTTGAGTTTTTCTAAATTTTTATGGTTTGATAAGCTGTGGCGTCTTCATTGATAAACTAAATGCATATTATCATTAATCATAGTGAGCTTTTCTGTAAGGTTAAGGTGCTGCATTGGTTTTGTTATCATATGAATTGAACTTATATTAGTTTCTTAATGCTATAGTACTCTGACTATGATATGCGTAGGGAATTTTTCTTATTTATTAATACAAAACTTTGTATTTTGCTGGGTAATCTTTTAGTTTTGGAGCATTAACCACTTCATGGAAAAAGAATGCAATATTTTAGGCTATAAGTATGTTATAAGATGATTTTTTATTTTTTGGTATTTGTTACAATTAAGAAGATGTGTGATGCATGTTTGCTTTTATGATTTGCTGTGATTGAATTAACCTATGGATTTTGCGTATGTATTATATTTATATATGCAATATTATTGTATGGATTTTGTGTGATTGGATTAGCTATTGTTAATTTGATGTAATTTATGTATTACAAGGTTTTTTCATCTTTTTTACAATCAAAAAAAAAATGAAATATGCATTATATTGATTAATTTTTGGATATTTTCGAATACATTTTGAGGTTCGGATACGGATATTTTCGGATATCCAAAAATATCTGTATTCGCTAAGCCGGATACAGATATTTTCGGATATCCGAAAATATTCGTGGATACGGATATGGATAATATTCAACGGGTATTCGCGGATATCGGATACGGATTCGGATACGGATCTTCAATTTCGGATATGGATATGGATACAGCACTATCCGTATCCGATTGCATCAGTTTACAGGCCTAGTTGCAAATGGTGCTTTTTAAGCTGTATTGATCAAAACGACTTTTCTATCATTTGAAAATTTATTTTTATAACTCATATCACTTTTAAAACATTTTAAAATATTTTTAGAATTTATTTCATATTTTTAAAGAATTAAAAATCTATTTTAAAACATTTACTACTTTGGCCTCCGAACGGCAAAGCGTGATTTTATTTAAAACTTGATTTGCTCATATTTTAAAATCTATTAAACGAAATCTCGATTTTCTTTCTTTGCTTGAAATCTATTATAACAACCCATAATTTTAAACAAATATTTTAATTTAATTTTTATTTGAAACTTTGATTTTTAAATCATTTTAAAATTGATTTTGGGAATTTTCCAATGTATTTTTGGATTTTTTTTATAATTTATTTTCCAAATATAATAAAATAATGATTTTCTGAAAATTTTATATTTTGGTCTGTGAGGAATGCGGATTACGGATCTTAAGGCTAGGAATAACACTAGGGGGGCGAATAGTGTTTTTAAGAAATTACTAAATCTTTTTGAGTTATTATCGATTTGTACACAAATGTATGCAATATTCAGACACAGATATAATCACAGATGCAGAAATAAAGTAAATGTGGTAAAGGAAAGAACACACTGGATTTTATACTGGTTCGGGGTTACCCTACATCCAGTCCCATACAATTAAGTACGAATTTCCTTTCAAATGCAATTCAACAATTACAACACTCGATTTCAAGGCTATGAGGTACACCCTCCAGAATCACAATCCTCTGGGTAGAGATACTTGATTTCCGAGGCAACAAGTTCACCCAATTGATTTCCAAGGCTACAATCACACCTTTTCTCGCTTGATTGATTTCCAAGGCTACAATCACACCTTTTCTCGCTAGATAGATTACAAAGAAGCCTATAACTCTGAATATCACTTAGATCTTGTTGAGATAGTGATAGAGAATCAAACCAGAGATTATCTAGTTAGATTCAATGTTGATTTCGATAGAATAATGATAGGATTTTGATTAAGAAAATGTGGAAGAAGAAGAGAAGTGAAAAACCAGAAAAACTGATGTTTAATTCGTTGAAACTAACCCCTATTTATATAAGAACAACAGTCATGTCCATTCGTGATAGGTTATGGCGAATAGACACTTCTTTTGAAATTTGAATTTTGAATTTTAACTGACATTATGTCGACATGGTCACCATGGGTATGTCGACATCCCAAAGCAATTTTTGAAGTTTTGTTTTTCTTTGAAAATAATCTTTATCTTATATTAAAACTATTTTAAACTTTATAAATATACTTGACTATAGATAAAATACATAGATGAATATAAAGAATAATATATAAAAAAAATTACTATAATTTTATATTTAAATCTAAGTATAAATATATTATAATTAAAAGATAGTTTAAAACAACTAAAGTTTAAAAACAAGAATATTTAAGGCTAAAACATCTTTTTGAAAATTATTTTGAAAAGATAATTTTTAAGGCTAAAACATTTTGAAAAACAATTTTGAAAATCATTCTGAAGTAGTTTTGAAAATCATTTTGAAGTAGTTTTGCAAGCTTCTTCCTACAAAGTATCTCATCATGACAAGACTCGAGAACTTGTACAAAACCAGGATGTTCGTAGGTTTGTAAGCCACTTGTCGTAGGTTTGTAAGCTACTTGTTGTGGGTTTGTAAGCCACTAAAAAGGTAGAAATGGGTTCCATTCCAAGAAAAATGGAGTGAAGGTTTCAGTGCTATTATGAAGTTTTAACATAATTCTAGACTCAATACTTATCTTGAAATCTTGAACTCTTGATAATCTTGATACTCATGAGTCTTCAATCTTGATATCTTGAATCTCTATACTGTATAGTCTTCATTCTTTGTACCTGCATGGTTAAATCCTGCGTATACATATATATCTAAACTATAATGTTAGTATTTATATTTTATAATCTTATTCTAAGGTTGTTGTCATCAAAACCATCTACTCATGGACTAACAATCTCCCCCTTTTTGATGATGACAACCTTTGTTTATAAAATATTACTTCTATCCTATTGACTCCCCCCTAAATTTAATAACTCCCCCTTAATCTATGCCTAACTCTCCTATTTTATATTTCTCCCCCTTTGTCATCAACAAAAACAAAGAAACTCTAAACTATACAACTCCCCCTCATTCTTCCTGCATTAATAAACTATATAATAGAGTATATAAGAAATAACTATACTTATAGACATGATATTCAGTCAATGATTATAAATATATTAATGTATATTTATACAATCATCAAACCACACCAATGTATAAATCAAAACAACCAATTTCAATCAAAACAATCAAGTCAAACAAAGTAATAAAGCAAACAAACTAAACATTACGGGGAACTTCCAACCATCCTTCTTCTCCGAAAATAGGATCTGCTTTGATGGCATCCCAGTTTTCATTGTCATTTGTGAGAGAGACAGGAGGATGTGCTTCGTTATCATCCTTGTGTAGGGAAGAAATCATCCATCGAATTGCATCAAAATGCCTTTCTTGCTCCTTGATCATCTGCATTTGACTGAACTCTAAGTGTCGCTGGTTACGAAGAATGAACGAGAGAATATTCTTGAATGAATTAAGAGTTTCTTCAAGATTCTCGGATAAGTTATGAATTGGATTAAACCTTTTTGAAGTTGAGAGAAGAATGAGAGATATAATAGATAAAAATAATATTCAGTAATGATTTCTGGAAGAAATGGGTATTTATAGGTGTAGAAATTCGTTTGAAATGAATAGACATATGGTAGTTATTCAAATTTCAAATTCAAAATAAATTGTCGTTTCTGACCAGTATATGTCGACATGGTCAAGGGGGGTATGTCGACATACTACAGTGAATTTTGATGGTAATTTTGACTTTGTGAATAATTGTGTATATATATAAATTTATATTATATACTAACATCTATTCAAGAGATAAGATAAGCTAGATAACAGAAAGGAAATTCAATTTCATTGCATAGAAGAGTGATACAATGATTAATCATAAAGAACTACATAAACACTCAAATTAAAACAAACTTAAACTAATTCGATATGATGTGAAGATATAGAACTAGTTAGAGGATGATGAAGATGAAGATAATCCATGTTTCTTGCTGACTTTGGAGAAAAATTGTTCATCTTGGATGATATTTTGTCCAATTTTTTACTAACGGATCTTTTAAGAACCCGTTGATTCTCAACAATAACCTTTTGGTTTTTGAGAAGGGTTTTGTTGGTAGGATTGGAGGGATATTCAATACTTTCTAGGGATGTTTCTCCTTCTTCTTCTTCTATTTCCATTTCAACCCCATCCTCTTCTTCTTCCTCTTCCATTTCTTCAAGAGCCAAGCGCTCTTCCTTTTCGGTAAGAGTTTCATAAGGTTGAAAAACATATGGGATTTTCATGAGAGAAATGTTTGAGATATTAAAAACTTTTCTTGAAATAAATTCTTCTCCTTTGAAATTTACTCCAAAATAGTTGAAAATCCGAGTAAGGTAAATTCCATGATATAAAGTGTTTTCTCCCATTTCAAAAAATTTAAGACGAAGTTCATCCAAAATAACTTGCGCCCAATTGATATCATAATTTTCGAAAATAGCAAAGAGTGCTTTGCACACTTTTGAAGTAGGATTGTTAAAATTTCCCGATCTTGGGTCAAAGTATGTTGTAAAAGAAGATTGACAATTCTTGCTTTAGGACGAAAATTTTGATTTTTAAATTCAAAGTTTTCTTCTTCTTCAAAAATATGATGAAATGTCTCACGATCATGTTCATCGATTTAAAAACTAGAAAGATCTAATCCCGTATTCTTACAATTGAGAATGGTACCCAAAAGATCACAATTTAAAACAATTCTAGTGCCTTTGACACTACTCCAAATTTCATTATCATTTCCTTCATAAAATTCTCGATTGAGATTTGCATAGAAAATTTTAACAAGATTTGGGTAACAAACAAAATCATTTTGAGAAGAATCAACAAGACTAAGAATTTGATTGTTTGCAAAAAGAGTATCAACTTCATAAGAAGCAAAATCTTGAAAAATAGCAAACTTTCCGGGATGGACTCTTCCATAATTAGCATAATTGATGTATGCTTTTATTGCCTCCGGATTATTGAGGAGTTGCTCTTTCAAGTTTCTGGAAAGTCTCATGGTGGAGGGGTTGCTTGAAGAAGCCATTAAAGTAGAGAATAAATAGCTTGGAGTTTTGAAGAGAGAGTTTGAATTTGAAAATGAAAGTGAAAAGTTGTGATAAAAGATAGTGAATAAATAGTTTTTTGAAAGACATGTTGTCTGGTCAAAAGAAGTCTTTTCAAAGTATTGAATGAAGTGAAAAGATGGAGGGAAATTCAACTATTTGAATTTCAAAATTTGAATTTCAAAATTTGTACCCATGTCGACATCATGGTAGGGACCATGTCGACATGTGCCTGTGAATTTCTAAGATTTATTTTTCCTAAGAATTCTAATATATATATATACTTATTATTCTAATGTCTATATATATATATATATATATATATATCTGGAGTATTCTTATCGTATATTCCACAAAATATTATATTAAAAATAATAAAAATAATAATAATAAAATAATAAAAAAATAAAAAATAAATTTAAAATTCAATCAACATATCAATTCAAAATCAATCAATCAAGCAATCAATCATCTAATTCTAAGCATGCAATTTCAATCAATTGTATTATGAATGTGTACCTTTTTCTGAATCCGTTTCCTTGAATTTGTTGAAGTCGTGAATTGCCGTGAAACACAAATTTGAGTTATCTGTCTTCTGATCATCATCGCTTGAGGACGAGTTTGAGTCATCTAGAGTAGCAGTAAATGCACGCTTCCGTTTCTTTACTAAATCATTGTTTATAGGAGGATTCTACCTTTTTGGATACGGACAGTCTCTTTTGATATGGCCTGGTTCATCATAGTTGAAACATTTGACATTGTTTGGCATTACATTCTGATTTCCAGAATTCTTATAGTTGTTTCTCTTGAGATTATTCATCTTTCTGTATTTCAGAAATTTCCAAAAATTCCTGGTCATAAATGCTATCTCTTCATCATTATCACTGTTTGAGTCTGATCTGTCGGTTAATGCATTGAATGCCATTGATTTCTTTTCAGATGCTTTGCTTTCTCTTCTCCCAATCATTTGAACTTCAAACGACATTAGATTTCCAATCAATTCTTCTATCTTTAATGTACTGATGTCATTTGCCTCTTCAATTGCAAGTGTCTTTTGATCCCATTCTGGAGTGAGAGAATTTAAAAATTTTCTGACTTGATCTTCTTCCGAAAATTCCTTTCCCAAGGATATTAAAGAATGCACAATATCTTGAAATCAACTATACATATCTGAAATAGACTCATTAGTATTCATTTTAAATAACTGAAACTGATTTGTGAGCATGGAAATTTTGGTCTGTTTAACTTTGCTTGTTCCTTCGTTAGTCACTTGCAAAGTTTTCCAGATTTCATATGCAGACTTACAAACTAACACTCTATTAAATTCATATCTTTCAAGTGAATAAAACAGAATATTCATTGCTTTAGAATTATTTTGTGCAACAGTCTTTTGCTCAGTGGTCCACTGTGCAAAATTAGTTGAGGGTCAGAATATTCAGTTTGTGTGATATTCCAAGTATCTAATCCTACAGATTGTAAATATATTTTCATCCTACATGCCCAATATGCATAGTTACTGCCATTAAAAAGTGGTGGTCTGGCAGTAGACTGACCTTCTATAAATGAACTAGTGTTAGAAATAGTACCAATGTTGGTAGCCATTTAGAAAACTTTTCAAAATTCAGATTATGAAACTTTTTGAAAACCTTGCTCTGATACCAAATGTGAGGAATGCGGATTACGAATCTTAAGGCTAGGAATAACACTAGAGGGGGTGTGAATAGTGTTTTTAAGAAATTACTAAATCTTTTTGAGTTATTGTTGATTTGTACACAAATGTATGCAATATTCAGACACAGATATAATCACAGATGCAGAAATAAAGTAAATGCGGTAAAGGAAAGAACACACTGGATTTTATACTGGTTCGGGATTACCCTACATCCAGTCCCGCACAATTAAGTACGGATTTCCTTTCAAAAGCAATTCAACAATTACAACCCTCGATTTCAAGGCTACGAGGTACACCCTCCAGAATCACAATCCTCTGGGTAGAGATACTTGATTTTCGGGGCAACAAGTTCACCCAATTGATTTCCAAGGCTACAATCACACCTTTTCTCGCTTGATTGATTTCCAAGGCTACAATCACACCTTTTCTCGCTAGATAGAATACAAAGAAGCCTATAACTCTGAATAGCACTTAGATCTTGTTGAGATAGTGATAGAGAATCAAACCAGAGATTATCTAGTTAGATTCAATGTTGATTTCGGCAGAGTAAAGATAGGATTTTGATTAAGAAAATGTGGAAGAAGAAGAGAAGTGAAAAACTAGAAAAACTGATGTTAAATTCATTGAAACTAACCCCTATTTATAGAAGAACAACAGTCATGTCCATTCGTGAAAGGTTATGGCGAATAGACACTTCTTTTGAAATTTGAATTTTGAATTTTAACCGACATTATGTTGACATGGTCACCATGGGTATGTCGACATCCCAAAGTAATTTTTGAAGTTTTGTTTTTCTTTGAAAATAATCTTTATCTTATATTAAAACTATTTTAAACTTTATAAATATACTTGACTATAGATAAAATACATAGATGAATATAAAGAATAATATATATATAATTTTACTATAATTTATATTTAAATCTAAGTATAAGTATATTATAATTAAAAGGTAGTTTAAAACAACCGAAGTTTAAAAACAAGAATATTTAAGGCAAAAACATCTTTTTGAAAATTATTTTGAAAAGATAATTTTTAAGGCTAAAACATTTTGAAAAGCAATTTTGAAAATCATTCTGAAGTAGTTTTGAAAATCATTTTGAAGTAGTCTTGCAAGCTTCTTCCTGCAGAGTATCTCATCATGACAGGACTCGAGAACTTGTACAAAACAAGGATGTTCGTGGGTTTGTAAGCCACTTGTCGTAGGTTTGTAAGCTACTTGCCGTGGGTTTGTAAGCCACTAAAAAGGTAGAAATGGGTTCCATCCCAAAAGAAAAATGGAGTGAAGATTTCAGTGCTATTATGAAGTTTTAACATAATTCTAGACTCAATACTTATCTTGAAATATTGAACTCTTGATAATCTTGATACTCATGAGTCTTTAATCTTGATATCTTGAATCTCTATACTGTACAGTCTTCATTCTTTGTACCTGCATGGTTAAATCCTGCGTATACATATATATATCTAAACTATAATGTTGGTATTTATATTTTATAATCTTATTCTAAGGTTGTTGTCATCAAAACCATCTACTCATGGACTAACATGGTCAACTTTGACCAAACTTTGACTTTCAATTGAAAATTTTAAATTTGAATTTTTTTATTTCCAATATTTTTCTTTGAAACTGTACTTGCTTCTGATATTCGTCCTGCTTTTCATTTCGTCAAATTCTGTTTTATACTTTTTAATTTGATAAAATTCAGTGTTTTACACGCAATTTTTCACTGTATTTCATTGTTTATGTTTCTATTTTATTTTTCCATCTTGTATTTGTTTGGGCTTTGGATTTTATTTGTTGTTTTGAGCTTGTTTTGAAATGGGTTTTTGATATTGGGCTTTGGAAATTCCAAGAGTCATGAGTTACTTGTTTTAATAGATGCCTTTTCCTTTCCTAGCCGTTCAAAAAAACCTCCTCACGTTCTCATTCACGTACAAAACCATTCTTCCTCCTCACGTTCTCATTTTCATCTCCTGAAAAAAATATTCAGTAAGTTCTTTCCTCTTTCTTCTTTCTCTTTTCTTTTTTTCCCTCTTCTATTTGCAAGCTATGTTCGGCTATCATCAACCCTAGGCCTTGCCGACCATCTCACCACCACCACCACCTCCTGTACGGCCAGCACCACCTCACCTGATGATCTGACCTGACCATGGTCGTGACCCTTGATCAAACTCCACCACAAAACATCACCAAAACCATAGCCATCCCCCACCTGTTCACCACTCTTCTTCCCCTAGCCTCGGCCCCATCACCTATTCCACCTCCACCTATACCTTGTCATGTCCATTCCCTGACCTTAGCCGCTCCACTTCAGATGAAGACCTGACTTGAACCATGACCTGAACCATGGGCCGAGCCACTTTTTCCTAGGGCTGAACCCAAAGGCTCCTTGACTATTCACATGCCATGACTTTTTGCATTCCACAACCCCTACCTCTTCACTTCCCTTTGCCTAGCCGTATATTTGCTGACCATAGCTGAGCATTTCATGCAGCAACTAGCCTAGGCCAAACCACTTTTGGTGATGGTGTTAATGCAGAAAGTTGAACGCTAACACCCGGTGTGTGTATTAACAATGTGAAAGCACCACCCGTTGGTACGGGAACAAAATATAAGCTGAAGATAGCAGAAAACAGTAAAGGGACAACAGATTTATAGTGGTTTGGCCCATAATTGAGCCTACGTTTACTTTATATTCTTTTATTGCTGATTCGGGTTACAAAATGATACGATGCTTTTAAAAATACAATATATTTTGATTCCTAAACACTTTAGACTATTAGCTCAAGCTTCGATGTTGAAGATCTCTTCGAATTCATGTTGAATGCGGTAGATTTCTCTCTAAGCTTGTTGTAATGTCTTGAGTGATTAGAGTTCTTCAAATGTTGGATGAGTTGAGAATTCGGCAGAGTAACTGTGCTTCGGAAAATGGTCGGCCAAAAAGTCCTTTTCATGTTGAATGTAGCATTGTATTTATAGAAGAATCTGGACAAGAATTTTTGCCAAGTCCCAAGTCGTGGCCGACTCAAGATGAGTCGTAAGTCGTGACCGACTTAGCAGGTAACGGTATCAGTCGTAGCTTTTGATTTTAACTTGGTGGCTTTAGGTCGTGGTCGACTTAAGCTAAGCCTTGAATCGTGGCTCGACTGATAGGTTTGTTCATTTGGTTATATTCAAGTCCTGAGTCATATGCGACTTAACTGAATGCGTTATCTCTTATGTTGTTTAAGTCGCTTACGACCTAAGCTAGGTCGTAAGTCGCAGATAACCTTGAGTTGTTAACTCGTTTTCTTCATAAGTCATGCCATCTTTTACATTGTGGGGTCTTAACTTCCTTAGGTCGAAGCATATGTTAATTCGCCAGCTGATTGAGTCGTAGACTTCCTTAAGTCGTAAGGTTATTCCTCAACCTGTTAAGTCGTCTAGACTTTGAGTTGTAGGTCGTGAAGTATTCTGAATGGCTAGGTCGACCAATCCTTGAGTCGTAGATCATCCACCCCTTTAAGTCGTTGACTCCCTTAAGTCGTTGAATCTTTAACTTGTTAAGTCGTGTATTGCCTTAAGTCGTAGGCTCCTTTAAGTCGACCAGTCCTTAGATTTGTTAAGTCGCATAACCCTCAATTCGTTGAATCGCATAACTTTCTTGAGTCGTGCAGTAATTAAGTCATAGAAAACTGAGGGTTAACATTTTCCCCTCGAAGTACACGCCTAAGTCGTAGGTCGTGTGCTTCGACTTATCTTAACTCGCATGTGCCGATTCGAGTTCCACTGATCCAAGGTATAAAAGCTTGAGTCGTTTCCTCCTCTTCTTTCTTCTCATTATCTATCTCCTAAGTCGCTTCTACCATTAGCATTTCTTTGAGCTTTCAAAGACGAATTTCAACCACCCGGTCGCTGATCATCTTTCTTTGTACCATGTAAGTCAATCTGGTCATCGTTCACCTACACCCATCGTCGAATTGCTAACTCCCCATTTTCCGATCTCAATTCACTTTTTGGTGCCGCCTTTCATTACGAATAGGGCTTTGATCGATCTGTGATTGCCATTGACCATGTTGTGGTTGTGATAGAGCAGCAATATATCAGATTCATGGCAAATCAGAGACGATTCGAATTGGTTTTTGGGTGATTGAGTGGTGCGATGGAACAGGGATCATTGTTGATTGAGAGGCTATCGGGTTAACGGGTTAGGAGTTAGAAGAGTAACGGGTTAGGACTTAGGAAATTTACATCATTCTGGACTGAAGCCCTTTCTTATCACGCCTTGCGACTTAAAGACTAACGACTCATAGGACAAACGTCATGACAAGTACTGCTGACTTAAAGTATCAACGACTCAAAATTGAAGCGACCAAACTTAATTTGCCTCATAACCCTTAGGTTGTGGACGAGTTAGCCAGAGAACCATCGGTTTAACTTAACCCATAGGAAAGATTCTTAAGTCGTTGGCGAGTTAACTGTTGACTCGTTGGCAACTTAGCACTTGTGTTTTTAATCTCTGCTTGAACTTTGAATTACTGTTTGAACTTTGAACTGTTAAACTTTGCTGCATTCTTTCACAGATCACTTCAACTTGCAAGCTAACAATCTGTTTAACACAACATTCACAAAGAATTGGGACGAATATACTGCCACTAATTGCCCACATCAAATGACAGATTAGTTAATAACGGATAATCAACTTAAGTAAATTGTGTGAACGAAGTGCTTTGAACAATCAAATTCAAGCAGAGTTCTAAAACAACATTGGGATAGTCAACTAAAACTGACCTGTTTGAACTAATACTGTACCTGAACTTTAAATTAACAAGTTCTGAAATTTGATAATCGATCAATTGTCGACTAACTTAACTCCAGTTATATTTACTTGTTATTTTTATTAGTTCTGCACAACACTTCACACTTTTAGGAAACGTGCACCTTCACATTTGAACATCTAGTTGCTTGTGTAGAATGGCTTCTCAGCAAGAAGATATAACAGTCCAGACTGGAGAGGCCATTCTTATTCCAGCTCCATTAGTCAATCCTCCAGAAAGAGCCTCTACCACCCTATCGTACAGAGTTTTCCGGCAGTTGTGCGCTCAGTTTGGCATTGCTGAAGCTGACTCCATTCTTCCTGAGAAAAGCAACACTGCTGATTTAGCGCCTCCTGGCTTTGTAGCGGTCAATCGACAAATGTGCCTGAGCGGGGCCATTCCTCCTTTCAACAACTTTCTTCAACATCTTCTTCGTCAACTGGCCATCTTCCCATTTCAACTACATCCCAATGGCTATGCCATTCTAATGGGGCTGTGTGTATTATTTAGTAGAATGCTTGACCGTCTCCCTAGTTTTGACGAGATCTATTACTTATGCTCTTTTATCAGAACTAAAGATCATCCTTCGATCATTGTTGTGAGAAGCGCCAAAAATCGTAAATTAATTATCGGCCTTCCTGACAGTGCCCATGGGTTCTTAACTCAGTACTTTACGTTCGCTGTCCCCCTGGGTTTTATGCTGTGTGGAGGGAAGGAAGTAAGATTATCTATCTTTACTTCTTCTATTCTCTAAGTTTTGTGAAGTCCAAATTGCCAAATGTTAATTTCGCTTTTTTATTTCAGCGCTCCCCCCTCCTTCTAGAGATCTTAGCCACAAGCCAACTCTGGAGAGGCTTATGGCCGTTCCAGCTGAAGAGCGGGACGCGAAATTTTTATTGAAAGACGAATTTCTTCATCAGTTTGGACTTCTTCACCCTTCTCTCTCTACTTTGCCTCATGAAGTTTCTGATTCTCAAGCAGAGATATCAGATGCCCCAATCTCAGCAAAGGAGATTGCTCCGAAGGAACCCACTATAGAAGCTTCTTTGATAAAATGCTCCGCATCTACTGATGTTGCGGGGCCATTGAGCAAACTAACACTTTCCCCGGTCATCGAAGAAGAGGAGGCTTCTCAACATTCCGGAAGGGCGGTCAATGTGGGAATTGAAGGGAAAGGTCCCGCCGGACATATTGGCGATGATATCTTTGAAGGGTTAAGTGATTTGATGATAACCTCGCAGGAATTATTTAAGGATGACACTCCAAAAGCTATTTCTCCTGTTGTCGAGGCGACTTCTTCTTTATAAGTTTCGACACCTTCTACACCAGTCGTTGCCGTTCCCACATTAAAGCGTGGTTTGTAGTTTGGCACGCGTAGTTTGCACACCGCACACACTTAGGATTTTTCGGCTCTCATACGCACTTTTCCTCTTTTTTTTGGAGATTTCTAAACTTCATTTCTTTTCCATTTTCAGATTCTCCTATGGGACGCTCAAGCTCATACTATGACAAGTTTCAGCGCCATGGAAGCCGCGACGCTTATGATTTCAGGCGCTATCTCACTGCTCCAAGGGAAACAGATGAAGAAAGAGCTGCTAGAAAAGCTCATGAAAGGCAAACTTATGAGGAGCAGCAAAGGAGGAGGGAAGAACGTCATGATTCCTCTCAAAGAGACGACGCTTCCCATAAATGAAAGTCGCATGACGACAGAGGAAAGGGCAAAATTTTTGAGGATCCCAGTAAACGGACCAGACTTAGTGAAAAGGACGCGTCTACAATTTCTGAAAAGTCTGATGCTCCTACCTCTGCAGAAATTCCCTCTGGTTCTCCAGCTCTCAAGAAGTCTGATATCCAAGCAATCATCAACAGACCCCAATATCAAGTTGGACAGGGTCCGCCAACTCTTCAAAGTCGGTTCCCATAATGGTGCTTAAAGGGGGTACGCTTCGACCTTGACTTGGTCCCGATTGATAAACCGGCTATGCTATGTAATGTTGATGCCGTCAAACTTGATATCGAAAGGATTTCTGGATGGCAAAAACTTGTTGACGAGCTGCAAAGGGTCAATCGCGCGAATCTCAAAGCCATGTTGACCATGGAGAATGATAAGTCAGAGTGGGATAAAATTTGCAAGCAACACGATGCTGAAATGAAGAGCATCTCTGATAATTATGGAAAGCTTGAAGCTGAAGTTGAAAGACTAAAGAGCGAGCTTGCCACTTCTTCCACTTCTTATTTGCAAAAGGAAGAAATGCTTCAAAAACAAGTTCGAGACGCCCATGCTGCTTTGCGAGACGCTGAAGCAAAACTTGAAGCAGAGTAGCATGTTTATGGGAAATATCGTGATGACGCCGTTCAGCTTCGGGAGAAAATTAGCTTCAAAGACTTAGAAATCGTCAAGCTGCAGTCTCAGTTGTTAAAGGCTGAAAAAGAGCGCGATGAAGCTGTCGCTGGGAAAGTTGCAGCCGAAGAATCTCATGTGGCTACTAAAGCCAATATAAGCTCTACTCTGTTCGACTTTTATTTGCACAGCGTTCTGGGTCATGGGAGCCTCTCCTTTCTGGGCCCTGAATACGAGATTACTCTGGCTGAAGGGTGGGAAGCCGCAGTTGATATGCTTGGCGGTGCCGGCTATGATGAGGCAGAGCTTGAGGCACGCTATCTTGATGATGAAACTTGTGCCGCTCTTGCTAGGGGAAAGGAGCAACTTGCAAAAACACGAGCTGAACTGACGGGAGAAGAACACCCAAAAGAGGAAGCTCCTTTAACTGCCCCCATCCATACTTCAACTTCGGCTGATGTTAACATTATAAACTCCAGTTCCCATTCTTTACTTCCTGCTAAAGTTGACACTGAATTGTGACTACTCCTACTGAGGAAGAAGCTCTGGAAGATATTGAGGCTGAGAAATTCGAGATTAATCTTTCAAAACCAACTTCTCCAGGTAACTTTGTCGTCGACCCGGATTCAGTGAATCGCTTATTCGATTTAACCGAGTTTGACGAACTTCTTACTTATTACTTAAGCTTTGATGAACCACTGCCTTCTCTTTCTCGGAGAATACCGGTTTTAACTTCTTTTCTTCTACAGCGGAAGTTTCGAAAGTTGCGCCAACTTCTCCTTCTCCGGCTGCTGTTCCTCCTCCTTCCCAAGTCACTCCTCTATCTGCTTCTCAACCAGGATCACAAGAAGAGAAAATAGAAGCCCTCAAAGACTTGGATGATCCGGTTGTTTCACAAGAGCAAAAGACTGGGGAACTTAAAGAAGGCGAAAAGACCCCGGAGCAAACTTATGATGACGACACAAAACTTTCTGAGTTTTTTACTCCGGGAAGTGAGTCTTCTTCCAAGAGAAAAGGGAAGCGCGCGATGAAGAAGAAGAAGAAAAAGAGCGCTTCGGCTGATGAGAAGAATGTTGAAGAAGATCCAGCTCCTCCTCCTTCTTCTTCGTCCCCGACTCATCCACAACGGCTTCCAAAACTAGTTATCAGGCCGGGAAAGAGTTCCAAGGGTGGTCAGAAGAAGGAATGATAAGCTAGACTCTATGCTTCTTGTTTTGCTTTTTTGGATGTATTGACCGGAGATTATGCGGGTACCGGTCCCTGCTTTTTTGAGATCTGCACATGTAAAGAACTTTCACAGTGTTGAATAAAATAGTTCTTTTACTCGTACGAATTCTTGTACGTGTAAGAATGCCTTTATTTATCATTTTTAGTGTAGAATAAGCGATTCTTTTTATCTGTACAAACTTTTCGTCTGTGTTTGAGAATGCATTTATTCTACATCTTTTCCGCATGATATTGTAATGTGCTTGTGGTATGTTGCTTGAATACTACTTTTATTGTTGTAGTTTTATTGTGTGATATTGCCCCTATACCACAAGTGCATTGCAATATCTTTTTTATTTTGATGAGACTTGTACTCTTATTTTTGGAGAATAACTATTCCATCTTTGAGGAAACAATTATTCTACTTTAATGGAGCGTGTCTCGTTTTTGGAGAAGTTCTAAAAGATTTTACTTGGCACTTCAATATCTGGGGAAGAATTTTTCAAGATAAACAAGTAAATCTTCCTTGAGAGTTGAAGTGTGCCTCTAAGGAGGGTTTTTTGGCATTTCTAAGGAGTAGCGTTGTGGAATCTGTGGAGTAGCATGGACTCCAAAGATTAGCATTTTTGAATCTGTGGAGTAGCATGGACTCCGAAGATTAGCATTTTTGAATCTGTGGAGTAGCATGGACTCCAAAAATTAGCATTTTTGAATCTGTGGAGTAGCATGGACTCCGAAGATTAGCATTTTTGAATCTGTGGAGTAGCATGGACTCCGAAGATTAGCATTTTTGAATCTGTGGAGTAGCATGGACTCCGAAAATTAGCCTTGTGCCTCCGGAGAGGTTTTGTGCTTCCGGAGAAGTCTTGTGCTTCCGGAGAAGTCTTGTGCTTCCGGAGAAGTCTTGTGCTTCCGGAGAAGTCTTGTGCTTCCGGAGAAGTCTTTATTTGATTGCCTGGAAGTTACTTTCTCACAGTTAAATGGATCCATGGGGCGGACGTAAGTTACTTAATTGGACGTTCGCTTGCACAAACGGTCGCAACTAGTTAACAAAGATCCTGCGCCTTCTAGTTCCACCAACTCTTTGTTGAGAAGAGAACTTCCATTTTTTGGCGTGCCTCCGAAGAGGGCTTGTGCCTCCGTAGAGGTCTTTCTATTTAGACTCCGAAGAGTAGCAATTGTTGCTTGTGTTCTTTCACCATTTGCTCCTTAGTGACTCCTTGTTATCACTTTAAGTACATTCCCCATTCTTTTGCAAATTGCTTGCTTTCTGCCAGAGAAATGTACTTTGTTGTTGAGTGATTTATGGTAATCGTCGAGTCTTGTGATGTGTTGAATAAGTAAGCTTTGCTTTGGTAGCCTCAAATATTAAATCGACATTTTAGCAATATATTTAAGATATTTGCATATCGAAATGAAACAGGCATTATACAGCATTAGAGAACACAAGATTTTATATTCTTTATTATTGATTCACACTGATTTCTCAGTGGTTTACAATACGAGAGTTATACATCTGACATCATTTTTACAAATTTAAGCAAAGCTGTTAAGTAAAATTGGATGCAAGCGATTATTGTTTCTGAATCTCCGAATTGAATTTCCATTTGACTTGTAGTTTTTTACATTCATATGTCAGAGAGATTGGAAGATGCCCCAGCTGCAGTCTTGTGGGTAGTTAGCAGTCGTCCTAATCCCTGCCTGCTGGGTAAGGACCCCTTGTGACAACATTAATGACAAGCTTTTCGGAATCTTGCACTGCAGTGTTGTTGCCAGAGCCAGATCGATGGACAGGATGTTGTTGCCCCTGAGTGGATGAGGTTGGGTCGACTTTGTTGTTCTTCACATATTGCTGCAGTTTACCCTATTTCAGCAACTCTTCAATCACATTCTTTAATTGGCGACATTGGTCAGTATCATGGCCAGGTTGATTGTGGAATCGGCAGAATTTCCCATTACGTACTGCACCTCTCCCCATCTAAGGTGGTTTAGGATACTTGACAACATCTTTTGTCGCAAAAAAGATATTTCTCGGTGTGTCAGTTAAGGGAGTGAAATCTGAAGAATTAAAGCGGCGAGGTTTCTTCTCATTTCCCTGCTTCTTTTCTCCATCATTTTCCCTTTTCTGGTTTCCCGATTCTCTTATGTTAGAAGCAACATCGTTATTCTTGACTTTGGCAACAACTGCTTTTGCTGGCATATGAAGGCTTTCTAGACGCATGAATTCGTCGGCCTTTTTATAGAATTTCTCAAGTGAGTCAGGCTCCTTCATTTTTAACCATCTTCTGAATTCACTTGATTGGTTGATGGCTCGCACCGGGTAAGTCAAGATCATACGGGGTTCTGCATTATCCACTTCGGCTAGGGCTATATTGAAACGGTTCAAGAAAGATTTAATAGATTCTCCGAGAACTTGTTCAAGATTAGATAGTGACATCATATCCTTAGCTCTTGAAGCATACAACCTGAACTGATCCTGGAATTTTCGAGTTAAATCAGAGAATTGATCTATGGACCGAACTGGTAGCTTTGTGAACCAAAGTAAGGCCACTCCTTTCAAGTACACTGGAAAGTATCGGCATTTTATCTCATCTGATGCCCTTGCACCGGTCATATGCCAATCGTACTTGTATAGGAAATGATTAGGGTCGCTTGTCCCTCGATAAGCCAGGATAGTAGGAGGCACAAATTTTCTTGGAAACTCTGCTTTCAGGATCCTTTCGGTAAACGGAGTTCTGCTTGGTGCAAATACCCAATCACTCTCATTTTCTTCCCTCAGCATACTCTCTTTCATGATTCGGTGAACCATTCCTGATAGATATTCTTCATTGTTCAGAGTCATTGCTGGGCAGACATCAGCCATTCTTTCAGAAGTTTGCCTGGGCAAATGCTTGCGAAAAGTTGGTTGCGGCCTTGGACCTTCCGCTTGGAAAGGTGGCATTTCGATGGTGCCAGCTGCTCTTTGAGGAATATCTTTCTCCTGGAAATTATGAGCATCTTCAGTGAAGACTGTTTCATTGTTTTCTGGCCGTTGACTTGCCCTAAGTAGAGCGTTTAATCTGTCCATCATTAAAGCATTTTGAGCTTCAATTTGCTGATATAATCCCGACACTGCGTAGTCTAATTCAGCCCTTGTTACTCCAACGGTAGGAGTTGCCTGATTTGCTGTTGGGGAAGCGGAGGTTCCCTCATGAGCATTTCCGGATCTGGTAGATCTACCCTTTCTTCCAGGAGCCATGATTTCAGATAAACTTCTAGTCTTTAGAGAGACTCTTTCAACAAATTCTTGCGGAGCAATGGTGAGAATATTCCTGAGTTCAATTCTCAGTGAAAGCACCAAAATGTTAACGCAGAAAGTTGAACGCTAACACCCGGTGTGTGTATTAACAATGTGAAAGCACCACCCGTTGGTACGGGAACAAAATATAAGCTGAAGATAGCAGAAAATAGTAAAGGGACAACAGATTTATAGTGGTTCGGCCCGTAATTGAGCCTACGTTCACTTTATATTCTTTTATTGTTGATTCTGGTTACAAAATGATACGATGCTTTCAAAAATACAATATATTTCGATTCCTAAACACTTTAGACTATTAGCTCAAGCTTCGATGTTGAAGATCTCTTCGAATTCATGTTGAATGCGGTAGATTTCTCTCTAAGCTTGTTGTAATGTCTTGAGTGATTAGAGTTCTTCAAATGTTGGATGAGTTGAGAACGGCAGAGTAACAGTGCTTCGGAAAACGGTCGGCCAAAAAGTCCTTTTCATGTTGAATGTAGCATTGTATTTATAGAGGAATCTGGACAAGAATTTTTGCCAAGTCCTAAGTCGTGGCCGACTCAAGATGAGTCGTAAGTCGTGGCCGACTTAGCAGGTAACGGTATCAGTCGTAGCTTTTGATTTTAACTTGGTGGCTTTAGGTCGTGGTCGACTTAAGCTAAGCCTTGAATCGTGGCTCGACTAATAGGTTTGTTCATTTGGTTATATTCAAGTCCTGAGTCGTATGCGACTTAACTGAATATGTTATCTCTTCTATTGTTTAAGTCGCTTATGACCTAAGCTAGGTCGTAAGTCGCAGATAACCTTGAGTTGTTAACTCATTTTCTTCATAAGTCATGCCATCTCTTACATTGTGGGGTCTTAACTTCCTTAGGTCGAAGCATATGTTAAGTCGCCAGCTGATTGAGTCGTAGAGTTCCTTAAGTCGTAAGGTTATTCCTCAACCTGTTAAGTCGTCCAGACTTTGAGTCGTAGGTCGTGAAGTATTCTGAATTGCTAGGTCGACCAATCCTTGAGTCGTAGATCATCCACCCCTTTAAGTCGTTGACTCCCTTAAGTCGTTGACTCCCTTAAGTCGTTGAATCTTTAACTTGTTAAGTCGTGGATTGCCTTAAGTCGTAGGCTCCTTTAAGTCGACCAGTCCTTAGATTTGTTAAGTCGCATAACCCTCAATTCGTTGAATCGCATAACTTTCTTGAGTCGCGCAGTAATTAAGTCGTAGAAAACTGAGGGTTAACAGATGGTCAAGTCCATTGGTGAAATGGCCGAACCACTTGCATGAGTCAAGTCATTTTGTTCCACTTTGTCTTTGTTTTGTATTGTTTAATTCTTATATTCTTTTGTGTTAAATTATATACTTATGTATGTTTTGTATTTGTTGTTTACAAGACTTGGATCTTGGCTCTCCATCTCCTCAAATTTAATTCGTGCATTGTCGTGCTTTTCGGAGTTTGTTCTTGTGTTTTGAATTGTCATCTCTAGCTTTAGAAGGTGAGTTATCACTCTCGACTTCGTACTTATAAAATTGTGAAACAAAGTCATGTGAATTGTATTAGTGATATTCCATGTTGATAGTAATTTCATATATGGCAGTGATGTGATATTATATGATGTTATAACCTGATTATATACCTATTTAATCACCTAATATGACATGCTATGCTTTACTGTTTAATTTATATTTCTGTTTCTCACACTGCAAGTTACCTCACTATGGGTTGAAATGATACATACCCGAACGGACTTTAGAATAAGGAAAAGTTGTTATGAGCTGAAATGATAGGCTTGAACGATTTTCTTTATTTGACTTGGGATTGCGGGTTTGAAATGATCAAACCCGGGATTTTATATTTCGGATTGAAATGATATATATCCGTATTCACTTGACCTAGGTTAGAAAATATTATACAAACCCATGGTTTATTTTATATATAATTATTTTCTGAAAATTTTAAGTATTTGGAATTTAAAATATATGAGATTTTAACTTAAAATTGGATTTAAATGATTTAAATAAATTTTATAGTGATTTTCTATAAGTTAAAATTGTATAAGTCAATAAATGATTAAAAATGTAAATTAGAATGTGAATTAACTTTGTAAATGAAAATTTGATTTAAAATGGAATTTTAGGCTTAACTTAGTAATAAAATATTTTATTTATGAAATGAATATTTTTAAAAGTAAAATAAAAGTATCAAGTTATTGTTAAATTAAAAGTTAAGCAATTTAAGTGTATTTTTGACTTAATAAATGAATTATGGTTTAATTGGATATATTATTTATAAAATTTTATTTTATAAAATCATAAGTGAAAAGATATTTCTGAAAAGTGAGATATGTTTTATAAGTAAAAAATGGGGAAATTATAATGTTTCTGAAATGCTATAATAAATCTCAGATTTGTATTGGCAGCATTTCTGAAATGTTGTGGTTTTAAGGTAGTGTTTTACAAGTGTTACCATTTCTGAAAATGTACTGTTTGTCCAAACACCATTATATCTGCAGTAACGTTTTCTTAATGCTGCTGTTTCTGAAAAGACAATAATTTTTGAAATACTACTATATCTACAGTAACGTTTTCTGAGTGCAGCTCTTTTTGAAAAGACTATTTTTTAAACACTATCATGCGTATAGTAACGTTTTCTAAGTGCTGTTGTTTCTGAAAAGATAATGATTTTGAAATGCTAATATATGTATTATCACATTTTCAAAGTGCTACGAATGCTAAAAATACAATGTTTTGGAAATGTTATAATTTAATGAATGAACTTAGATGTGCAACAACTTTGTAAATGAATGTTATTTTTGAAGGATATTGACATCGAATTTAAATGGTTTAAAAATGAATATGTTTTGATTTGAAATATAAACCATTCTGAAATTTATAACCACGGGTTATAATAACGATTGGTTGTTAAAGAGACCAGGATCGGATATGGACATACTCTCTGTCGATACCGAAAACCACTTTAAAAACTGTGTATGCGGGGGGATTCCAGAATGAAGTAGGATGGTGGCGACGATTCTATTTTGAGGTATAAATGTGGACCCGACTCCCGTGAGTTGGCATAAGGTGGCTAAAACAGGAGTAATCGATGGGCTAATGAGGTAGCACCTCTGATCAGACACATTCCATCATATACCATTCTATTACTTTGTGATTGATTGGGTGCACCCCTTGATTCGGGAGTGTGGCTCGAGGTGGGCGATTGCTGCGGCTCTGCGTCACCACCGGCCCGGAAGTGTAATTGGTATATCTACCCTGGCATTGCCTAGTTGTGCCGTGTCACCTACCCTAGCGTGCTCTACTATGAGTTTGATTTGTGTCGTACCTATGGAGTATCCTCTGGTATCTCCAGTTTACGGGGTATTACGGTATTGTATAGACTATTGGCACTATAAAATGTGCTAAGGGGGATATGGGTAACGCCTTAACGCTATTTTTAAATAGTTTACTTTACTTTAGACATTATTATAATAGCATATATTACTACATAGTAGATATTTTAACGGATCCTTAAAAGATGGGTGATCCCAAGCATCCTTTAAGTTATTGATGCATTTCTATTACAGTTCACTTGAGTTGATTTACATTTTATAAGTATGTATGTCCTGACTCAAGTGTTTGTATTTTTGCTTTATGCTCGGGTCAGCCTAAGTATCACAGCTTTGGATTCATCTTCTAGAGCTAGAGATTAGCTAGAGTTATCTGTCTATCTAGTTGTCCATTTCCATTACAGCTATTTCATTCAGCTTTGCTTATGTATTTGTGAAATTATGTATTCAGACTTCTGTTGTATCTGTTTTCAGACTATGATATTTTATATCTGTTTTGAGACTATGTATTGTAGTAGCTTCATGAACTACTATGTATTTTATTTTCCGCCGTGAGTTATTATGATATTCTGTGTCTGTGATTCTGTGATTGATTTTATTTGCTATTTATTTACAATCTATTGTTTTGAATTATTCAAGTCCGACAAGTGTGGTTTTATTGTCGATTTGAATGGTCTAAAATAGTGGGTCGTTACATTTGGTATCAGACCTTTGGTTTTAGGCAAACCTTAACCTATGGAGAAAAAACTCATTAGAGATAGGGTAGAAATACCCTAGAAAGAGTGAAATCAATCTTAGAATCATTTCTTTGTGAGAGAACGTATTTTAAGTATAAAATGATTTTCAAAGGATTTTAAAGATTATTTTGGACATAAAATTTTCTTATGTTAAAATCTCATTTCTTAACTTCATTCCTTTCGAATCCACCTTGTTTATTTGAATTGTTTGATTAGGATTTCCATCCTAGTTGAATCTTATCTTTGTCTTTCTGTTTTACCTTTGTCCGAAAATTCATTCTTGATTTTTCCAAGATGAATCATAGGAATGCTAGAGGTAGGGGTCGTGGTATTGCCCCAGTTCCCAAGCCTGTTGCACCCATCAGGTTCACCACTCTCTGTAAGGAATTCACTCAGCTTGGTGGTACCAAGTTTACTGGATCTGAGAGCATCGTAGAGGCTCAGTAGTGGTTGAGGAGTCTTGAGAGGATTTTTACTGGTTTGGAGATTACTGAGTTCAGAATCGTCAATTGGCAGCTTGGCAGCTTCAGGAGGCAGCTCAGGATTGGTGGGAGTCTGTCACAGCTCAGACTGTGGAGGCGGATATTTCTTGGGAACAGTTTAGGGAGGCTTTTGTGGAAAAGTGGATGCCCGAAGCCGGGAAGTCCCAGCTATATAGGGAGTTTATGTATTTTAAGCAAGGGAGCATGTCATTTTCTGAGTATGAACGGAAGTTCAATGAACTTTCCAAATTTGGTCCTGGCCTGATTGACACCTCTCTTAAGAAGAATGAGAAATTTTTAGCTGGATCTCGCCTAGAGTTTTATGATCGGCTCATCTCTCATGTTCATGGTACCTTCACGGAGTTGATGGACATGGCTATTAGATATGAGAATCCTACTTCTAAGGAAGTTTCTATCCCTCGTGCTTCTCTATCTCAGCCTGGTTCTGGCAACTCTAAGAAGAGAAAGCCTAATTTCCATCATCAGAAGCAAAATTGGCTCAAGAATCCTGGTTTAGGATCTACTCCTCGGAAGCATCCTATCGACCTATCTTCCATCACCTGCTTCAAGTGTGATCAGAGGGGACACTATGCCAATAGTTGCCCTACTTCAGTTGGTGCTGCTGTTCCTCCACCTCAGGATACCAGGAACAATCTTTGTCATGTCTATCTGCAGCCTGGTAATTTCAAGAAGGATTGTCCTTTGTATCAGAAAGGCAAGACATCAGGAGTCTTTGCCATGACTTCTTCCACTCCTGCTCCATCTGCTCCTAGTGATACCCAAGGTACTCTTCAGGGCACCTTTTCTCTGTTTAATTTTCCTGTTCGTGTTTTATTTGATACTGGAGCTTTGCATAGTTTTATTTTTGTGGATCTTTGTGATAAGTTTGAGCATCTTCTTTCTCCTGAGTTTGCATCTGTACCTTTGTGTGTTACTAATCCTATTGGGGGGCCCATGAACCTTAGTAGGATTTGTAGAAGAGTGAAACTCTTCTATTCTGGTTATCGTTTTTCTGGTGATTTCTATGTTCTGGGTTTTGATGCTTTTAATATATTGCTTGGAGGTGATTGGCTGAAGAGGCATAAAGCCGTTATCTCTTGTAAAACCCGAACTGTTTCTCTTGTTGGTGATAAGGGTGATCATTTGGTGATTCAGTGCCGTATGCCTCAAGATTTTGCTGGCAGTTTTATTTTCTCTTTTGATTCTTCTCCTGGTGATCTTGATTCAAATCCTGTGGTTAAGCTTTATCCCGATGCATTTGGTGAAGTTTCTTCTTTACCTCCTAAGCGGGAAATTGATTTCCGCATTGATCTTATTCCTGGAGCTCGACCTGTAGTTCTTCCTCCCAGAAGAATGGCACCCTCCAAGAAGGTTGAGTTGAGGAAACAAATTGAGGACTTATTCTCCAAGGGTCTGATCAGACCTAGTCATTTCGAATGGGGAGCAGCAGTGGTTTTCTTCACTAAGTACGATGGATCTTTGAGGATGTGTGTTGATTATAGGGAGCTGAACAAGCTCACTATGAAGAATAGATATCGTATGCCTCGTATCAACGATATGTTCGATCAGCTTTATGGAGCTACTGTTTTCTCTCATCTTGATCTTGCCATAGGTTTCCACCAGCTCAGAGTTGCTGAGGAAAGTATTCCCAAGACCGCTTTCCGTACTAAGAATGGTTTCTATGAATAGTTAGTTATGCCTTTTGGTTTGACTAATGCCCCAGCTTTCTTTGTTGATTTGATGAATCGTGTTTATCGTGATGTTCTTAAAAAGTTTGTTTTGGTCTTCGTTGATGATATTCTTGTCTTCTCTAAGTCGGAGGAGGATCATAAGGTTCATTTGAATTCTGCTCTGGAGACTCTTAGGAGTCACCAATTGAAAGCTAAATTCCAAATGCCATTTCTAGAAGGATGAAGTCCAATTCCTTGGACATATTGTTTCTAGTAATGGAGTTTCTGTTGATCCAGTCAAGATCGCTACGATCAATGTAAGTCTACCTTTTCTCATCTTTCTTTTGTAATCCAATTATTTTATCTTTCTTTTTAGTTCTTATTTTTCCCTATTCTATTTCAGGATTGGGAAACTCTTAGGACTCCATCTGATATCTGTAGCTTTCTGGGCCTTGCCGGTTATTATCGGAGATTCATTGAGAATTTTGCTCGGATTGCTGCACCTCTCACTGCTTTGACTTGAAAGAATGCTAAGTTTATATGGAATGATAAGTGTGAAGCTGCATTCAATGAGTTAAAGTGCAAGCTTACTTCCGCACCAGTTCTTACCGTTCCATATGGAAGTGAGGGATTAACGGTATACAATGATGCTAATCGTGAAGGTTTGGGAGCTGTTCTGATGTAGGATGGGAAGGTCATTGCTTATGCCAGTCATCAGTTGAAGACCCATGAAGCCAATTATGCTGCTCATGATTTGGAATTGCTTGCCGTGGTTTTTGCTTTGAAGCTTTGGAGGCATCATCTTTTGGGAACTAAGTTTGAGCTTTTCACGGATCATCAGTCTTTGAGGTATATTTTCACCCAGAAGGATTTGAATTAGAGACAAGTTAGGTGGCTAGAGTTCCTTGCTTCTTATGACCTCGACATCTACTATACCCTTGGGAAAGCTAATGTTGTGGCCGACGCTTTGAGTCAGAAGAAGGCGATGTTGTGTCAGCTTGTTGTTTCTTCTCCTCTTTTGGATCGTATCATGGCTAAGTAGGATGAGGATCAGATGCTTAGGCTTATGAAGGAGAGTGTTCGTAGCAGGGTTGGTGGTAGTAGTCTTGATGGTAGTGCAGCTCCGATCGATGATAGAGGGATTTTGAGGATTAATAATCGGATTTGTGTCCCGAATGTTGATGGATTGAGATAGGAGTTACTTTGGGTAAATCATCGATCCAGACTTTCTATTCATCTAGGAGTGACCAAGATGTATCAGGATATGAAGAAGTTGTATTGGTGGAAAGGTATGAGGCGTGATATCTCCATTTTTGTTAGTAGGTGTGCAACTTGTCAACAAGTCAAGGCCGATCATCAGAAGACCCCTGGTTTGTTGCAGCCTCTTGAGGTTCCCAATTGGAAATGGGAACAAGTTTCTATGGATTTTATTGATGGATTACCGAGGACATGGAGGGGTAATGAGAGTATTTGGGTTATTGTGAATAGATTGACCAAGTCAGCTCATTTCATTCCGGTCAAGTCTGCCCATTCTGCTTCCAGTTTAGCTGAGATTTATTTGAGGGAGATTGTTCGTCTCTATGGTATTCCTGTCAATATTGTTTGTGATCGTGATCCCATCTTTACCAGTCAGTTTTGGAGAGCTTTTTAGGAATATTTGGGTACTCATCTGAATATGAGCACTGCTTACCATCGACAGACCGACGGTCAAACGGAAAGAGTGAATCAGATTCTAGAGGATCTTCTTCATGCTTGTGTACTTGATTATGGAGGATCTTGGGAAGATCATCTCCATCTTGTCGAATTCACCTATAACAATAGTTATTAGGTATAATCTCAATCTTTTATTTTAATCTTATCTTAATCCTTTATCTATCTCATTTCACCTTTTGAATTCAGGCTAGTATTGCAATGTCTCTATTTGCTACTCTTTACGGACGACCTTGCAGATCTCCATCTTGCTGGATTGAATCCGGTAATCATTTGCTTCTTAGTCCTGATATGATTCTGGAGGCTTCTGAGAGAGTTGAGGAGATTAAGAGAAAGATGAGGAGTGCTCAGGATAGACAGAAGAAGTACGTAGATCGGCGTAGGAGGAGTTTGGAGTTTTTTGTTGGTGATCTGGTTTTCCTTAAGGTCTCTCCCTTAAGGAATTTGATTCGGTTTGGTCGTAGAGGGAAGCTTTCTCCAAGGTTCATTGGTCCATTCCGCATCTTAGAGAGGATTGGTTCTTTAGCTTATTGTCTGGATTTGCCTGAGAAATTTTCTAGAGTGCATAATGTATTCCATGTTTCGCATCTTCGTCGGTATCTTCATGATCCATCTCTTATTGTCCAGCCTTCTACTCTCGAGAGTTTGGATATTGAGCCTAATCTGACTATTGAGAGGAAGCCACTTTGTATTGTCGATAGAGGTACGAAGCAGCTTAGATGGAAATCTGTCAACCTGGTCAAAGTGCAGTGGAGTACTGATGATCGGGATTGTACCTGGGAGACGGAGGAGAGCATGCGTGCTTCGAATTCAGAATTGTTTGTTTCGGGTACTTTTCGTTATTCTATCTTATTCTTTCCTTGTTTTCGTGTCTCGTTCCTTTTCGAGGACGAAAAGTTTTGAGTAGGGGAGAGTGTAACAACCCATAATTTTTAACAAATATTTTAATTTAATTTTTATTTGAAACTTTGATTTTTAAATCATTTTAAATTTGATTTTTGGAATTTTCCAATGTATTTTTGGATTTTGTTTATAATTTATATTCCAAATATAATAAAATAATGATTTTCTGAAAATTTTATATTTTGGTCAACTTTGGTCAAATTTGACTTTTAGTTGAAATTTTTAAATTTGAATTTTTTTATTTCCAATCTTTTTCTTTGAAACTATAATTACTTCTAATATTCATCCTGCTTTTCGTTTTGTCAAATTCTATTTTATACTTTTTAAATTTGATAAAATTCAGCGTTTTACACGTAATTTTTGTCTATACTTCATTGGTTATTTTTCTATTTTATTTTTTCATCTTGTATTTGTTTGGGCTTTGGATTTTATTTGTTGTTTTGAGCTTGTTTTGAAATGGGTTTTTGATATTGGGCTTTGGAAATTCCAAGAGTCATGAGTTACTTGTATTAATAGATGCCTTTTCCTTTCCTAACCGTTCAAACAAACCTCCTCACGTTCTCATTCACGTACAAAACAATTCTTCCTCCACACGTTCTCATTTTCATCTCCTGAAAAAAAATATTCAGTAAGTTCTTTCCTCCTTCTTCTTTCTCTTTTCTTTTTTTTCCTCTTCTATTTGCAAGCTATGCTCAGCTGTCATCAACCCTAGGCCTTGCCGACCATCTCACCACCACCACCACCTCTTGTACGGCCAACACCACCTCGCCTAATGATCTGACCTGACCATGGCCGTGACCCTTGATCAAACTCCACCACAAAACATCACCAAAACCATAGCCGGCCTCCACCTGTTCACCACTCTTCTTCCCCTAGCCTCGGCCATCACCTATTCCACCTCCACCTATGCCTTGCCGTGACCATTCCCTGACCTTAGCCGCACCACTTTAGATGAAGACCTGACCTGAACCATGGGCCGAGCCACTTTTTCCTAGGGCCGAACCCAAAGGCTCCTTGACTATTCACATGCCATGACTTTTTGCATTCCACAACCTCTACCTCTTCACTTCCCTTTACCCGGTCGTATATTTACTGACCATAGCCGAGCATTTCATCCAGCAACTAGCCTAGGCCGAACCACTTTTGGTGATGGTCAAGTCCATTGGTGAAGTGGCCGAACCACTTGCATGAGTCAAGTCATTTTGTTCCACTTTGTCTTTGTTTTGTATTGTTTAATTCTTATATTCTTTTGTGTTAAATTATATACTTATGTATGTTTTGTATTTGTTGTTTACAAGACTTGGATCTTGGCTCTCCATCTCCTCGAATTTGATTCGTGCTTTGTCGTGCTTTTCGGAGTTTGTTCTTGTGTTTTGAATTGTCATCTCTAGCTTTAGAAGGTGAGTTATCACTCTCGATTTCATACTTATAAAATTGTGAAACAAAGTCATGTGAATTGTATTAGTGATATGCCATGTTGATAGTAATTTCATATATGCCATTGATGTGATATTATATGATGTTATAACCTGATTATATACCTGTTTAATCACCTGATATGACATGCTATGCTTTACTGTTTAATTTATATTTATGTTTCTCACACTGCAAGTTCCCTCACTATGGGTTGAAATGATACATACCCGAACGGACTTTAGAATAAGGAAAAGTCGTTATCAGCTGAAATGATAGGCTCGAATGATTTTTTTATTTGACTTGGGATTGCAGGTTTGAAATGATCAAACCCGTGATTTTATATTTCGAATTAAGATGATATATATCCGTATTCACTTGACCTAGGTTAGAAAATATTATACAAACCCGTGGTTAATTTTAAATATAAATATTTTTTGAAAATTTTAAGTATTTGGAATTTAAAATATATGAGATTTTAACTTAAAATTGGATTTAAATGTTTTAAATAAATTTTATAGTGATTTTCTATAAGTTAAAATTGTATAAGTCAATAAATGACTAAAAATGTAAATTAGAATGTGAATTAACTTAATAATTGAAAATTTGATTTAAAATGGAATTTTAGGCTTAACTTAGTAATGAAATATTTTAATTATGAAATGAATATTTTTAAAAGTAAAAAAAAGTATCAGGTTATTGTTAAATTAAAAGTTAAGCAATTTAAGTGTATTTTTGACTTAATAAATGAATTATGGTTTAATTGGATATTTTATTTATAAAATTTTATTTTATAAAATCATGAGTGAAATGATATTTCTGAAAAGTGAGATATGTTTTATAAGTTAAAAATGGTGAAAAACTGAAATTATAATGTTTTTGAAATGCTATAATAAATCTCATATTTGTATTGGCAGCATTTCTGAAATGTTGTGGTTTTAAGGTAGTGTTTTACAAGTGTTACCATTTCTGAAAATGTACTGTTTTTCCAAACACCATTATATCTGCAGTAATGTAATAACCCGCATATTTTTACGATTTGTATATTTAAATGTTTTATTTAAATATAGCATGGTCAGTCAGATTTAAGTCTGAAATGTCACTTTTTGCAAACAGTCGAATTAAGACTCGAGACCACTTCCATTGAGTCCAAAATGGCATTTGCGACCTTTTTGAGTATAAACATCGATATGTTTGGAGTTGAGTAAAATTTTGATATTTTCATTTAGGGCTTTAGGCTTGGGTTTCAGCCCACCAACCTAACAAATAACCCTAACTCCTCTTCTCTTCATCCATTCACTCATTATATTTCCTAACACTCAAGCTAAAGTAAAAATGGGGGAAGAGATTGGAAATTAGAATTCCAAAACCCTAGTTTGTTTAGGAAATACAAATTCAAGCTAGAAATCAAGGAGATGCTTAGGTAAGCATCCTCTTCATCTTCTCCATCTCAATCTCTCTTCAATTTTAGAAATTCCTATAACCTAACTTAGGGAAAACTTCACCTTTGACAATAGATTGAAGATTCTAGAGGTGTTGTTGAAGAGAAATCAATCTTTGTTTGTGCTAGAGCTTCTCATTTGTTGTTTTGGGTTTAAAAAGGTGAGTTTTGAACTCACATCTATGTTTATATCTTTGATAGTTGTTAGGTAGTAATTCCTAACATCTATTCCTTGTCCATTTGCCTTTGAATTGAATTGGTTTGATGAATATTTCAATTTTTGGTGTTTTGAAGTCAAATCTTTAAAAATCCCATCTTTGATGTTTGAACATGTTGTTGGGGTGTACAGAAGAGCCTATAAGGCTGGGTTGTCGCTTGGCATAAATCCCTAGTCTTCGTTGCTCGTCCGATCACTTCCGTTGGATTTCTGCCCTTCATGGGGCTAGACTGAAAATACTACAACTGACAGTTCAGTCGACTGAACCAGAAGGTCAGTCGACTGAACCAGGGACCGGAAAATTCTCTAGTCCTGTGTCAGTCGACTAACCATACAGTTCAGTCGACTGAACTGGGAACATAAAAGTTCTTGTCCCTATATCAACCGACTGAACTGCAGAGTCAGTCGACTGAACCAGGAACCCAAGAGTTTCTGGCCTTGTATCAGTCAACTGACCTTTTGGTTCAGTCGACTGAATCTGGAAGATGTGCTTTTTGCCTATTTTAAGAAGTTTTGTATGGATTTCCGATTTTTAATCGATTCTTGATGATTCGATTTGTTGTTATCATTTATCGACTTTGATGACTTCTTTTTTAGGGATTTTTGGGAATATCCATTTTGATGGATTCAGTATCGATTTCTATTGTTTTAATTCACAATTTCATATGTGAATTTTTGGTGATTGATTGTTTCTACAATCATTTTTGTGATTTGTCACTTTAAAATACAAAGGTTTCTATACTAGTAGTAAATACTCAAACTCTTTCACAAAAACGATTTCAATACTACTTTTAAATACAAAGCTTGTTTTTAAAACCGTTTTCCAATCTATTAGTATATACAAACCTTTACCTCACTCGTATGAGAAACCTAATTAAACGGCTTAGCAAAACAAGTGGTATGAAATGCTTGCGTTTACTTTGTCAGTTAATTCTTAGACTTGTTCGATTGAAATCCTGTGACAATTTTCGAGTGGAAATCTACAATTTGTTCGTAAATATTTAAGTTAAGCTAGTGGTTATGGGACATGAAGCTAAACTCATCTATTTACTAGCTTAGTGTAATCGACACTTCTTATTGATCAATGGTGATCATTTTGTGATTTAGACTAGCAATGTGCGATGTCTATTTGTTTCTGTGGGGACTAAAAACCCCATTTGTGGAACTTCGGTTCAATTTGGTGGGGTAGCGACCCATGGTCTTCGGGCCGTTTTTGGAGCTTCGGCTCAAAATTGATTGTTAGCGACCATGGAATAGCGTTCCGTTTGTGACACACGTGTTGGTGATTTTTCATGCTCCCGTTTGTGATAGGCCTCCCCCCCTTTGTGATTTCTGGATTTTTGGTGGTTGATTTCTAGAATTTGTGTTTCACCAATTTTCGTGGATTGAATTGATAAGCTCTATCAATATTTGTGTTTTGGTGAATAATTTAAAGAATATGACATTCTTTTGGGTGTTTGAGAATATTTAAGATATTGTATGATTTTAGTTATTATCCGATGTATACTTGTCGCAGTATAACATCATTTTTATCATACATTTTTGTGATATCTCTTATCCTATCTCATTTTATCTAATATTTATAGCTAGATGATCTGTTTATTATCTTCTTCTTAAATAATACTCGGGTCAGACCGAGGTATTTCAGGTGCTCCTGCTTGACTTCTTATCAGGGTCCATCACCTGACTTTTGGCTAACTACTTTAGCACAGTAGTTTTTGTTAGTACACATTTGAGATAGAGACTCCTTGATGTATACTTATTCTTTCGTCTAGCACTTGTATCTATTCTTTTGTGATGTAGTGGATCTTGTATGACCACTACTTTGATGTACACTTCTATGTGATATATTCATATCTATTTCCGCCTTTTTGATATGAATATCTATGACTGATTTATGTTATGCTTATTTCTATATTTGTTTCTGAAGTTCTTATAGCCACTGTATGGTAGCTTTGAGTTTGTATATTGACGCAGCGGATATTACAAAAACAATGTAGATCGTTGAATGTAGTAATCGATGGATTGGAAGATACTGAATTGCCCGAATTCGTTGATCCGAGGATACCGAACTCTAGCTATCCCGAACTCGTTGATCGCGCACGATACCGGGTTCAAAGATCTTCAATTCTTCGAGCATTGATCTAGCGCACTAGATTCCGCGAATCGGCTTCTACAATCGTTGAATCGAGCGCACTCGATTATCCGAAAGAGGAGATAGGAGATTACACTCAACTACCAATTTAGATGAAAGCACACAGCAATCAAAAGAGAATTTTATTCAAAAATCAACAACCTTTTACAAATGACCATACATGCCTATTTATAGGCTACAACTCAACACAACAGAAAACTTCAAAAATATTACAAGTACTTAGGTCGGAAACGACCTATAGATGACGACTTACAAAACAGGTACGACCTAAAAAAGATACAAATGACTCAAAGATAAAACGGCTCATCATCAATGGTTCAGATTGACGTGGCATCAAGATCCTTGGCTACAAGCTTTCGCGACTTAACACCCAACGACTTAAGATATCAGCGGTAGAGATTAACTCGCAGAAGAATCAATGGCAATAAGCTTCAGCGACCTAAAATGAGACTTTGCGACTTAAGAAGCATAACTCCGCGACCTAAGTCTGTACGACTTAAAACTTCGCGACTTAAGAACATAGCATCTTCACGCGATTTAAGAACCCTGGCATCCGAACCCTCTTTATGCGACCTAAGTTCTTGCGACCTAACTTAGGTCGAGATATTTTCCTGCGACTTAGTATAGGTCGTTTTATTTTAACCCGTAGCACTTTTAACTTGGTAAGTCGTTCGAGCGGCCTATCTTCCAATTCGTTAGGTCGTACACGAGTTAACTCGTTAAGTCCTTCCTGTGACCTATCTTCCAACTCGTTAAGTCGTACACGAGTTAAAAACATGTTAAGTCGTATCTCCTTTCTCTTCAGACTGTTAGGTCGTAGCTCTGACCTAAAAGATATGTTAGGTCGTTCGCGACCTAACACTTCAGCTCCCCGCCAATCCTCACACACTGCTATCTCGCTAGCCTCCTTGTTAGCTCGTAGTTCTTCAGTAGATCGTTGGTGCGACCTAAAGGCCTTGTTAGGTCGTTCGCGATCTAACACTTTACCAATTTTTGCTGTGTCGCTCTTTAGCTCGCTTAGCGACTTATCATAGGTCGCTAAACCACTCTTCCCAGCATCACTCGCTCCCTCCTCTAACTCCTTAGGTCGTAAGCGACCTACAAACTC
The DNA here is from genome assembly GCA_030737815.1 of Allium fistulosum. Taxonomy (NCBI): domain Eukaryota; kingdom Viridiplantae; phylum Streptophyta; class Magnoliopsida; order Asparagales; family Amaryllidaceae; genus Allium; species Allium fistulosum. The sequence continues at coordinate 1,088,987,635 of CM060903.1, read as the reverse complement.
CTTAGGTCGTGAGCGACCTATGCCTTTAACTTTCTGCGCTGCATCATCCTCCCCGGGTTGAGAAAAATTCGACCTCGAATTTGCACCCTCTTTTTCCACAACAGACTCATCCCCATGATATGGTATAAGATGTTTAACATTGAACACGTCAGAAGTATACACATCGTCTGGCAGCTTCAATTTATAAGCATTTTCATTAATTCGTTTCACGACTTCCATCGGACCAATTTTCCTGGCTTTCAACTTGTTATAAGTGCCTACTGGAAAACGATCTTTTGTTAATACTGCATAAACCAAATCACCTTCCTGAAATTCAACACTCCTTCGTTTCAAATCTCCAGAACGTTTATATTTCTCATTCGCTTTCTCCAATCATTCCTGAACGATTTTATGACATTCCGTCAACCCATCAACAAAATCAGCAGCTTTCTTAACTGTCTTCTTTGATTGTGGCACTACCGTCAAATCCAACGGACCCTTCGGTAAGCTTGAATATACTATCTGAAATGGACTGAACCCCGTGCTACGATTCACTGCATGATTATGAGCAAATTCTGCCTGGCATAACTTCACATCCCAACTCTTCAGATTATCTTGTACAAGACACCTCAACAAATTTCCCAACGATCGATTAACCACCTCCGTTTGTCCATCAGTTTGCGGATGATAAGCACTACTAAATTTCAGCTTCATTCCCACCATTTTCCACAAACTCAACCAAAAATGACTCAGAAATCGAGTATCTCTATCTGACACAATAGATTCTGGCAATCCATGAAGTCGATAGATCTCCTTGAAAAACAATTGAGCAACATGAACAGCATCCGCCGTCTTCTTACAAGCAATAAAATGTGCCATCTTCGAAAATCGATCCACTACCACATAGATGGAATTGTTTCCTCGCTGTGTTCTTGGCAGCCCCAACACAAAATCCATACTCACATCAACCCATGGTTTAGTTGGTACTGGTAACGGCATATACAACCCAGCATTAGTCACAGTTCCTTTCGAAACCTAACAGATATGACAACGCTCCACAAACCTCTCTACCTCTTTCCTCATCGATGGCCAAAAGTAAGACTGTGAAATCAACTTTAAGGTATGGTCTCTCCCAACATGTCCCTCTTCGTGTAACTCCTTGATAATCTTCATTCTCAAACTACCCTCCGGTATGCACAATCGATTTCCTTTAAAAAGAAAACCATCTACCATTACGAACTCATCCGTCTCTCCCTCCTTGACTTTATCAACAAACTTTGCAAAGTAAGGATCATCGGTAAATAATTTTGGCAATATTTCAAACCCCGTCACTTCAACCTTCAATGTAGTTAACAAGTGATTTCTTCTACTCAACGCATCCGCAACGCGATTCGTCACTCCCGACTTGTGTTTCACAACAAATGTAAATTGTTGCAGATATGCAATCCACGATGCATGTCTCGCTGAAATCTTGTCTTGCCCTTGCAAATGCTTCAATGCTTCATGATCAGTATACAGAACAAACTCTTTCTGAAATAGATAATGTCTCCAGTGTTTAATAGCTTGCACAACAGCATAGAATTCCACATCATATGTATTGTATCTCATCTTTGCTCCTGACAACTTCTCACTGAAATATGCAATAGGACGACCCCTTTGACTCATCACCCCTCCAATTCCAACCTTCGACGCATCAGTATGTAATTCAAACAACAATTGAAAATCAGGCAATGCTAGAATTGGTGTTGTCGTCAACAACTCCTTGATTCATTCAAAAGCAACTCCTGCTTCCTTTGTCCATGAAAATTGTATACCCTTCATACAATCCGTAACAGGTGCCATCACACTACTAAAGTGTGGAATAAATCTTCGATAAAATGAAGCCAACCCATGAAAACTACGAACTTCCGTTATCGTCTTGGGCTGCGGCCAATCTCTAATTGCTTCAACTTTACTTTGGTCAACCTGTATTCCTTCCTCCGACACAACGTACCCCAGAAATAAAACACTATGCGTCATGAACACGCATTTTTTTTGTTGCAGCATAAAATTGTTCTTGTCGTAGTACCATTAGCACTTCTCTCAGATGATTCAAATGTTCCTCCGGACTTCCACTATATATCAGAATATCATCGAAGTACACCACCACAAACTTCCCAATGAATGGTCGAAAAATTTGATTCATCACCCTCATGAAAGTACTCGGTGCATTTGATAAGCCAAATGGCATAACCAACCATTCGTATAGACCTTCCCTGGTTTTAAAAGCAATCTTCCACTCATCGCCTGGTCTGATACGAATTTGATGATATCCGCTCTTCAAATCAATCTTCGAAAAGATAGTAGCTCCGCTTATTTGATCTAGCAAGTCATCCAACCTCGGCATTGGAAATCTATATCTCACAGTAATCTTATTCAATGCTCGACTGTCAGTGCACATCCTCCACGTTCCATCCTTTTTGGGTACCAATAAAGCTGGTGTTAACCCCCTTTCGACTCACGACCTAGCAGGAGCCGAGTTAAGGTGCTTGCCGACTTAAGAAGTATGCTGACTTAGGATGCTGGCTGACTTAAGGTGCTTGCCGACTTAAGAAGTATGCCGACTTAGGATGCTGGCCGATTTAAGGTGCTTGCCGACTTAAGAAAGTTAACGACATAAAGAAGCCTACCGACCTAGCAAATTGTGAGTTAACAAGAGCTTCCGACTTAACAGATTGCCGACCTATGGGAACTTGCGACCTACCGAGTTAAAGAGTATACTGACTCAACAAGTCACAACATAAGGAAGCGTACGACCTAATAAAAGACGACTTAAGGTAATCCACTACTAAGAGGAGCTGCCGATCTAAAATGACTACCGACTTAAGGAAGCCAACCGATTTAACAAGGTGCGAGTTAGCAAGGCCTGCCGAGTTAACAAACTACCGATTTAAGATTGCACGTTAACTCTGCTCCGACCTAACAACACTGAGATACCTTATACACCTTTACTTCGTCACCGACTTACCTTAAGTCTTCAGCGACTTAGGACTTAAGCGTAAAACCAGAAGAGGAGGTGAACTACTAGGGAAGTGTTGGAACTGATAAACCGGCTATGACCTATCGTAAGTCGGCAGCAACCTATCATAAGTCGGCAGCGACTTATACTAAGTCGGCGACGACTTAGGACTTAGGAAAATTTCCAGAGTCCAAATCAGCTCCTATAAATACCCCACCACTTCCAACATGAAAGGGACTTTTTGGCAAATCATTTCTACAGCGCTGTTACTCCATCGAACTCTTCATTCATTCAGTAATCAAGGATCCTTCAAGCATTCACGACACTACAACAAGCTTCGAGAGAAATTCCTTACATCCGAGATGGATTCATCGAGTTTCACCGTCGAAGATTGAGCTAGTAGTCTAGATTGTTTCTTGTGATCGAATTGTACTGTTTCTTGAAGAGATTTGTATCAAATTGTAACCGAATCAGCAATAAGAGACTATAAAGTGGACGTAGGCTCAATTACGGGCCGAACCACTATAAATCTGTTGTTCATTTACTGCATTTCTGCTATTTTCCTGCTTAATTTCTGTTCCCGTACTAACGGGTGGTGCTTTCACGATTCTATTACACACACCGGGTGTTAGCGTTCACTTTTTACCGTTAACATTTTGGTGCTTTCACCGAGAATTGAACTCAGGCGATCATCCACCGTTGCTTTGCAAAGACTCATAAAAAGAACCTCTCTTAAAAACCAGATCCGAAATAATGGCTCCTGGAAGAAGAGGTAGACCTATCAGATCCGGAAATGCTCACGAAGGAACCTCCGCTTCCCCAATAACAGACCAAGCAACTCCAACCGTCGGAGTCACCAGGGCTGAATTGGATGACGCAGTTTCTGGATTATACCAACAAATTGAAACTCAAAACGCTTTGATGATAGATAGATTAACTGCTCTGCTCGGGGCAAATCGTCAACCAGAAAACCATCAAACTACTCTTCCTGAAATGCCACCTTTCCAAGCTGATGGTTCTATGGCGCAACCAACTTGTCATGAGCATATGCCCGGGCAAAATTCCGAGGGAAGAACTAATGCTTGCCCGGAGGTGTCTTTGAACAATAAAGAGTACCTGTCTGAGATGGTTGGCCGCATCATGAAAGAAAGCATGCAAAGGGAAGAGGATGAGGCTGACTGGGGATTTGCGCCAAGCAGAACTCCGTTTACTGAAAGGATCCTAAGAGCGGAGTTTCCAAGGAAATTTGCACCTCCTACTATCCAAGCCTATAGGGGAACCAGTGACCCTAATCATTTCCTCTACAAGTACGATTGGCATATGACCGGTGCAAGAGCGTCAGACGAGATCAAGTGTCGATACTTTCCGGTATACCTAGAAGGTGTGGCTTTACTTTGGTTCACAAAGCTTCCAGTTCGGTCTGTAGATAAGTTCTCCGACTTAACGCAAAAGTTTAAAGAACAGTTCAGATTGTATGCTTCAAAAGCTAAGGATATAATGTCACTGTCTAACCTTGAACAAGCGCCCGGAGAATCAATCAAATCTTTCTTGAGCCGTTTCAATATAGCTTTAGCCGAGGTAGAAAATGCGGAACCACGCATGATCCTGACTTATCTGATGCGAGCCATTGATAAATCGAGTAAATTTGGGATATGGCTAAAGATGAAAGAACCAAACTCACTTGATAAATTTTATAAAAAGGCCGATGAGTTCATTCGCCTTGAAAGCCTTTCTGCAACATCGAAAGTGGTTATTGCCCAGACTGATAATGACAATGTCCCACCTAAGAAAAGAGAATCTGAAAGTCAGAAAAGGGAGAATGAAGGAGGAAAAAGCCAGGGAAATGAAAAGAAACCTCGCTGCTTTAATCCTTCGGACTTTACTCCTTTAACTGATACACCAAGAAATATCTTTTTTGCAACAAAGGACGTTATCAGGTATCCTAAGCCACCTGAGATGACGAGAGGGGCAAAGCGTAATGGAAAATTCTGCCAATTTCACAATCAACCTGGCCATGACACTGACCAATGTCGCGAATTAAAGAAGGTGATTGAAGAATTGCTAGAGGAGGGTAAACTCCAACAATACGTTAAAAGGAACGGAGTCGATCCAACCTCATCCACTCGGGATCAACAACACCCTACCCATCAATCCGATTCTCACAACAACACTGCAGTGCAAGATTCAGAAAAGCTTGTCATTAATGCTATCACAGGGGGACCATACCCAGCAAGCAGAAGTCGGGATGACTACTAATTACCCACAAAACTGCGGCTGGGGCATCTCCCACTTTCTCTGGCATAAAAATCCAAAAGCTATGAATCAAGCACAAATGGAAATCCAGCTTGGAGATTCTGAAACAACAATAACTAGCATTCATTTTTACTTAACTGCATTGCTTGAATTTGTAAAGATAATGATGGATGTGTAACTTCTGCATTGTAAACCGCTGAGAAATCAGCGTGACTCAATAATGAAAAACTATGCATTGTGTTTTCTATTATAAAATGCCTGTTATATTTCGATGTGTAAATACTCTAAATGTATTGCTAAAATATCGACCTAATACTGCAGGTCATTAAAGCAAAGCTCACCCATCACAAAGCTAAGCGAGCCTTACAAATCATTTATTAAAGCAAATTTCAAGCAACAAAAATTTCGAACTCAAATCCCATACAAGAGGAACTTCACATAAAAAGTTGACGGCTCCACTATGTCAAGCCCTCGTTAACTGGTTGCGATCGTTGATATAAAAAGGCATCCAACCAAATAACTTGCGTTTACTCTGTGGAGTCATTCAACAGTGAAGTCTACTTCTTCGGATAAAGCAATTTACTTGCAAAAGAAAGGAACACGCGCTTGGAAATGATGATAAAGGATCGCAGATTGGCGGATGATGATACAACATGAGCGGGCAAACATGGAAGCAGCCAAAGGGAGGTATGCCTCTCAACAGGAAAGCAGGTAGATCCACTAAAGGGATACCTTCCCAAGCAGAAGGAATAAGACCCTCGCTAGCTGATTGTGATGCATCCAATCAGGCAGCTTGTGTCCATCCCATGGATCTACTTGCCCCTAAGACGCAACCTTCCTGGCACACCAACCAACTGATGCTCCTTCCCAAGGGTCAACAAAGCCCTCTAACGAGGCACGCCAATAAATGGAGAGCTTTCCTCAATCAAAAAGATCGGTGGGACTACCAAAGGGGCACCTTGTTAATTGATTGCGATCGTTTGTACAAACAAACATCCAATCAAACAACTTACGCCTGTCCCGAGGACCCTCCGACCATGAGAAAGTAACTTCCAGGCAATCACAAGCCCTCTTTAGAGGCACAAGCCCTCTTCGGAGGCACAAGCCCTCTTCGGAGGCACAAGCCCTCTTCGGAGGCACAAGCCCTTTTCGGAGGCACATTTCACCCGTGTAGAAGTGCAAAATGCTTCTCTTCGGAGACCCACTTCACCAGTGATGAAATGCTAAAAAGCCCTTTTCAGAGGCACATTTCACCCGTGTAGAAGTGCAAAATGCTTCTCTTCGGAGACCCACTTCACCAGTGATGAAATGCCAAAACTGCTTCTCTTCGGAGACCAAAACTGCTTCTCTTCGGAGACCAAAACTGCTTCTCTTCGGAGACCAAAATTGCTTCTCTTCGGAGACCAAAATCGCTTCTCTTCGGAGACCAAAAGACCTCTTCAGAGGCGTACTTCACCTTGCTTGAAGTACCAAAAATAAACCCTTTACTGGGGCACAAAAATCAAAACCTTCTTCAGAAGCTCATTTCACTGTGCAGGAAAATTCACTTTCAAACAAATAAAAGTGATCATTCCCAGAAGTCGAAGTTTTCTTCAGGAAGAAAAAGAAAATAAAAATTTCTCCAAAGACAAGAAATACTCTATTAAAAGCGGAATAGTTCTTCCCTGAAAAAGGGGAAAGTTATTCTCTAAAATAAGAGTATCGGTCTTGTGAAAGCAAGAAATATTACAGTATACTTGTGGTATGGGGGCAACATTATACAATTCAGTTACATTAATAAAAGTAATATACAAGCAACATACCACAAGTTCATTGCAATATCACGTAATAAAGATGTGGAGTAAATGCGTTCTTGAAACACAGACAAAAAGTTTGTACAAATAGAAAGAATCGTTTACTCTACACTTCAAATGAAAAACAGATGTATTCCTACATACACAAGGATTTGTACAAGAAAAATATCTATTTATTTCAACACTATGAGAATTTTTTTACATTGTACAGGGTACAAAAAGAAGCGGAGACCGGTATCCGCACAATTCCCGGTCAATACAAAAAGCAGAAAATGCAAAATCAAACTCATTTCCCCTTCTTCCCTCCCTTGGAGCTTTTACCCGGCCTGGTAATTAGCTTCATAGGCCGTATCGGAGAAGAAGGAGAAAGAGACTCAGCCGGATCAATCTCTGCCTCATCCCCAGCAGCAGAAGAACTCTTCTTTCCTTTCTTCGAAACCACACGTTTCCCCTTCTTCTTGGAAGAAGACTCACTCCCCGGAGCAAGAAATGTAGAAAGCTTTGTGTCATAATCAAAAGACTGCTCCGGGGTCTTCTCACTATCTTCCAGACCTTCTGCCTTCTGTTCTTCGGAAGCAAGTGGTTCGTCTAAACCTTGAAGGGCTGCTATTGGTTCTTCCTGTGAACCTGGTTGAGAAGCTGGAAGAGATATAACTTGAGAAGGAGGAGGAACGACAGCTGAAGAAGGAAGAATTGGTGCAGTTTCCGGCACGACTGCTGCATAATAAAAGAAATCAAAATCAGTATTCTCCGAGAAAAAAGAAGACCGTGAATCGTCAAAGTTACCTGGAGAAGCCGGTTTAGCAAGATCAATCTCAAATTCCCGAGCTTGGAAGTCCTTCATTGCCTCTTCCTCTGTAGGGGTGGATACAGTTTCTTTGTCAACCTTAGCGGGAGGCGTGGAATGAGAACTAGAGCCAGTAATATCCGCATGAGCTAAAGCCGAAGTATAAGCAGGAGCAATAGGAGGTGTCTCTTTCTCAGGAAGCTTCTCTCCCGTCGCCTCGGCCCGCACTCGGATGAGCTGCTCTTTTCCTTTGGCAAGGGCATCGCGATCGCTCTCACTTAAGTAGGTAGCTTGAAGATCTGTTTCAGAATATCCGACACCACCAAATAAGTCAATGATTGCCTCCCATACCTCCGCTAAGGTGACTTCATACTCTGGCCCCAAAAATGAAAGGCTCCCACGCCCCAGGACACAATGCATATAAAAGTCAAACAAAGTCGCGTCAACGGTGGCTATGGTCGCCTTATGGGATTCTTCGGCTGCAGCTTTACCAGAAAGAACTTCATCACGTTCTCTTTCAGCCTTCAGTAGCTGAGATTGCAGTCTTATAATTTCTAAATCTTGAGAGCTGACTTTCTCTCGAAGTTGAACGGCATCATCGCGGTATTTTCTTGTAACCTGCTGTTCTGCTTCAAGTTTCACCTCAATGTCTCTCTGAGCAGCATGGGCGTCTCGAACTTGTTTTTGAAGCATTTCTTCTTTCTGAGAATAAGAAGTGGAAGAAGTAGCAAGCTCTTTTTTAAGTCTTTCAACTTCAGCTTCGAGCTTCACATAACCATCGCTAATGCTTTTCATCTCCGCGTCATGCTGCTTACGCCATTTGTCCCACTCAGATTTATCATTTTCCATGGTCATCATCGCCTCAAGGTTCAAATGGTTGACCCTTTGAAGTTCATCAACCAGCTTCTGCCATCCAGACATTCTTTCGATGTCAAGTTTCACAGCATCGACATTTTTCAGCATCGCCTGCTTATCAATGGGGACCAAATCCAAATCAAAACGCACTCCTTTCAGACACCAATTCGGAAATCGGCTCTGGAGTGTGGGAGGACCATCTCCAGCTTGGTACTGTGGCCTATTAATGATTGTCTGGATGTCAGATTCCTTAAGGGCAGGGGAACCGGAAGATGTATTAGGAGGAATAGAAGCGGTAGTCTTTTCCAAGATATTAGATGTATCTTTCTCGTCAAGTCTGATCCGTTTGCTGGACTCATCGGAAGTATGACTCTTCCCCCTGTCATCGTAAGATTTCCTCTTATAAGGGTCGTCGCTTCTGCGGGAAGAGTCACGTCGCTCATCCCTATTCCCATAGTATTCCTCGTCTTCTCTCCGGCGACGCTCTTCATGAGCTCGCCTCTCGTGAGCCTTTCTGGCAGCCCTCTCCTAATCAGTTTCCTTCACAGCACCGATATAACTCCTAAAGTCATAAGCCTCATGGCTTCCGTAACGCTGGAATTTGTTGTAGTAAGAGCCGCTTCGCCCCATCAGAGAACCTGAAATTGAAGGAAAAGACCAGTTTTAGAAATCCTCAAGTTGAAGAAGCTAAGTGCATATAAGTGCCAAAATACTAAGTGTGTGTGATGTGCAAATTACGCGCGTCAGACTACAAACCACTTTTGGGTGTAGAAATGGCAATAAGTTGTGTGGAAGGCGTTGTGGTTTGTTGCAAAGAAGAAGTTGCTTCGATAACAGGAGGAACCACTTTAGAAACATCATCTTTAAAGAGCTCCTGAGAGGTTATCATGATGTCGCTCAGACTGTCAAAAGTATCATCGCCATGGTGCAGGGGAGAATTCTCTTTTTCAACTTCCACCTCAGCCGTCTTTTCAAGAGTGTGAAGATTTTCCTCCTCTTCAACAACCGGGGCAAGTGCTAACTTACTGGACGGTCCAGCAATGGCGGTAGAAGTAGAACACTTTACCAATGGAGTCTCAGCGGTAAGATTTTGCTGTACAAGTTCTCTAGCAGAAACAGGGGCATCTGACTCCTCAGCAGGAGAATCAGGAACTTCATGTGGCTGAGTGGAACGGGAAGGATGTAAGAGTCCAAATTCGTGGAGGAACTCATCTCAATAGAAATTGAACGCTCCTCTCCTCAACAGGTACGGCCATAAGCCTCTCAAAGGTAGTCTTGTGACGAGATTCCCTAGAGGGGGAAGGAAGTGCTGAAACAGTAGAGAAAGAAGTTAGCACTTGACAATTTGAACTTCGAAGAATTTTAGAAAAACACAGGGAAAAGATAGATAATCGTACTTCCCACTCTCCAAATGGCGTAAAATCCCGGGGGACAACGAACATAGAAGAACGGGCTCAGGAAACTATGAACACTTTCAGGGAGACCGGTGATCAACTTACGATTTCTCGCACTCCTTACAACTATGATGGAGGGATGATCTTTATTTTTGGTAAAAGTGCAAAGATAGCGAATTTCTCCGAAGGTAGGAAAGCGGCCCAGCGTTCTCCTAAAAAGCACGCATAATCCCAGCAAGATGGCGTAGCCATTGGGATGTAACTGAAAAGGGGAAATAGATAGTTGGAGAAGAAGTTCTCGAATGCAGTCATTGAATGGGGGGATAGCTCCGCTCGAGCACATTTGGCGGTTAACTGCGACAAAGCCACGGGGCGGCCTGTCAGCAGTATCATTTATTTCGGGAAGCAAAGCGTCAGCTTCAGCAACGCCAAACTGGATGCATAGTTGACGAAAGGCTTTATGGCTCAAAGTAGTAGGAGTCCTCTCTGGAGGATCGTTCAGCGGGATAGCAACTGGAAATACATCTTCAGCTTGCTCTGTTCCTTCTTGTGGAGAAGACATTCTACACAATCAGCTGAATGTTCAAATGTGAAGGTGCACGTTCCCTAAAAGTGTGAAGTGTTGTGCAAAAAACTAATGAAAATAAAAGACAAGCATAACTGGAATTAAATTAGTTGACAATCAATCGATTACAGAATTTCAGAACTTGTCAATGATCAAGTGCAGTGTTAATACAGACAAGTCAGTTTCATTTGACTATTATGATTTTGTTTTAATACTTCACTTGAATTGGTTATTGTACAGCATCTCGTTCATATTCATTTAATTTAACTTTCTCGTTATCAACTAATCTGTCATTCGATGTGGGCAATCAATGGCAGTATATTCGTCCCAGTTTTCTGCAGATATTGTATTTAACAGGTCATTAGCATTGGAGATAATCTGTAAAGAAGTGTAGACAGTTCAAAGTTCAAGACAATACGGATATGCCAAGTTCTAACTCAGCTGCGACCTAAAGCCTTGTTGTAAAAAATAAGTCACTGAAATCATTCGAAGTTCTAGGTCGGTCACGACCTAATATAAGAAGCTGCGAGATAAGTTAAGTCGGGCTGTATGCGGGGGAAGAGGTCTCAAGACAAAATGGCATGAATTTCTAAGTCCTAGCTCGGCCACGACCTAAGGCTTATGTCGGAGGATAGTTAAGTCGCAAGAAAAATTGGACTGTTGAGACAGTTAGGTCGCAGGAATTGTTAAACAGGACAGGTTATTAGATCATGAATGTTTTGAGTCGTCTCAAGCCATTTCTCCTCTCCACCAAAAATTTCGCCTCCTTTCACCAATCAACCAACTCGAAATTCACCAACCCAATAACCCGTTAACACCAACATCGTAAAATCCACTATCCTCTTCGAGAGATCCATCATTCCCTTCATACCACCAAGTCGCTGGAACAACAATTCAACACATCTCCGATCTGTCATAAACCCGACCTACTGTCATGTGTCCGTGAATCACATCAACAATTAGTGACGACCAAAAATTGATCATAGCACAATTCAAAGTGGAGCACGACGTATGATACCGATTTGGGGTTCGGAGGTTAGAATTCATGGTTCAATGGCTAACATGAAATGGAAAAGGGTCGGAAACGCTTACGCAATTAGATAGCAAGGGTGAATCGCCGGGTGGTGAATTTGAATTCGTATTTGAAATCGAAGAACTCTGTTAATGGCGGCACAAGAAGTTGGAACAGGTGAAGGAAGAGAAGGGACGACTTAAGCTATTTATAATCTGGGACAGTGAAATTTGAATCGACATGTCCGACCTACGACTCATCTTAAGTCGGTCGCGATCTAACACGCTTACCAAGATGCGAGCTAAGGAAATCGAAGCACACGACCTACGAATTAGGCGCGTACTTCGAGGGGCAAATGTTAACCCCCTTTCGACTCACGACCTAGCAGGAGCCGAGTTAAGGTGCTTGCCGACTTAAGAAGTATGCTGACTTAGGATGCTAGCTGACTTAAGGTGCTTGCCGACTTAAGAAGTATGCCGACTTAGGATGCTGGCCGATTTAAGGTGCTTGCCGACTTAAGAAAGTTAACGACATAAAGAAGCCTACCGACCTAGCAAATTGTGAGTTAACAAGAGCTTCCGACTTAACAAATTGCCGACCTATGGGAACTTGCGACCTACCGAGTTAAAGAGTATACTGACTCAACAAGTCACAACATAAGGAAGCGTACGACCTAATAAAAGACGACTTAAGGTAATCCACTACTAAGAGGAGCTGCCGATCTAAAATGACTACCGACTTAAGGAAGCCAACCGATTTAACAAGGTGCGAGTTAGCAAGGCCTGCCGAGTTAACAAACTACCGACTTAAGATTGCACGTTAACTCTGCTCCGACCTAACAACACTGAGATACCTTATACACCTTTACTTCGTCACCGACTTACCTTAAGTCTTCAGCGACTTAGGACTTAAGCGTAAAACCAGAAGAGGAGGTGAACTACTAGGGAAGTGTTGGAACTGATAAACCGGCTATGACCTATCGTAAGTCGGCAGCGACCTATCATAAGTCGGCAGCGACTTATACTAAGTCGGCGACGACTTAGGACTTAGGAAAATTTCCAGAGTCCAAATCAGCTCCTATAAATACCCCACCACTTCCAACATGAAAGGGACTTTTTGGCAAATCATTTCTACAGCGTTGTTACTCCGTCGAACTCTTCATTCATTCAGTAATCAAGGATCCTTCAAGCATTCACGACACTACAACAAGCTTCGAGAGAAATTCCTTACATCCGAGATGGATTCATCGAGTTTCACCGTCGAAGATTGAGCTAGTAGTCTAGATTGTTTCTTGTGATCGAATTGTACTGTTTCTTGAAGAGATTTGTATCAAATTGTAACCGAATCAGCAATAAGAGACTATAAAGTGGACGTAGGCTCAATTACGGGCCGAACCACTATAAATCTGTTGTTCATTTACTGCATTTCTGCTATTTTCCTGCTTAATTTCTGTTCCCGTACTAACGGGTGGTGCTTTCACAATTTATTACACACACCGGGTGTTAGCGTTCACTTTTTACCGTTAACAGCTGGTACATCACAAGGACTTAAACTCTCTTGCACATGCCCCTGTTCAAGCAATTCCTCTACCTGCCTCCGCAACTCTTCATGTTCCTTCGGACTCATTCGATAATGTGGTCTGTGTGGCAACACAGCACCTGGAACAAGATCTATCTGATGTTGAATATCCCTCAACGGTGGCAACTCCTTTGGTAACTCCTCTGGAAATACATCGTCACATTCTTTCAGTACTGGTTTTACTTCTTCTGGAACTTCAACTCCTTCCTGACTCTCCCGTCCGATCAATAAAAATACTTCCGGCTCCTCCTCTACTTCCTTCACAAACTCCTTTAAAGATAACAAAGTTTTGAGCTCTTCAATCTCCTCCAACTTGTTTTCCTCCTGTTGTCGCTTCTTTGGAACTAGAGTAATCTTTGTGCCTTCAAACATGAAACTGTAACTGTTGGTACGCCCATCATGTTGTACTGCTCTATCATACCGCCACGGTCTTCCCAGCAACAAATGACAAACGTCCATATCTACCACATCGCACCAGATTTCATCTTTGTATTTCTTTCCAATTGAAAAGTTCACACGAGCCCTTCGTCCAACCTTCACCTCTCCGCCTTTCCTCAACCAAGCCAGCTTGTACGGCTTTGGATGTTTCTCAGTCTTCAATGCCAACTTCCTCACAGCTTCAGAAGAAATTATATTATCACAGCTTCCAGCATCAATAACAAATTTGCAAAATTTTCCCAGAATAGTACATGTTGACTGAAAAATATTGCTCCACAACCAACTACAATCCTCCTCTTGCTTTGGTGTTAAATAGGACCTCTTCATCATGAGATTATAACCTTCGTCTCCCGACACTTCTTCTTCCTCCTCATCAGGTGGTGAATTGGAACATTCAGCTTCTTCATCCTCATCTTCAACCTCCGCTATCATAGCTCTCTTCTTCGGCTTTGGACATTCGCTACTTTTGTGGCCCATTTCTTGGCAATTATAACACTTGAAACCATTATTGACTTTCACCTTCCCAACCTCATTCACAACTGGTTTCGCAACAGCTTTTGAAACATTAGAACTCCCACTAACTCCCTTCACTGAATTGTTGGAATTTGTAAACACACCTCCTCCTCGTCTTCCCTGTTTCTCCCAAGCCAACGCTTTCTGATGTGCTTCCGCTACAGATCTGGGATCAAACATGTTAACCATATCCTGAATCTGCATTCGCAATCCCCCAATGAATCTAGATGTCAATTGTTCTTCTGTCTCCATAATATCATTCCTTGCTATCAGTTGATAAAATTCGTCAGCATAGTCATTCACAGATTTCATCCCTTGTCTCAAGTTCTGCAAACGTTGATACATCAAAGATTGATAATTGTAAGGTAAGAACGTTGCTTTCATCAATTTCTTCATCTTCTCCCAAGATTCAATCTTTGACTTCCCCATCCGTTCACGTGTAAGTTTGGTTTGCTTCCACCATGCCAAAGCTCTACCCCTCAACCTTGTAGCAACCAACTTCACTCTACGATGTTCTGGAACTTCTTTGAAGTCAAAAATCTCCTCAACATTAGCCACCCAATCTAGAAACTCCTCCGCTTGCATACCACCTTTGAACTCAGGAATTTCAGTCTTCATCCCCGACTCCCACTTCTGATCATACTCAGAGTGATTTCTTCCTTGTCCTCGTCCTTGTCCTCGCACACTACCACCATCATACTCCTCTTCAAAATCAGATGTATATCATTGTCTATCTCGTCCACTCATATCTCTACTACCTTCACGTCTACCACCATCATCCCTTCTATCTACATTCCTCCGTTCACGATCATTCACGTTCCTCCCACGCCCTTGATCATTTTCAACACTTCTGTCTCGATTAGAATGTGGCGAGACTCTACTACCCCCATGGTTAGATTCAGGTGAAACCCTTCTCCGATTTTGATTTATTTCTAACATCATCTTCTCTAATCGGCCAATTCCTTCGTTAAGCTTTTCACTAAAGTTTTCATTGATTTTTTGTTCCATCTCATCAGCTTCTTCTCTTCGATACAAAGCTTCTACGTTTTGGTGGCGATTAGCTCTTCTTGGCGGCATACTTGAAATCTTCCAAACTCTTCTAATTCAAACACAATTTGAACTTTGATCCAAAATGAAATGGATCGAAAACTTCAACTTTGTTGCAAATCGCGATGAACACGATGGACAAAGTTTCGGCTTCCCACTCAAATCCGATCAAACAACTTCAATACAAAGTCGAACACTTCAACTGGATCACGGCTCAACACCTCAAGCTCTCGGCTATCACTTCAACTTCAAAATGAATAGGCTCCAAGTCTCGATCTAGCTATGATTGGCTAGAACAAGCTCTGATACCAAAAATGACGCAGCGGATATTACAAAAACAATGTAGATCGTTGAATGTAGTAATCGATGGATTGGAAGATACTGAATTGCCCGAATTCGTTGATCCGAGGATACCGAACTCTAGCTATCCCGAACTCGTTGATCGCGCACGATACCGGGTTCAAAGATCTTCAATTCTTCGAGCGTTGATCTAGCGCACTAGATTCCGCGAATCGGCTTCTACAATCGTTGAATCGAGCGCACTCGATTATCCGAAAGAGGAGATTACACTCAACTACCAATTTAGATGAAAGAACATAGCAATCAAAAGAGAATTTTATTCAAAAATCAACAACCTTTTACAAATGACCATACATGCCTATTTATAGGCTACAACTCAACACAACAGAAAACTTCAAAAATATTACAAGTACTTAGGTCGGAAACGACCTATAGATGACGACTTACAAAAAAAGGTACGACCTAAAAAAGATACAAACGACTCAAAGATAAAACGGCTCATCATCAATGGTTCAGATTGACGCGGCATCAAGATCCTCGGCTACAAGCTTTCGCGACTTAACACCCAACGACTTAAGATATCAGCGGTAGAGATTAACTCGCAGAAGAATAAATGCAATAAGCTTCAGCGACCTAAAATGAGACTTTGCGACTTAAGAAGCATAACTCCGCGACCTAAGTCTGTACGACTTAAAACTTCGCGACTTAAGAACATAGCATCTTCATGCGATTTAAGAACCCTGGCATCCGAACCCTCTTTATGCGACCTAAGTTCTTGCGACCTAACTTAGGTCGAGATATTTTCCTGCGACTTAGTATAGGTCGATTTATTTTAACCCGTAGCACTTTTAACTCGGTAAGTCGTTTGAGCGGCCTATCTTCCAATTCGTTAGGTCGTACACGAGTTAACTCGTTAAGTCCTTCCTACGACCTATCTTCCAACTCGTTAAGTCGTACACGAGTTAAAAACATGTTAAGTCGTATCTCCTTTCTCTTCAGACTGTTAGGTCGTAGCTCTGACCTAAAAGATACGTTAGGTCGTTCGCGACCTAACACTTCAGCTCCCCGCCAATCCTCACACACTGCTATCTCGCTAGCCTCCTTGTTAGCTCATAGTTCTTCAGTAGATCGTTGGTGCGACCTAAAGGCCTTGTTAGGTCATTCGCGACCTAACACTTTACCAATTTTTGCTGCGCCGCTCTTTAGCTCGCTTAGCGACTTATCATAGGTCGCTAAACCACTCTTCCCAGCATCACTCGCTCCCTCCTCTAACTCCTTAGGTCGTGAGCGACCTACAAACTCCTTAGGTCTTGAGCGACCTATGCCTTTAACTTTCTGCGCTGCATCATATATGATATGTCGGATTTCCTCTTGAAATGAAATGTAAGTTATATTATCTGACATATCGGTACTCGCACAAAGCAATTACACAGATGGTCGCTCCTCAACAGCCTTATTCTTCATTCCAAAGAAAGAGCATTAGATTGGTATGAGATTCTGATCTCGGAAATTATTGAAGCGGTTCTTACTTTGGAGCAATTCCGGGAAAGATTCGAGTTAAAATTTGTGCCAGAAGCTGAAAAAGTATCTTTAGCCCGATGTTTTATTGACCTTGTTCAAGGTGAATCTTCTATGACGGATTACGTCGCATCTTTCGAATCTCTATCTAAATATGGGGTCGAGTATATTAATACCCCATTGAATAAAAATCAGAGATTTGTTTATGGGTTGAATAAGAACCTCAAAAAGCCATTACTTCTGAAATTAGAAGTTTTTTTCGATCAGCTTGTTGATATCGCTCTTCGACTCGAAGAGGCCGATAAAAAAAGTGATGTTGAAGTTGTGGGGGCCAAACAAAACATCAATTAGAAGAGGCCTTTTAAGTTCAAGCCTTATCCCAACAAGAAAGGGAAGCAAGCACTTCGGTAGCAAAAACTCCTACCTCTAATCGTGGAGAATGTTACAATTGTGGTTCTAAGGACCATTATGCGAACAAGTGTCTGAAGTCTCTTACTTGTCGCTATTGCAAAAGTTCGGGTCATACTATATCTTCATGTCCCAAACTTCAAAGCAAGAAGGAAGGCAAGCTAAATGTTGTGCAAGCCCCTACTAACACTTCCCTTGGTCAAGGTATTTCACATTCTATCCTTTGGCATTATTATATATCGTGATCTTCCTATTCAAGTTCTTTTTTATACGGGTGCATCTCACTCTTTTATATCAAAAGAACTTGTTGATGCTTTGTCTTTGGATGTTATTGGCTTGATGACTTCATTAAGAATTGCGAATCCGGTTGGTGGATCCGCAACACTCAGTTTACTTTGTAAAGATGTCGAAATTATTTTATGCGATTATGCTTTCCGAGCCGACTTGCATGTTATGCGTTACCTTGGTTTCAGAATGATTTTGGGGATGGATTGGCTTAACCGTTACGAAGCCCATATCCAATGTCCTGAGCGGACTATATATCTTCGACATCCTCAATCTGTTAAGAAGATTTCTCTTGTTCTTAGAGATTCAGATTCCAATTCGGGAGCATCCTTGTATTCTCTAAATCCTTATGATGACGATAATGATGATGAGGAATATGTTATTTCTCTCATTCACATTGTTCTTGAATTTCGTGACATATTTGAGCCCGTATTAGGGTTACCACCTAAGCGAGTAATTGAGTTCAGAATTAATATAATCCTTGGAGCTCTACCTATCACTCGTCCTCTTTATCGTATGTCCAATAAGGAAAATGAGGAGATGCGTAAACAATTGTCCGAATTGGAAGCAAAACAGTTTGTTCGATCTAGTTCCTCTCCATGGGGAGCTTCGGCTATTTTTGTGAAGAAATCTGATGGTACACTTAGGCTTTGCATTGACTACCGCAAGCTTAATGATCTCACCATCAAGAATAAATATCCCTTACCTCGGATTGATGATCTATTCGATCAACTTAGTGGAGCTAAAGTCTTTTCACAGTTAGACTTAGCAACCAGTTTTCATCGGCTCCGTATTGCAGAGGATAGCATTCCTTTGACATCGTTCCGTACTTGTTATGGATCTTATGAATGGCTTGTTATGCCATTTGGTTTGACGAATGCTCCAGCTTATTTTGTTGACCTTATGAATTGAGTTTTCAAAGACTTCCTCGATCGATTTATTCTCATCTTTATAGATGATATTCTTGTTTATTCTAAAACCGAGGAAGAGCATGAAAATCATCTTCGGATTGTGTTGGAAACTCTTAGGAGCAACCAATTGAAAGCAAAATTTTCTAAATGCCACTTTTGGCAATCTCGTGTGAAAATTTTAGGTCATATTATTTTTGGATCCGGAATTTCCATGGATCCTTCAAAGATTGAAGCGATCCAAAATTGGAAGAGACCGGAGAGTGTGACAGAAATTCGTAGCTTTCTCGGATTGGAGGGCTATTACCGTCGATTCATAAAAGACTGATCTAAAATTTCCATGCCTCTTACTAGTTTGACAAAGAAGGGAGTTAAATACATTTGGTCAGACAAATGTGAAGCTGCTTTTAAAAAATTAAAAGAACTCCTTTCTGATGCTCCTATTCTTGTGATTCCCGAAGGGAACCAAGACTTCATTGTTTATACCAATGCTAGTCGTGTTGGTTTGGGGGCCGTTCTCATGCAAAGGGAACGTGTTATTGCTTATGCTTCCAGGCAATTAAAGCCTGCCAAGACTAGATATGGCACTCATGATTTAGAGCTCGCGGCTATTGTTTTTTCCCTTAGAATTTGGCGTCATTATCTTTTGGGAGAGAAATTTGTTCTCTACACCGATCATAAATCTTTGAAGTATTTATTTTCTCAAAAGGAACTTAATTGGCATCAACAACATTGGCTCGAGTTCCTTGCATCTTATGATCTTGATATTCTTTATACTCCCGGAAAGGGAAATCGAGTTGCCGATGCCCTTAGCCGAAAGCAACAAGCGGTTGTTTCCATGATGATATCCGAATGGAATGATCTCGCGACTTTATCCACTTGTGAGATTCGAGATCGTGGATCCAATTCATGTTCATCTCTAGTTTTGTGTAGCCTTGAGGCTCATCCTTCTCTTTTAGACCGCATTCTTGAAGCTCAAAAGCATGATCCCGAATTGGTTCTTCTTAGCCAAAGTTGTAGGGATAAAATTGATATTGAAGGTTTGAAAGACTTTGATATTGATGCTCGTGGCGGTATTCGAAAATTTGGTAGACTTATTGTGCCAAATATTATTGATCTTCGTAAAGACATTTTAGAAGATTCTCATCGTTCTAATTTTACCATTCATCCCGGTAGTAGTAAAATGTACGCGGACATGAAGCGACTTTATTATTGAGATGGAATGAAATCTTTATTGCTAACTTTATTAAGCGTTGCATGACTTGCCAACTTGTAAAGGCCGAGCATCAAAGGCCCGGTGGGTTATTGCAACCTTTGGACATTCCAATATGGAAGTGGGATCAAGTCTCCATGGACTTTATTGACGGTCTTCCCCGTTCTCGTTTGGGTCATGATAGCCTATGGGTGATAGTAGATAGACTTACTAAATCCGCCCATTTTCTCCCCGTTCAGTCCAATCGGACCGTACCTATTTTGGCTAAACTCTATGTCAAGGAAATTGTTAAATTGCATGGAGTTCCTACTTCTATTGTTAGCGATCGTGATTCATTGTTTACTAGTGGATTTTGGAAGGGTCTTCAAAAAGCTTTGGGAAAAAAGATTAATTTTAGCACCGCTTATCATCCTCAGTCCGATGGACAAACCGAGCTTGTGAATCAAACTCTTGAAGATCTCCTTCGTGCATGTGTTCTTGACTTTGGTGGAAGTTGGGAGGATCATATTTCTCTTGTTGAGTTTTCCTATAATAATAGCTTCCAATCTAGTATTTGTATGGCACCTTTCGAGGCACTCTACGGAAGGCCATGTCGATCTCCTTTGTGTTGGCTTGAAGCCGGTGAGAAGCTGGTTTTAGGTCTAGATTTTATTCGGGATGCCATAGAAAAGATTGACCTTATTCGTCATAGGATGAAAGATGCTCAAAGTAGACAAAAATCCTACACCGATAACCGAAGAAGGAAATTAGAATTTTCTATGAGAGATTTGGTGTTCATTCGTGTTTCACCTATGAAGGGTGTTGTGTGTTTCAGTTGATCGGGAAAATTAACACCTTGATATATTGGTCCATTTCCCATCACCGAACGCATTAGTTCCGTGGCTTATCGCCTTTTATTACCGGCTCAATTTTCTGCTATTCATGAAGTATTCCACATCTCTCAACTACGAAATTGCCTTCGAGATCCCGATTCTATTCTTGAGCCCGGTGTTATTGAAGAAATTGAAGTTTCGCCTAATTTGACTTATGAGCAACATCATATTCGTATCATTGCTACGGAGGTTAAACGCCTTTGAAATAAAGATGTTCCTCTTGTGAAAGTTCAATAGTCCTCAAATCCTAAGGATTGCTCTTGGGAATCTAGAGAATTCATCGAGTGAACACATACGGACTTGCTCTCTCGTGCTCCTTAAGGTGAACTTCTCATTTCAAAATTTCTTCTTTTTGTGTTGTTATGCCTTTGTATGGTTGTTACTTTTTATTTCTTTTTCTTAAGTATTGCGAGGATGCAATTTCTTTAAGGAGGGGAGTCTGTAACAACCCACATATTTTTACGATTTGTATATTTAAATGTTTTATTTAAATATAGCATTGTTAGTCGGATTTAAGTCAGAAATGTCACTTTTTGCAAACAGTCGAATTAGGACTCGAGACCACTTCCATTGAGTCCAAAATGGCATTTGCGACCTTTTTGAGTATAAACATCGATATGTTTGGAGTTGAGTAAAATTTTAATATTTTCATTTAGGGCTTTGGGCTTGGGTTTCAGCCCAACCTAACAAATAACCCTAACTCCTCTTCTCTTCATCCATTCACTCATTTTGTTTTCTACCACTCAAGCTAAAGTAAAAATGGGGGAAGAGATTGGAAATTAGAATTCCAAAACCCTAGTTTGTTTAGGAAATACAAATTCAAGCTAGAAATCAAGGAGAAGCTTAGGTAAGCATCCTCTTCATCTTCTCCATCTCAATCTCTCTTCAATTTCAGAAACTCCTTTAACCTAACTTAGGAAAAACTTCACCTTTGACAATAGATTGAAGATTCTAGAGATGTTGTTGAAGAGAAATCAATCTTTGTTTGTGCTAGAGCTTCTCATTTGTTGTTTTGGGTTTAAAAAGGTGAGTTTTGAACTCACATCTATGTCTATATCTTTGATAGTTGTTAGGTAGTAATTCCTAACATCTATTCCTTGTCCATTTGCCTTTGAATTGAATTGGTTTGATGAATATTCCAATTTTTGGTGTTTTGAAGTCAAATCTTTAAAATCCTATCTTTGATGTTTAAACATGTTATTGGGGTGTACCGAAGAGCCTATAAGGCTGGGTTGTCGCTTGGCATAAATTCCTAGTCTCCGTTGCTCGTCCGATCACTTCCGTTGGATTTTTTCCCTTCATGGGGCTAGACTGAAAATACTGCAACTGGCAGTTCAGTCGACTGACCCAGAAGGTCAGTCGATTGAACCATGGACCAGAAAATTCTCTGGTCCTGTGTCAGTCGACTGACCATACAGTTCAGTCGACTGAACTGGGAACAGAAAAGTTCATGTCCCTGTATCAGTTGACTGAACTGTAGAGTCAATAGACTGAACCAAGAACCCGAGAGTTTCTGGCTTTGTATCAGTCGACTAACCTTCTGGTTCAGTCGACTGAATCTAGGAGATGTGCTTTTTGCATATTTTAGGCAGTTTTGTGTGGATTTTCGATTTTTAATCGATTCTTGATGATCCGATTTGTTGTTATCATTTATCGACTTTGATGACTTTTTTTTTTGATTTTTGGGAATATCCATTTTGATGGATTCGGTATCGATTTCTATGGTTTTAATTCACAATCTTGTATGTGAATTTTTGGTGATTGATTGTTTCTACAATCATTTTTGTGATTTGTCACTTTAAAATACAAAGGTTTCTATACTAGTTGTAAATACTCAAACTCTTTCACAAAAACGATTTCAAAACTACTTTTAAATACAAAGCTCGTTTTTAAAACCGTTTTCCAATCTATTAGTATATACAAACCTTTACCTCACTCATATGAGAAATCTAATTAAACGGCTTAGCAAAACAAGTGGTTTGAAACGCTTACGTTTACTTTGTCGGTTAATTCTTAGACTTGTTCGATTGAAATCTTGTGACAATTTTCGAGTGGAAATCTACAATTTGTTTGTAAATATTTAAGTTAAGCTAGTGGTTATGGGACATGAAGCTAAACTCATCTATTTACTAGCTTAGTGTAATCGACACTTCTTATTGATCAATGGTGATTATTTTGTGATTTAGACTAGCGATGTGCGATGTCTATTTGTTTGTGTAGGGACTAAAAACCCCGTTTGTGGAACTTCGGTTAAATTTGGTGGGGTAGCGACCCATGGTCTTTGGGCCGTTTATGGAGCTTCGACTCAAAATTGATGGTTAGCGACCATGGAACAGCGTTCCGTTTGTGACACACGTGTTAGTGAGTTTTCATGCTCCCGTTTGTGATAGGCCTCCCCCCTTTGTGATTTCTGGATTTCTGGTGGTTGATTTCTAGAATTTGTGTTTCACCAATTCTCGTGGTTTGCATTGATAAGCTCTATCAATATTTTTGTTTTGGTGAATAATTTAAAGAATGTGATTCTTTTTGGTGTTTTGAGATGTTTTGAGATATTGTATGATTTTTGTGATTTAGACTAGCGACGTGCGATGTCTATTTGTTTGTGTGGGGACTAAAAACCCCGTTTGTTGAACTTCGGTTCAATTTGGTTGGGTAGCGACCCATGGTCTTCGGGCCGTTTGTGGAGCTTCGGCTCAAAATTGATGGTTAGCGACCATGGAATAGCGTTCCATTTTTGATACAAGTGTTGGTGAGTTTTCATACTCCCGTTTGTGATAGGCCTTCCCCCTTTGTGATTTCTGGATTTCTGATTGTTGATTTCTAGAATTTGTGTTTCACCAATTTTCGTGGATTGAATTGATAAGCTCTATCAATATTTGTGTTTTGGTGAATAATTTAAAGAATGTGTCATTCTTTTGGGCGTTTGAGAATATTTGAGATATTGTATGATTTTAGTTATTATCCGATGTATACTTGTCATAGTATGACATCATTGTTATCATACGTTTTTGTGATATCTCTTATCCTATCTCATTTTATCTGATATTTATAGCTAGACTGATCCGTTTATTATCTTCTTCTTAAATAGTACTCGGGTCAGACCGAGGTATTTCAGGTGCTCCTGCTTGACTTCTTATGAGGGTTCGTCACCTGACTTTTGGCAAACTACTTTAGCATAGTAGTTTTTGTTAGTACACATTTGAGATAAAGACTCCTTGATGTATACTTATTCTTTCGTCTAGCACTTGTATCTATTCTTTTGTGATGTAGTGGATCTTGTATGACCACTACTTTGATGTACACTTCTATGTGATGTATTCATATCTATTTCCGCCTTTTTGATATGAATATCTATGACTGATTTATGTTATGCTTATTTCTATATTTGTTTCTGAAGTTCTTATAGCCACTGTGTGGTAGCTTTGAGTTTGTATCTGATATGTCGGATTTCCTCTTGAAATGAAATGTAAGTTATATTATCTGACATATCAGTACTCGCACAAAGCAATTACACAGACGGTCGCTCCTCAACAGCCTTATTCTTCGTGCTAGTCGACGGCATTCTCCGTATTGTCCTTGGCTAGCGTGAGTATAGAGGTGGGGCGTCACAAGTAACGTTTTCTAAGTGCTGCTGTTTCTGAAAAGCAATAATTTTTGAAATACTACTATATCTGCAGGAACGTTTTCTGAGTGCTGCTGTTTTTGAAAAGACTATTTTTGAAACACTATCATATGTACAGTAACTTTTTCTAAGTGCTGCTGTTTCTGAAAAGATAATGATTTCGAAATGCTAATATATGTATTATCACATTTTCAAAGTGCTACGAATGCTAAAAATACAATGTTTTGGAAATGTTATAATTTAATTAATGAACTTAGAAGTGCTACAACTTTGTAATGAATGTTATTTTTGAAGGATATTGACATCGAATTTAAATGGTTTAAAAATGAATATGTTTTTATTTGAAATATAAACTATTTTGAAATTTATAACCATGGGTTATAATAAGGATTTTTTGTTAAAGAGACCAAGATCGGATGTGGACATACTCTTTGTCGATACCGAAAACCACTTTAACAACTGCATACGTGGTGGAGATTCCAGAATGAAGTAGGATATGATTCTATTTTGAGGTATAAACGTGGACCCGACTCCCGTGAGTTGGCATAAGGTGGCTAAAACAGGAGCAATCGACGGGCTAATGAGGTAACGCCTCAGATCGGACACATTCCATTGTATACCATTCTATTACTTTGTGATTGATTGGGTGCACCCCTTGATTCGGGAGTGTGGCTCGAGGTGGGCGATTGCTGCGGCTTTGCGTCACCAACGGCCCGGAAATGTAATTGGTATATCTACCCTGGCATTGCCTAGTTGTGCCGTGTCACCTACCCTAGCATGCTCTACTACGAGTTTGATTTGTGTCATACCTATGGAGTATCCTCTAGTAGCTCCAGTTTACGGGGTATTACGGTACTGTATAGACTATTGGCACTATAAAATGTGTTAAGGGGGATATGGGTAACGCCTTAACGCTATTTTTAAATAGTTTACTTTACTTTAGACATTATTATAATAGCATATATTACTACATAGTAGATAGTTTAACGGATCCTTAAAGGATGGGCGATCCCAAGCATCCTTTAAGTTATTGATGCATTTCTATTACAGTTCACTTGAGTTTATTTACATTTTATAAGTATGTATGTCCTGACTCGAGTGTTTGTATTTTTGCTTTACGCTCGGGTCAGCCTGAGTATCACAGCTTTGGATTCATCTTCTAGAGCTAGAGATTTGCTAGAGTTATCTTTCTATCTAGTTGTCCATTTCCATTTCAGTTATTTCATTCAGCTTTGCTTATGTATTTGTGAACTTATGTATTTAGACTTCTGTTGTATCTGTTTTGAGACTGTATTGTAGTAGCTTCATGAACTACTATGTATTTTATTTTCCGCTGCGAGTTATTCTGATATTCTGTATCTGTGATTCTATGATTGATTTTATTTGCTCCAAATTTATTTACAATCTATTGTTTTGAATTATTCAAGTCCGGCATGTGTGCTTTTATTGTCGATTTGAATGGTCCAAAATAGTGGGTCGTTACATCTATGGATATAATAGTTCGGAATATTCTTATCTTGAAGAATTTCGAGCTATATTCCATATTATATATTCGTTTGATTTTTATGGCGCGAAATCACGAACTGTAGTTACGCGACGCGCCTTATTTTGACTTATTTTTTATAACTTGTCAAAACTTCTCCAAATTGAGTTTTATTATTTTTAAAACATTTATAAACCATTTTTAATCATTTAAACAAATATTTTCCATATTAAATCTCATATTCGCTTTTAAACCATTTCATAATATTATATTATTATAGTATTCATTTTCAACTTTTTTTATTTTAAAACCATTATGAGGCTAAACAATTCCATACACATATTATTTATGGATTAAATTTCCATTTAATTAACTATGATTAATTACTAACCATTTCACTTATCATTTATCAAACCAAGTTATCAACCATATCACAACCATATAACTAATCATAATATCAACCAAGTTATCAACCATATCAACCCATATTCAACATATTATTCTCTAATTTAACGTGTATATTGTCACTTTAAGTTTTATTCAAATAAAACTAAGACTGAGTACTCACTATTAGTTCCACTCCTCCAATATTTTCTGTAGCTTCTCGAATCGATTCTGGCGGCACTTCCTCCTCTTTTTCTTGCTCTGCGGTCTCTTGAACTAACTCCTTTCTTCCTATAGGGCTCGGCCTAGACTTGGAGGGATGAAGGAGCTCAAGGCCAAGGTTAGGGACCGTGGTGCTCTCGGCCAAGCATGGGGAGTGGTGGTGGCCGTGGGTTATGTTGAGGAAGAGGAGTGTTTTGAAGTGTTTTTAAGGTGGATTTGATATGTATATACACTAATATTATTTTAATTTATTTTCTACTAAAATTTCTTCATAAATTTCCTAAAGAAGAAGCCATGGAAAAGATTAGGAAAAGAAGAAGAATAAGATGGTAGGATGTATGAATGAATGAAAGGGGTGCTTGTATTTATAGCCAAAATTTTGCAAAATATCGTACATCACTTCACCTCCTTTCCATCACCCATGTGCACCCCCTTCACCTCCATCATTTTGCATGTTGGTATCCCCCTTCCCATGTGCTCCCTCACTTCACTCTCTTTCAAGCCATGCGCATTGAATTTAGAATGCTTAAAGAGTAAGAAAATGTAAATATCTTGGATATTTCCTATGTATAAGTATATATATGTGTAAATGTATATTTGTATGTATATATGTGTGCATGTATATGTTAGTGGATGCATTTGTATGTTATATATGTGCACATGACATATAAACAAGGTTGCAACAACTTTTGAACAACTTTCGTTCGTTAAACCGTTGAAAATCGAAAAATCGATTACCGATCACATATTCACTTATAATTTAATCTAAATATATTTGTAAAAAAATTTGAAAATTAATTTCTTATCGTTATTAATTAATTAAAATGATCACATTTCAATTATAAAACCATATAAATCAATAACAACAACTATTCACAAAAATTGCTATTATACCGACAAGACGATATCCATTTTCCTTATATTTTCCAATCAAATATATCTTTATAAAAATATTATAAATCATTTGTTATCACTTTATAAATAAATTAAATGAATTATAATCATTTAAACCCATTATTTAAATAATTAAAGTAATTATTAAATCATTAAATCTCAATTTAATTTAATAAAAATTATTAAATATAAGGGCATTACTAATGATGTCATAAATAATTTTATTTTTTCCAAAAATAAAATAAATTATTTTATTTCATATTCTTGTTCGAAATTAAAAGTAAGTGTGTGTATCCAGCTCCATGTGCGACATTTGACGATTATAGAGGTGTTTATCGATAAAATGGTTTTCGATCATTTGGTTGATATTTTTTCCAAAGTATATATTTTTGTAAATACATATTACCATTATTATTTATTGTTCAAAACATCATAATCTATGTGAAAAAAAATCTTATATTTGAATATTTTAAAAATAAATATAATTTATCTGATTGATAAATTTGTGGGTCCTTACAGATTCAGCAGATTAATAGTCCTTGAACCGTTGACCTTTAGCTATCAGATAGTGATCAAATTTAACTTGATTTGAGCTTGTAGTGATGGAAGACTTAAGGAATATTTTCGTCTAGTAAACTATTGTCGAGGAGGCAGCAATAATTCCTAATCAAATTAGTTTAGAAATGCTTACATAGTAGATAGAAAGGAGGAAAAGGTTGATCTCATCTCATACTAATTCTCCTTCAATCCGAGCCATCCAAAATCAAGCCTATCTAACTCAAAATAAGCCACTTCTACCTATTATTTGTGGTCGATACTAATAAACCCTATGATGGGCCTAAACCCATTTAAGCCCATATAAAAATATTACACAACTAAATCCAATTTAATCGCTAATCGATATCGTATATCGATTGATATATTTATAACTATTATAAATTTATTTCTCAAATCATAATCAAATTTTATA
Source organism: Allium fistulosum (assembly GCA_030737815.1). Lineage (NCBI taxonomy): Eukaryota > Viridiplantae > Streptophyta > Magnoliopsida > Asparagales > Amaryllidaceae > Allium > Allium fistulosum. The sequence continues at coordinate 1,088,959,344 of CM060903.1, read as the reverse complement.
ATTAATATTACATAAATATAAATTAATTTAATTAATTTATAATAATTATAAACTAATTAAATTGTTTGGTCATAGGAGAATCATCGTTTCTGTTGTGTGACTCTTACGGTGCAAATTTGGTCAGCGATTATTATCGAACTATTCGAATAATAACGTTCACACGTCACTTAGTAGATGATGTGATATTTTGGCCAAATTTATCGCTTGCTTAGTTTTGGTAAAATCCAATTTCATTTTTTTAAGCATTACCCAGTTGTAATCCTTTATTTACACTAATTCTTTTCGTCAAAACTATCACTTTGGACTTATGGAGTTTGGTAATTGTCAAAATTCCAGTTTCATCCACATTCAATTATATAGTTCAAACACAAAGTCTTATTATTAACCGAATTACTCTGACCAGAGATTTTAACTTTGAGTTGACTTGAGTTGACCGTGATACTAACCACATATAATTGAGGAGACAAATCCTCTATTAAATAGTGTTTCACTTCCAGTACTTCCACTTGACCCAACTATAGTCACTCGATGGACATCATGCCATGATTTGACTATAATCAAAGCGAAGCTTTCATATTAAAGATCCATGGCATTCTCAAGTCGAGAGAACTGTGTAAATCAATCACATTGATATTTTCTATTTGACCAAGTTATATTAACCAACAGAATCGAGTGAGTTGTTCCATAGTTATCTAATAACTATCCGTGCGTAATCCCTAGGTGCCACCAATGGTCATGAGTAATACACTGACCAACACTTGGAGAGCGTTACGTACTCTAGTCTTAGTGGATACGTCGATATCCAATCCCGATGCATCTTGACTATGAACATTTAAAATGATGTGTTTTATAATATCATGATAAAAACTCATGGTTACAACTATTTGTAATTACTATCACAAACGCACCATTTATGGATTTTGTGTTAAATATATTTTAATTAAACTTTAATTATTTATAACAAATATATAATAGAAAGAAAACACCATTATTACGAACAAGAATTGATTACAAAATTAACTAATAAACAATAAATTACAGAATTTCCCCTAGGGCATACCCCTAACTCTATCAAGGAAAAGTGGAAAAAGGAAAAACTGGAAGGAAACCTACGGTAACTTAATTTTTTGGTGGGATGATATGTTATTATTTTACTTAAGTATGGTTGTATACCCTTAGTTTATGAACTATCTAATGGAGAAAACTTACCACTAACGAAAAATTATTGTGCAACTTATCATTAACGAAAAACTAGTTAGATGACATTTTAAAGTGAAAACTGTTTACCCTTATTTTAAAGTCTTTTAACTGATTTCTTCAAATTCTATGAACTATTTAATTCTTTAATTGGTTTAAAAAATTAAATCAAATAAATTTTATAAATTTAGTTTCTAAATTTTTAACGATTATTCAAATTTTACTAAGTTCCTTTTAGCACTTTGTTATGCTTCTCTAATTTTCTACACTATTGATTACAACGAACATTAAAATATGCACAATCACTTACAACCCGAGTACGAAAATTATAAATAGCAGTTATTATAAATTTATATTTACAATGGTTAAGACAATAAAGTTGTTAAAGATATGTATTACAATTGAAAATTGTTAACACTAAGTTTACCACAACTTTCATGAAAAGCCGGCTGTTAAATACCTATATTACGAGGGTCATTTTGTTGTGTTGTACACATATGTTTGAATATGCTATAATATTTGTATATGGTTCGTATACACAAATTAGTAGTGCCCCCTACACACATGTATATATCTATCTATTTTTGTGTGTGTGTTTGTATGTGTGATATACATTGGCATATAATTACAAAATTAACTTTTTATATATATTATTATTTGAAATTGATCAATAAAATTCAAAATCCAATATATTTGTTTGATAAACAATAAAATATCTTAATTTGAAATCAGAATTTACTTGGTCAAAATATTTTAATTCTAAATTTACTATTTCAAATAACAAAAAGATATTTATACAAAATTTAAATATTTAAGTATCATAATTTATTATTTTAAATAAATTCAATTAAAAATATATGACGGCCTAATATAAAAATAATATTTACATATTAAAAACAATATTTATAAAATAAATTATATAATATATTTATAATTAAATATATATTTGCTCTATTGAATCTATAATAAATAATTTTTTAATAGACATGTTCTAGTAACATAATTTTAAAAAAATAGATTATATATACTACCCCTTACCGAAAATAATAATTTTATATATAATTATCTAATATATTATAAAATATGTTTTATATAAAATAATTATTATATATAGATAAGTATGGTCGAAATAAAATTATTTTTCTAAATTGTATTTTGTAAATAACAATGTGTAAATAAATTTAAATTTAATTTAATGCAATGGTAATGAAATATTTACATCTATATAAACTTGGGTCAGGGTTGAACATTGTGAATGAATAACATAAAAAGGAACTATAATTGAATAGGTCATGTCCATTATAACAGCTCGATTTGTGAATCGTCCCCTAGATTACTTGAACCATCACCCATTGTTGGTAGGCTCGAATGAACCACTTTAATTTAAATGTATTTGATATATTTTGGGATTAAAGGGGATTAGCTAAGAAGGGAGTATTGCTAGAGATGGCAGTCAGAGAGGAGAAGCAAGAACTTAGGAATAAGAGTGAATGGCTTGATATTTGTGGGGAGAAAAGTGAGAAAAATATACCACTTTTTACTCATTTTATTTTACCAATATTACTTGGATCTCGATCCAAATATAAACCATTTAAACCCCATGTTTTGCAAGCCATACTTGGTCTCCTATATGGACTAGAAAATCATAAAGCCCATTAAATAATTAATTATATTTAAAGTCTATTTAAATATATACTGATATTGTATATTGATATGTACATATATAACTTTTATATATACAACAAAATAACTACTAATAGCACCCAGGAAATTTCTAGGAGCTATCTCACTTACTAATAAACCCCAAACATCCAATACATTAACAATTAATATTTCTTAAATATTAACAAATTTAATTAATTTATAACACTTATAAACTAATTAAATCATGTGGTATTTCAAAGAATTCACAAATGCAGTTGTGCGACTCAAAGATGTGAACTCGGCCGGCAATTAATTTTGAACAACTCAAATATTAATATCATAAGTCATCTTAGCTAGTGTTGTGATAGTTTAGCTTAATTGATCGCATAGATTTTTTGGTAAAATCATATTTTACATCACCTTAAGCAGCACCATAAATAATAAAAATTTGCACAATTTCTCTTTGTCAACACTGTATCACTTTTAGAATATATATATTTGGCATTGGTCAAAAGACCAATATTATCAATATTAACCTATTTATTCCATAAACAAAGTCCTTGGTTCAATAATAACATTCATTATTAATCGTTCTGCTTTGACCAGAAATTTCCACAATGAGTTGACTATAATTTACCATGGTACTAACCTCATACAAATAAAGAAACAAATTCTCAATTAAATAGTACTTCACTTCCGGTGCTTCAACTTAGATCCAGCTATGGTCGCTCAATGGCTGTTACGTCTTAATTTAACTATAATTAAAGTGGAGTATCCACATTGAAGTTCCACGTTATTCTTAAGTTGGGAGAACTATATAACATCACCACACTAAGATTTCCTGTCTAACTTAGTTGTTATTAACCAATAGGAAACTCTTGGTCGAGTCAGTTTATAGTTATCCAATAACTATACGTACATAACCCACGGTACCTCCATTAGCCATAATTAATACACTGCCCAACATTTGGAGAGCGTTATGTCCTCTGGTCTCAACAGATGTATCGATATCTTTTCTTAAAATATTTTGACCAGGAATATTCAAAACAAAATATTATTTTATATTGTGATTAGTTACTCATGATTGCAACTAATTGCAATTATAATCACATAACATTTTATTTAAGGATTTTCATATTAAATACTTTAAATTAATTACTTGATTAATTATACCACAATATAACAAAGTATATACTAAAAACACCTTTATTATAAAGAAGATTGATTATAAAGTTGTCTGCAAGTAGTGGCGTAGTGGTAAGATATCTACTTCCTGGTAACAAGGTCGCAGGTTCGATCCTCGTCTGCCTTACTTCCATTTCATGGCGTGGAGGTGGGCCCCCTTAAACACCGAAAAACATAAGTTAGGGGCATCAAAGCTCTAAGATGTGCTGGCATTAAATCCCACCTGTCTGTGGTCGGACCAGGTAGGTTGGGGGCTCATCACTTCGATTTCATCAAGGCTCTGGGTTGAGTTTTTTTTTAATATTGATTATAAAGTCGGATAATATATGATAAATTACATAATTGACCATATGTCAGACCCTTAGTCCCTCAGTAAGGAAATTTTTTGGGCTACAAGAACAATAATATGCTCGATGGTGTAAAAAAATATCAATCACTTTCAACTTGAATACATTTTTCCTTTTTATTTCAAAATGAATTATGCATTAGTGATGTTAGATGCATTCACATAGTACCGAAAATATGGGAGATCCATGTATAGAAGATTTGGATGCTCTATCTAAAACTATTCCTATTTCGGCTCTAAAATTTGGCCTAAATGTGTCTAAGCTTAAAATTGGAGTTAACCTCTATAATATCGTTATAAGTCAGAGATCAATTATAGAAACCACTTATAATCTTTGTTATTATCAAAGGAATTGATAAGATTTAAATTTTCATGAAGGATATATTACTCACCCAAACACAAAAATGAAGGTTCTTTAAGCTCTTCCTATATCTTACCATCCTAAATTCGCTAACTTTTCTCCTGATTTTTGATCTAAAATTTAAAGGGACTCCATCTATGTTCTTTTAAGTTATTTTTTATTTCTTGTAAAATAACGGGAGATAATGAATAAAGACGAAATTAAAGTGAGATATAATGTTGGTGTAAATGATCTTTGATCAGTAGTAGCCCATTTAGGAATAAATCCTCGTATTCAACACTTTAAACATTCTATTCTGAAGCAAAATAAAATCCTAATTAATTACTTCGCTTATATGAATTATTCTAAACTGGGCTGAAATTTCATAATCCATATTGATTTATCTTAATAAAATCTTATTAAGTATATTAAATTAGTATTTTTGAAAATGTTAAGAGTGTATTAAAATACGAGTTATACAGGCTTTCCTTAAATGAGTTTCATCCTCAAAACATATTCAGGTGTTGAAACAGTTAAGAAGAGTGCAACACGAGATAAAAGTTCTTTATGTCAAAAGACCTTCGCGATCATAATGTTTCAATGTCATAAATATTTCATGGTAACTCTTTCTGATTCTGGCCTCGATATCCACATACAACCTTCAACATCATATTCCATTGTACCTCCCCTCCCCCAAACTACACATTCCATATGAGTACAATTTTGTTCACACTTTTTTTAAAGTGTGAACAAAACACTTTCCTCCTATTGGAGGAATTTGGGGGGTCACATATGGGACCCCCTGAATTCCTCCAGTATGAGCCGGGTGTTTTGTTCACACTTTGAAGAAAAGGGTGAACAAAATCACTCTCCATTCCATATCCGTCCTTAATGATTACGCATCAACACCCTATTGTTATTACATTAATATCCATTAACTCTCAAAATAGTGATGTTGGAGCACATAGTCCACCGGTGGACTATTGGAATCCTTTAGTTGTTCAAATTTACCGTTCACAACAATAAGCCGTCATCCAAGTCATCATCAACATCGTCAATTCTACCATACTGAACTTATATAAGGTCATCCTCTACGATATATGAGGTATATCCCTTTGAAAAAGATGATACAGTGTAATCTGTGATTTGTAATCATTTCTTAAAAGCAATGAAGATAGAAATAATTCTTCACTACATGTATTTATATCAAATCGAACATGAATAAAGCTTTTCTCAACTTTCCAGTTCCGTTTTGCATTTCTACATCATTCACGCATAACAAATCTTGGGTTACATGCCACAATCCGAGATTCACAAATCCACTGCAATTTTTAGGTTGGCGAAAAATATTGGTAACACACACATATATGTAACATTCATGCATGTCTTATATATACATATACATATACATATATATATACATATATATACATATATACATATATATATATATCAAATTGGTTGATTGAAACTATCGAGCCAGAACAATGTTATAACAAACAGTGTTGAATTTCATTGGTAGGGTTCTATATCTAGTGGAAATTGCTCGAGAATTAGTTGATACAAGTATGTTCCATTAGCATTAGATAATTATTAAGTGATTAAATATGAGGCAAATTCTATTTAAACATAACATTTTGTCTTTCCTACTCCACCACATACAAAAAATTTAGAACACTCCTTTTAACACGCCGATAAATTCTACATATGTTCTTCATACCATAAAATAAAACCATAACCTAGAGCGCTCCATGCTTGGATCTTTCACAATCCTCATGCGCAACATAATAGGTTCTTTATCATTTGCAGTTGTTATACCATTTTCTCATAACAATATTTTACAAGCAAAGCAGAGCAAGGAGGACAGAGCAGACAATTACATTGCTTTAGTAGTATAGGTTAAAGAGACATGTTGTCTTTGACGTGTTGGACCACCGTAATATAAGCAAGACACGTCCGCAAGCTACATTATTCATGAACTACACAAGTTCCAAATATATCATGTAATACATCATGAACTGATACCACTATTATATATATATATAGAAAAGATATCAGGAACCTCGTACTATGGTAGCATACACAAAAATGTTACAACTCAACCACTAGCGTAATACATCGCTATGTTGTATAGCTTAGTCTAAGGTGGAGTGCTAATGCATTTCAAGGCAACAGATGAGATCAAAGGTAGAACTTCACCATAAGCCATACGCACAACATGGCGTTTGAACAGGTGGAAAGTATCCAATGGCGTCAATTCCAACAATTCAAAACTAAACTATCCCACCTAAACCAAGTTATCCATCCTAAATCAAATTGTCCCATCTAAACCAAAACAGTAATATGCAAGACAAGCCCAATGAACGAAGGTAGCAATATTACGACAATGGTCAAATACAAGAATTATGCCATTAATGCATGTTATGCCATTCACCTATAAACAGAAAAGACTACTATAACAAAAAAGTATCGAAAGATCTCATGTGGACGAATTATCAACAAAAAGTTAAAAAAACAATTTTAGGATCGTTTTAGGATTTTGTGCTTGAACTTCGTTAATGTAAAGATGAAAGACTGGTTTGACTCGTGGATGTAGGATTCCTTAACATTCGAACCACATATATTTTCACGTCATTTAATTTTTTGCAAATTATTTTTTTTCTTGGCATAAATTCTATCAAAAGTTAGATTAAATTCACATAGGCATTTTAACAAACAGTTAATCTACAAGCTCTTAGTTATCTAAACATACAACAATATAATTACTTCATAACTAGGCATTACAACTATTGAGCCTAAAATGGAAAATTTTCCAAAACCTGTAGGAATATAATAGAAAATATATGAAAAACAGAGGGAACACCAAGGTTTTAAAGTGGTTTTGCAATCTCTAGCCTACATTCACTGTAGTTTTTGTTGATTATAGATTTTAGAGTCATTAGTACAAGGGTTTCATAGATCTAACAGTCTAGAATAGCAAATAGTAGTTTCCTTAGTGACTGGTGGAGGAGAGATGGAAGAGGAAGAAAGCAAAATGCAAAAGTCCTTCTCCAGTTGATATAAGGGCTGTATTTATAATGAAACTGTCCAGCGAAGTCAGAAATCTATGGAATACTAGGTCTAGATCCAGATCTGAGAGTGTAAGAGGGGATGACCGAGCCCCCTAAGCTATAAAATCTATTTGGTACCGACCAAAAGTGGTCGATACCCACCTGATTTTTGGAGGGGGAACTTCCCATGGTTCCTTCCTTTGGTCTTCTATCCCCGATCCACTGTGTTTCAAGTAATTTCCTAAGAGATTGTGTTGTTTTCGAGAGGTTCTGATATCATTTGTATTGTTTGCTTTTTTTCTTAAACTTCCTTAGTATCGCCCATCTATTCCTTATGAGATGTACCTCTGAACGATCATATAAACCATCCCCCCATGAACTATAACTTTCGGGGCCCTCCAGAGTTCAGAAGAGTGATCGGTACAGAGTATATTAGCTCAATACCGAGTGGTTTTCTTAATTCCAATTATTTTGCAACTTCCTGAGTCTACTTCTATTATCTTCCTAATTGTGTTCTCAAGTCCATTGTTTCGTCTTCGTCCTGGCATCTGGATCCATCTGAAAGTTGCTTGGTTAAAAAGCTGAATCACACTTGTCCCCCAAAGTATGCTTCTGTTGTAAACAAAGCACTCTTTAGAATGAGACAACTATTTACTATTATCCGTGTACGTCCATTGGCTATCCAAGAGTTTCTTCAAAGCATTGTCTCCTTTCCACACCGAGGACAAGATCTACACCTTGGAGATCATTCTACACCTTAGCTAGGTATGCTCTACCTTTTCCTTGCTCTCTTTCCCAGTTTTTTACCAAAAATTCAGGTCAATACCGAGAGGTTCTTCTTGGTACCAAGTCCTTTTTCCTATCACTGAGTACTATAAATAATCGTGTACTTAGAAAACATTTCTGTCTTTTCTACTTTCGAGTATTTCATGACTGAATTCTTGTTTCTATCTAAACTTTCTTTCCTAGTTTATTGCCGACCTATTTCCTTCACCGTGAACCAACAACCATTGTTCATCCAAGGTTGTCGCCGCCTCCAGAACATTACCGCCAATGTCAAATCACTATTGCCATTATCGTCGAATGCTGTCGTTCGTCCCTAGCATTTCATTAATGAATTCTTTGTTGCAAATCGACCCCGGATTCTTCAAGCTAGGATCCAAATCCATAAGTCATCGAGGGGGTTTTGGATCGGCGATTAGATCATGGTTGTGTTGTGATGGTCGGTGATAGAAACAACGATTTGGATGATTTTATATGAGTTTGGTTAAGGGAATTTCCAAGTGTTCCTAGAGTTGTACTTGGGCTTGACCTAGAGTTCTACTCGAGTTGTACACAAGGAGTATTTTCCTTGTCTCAATTCCAAACCTTTATGCTCCAAGATTCCTTGGCTAACCCATATCATCATTTACCCGATTGTATATCAACATTTGGACGTCAATAAGATGGTTCTCTTCCCGAAGAACGGTCGTATTGAACATGTTCCAATATTTGGATGGTTCCATTGTAAAGCACTTCCGATTACTACACTTACCACATTCCTATAAAAGAAAAACTTCCGTGTTGCTTCGGACAGCGGTTCCATTATCGATTATCCGACGATAACGGTTATAATCGGATCCATAGTTCCTTCATGCGGCATAGCACATTTTTCTAGCATGAATGAGCTATCTATATAGGATGGTCCATTCATCATATGCAGGATACGAGACTCACACCCGTGCCTTGTGGTGATGTGGGGGATGACCAATGGTTGTACCTTCTTTGGCGTTGATCGACGATGTTATTTGTCGTTGGTGAAGTTGGTCATTGAGTGGTTCCAAAGTTTTATGGATATGGCGTATTGATTAAGATTTCAAGGGTGGGTCCCCTGTTTGAATCCAAATTGTATCTCGGCTTGTCCGCACTTTGTGAAAAGACATCGCACTATTGTGTCGTCATATATTGACATTTTTACTTGCCTCAGTCGACATTTAGAATTTGATTAGTCAACACACATCGAATCCACTTGATTTTGAGCGCCAGTCACCCGGTTTTAAATTTGAAACAGAATTCCAAAATAAAACATACCTGACCATGTTGAACACCAAGTTTTCCTATCCAGAATGACTGGTCAATTGCCTCGCTTCAATGCCGGTGCTAGGCCATCTACTCCTCCGGAAGCCGATTCTACTACTACATAGGCTTCGACGTCAATGCCTTCTGGGATTAGGCATTCGATTACCGCTGAATTAGAAAGAATGATCGTTCCAGTAAATCTGAACCAAGAACAACCACCTCCATTGAACGAGTACGTTGGCTTAAGGGTTCTGGATGATCCGCCATGTATAGGTGCTATCAATCCTTACCCCCTCCCGACCATCTGCCAATAGCACGAAATTTCTGAAGGCAATGTCTTGCTTCATATCCACGGACAATGAGCACATAATCCTCTGATATGCTATATAGCCCGCAATAGGTACATTTGCTTAGACGCATTGTACTGCCGTTCTACCCATTCCTACGCATGATTCTCCAAGAGCTTGGGTTGGCTCCATTCGAAGTTCATCCCAACTGATATGCACTATTAAGCTCCTTATGTGTGCTATTCATGAACTGACTCTAGCGTCCTCCCAATTTTAGGAAGTTAACTCACATCTTGAGCTTCAAGTATCAATAAGACTTGCCATCCTTCATGATTATTGAGGCCTAGTGCAAATGAAAAGTTATTAAAGCACTCCACAACAAACGCTCGTATTTTAAGAATGGGTATTTCTTCGTTCAGTGCCCATATGGTTTCAAACGGACATTGGCTCTCTAGTCGTAAGATCCTTTTTTCTTCACTCAACCTGCACTTGGATTCCTTCTGTCTAAGTGTTTAACTTGTTATCTAATTTTTTCATAGGTATTCCTACTCGAGACATGAGTGTCTAACATGTCAAAAGTCTGAGAGCTCTAAAGAGAATCATCTTCGAACATCGCACCACCGCTTATCTTCTAACAAATGAGAACCTTCATTGGTGCGGTCTTTTACATCTTGGCCACTCCCCTGTTCCTACAACTACTCCACCAAGAATCTCTAGAATGCCTACTTGATCTTCAGCTCCTGTTGGAAACTCCAGCGATAATCTTCAAGGGGAAGTTGAACGTTTATCTGCTATGATAAATGTTGATGAGTCGGTCGATAGAGCACCGGAAGATCTCGCTTTCGGCGAAGTTTGAAGAGAAGGGGATAAAGGAGTGGGGATGCAAACAATTCCAAAAGAAAGTGATGAAGTAAAAAGGAGAGAAGGAATGGAGGAAGAAAATGAAGAAGGTAATGGAGAGGAGGAATGTTGTGGTGACCGCCCTATACCACCGACACCCAAGATACCTGTATAGTGCGATGCAATGGTGTTCGGCCGATGTAGGACGATAGTCAAGGCTGTAGTAAAGTAAACCAATTATCATAGAATCTATCGTATATCTCACAGTGCATAGAACAAAATATAATAGTAAACATCTCAGATATGAAACATTCAAGATAGTATTGACTGAATGAATCATAGAAATCAGAGTAAATAGATCCATACAACATACGACATAAGTGATAAAGTTATACATCAAATAATAACTCATAAACAAACTATCTTTAAATAAAAATGGCACTAGCAAGCTTCATAGTATTGTGCAATGAAATAAAATATCATAATAAGTAAATGTAGTAATACGAGAGTATGATCCATCTACAGCCCATCCTCTGTCCAGCTCTACATGCCAACCAAACCTAATATCCCTAATTTACTTATTTAAGCGTAACCAGAATAATTGTAACGACCCGATTATTCGCACCCCGAAAACCCGCATTGATACTCCTCAATCACGAATTCCCAAGACACGAAAAATCGAATCATTAAGGATGAAATAAAAGAAACAAGAACAGAATAGAATAACACAGCGGAATAGAACAGAATCTTACAACACATGGAGAAAATATTATATTAAACAATATCTTTACAGCGGAAAACATTTAAAAACATATCAATCAGAGTCTAACCTATGATCAGCCTGGATAGTTATAAAATCTGTCCTTACAATTGCTGAAATAGATAAACAACAACAAACATAGCATGTATAAGTAATAAGACTATGCCCATATGTAGATGCAGATCTCCAGCACTCCTCTAGAAAGCTCGAACCTCCTATCATGTTGCACTACGCCAAAGCTAACGCAATCCCATATGATCTCTATCCAAGAAACTCCCCAAGTCTAGCCTTCTCGCTTCTCGGCTTGCATAGCTAATCCTGAAATCACTCGGTACTGACCCGAGTGTTGAAAACACCCAGACCAGGCTTGAAAAAACTAGCATAAGAACACAATCCTAAATGTGACAGTGTCACAATTGAACGCCAAACCAAAAATTCGTATTTTGAAAACAAAGGGTATCTCATAAGACCACGTAGGATAAAAACACCAAACGTGTTTTTCATTTATGATAACCATAAAATGATTACACCAAAAATATGGGATATTATTTTTAATGACATTATTTTGAAAGTGCTTTTCAACTAAACTTATGAATCTTAGCTAAAACTATTACATTCATTAAATTCCAGCATTTGGTCTACAATCAAAATCATACAATGCCCTTAATGGATTATTGGATTCCATACTAACAACCAAGGTAAGGGCCCACCTTTCGTATAGTACACCGCTAGAGGGATGCACCTGGGTGTGAGTTCCCCACCCAATGCCTAAACAAGACTGCATATCGAACCAATAGACCGAATACGCCATTTTCCCCGGCCATTTCTGACCTTCCGAGCATGCTCATACCACATACTTTAAATCCCGACATATAGAGGGAAACTAGTTTTCTGTCTAGAAGGGAAAATGCGGGCATTCTCATATGTGATAACCCGGATTTTTGAACACTTGTTAATTGATAATTAACCGGGTTAATTAATAGAAATACTGATTTTATTTGGATTAATAAATGAAATTCTGATAATTAGAATATATCTGGATATGTAATAAAAAGAAATTGGATTATAAATAGCTGGATAAATATTTGAATCTCCTAATATAATTACTTAAAATTTGACAAATTATTCTTTTAAAAACAAATAATAATGTGTTGTTATATATATACATATGAGTAGATTTTTTAATAATACTTGAATTTGAAATTCATGATAATATCTTAAATAAATTTAAAACTAATATGAATAGATATTTGGTTATTAATTTGTTTATAATTATAGTTTTATATCATTTTCTTTAAGGTTACCTAAAAATAATAATAAGATATATATATATAGAAATTGAGGTATAAAATGATATTAAAAACACTTAAAACTACATGAAGATACATGTGTAAATATTTTAATATAAAGATTTTTATACCAAGACATGTGTAAGCAAATTAACATATGATATTAACAAGTGGCATATCTCTTTTCATTTGAAATTAAATGTTTGTAATCATAAAATGGAACTAGGCTGTATTCAGCTAAAAACTTTTTCACATGCATTCCTAAATCACTTCTTCTTCCATCTTTTAAAAAGAAAAGAAACAAAGCCATAAAATAAAATCAAGACCTGAGAAAATATAAACCAGAGAAGATTGTATCTAAACTACTTCAACCCAACGAAGAAATTCAAAGCAAACATCACAAGCAAATTCAAAGTATCAGTTTTAAAATCAAGTGCAAATTCTCAGAGCAGGTTTCTAGAATTCAAAATTTTAAAAGCCTGGAAGTGATAAACTGCCCTGTTTTAAGGTGAGTAAGCTACACCTTTATATAGCTAGATTCTGTTTCCTCTTGTTGCATGTGATAGGTTGAACAGTAATATTGTGAGTAACTTTTAAAACTTAAAGTGAATTTAGGTTGCATGTTATTATTGTAGAAAATATTTCAATTGAGTATATTTACAAGTATGTTTGTGTAGATATTATTGATAAATGCCTGCTGTATGAAGTGTGCATCTGAATATCTGGGACACCTCTGTTCCCAGATTCAAACTTTGGTTTTTAATTTAAAATTGCAATCTTTAGTTTAGTCACTGATAAAAACTTATGTTTCAAAACAAACTTGTATATTCCATTTAAGACTTAGTTAAAATCCATTTAAGTTAAATTGAACTCGAAATCTCACTGGAACTGTAAAACATTAGTGGATGTTAAAAATATGTGAAAATTTAAACTGAATAATTTATAAATTCAGTATTATGAATTAAATACTAAGATCACAACATGATTTTTAGAACAAAAATTAGGATTTTTAGTTAAGGGGGTATGGTGCAGTTCTGTGAAGAACAGAAAAAGGGAATTAAGGGATTTCTTATGATCTATCCATATTGAGGGATCGGGGTTCAATTTGTGGGTAGAGGAGTAACCATTGATAATTGGAAAAATAATTGTTGTTGATGCAAATCAACATGGAGACAGTGGTGATGAATTGTTACCTGTAGCCCTAGTTTAAGCTAGGTAGTTTGTTTTGGTCAGTACTACCTGTAGAGATGATCGAGTTCGATGAAAATTGGGCAGATGGAAGCTTGGCCATAGTTGAAGTCGCAGCCGGAGTTGTTGGATTTTCGGTGGTCGGAGGACCGTGATCTTGGCGATGTCAGGTTTGGTTGGGGTTGAACTTTTCTGTTCCAGGTTTATGTTTTAAACTCGAATTCAAATTCGAGTTGAATAGGAGCGAGGTGATGATCGTATTGGACTGAGGGGATGGTCGTTGATGTTTGGAAGCCACCGGAGGTGGCTGGAGTGGACCGGAGGCACGGTGCACGTGCATCGTGCACTTTTGATATTCTGAGGTTGCCTGGGTGGAAGCATTAGGGAACTCGAGAATCACTCGAGAAGTTGTGATATACGACTCGAAGGGGGTATCGGGGATTTTGGGGTCAGACTCGAGAAATTGCTCGTGTTCGAGAAGGATGAAATTAGCAGTTTTAGTTTTAAAATAAAACTGAGGGTAGAAGAAGAAGATGGAAGGGAAACTCGAAGACTGTCTCGAGTAGGAACGTGGGATGACTCGAAGAGGAATCGTGAGGGAAAGGTTTAGCACGTTGAAAAAGATTTTTATAAAATAAAAGTTTGAAATTTTATAATGGTTCTATATTTAAAACTTTTCTAAACGTTCTTAAGCTTTATTTTTAATGGTATGTTTATTAAATTTAAGTTTGTTAAAAACTTAAATAAAAATGTTTTAAACTTAATCATTTTTTTTATATATTTAAATGTTAATTTAAGGTTAAGTTGATAGGGGATTAAGTAATTAATAAGGAAAATGATTTATTAAAGATAATTAAGATTTTGATAATTTAATAAGAGTAATTAATTATTTTAATAATAAATAAATATTTAAAGATTATAATTAATTAATTAGAGTTTAATTAATTTGAAATTAAGAATTATTAAATTAGTAGATAATTAATTAAGAAATTAATTAAGGATTAATAATTGATTAATTAAGTAATTAATTGGTAATTAGTAATTAATCAATTGATAATTAAGCATTAATTAATTAATGAAAGTAATTAAAAAGATAATTTCTTAATAGATAATTACTTAATATAGGTAATTAAAGATTGATTGGAGGTTAATTAAATGATAATTAAAGGTTAATTAATTAATGACTAAAAGATAATTAATAAGTATGATTAATTATTGATTAATTAATTAAGGTTAATTAATCAATGTAATTAATTAAGGAGTGGTTATAATTAATTAAAGTTAATTAAGCATGATTAAAGATAATTAATTTAATCTATATTAGGTGATTAAATTTAATTAATTGTTTAAGTATTAATCTTGCCTATAGATGATAACTTGAATCGAATACCTTGGTTTGTATCAATATCTCTGATATTGAGTTGTGATGTATTGTGATATGATATGATGGGTTAAACTATGATATTATGAGTTATCTATCGATAATTGATTTACTGTGAAAATATGAGAACCTATGTTTAAAGCTGATTTGTATCCACTTAAACAACTGGAATTAAGATGACATTGAATTCGAAGAGACCGGGGTCGGGTATCAGTAAATACCCGAAACCACTTCGATTTGAAATCTTCTATAATTCTTTTTAGATTGATATGTGAAATCCATAGGCCGGTTTTGAATAATATGGACCATTTAAACTAAGTTGGATACTTAGATATTGTTTTGTGAAAATAAGTGTTGATATATATAAATTGTTCACTTATAGTAAAGTACGAGTTACCCCGGGTTAGATAAGTTCCATGAATTGAAATTTCATATTAGATGAGTTTACTCACGCTGGTTTCCAGCCTGACCCGGGTGTTACTTGAATGTAATGCTCGGGTCAGACCGAGTATTACAGATTTCAGGTAAGGACGTTCTGGAGCTCAGGAGGCGAGCTGGATGGCAGGAACGTATGGAGTGTATTCCGCTGTGTATTTGAGAGCTTTTTGATAGTAGTCTGGGACAGGTGGATAACTGTCTAGTCTATTTGTAAATGGTTGTAACTCTGATGTATTGAATGTAAATTAACAAATACAGTTTTCTTTGTATAACTGATATTATTATTTGATATTATATTTTATCCGCTGCGAATGTGAGATGTTGTGTTTTCTGTTTTTCTTTCTTCTTTCTGTTTCTTTCTTCTATCTCTTTTCTTTTTCTCCTAACTATCTGGAATTTTCGGGTTCGAAAATTCCAGGTCGTTACAGTTGGTATCAGAGCGAGGTTAAGCGAGAACCTTGGCTCTGTTGGGATTACTCATTAAGGATAGGATCAATGGTACCCTAGAACGATTTGAGTGTATATATATATATATATGAGAGCGTAATTGTTATTTTCTTATATAAGGATTTTAAATGATTTTATATAAGAATATATTTTGATATATAAAATGATATTTCTTTCTAATAAATATTAAGGTAATTGGTTGTTAAAATATTCGAATTAAATTAAGTGGTAATAGAAATAAAGCCAAATTAAAATTGAATAAAGATAAGTTTGAAATGAATTCAAACTAAAATTAAAATCTCGAATTTGTAGAAATGTTATCAAGAATAAAGGTAATAATGAATTGGTTTCCAGATATGATAATCTTGGTTATTATCATAAATGGTAATTGTGTTTAATAATGAATGTTGTTAATGATTTAGCAAAATAAAATGTTTTAGGGGAGTAAAACATTTAGGCAAGTATGACTTGTAAATTGAAGTGGGTTTTAAATTGAGAAGTTTTAAATCTAAGTCCAGAAAACTTGAAATGGTTGAACGAAATTGTTTTGAATTAAAAACTAAAGGTAGTTTAAAATTTAAGGTATAACTTGGTGTGTAAAGGAAATAAATATGTAAAGATGAGGATATACATAATATCAAAAATGATTTGAAATAAACTCTAAGTATTGAGTTTAAAATTTTTCCTTGGAATGTGATATGAAAACCCAAAGTGTTAAGTTTTTAAAACTTAAAAGGGGAAAGATTATTAATTTGAAGTTTAAAATTTGAATGGGAATTCAAATTGTGAAAAATTGACCGGATTAAGTAAATTTAATTTAACTTGGAGGAAGTTAAATAAGTTTGAATAAATAACTTGAATTGGAAATTTCAAGATGAAATTTAAATTTAACTTGGGTAGTTAAATGGCTAATTTAAATGGGAGTTATGAGTGATCTCAAAATGGGTTTGAGATCTAGAAATTGAAAATGGATAATAAATTAGGATTTGAAGATTAAATTGTTTTTGAATTCTTATTTGCACTTTGTAATAAGTTAAGTAAAGATAATTTTTAAAATGGAATTTTGAAATTTGAATTCAGAATTAAATGGTTTAAAGATTTAATTTGTTAAAAATTAAAGGAATTGTGATTTAAGGAATTAAATCAATATTTGGAAATTTAACTCGAATTTATATAAATTTGAGATAGCTTAAAATTGAGTTTTAAATTGAAATTTGTTCAAATGGGATTTGGTTTGAATTAATTAGAATTGTGATTGAAGATGTATAAGTTTAAAAATCAAATGGAATTTAATTTGAATTTGGAAAGGAATTAAGGTTAATTCAACTTGAATTGGGATTAAATCAATTTCAATGGAAATTGAAGTTATTTAAATTGCAATTGAGTTAATTTAAATGGAGATGGAAATTTAAATTGAATTGATGAGAATTGAACAGTTTGGCTCTGGACAATTTTTAAAATAAATTGTTTTAATACAAATAAATTTTTCCAAACTATTTACTATACAATCTTTCTTCTTAAACCCCAAACTATCTATACTTATTTTACAATTATTTTAGAATTATTTAACTATTTTGAAACTGTCTTATAAACTAATTACTATTTTTCAGTTATTTATATCTAATCACTATTTTAAAAACTATTTTGCAATTATCTAACTATTTTGTACTACTTAACTATTTTACAGCTATTTTATAAACTAATAACTATTTTTCAACTACTTATCTATTTTAAAACTTTTTCAAGCTATTTTTAAATTTAAACGGGTCAGAGTTCAAACTGTTTATAATTGAAGTATTAACTCAATTGTAAATGGAAGCAATTGAGAATAAGAGAATAGAATTAAAGGAAATGTGAATAGAAAAGAGAATTGATTTGGCTAATAACCAATAAAGATAAATACGTAGGATATACGTATATTATTCTATTCGCATAGTGATTTGATCCAGATTCGAACACAGAATTTCGAGATAGTATTATCGATCCGAGTTAGGATTTTTCGCTCGATTTTCGACGGCGAACCTGGATATGGATTGTTGATTGGTTCTGGATATTCTCTATCATAGTTGTGACTATGCAAGGAGAATGACGGTTTCTGATCAGGAAACCAGATCTGAGTCCGCACTAGGAAGCCGGGTGGACAATACTAGTTCGGAAGTGAAATTGTGTGATCGATTGAGCGATCAGATTGATATAGCGTACGGATGATATGTGTACATCGTACGGGTTTGAATGAAATTGGCATTTAAAATTTGAGGATAAGAAATTTGAAATGGTTTTCGAAAATGAAAGGTATATTATGTGAAATATAATGGAATTGGGTATTTCTTTGGTTGAAATTTACTTTATGGAGGTAAGTAAATGGTAAATAACTTTATAAAGAAATCAAACTTGAATATTTGATTTGACAATAAATAAAGTTATATTTTGTAATATGATAAACTTCCCTTATTGAATCTAGCCAGAATAAAAAGGGTTTTGAAATATTTGAAGTATAAAAGAGGTTTTATACAAGTTTGAAATGATCCAAAGATTTTCAAAGTTATATATATCTATATCTATATATATAAAGGATCTTATGAGAATGATTTTGGAAAAGGTCTTGGGAACCTATGAATTTGGAAAAGGCTTTTGATTTTTGGGAAAATCAACTTTGAATTTTGGAAAGCCTAGTTTGAGAATTATCGATTTTGGTAATCGATTTTGTGTAAAGGAGATTTTGATAAATCATAAAGGGTATGATTTGAAGATACTATAAGTATATAGTATAAAGTATTTTGAAAATAGCTCTGGGGAAAAAGGCGCTTCCTTGAAATGAACTTCTCAGGAGTACCACTGGGTGGTACTGCCTTGAACCCCAAGGGGGGATTCTAAAGTTGATCCTGTGAGGAGTCCGGACAAACTAGTTCCTGAGGATTATTTGTGTAGCGAAAGTCGAGGGGCTGGTGCCCACAGAGGCATTTGGGTTATGCTGTGACGACAGTTTAACTCAATGTCACTGCGATCTACTGCAGACCATAGCGAAAGTCATGTGTGCCGCTGAGAGCCAACTGTCTACGTTTGATTTTATATCGGTAGACGGTGACACTATGGTAACATAGCGAAAGTCGTGTGTGCCGCTGAGAGCCAACTGTCTACGTTTGATTTTATATCGGTAGACTGCGACCTATGTGGGAGAAGTTTCATTATTTGGCAGCGAAATTCGGTGGCGCTGATGCCTACAGTTATATGGGTTTGTGCTGTGATAGCAACGTAAGGCCCGGGTATAACTGCGATCTGTAGCGGGTTCCATGGCGTAATCGAGGAGCGCGGAGACCTACAGTTATCTGTGGATTTTGCCGGGACGGCAACGTAACCATCGGGTTAACTGCGACCATGGATGGGAGTGATGATTTCCAGAGCATTCTCACCAAAGATATTTCCTCTATTTTCAAAACTGTTTTCTATATTTTCAATAAAATTATTTTCCAAAATATTTTCACTGGGTGTTGAAAATGGGTCTGCTAAGTACTTATAGATTTTCAGTCTTACGCCTGATCAACGTATGACCGAATTTCTGTGAGAACGAGAATGGACTTGTTGAAACATCGAGTTATAAAAGTATTTTTATAAAAACTAATTTAGTAATATTATAAAGATTTTTAAAGTGTTTTAAAATATGTTCAAAGAAAATTTTATCTGATAATAAGTAAATAAGTAAATTCTGGCTTCGTTCCTTTTCGAGGACGAAAAGATTTAAAGGGGGGAGGAATGTGATAACCCGGATTTTTGAACACTTGTTAATTGATAATTAACCGGGTTAATTAATAGAAATACTGATTTTATTTGGATTAATAAATGAAATTCTGATAATTAGAATATATCTTGATATGTAATAAAAAGAAATTGGATTATAAATAGCTGGATAAATATTTGAATCTCCTAATATAATTACTTAAAATTTGACAACTTATTCTTTTAAAAACAAATAATAATGTGTTGTTATATATATACATATGAGTAGATTTTTTAATAATACTTGAATTTGAAATTCATGATAATATCTTAAATAAATTTAAAACTAATATGAATAGATATTTGGTTATTAATTTGTTTATAATTATAGTTTTATATCATTTTCTTTAAGGTTACCTAAAAATAATAATAAGATATATATATATAGAAATTGAGGTATAAAATGATATTAAAAACACTTAAAACTACATGAAGATACATGTGTAAATATTTTAATATAAAGATTTTTATACCAAGACATGTGTAAGCAAATTAACATATGATATTAACAAGTGGCATATCTCTTTTCATTTGAAATTAAATGTTTGTAATCATAAAATGGAACTAGGCTGTATTCAGCTAAAAACTTTTTCACATGCATTCCTAAATCACTTCTTCTTCCATCTTTTAAAAAGAAAAGAAACAAAGCCATAAAATAAAATCAAGACCTGAGAAAATATAAACCAGAGAAGATTGTATCTAAACTACTTCAACCCAACGAAGAAATTCAAAGCAAACATCACAAGCAAATTCAAAGTATCAGTTTTAAAATCAAGTGCAAATTCTCAGAGCAGGTTTCCAGAATTCAAAATTTTAAAAGCCTGGAAGTGATAAACTGCCCTGTTTTAAGGTGAGTAAGCTACACCTTTATATAGCTAGATTCTGTTTCCTCTTGTTGCATGTGATAGGTTGAACAGTAATATTGTGAGTAACTTTTAAAACTTAAAGTGAATTTAGGTTGCATGTTATTATTGTAGAAAATATTTCAATTGAGTATATTTACAAGTATGTTTGTGTAGATATTATTGATAAATGCCTGCTGTATGAAGTGTGCATCTGAATATCTGGGACACCTCTGTTCCCAGATTCAAACTTTGGTTTTTAATTTAAAATTGCAATCTTTAGTTTAGTCACTGATAAAAACTTATGTTTCAAAACAAACTTGTATATTCCATTTAAGACTTAGTTAAAATCCATTTAAGTTAAATTGAACTCGAAATCTCACTGGAATTGTAAAACATTAGTGGATGTTAAAAATATGTGAAAATTTAAACTGAATAATTTATAAATTCAGTATTATGAATTAAATACTAAGATCACAACATGATTTTTAGAACAAAAATTAGGATTTTTAGTTAAGGGGGTATGGTGCAGTTCTGTGAAGAACAGAAAAAGGGAATTAAGGGATTTCTTATGATCTATCCATATTGAGGGATCGGGGTTCAATTTGTGGGTAGAGGAGTAACCATTGATAATTGGAAAAATAATTGTTGTTGATGCAAATCAACATGGAGACAGTGGTGATGAATTGTTACCTGTAGCCCTAGTTTAAGCTAGGTAGTTTGTTTTGGTCAGTACTACCTGTAGAGATGATCGAGTTCGATGAAAATTGGGCAGATGGAAGCTTGGCCATAGTTGAAGTCGCAGCCGGAGTTGTTGGATTTTCGGTGGTCGGAGGACCGTGATCTTGGCGATGTCAGGTTTGGTTGGGGTTGAACTTTTCTGTTCCAGGTTTATGTTTTAAACTCGAATTCAAATTCGAGTTGAATAGGAGCGAGGTGATGATCGTATTGGACTGAGGGGATGGTCGTTGATGTTTGGAAGCCACCGGAGGTGGCTGGAGTGGACCGGAGGCACGGTGCACGTGCATCGTGCACTTTTGATATTCTGAGGTTGCCTGGGTGGAAGCATTAGGGAACTCGAGAATCACTCGAGAAGTTGTGATATACGACTCGAAGGGGGTATCGGGGATTTTGGGGTCAGACTCGAGAAATTGCTCGTGTTCGAGAAGGATGAAATTAGCAGTTTTAGTTTTAAAATAAAACTGAGGGTAGAAGAAGAAGATGGAAGGGAAACTCGAAGACTGTCTCGAGTAGGAACGTGGGATGACTCGAAGAGGAATCGTGAGGGAAAGGTTTAGCACGTTGAAAAAGATTTTTATAAAATAAAAGTTTGAAATTTTATAATGGTTCTATATTTAAAACTTTTCTAAACGTTCTTAAGCTTTATTTTTAATGGTATGTTTATTAAATTTAAGTTTGTTAAAAACTTAAATAAAAATGTTTTAAACTTAATCATTTTTTTTATATATTTAAATGTTAATTTAAGGTTAAGTTGATAGGGGATTAAGTAATTAATAAGGAAAATGATTTATTAAAGATAATTAAGATTTTGATAATTTAATAAGAGTAATTAATTATTTTAATAATAAATAAATATTTAAAGATTATAATTAATTAATTAGAGTTTAATTAATTTGAAATTAAGAATTATTAAATTAGTAGATAATTAATTAAGAAATTAATTAAGGATTAATAATTGATTAATTAAGTAATTAATTGGTAATTAGTAATTAATCAATTGATAATTAAGCATTAATTAATTAATGAAAGTAATTAAAAAGATAATTTCTTAATAGATAATTACTTAATATAGGTAATTAAAGATTGATTGGAGGTTAATTAAATGATAATTAAAGGTTAATTAATTAATGACTAAAAGATAATTAATAAGTATGATTAATTATTGATTAATTAATTAAGGTTAATTAATCAATGTAATTAATTAAGGAGTGGTTATAATTAATTAAAGTTAATTAAGCATGATTAAAGATAATTAATTTAATCTATATTAGGTGATTAAATTTAATTAATTGTTTAAGTATTAATCTTGCCTATAGATGATAACTTGAATCGAATACCTTGGTTTCTATCAATATCTTTGATATTGAGTTGTGATGTATTGTGATATGATATGATGGGTTAAACTATGATATTATGAGTTATCTATCGATAATTGATTTACTGTGAAAATATGAGAACCTATGTTTAAAGCTGATTTGTATCCACTTAAACAACTGGAATTAAGATGACATTGAATTCGAAGAGACCGGGGTCGGGTATCAGTAAATACCCGAAACCACTTCGATTTGAAATCTTCTATAATTCTTTTTAGATTGATATGTGAAATCCATAGGCCGGTTTTGAATAATATGGACCATTTAAACTAAGTTGGATACTTAGATATTGTTTTGTGAAAATAAGTGTTGATATATATAAATTGTTCACTTATAGTAAAGTACGAGTTACCCCGGGTTAGATAAGTTCCATGAATTGAAATTTCATATTAGATGAGTTTACTCACGCTGGTTTCCAGCCTGACCCGGGTGTTACTTGAATGTAATGCTCGGGTCAGACCGAGTATTACAGATTTCAGGTAAGGACGTTCTGGAGCTCAGGAGGCGAGCTGGATGGCAGGAACGTATGGAGTGTATTCCGCTGTGTATTTGAGAGCTTTTTGATAGTAGTCTGGGACAGGTGGATAACTGTCTAGTCTATTTGTAAATGGTTGTAACTCTGATGTATTGAATGTAAATTAACAAATACAGTTTTCTTTGTATAACTGATATTATTATTTGATATTATATTTTATCCGCTGCGAATGTGAGATGTTGTGTTTTCTGTTTTTCTTTCTTCTTTCTGTTTCTTTCTTCTATCTCTTTTCTTTTTCTCCTAACTATCTGGAATTTTCGGGTTCGAAAATTCCGGGTCGTTACATCATAGGTGCTATACCATGACTCGTCTTGCCTCACGCCCTATTTCAATCACTCCCCATTTGATGAGGCTCGAGGTAACGTGTTACCTTTTCATTCCAGCTCATTCACTCTGAATGCCACATTGCCAGATCCGCCAATTACTAATTGACTCCCATAAAAATACAACCTCCGAGCTCGTACGTCTCAGAGAAGGGTGTTAAGCTAAGAGAAGTTGCCTTCTCCATCGCCAAACAGATGTGCGTTTGTAAAAGTCAAGGTTCGTAATCATTGGAAATGCTTTGTCAGACATTCTCCCATGCAAGTCATCAAGGTAAAGGATGAACCGAAGGCACCACACTACTGCATCCCTAATCGCAGTAGCCGCAGCCCTTGCATCATCATAGATCTAACAACAAGGAATCACTGCTATTCATTTACCTCAAGAGCAACTCCGAGGTTATCAACAAGCAACCCGCTTGTCGTCGAAGATCTCCGGTCTTCAACGTCATAGAGATTTTCCATCTTGGATTCTTCAATAATTTTTCCATTTCTAGAATGCCATTCGTTGATTCGAAGTGGTCTTCGGATCGGGACTTTACCCTAAATCCGACCCTAGTTCCTTAGATATCAATTATCGAAATAAAATGAGTATATGTGTATACAGAATCGTTAAGCCTTATTTAATTTAATTGTTTAACCCCTTTTTCCCAATTAGAATCAAATTCTGATTGTAAAACATTAAGAGAATAATTTCCCAAGTACAAACCCCGAAGGCCTAAACCAACATCAGATCGACACCCAGAAAACTACCCAACTTGACATCACAATAATCGAATTCCAATTCCTTTTCGCCTATCCACTTCTCTTTTCTTTATCTTGTCAAAACTTTTACATGATCTTTGACAAGTACCTGGATTTACCTTTCGATCTGTTCCACTCCTTGTCTAAGAAATAAACAAGGTCAGATCGATTTCCCTGTTAGAATCTCGATTTTCATCATTTTGATTGTGACAACTATATAAATCAATATTAATGTGTACTAATCATTTATGCAGGAGATTTGTTGCATATTCAGATTCAGATTGTTTTGAAGCTGTTAGTCTATTGATTAGAGTCTCTATATTGTTAGAAATATGTTAAAATCTCTCCGATATGGTATATATATTAACATGCACACATATGCACAATTCAGGCTGAAAATAGTCGGCTGAATGACCTCATTCAGCCATCTGTTTGTTGAAATATTTTTAATATTTCACAATATTCAGCCGACTGAATGAGTTCATTCAGCCGTCTGAATTAGGCCAAAAATTGCCTATTTCTTTGCTGTTTCGAATTTAACAAATTCTGGAGGCTGAATTATAATTTCAATCGGCTGATTATGTACAACGGCTAGTTTTTATGAAAAGATGCTTCTCTTCAACAAAAAGAAACATCTTAAAATTAACAGTTGCATATGTTTCTTTTCAATGTTATTTTCATCAAAGATTGCAACCTTTTAATCTATATAAATAGAGTTTAGAATTCAACAAACAATTCACCTAACTGATTTTAATATTCTTGAATTCTTATCTCTTATTCTTTATTTTCAAATTGCACTAAAACTGCGTACATTCTCTGATCGTTGATCATTCTATCTTCCACAATTCTCAAGCACACTACACTAAATATCATAAAGGAGAATATTATAAGAAGATTGTACTTAATTGATTTATCAGTGCTATTTAAAGAGCACACTACAGTCAGATAATTTTGCCTAGTTGTAAAAAAGTTATGTTCGGTTTCTCGGGTGGTAGAAGTCCTATTCGGTTGCTTAGGCGGTAGAAGTATTGTTCGGTTGCTCAGGCGGTGTAAACCTATTCCCGGGTTAAGTGAGAGTTGCTAGTTTAATTCCAGAAGGAGTCTGGAACTGGACGTAGAATGGGAAGTTTGAACTAGTATAAAAATCTCTGGTGTCATTTACTTTACTGCTTTATTTATTTACTTAGTTTATATTTCGCACGAGTAGTTTATCCATATTACACGATCCTATAGCACGGTCACTTTGATTCCTATCCTGTTAACTACCTTGTTTGCTTTCTCAGACCTCACGGGCGGGACAAGATGTACTCTTAGGTATTACCACATACCCCTTTCTGTTATTTACTTTAATTCTCACTCAGAGATAATACCTCATTCATAATTTAAGTCTTCGATTTCAAACTAAGTTATTTATCAGCAAACAATGAGGCCTTCCAAGTTGGGGAACTATTTCCTCTCAGACCTTGGTTCGATCACATTCTTTATTCTTTAAAGAACAGTCACTTCCATACCTAGAAGTCTAATGCCACTTCCGAGCTTATTTCCAAATATAGTTTATTATTTAAATAATTCATTTGACTATAGAATTTGACCATTTTTCTAAGTCTTCATAAAGTTCCCAAATAAATCTTAAAAACATAATTAATTATTATGAAATTATCTATAAAAGATTTAGGTCAAAAATTCCTTCCGGTTCCTTAATTTCAAAATTCAATTCCTTAATCGTTGGTGAATAGTGATTAACTAGGTCATTTTCCATAATTATACTTTTGATTAAGTATAAACTCATTTTTATCTTCCAAGACCTCATTATTATATTAATAATGAATTTAGAAATTTATTTCATAATTTTCAGAATTATAAAACTCTACTTATAAAAATCTGAATTTAACCGCTCTTACAACGACCTTTTTGAAAACTGTTTCACTCATAACTTTAGATTTTCAAATCTAAAACTTAACTTTTCGGATCCATTTGAAAGCTATTAACTTTATGGAGAAAATGTTTCTCGTTTCAAGTCATTCCGACTTGAAACGTATTTTACACTTCCGTTCGAAATTACAGGTCACATAACCGCGAACTATCACTCCGGAAAGTGCCCAATTTTGACCGTTTGGTGAATTGTTCCGAACTTTCCCGGGACACTTTCAAAACACTTATAAATGATTATAAATTATTATAACCATTTATTTCTACTTTTTCAACTTATAAAATATTATTTTCCAATATTTTATCTTTTGTAATATTATATTATTATAATGTTATATTCAAACTTTTCTATGATTTAGACCAATTTTTAATCGTTTTTCTCTTTTATTTTAAAGAGACTTAACCCTTTCCGTTTGTACACATATTAATGTATGTGTAATGTGACTTGAAATTCCTTTTAAAAGTCATGATATTAACATATAAACATGTTAAACTAACATAGATGTATTGTTTATACTTACCATATAATATCACACCATCAACACAACCAAATCATTCAATCATCCATATAACATCTAATGTTATCATCTAAAGATTTGTAAATCAACACAACCAAGTTTACTAACTTTTCTTTACTAGTTGCTTACTAACTTTTCAAGTTTGCTTACTAACTTTTCAAGTTTGCTTACTAACTTTTCAAATTTGCTTACTAACTTTTTATAACTTGTTAATTAACTTTCCAAACATGTTCATATTTACAAGTTATACTTGCTATGACTTATTAATCATAAATCTAAGCTAAAGAGGCGAAGTGTGTCTTACTAACTTTCATCCATATTAATTAAAAATCAATATCACTTTATAATTATAAATCTAAACTTTAACCGGCAAAGTATTCTTACAATCAAGCTCCCTCTTTCCCAAGCTTTCTCCGAATGAATTCGCCATCACTTTCGCTCCATGTCAAGCTTCCAATCTACTACCAAACACTACATGGTTCGGCCTAGGCATGTACCAAGCCAAACTCTGAGCTTTTGCACTTCCATTTGCTTCCAAACTGCACCGGTGCTTCACGCCTTCACTGCGGCATAACCTACCCTTGCTTTTCCTTCATCGGAGCTTCCCAAACTCCATCTTGACTTTGAAACTTTCGGCCATGGCATGTATGTGGAGTTGGTGAACTCTGACGACGACGAAACCAAGCTAGTTGGCACCGGAACGCTTCAAGAAGCTTAGATCCATGGTCGGATCTAAGTTTTAACTAGTTTTTAAACTGTTTTCTCTTTCATTCATGACATGGAAGCCATTAATGATGCTTGAGAGTTTGAGAGAGATAAGAGAGAAAATAAAGAAGAAAAAAAGTGAAAATGAGAGAGGGGGAGTATTTATAGGAAATATCTTAGCTTTATGTCACATCGACACTTTATGTCACATTGATGCTTTATGTCACATCACCCATTCCATGCCGTGCTCTCCTACACCCCCACCACATCCTCGAATCATGGATGTTCCATCAGGAAGCTTCTACACACCTTACACCACCATACCCTACATTAAATGCTCAATACCCTCCATTAATGCACCGTACCCTCCATCAACTCACACCCTACCTTACCCACATGACACGTACCCTCAATTACACATTACTTTATGTGGGTGGGACCCATTTGAGGTTTTGTTAACTCATATGTAGGTTATACGACATTTTGGTGATGTTTGGCGAATTCTACGCGACGTTTTATGCAACGTTTTACAACGTATTTTTATTCTCTTTATCTGTCACATATTTTATCATATACTCATCTTTATACAAGTGTAAACAAAGTTTACAAATCATATTTCAATAATCTTATATCACTTAAACTCCCTGGACTAACTTGTTTGCTTTCTCATCTTGTTGGATTTCCCGTCCTGTTGACTACCTTGTTTGCTTTCTCAGATATCACAAGCAGGACAAGGTGTACTCTTAGGTATTACTGCATACCCCTTTCTGTTATTTACTTTGATTCTCATTTAGAGATAATACCTCATTCATAACTTAAGTCTTCGATTTCAAACTTAGTTATTTATCAACAAACAATAAGGGCTTCCAAGTTGGGGAACTATTTCCTCGGACCTTGATTCGATAAAATTATTTATCCTTTAAATAACAGTCGCTTCCATACCTTGAAGTCTAATGCTACTTCCAAGCTTATTTCCAAATATTCTTTATTATTTAAACCATTCATTTGATTATAGAATTTGACCATTTTTCTAAGTCTTTAGAAAATTCTCAAATAAATCTTAAAAATCATAATTAATTATTATGAAATCATTCATAAAATATTTGGGTCAAAAACTCCTTCTGGTTCCTTAATTTCAAAATCCAATTCCTTAATCGTTAGTGAATAGTGATTAACTAGGTCATTTTCCATAATTATACTTTTTATTAAGTATAAACTCATTTTAATCTTATAAAACCTTATCATTATATTAATAATGAATTTAGAAATTTATTTCATAATTTTCAGAATTATAAAACTCTACTTATAAAAATCTGGATTTAACCGCTCTTACGGCGATCTTTTTTGAAAACTGTATTACTCATAACTTAAGATTTCCAAATCAAAAACTTAAATTTTTGGATACGTTTGAAAGCTATTAAAATTACGGAAAAAACATTTCTTATTTTAAGTCATTTCGATTTGAAATGCATTTTACACTTCCGTTCGAAATTACAGCTCGCATAACCGCGAACTGTTACTAGGGAAAGTGCCCAATTTTGACCGTTTGGTGAATTGTTTCAGAACTTGCCCGGGACACTTCCAAAACATTTATAAATTATTATAACCATTTATTTCTACTTTTTCAACTTATAAAATATTATTTTTCAATATTTTATCTTTTATAATATTATATTAAAAATTTTCTATGATTTATAACTCATTTTAAATCCTTTTTCTCTTTTGTTTAAAGAGGCTTAACCCTTTCCGTTTATACACATATTAATGTATGTATAGTGTGACTTGGAATTCATTTTAAAAGTCATGATATTAACATATAAACATGTCAAACTAACATATGTGTATTGTTTATACTTACCATGTAATATCACACCATCAACACAACCAAATCATCCAATCATCCATATAACATCCAATGTTATCATCCAAAGATTTATAAATCAACACCACCAAGTTTACTAACTTTTTTTTACTAGTTGCTTACTAACTTTTCAAGTTTGCTTACTAACTTTTTATAACTTGTTAATTAACTTTCCAAACATGTTCATATTTACAAGTTATACTCGATATGATTTATTAATCATAAATCTAAGCTAAAGAGGCAAAGTGTGTCTTACTAACTTGCATCAATATTAATTAAACATTAATATCACTTTTTAATCGTAAAGCTAAACTTTAAGCGGCGAAGTTTTCTTACAATCAAGCTCACTCCTTCCCAAGCTTTCTCCGGATGAATTCGCCATCGCTTTAGCTCCTTGTCAAGCTTCCAATCTACTACCAAACACTACATGGTTCGGCCTAGGCATGTACCAAGCCAAACTTCGAGCTTTTGCACTTCCATTTGCTTCCAAACTCCACCGGTGCTTCACGCCTTCACTCCGGCATAACCTACCACTACTTTTCCTTCACTGGAGCTTCTCAAACTCCATCTTGACTTTGAAACTTTCGACCATGGCATGTATGTGGATTTGGTGAACTCCGACGATGACGAAACTAAGCTAGTTGACTCCAGAACGCTTCAAGAAGCTTAGATCCATGGCCGGATCTAAGTTTTAACTAGTTTTTGAATTGTTTTCTCCTTGATTCACGGCATGGAAGCCATTAATGATGCTTGAGAGCTTGAGAGGGATAAGAGAGAAAATGAAGAAGAAACAAAGTGAAAAAGAGAGGGGGAGTATTTATAGGCAAACCTTAGAAAATATCTTAGCTTTATGTCACATCAACACTTTATGTCACATCGATGTTTTATGTCACATCACCCACACCATGCCATCCTCTCCTACACCCCCCCATACCTCCAAATCATGGATGTTCCATCAGGAAGCTTCTACACACCTTACACCACCATACCCTCCATTAAATGCTCCATACCCTCCATTAATGCATCGTACCCTTCATCACATCACACCCTACCTTACCCACATGACACCTACCCTCAA
This sequence comes from Allium fistulosum, assembly GCA_030737815.1. Classification (NCBI taxonomy): domain Eukaryota; kingdom Viridiplantae; phylum Streptophyta; class Magnoliopsida; order Asparagales; family Amaryllidaceae; genus Allium; species Allium fistulosum. The sequence goes on along the minus strand of CM060903.1, from coordinate 1,088,928,474 downwards.
TTACACGTTACACACACTCCTCTACACGTGACTTTATGTGGGTGGGACCCATTTGAGGTTTCGTTAACTCATATGCAGGTTATACGACATTCTGGTGATGTTTGGCGAATTCTACGCGACATTTAATGCAACGTTTTAAAATGTATTTTTATTCTCTTTATCCATCACATATTTTATCATATACTCATCTTTATACAAATGTAAAAAAAGATTACAAATCATATTTCAATAATCTTATATCACTTAAACTCACTGGATTAATTATAAAATCCTTTATATTGATTATACAAAAGGTGCTGTGGATTTACGCTGTCAAAAGTGAATAGTGTACTAATGATGATGTCATTAATACTTTCACGACCTAAAACATGAAAATATTTTTATTTCTTATTCTTGTTTAAAGGACATATTACTGTATGCATCCAGACTCGTGCACGATTCTTTTGGTTATAAATCAGTTTTATCGATAAAATAGTTTTCAGTTACTTAATTGAATTCCCATGCTTTTCATCTTCACATGATAAAATTATAAGTCCGATTGCTATAAAATTTGGAATCCTATAATAATATACCATTACGGATCCAATGAAACTTGTTTCGTCCAATTTTGACACAGTGTCCCGAATGGCTATTTTCACTCGTTAGACTCTAGATTCAATTATTTAACCAACTCTAGTTATTCAATTAACAGTCATATTCAAGTTTAAACTGTTTAACCTATTAAATTAACTTTCAACATTTAAAAATCAATTAAATATTCTAAATTCTAATGGCTAAATTTATGGGTCGTTACAATAATAGAAAGCAAAAATAAAATCCAAAGTCAGACAACAAGCTAGTGTGAGCGGTGGAAAATCTCAAATACTATAAAGTCAATATACTAGGAAAATAGTACGGAAAATCATACCTAACCTACCACTGCATCCATAGAGTTAGCACATACATAAGATATACGCTACTCTTTATCACAATCATCATTGGTGTATTGTATATCAAAGTACTAAGGGGTGTCTAGATATCTAATCAATAGTACCGATATCATATGACATCCCTCGAGTGATAAGAAATCAACCAGACATAACAGCCATCGTTCATCCTCACAATCACTTACTCGATGTGTTGGATACATGATAACTCGAAAGACCCATCATGGTCAAAGACTACTCAATATCTCGGTTCCTCGATACTCGAATCCATGCCACTCAATGGGCTAGGAACTAGATCGCCCATCACGGCAGATCTATGGTAAAGATCGTCCGTCACGGAGATCGGATCGGCCGATATGGAGACCAGGACCCATCATGGTCTGAATGGGTTCACCATATTACCCTTTCTTTACGAGTAATCTACGAACCGTCGAGTTTCAATGATCCCTTTGCACACGTGCTCTATAGCAGAGCAGCTCCTGGAACTGATCTTACAACTATTGTCAAAAGTCGTCATGGTTCAGATGATTATCTACCACAGTTAATCATAGAATATCATCATTCAGCCCATAACTTCCCTCCAACAGTTACTTCACTCCGACTCATAGTCCTCTATTCTACATCTCGAAGTACAACTATCCATCGTCCAAATCATCACTTCCCATTATGTAATCATCATCGTCGCATCGCACATCGTCGTCGTTTAAATCACTACCAAATCATATGGTTCGGTACTAATCCAACACTTGACCATGTTTGGCTAACTGTTTGGGTTAGCATAAGCTTGGAGCGAATACAATCAAAATTCGAAGCAAACATCGCTACATCTCGAAGCAAGCATGAAAATGGCTCGGAGTAGTTCCAATTCTCCCTGCCACCGATCCATAGTCATCTATCCATCATCAATGATCATCATCGATCCATACTTCAACACAATAAGCCATGCTCCTCCACAAGAAACTCATAGCCACCGATCCATAGCCACCGATCCATAGAAACCGATCCATCATCACCGATCCATCCCATTATCAATCCCACACTTCAATGCAACAAGCCACACTCCTCCATGTGAAACTTCCCTCCACCAATCCATAGCCACCGTTCCATCCCATCACCAATTCCATACTTCAACAAAACAAGCCATGCTTCTCCATGTGAAACTCTCCTCCTCCATGTGAAACTCGCCTTCACCGATCCAAAGCCACCAACCATCATCACCGATCCATCACTATCGGTCCATAAACATCGATCCAGCATAAATTGGCCGTGACTCGAGAAATGAACTCTAGAAGACTTGAAACTTGGAACGTAGCCTTATGAGGCATTCCTTGTTGCCTCATATGGGTCGCACAAAATTCTAGTCGAGTTGACTTCATGGATTATCATCGATCCATAGCTTATTTCTAAAATTAAATTGCCATTCTATTGGCGTCTCCAACCAAGCAAACATCATACATTCAAGCAATCATTATATACCATATATCCTAACAGCAAACATCCATACACATCAAAGTCAAGCCTAAATCTATTGGTACAACTATATGAACAAAAGAGATCCATAAGAACACGAATTTTACAAATCATTTTCAAATCATTTGAAATTTCTGTATGTGATTAGTTAAAGTTCAAAATGCGTTTTAGAATCCAAAAATCATTTTAAAACGTCATTTTTAAGGTGTATAATGACTAATTAGTAAGTGAGAAGTCCTAACCACCCAATTAAATTCAAAGCAACCCAATAATGCACGAAATCTGAAAAGAACATCAACTCCAAATGATCTCCAACAGCAAATCTTCAAATCGAAGTGCTAATTATGCTAATCTCCTTCTGATGATAAGATATGGCTAATAAAGTAGAGTTTTAAAGTGGCTTTTTTGGCAAGAAGTGTTTAATGAAGGTTTTCTCTCTATTTTTATGAATTGTGAAATGATAGAGAGAAGTCTCATTAACCCTATCCTCATGCTAATTACAAAATGGGTTTTGGGCTTAACCACTAACTCACTAATTACCCATTAAACTGTCTAAAATTAAATGAAACTTCAAACAGCCATTTCTCCTTAACACTAAGTCCGTTTTCCAATTATGACCACTCTATGAAAAGAAGAACCATTATCCCAATCTAAGGGAAATGGTTTCAGACCCCATTTCGGCTTCTGTCAAATGTTATAGGCCATGCAAGATTTTTAAGGTTAAAATCGTCTGATGGAAATTCAAAGGATGAAAATGTCTCTGATAGTCATTTACTAAAGTTATAGAATCATACGACCTTATATAAAAATAATATTAATATTCTACGATCCTCCAATATGTAGAATACATGTCGTTACACCCCCCCAAAGGAATTTTTCCCTCGAAATCCCAAACAAAATCAATAAGTTTATCCCGCACACCTAAAAACTATATACAAACGTAGGCAACCAGCACACGTCGAACATGCACACACAATAACAAATGTAAAAGGTAACATCCAAGCCTATCTTAACATGCATGATACTACACTAGAGTATACTTCATGATATCATCATTGAAAGTAAAAGCGACAAATAGAAAGTCTCGCTAGGTAAAGATCTCTGGATAAGCTACCTCATGCTCTCCTAGGCCTCCCAAGTGCAATCACCTTGGCATTTGCTCCACTGAACCTTCACAAACTTCACCATCTCCCTCCAAAATTGCTTTTTATCACATCCGATGACACAAATACACCTACGAGGCCTCGAAGTCTCTGGTTCTATATCGATATCATATTGATTCGGTGTGATAGTTATGCCTGAGTCATGCAAACTTCCACAAGTGAGAAATGTGGAACACATTGCGCATTCCCGCCATTCTTTGAGGTAAGTCGACTTTATAAGAAAGGTTCCCAATCCTCTCTAATATAGGAAAAGGACAAACAAATCTCAATGCCAACTTCCCTTTACTACCAAAACGAATTACATTCTTCAATGGAGAGATCTTATATATATCATATCGCCGATATAGAACTATAGATCTCTACGTCTCTTATCAGCTCAGCTCTTCTGTCTGTCTTGAGCAGCTTTCATTCTTGTCGAATGATCTCAATCTTATTTGAGGTTTCTCTAATCGTTTCTAGCTCAAGAATTAGTTTTTCATCCGCTTCCCACCAACACAAAGGAGCATTGCACGGTCGACCATACAATGCTTCGAATGGTGTTATACCGATGCTTGAATGATAACTATTTTTGTATGCGAATTAAATGAGATGTAAGTGTTCATCCCACGAGCTTCAAAAGTTGAGTATACAAGCCTGTAAGAGATCCTCTAAGATACGATTCACTCTCTCAATTTGGTCCTCGGTTTGTAGGTGATAAGCCATACTCGGATGCAACACTATCCCCAACGCCTCTTGTAAGCTCTTCCAAAATCCACTAGTGAACAATTGGGTCTCGGTCACTCACAATGCTCTTCAACACACCATGGAATCATACAATCCACTTTACATACAATTTGGCCAGTTTGGTTGCCGTTCTACTTGATTTGACGGGTATAAATTTGGCACTTTTAGTCAATCTATCGACTATGACCAAAAGTTATCGTACCATGCTCTAGTCCTTGGCAGACTTTCAATGAAATCCATCGATATTTGCTCCTATTTCCACCCAGGAACTTCTAGTGGTCGCATCTGAAAGTCTATACGGAGTGGATCGTGTAGTGTATATGCAAGTATATGTGGCAAAATATATGATGCAACTAAAACAATATTAATCTAAGTAAATATAAAATAATCACACTAAGATTTTATACTGGTTCAGACCTCCTGTCCTACATCCAGTTCCGAAGCTCCTCTTTGGAAATTCCTTTCACCAAATAACCCTCACTTCACCCGGAGGAACAGGTTTACAATAGCAGAGTTTCTTTGTCAATTATGTGTTCTCTATTACACGGATTTTGACTATATAGTACAAAAGCTTCCAATATATATCTAGAGAGTATTGTATATGAGGAACTGTATATTTGGAAGAGTAGAATACAAGTATAGATTGCTAGGGATCAAGAGTATATGATAGAGTGTATAATCAGAGAGCATAAGTCAGTAAAGTAGTCAGGTTAGTTCTTTCTCTTGATTCTTGATGATATATATAGTTGTAGAGAGATTCCTTGAGTAGTTGCATCCATTAACAAGTATTCTATGGTCACTTCTGATGGTGATGAAGAGTTGCAGCGAAGAGAAGCGAAGATGTCTTTTTAGATGTGACAGTTGGACTTTGAAGATACACAGTCGAGCCTATAATCAGACGTCTGGAAAGTGACCTCAGACGTCTGACCTTCATATATTTTTTGTGTCTGGTAGCATTTCAAACGTCTATGTTTATTATCCAGACGTCTGGTCTTCATTTATGTTTTATGTCTGGATGTCTTTCAGACGTCTGAGTTCAGGATCAGACATATGTTTTCTTCTGAGTTGTGAACTAGAGACTTTCTCCAGACGTCTGATATATTAACCAGACGTCTGTTCCCTTAGGATATGTAAACCAGAGGAATCATTCAGACGTCTGGCTTAGTGCATTCAGACGTCTGAATGTGTGCATGTTGCTGTATCTGTGTCTGTGCAATTCCTTTTCTAATTCTATCGACTTGTAGCCACTTGATACTTTCTTTGAGCCTTGTTCTTATCTCTCTAGTGATGTTGCTCTAGCAAGTTCTTGTATATATACATATATGCACATTTGATTTTCATTGTATAGTTGTTGTCATTAAAACCATGAATTTGATTTCCTAACAGCATCAAACCACTAGGCTTCTTCTGCTCTGCCTTAAACCAACTGACAGTTCATGCATTTCGAGATGAATGCCTCAAGGTCTTTCTTCATCCATTCCCAATAATATGCCTGCTTCATATAATGGTACATCTTATGAATTCCTTGAGTAGTTGCATCCATTAACCAGAAAGGATAGTCAATCTCTAATGATGGCACTCTTGTAGCACCTCATTCCTCAATCCATCGACATAAGGAACAAAAAAATCTCCCATCTTTACGGATCCAATGATCTTGATCGAGTCCGTATAGTCTCATCCCTTTAGACTCTGCCCCGTCTTCGATCCTAGAAATAACCTCAGCTAATCTAGCATCATGCCTCTGACTAGTACCAATCCGCTCAATCAGAGTAGGTCTGATAGTCAAGCTCACCAATGTCTCCGGCTCTAGCTCGCATCTCAGTCGAAAATCATAACCAGCAATATACTCTAACTGCGTCCACTATAGGAAATAGCTCCTAAGTTGGAATGTCTACAACTCAATGCATCAGCAATCGCATTTCCTTTCCTCAATGTATATGTAATATAAAAGTCATAGGAGGTTACAATCTCTAACCATTACTGCTGATGAAGGTTAGGATCCTTCTGCAAAAAGAGGTACTTCAGTGATTTATAGTCGATGAACAGTTTGAACCTCTCTCCTAAAAGATAGTGCCTCCAAATCTTCAGCGCAAACATGATCTTTGCTAACTCTAAATCATGGGTCGGGTATTTTTTCTCATTGGCTTCAGTAGTCGACTAGCATATGCAACAATATTGCCTCTTTGCATCAATACCGCCCTCAATCTAGAACCATAAGCATAAATGTATACCATCACTTAGAATGGTCAATTATTGGTGCACTCATCAACTTTTCTTTTAGACTCACAAATGCATGCTCACATCTCGCATCCCAAGTAAAGTTGGATTCTTTTTTGTCAACAAAGTCAATGGTGCAACTACTTTGGAGAAGTCCTGGATGAATGGTGTGGCTACTTTGGAGAAATCCTGGATGAATCGTCTATAATATCCAACTAATACCCAAAAAATTCTCATTTCCATAGCATTTTTTGGTCTAGTCCAATCTTAGACTGCTGCAACCATTGTAGAATCCACGGAAATGCCCTGCTAAGAAATAACATGACCCAAGGATCGCACATCTCTCCTCCATAAATGGAACTTCGAAAACTTTGCTTTAAGACGGTGCTCTCTCAATAGCTCAAGCATTATCCTTAAATGTGTCTTAGACTCTTATGTTCTTCCTCTATCCGTGAATAGACAAGAATATCATCGACAAACATAAGCAAAAACTTATTTAGCTGATCCTTGAAAACATAATTCATGAGATCAAAAAGTATGTCGGTGCATTAGTTAGCCCGAATGGCATAACCTGCTTATAAAAACTAGATGGCATATAAAACGCTGTAATCGGTACACTCTCCTTCACTACTCTCAGTTAGTGAAATCCTACCACAAGATCCGACTTAGAAAATACTCTAGCATTATGAAGCTGGTCGAACAGGTCATCAATACGTAGGAGTGAATACATGCTCTTCCTTGTCATTTATTCAACTCACAATAATCAACACATAGTCTACGAGAACAATCTACCTTTATGGTGGATACTACAGGTGCTCCCCACTTAAAAATAATCCTACGAATGAACCTTTTTTGTAACTGGTCATTCACTTGGACCTTGAGCTCTCTCTGCTCTCTAGGCATCATCCTCCTCAACGACATCACTGTCGGTCTGGCATCTTTAACTAAATCAATACGGAACTCGATCTCTCGGTGTGGTGGAAGTCATATCACCTCATCGAATACTCCCTAGAAATAGGTACAAATGGCAACTCCTCTAGTGAGGTATCAAGCAAATATAGAAAGCTAACCATCACCTCACTATCTGGTAGGCAGCCTAACACTACCGTCCACCCATTATCTACCTCTATCGTCACCAACAACCTCTCATAATCCACCATCACTCCATATCTATGAAGGAAATCCATACCCAGAATAATACCAAACCCAACGAAACCAAAAACAAATCAATCACAATCAAAAGAACATCCATGACTCGATAAGACCAAACCATGACAAACCATAAATAGGTTAGTTGAGCCTCTGACAGGGTTCATCACAATTAAAGGTCGGTCAAAAATTTCGTCTTTCAATCCCAATCTACCTACTAGGTCACTAGATATGAAGGAATGTGAACTGGTCCCATGTGAATTGATCCCATGTGAACTGATCTTTGGGAGTAGTGACCTTTACAATGTTCCACCAATTCATGGCTCGTCCATGAAGTTGTTGGGAAGCCAACCGCTTTTTCATAGCATCATTCAACTCTAAGTCATCGAAGATGCTTTCGTATGCATCAAGCCAACCCTGCACTTCCATTGTCGACTCTGTCCTTGAAATGGTTTGCCATAAAGACTAGCAAAGTCTTTGTTTAGCTTAGCGAAATCAGCTCTGGGAACGTACACCAAAGCACCACACCAACTGGAACATTTAGAGCGGCTACTTGAGAATTCTGGAGCATGTTCCACATCATGGTACTGAACATCGTTTACAAGTCGAGATTAGCAACTCCTAAGCCAGCTCCCTCTTCAACTCTAGAGATGGAGTTCCTAGTAGCATTCCTTATTTAATGGCCCATTCTACAATCTGTGATAAGGACGACCAGTCTCTCTATAAGGAATTATGCTTAAATAGTACTTGTGTGTTCAGTACAACTTATATACTATATACTACTATATAGTATTGAAAACCAAAATATATAACAAGTATGTCACTACAAGAAAATCTATTTTTAGTTGCATTAATTGGTGGCGTTTTAAATTTTGTGCAACTGTTGATAATTTTACAATATAAAAATAAACAAAGAAACGCGGCTAATACTCCCGCCTGTTATTTGTGGAATTTTTCGCTAAAGTTTTCCGTGGCCGCTCAAATTTCCTTTCCCCCTTTTTCTTTCCCAAACGCTCCACTTAAAAAAAATTATTCGTCTCTAACCTAAAATCATGCCGCTGCTTGATGGAAATGCCCACTGCCATCGAAAAATTTATTCACTTCGGCCAATTAATTCAACATCGCAATCAAAAACCGGCCACAGTTCAACCTCGCCATCATCTAAAAGCTTATAGCACCCGCCTAGAGTTTTAACGCGTTCGCTTGAGGAATAATCGCTTGAGATTGAAAGCCGCCACCGCCGTGATCTGAAATTCAAAGATATCATCTATTGGAAATCGCTTAGTTGGAGATGCGGTCCTGGCCAGAAGATTGTCGTCGAGATCTGAATGATGTTGCTCGTGTCTTATCGAAGTTCGTTGTTCCAAAGATGTGATGTGATGTTGCTTGAATATGAAGCCGATTAGATGTGGTTGTGGCTGGAGTTCGCTGAAAATCGTCATCGCCGTGTTTGGATCTCACCACCTTGCTACTATAGCTGCCAATAACGATGGAGAAGAAGTGGAGGTGTGCCGAACCATCGTCTAAATGTTAATGTGCAGGTTTGCCAATTATAGGAAAGTTATAAATTCTTAATCATGTTTTAGTTTATGTTCTTATTACGCTATGATTTTTTTTCTTCAGTTGTTGGATAGTTTCAGCCTGTAGAAAGGTTACCATTCATCCAAAATTGATATAAGGGAATCGGGAAGGATTCATTTATATTAAGTTGGTTTGTGAGTATATTTACTGTATAGGATTTTTTTAGTTAACAGAGTATATCTACCATTGTAAGTCTAATAGTTTGTCTACCATTGTAAGTCTAACTGTTTTAAGTTACGTAGAGTGTAGGGTTGTATTAAAAATACAATAACCATTGATTTAGCTATAAAATAAAATAACTTTAAAGCCAAGCATATTGATTTTTAAAGAGAAATGAATGCAAACACATGTCATATGATCATGTTATTTTTTCTACCGGAGGATATATTTTGACTTTTTATATTTTAGAATGTTAGTTTATATGTTTGTTCACATGAGGATAAGAGTAGATGGTTTTTGTTTTAATGGCCATTATGGTGACATGCCCATATCATAACACTAATCATAAGGTCACACATAACCCTTTTTTATAAATAAAATGATATATAGCTTATTTGAAGCAATCAACGTCTTTGAGTATGGCGAAGAACTATTGTTGCCTCTAATAATTATATTACTATATTATTGCCATCAATTTTGAATCTAGCTACTAAGTTCGTTCTTCTTCATTTATTTGCAGTTACTAAAATAATGGATGCTTCGGTGTTCGACATGTTGGCCCATGATTTTCCAAAAGAAGGTATAATATTGTTGCCCAGCGTATCATAGTTTATATCAAGTATGGTTATGATTCATGCATACAAAGACGTCCATGTAAAGTCTATAAATGCTTTTCAGCAGGTAGCAGGCTGAAAAATTCTTCGAAAGGGTATTCATCATACCATCATCAGTTGCCATGTAATGTCTTATAGAGCATCATAGCTACTGCAGTTTCTAGATCAAAATCAAGTAGGTTTCCCTGTTGAAAAATGTTTTCACAATGTTGGGTATGATTATAGTCAATTTCTCTTTTTGAGAAGATATAATTTGATTCGGTGTCCAATATTTAGCATACTCTGATGAACAATAATGATTCATCATTTTTTCACTTTCAAACAAATCTTTGTTTCCATAATTATAACTATTATACAGTATTTTATTTGATAAATAATGAAGTTAGCAATAACTGAAATCTCTGATGCTGAGATGCCTACTTCTTTTATGAGCAGTGACCAAAAGCCTTACATCCTAAAGTTTACAGTATGATAGCAGCAGCGGGTCTCCTAAGCATGATGGATGAACGATGGAAGCAGTGGGTCTCCTCAGCACGATGGACTTGAATGACGGGGGCTGCAGTGGGGGTCTCCCTAAGGTTTTACTCTCATTTTCTTCTTTTTTGCTCCAGTAATGATTAAAAGGTAACCTTTTAGTCTATTTTACAGTTCACGCTTCATCTTTTTTATTGAGTAAATTATGCTTCACCTTACTGTTGAATTTGAAAATATTTGCATCGTATGCATGGGTGTGTTATGTATATAGGTGTATGTGGAAATTTATTTGCAGGCGTGCATAGGGTAGGAAGTGGACAACCGTGTAGAAGAAGAAGTAGAAACGTGGATGCTTAGAAACAGACATGCATGCAGAAATAATGATTTTGGAGGTGAAGTTGTTGTTACATAAATCACGTGTTGGAAGTTGAGCTTGGGACGTGGCTTGGGTTTTGGGTAAGCATATTTATTTGTCAAGTGTTTAGTTATCAAATTATAAGTTCAAACGTTTTACTTAGAATAGCTTTCGGGTGTCATTATTAAAAAGTTAGGAGGAGGCATGAATTTAATTTGTATTGAACAGTGTAGGCTTTGCTGGTTACATGGTGAGATTATAATTTAGTTAAATTAATTTAGTTAATCAACAGATTAGCTTAGAAAATTAATTACTCATCCATACGGAATCCGTTTAACCCGCGGATTTCGATACTAGATTCGTATAGACGAGTCGAATACATTAGTGAAATTATTTGACACATTTGGCAAAGTATATTTTAGTGATAAAATAGTAGTGATATATTTGCTTTCTATCTGGGAAAATGTTATATGCTTTGGAAATCTATGCAGGTAATGATGAATGTAAATACAATAGTCATATGAAATAAATCTGCAGCTAGTTAATAGGATGTTCTAAGGTGTGGAGTTCGGATCTAGGACCCGAAATGTTGTTTTTGATATATTCACTGGAAAAGGGCAGGATATGGTTTTCACTGTTTACGGTGAGCACTGGAGGAAGATGAGACGGATTATGACTGTTCCTTTCTTCACCAATAAAGTAGTCAATCAGTACAGGTAACTTATATTCGAGTTTAGATTGGTTAAATGAAATTGTCACAGTGACTGATGATTTGATGTGTATAATTGGATTAGGTATGGATGGGAAGATGAGGCAGGGAGAGTGGTGGAGGATGTGAAGAAGGATGCAAAGGTTGCGACCGAAGGGATAGTGTTGAGGAAGAGATTGCAGTTGATGATGTATAATAACATGTACAGGATTATGTTCGATAGAAGATTTGAGAGTCAGAACGATCCTTTGTTTTTGAAGTTGAAAGCTTTGAATGGAGAGAGGAGTAGACTGGCGCAGAGTTTTGAGTACAATTATGGTGATTTTATTCCTATTTTGAGACCCTTTTTGAGGGGTTACTTGAAGATTTGTAAGGAGGCTAAGGAGAGGAGGATTCAGTTGTTCAAGGATTACTTTCTTGAGGAGAGGAAGTATGTCAATTTCTATATTTGTTTTATTATTACTGATTATTTTATAATTCATTCATCTGCATTGGATATCACTGTTGATGGTATAAAATAAATATACGACACCATAAAATAATGTTACGAAAATCCTAAATCTTCTTGTTTGATACTGATTTGTATACAATGCTTGAAACGTTAGGAAATTATCGAGCACAAAGGCAACCGACAATGCAGGCCTAAAGTGTGCAATTGACCACATACTGGATGCTGAGAAGAAAGGAGAAATCAACGAAGACAACGTCCTTTACATTGTGGAAAACATTAACGTTGCAGGTACCCTTCTTTGCACTAAAAGTTCTTTTCAAATTGTTTTAAGTTCCATGCGTTTGCCATTTTTTTAGTCCCGACATTAATTTAATTACACTGTTGTTCTGGCTTTTACATCAATTCATTTAACCGCGAAAACGTGTGTTTGGGCAAGAGAAATATCGAATAAGTAGTTGTTTCATGAAGTACTTGATTTGTACATGTTAACAATGGGAAGCTACATTTTTTGAGGTGGAAAACATTTTCAATCTAAGTGTTGATGTAACAATTATGTCCAACTTATTTAAAATAGGACAGACAAAGCTGAATCAAAAGTGTTTATTCCCTGTGTCTAAACGACCCTTTGTAGTACATGCATTCTGGATATTCAGCACCTACGCTATTAGGGGAGAAACAGAGTGAATGATAGAAGTACGACCTAGAGCAAACGGCGTGTAGATGCATCCACAGATTTATTTCAGTATACGATTGAATTCTGGAGAGAAAAATATCCAAATTAAACTCATTGACAGACCGAATTCCTTTCAATTCCACCACTAGGTACTACAGACATAAAGCAATAACGAGTTCATATTGACACACAACAACCATTTCTCAACTGCTCGCTTTTGATAAACTAATACATCACTTCTTTTAATCTATTAATTTTTGTATTTTAATCTATTAATCTTTGTATATCACTCCTCTTCATGAAACTGTGTGTTTTCCACTGCTGTAAGTAGTCTTAGTGCATTGAATCTGTTGTGCTTTCACTTGTGTAGGCATCGGACTTTTGAAGAGAGCAAATTTGGACTTGATGATGCTAGCTTTCACTTGTGTATGCAACAAAGAATTATGGGTAATCAAACGTTTTGTTAGCACTAGTTAGATATAACATTTATTAGTATCCGATGTGTAAATTTGTATACAAATGGTTATTGTATGTGAGTTAGTCATTTTGTCGAAAAACTATTGTAGTGGAATGGTTATGGATATTTTATTTGATTATATGGTTAATGTGTTTTTTAACTTATTTGAATATGATGATTATGTGAGTGATTATTGATTGATATAATAAATCCAAAATAGACCATTAATAGAAAATAATAGCATGAAAAAATGGTGTAAAATAATAAACAACTTTTAGTAGCGTTTAGTAGCGTTTCAAAAACGCTACCGAAATATATATAGCGGCGTTGAGTAAATGCAACCGTAAAACAGGGGTAAAGTTGGAAATTCTATTAGTAGCGCCAAAAAATCTTTTGGTGGCGTTTTTTAAATGCTACAAAAAGATTTATGGTGGCGTTTGAAAAACGCTGCCAAAAATGCATTTATAGTGGCGTTAAAATAAATGCAACAAAAAATCATGGATTTTTAGTGGCATGTTTTCTCGTAACGTGTATCAAAGCGCCACCAAAAGTTTTTGTAGCGTTTTTTGAGCGCTACAAAAAATAGATTTTCTTGTAGTGTGTGCTCTTGTATATATATAACTCTCGACCCAGTCTAGGGTGAGAATTCTTATCCTATCTCCAATGAATACCGGTATCCCTTAGGTTAAACTATGCAACCTAAGCTTTAATACCAATGTGATAAACGCCCTACACCACTGACACTCCTACACCACCAACACCTAATATACCTATATAGTGCTCTGCAATGGTGTATGGCGATGTAGGACAATGGTCAAGGTTGTATTAAAGTAAACCAATCGTCATACAACCTATCATATATCTCACAGTGCATCAAATAAAATATAATACTAAACATCTCAGATATAAAATAGGTAAGATAGTAATAACTGAATGAATCATAGAAATCAAAGTAAACAGATCCATATAGTATACGACATAAGTGATAGAGTAATACATCAAATAATAACTCATAAACAAACTGTCTCTAAATAAAAAAGGCACCAACAAGCTCCATATTGTTGTGCAACCTAATAGCAAATCATAATAAATAAATGCAGTAATACGAAAATATGATCTCCTGCCAGTCCTCTGTCCAGCTTCATGTGCCCACCAGACCTGATATCCCTAATCTGCTTATTTAAGAGTACCTAGAATAATAGGAAACAAAGAATAAAATCTCGAGTCAGATAACAGTCTGTTTTGAGTGGTAGAAAATCTCATACTTGACTTGTCCCTGCGTCTACAGAGTTAGCACATACACAAGAATACATTACTCTATATCATAGTCATCATGGGTGTATTGTACAACGAAGTACTAAGGGGTGTCTAGATATCTATATCAATTGTATTGGCATCATGTGACATCCCTATATTTATAAGAAATCAAGCAAACATATCATCCATCATTCATCCTCCATTCACTCACTCAATGTGTTGGATACATAGTAACTCACACGACCCATCATGGTCAAAGACTACTCAACATCCCGGTTCCTTGATACTCAAATCCATGCCACCCAGTAGGCTGGGAACTAGATCGAGCCCATCAAGGCTGATCTAGGGTAGAGATCACCCGTCATGGAGATTAGATCGCACGTCAGAGAGATCATGACCCATCATGGTCTGAATGGGTACCCCATATTACCCTTGCTTTACGAGTACTCTCCGAACCCTAGAGTTTCAACGATCCCTTTGCAAACGTCATATATAGCAGAGCACCTCCTGGAACTGATCTTATAACTCTCGTTAGAAGTCATCGCGGTTGGTGTAATGACCCGGAATTTGCCCGTGTGGAAAATTATGGGCACCCAGAGTTTAGAAAGGGAACAATAAACTCTGAGTCAGTCATGGTGACTGGTGTGAGATCGTAAAACAGTTATTTTCACAAAGAAAATAAAACAGATTCGCAATGCTTTTGGAAAATGAAACTACCATAAGGCCTCCCGCCACACACATAATGCAAACGCAGGATTGGAGGAGATTTCTCCTTATGATAGTCACAAATGCTTACTACGCAAAATCAGTTGATATTATTATTAATGTCTAGTGTGGAAAACATTTCGAAAGTATAATATCAATCTTAGCCAACATACAACCATTGTTGTATGTCTACTATAGCTACTACGTTCAATAGCAGGTTACTGCCACATTCCATAGTAGGTAATACAACTAAAACCGTACAGGGTTCGTATTATTTCTTTGGATTTCCAACAAATGGTCAGGCAAAGGAACTTCCTTACACCGAAATAGAAACGCCTCTAGAAAGACACCCCGAGAACCTAACCGGATCTCTGCAAACACAAGGCCGACGTTACCTCACGCTGTACAGCTGTAACTAGGTAACTAACACACCGACGCTACCTCACGCTGTACAGCTGTAACTAGGTAACTAACACACAAGTATGCCATCCCCCGGTCGTTACCGACCTTTATCCGAGGATCCTCAATCACAAAGCAACAACCACAAAGTATAATAAATGTGTGGCATCAACATAGGTAAAATGTCTACGCTCCATACCATGATATCACCTTTTAACCAGAAGGAAATGGCATACCCTAGGGGCGCTACCCCTACAAACCTTTGCCGCAACATTCCTGTTTCGACCATTACCGGGTTGTGAGGCTCGACGAAGTCTCGTCCACAAAGCTATGCTTTTTCACAAAGCCACGCTTTTCCACAAAGCCACGCTTTTCCACAAAGCAACGCTTTTTCACAAAGCAATGCTACAAAGCAACGCTTTTTCACAAAGCAACGCTTTGACCAACAAATGATCAACAGCACTTCGTGTTCCACATTACCAAACTGGGAATGTATCACTAGTAACCATCAACTACATAACCTCTGAGCTCGTACGTCTCAGAGAAGGGTGTTAAGCTAAGAGAATAAATTCTCCGCCACCAACAGAAATGTATTTGGTAGAAACCAGCTTTACATCTCAAAGTGTAACGTCAAACACACATCCATACAAGTCTGTTCCGGGATCGAACAGAACCGAAGGCACTTCCAAAGAAGCCCTTGCAATCCGGATATTCACTAATCACGTCTGGACTTCCCATCACAAAAAGAGTGATATAAATCTCTATACCGGAGCAACTCGGTGCAGAGACATTCGACAGGTTATCCTTTCATTTTCGAAAATATCCGGTCTTCACCACCGGTCTTCAATACGATCCATATCATCGTATCACTAATTCGGAATGGGTTATATGACACAAAGGTCTTTTCCCGGCTAACCCGAATAGTGAGCGTTTGTTTTTAAAACAAATTCAAGTGCCATTTCAAAGGCAAATATTAATAGTTGGTTATTTAACTATCAAACAACATTCACAACAATCAATCAATTTAAATAATTTTTCCCAAATTATTAAATTTCAAATCTCTTCGCGAGATACGGTTTAACACTTCAACCCTTTGAAAATAAATTTCAAATCACATTTTTCCACACTTCAACATTTGAAAACCAATTTCAAATCACATTTTCCACACTTTAAAAATAAATCAATATTTATTTTTAAAACAGATTTCCCTTTCCTTTATAAATTCTATCCTGAATTTACATTCCCAAATATTCACTTTTTTATACGATTTTCAAATCGATTTCTCAAATATTCACTTTCAACACCAAATCAACTTTCAAATTGATTTCTCAATTTTATTTCAAACCCCAAATCAAATTCCAAACTGATTTCTGAATTTACTTCAACACCGAATCAAATTTCAAATTGATTCTAATTTTAATCCCAAATACCAAATCATTTTTACAAATCGATTTCCAAATTTATTCTCAACACAAAAATCAATTTTCATTCAAACACCAAATAAATTTTCATATCGATTCCTCAAAGATTTATTTTCAAATACCAAATCAATTATCAATTTGATTTCAAACAAATTTATCACTTTTAAATAAACTCCTTTATCTCTTCCAAAACATCAAAAATTCCATTTTCAATAAATTTTCCAACTTTCGAATAATACTATTCAAAATCCATTTATAAAAATCTTTTCCCATATTTTGGAAATAATTCGATAAGATTACAAAAATCAACTTTACGCTTTTAAAATCCTTCTTTTAAATTCAACCAATTCTTTTAAAAGAATTTACTTAAAATTTCCAATTTTAATTTCCAAAAATCCAATTTCATTTATTTCTGGTATCCAACGATACCAAAAATACATTCGGCTAAATTATAGCCTTCAACCAATTCAATCACAGATATAATCATTCATAGATTATAAATAATCAATCACACAACATATGAAACCAATTCAAATGTTTTAAGGAATCCTGTTGGATCCCTCCAACCTGTTTCCCTGCATCCATAGATGTTAGCACAATACCAATTCCACTTCGAGGTGGAATATCACGGTATATGGGATTTATAAAATATCATCCGCTATTATGTGGCGCAATAAGGTCTCATCTGCTATATAACGCGGGAAAATCAATCACCAATATATACATCCAATATATATATATATATATATATTGCTATATATTACTATATATACTATCACATCCAAATAGCAATCAATCAATAACTGCAAAATCAACTTTTCATTTTGAGTGAGAAGATCTCATATTTGCTTTTAAATTTGCAATCCAATCCCATTTCAGCTTGTTTTCTTTGCAATTTTGACCTTGTATAAATATTTATACAATTCATCAATATTCGAAATAATCGAATAACAAATTTTTGTTTTGTAATTTTAATTATTCAATGATTTTATTGCAACCCATTTCTAGAACTTTTAATTTATACTTTGAAATCTACTTATACATTAATGAAAATAAATTATAGATTTTCAAATATCTATTTTAATAAATTCCTCAACATTCAAAATTTAATTTCAAAATATTATACACATACTCTCTGTTCACATCTTACTTACCTACATGTATAAATAAAACAGAATTTTTTTTTAACATTACTGTTATATTTTCCTACCATATATTCATATAACCTAATTTTCTGTTTTCTTAAGATCGACAACAGCAATATACAATGAATTTTAAAAACTGCATTTTATATATGTACTTTCAAAATCCTATATATACATATATATATATAATATTCAGATTTAAAAATCTGATTTTATATAAACTCTTCATTTTAAAATCTTCCATAAAAACTTATCTCCATATATACATCTACTGTTTTAAAATAAAACATGTATGTATATTATTTCTGTTTAGGCTATAAAAAAAATTTAAATCTGAATATAAATATACCTTATTCTAGAAAATGCGAACCCAGGCTATCACGGCGACCCACGCGGCATTGCCTCGCCTCACGCTTCCAATCATCGCAAAATCGAAAATCGCCCCTTCCAGCAGTCATGATTGCCTGAACTACTCCTCCTTCAACGATCGACTCGAGCTTCCCTTATCTCTATCGCGAACCCAAAACCTTGTCATCGATCGCGGTCGCTGTTAGCTTGCGAGCTCTAGCTCCTCTCTCGAGCCTGGCCTATCTACAACTGCTAGTGGCGACGCGGCTATCACTCAATTTGGGGAGATTGCTTCGCATTCGCGAGCCTCCTATCGAACTCGCGTGCCTCCATTTTTTTTATTTTTTATTCACGAATGAATCGATCTACGTGAGGAAGCGCGCGACTTTGAAGAAGAAGAAGGTTCTTTTAAACAGTGGCCATTTTCTTCGATTTGAATTCGTTCTGATTTGATTTGATTTTTTTGAACGAGATAGTGGAGGTAGGGCGGTCGACATTATTCTGCGATTCATATTTTCTTTCTTTCTGAACGAAAATTTACTTTCGTTCAATCTGATTTTCGTGAAGAAAAGAATGGGCGTGTTACAGAAGACAAAGAGTACGTGATTGCTTAGAGAGGAGTAGGTCGGCTGAGATGAAAGATTGGTGGCTCTGATTTGATTTTTCTCAGATATATATATATATATATGTATGTATTTAAATTTAAATTTAAAATCATCTCGATATCACCACTCAAAATTTCAAACTCCTATCGAGGCGTGCCGCTAGGCATTCATAATGTTATACGCCTATTCCGAACACAATGGAAAAGGTTCCGAGTCCAAATTCGATCGTATGGAGAAGATAGCTTTTTGGACCAGTTAAAATATTAAATTTTCGATTTAATTTCAGCGCGTTTTACATCGTACGGCCAAACGATCACTCCAAACATTACGAAAATTGAAATCCGATAATAATACAATATTACGGATCTAATGGAACTAGTTTCGTCGAATTCCGAGATTGTGCCCCGGAACACTATTTTCAAATATCGATTTAAACGATAAAATTTCAAAACTGAACAAAACAGTTTCAAATTCAATTTCAAAACTTTTATTATTTTCAATATAATCAATATGAATTTTCTAAGTCTTCATATTATTTTTAATCAGCTCAAAACTGAAGATTCAAATTTTTACCCAGTTTCAATAATTAAATTCAATAATTTAATCGCCCAATTCACTCTAATATTTGAATTTCAAATTAAATTATCATTCAAATATTTAAACTCAATTGAATATTCACATTTCAAATGTCAAAAATTCATGGTCGTTACATTAACCATACTCATTGATTTACTAACCCTTCATACATTTCTTCAATTAATCAATTCTTTAATTAATTACACTGAGTAATTAATCCTTAATTACTTCCCTTAAGTAATCTAAATTTTTTATTACTTTCATCGTGTAATTATTCCATTGGTTAATTATCCTCTGTTAATTAACCTTTAATTACTAATTAAATTAAATCAATCCTTGATAAATTTGTCCTTTAACTTAGGTAATTAATCTCTGATTACTAATCAATTTATCCTTAATTATAAATTAATTTATAAATTAATTAATCTCTAATTACTTAATTAATTACAACCATAAATTTATTAAACATTCTTAATTACATTTCAACAAATTAATTAAATCATTTATCTTAATTACCTTCTTACTTAACATTTTACAATCTTCCTTAATAACTTTGAAATCAAATTATTACTAACTTAAAAAGCTTTAATGTTAATAAAATTTCAAACACTTATCTTAAATTTAACTACTTTAATTAAAATTAAAATTTAAAAAAAACATCCTTAAGAATTAACTTAATTAATGAAGTCTTAAAATAAATTCTTAACTTAAAATTTCAAACATTACTTTATTCCTCGGTACTTAAAATAGTTAAGATAATTAGCATAAACTTAAATTTTTATATTTGAACTTAAAATTTTTGAAAACAAAACAGCCGACAAAATCTCAGGGATTACTCGAGTCAAAACCCGAGTTCACTCACTATTTCCCCGAGTTTCCCTTTTCTTCTTCATATTATTATTTTTATTTAAGTTTAAACAAAACAGAGAAGGCTACACATTAACTCGAATTCCAACCCGAAGTAACCTTCTTCCCACTTGAACGCTCCCTCGAGTTGCTCACGAAACAAAACATCCAGACACGAAAACTGTTGCCGTGCACGTGCACAGCATCTCGCCGACGCTCCGGCGAACTATGCTCCCTCCGGCAAGTCACATATCATCACTACATTCGATAGCCATGGTCGATAAGACGCTAACAACCCCCAAACGAAATCGAGTTTCCAGTTCGAAACTCGAACTCGTCCTCACCAGGCAAATCGCTTTGCCCCACTCA
Source organism: Allium fistulosum (assembly GCA_030737815.1). Taxonomy (NCBI): domain Eukaryota; kingdom Viridiplantae; phylum Streptophyta; class Magnoliopsida; order Asparagales; family Amaryllidaceae; genus Allium; species Allium fistulosum. Next base: position 1,088,907,682 of record CM060903.1, on the reverse strand, counting down.
CGCTGACCATCTGAGGCGCTACAACTCCGGCCTCACCTCGCTGATCCTCCACACCACCATTCCCCTGAATTTCGTGCGGCTCGATCAACCAGAGATGACCCAGTCATCTTGTACCCGACCTCGAGCAAACAAGAGTATTAAACCCTAGTCCACCCAAATTCCAACACCACAACGATCGATCGCTTCTTCCACCAATTTTCCCAACTTCGCCAGTTGCCACACCAGCTTCGGTCAAAATCTCAACATCCAATATATCTCCGATCGCCAGAAAATGGTTAAAACTCCTTCACTGTTCAACTACAAACTGCTCTTAATATACTAAACTAAAAATCACCAATTTCATCTTAAAAATCCTATTTTCTAAAGATGATTCAAGTTATATAATTGAATCAATAATTTACAACATTCAAATTTATCATATTTTTAAATTTTCCTCTGTAAAACTAATTTTCCAGATGCAATATATCACCATCATGCTTAAAACTATTTTTAGATCTTAATTTATGTATAAACAAACTTGTTTTGTCTTGAAAACTGTGGCCTAACAGAGATCAGAGAGAGGGATTAAAATTTTCTTAACTAAAGTTTGAACCCTGTACTTTGAAAAACAGAGATGATCAAGTTTTTAACCATGCACAGACCAGACATATATACATATATACACAAAAATTCATATCTATAAACATGCAGCACAAACATCATCTAAAGATTCACATTCACTAACATTTATTACCCTAAGCATTTTAGTTAAGTGTTTACTCACCTTTTTGAATGTTGAACAAAAAGTTGAAAAGGCTTTGATTTGGAACAGAGAAGCTCTGATTTCTTGAAAACAGGAAAGCTTGCTGTGAAAACTTGAAAGTTTGAAACTGGAAATCCTTATTAACTTTGATTTTTCTTCAGACTTTTTACATGAGTTGCTTCTGCCTCCTTTAAAATTGTAATGGCTGCTTGAGTTGTTTTGTTTGTTTTAAGTTGGAAGAAGGAAGAAATGTTTATCTGTTGTTATACTTAGCTTGTTCGAATCTGATAAATGAAGACAGGGATAAGGCTTGCAGGGCAAGCCAAAGCTGATATTTGTTGTTTATTTTTTTCTTCTTTCTTTTCACATTTTATACGTATATCCTTTCTTTTGAAAATATGTGACTTGATTTGATTTTGTTTTGACCTAATTTTATGTTTTGCTGCTGACATTGTTTATATGTTTTGTGTGCTTGGATTTAAATGTTGTCTCCCCTTTTGTTTACACATATTCATTCCTATGTACATACAAATATTCATGTATATTTTACCATGGTTAATCTCATATGTTTTACCTTTGTTTCATACACATTGTAAATCACTTATATACATGTTCATATATTTAAATATGAGGAAATTAGCTACAAGGGCCTCTTTACCAAGTGGAATTAGTTTCTAGGACACACAACTGAAATAATTACTTTCAAGGACAAAACGTAAAATAATTAGTTTCTAAGGCCTAAAAACATATGAATAATGTCCTTGAAAGTAATTGGACTGCTGACTTTGTCCTTGAAAGTAATTATTCTGCTGATTTTGGCCTTGAAAGTAATTTCTTTGAATGTGTGTCCTAGAAACTAATTGGACTGCAAAGTTTGTCCTTCTGGTGAAATGCCCCTTTAAATATCATAAGCTTGTATACTTCTTAATTACCATATATACATTTATACACTTATACATTTTATACATATTCTTCATGTACTTTACTTATGTGCATTTTGTCCTTATATATGTATGTTCTTCTACTATACCAATTTTCATATACTTGTATATATATATATATACTTCTATATATATATTCAACATCATAAAATTTGTGTATATTTATCTATATATATATTTGTGGGTATCTTATCTTAGATTTAAAATGGTGGAGTTTCTATATACATAAAATTTATTTCCTATAAGATTTATCATATCCAGAGGTCCAATAATTCAATATTTATTATATTTCAAATCAATTTATATACATCCAGATATTAAAATTATTAGAATTTCATTCGTTTGACTAATTAATATTAATATTTTAATAATAAAATCAATTAATTTCCTGACTAATAGACGTCCAAAAATCCAGGTCGTCACACTCCTCCCCCCTTTAGAACTTTTCATCCTCGAAAAGGAACGAAGTCAGGATTATTAAAATGCTTAAAATCAGATAAATTTTCTTTAAACATTTCAACTCTTTTTAGTCTCTTATTTCAAAATTTCAAAAATTTAAACACTTATAATTAACATAATATAACCAAAATAGCTTTTATATAAAAATACTTTTTATAACTCGTTGTTTTAACAAGTCCATCCTTGTTCTCATAGAAATTTGGTCATACATTAATCAGGCGTAGGACTGAAAATCTATAAGTACTTGGTAAAATCGTTTCCAACACCCAGTGAAAATTCTTTGGAAAATAATTTTATTGAAAATATAGAAAACAGTTTCAAAAATAGAGAAAATATCTTTGGTGAGAATGCTCTGGAAATCATCACCCTCATCCATGGTCGCAGTTAACCCGATGGTTACGTTGCCATCCCGGAAAAATCCATAGATAACTGTAGGCCTCCGTACCCCTCGATTACACCATGGAACCCGCTACAGATCGCAGTTATACCCGGGCTTTATGTTGCTATCACAGCAAAAACCCATATAACTGTAGGCATCAGCGCCACCAAATTTCGCTGCCAAAAGAATGAAACTCCTCCTCTCGACCATAGATCGCAGCCTACCGATGTTACGTTGCCGTCCCGGCAAAATCAAGTGTAGACTTTTGGCACTCATCCTACACACGATTTTCGCTATGGTCCACACACAGTAGATCGCAGCGAAATCGAGTTACACTGTCGTCACAGCATAACCCAAATGCCCATGTAGGCATCAGCGCCCTCGACTTTCGCTACCAAATAATCCTCAGGAACTAGTTTGTCCGGACTCCTTACAGGATCAACTTTAGAACCTCCCCCTTAGAGGCTCAAGGAAGTACCAACCTATGGTACTCCTGAGAAGTTCATTTCAAGGGAGCGCCTTTTTCCCCAGAGCCACTTCAAAACACTTTATACTATACACATATAGTATTTTTCAAATCATACACCGAGTATGAATTTCAAATAAAGCTCCTTTACAAAATCGATTCCCAAAATCGATAATTCTCATATTAGGCTTTTCCAAATTCCAATATTGATTTTACCCAAAAATCAAAAGCCTTTCCAAATGCCATAGGTTCCCAAAACCTTTCCTCAAAATCATTTTCACAAATCCTTTTTATATATACATATATATAATAATTTTGGAAAATCTTTGGTTCAATTTATACTTGTATAAATTCATTTTTTTTTATACTTCAAATACCTCCAAAAACCCTTTTCTTCTGGCAAAAGATTCAACAAGGGGAGTTTTATCATATATAACAAAGATATATAACTTTGTTTATACCGAATCAAATATTCAAATTTGATTATTCTTTTATAAAGTTATTAAACACATTACCTTCTTCATAAAGTGAATCTTAAATCATAGAAATTTCCAATTTCCATTTTACTTCATCATATATTTCACAAAATATACTTTCAATTTCAAAAATCATTTAATTATCCACAAATTTCCAATATCAATTTTATTCAAACCCGTACGATGTACCCATATCATCCGTACGCAATATCAATCTGATCGCTCACTCGATCACACAATTTCACTTTCGAACTAGTATTGTCCACCCGACTTCCTAGTGCGGACTCAGATTTGGTTTCTTGATCAGAAACCGTCATTCTCCTTGCATAGTCATAACTGTGATAGAGAATATCCAGAACCAATCAAAAATCCATATCCAGGTTTGCCATCGAAAATCGAGCGAAAAATCCCAAATCGAATCGATAATACTATCTCGAAATTCTGTGCTCGAATCTGGATCAAATCACTATGCGAATAGAATAATATATGTACATCCTACGTATTTATCTTCAGTGATTATCAGTTAAATCAATTTCCTTTCTATTCATCCTCACTTTGATCTTTACTCACTTATTCACATTTGCCTTAATCATTATTTGGATTATCACTTCAATTCTTATCTCAATTGGGTACTTAACAATAAACAGTTTGTACTCTGACAAGCTTAAATTTAGAAAATAGCTTGAATTTTTTTTAAAAAAAAATAAGTAGTTGAATAATAATTATTTACTGTAAAATAGCTGTAAAACAGTTAAGTAACTATAAGATAGTTAAAAAATAGTAAAATAATTACAAATTAGTTGTAAAATGGTAACTAGTTATAAAGTAGCTAGAAAGATAGTAATTAGTTTATAAAACAGTTATAAAATAGTTAAATAGTTCCAAAAATAATTGTAAAACAGGTTTAAGATAGTTTTAGGTTTAAAAAGAAAAGTTGTGTAGTAAATAGTTTGGAAAAAGAAATTTATATTTAAACAATTTATTTTGAAAATAGTCTCAGAGTCAAACTGTACAACTTCCCAATCTCCATTTCCAATCAATTGCCAATTTCTAATTAACTTTCAATTTCATTTCACTTTAAATCATCTCGAATTATACAAATTCGAGTTATTATTCCAAAGGTTGATTTAATCCCATGAATCAAATTAACCTTTACTTTTAATTTAACCATTTAATTCTGAGTTAAAAATTCCATTTTAATTTACCTTTACTTCTCTTATTTCAAAGTTCTAATAAGAGTTCAAAATAATTTTATCTTAAAAAGTTCATTTATTACTAAATTTTATCTTCCAGTTTTGAAACCAGTTCATAAACACTTTTAATTTACAAATTCAATTATTAACAGTTCAGTGTAATTCCATATCCTTAATTTAAAATTATTGTTTAATTTCAATAGTGGATATATTACCACACTTCATTCCTTATTCATTTAAACAAATTCAATTCACAATTTAAAGATTGTTAATAACAATAGGATGACATCATCCAGTTTATTCTAAAACATCCATCCATTTCCAATTTCCAGATCTCAAACCCAATTTAAGATCACACAAACATCCTATTCAAATCAACTATTTAACTTTCCAGGTTAAATCTCAAATTTCATTTTGAAATTTCCAATTCAGGTTGCTTGTTAAATTATTTAACTTTCCCAAAGTTAAATTCAATTTACTTAATCTAGCCAACCTTACCCAATTTGAATTCCCATTTCAAATTTTAAACTTCACATTAATAATCTTATAAGTTCAAAAACTTATCACCTTGGGTATCACATCTCATTCCAAATTTAAAACTCAACATTTAGAGTTTATTTCAAACCATCTTTGATATTATGTATATTCCTCGTATATACATATTATTTTCTTTACACACCAAGTTATCCCTAAATTTTAAACCACCTTTAGTTTTAATTTCAAAACAAATTTCTTTAAAATTTCAAACAACTCTCAGTCAAATATATTAAATAACATTATTTATTATTTCTTTATCAATTTGAAACAATTTTCAAATTTTGGACCAAAATTTAAAACTTCACAATTCAGATCATCTTCAATTCCAATTTATAAGTCATACTTACCTAAATGTTTTACTTCCTTAAAACATTTCATTTTGCTTACACAACAATCATTTACGATAATAACCAAGGTTATTACAACTGGAAACCATTCATTATCATCTTATTCTGAAACACTTTCCCAAATTCAAGATTTTAATTTTAATTCGAATCTATTTCAAACTTATCTTTATTCAATTTTAATTTGGTTGTATTTCTATTACTTCTTAATTTATTTCCAATAATTTAACAACCAATTACCTTAATATTTATTAAAAAGAAATATTGCTTTATATATCAAAATATAATCATTTAAAATCTTTATATAAGAAAATAACAAGTACACTCTCTCATATATATTACACTCAACTCATTCTAGGGTACTATTGACCCTATCTTTAGATGAGTACACCCACCAGATCCAAGGTTCTCGCTCAACCTTCGCTCTGATACCAAATGTAACGACCCAGAATTTTCGATCACGAAAATTCCAGATAATTAGGAAAAAGAAGAAAAGAGATAGAAGAAGAAACAGAAAACAAGTCACAGAATCTCACATTCGTAGCGGATAAAATATAATATCAAATAATATTCTTTACACAAAGAAAGTTGTATCAATTCGATTACATTTTTTATACATCAGAGTTACAACATTTCACAATTTCTGGACAATTAAAATAACGTGTCCCAGATAAATAACAATATATCACAGTGGAATACACTCCATACATTCCTGCCATCCAGCTCGCCTCCTAAGCTCCAAAACGTCCTTACCTGAAATCTGTAATACTCGGTCTGACCCGAGCATTACATCAAAGTAACACCCGGGTCAGGCTGGAAACCAGCGTGAGTAAACTCATCTCATAAGGAATACTAATGCACAAACTTATTTAAAACCCGAGTAACTCGTACTTCACAACGAGTTCTCAATTTATTATAGTCAACACTTATTTCATATATCATTATCTATGTACCTCTACAAAGTTAAATTGGTCCAATCACTTAAATCATTCCATTCAGCTTATTTATTTCACATATCCACTCTATAAGGAATTTATAGAAGATTTACAAATCGAAGGGGTTTCGGGTATTTGCAAATGCCCAACTCCAGTCTCATCGAATTTCATGTCATCTTAACCCATATTATTCAAATGAAATACCCTTCAAACTTAAAAGACAGGATGTCACTGTTTTAACCTAACATATTAAATCACATAGCATCACACGTCACATACCAGAGATATCAACGAATCTAAAGCACACAATATCATTCAACCATTCGTGAGCAAGATTTATCAACCATACCATCTCTAATTAATTTAATTTACCATAATTGAATTAAATCGATTACATTAATTTCTTTTAACTCCTTCTTATTAATTAATTTCTATCCAATTAATTGATCATCCAATAATCATCCACCTTAATAAATCCTCCTCGATTAATTATTCTTTAATTACAATAATTAATTAACCTTAATTAATTACACAAATTAATTACCTTATAATCACTTACATTGATTAATTATCCTTTAATTAACCATACTCATTGATTTACTAACCCTTCATACATTTCTTCAATTAATCAATTCTTTAATTAATTACACTGAGTAATTTGTAACGACCCGCCATTTTGGACCATTCGCATCCATTATAAGTGTATAAGTAGACACTCATGCCGGAGTTGAATTGCTCAAAATACCGCGTTGTTAATTTAAATTTGGCAAAACTGAACATATACAGTAAATAAATAATCACAGAACACAGACACAGAGTAATAAGTGCAGCGGAAATAAAAAGAGATAGTAGTTCATGAAGCTACTATATAAATATATAAGTTACATCAGAGTTAAACCAGATACAACGGAAGAGTAATATGATACATCAGATACAAAGCAGAATACATCACTGGAATCATCGAATATCTGAAAGCTGGATAGATAGCTGGATCTCCAAGCGAAGCTCCAACTCCAAAGGTGAGTCTCGAAAGCTGAACCACTCAGTCTGACCCGAGCGTAAAGCAAAAACACAAGACACTCGAGTCAGGATTAACATTCTTATATTAATAAATCCAACTCAAGTGAAATAGCAATTTAAATACAAGTAACTCAAAGGATGTTTGGAATAACCATCCTTTAAGGATCCGTTAAACTATCTACTATGTAGTAGTGTACGATAAGTAGATAATGTCTATCAGTAATATAAAGATATCAAAATAGCGTTAAGTCATGGCCCATTCCACCCTTAACACATTTTTATTCCCACAAGCATATACAAGACCGTAGTTTCCCCAAAACCGGAAGTCACCAGAGGGCAATCCATATACTCAAGGTACAAAACAAATTCGTAGTGGTCGCGCATAAATGGAATACAAGTATGACAAGGCACATGAGGCTATACCCAAGGTAGTGATACTACCGTTCGCCTGATCCGGACTGGTGAGAACGCAACGCCGCAGCGCCCGCAACACCGTGAAACAACACTCCCAAAATCAAGGGTGCACCAATCGACAACAAGTATAAGTAGTTCGAAGAAGTGTGTCCACTTGAGGTATCAATCCTCCATTGGCCCGGCACAGCTCCTGTTTTAGTCATTTCCAATTTGACACAAGTGTCAAGGCTATCCATTATCGTTCTCTTTCTTCAGTCATCACGTACATCATTCCATCCACTTCATTCTGGATCATCACTCCGCGTATAGTTATTAAAGTGGTTTTCGGTTTAGATAGAGAGTATATCCATAACCGAATTCCGGTCTCTTTAATAACTTTCGAAATTATTACACCGATTGGTCGTTTATATATTTCAAAAACCAAATCAATTTCAATTTCAAATAGAATTCATAAATCAACATTTCATTTGTCTTTCTAAAACAATTTCCAAATTTTCGTTTCAAAACTTCCAATTTTCCGTTTCAAAATCTTATAATTCAATTTCAATTTCTATTTAAAACAATTCAAATATTGATCCAAGTACGTACAAAAGTTTCATTTCGAAATCATTAGAATCAACTCAGTTTTACCATTCAAATCAATTTAAACTCATTTATCGATTTCATTCAATATTCGTTAAGCTATTTTATCATTCAAAATAATTTCTATTAAATTTCCAATCTATTAAATCAATTTCTTAAGTCCAACTTCATTAAATTACTTACACTTTTGAATTAAATTAAATTCGTCAAATCAATTCTTTCAATTACAAGTCTTACATTGATTCCAAAAATATCACATTTTCATTTCTTGTTTAAAGAAATTCAATTTCACTTATTTACTTACTTAAATAATTTTCCAAAACTTAATTAATAAAGAAACTCAATTTCAATTATTTACGAAGTAAAATTCACTTATTCAAAGGTTCAATTTCTCTTATCAAGAATTCAATTCAATTTAATCATTAAATAATTCAATCTTATTTAATTATTAAATAATTCAAAACTTAATTATTAAATAATTTCAAAGTTTAATAATTTCAAACTTAATTATAATTTCAAACTTAATTATCAAACTTAATTATAATTTCAAACTTAATTATCAAATCATATCTCAAATTAAACATCGTTCTTTCATCAATTACATTGTTAATATTTTGTTTCAGATTTTTAAATATTAACCTTTTCATTTCATCAAAAAAAATCAAATTTCAACTTCATTTCAAAACCATATTATTTATTCAAATAAAATCTTCGTTTTATTTTCAAATAAAATTATTGACCAATCGGGTTTTTATTTAATTCTCTATCCTAGGTCAAAGTTCAATTTTGGGTATTTATCATTTCAACCCGATTCCAATTTAATTCAAAACAAAGCATAGAAAAGAGAACTTGCAGTGTGATAACTGGGATGGTGTCAAAGTAAATAAACAAGCAATAACAACAAACAATAACAATCCAATAATCAATTCAAATAATCCCGAAATAATCGTATTAATTCGCATTGTTATTTGTACGAATTAATATAATTATTTCTAAAATCTACACTATCATTTCATGTAGATTAAAGATTATTACATTACGGTTTTCACTTGTCAATCGATTTCAATTTCATACATCATCAATTTAACAACATACATTCAGGGGTTCAAAATATAATTAAACAAATCCTACGTGTCAAATGTCATTTAATCAAATTATACAGATGGGTCATATTATACAAATGTCATTTAATCAAATTTAACATTTAACTATCCTATATCAATTTCAATTGCATACTATTTATCATTTTAACATTTACAATTTAACGTCCAATATAAACATCAACAATCAATCAATTATCAGCCAAACTGTATTATCATCGCATAAATAATTAACAAATAATGGTGTCAGATGTCACAGGTGAACTGATACAGGCAATAGCATATATAACAGTGTACTTAACTAACAGCAGCATATTTCAATTGTCGTTTCAATTGAAATCCAATTTAATAAATAAAAGAACGTTAATCGTGAGTGAGTGCTCACCTTTCGAGGCTAGAGATATGAACGGAAATGGAAGCGAATTGTAGATCCAAACACGAATTCCAAACAAGCTGGATTGGTATGGATTTGACGGACAAGCTTTCGTGGATACAGAACGAAGAATGACGAGTGTGAATTGAACAAGCTCGATTGTGGAAAATCTCCGGACGACAACGGAAATGGATTCGGCAATGGTTCGAGGGATTAGTATATGGAGATAGAATTTGTATATATATATATATATATATAATTTACTTTAAAACGAAATTCACTTTTAAAACCGTAAATGAAACTCTTATATAATATATACTGTAAAACAAACTGTGGTTATGAAACGATCTACTGCTTGCAAATATATAAACTAAAACTGTTTAAACTCAAACTACTGCTAAAAACGGTTATATAAATATACAATATGTTTATTGTAAACTCAAACAGGCTTTTTAAACAAACTATATATACCTATTTATACAACTACTTTATTCTATGAAAGTATATATATATATATAACTAAACAAGAACTGCTGTAAACTTAAACCGTTTATACTATATAAAACTGCTGCTGAAGCTTGTTTAAAACCAACAACAAAATATTTCAGAAACTAAATAAACTTTCACTCAAACAGTGTATATACTTAAAAAGAGAAAACTACTGCAAGCTATGGACTGTTGTAAACTTAACTGTTTATACATGCTTTCAAAACTTCGGCATAGTGACAAACTTTTATATATAACCAATATGTATAATTGCAAAACTATTATAACTGTTACATGAGCTTTTGTAAATTACTGTGATAACATGCTTCAACTGCTATTTGCTTATACGCATAAATAACTGTTTATATATAAACTAAATCACCTGTTTATAAAACTGCAACTCAACACTGCTTCATCAAAGAACTGCTGTTGTGAACAAATGATTCTTATATATTCATAAAACTGTTGCGATTTAAAACTATTATATACATAGAACTATACATATACAACTATCATAAAATTTATATAAACTGTTCACATATTTATAGCTAAAATTTATATATACAACTGTTTAATTTATATATAAACTATCAATACAAACCGCAAGCTTTTTTTTTAAAAACTTCTGCATATAAACTACCATGTACTGAAGAAGAACTGCAAGCTTCTAATTATATATATGACTAGATTTTATAAACCAAACACCACTTTTATATAGAAAACATTAAAACAAGGAGACTGCTGTAAAACAAATTGCGTATAAGCTTTAAAAATACCGAAGGCGTGGTTGTTGGGTTTGAGGGGGTGGATCTGGTGAGCGATGAACGTGTAGTGGGTGTTGGCGTTGTCGTGGAAGGAGCTGGTGGTTTGCGGCTGTGTTGGCGGAGCTAAGAAAGGCGAGTTATGCTCGGCCGAGGTGACGGACTCAGGGAGGCCGAAGGGAAGGCTTTGGTGGATATTCGAGTGGAGGCATGTGAAATTTGGGTGCGGTCGGACATGGGTTGTCGGCAGGGTAGTTGCGGCTACTGATGAGGGGAAGAGGAGTGAGTGCGCGGTTTCGAAAGGTAGTGGAGGAGGTTGTTGACGTGATGAGGTTGCGTGCGGTGGTAGCATGTGCGTGATGGAAGAAAAAGGCAAGGAATGGTGGCTCGGGAAGAAATAAAGCAGAGATGGAAGAAGGAACGAGCTCAAAGTGATAACAGAAAAATTGAAGAGGCAATGAACCGACTAGGAAATTATATGAATAGGTTGTAAACAGAAAAGACTCGACTTAAATTTTTGCAATATTAAAAGCAGGTGACCATACATCTTCAAACGGTGGATGAATAGTGGGTAGGAAAATCAATGGACGCAACTGAACGGATGCCGATACCATTATCCGTTACGCGAATTTCTCCGCATTTCGGACACAAAACACTAAAGTGAATATACCGAAGTGATCAGCACGACGAGGCGATTAAAATGGTATACAGAGATCAGTGATACGATTATCTTATCAAAAGTCGATATTGGTACGAAACGCTGCTATTTTGCCGAAAATAAGATCGACGGAGCAATAGACGTCCAAATTTGGAAAAACGACAGACTGACATCTTGCTCAGAAGATGGTTTAGAATTTTTCTAGGTAAAAATATTTAGGTTCCGGAAACATTTTATTTTCATTGCTTTTTAACAGATCAAATTGAAGTAAATTTACGCGCGAAATAAACTTTCGTATTTTCGGACGAAAATTTACCAGTTGCTATGTTTAACTAAACGCATTCCAAATATTAAATTTTTATTTCAAAATTTTATCGTTTTAAAATTTCACAAAATTTCAACTAATTACGTTATTGAAAACAGTTGAAATTTTACGGGTCGTTACACTCTCCCCCACTCAAAACTTTTCGTCCCCGAAAAGGAACGAGGTAGGAGAATAGAAACAACCAGAAAGAAAAACATATTTGAAATACAGAATAACAATTAATTTAAACCATATAAATTCAAATTTAAATTAATTGATATTCAATAATCGATTTAATCCATTTGATTTTACCAAAATCAATCTCAACTACTTCTAAATTCATTATCTTATTATCCCATTATCTTTAATTTACAATTTCTAAAACCATAGTTTTGAATAGTCTTTTATTATAATCATATTTTTCAGCAATTTTAAATTCTTCTTTATTCCAAATTACTGTTAAATTTATTCTACTTAATATATCTACTCACATATATTTAACCCATATAAATTAATTTAAAACATAAAAGTTTCGATTTAAATTAATTTACATCTATTAATTTCTTTTAAATTCAAGGTATTTTCATATGTTGATCAAATTTTAATTCATTAATTCTTTCAAAACAAGTTTATTAATTCTTTCAAAACAAATTTATTTCATTATTAACTGAGTTTACTTATTATCCTATCTACTCTATTAACATCTTTATAATCAAAATTTAGTGTATAACATTTATTATAACACTCAAATTTTATTTATAAATTCAATTTATCTTATATATTATCCAATTACATATTCAACTTCTGAATGATTTAGGTAAGTTGAATTAGAATGCAGTTGAACAATATACAAATAAAATTTTCCCAATTCAATTATTCAAGTTTAATTGTTTATTCCAAATTTTTGGTTTTATTATAATTAAAATCATCTTTTAACAATATTTAAAGATATATATAATATATTTATATCAAATCAAATTAAATTTTAAAATAAGATACCTATATATATGTGAATCAAAATATACCGAAGAAATTCAAATCAAAATATATATTCACTTTTTCCTCAAAACAAAACCGTAGCAAAGCTACAGAATGATTTCTCCACTTCGAAACTCGAAAATGAATGTCGATGATGCGGCCGCCATCACCGAAATTATTTTCCAGCGACAAAGAGAAGAGCACTGATTTCAACATTTTAAAAATTCTTTGAAAACGATTTCTTTTCGAAAATACTTCCAATATATATACTTTAAAATTTTAAAAACCAAAGTTCGAAATCACCGAAAACTAATAAATTCTCAAATTTCTGAATTAAATTCATTTCAAATTCCAATCAATTTATAACCAAGTTTATAGATATATTTATTTATATTATGCAATAGTCGATGGTTTACAAAACAATAAATGAAAGTCAAATATTATTATTTCTGACACAAATTTATTAACAATTTAATTTCAGAAAACTTATATTTATATATAATATAATCATACAAAACTTTTATTTTATTTACCAAATTTGAAAACGATATTGTGTCAGTTTGCTCTGCTCAAGTGTTTTGGAAATCCTATCGATAGCGTTGATCAGACGAATCGATCGAAAACCCAAATCAACATCAACAACTCAAACAACACAATATATAAATCATTTTAAAATTAATTTACAAATACACTTCTTTGCTTGACGATACAGGAATGGATTTCAAAGCAAGGATAGGGATTCAAATTTTATTAATTCAATCAAAGAAAATTTTGATTTGAGAATAAGTTGGAACGAAAGATAAGATGATTATTTAACCGAATAAGGAAATAGATAATCTTATATAAATCGCGGGCAACCATAACCGGGTCGACCGTGACTTCAAGAATAAGATCGATGCTGAATTTCGAGGTAAATCAACATCCAATCTCAAGAAATAGAATTTAGGTATAGCAGGAGATAGATAGCATCGTAAACCGAGGATACAGAAATCTCCAGTAAATCAATGCCAATTGTAAAGGAGTTTCACCCCTTTACAAATCATTCGAAGTTTGGCGAGACCGCCGACCAATTATAGATACCATTCAAAATGGAGTTATGGGTGCTCCAGAATTGAAAGAAGATGAATAGTGGTGGACACGAATGAATTTCGGAACCGAGGGGAACATTCCAAAATTCAAAGGAATTGAGTCAAAGGAAGAGATTGAAACTCAAATGAGAGTGATTCTGTAAATACATTTACCCTATATGTTGAGTTTTGCCTAGAGCTACCAAAGCTCTGATACCAACTGTAACGACCCGCCATTTTGGACCATTCGCATCCATTATAAGTGTATAAGTAGACACTCATGCCGGAGTTGAATTGCTCAAAATACCGCGTTGTTAATTTAAATTTGGCAAAACTGAACATATACAGTAAATAAATAATCACAGAACACAGACACAGAGTAATAAGTGCAGCGGAAATAAAAAGAGATAGTAGTTCATGAAGCTACTATATAAATATATAAGTTACATCAAAGTTAAACCAGATACAACGGAAGAGTAATATGATACATCAGATACAAAGCAGAATACATCACTGGAATCATCGAATATCTGAAAGCTGGATAGATAGCTGGATCTCCAAGCGAAGCTCCAACTCCAAAGGTGAGTCTCGAAAGCTGAACCACTCAGTCTGACCCGGGCGTAAAGCAAAAACACAAGACACTCGAGTCAGGATTAACATTCTTATATTAATAAATCCAACTCAAGTGAAATAGCAATTTAAATACAAGTAACTCAAAGGATGTTTGGAATAACCATCCTTTAAGGATCCGTTAAACTATCTACTATGTAGTAGTGTACGATAAGTAGATAATGTCTATCAGTAATATAAAGATATCAAAATAGCGTTAAGTCATGGCCCATTCCACCCTTAACACATTTTTATTCCCACAAGCATATACAAGACCGTAGTTTCCCCAAAACCGGAAGTCACCAGAGGGCAATCCATATACTCAAGGTACAAAACAAATTCGTAGTGGTCGCGCATAAATGGAATACAAGTATGACAAGGCACATGAGGCTATACCCAAGGTAGTGATACTACCGTTCGCCTGATCCGGACTGGTGAGAACGCAACGCCGCAGCGCCCGCAACACCGTGAAACAACACTCCCAAAATCAAGGGTGCACCAATCGACAACAAGTATAAGTAGTTCGAAGAAGTGTGTCCACTTGAGGTATCAATCCTCCATTGGCCCGGCACAGCTCCTGTTTTAGTCATTTCCAATTTGACACAAGTGTCAAGGCTATCCATTATCGTTCTCTTTCTTCAGTCATCACGTACATCATTCCATCCACTTCATTCTGGATCATCACTCCGCGTATAGTTATTAAAGTGGTTTTCGGTTTAGATAGAGAGTATATCCATAACCGAATTACGGTCTCTTTAATAACTTTCGAAATTATTACACCGATTGGTCGTTTATATATTTCAAAAACCAAATCAATTTCAATTTCAAATAGAATTCGTAAATCAACATTTCATTTGTCTTTCTAAAACAATTTCCAAATTTTCGTTTCAAAACTTCCAATTTTCCGTTTCAAAATCTTATAATTCAATTTCAATTTCTATTTAAAACAATTCAAATATTGATCCAAGTACGTACAAAAGTTTCATTTCGAAATCATTAGAATCAACTCAGTTTTACCATTCAAATCAATTTAAACTCATTTATCGATTTCATTCAATATTCGTTAAGCTATTTTATCATTCAAAACAATTTCTATTAAATTTCCAATCTATTAAATCAATTTCTTAAGTCCAACTTCATTAAATCACTTACACTTTTGAATTAAATTAAATTCGTCAAATCAATTCTTTCAATTACAAGTCTTACATTGATTCCAAAAATATCACATTTTCATTTCTTGTTTAAAGAAATTCAATTTCACTTATTTACTTACTTAAATAATTTTCCAAAACTTAATTAATAAAGAAACTCAATTTCAATTATTTACGAAGTAAAATTCACTTATTCAAAGGTTCAATTTCTCTTATCAAGAATTCAATTCAATTTAATCATTAAATAATTCAATCTTATTTAATTATTAAATAATTCAAAACTTAATTATTAAATAATTTCAAAGTTTAATAATTTCAAACTTAATTATAATTTCAAACTTAATTATCAAACTTAATTATAATTTCAAACTTAATTATCAAATCATATCTCAAATTAAACATCGTTCTTTCATCAATTACATTGTTAATATTTTGTTTCAGATTTTTAAATATTAACCTTTTCCTTTCATCAAAAAAAATCAAATTTCAACTTCATTTCAAAACCATATTATTTATTCAAATAAAATCTTCGTTTTATTTTCAAATAAAATTATTGACCAATCGGGTTTTTATTTAATTCTCTATCCTAGGTCAAAGTTCAATTTTGGGTATTTATCATTTCAACCCGATTCCAATTTAATTCAAAACAAAGCATAGAAAAGGGAACTTGCAGTGTGATAACTGGGATGGTGTCAAAGTAAATAAACAAGCAATAACAACAAACAATAACAATCCAATAATCAATTCAAATAATCCCGAAATAATCGTATTAATTCGCATTGTTATTTGTACGAATTAATATAATTATTTCTAAAATCTACACTATCATTTCATGTAGATTAAAGATTATTACATTACGGTTTTCACTTGTCAATCGATTTCAATTTCATACATCATCAATTTAACAACATACATTCAGGGGTTCAAAATATAATTAAACAAATCCTACGTGTCAAATGTCATTTAATCAAATTATACAGATGGGTCATATTATACAAATGTCATTTAATCAAATTTAACATTTAACTATCCTATATCAATTTCAATTGCATACTATTTATCATTTTAACATTTACAATTTAACGTCCAATATAAACATCAACAATCAATTAATTATCAGCCAAACTGTATTATCATCGCATAAATAATTAACAAATAATGGTGTCAGATGTCACAGGTGAACTGATACAGGCAATAGCATATATAACAGTGTACTTAACTAACAGCAGCATATTTCAATTGTCGTTTCAATTGAAATCCAATTTAATAAATAAAAGAACGTTAATCGTGAGTGAGTGCTCACCTTTCGAGGCTAGAGATATGAACGGAAATGGAAGCGAATTGTAGATCCAAACACGAATTCCAAACAAGCTGGATTGGTATGGATTTGACGGACAAGCTTTCGTGGATACAGAACGAAGAATGACGAGTGTGAATTGAACAAGCTCGATTGTGGAAAATCTCCGGACGACAACGGAAATGGATACGGCAATGGTTCGAGGGATTGGTATATGGAGATAGAATTTGTATATATATATATATATATATAATTTACTTTAAAACGAAATTCACTTTTAAAACCGTAAATGAAACTCTTATATAATATATACTGTAAAACAAACTGTGGTTATGAAACGATCTACTGCTTGCAAATATATAAACTAAAACTGTTTAAACTCAAACTACTGCTAAAAACGGTTATATGAATATACAATATGTTTATTGTAAACTCAAACAGGCTTTTTAAACAAACTATATATACCTATTTATACAACTACTTTATTCTATGAAAGTATATATATATATAACTAAACAAGAACTGCTGTAAACTTAAACCATTTATACTATATAAAACTGCTGCTGAAGCTTGTTTAAAACCAACAACAAAATATTTCAGAAACTAAATAAACTTTCACTCAAACAGTGTATATACTTAAAAAGAGAAAACTGCTGCAAGCTATGGACTGTTGTAAACTTAACTGTTTATACATGCTTTCAAAACTTCGGCATAGTGACAAACTTTTATATATAACCAATATGTATAATTGCAAAACTATTATAACTGTTACATGAGCTTTTGTAAATTACTGTGATAACATGCTTCAACTACTATTTGCTTATACGCATAAATAACTGTTTATATATAAACTAAATCACCTGTTTATAAAACTGCAACTCAACACTGCTTCATCAAAGAACTGCTGTTGTGAACAAATGATTCTTATATATTCATAAAACTGTTGTGATTTAAAACTATTATATACATAGAACTATACATATACAACTATCATAAAATTTATATAAACTGTTTACATATTTATAGCTAAAATTTATATATACAACTGTTTAATTTATATATAAACTATCGAAACAAACCGCAAGCTTTTTTTTTAAAAACTTCTGCATATAAACTACCATGTACTGAAGAAGAACTGCAAGCTTCTAATTATATATATGACTAGATTTTATAAACCAAACACCACTTTTATATAGAAAACATTAAAACAAGGAGACTGCTGTAAAACAAATTGCGTATAAGCTTTAAAAATACCGAAGGCGTGGTTGTTGGGTTTGAGGGGGTGGATCTGGTGAGCGATGAACGTGTAGTGGGTGTTGGCGTTGTCGTGGAAGGAGCTGGTGGTTTGCGGCTGTGTTGGCGGAGCTAAGAAAGGCGAGTTATGCTCGGCCGAGGTGACGGACTCAGGGAGGCCGAAGGGAAGGCTTTGGTGGATATTCGAGTGGAGGCATGTGAAATTTGGGTGCGGTCGGACATGGGTTGTCGGCAGGGTAGTTGCGGCTACTGATGAGGGGAAGAGGAGTGAGTGCGCGGTTTCGAAAGGTGGTGGAGGAGGTTGTTGACGTGATGAGGTTGCGTGCGGTGGTAGCATGTGCGTGATGGAAGAAAAAGGCAAGGAATGGTGGCTCGGGAAGAAATAAAGCAGAGATGGAAGAAGGAACGAGCTCAAAGTGATAACAGAAAAATTGAAGAGGCAATGAACCGACTAGGAAATTATATGAATAGGTTGTAAACAGAAAAGACTCGACTTAAATTTTTGCAATATTAAAAGCAGGTGACCATACATCTTCAAACGGTGGATGAATAGTGGGTAGGAAAATCAATGGACGCAACTGAACGGATGCCGATACCATTATCCGTTACGCGAATTTCTCCGCATTTCGGACACAAAACACTAAAGTGAATATACCGAAGTGATCAGCACGACGAGGCGATTAAAATGGTATACAGAGATCAGTGATACGATTATCTTATCAAAAGTCGATATTGGTACGAAACGCTGCTATTTTGCCGAAAATAAGATCGACGGAGCAATAGACGTCCAAATTTGGAAAAACGACAGACTGACATCTTGCTCAGAAGATGGTTTAGAATTTTTCTAGGTAAAAATATTTAGGTTCCGGAAACATTTTATTTTCATTGCTTTTTAACAGATCAAATTGAAGTAAATTTACGCGCGAAATAAACTTTCGTATTTTCGGATGAAAATTTACCAGTTGCTATGTTTAACTAAACGCATTCCAAATATTAAATTTTTATTTCAAAATTTTATCGTTTTAAAATTTCACAAAATTTCAACTAATTACGTTATTTAAAACAGTTGAAATTTTACGGGTCGTTACATAATTAATCCTTAATTAATTCCCTTAAGTAATCTAAATTTTTTATTACTTTCATCATGTAATTTTTCCATTGGTTAATTATCCTCTGTTAATTAACCTTTAATTACTAATTAAATTAAATCAATCCTTGATAAATTTGTCCTTTAACTTAGGTAATTAATCTCTGATTACTAATTAATTTATCCTTAATTATAAATTAATTTATAAATTAATTAATCTCTAATTACTTAATTAATTACAACCATAAATTTATTAAACATTCTTAATTACCTTTCAACAAATTAATTAAATCATTTATCTTAATTACCTTCTTACTTAACATTTTACAATCTTCCTTAATAACTTTGAAATCAAATTATTACTAACTTAAAAAGCTTTAATGTTAATAAAATTTCAAACACTTATCTTAAATTTAAATACTTTAATTAAAATTAAAATTTAAAAAAAACATCCTTAAGAATTAACTTAATTAATGAAGTCTTAAAATAAATTCTTAACTTAAAATTTCAAACATTACTTTATTCCTCGGTACTTAAAATAGTTAAGATAATTAGCATAAACTTAAATTTTTATATTTGAACTTAAAATTTTTGAAAACAAAACAGCCGACAAAATCTCAGGGATTACTCGAGTCAAAACCCGAGTTCACTCACTATTACCCCGAGTTTCCCTTTTCTTCTTCATATTATTATTTTTATTTTAAGTTTAAACAAAACAGAGAAGGCTACACATTAACTCGAATTCCAACCCGAAGTAACCTTCTTCCCACTTGAACGCTCCCTCGAGTTGCTCACGAAACAAAACATCCAAACACGAAAACTGTTGCCGTGCACGTGCACAGCATCTCGCCGATGCTCCGGCGAACTATGCTCCCTCCGGCAAGTCACATATCATCACTACATTCGATAGCCATGGTCAATTCGACGCTAACAACCCCCAAACGAAATCGAGTTTCCAGTTCGAAACTCGAACTCGTCCTCACCAGGCAAATCGCTTCGCCCCATTCACGCCGACCATCTGAGGCGCTACAACTCCGGCCTCACCTCGCTGATCCTCCACACCACCATTCCCCTGAATTTCGTGCGGCTCGATCAACCAGAGATGACCCAGTCATCTTGTACCCGACCTCGAGCAAACAAGAGTATTAAACCCTAGTCCACCCAAATTCCAACACCACAACGATCGATCGCTTCTTCCACCAATTTTCCCAACTTCGCCAGTTGCCATACCAGCTTCGGTCAAAATCTTAACATCCAATATATCTCCGATCGCCAGAAAATGGTTAAAACTCCTTCACTGTTCAACTACAAACTGCTCTTAATATACTAAACTAAAAATCACCAATTTCATCTTAAAAATCCTATTTTCTAAAGATGTTTCAAGTTATATAATTGAATCAATAATTTACAACATTCAAATTTATCGTATTTTTAAATTTTCCTCTGTAAAACTAATTTTCCAGATGCAATATATCACCATCATGCTTAAAACTATTTTTAGATCTTAATTTATGTATAAACAAACTTGTTTTGTCTTGAAAACTGAGGCCTAACAGAGATCAGAGAGAGGGATTAAAATTTTCTTAACTAAGTTTGAACCCTGTACTTTGAAAAACAGAGATGATCAAGCTTTTAAGAATGCACAGACCAGACATATATACATATATACACAAAAATTCATATCTATAAACATGCAGCACAAACATCATCTAAAGATTCACATTCACTAACATTTATTACCCTAAGCATTTTAGTTAAGTGTTTACTCACCTTTTTGAATGTTGAACAAAAAGTTGAAAAGGCTTTGATTTGGAACAGAGAAGCTCTGATTTCTTGAAAATAGGAAAGCTTGCTGTGAAAACTTGAAAGTTTGAAACTGGAAATCCTTATTAACTTTGATTTTTCTTCAGACTTTTTACATGAGTTGCTTCTGCCTCCTTTAAAATTGTAATGGCTGCTTGAGTTTTTTTGTTTGTTTTAAGTTGGAAGAAGGAAGAAATGTTTATCTGTTGTTATACTTAGCTTGTTCGAATCTGATAAATGAAGACAGGGATAAGGCTTGCAGGGCAAGCCAAAGCTGATATTTGTTGTTTATTTTTTTCTTCTTTCTTTTCACATTTTATACGTATATCCTTTCTTTTGAAAATATGTGACTTGATTTGATTTTGTTTTGACCTAATTTTATGTTTTGCTGCTGACATTGTTTATATGTTTTGTGTGCTTGGATTTAAATGTTGTCTCCCCTTTTGTTTACACATATTCATTCCTATGTACATACAAATATTCATGTATATTTTACCATGGTTAATCTCATATGTTTTACCTTTGTTTCATACACATTGTAAATCACTTATATACCTGTTCATATATTTAAAAGTCATAAGCTTGTATACTTCTTAATTACCATATATACATTTATACACTTATACATTTTATACATATTCTTCATGTACTTTACTTATGTGCATTTTGTCCTTATATATGTATGTTCTTCTACTATACCAATTTTCATATACTTGTATATATATATACTTCTATATATATATATATATTCAACATCATAAAATTTGTGTATATTTATCTATATATATATTTGTGGGTATCTTATCTTAGATTTAAAATGGTGGATTTCTATATACATAAAATTTATTTCCTATAAGATTTATCATATCCAGAGGTCCTATAATTCAATATTTATTATATTTTCAAATCAATTTATATACATCCAGATATTTAAATTATCAGAATTTCATTCGTTTGACTAATTAATATTAATATTTTAATAATAAAATCAATTAATTTCCCGACTAATTGACGTCCAAAAATCCGGGTCGTCACAGTTGGGTTGATTCTCTTCCATCGTCATTTGTAGAATATCACCACTCGCCCGTAACTTCCCTCCAATAGTTCCTTCAATCCGAGTCATGGTCCTCTACTATGTCTTGAAGTACAGTTATCTATCGTCGAAACCATCATTTCCCATCATGTAAATATCACCGTTACATTGCAAATCATCATTGTCGAAATTGTCGTTGAACCCTACGATTCGGTACTAATCCAACACTTGACCGTGGTTGGCTATGTGTTTGGGTTGACACAAGCTTGGAGTGAACTCACCTAAGATTCGAATCAAACATCGCCACGTCTCGGAGAAAGCATGAAAATTACTAAGAGTAGCTCCAACACTCTCTACCACCGATCCATCATCACTGATCACGCACATCAACGCAACAAGCTTCGCTCCTCCATGTGAAACTCTCCTCCATCGATCCATAGCCACCAATCCATCATCACCGATCCATAGCCACCGGTCCATCATCGCTAATCCATTCCATCACTAATCCCATACTTCAACACAGCAAGCCATGTTCCTTCATGTGAAACTCTTTTCCACTGATCCATAACCACTGATCCATCATCACTGATCCATAGACGTCTATCCATCATCACTGATCCATCCCATCACGATCCCACACTTTAACGCAACAAGCCATGTTCCTCCAATTGAAACTCTCCTCCACTGATCCATAATCGTCGATCCATCGTCGCTAATCCATAGTCACCGATCCAGCATAAATTAGCCATAACTTGGGCAAGCGAACTCTAAACGAGCTAAAAATTGGAAGGTAGCCTTATGGGGCCTTCCTTGTTGCCTTATATGGGTCGCACCAAATTCTGGTCAAGCTGATATAGCTCATCCCTAAAACTAAATCGCCATGTACCAAGTTATTTCTTTCTCCTCCCTCGTAATGAGTTTTTTAATTTTTCTTGACAAATGATTAGCTATGAAAGGTTTTTTTAGTGAACGTGCCATAGCTGATTACTCCTTTTTTTACATTTCAAAGATTGGCATTCGATGTCCAATAGAATTGATCGGTGTTTTTAACTGAATAAACATCATACATTCAAGCAATCATTATATACCATATATCCTGACAAGCATACATCCATATATACTAAAGTTAAGCCTTAATCTAAGGATATAACTATAAGAACAATGGAGATCCATAAGAGCACAAATTTTACAAACCTTTTCCAAATCATTTGAAATTTACATATGTGATTAGTTAAAGTTCAAAACATGTTTTAGGATCCAAAAATCATTTTAAAACGTCATTTCAAGGTGTATAATGACTAATTAGTAAGTGAGAAGTCCTAACCACTCACCTAAATCCAAAGCAACCCAAGAATGCATGAAATCCGAGATGAGCAGCAGCTCCAAGTGATCTGCAATAGAAACACTTCAAGTCCATGTGCTAATTATGCTAATCTCCTTCTAATGATAAGATTTGGTTAATTAAGTAGGGTTTAAAGTGACTTTTTTGCTAAGAAGTGATTAATGGAGGTTTTCTCTCTATCGAAAGTGTGAAATGATGGAGAGAAGTCACATCAACCCAATCCTTATGCTAATTCCAAAATGAGTATTGGGCCTAACCATTAACTCGATAATTACCCATAAAGTTGTCCAAAATCAAGTGAAATTTAAGAGAGCCAAATCTCCCTAACGGTAAGTCCATATTTCTATTATGACAACTTTATGGAAAGAGAAATCATCATCCTGGTCTAACAGAAGTGGTTTTAGACCCCAATTCGACTCCTGTCAAAAGTTATAAGCCATACGATATTTTTAGAGTCAAAATCATCCAATAGAAATTCTAAGGATGGAAAATGTCTCTAGTAGTTATTTCCCAAAGTTGTAGATGTTGGAACCTGCCTTCTTCGATTTTAATGTGACAACTATATATTTCAAACTATATACTATGATGACAAATTTTCTTACAGGAATCTACAAAGAAAAGCTATTATCATATCGTCAACAAACTAAGCTCAAGCTCTCTAGTATACTGATTATTATTTCCAGTTAGATATTTTTGTACAATATCTGATGATGATAACAACACACACACACACACAAATAGTTTTTGGAAAACATGTTCTACAAAAATAAAATATCTTTTTATAGACATAAAAGTATTTTCAAAAAATTTCTCAAGTTCAGAATCACTAAAATAAAGAAGAGGAACAAATCAGTACAAGTTCAGACATCTGAACTTTTATTTAGCCATCTGTCATCAATGACAGACGTCTGATAATTTAATACAGACATCTGTCATAAACGACAGACGTCTAAATTAAATAACAGACGTCTGTATTCACTGAAATTTGTTTCTTCTGCCTATTTTGACTTTTTAAACTTACTCAGCCATCTGACTATTTTTCTCAGACATCTGAACTTGACGAACTGAAGCATCTCTTCATGAAAATTCAAATTTTGAAGAGTTGTCTTCTTCACCAATAGTTGCACTCCTTCTAATGGTTGCAACTATTGAATTAAAACTATTCAATACTATAAATAGAGATGAAAATCCACTATTTCAATAACTAATTCTTTCTATCTATACTTGCTTTGTATTATCATAATCACAAGCGATTTTCAATCTCTACTTCCTACAAATTGCACGTTCAAATCATCATATCAAGAAGATTATAGGAAGGGTGTACTATATTGACTATATTTGTGTTATTAAAAGAACACACAAGTCAAGAAACAATTTACCAAATTGTATTAGAAGTCCTATTCGGTTGCTTAGGCGGAAAAGTCCTATTCGGTTGCTCAGGCAGTGTAATACATGTTCCTCCGGGTTAAGTGAGGATTATTCGAGGAATTCCAGAAGGAGTCTGGGACTGGACGTAGAACGGGAAGTTCGAACCAGTATAAAAATCCGTGGTGTCATTTTTATTACTGCTATTTACTATTATTTATAAATCCGCACTTGCTAGACTAGTCCTACTATATATTATCGATCCATATACACTTTCATTTGGTATCAGAGCCTGGAATTGTATCGGTCGTCACAACATCATAGAATAATGGCCAGAAAACGATCCAGTCGAAATACAACAGGCAAAATCCCTGTCAAAGCCACTAGTGAGGACTACAAAAAGGTACTTTCTGATTTACAAATTTCAGTAAAAGATAATAATGAATTAGTTAGTATAAGCGATAAGATTTCAAAGCTTAATTTTATTATTTTAGAAAAGATGAAATCTGTTGAACGTGAAAATGAGAAATTGAAAAATGAGAAATTAGATTTAGAAAATCAACATGGTGTTTTGAAAAATAATTTTGAGGCTCTTAAAGATTTTGTAGATGAACAAAATACTATGTTTGAAAAAGAAAAGGAAATTTTTTCAAAAGAAATTATGGATATGAAAAGACAAAATGATTTATTACAATCATCTTTAGATAATTCAGAATCTTGAATTTTTCTTCTCGAAAATGAGAACTGTACGTTAAAAAAGAAGAATTCTGAATTAAACAAGCAAATTGATATTTTGAAAAACAGTGATATTTCTTTTGAAAATAATAATTGTGACTTTAAAGCTAAATTTGATAAACTCAACACTGAAGTTGCAAAATTTAATAAAGGTCAAAACGATTTAAACATGATTTTATCCAGTTCTAGACCTTTACATGATAAAAGTGGTTTAGGATATAATAAAACTGATCGTAGAAATAGCACTAGATACGCTTTCATGTATAGTAAAAATGTTAGTGCTAGTACAAAATTTCGAGTAAAGTCTAAATCCAATTTTAATAGAAATTCAAATACTGCTATGACTAATAATGCTTATAACTTCTCTAGAAGTACAAAATCATTGACGGGAAACATGAATAAAAATTATCTAAGTATTTGGGTTCCTGTTAATTGGAAAAATAGAGAAAAATACATTGATGATTATTTTGATATGGTAGTTAATAATGAAAATTATATTTTTAAAGGTTCAACCACACCCAAATGGGTATGGTTTCCTAAAAATTAGGAAATTATAAGAACCTTGGGTATCGCATGCTTTAAATGTTAAAAAAAATTTTGATACCTTATACTATAAGTAGTAGTTATTTTGTTTTATATTGTTTTATGTTAACACTTATGTTGAATACATTTTATGTATTATAAGTATTCCTTTTTGTCGATGACAAAGGGGGAGAAATATATGAAAGCCAACAAATTTTATCACTGTTACGTTCTGAACAAAGTTCATATTGCTATTCAACAATGTGTTTTATCATCACATTTCTAACAAAACACCTTACAAATTCCTTTTTGTTAATGACAAAGGGGGAGAAATATTAATCATTCTACTATATAATATGGTCATGTTGACAGGGGGAGCAAAAGGTATGGTTTATACTAACTGTTGAATTATATAGTTGTCATCATCAAAAAGGGGGAGAATGTTGGAACCTGCCTTCTTCGATTTTAATGTGACAACTATATATTTCAAACTATACACTATGATGACAAATATTCTTACAGGAATCTACAAAGAAAAGCTATTATCATATCGTCAACAAACTAAGCTCAAGCTCTCTAGTATACTGATTATTATTTCCGGTTAGATATTTTTGTACAATCTCTGATATGATGATTACAACACACACACACACAAATAGTTTTTGGAAAACATGTTCTACAAAAATAAAATATCTTTTTATAGACATAAAAGTATTTTCAAAAAATTTCTCAAGTTCAGAATCACTAAAATAAAGAAGAGGAACAAATCAGTACAAGTTCAGACATCTGAACTTTTATTTAGCCATCTGTCATCAATGACAGACGTCTGATAATTTAATACAGACATCTGTCATAAATGACAGACGTCTAAATTAAATAACAGACGTCTGTATTCACTGAAATTTGTTTCTTCTGCCTATTTTGACTTTTTAAACTTACTCAGCCATCTGACTATTTTTCTCAAACATCTGAACTTGATGAACTGAAGCATCTCTTCATGAAAATTCAAATTTTGAAGAGTTGTCTTCTTCACCAATAGTTGCACTCCTTCTAATGGTTGCAACTATTGAATTAAAACTATTCAATACTATAAATAGAGATGAAAATCCACTATTTCAATAACTAATTCTTTCTATCTATACTTGCTTTGTATTATCATAATCACAAGCGATTTTCAATCTCTACTTCCTACAAATTGCACGTTCAAATCATCATATCAAGAAGATTATAGGAAGGGTGTACTATATTGACTATATTCGTGTTATTAAAAGAACACACAAGTCAAGAAACAATTTACCAAATTGTATTAGAAGTCCTATTCGGTTGCTTAGGCGGAAAAGTCCTATTCGGTTGCTCAGGCAGTGTAATACATGTTCCTCCGGGTTAAGTGAGGATTATTCGAGGAATTCCAGAAGGAGTCTGGGACTGGACGTAGAACGGGAAGTTCGAACCAGTATAAAAATCCGTGGTGTCATTTTTATTACTGCTATTTACTATTATTTATAATTCCGCACTTGCTAGACTAGTCCTACTATATATTATCGATCCATATACACTTTCATTTGGTATCAGAGCCTGGAATTCTATCGGTCGTCACAACATCATAGAATAATGGCCAGAAAATGATCCAGTCGAAATACAACAGGCAAAATCCCTGTCAAAGCCACTAGTGAGGACTACAAAAAGGTACTTTCTGATTAACAAATTTCAGTAAAAGATAATAATGAATTAGTTAGTATAAGCGATAAGATTTCAAAGCTTAATTTTATTATTTTAGAAAAGATGAAATCTGTTGAACGTGAAAATGAGAAATTGAAAAATGAGAAATTAGATTTAGAAAATCAACATGGTGTTTTGAAAAATAATTTTGAGGCTCTTAAAGATTTTGTAGATGAACAAAATACTATGCTTGAAAAAGAAAAGGAAATTTTTTCAAAAGAAATTATGGATATGAAAAGACAAAATGATTTATTACAATCATCTTTAGATAATTCAGAATCTTGATTTTTCTTCTCGAAAATGAGAACTGTACGTTAAAAAAGAAGAATTCTGAATTAAACAAGCAAATTGATATTTTGAAAAACAGTGATATTTCTTTTGAAAATAATAATTGTGACTTTAAAGCTAAATTTGATAAACTCAACACTGAAGTCGCAAAATTTAATAAAGGTCAAAACGATTTAAACATGATTTTATCCAGTTCTAGACCTTTACATGATAAAAGTGGTTTAGGATATAATAAAACTGATCGTAGAAATAGCACTAGATACGCTTTCATGTATAGTAAAAATGTTAGTGCTAGTACAAAATTTCGAGTAAAGTCTAAATCCAATTTTAATAGAAATTCAAATACTGCTATGACTAATAATGCTTATAACTTCTCTAGAAGTACAAAATCATTGACGGGAAACATGAATAAAAATTATCTAAGTATTTGGGTTCCTGTTAATTGGAAAAATAGAGAAAAATACATTGATGATTATTTTGATATGGTAGTTAATAATGAAAATTATATTTTTAAAGGTTCAACCACACCCAAATGGGTATGGTTTCCTAAAAATTAGGAAATTATAAGAACCTTGGGTATCGCATGCTTTAAATGTTAAAAAAAAATTTGATACCTTATACTATAAGTAGTAGTTATTTTGTTTTATATTGTTTTATGTTAACACTTTTGTTGAATACATTTTATGTATTATAAGTATTCCTTTTTGTCGATGACAAAGGGGGAGAAATATATGAAAGCCAACAAATTTTATCACTGTTATGTTCTGAACAAAGTTCATATTGCTATTCAACAATGTGTTTTATCATCACATTTCTAACAAAACCCCTTACAAATTCCTTTTTGTTAATGACAAAGGGGGAGAAATATTAATCATTCTGCTATATAATATGGTCATGTTGACAGGGGGAGCAAAAGGTATGGTTTATACTAACCGTTGAATTATATAGTTGTCATCATCAAAAAGGGGGAGAATGTTGGAACCTGCCTTCTTCGATTTTAATGTGACAACTATATATTTCAAACTATATACTATGATGACAAATATTCTTACAGGAATCTACAAAGAAAAGCTATTATCATATCGTCAACAAACTAAGCTCAAGCTCTCTAGTATACTGATTATTATTTCCGGTTAGATATTTTTGTACAATCTCTGATATGATGATTACAACACACACACACACAAATAGTTTTTGGAAAACATGTTCTACAAAAGTAAAATATCTTTTTATAGACATAAAAGTATTTTCAAAAAATTTCTCAAGTTCAGAATCACTAAAATAAAGAAGAGGAACAAATCAGTACAAGTTCAGACATCTGAACTTTTATTTAGCCATCTGTCATCAATGACAGATGTCTGATAATTTAATACAGACATCTGTCATAAACGACAGACGTCTAAATTAAATAACAGAGTCTGTATTCACTGAAATTTGTTTCTTCTGCCTATTTTGACTTTTTAAACTTACTCAGCCATCTGACTATTTTTCTCAGACATCTGAACTTGATGAACTGAAGCATCTCTTCATGAAAATTCAAATTTTAAAGAGTTGTCTTCTTCACCAATAGTTGCACTCCTTCTAATGGTTGCAACTATTGAATTAAAACTATTCAATACTATAAATAGAGATGAAAATCCACTATTTCAATAACTAATTCTTTCTATCTATACTTGCTTTGTATTATCATAATCACAAGCGATTTTCAATCTCTACTTCCTACAAATTGCACGTTCAAATCATCATATCAAGAAGATTATAGGAAGGGTGTACTATATTGACTATATTCGTGTTATTAAAAGAACACACAAGTCAAGAAACAATTTACCAAATTGTATTAGAAGTCCTATTCGGTTGCTTAGGCGGAAAAGTCCTATTCGGTTGCTCAGGCAGTGTAATACATGTTCCTCCGGGTTAAGTGAGGATTATTCGAGGAATTCCAGAAGGAGTCTGGGACTGGACGTAGAACGGGAAGTTCGAACCAGCATAAAAATCCGTGGTGTCATTTTTATTACTGCTATTTACTATTATTTATAATTCCGCACTTGCTAGACTAGTCCTACTATATATTATCGATCCATATACACTTTCATTTGGTATCAGAGCCTGGAATTCTATCGGTCGTCACAACATCATAGAATAATGGCCAGAAAATGATCCAGTCGAAATACAACAGGCAAAATCCCTGTCAACGCCACTAGTGAGGACTACAAAAAGGTACTTTCTTATTAACAAATTTCAGTAAAAGATAATAATGAATTAGTTAGTATAAGCGATAAGATTTCAAAGCTTAATTTTATTATTTTAGAAAAGATGAAATCTGTTGAACGTGAAAATGAGAAATTGAAAAATGAGAAATTAGATTTAGAAAATCAACATGGTGTTTTGAAAAATAATTTTGAGGCTCTTAAAGATTTTGTAGATGAACAAAATACTATGCTTGAAAAAGAAAAGGAAATTTTTTCAAAAGAAATTATGGATATGAAAAGACAAAATGATTTATTACAATCATCTTTAGATAATTCAGAATCTTGATTTTTCTTCTCGAAAATGAGAACTGTACGTTAAAAAAGAAGAATTCTGAATAAAACAAGCAAATTGATATTTTGAAAAATAGTGATATTTCTTTTGAAAATAATAATTGTGACTTTAAAGCTAAATTTGATAAACTCAACACTGAAGTCGCAAAATTTAATAAAGGTCAAAACGATTTAAACATGATTTTATCCAGTTCTAGACCTTTACATGATAAAAGTGGTTTAGGATATAATAAAACTGATCGTAGAAATAGCACTAGATACGCTTTCATGTATAGTAAAAATGTTAGTGCTAGTACAAAATTTCGAGTAAAGTCTAAATCCAATTTTAATAGAAATTCAAATACTGCTATGACTAATAATGCTTATAACTTCTCTAGAAGTACAAAATCATTGACGGGAAACATGAATAAAAATTATCTAAGTATTTGGGTTCCTGTTAATTGGAAAAATAGAGAAAAATACATTGATGATTATTTTGATATGGTAGTTAATAATGAAAATTATATTTTTAAAGGTTCAACCACACCCAAATGGGTATGGTTTCCTAAAAATTAGGAAATTATAAGAACCTTGGGTATCGCATGCTTTAAATGTTAAAAAAAATTTTGATACCTTATACTATAAGTAGTAGTTATTTTGTTTTATATTGTTTTATGTTAACACTTATGTTGAATACATTTTATGTATTATAAGTATTCCTTTTTGTCGATGACAAAGGGGGAGAAATATATGAAAGCCAACAAATTTTATCACTGTTATGTTCTGAACAAAGTTCATATTGCTATTCAACAATGTGTTTTATCATCACATTTCTAACAAAACCCCTTACAAATTCCTTTTTGTTAATGACAAAGGGGGAGAAATATTAATCATTCTGCTATATAATATGGTCATGTTGACAGGGGGAGCAAAAGGTATGGTTTATACTAACCGTTGAATTATATAGTTGTCATCATCAAAAAGGGAGAGAATGTTGGAACCTGCCTTCTTCGATTTTAATGTGACAACTATATATTTCAAACTATATACTATGATGACAAATATTCTTACAGGAATCTACAAAGAAAAGCTATTATCATATCGTCAACAAACTAAGCTCTCTAGTATACTGATTATTATTTCCGGTTAGATATTTTTGTACAATCTCTGATATGATGATAACAACACACACACACACACAAATAGTTTTTGGAAAACATGTTCTACAAAAATAAAATATCTTTTTATAGACATAAAAGTATTTTCAAAAAATTTCTCAAGTTCAGAATCACTAAAATAAAGAAGAGGAACAAATCAGTACAAGTTCAGACATCTGAACTTTTATTTAGCCATCTGTCATCAATGAAAGACGTCTGATAATTTAATACAGACATCTGTCATAAACGACAGACGTCTAAATTAAATAACAGACGTCTGTATTCACTGAAATTTGTTTCTTCTGCCTATTTTGACTTTTTAAACTTACTCAGCCATCTGACTATTTTTCTCAGACATCTGAACTTGATGAACTGAAGCACCTCTTCATGAAAATTCAAATTTTGAAGAGTTGTCTTCTTCACCAACAGTTGCACTCCTTCTAATGGTTGCAACTATTGAATTAAAACTATTCAATACTATAAATAGAGATGAAAATCCACTATTTCAATAACTAATTCTTTCTATCTATACTTGCTTTGTATTATCATAATCACAAGCGATTTTCAATCTCTACTTCCTACAAATTGCACGTTCAAATCATCATATCAAGAAGATTATAGGAAGGGTGTACTATATTGACTATATTCGTGTTATTAAAAGAACACACAAGTCAAGAAACAATTTACCAAATTGTATTAGAAGTCCTATTTGGTTGCTTAGGCGGAAAAGTCCTATTCGGTTGCTCAGGCAGTGTAATACATGTTCCTCCGGGTTAAGTGAGGATTATTCGAGGAATTCCAGAAGGAGTCTGGGACTGGACGTAGAACGGGAAGTTCGAACCAGTATAAAAATCCCTGGTGTCATTTTTATTACTGCTATTTACTATTATTTATAATTCCGCACTTGCTAGACTAGTCCTACTATATATTATTGATCCATATACACTTTCATTTGGTATCAGAGCCTGGAATTCTATCGGTCGTCACAACATCATAGAATAATGGCCAGAAAACGATCCAGTCGAAATACAACAGGCAAAATCCCTGTCAAAGCCACTAGTGAGGACTATAAAAAGGTACTTTCTGATTTACAAATTTCAGTAAAAGATAATAATGAATTAGTTAGTATAAGCGATAAGATTTCAAAGCTTAATTTTATTATTTTAGAAAAGATGAAATCTGTTGAACGTGAAAATGAGAAATTGAAAAATGAGAAATTAGATTTAGAAAATCAACATGGTGTTTTGAAAAATAATTTTGAGTCTCTTAAAGATTTTGTAGATGAACAAAATACTATGTTTGAAAAAGAAAAGGAAATTTTTTCAAAAGAAATTATGGATATGAAAAGACAAAATGATTTATTACAATCATCTTTAGATAATTCAGAATCTTGAATTTTTCTTCTCGAAAATGAGAACTGTACGTTAAAAAAGAAGAATTCTGAATTAAACAAGCAAATTGATATTTTGAAAAACAGTGATATTTCTTTTGAAAATAATAGTTGTGACTTTAAAGCTAAATTTGATAAACTCAACACTGAAGTCGCAAAATTTAATAAAGGTCAAAACGATTTAAACATGATTTTATCCAGTTCTAGACCTTTACATGATAAAAGTGGTTTAGGATATAATAAAACTGATCGTAGAAATAGCACTAGATATGCTTTCATGTATAGTAAAAATGTTAGTGCTAGTACAAAATTTCGAGTAAAGTCTAAATCCAATTTTAATAGAAATTCAAATACTGCTATGACCAATAATGCTTATAACTTCTCTAGAAGTACAAAATCATTGATGGGAAACATGAATAAAAATTATCTAAGTATTTGGGTTCCTGTTAATTGGAAAAATAGAGAAAAATACATTGATGATTATTTTGATATGGTAGTTAATAATGAAAATTATATTTTTAAAGGTTCAACCACACCCAAATGGGTATGGTTTCCTAAAATTTAGGAGATTATAAGAACCTTGGGTATCGCATGCTTTAAATGTAAAAAAAAATTTTGATACCTTATACTATAAGTAGTAATTATTTTGTTTTATATTGTTTTATGTTAACACTTATGTTGAATACATTTTATGTATTATAAGTATTCCTTTTTGTCGATGACAAAGGGGGAGAAATATATGAAAGCCAACAAATTTTATCACTGTTATGTTCTGAACAAAGTTCATATTGCTATTCAACAATGTGTTTTATCATCACATTTCTAACAAAACCCCTTACAAATTCCTTTTTGTTAATGACAAATGGGGAGAAATATTAATCATTCTGCTATATTATATGGTCATGTTGACAGGGGGAGCAAAAGGTATGGTTTATACTAACTGTTGAATTATATAGTTGTCATCATCAAAAAGGGGGAGAATGTTGGAACCTGCCTTCTTCGATTTTAATGTGACAACTATATATTTCAAACTATATACTATGATGACAAATATTCTTACAGGAATCTACAAAGAAAAGCTATTATCATATCGTCAACAAACTAAGCTCAAGCTCTCTAGTATACTGATTATTATTTCAGGTTAGATATTTTTGTACAATCTCTGATATGATGATAACAACACACACACACAAATAGTTTTTGGAAAACATGTTCTACAAAAGTAAAATATCTTTTTATAGACATAAAAGTATTTTCAAAAAATTTCTCAAGTTCATAATCACTAAAATAAAGAAGAGGAACAAATCAGTACAAGTTCAGACATCTGAACTTTTATTTAGCCATCTGTCATCAATGACAGACGTCTGATAATTTAATACAGACATCTGTCATAAACGACAGACGTCTAAATTAAATAACAGACGTCTGTATTCACTGAAATTTGTTTCTTCTGCCTATTTTGACTTTTTAAACTTACTCAGCCATCTGACTATTTTTCCCAGACATCTGAACTTGACGAACTGAAGCATCCCTTCATGAAAATTCAAATTTTAAAGAGTTGTCTTCTTCACCAACAGTTGCACTCCTTCTAATGGTTGCAACTATTGAATTAAAACTATTCAATACTATAAATAGAGATGAAAATTCACTATTTCAATAACTAATTCTTTCTATCTATACTTTCTTTGTATTATCATAATCACAAGTGATTTTCAATCTCTACTTCCTACAAATTGCACGTTCAAATCATCATATCAAAAAGATTATAGGAAGGTTGTACTATATTGCCTATATTCGTGTTATTAAAAGAACACACAAGTCAAGAAACAATTTACCAAATTGTATTAGAAGTCCTATTCGGTTGCTTAGGCGGAAAGTCCTATTCGGTTGCTCAGGCGGTGTAATACCTGTTCCTCCGGGTTAAGTGAGGATTATTCGAGGAATTCCAGAAGGAGTCTGGGACTGGACGTAGAACGGGATGTTCGAACCAGTATAAAAATCCCTGGTGTCATTTTTATTACTGCTATTTATATTATTTATAATTCCGCACTTGCTAGACTAGTCCTACTATATATTATCGATCCATATACACTTTCATTTGGTATCAGAGCCTGGAATTCTATCGATCGTCACAGCATCATAGAATAATGGCTAGAAAACGATCCAGTCGAAATACAAAAGGCAAAATCCCTGTCAAAGCCACTAGTGAGGACTACAAAAAGGTACTTTCTGATTTACAAATTTTAGTAAAAGATAATAATGAATTAGTTAGTATAAGCGATATGATTTCAAAGCTTAATTTTATTATTTTAGAAAAGATGAAATCTGTTGAACTTGAAAATGAGAAATTGAAAAATGAGAAATTAGATTTAGAAAATCAACATGGTGTTTTGAAAAATAATTTTGAGTCTCTTAAAGATTTTGTAGATGAACAAAATACTATGTTTGAAAAAGAAAAAGAAATTTTTTCAAAAGAAATTATGGATATGAAAAGACAAAATGATTTATTACAATCATCTTTAGATAATTCAAAATCTCGAATTTTTCTTCTCGAAAATGAGAACTGTACGTTAAAAAAGAAGAATTCTGAATTAAACAAGCAAATTGATATTTTGAAAAACAGTGATATTTCTTTTGAAAATAATAATTGTGACTTTAAAGCTAAATTTGATAAACTCAACACTGAAGTTGCAAAATTTAATAAAGGTCAAAACGATTTAAACATGATTTTATCCAGTTCTAGACCTTTACATGATAAAAGTGGTTTAGGATATAATAAAACTGATCGTAGAAATAGCACTAGATACGCTTTCATGTATAGTAAAAATGTTAGTGCTAGTACAAAATTTCGAGTAAAGTCTAAATCCAATTTTAATAGAAATTCAAATACTGTTATGACCAATAATGCTTATAACTTCTCTAGAAGTACAAAATCATTGATGGGAAACATGAATAAAAATTATTTAAGTATTTGGGTTCCTGTTAATTGGAAAAATAGAGAGAAATACATTGATGATTATTTTGATATGGTAGTTAATAATGAAAATTATATTTTTAAAGGTTCAACCACACCCAAATGGGTATGGTTTCCTAAAAATTAGGAAATTATAAGAACCTTGGGTATCGCATGCTTTAAATATTAAATTTTTTTTTGATACCTTATACTATAAGTAGTAGTTATTTTGTTTTATATTGTTTTATGTTAACACTTATGTTGAATACATTTTATGTATCATAAGTATTCCTTTTTGTCGATGACAAAGGGGGAGAAATATATGAAAGCCAACAAATTTTATCACTATTATGTTCTGAACAAAGTTCATATTGCTATTCAACAATGTGTTTTATCATCACATTTCTAACAAAACCCCTTACAAATTCCTTTTTGTTAATGACAAAAGGGGAGAAATATTAATCATTCTGCTATATAATATGGTCATGTTTACAGGGGGAGCAAAAGGTATGGTTTATTCTAACCGTTGAATTATATAGTTGTCATCATCGAAAAGGGGGAGAATGTTGGAACCTGCCTTCTTCGATTTTAATGTGACAACTATATATTTCAAACTATATACTATGATGACAAATATTCTTACAGG
Organism: Allium fistulosum; assembly: GCA_030737815.1. Taxonomy (NCBI): domain Eukaryota; kingdom Viridiplantae; phylum Streptophyta; class Magnoliopsida; order Asparagales; family Amaryllidaceae; genus Allium; species Allium fistulosum. Next base: position 1,088,870,597 of record CM060903.1, on the reverse strand, counting down.
AATCTACAAAGGAAAGCTATTATCATATCGTCAACAAACTAAGCTCAAGCTCTCTAGTATACTGATTATTATTTCCAGTTAGATATTTTTGTACAATCTCTGATATGATGATAACAACACACACACACACAAATAGTTTTTGGAAAACATGTTCTACAATAATAAAATATCTTTTTATAGACATAAAAGTATTTTCAAAAAATTTCTCAAGTTCAGAATCACTAAAATAAAGAAGAGGAACAAATCAGTACAAGTTCAGACATCTGAACTTTTATTTAGCCATCTGTCATCAATGACAGACGTCTGATAATTTAATACAGACATCTGTCGTAAACGACAAACGTCTAAATTAAATAACAGACGTCTGTATTCACTGAAATTTGTTTCTTCTGCCTATATTGACTTTTTAAACTTACTCAGCCATCTGACTATTTTTCTCAGACATCTGAACTTGACGAACTGAAGCATCTCTTCACGAAAATTCAAATTTTGAAGAGTTGTCTTCTTCACCAACAGTTGCACTCCTTCTAATGGTTGCAACTATTGAATTAAAACTATTCAATACTATAAATAGAGATGAAAATCCACTATTTCAATAACTAATTCTTTCTATCTATACTTGCTTTGTATTATCATAATCACAAGCGATTTTCAATCTCTACTTCCTACAAATTGCACGTTCAAATCATCATATCAAGAAGATTATAGGAAGGGTGTACTATATTGACTATATTCATGTTATTAAAAGAACACACAAGTCAAGAAACAATTTACCAAATTGTATTAGAAGTCCTATTCGGTTGCTTAGGCGGAAAAGTCCTATTCGGTTGCTCAGGCGGTGTAATACCTGTTCCTCCGGGTTAAGTGAGGATTATTCGAGGAATTCCAGAAGGAGTCTGGGACTGGACGTAGAACGGGAAGTTCGAACCAGTATAAAAATCCCTGGTGTTATTTTTATTACTGCTATTTACTATTATTTATAATTCCGCACTTGCTAGACTATATATTATCGATCTATATACACTTTCGGTAGAATTATACGACCTTGTATAAAAATAATATTAACATTATACAATCCTCAGATACATAGAATATGTGTCATTGCAAAAATGCTGAGGGAGGCGACAGTGGCTACAATTTTTCCAAAGAGAGACAAGTCGTATGGAAAGACATCTCCCGAGGGCACTGAGCTTCCCGCCCTAACTTAACAAAAGAATATAGTCATTAAGCCTCCCAAAGGAACAGTAGAAACAAGCATAGTGCCACTGGCAATTCTTTCAGCTGGTTCCTTTGAAGATATTTTGGTTCTTTGAGTAATTTTGATATTGCCAATCTTCTCAAAGAGGGCTCTCCGGGCTTCAGCTTCTCGCCTGGGAATATCCTTGCTGAAGTAGGTGAGACTCTATCTTTATTTCACAAGAACATAGTCCATGAAGTACTTAGGAAGTACATCGGCACTCCACACATTACTAGGATCACAAACACACATTCCTTGCATCTATTTACCTTTCGATGTCCTAAAACTTATATAATCCTTTCTCTTGTTTCAGGTACTATGGCGGAGATAGATTTGACAACCTTCACTATGGTGTTAGCGAATAGAGGATACGCACCCCTAAACTACCTCGCTCCAGCTATCAGAGTCATAAAGAGATAGAGGAGAAGAGATTCCGAAGGAAGGAGAAAGAGCGAGAGGTGGAGGAAAACCACCGGGCTGAGAGGAACAGAGAGAAAAGGAAGACCGAAGAAAGGCAACCTTACGACCAGGGAAAATGGCACAAAGGTGCACACGACTGTCTAAACTTATCTTCTGGTATTCCTCTACCTCGTTCTCAACCCCAACCTTCTACACATCAACAAATTCCAACTTCTCATTCATTGACTACAACCATGCCCCCTCAATCCAAAGGAATCACCACTTCTTCAACTTTTATTCCAGCCTCATCATCCCACATGCAAGCTGCTTTCCCCGACCTTTGCTTAACGCTATCACGTTTGACCATGACATCTAAAACATTCCCAAGGAGGAAGTAGACCGAAAGGTCCGATGGGTCTAGGAGCTCGTCTATCAATGTTATGAGTGGAAGAAGCTCACTTATGCCCTCTTTAATTTCAATCAAGTTAATCATACTAACATTCAGTCGTCTAAATCAAAGAAGAAGACTTATAGATGGTCTAATAGAGGGGTATACAGGTGATTTAGAGAAGATGGGGCAAAGAGAGATGCGACCTTAGAGGTAGAGTGGAAAGCTAAGGATTTGATGGAGGAGATGAGAAGAGGACATATCAATGCATAAATTGTGCACAAAGATTTGTTAAAGATTACCTATAAAGACAATGCCACCTTGAAACCTTGGCTTGCTAAAAAGGAATTGGCCCTTACCGCAAAGGATGAAACTATTCGGGCTAAGGATAAAACCATTAAAGGTCGGGCATCTGAAATTCAAAGGCTCCTGGCAGAAAAGGACAAGCTAGTGGAAATCATATTGCTAGCAAAAGCTGAGAAGTTAGACATGGAAATTGAATATTCAGTCACCATGCATGATCTAAAAACACTCAAAGAGAAAAAGGCAAAGGAGCAAGAGGACTCAACAGCACTCTTGAACACTTCTTTGCCAATGTTATACAATACAAGAACTTGAAGTGGATGGGTAATAGATATGTTGTCACCCTCGCAGATGCTTGGGAAGAAGTGTTGCGCCGTGCAGAGGAAACTGGCGAAGGCCTCATAGAAGAAGAGTTGATGGCCAAGTATCTCGATGCTGACGATATAGTGAAACTTGTAGAGGGAAAGGCTATCCTGGCCAAAGAAGATGATGGCACTAAGGCTGCCATTGAAGCTCCTACTGACCCAAGTGCATCGGGTTAGACAGAATTGTCAACTCTCAAATTTGAGGAGCCTGCAGTAGATATTCCCACAACTAAAGGGGCCAGTTCCAAGGCCATCTAAGTAGTTCCAACTTCGACGACCATCTCCATTGAACCTTATGTTCCTTCCTTCATTGATCTACCAACTTAGCATTCTCTTGAAGAGAGGGAAATATCAAAGTCTCCTATTTCATTATCATGTCCAAGCAAAAGTATATCCCCTATTTCTCCAATATTGAAAGTCCTTTGGTTATCGCCTGAATCTATTTCTAATCTTTACCATTCCGTTTGTCAACTTGTAGGTCATCCGCATCTTCCTCCTCCGTCATTGTCCAGTCAAGACATGGGTTCTACAACTATTTTTACCGCATCGATATCCATTTCCACTAGGACTTATCACTCCTGTTCCTCCTTCTAGTTCCGGCTTGGGGCCTGACTCTAAGAAAAGAGCCGCTTTGGAAAACTTGGAGTATATGTCTTTATCCCTGGAGGAAGATGTTGTTATCACAAGTGCTGCAAACCCAACTGATCAAATCACCATAGTAGAGAGATTGAAGATTGACCATTTCCAATGTTAAGATTAAACTTGAGCCTAGTCTTGATAAGCCTTCCAGTGCTAAAGAGCCAAGATCTTCTTCTCAAATACCTCCTACTGTTATTCGTCCTCCGAAGAGCAGCAGCGTTGGCGCTACTACAGAGACTTCTGAGCTTCCTTCTAGCCGTCCTAAAGTTTCTACCACCATCGTTTTTGAGAGCAATACTACCCTTCTAAAGGTAGCATGCCAAAGGATGGTAAGGACCAGAAGTGGCCTCGTGACGGTTCATGTAATCAGGCCGGGAAGAAGAAGAAGAGCCAGAAGAAGTAGATATTTTAGCTATCCGCCTACGATGGTGATGCCGCTTCTGTTTGTTTGAATCTTGTTTTATATAGGCCGCGTTTGTGCAAGAGCGGCCCTAACAAACCTTGAAGTAAAAAAGTTGAATTAATATAAGGCTATTTTTCCTTTTGTAATCTCTGTTCCATTTACTTTACCGTACCTTTATATGTTCTATCTGCCTATATACAACTTCCAGCGTATATAATATAATTGCTTGTACTACAATTTATCCATATCATGTACGTCTATCCTTATGTAATGCTTTTATTTACCGCAACCATGTGCACATAAATAAAATTCCTGCAACTACTTTAGTTATATTCAATCTTGTTTATAGTTGGGAAGGTGTTCCGTTTGGCTAAACAAAATTGTAATTTAACAAATTTTGTGGTTATTCATATTCAAATTAGGTTGAATTTCTTTTGGCCACTAACGAGTTACCAATAATCTAAGTTCCATGCTATTTCCTAACTCCAGGGAACGACAATTTGGATGTCCACCTCCTAATGTCCTCAATCTTGCCATAATCGTGCATGATTGGTGTTATCTATAAGTCTACACTATCAAACCTCAGCAAAGTGTATTCTTCTTAGCCGTGAGTGAAACCATGACTCTTCTATTCCATTATAGTTATCGAGTCCTATTTTTGGGACTCGTTACTCCGAATGCTGATGTCTGAGCACCATTCTCCGACCTTACCTATCTCTGGGCATCAATCGGTGATTAGCCATGCAAGGCAAATTATCTGATTTCCCATAATCCAATTTTACTCCTTCGACCCTAATCCTAGACTGGAGGAGTCGAATAGTATCTATTTTCGAACTTCAATGACCACCCTCACTTATCCTCAACCAAGCTTGTTGTAACACCCCATAATTTTAAAGATTGAATATTTAAATATTTAATCATTAAGCGACACAATGCCTTTTATACTCAATTTTTACGAACGAACAAATTAGAACTCGACACACTCGTGGTTGAGTTCACTTTTTCAATGTGAGTAAAATGAATATAAACTTGACTATGTTTGGAGTCGGTGAATTTTTGGAGTGAATAGTGAAATTTGAGTGGATGAAAATGAATTGGGCTAGGATCCATTACCTTACCAATATGTAGCTAAACCTCTTCATAATTTTCACGTTTCCCTCTTCTTCTTCTTCTCTTATCTTTTCTTAATTACCCTTTAATCCACTTCTAATCCCCAAGCCCTAACCCCTTCAAATAAATTTCCTAAAATCAAATAAAAATCACCATAAATCTTCACTTCTCATTCTCTACAAAACCCATTAAGGGATTGGCATGGAATAGAGTTTGAAGCCTAATTTCATAATTTAATAAAATTTAATTTAGGGTTTTGGTGATTAGAGCTTAGCTTGGGTTTAATTAAGGTGAGCGAGATGATTCTCTTTATTAATTGAAGTGCTAACCTTCATATTTTTGTTTATTGATAATTATAGAATCATATACATTAATTTGGAGAATTCTATGTTATGGTTTAGACTTGTATTCATGTTATAAACATGCTTTCCTTAGCTAATAAAGTGTTTTAACCCTTAATCGGCATGTTTTGAAAAGTTAGCAAGCCTTAATTTTGATTATGGGCTAAGTAATTGGTTTTGGGTGATATTGTGATAGATTAGAGACTAATCGCATGTGTTAATTGGGTGCATGCCATTAGTTAGTAATAATTAGACTATTTGGAACGGTTTTGAGAATAATTAGTAAGCTAAGTTAGTTAGTTTTGAACTCTACACGTATTATTAAAGTGATTAGGGGGTTAATGAAGCTACATTAGTATTTATAAAATGGTTATATGATTTTATAAATGAAGTATATATTTTATAAATTAGAAAAGATATTTTATAAAATAGTATAATAAGGAATGCTTGATTTTAATGAAGTGATTAAGCATTTTAAAAGGCTATAAAGTGATTTATAAGCAAGTATGATATTTTGTAAAATAGTATGAGATTTTATAAAATGATATAAGGAGATGTTTCACTTTTATTGAAAAGATTTAGTAAATAAAATTAAGTTGTGATTTAAATGATAACTGAATTACTTATTCGAAAATGTGTACGTATATGTGCATGAGCAGGTATACGTATACGCGTATTTGGAGCTAAGTGACAATTAAAACAAATATAGTATTGTAGTTAGAATCATTGTGTGATTATTTGTTTATATAAATACGTAATTGCTTGAATATATAGAAATATAATTGATTACAAGTCCATTGCAGGCATTTCACGTAGCCATAGCAACTATCGCATGCGCTAAGTTGTGTGAGAATATACCGGCCGAGCAATCATCCTAGTGAAGTCCGAAATGTAATTTGTGTTTTGTTGTGTGTTGCGTGAGAGTGTGTACATAAGCGTGCACAAAGCATAGAGGTCAGTTATGTCGTTTTGTCATGTTAGAGGAAGCCGAGTCACTATAATTACCCATTGAACTCTACTCGTGTAAAGAGTGGATTTTTGTATTGACATTGGTTTTGTATACTTAAGAAGCAACTTCAAAAAGGTCAACAAATGAACCTTGGTAGATGTCAGATGGAATGGAGGCAGGCTCTGGTAGAAAGGTGACTCATCGGGCAAAGCGTCGGAAGAAACAGCGAGCCATTTGGAGCTACGGATTGAAAGTTATGGATGTTTGAAGATTATTCTTGCCTATGACAGTCATCTAGACATCTGACATTGGTAGGCAGACATCTGGATAAGTCCTGGGGGCAAACAGAGAGGAAATAGTGCATTTTTGGGGGGTTTTAGACGTCTGAAACCCCATTCAGATGACTAGCTTTAAAAATTCAGATGTTCGAATAACGTTTCAGATGTTTGAATACCTGCTGTTCGAATTTTGTTGATCGATCAATCGAAATTTCAAAATGCGATATCTTTCGCATACAGGCACATATTGAGGCGCAGTTTGGACCAGTGTTCATTATTTATCAAGGGCTATTATTGGGGAAATTTTGGTAGGTTTTGAAGTACATTAATTTCGGCACCCACATGGGACCCACCCTAACACGTATTCTAAAACCATAGATTTTAATGTATGCCGGGAGGGTATACTAGAGGGGTATTATGATATTAAGGTCATTCATTCCATTTGAAATGCGATTCGGATTAGTATGGGGTTTTGTTAGAGTTGTCTGGTGGGTTTTTAAGCCATGACGATTGGAGCCACGCGTGGCAATTCCATACGTTATATACGGAGTGAGTCCATACTCTAAGATTTTGACCTTAGAGTAATATACGATTTTTTTGGTGTTGACTTGTGTAACACTGAAGGATATGTACTTATGTACCTACCCAGGTATCGATCTTCTTATGGTGTACCTAGAGTGCTTGTTGATGGCCATGACACACTCAACATGGTCTTTTGAGACTGTGAATAGCTTTATCTTGTTATGATTGCTTGGATGTTTTGGGTCCTACATTTGTAGTTATATGAACTTTGGTCTTAGTAGTAGTGACCATATGCGTTGGGGTGTATCTTATTGATCTTAGCAGTAGTGATTGTTGTTTTGGGATCATGGTTTGATCATGGTATATTTGTACCGTATTATTAGTAGTTTTGTGCTAATGTGTTGAAATGGAAGATATTGTGCTAACTCATTGATTACAGGAGAAGAGTAGGTTATGGTATGATTTCCTATCTTTTGGATAGGTTTACTATACTTGTTTATAGGTAGTCTAGATTTCCCCTGAGCCATGTTTATGGAGAGAGTCGGCTTTGATTTAGTAGTTCCTATTTATTTGTATATAGTTTTAATACACATTATTTTGAGATAGTTCCCCTCACACTAGAATTTTTGTTTGACCCACAATTTATCTTTGTCTTCTAATGTCATGACAACTCTCGGGTACTCGATTAAGTAGTCTGGAACTTATGTGCTTTTAGGGATATGCTAGCAGAGTACACAGCTGGAGCATTTTGGAGGCATGGCATCGATGTTTAGAGATATATACTTGTTATTTTATTTGTACATAACAGACCTATTATTTTATATGAGACTATTGTATCAAATATCCATTCAGAACTCCGTGCTTTTGGGAGTTGATGTATTCTGATTTTCTGCATTGATATTTATTTATCAGTTGTTTATGCTAGCGCGGTCTCTTATATATTGTCATCTTATTCTGTACATGTATATTTAGTATATTATATTTGACTTTCCAATGTGAGATCTTATCGATGGCTTGGTTTAGTGTTTTATTCTAATTTTACCCCGACAATCTGTTTTTTGTGGTATTCGAAAGTCATACGATGATGTAAGGCGCTAATTTTTGGGTATTACGAAGGGCGGGTTGTTACATGTGTCCCGTAGGGCTGTAAGTGCAGTCGTGAATATCCTGTCCATGGACTGGTTCATACATCCGAAAACTGGTGCATTTCGTTGCCTACCTCCAGGCATTTCTTATTGACCTTGCCTAATTCTGAGCAACAATCAATACTGGGGAATGAGGTCGAATTATCCGATCGACCCTTACAGTCTGATTCCTTTGTCCGAATGTTGGACTAAAGGAACCAGTTCCAAATTGCACTGCTGATTGCACAGTACAAGACTTTGCTTACAAGAACATGGTTTCATTGGTTCGAGAAGCTAACTTTTATTTATAAACAGAAAGTGCAGTATTTCCTACCTTATTACATTTCCCCAAAAATCCTTGGATGGATTATTTGTAAATAATAAATTAAATAAAACTAAGTAAAATAGCGTCATAGAAAGTTGCTATTCCATGCCCGTGGAATCAAGATTCCATCAACAATAGCCAACTTGAACGTTCCATCTCTAAGCTTTTGTTTGATTACATAAGGGCCTTCCCAATTCGGACCAAGTGCTCCCGTATCCAGGAGAACTCATTTCAAAACGAGATCCTCTACCTCAAAGGTACAACTTTGGACCTTGGTGTTAAAGTGTCATGGTACTCTTTTCTGGTGAGCAACGACCCTCAATTATGCTTCTTCCCTTTTCTTATCAACCAAATCGAGGGCTCAAGTAAGAGTTCCTCGTTTACCTTTGGATCGTAATGCCTTTTAAGATGATAAGGGACTTCCAATTCTATTGAGACCATTGCCTCTGCCATAGGCTAAAGCGAATGGCATACGTCCAGTCGCGAACTTATAGGTCATCCTATAAGCCCACAATGCCAATGTAAGCTGATTGACCTAGTTTCCCTTAGCCTTATTTAATCGTTTCTTCAAGGTAGACTTGATGATTTTGTTCACCACCTCCACTTGTCCATTTTCCTATGGGTGTGCCACCACTGGAAAGATTTTCTCAATCTTGTACTGGTTGTAGAAACCTTTGAACTCGGTACTTTCGAACTAGGTTCCATTATCTATTGTAATCTTCTGAGGTACTCCGAACCTATAGATGATGTTTTTCGTCACAAAATTAATTACCTTTTCATCGTAATTATAGCTAGTGGTTCCGCTTCAGCCCACTTTGTAAAGTAATCCACTATAGCTATAGCATACTTAGCTCCTCCATTTGCCACCGGTAGCACATTGATTATGTCAATTCCCTAAACCTCAAATGGCCACAGGCTAACTATTTTCATAAGTTCCATAGATAGGGCTCTTGGAACTTTTTCAAATCTCTGTCAACAGTCACATCATTTGTGTAATCAGCTGCATCTTGATTTATTGTTGGTCAGAAATATTCATAGCAAAGTGCCTTTTTTCCTAACGTCTACCCCCAATGTGATCACCATAGCTACCCTAATGGATTTCCATGAGGATCTTTCTAGCCTCATCCTCTATTACACACCTAAGCAAGCAGGTGGAGAATCCTCTTCTATAAAGCACTTCTTCTTGCATCATGAACCACGGTGCTTTTCGAAGGAGTATTTTTTGTTCATTCCTATCTCTCGAGAGAATTCCCTTGAGTAAATAGTCCTTGATCAGAGTCATCCACGACTCCTTCTCCTCTTTGATCTCCAAAATCCAATTGACATTCATCCGTTTGATACTTGGAGTCGATAGTACCTCCACTTGAAACCAATACCAGTAGTTGCACATCGCCAAAACTGGCTAACTTAGCCAATGAATCTGCCATCTCATTTTCCTCTCTGGGATGTGCGTAATTGTATACTGCTCTATATCCACTAATAGCTCTGGTACCTTTGTCAGGTAAGGAGCAAGTCTCGCACCCTTAGCCTGATATTTCTTCTTTATTTGATAGAATACTAACTAGGAATCACTGAATATACGCAACGTCCTTATCCCTAGTTCATTTGTTACTTTCAACCCTGCTATCAACACCTCGTACTCAGCCTCATTGTTAGTTGTGGGAAACTCCAACTTCGGTGCACAACAAATCGGCCACTCTTCCACAGTTACAAGCACCACTCCTAGGCCTGAACTATGCTCGTTCAAAGCTCTGTCCACAAACAATTTCTAATAAGGAAGTGCGATCATATCTTCCTCCTATACACCATCTCATAAGGTAAACTCAACGACGAAATTCGCCAATGCTGGTCCATTTATCGCTCTCATCGGATGGTAAGTGATATCATACTGGCTTAGTTCAGTATTCCATTTCAACCATCTTGCCAAAGTCTCGGATCGATATAACACCTATTTCAAAGGTTGATCCATTAACGCTTTAATCAAATGAGCCAAAAAAATACGATCGTAGCATTCTCGATGCAATTAGTAAGCAATAGGAAAGTTTTTTTCTAGTTTTTGGTAGTTATATTTAGCTCTAGCAAACCGTTTGCTTATATAATAAACCGACCTTTGAATCCTTACTTACTCACGTACTAATGCTGCCATTAGCATGTGAGCAGACACTGCTAAATAGACAAACAAGTCTTCTCCATCCAATGGCTTGGACAGAACTTATGGTATTTCCATGTGCCTTAGTAACTCCTCGAAGGCATTCTTACATTCTACATTCCATTCAAAGTTATTTTTGCCCTTTTTGTGAGAGCGTCAAAGAATGGTATACATTTATTCGTTGCCTTTGAGATGAACCGACTCAAAGCAGCAACCTTCCCATTCAAGCTCTGTAACTCCTTCTTTCCATCGATGCATTCACATTTCTTAAGGCACAAGCTGCTCTGAATTAGCCATAATGCCCCTCGAATTTATAATAAATCCTAAAAAACTTCCCGATGCCACACCAAAAGAGCATATCAATGGATTCAACTTCATTCCATACTTCCACAATACCTCGAACCTTTCTAAAAGGTCTTCTATCTGGTTCCTCGATAGTCATGACTTCAAGAGCATACCATCCACATATACTTCCATCGTCCATTCGATTTGCTTTATGAACATAGAATTCACCAATCTCTAGTATATAGCTCCGACATTCTTTAAACCGAACGACATCACCTAGTAGCAATATAAACCCATATTTGTTATAAAGCTTGTATGCTCCTAGTCCGGTACATGCATCGGAATCTAGTTATAACTAGAATAAGCGTCCATAAATGAGAGCAACTCGTGTCATGTGGTCCCGTCTACTAGCTGGTCAATCTTAAACAATGGAAAGCTATCCTTCATGCATGCTTTATTCAAATTAGAATAGTCAATACATGTTTGCTACTTTCCATTTGATATCTTTAACAAGACGGGGTACGATACCCACTAAGGGTATAAAGCATCATGAATGAAACCGTTCACTTTTAATTTGTCTACTTCCTTTTTTAACGTAGCGGATTGCTCTAGATCTAGACTACGCCTTTTTTGTTTCACAGGTGGAAACTTTGGGTCCACATTCAGTGCATGACATGCTCTCTCCGATGATATTCCGCACATATCAAAATGTGTCCAAGAAAATACATCCAAGTTCGTTCATAGAAAATTAACCAGTTCCTTTCTCAATCCTATGCTGAGTTGAGATCTGATTTTATGAACCCAAGATAGACCATCAATGTCGATCAGAATGTTTATTGTCAACTCAGCTGGTGTTGCCCGCATTTCCTCTGACTTCTTCCTGAGATATATAGACTTATCGAACCTGCTATGGTTCTCGGGCCAGGGTTTGGGCTTTAGCTATGCTTCCGAATTCTTAATGCAAAGAGCTTTCTCTACATTTTTTCCTTTTTCTCATCACTTTGCTTCTCTTAGCTCAAAACGTAACACTCCCTTTCAGTGCTCTAGTCTTCTCTTACTAATCTGACCTCATTCTCTATGGGGAATTTCATCATTAAGCACTAAGGAGCCAGTGCTATCCTAAAATCTGCCAAGGCTGATCGGCCCAGAAAGGCATTATACACTGAATACTAATCCACTATAACAAATGTTTGGATCCGCTCAACTTTGCGATCTCTATCACCCAACTCAATTGGTAAATCAATCGTCCTAACCGGTCATTTTGCTTCGCCTTTAAATCCTTGAATTTTAGTTTTACAAGACATGACATCATTCATACTAAATTTCATTTGATCAAATGTTCCCCTGAATAGAGTGTTCACATAACTCCCGCTATCCACTAAGACCAAACGTACCATTGTCGGTCTAACAACAGCCGTTATCACCACAAGGTCGAACATTGGTGCTTCGACTCCATCAGAACCCTATTTTTGAATACAATATCATCGGCCATCATTCTCTACTGCTTAGCTGGAGCTACATCCTCGATGGCAAAGCAGTCCTCCTATGTTACGTGCTTCAACGAGCTCGCATACCACTGCACTTCCTTCTAGCTTTTCTCCGCTAGATGAGGTCCTCATGTTATGGTATTTATGACTAACCTTCCATCAGTGCATTTGGACCCTTCTCCATTAGGTCCAGGCTAGTTCCCTTGGGCATTCGGCCATTGGGGTTTAGCATTTTATCCGTCATCCCGCGGATCTCTAATATATTATTGCAACCTTTTCTTCTTTATTAATTCCTCAATAAAATCTCTTAGATATTGACACTCACTCATTTTGTGTCAATAGGTTTAATGGAAACGACGGTACTTTACTAAACGCCTTTCCTCTTCGGTCGTTCCCTTCCTAGGTGGCCTTTTATATCGTTTTGTTCCTTATGTAGCAAGGTATATATTCTCCAACGTATCATTTAGAGGCGTGTACTCATGTAGCCTCATATTCCTCGAGCGCTTCTTAGATTAGTTCTGCCTACCATTAGAGCCTTCAATTTATTTTCTTTTGATTATTAAAATTTCCAACATTTACTACCACATTATCGGAACCATCGACGGTTTGATTAATTGCAACATTGCTTTGAACTACTTCTTTTGACTGTTCACCGTCAGTCTTTCCAACAACGTGACTTGCTTCTTTCAAATGCAAAAACTAATTAATTTTCCGGTGGAATTCCTCCATAGTCGTTGGTTGTTTCATCTTCAGTCATCTTCCAAAGTTCATGTTTGGATGTATGCCCCAGACCAATGCCAAAAACACCAAATCCTCCTTCGGATTATTAACTTCCATTATGGCAACATGAAACTGATTCAAGAACTCATTCAATGACTTCTTAGGTCCTTCAGATAAGCTTAATAAGGATATCACATCCTTAGGCCAAGCAGTATGGAGCTTAAACTACTCCATAAAGTTCTTTTCCAACTCATCAAAAGTCTATATGGATTTTGGAGCAAGCCCAGTAAATCACATCGATGCAACACTTTCTAGAAAAATAGGAAAGCACCTGCACCATACTGCATCCATTGCTCTGGCACCATCCATATGTCATTCATACTTAAACAAGTGCTGCTTGGGATTGGTAATCCCATTGTACGATGGTATTGTCTGCATCGTAAACCTCTTGGGATGCTCCTCCCTTAGAACGTTCTCCATGAACAGAGTTCTATCGATGCAGAACCTTATTCCTCATTCTTTCTCCACTTATTCCCTTTTACCAACCGCTTAACCATGTCTGCTATATACTCCTTACTTGCCTGGAGCTTTGAAGGTCAACTGCCAGGAGCTACGGTGAGTATTTGACTCTATAAATGGACTCGATTTGCTTGTTGATATCTAGGTTCTCCAGTTTCTAGGAGAACCACTCCTTTAGGTCTTCTCTACCGCCTGACCGGCTTCGTAGTGGTTGTTTGCACACTATACCTTGAACTCCAGCATCAAGCTCGCAATCTTCACCATGGTGCTGCAGATCATTCTCTGAATCAGACAAGTCCACGGCCTCATCTCTTTGTACCGTCGAAGTGACAAAATTCTTCTCGGTACCAAGTTGATTCTTTTTGGTATCGAGTTGAATTCCTTTGCGGGGAGCCCTCCGACTTCCTTCAACAACTTCGCCTGCTGGTCTAGATGCCTTTTCCTTCTTCTTTTGCTTCCCACCTTATCCATTTTAACCAAAAACAAATAAGTTCTCCTCTTCAGATCCGCTAGTTGAAGTCTCTCTCCTATTCCTATTAGATCTTTGCGACTGTTGGGTCAACAAAGCTATACTAGCATCCATCTTATCCAAAAGAGCCTTTGACTATTAGTCATCCTCTGATTCGGCTCCTGTATCATTTTATCAAACTTCACTCTGTTAACCATCTCCCAAGGAGCACATGGTCTTGGCAATGCCTGTTGGTTGCTAACCTCTGCGTGATGAGAATCTGCACCAGATACTGCTCCATATGATCTTCCAGATCTCCTATGTGCCACTGATTCCTGTATGCAAATCCTTCAAGTTCCTTAATGACAATCTTCTAGATCTAACCTCTGGATGCTCCAATCTAAAATAGAAAGCTAGATCTGCACCTGAGAATCTCATCTCTCAATGAAAGTACCAAAATGTTGAGCCTAAAAATTGCACAACACCCAAAGTCATGTAGAAATATAGAAATATAATAGAAAATATATGAAAAACGGAGAGAACACCAGGATTTTTAAATTGATTCGACAATCTTTGTCTGACGTCCGTTGTAGTTTTTATTGATTATAGATTTGAGAGTCACCAGTACAAGGGTTTCACTGATCAAACAACCTAGATTTCCTTAGTGACTATGGTGGAGAAGAGATAGAAGATGGAGAAAGTAAAATGCCAAAAGTCCTTCTCCAATTGCTATAGGGGCTATATTTATAGGAAAATGTTTAGCAGAGTTGGAAATCTATGAAATACCAGGTCCAGATCTGAGAATGTAGGAGAGGAAGATCGAACTCCTTGAGCTATAAAATCTACTCAGTACCAACTAGAAGTGGTCAATACCGACCTGATTTTTGGAGAGAAACCCCATTCTTCCTTCCTTTGGTCTTCTATCCCCAATTCGTTGTGTTCCGAGCACTTTTCCTTAGAGATTGTGTTATTTTCAAGAGGTTCTGATATCATTTGTATTGCTTTCTTTTCTTCGGAACTTTCTTAGAGTTGTCCATCTATTCCTTATGAAATGTACCTCAGGATGATCACATAAGCCATTCCTCCATGAACTATAGCTTCGAGGGCCCACCAGAGGTCAAAAAAGTGGTCAATACCAAGTGTTTTTCTTAACTCCAATTATTTTGCGACTTCCTGAGACCACTTTTGTTGTCTTCCTAAGCGTGTTCTCAAGTCCGTGAATCGTTTCGTCTTCGTCATGATGTCCGGATATGTTAAAAGGTTGTTTGATTAAAAAGCTGAATAACACTAACAAACAATTAACTAGCTATTTCGTAGTTGTATTAGCATACAACAATACAAATACTTCACATATTGTGGAATAAAGAAACTCATTAATATTAGTCAACTCCAAGCTAGGTTTTTATGATATCCAAGATATTAACAAACTTGGTTTATATCAATTTATAGTTACAAAGACACCATGTCTAAATTATAAACTTAGCATTTAATGCATTATCATTACTTATAGGGAGAACTTGTTGATTAAAAAGAAAAACATGCGCAGCTAATTTACTATTTGAGATCACAAAAAAGGAAGAGAAAAATCATCATATTTAGAAAAATTCAATAACCTGCCCCGTCGGTTTACAAAAAAGAGAAATGAAATTCATAAGGTAAATTAATCAGTATCTTTTATTTTTAAGTAGGTGCGAAAGACAAAAAACGTGGTTTAAATAGAATTTACCTTAATATTATTTGTTGTGCTAAAAATATAAAGTTTTTTTAAGTGGAAATTAGCCACAAGGGCCTCTTTAGCAAGTGAAATTAGTTTCTAGGACACACAATTGAAATAATTACTTTCAAGGACAAAACGTAAAATAATTAGTTTCTAGGGCCTAAAAACCTATGAAATTATGTCCTTGAAAGTAATTGGACTGCTGACTTTGTCCTTGAAAGTAATTATTCTGCTAACTTTGGCCTTGAAAGTAATTTCTTTGAATGTGTGTCCTAGAAACTAATTGGACTGCAAAATTTTCCCTTTTGGTGAAATGCCTTTTTTTTTAATGATTCTCGATTTGTAATAGTATTAGTAAGAATAAAAATTAGTGTCATTGCCAACATTGTTAACTAATTTGTGCATTAATCTCAACGTTCAAAGAAGTTATACGGCAAACTCTATTTAAATTCATGTTTGTGCTGAGTTGCCCTCCCCCCACATTTTACAAAAATCTTAAGGATGAAAATACTTGTTTAATTATTTTTGTCTAAATTTATGTTTTATATTTTTTTCAAATTATTTATACACCACGCAGTACAGATATGTGGTGCCTTCAAGGCACCATACATGACAACTACGCAGGGCTGCTGCGTGGTACCCTAAAGGCACCATGCAGAGCAACTACGTGATGCCTTCAAATTACCACGCGGTAGCCATGTGTGGTGCCGTAAAGGCACCCCGTAGTCAGCGTGGAAGTGTATTTTTGGGTTATTTTCAATGGGAAAACTTTGCAAAATGAGGGATTTTTTCTTTTTTTTTTTTAATAAAAAATTTGAAGTGTACCTTGGTACAAACATGAGTCTAAATAGAATTTGCTAAAGTAGAAGCGGCAGCTAGAAAATTACACAGCTGTCACGAAGGAAAGTACCGGATCCTTCTCAATTAGACTCCGCAGTATTAAATCCTGTTAAAAGAAGATTTATCTTCTGCTCATGCCTGTTCTCTTCAGTGGTCTCCGCAATTGTGCGCCTCTCAGGAATTATCTCGCTCCGCCTCCATTTCTGGCATCATCTTCTTCAATTAGACTCCCCTTTTCTTTCTTCCGAATGGAGGTAATTCTTTCGTATGATTATTCCCGGCGATTTTGTTCTATTTATATTATTTTTTCATTAAAAGAAAAAACAGTAATAAATAATTTGTACTGTTGAGTCGTAATATAATTTGCTTGATGTAAATTAATGTTCACATGTTGAAATATCTTGAATTAGAACTGTTGCCTATATCACGACTTTGCATTCAAAATCCACAAACCTAAGCGCTTCAAACAAAGGTGTGCATTGGGGCTTCAAATAAAGGTGT
Organism: Allium fistulosum; assembly: GCA_030737815.1. Taxonomy (NCBI): domain Eukaryota; kingdom Viridiplantae; phylum Streptophyta; class Magnoliopsida; order Asparagales; family Amaryllidaceae; genus Allium; species Allium fistulosum. Next base: position 1,088,853,548 of record CM060903.1, on the reverse strand, counting down.
GCTTAAACATGTGTCTCAATTTAATTTTGTTTGCAATATCACATGAGATATTATTTGTCTGATGATTGTTGACCGCACGAATTTGTTCACAACCTATGTGTAAATTGTTTACGACCTGAATCTGTTCACAATTTCATGTGAGCCTAGTATAATTAAACTTGTCACCTGTAAATTTGTCACAACTTTACAATGATCTCTAGATAAAGTTATTACACGATGATAATACACATCTAATTTGAATGTAGGTTGTCCACGGATACTTAGGCCTGTTAACGGGTACTTTAGGATACAGATAGTACAATATCCATATCCGCATTCAAAATCTTTTTCGGATATCGGATATTTGTATTCACGGATACAGATGGATATCGGATAATTATCCTATCCGCTAACGACTGATAAATCAAAAACATAAATGGAAAATTTTAATTTAACACACTTTTTTCAATCCGATTGATTATTAAAGTGTTAAACATAAACAAATATGACGATAATAAAGAGTTTTGAGCGATTTATATGCATTAAATGCGTATAATTTGAACTTCTAACTTAATAAAACAATAAATAAATATCTTTTATGGTCTAAATACACATAATTTGAACTATAATCTTGCGAAAATCTGACGGTTCAGATGCGGATGTCTTCGTATCCGCATCCGCTTTTCTGGATATCGGATATTTATCCGTTTTTCGGATGCACAGATTTTGAATTTTTCAGATTGAATAGTATATTGAATGGTCTGTCTAGGTATAAGTATAATGCTGGTTGCGTACGTCACATGATCGTAATTAATATGGAATGTATATTTTACAGTCCATAAACACTACTCTTATGGACATTAGTGCACAATGTATTATTTTCAGGGGAGAATACAGACATTTATTTCAGGTGGACCAAAAAATAGACAAAACATGCTTAGTTAAACATAATTCACTAATAAGACAAAACACTATCAATAAGTCAATATTTGAGTGGGTCAGTTGCTCCTTTTGAGCTTAATATAGATTCACCCCTGATTATTTTGATGGAAATAGTATATTGTATTTGTTATATTGTAATAATGCCAACATGAGTAAGGAGAATTCCCTGCTTCATTTGGAGCAACACAAATTCTGCTTCAACTTCTTTTGTGTTATGTGTGACATGAATTTCAAAAATAGCGAAGTAAAAAGTATTTTTACATTAAAATATATTTATTTACTACAGAAAAATAGCACATGAAAGAAGGTTGGAGTACGTATTTTGAAATTCAAGTGGACCTTCACTTATGAATTGGAATTTTTTTGCTGATCCACTCGGAGCGGCAAAAATATGTGATATTATCTCAAAATTGATCAAAGAAGTTGCCATATGTAATACTCTAATGCTTTGGATGGAACATCAAAAAATTACTCCTGTAGTGCTAACGTGATTCCAACCTTTACTGTTTGTCATGTGTCATTTTTCTGGGTATCTAAAAAAAATTGTATGATTGGGTTTTGCTTTTGAAGTTCAAGGGGGAGAATGTATTGTTATATCACAAATGATACAAAAAGAAGTTGAAGCGGGGTAGTTGCTGCTCCAAGCAAAGTAGTGAAAACTTCCCTGTACCAAAAGAAGGAAAAATAAAGTTATATAAGAAATGAATAAGGAATCTGTTGAACAGTTAGATGGAGCACGCTGTTGTTACTTCAGTGTGCATCAACCCATAGTATTAAGGATATAAAATGTTCAAGTTCTCTGTTAGATATGCTCTTAGAGGGAGTTAGATGAATATTTCATTATTTTTGTTAATGGTATTGTCACGAGATACTTTCAGGGTCATCTTTTTTAGTTTTCTTATCGTGATAAGAGAATGATTTTTCCAGAAATATATTTCATTGATAGTGGAATTTGATACGATTACAAGTTTTTTCGAGGAATGCTTTAATGACTATTTAGCCTCATATTTGATATGTCTTAAAAATATGAGTTGATGTTGATACTGGCGTTTGATATGATGAAGTAAAGATGGTTTGCAAGTTTTTTCAAGTATTGCTTCAATGAATACCACTATTTTGGTTCGTGCAATGCACATGCATATAAAAAGGAATATTAATATCTCAATTTGAGGCCACAAAATAGGACCTAAGTATTTTAATGTGGATATAAACAGTGTCAAATGAGAGTGAATGGATAAAAAGTGAAAAAGAAAATCGAGTCAAAATATAATTTATTTTTTGTAAATAATTCATCGAATGGTACTTTTGTATTTGAAAAGCGCTTCAATATGGTGAAGTATTCGCTTTGTATAACAGATTTAGTTTCATAATTGATATGTCCCAAAAATGTATATTATGGATCACATGATTTTGATTCCTTTGTTTAAACATGTTCAGAAGAATGACATTAAATTTTATGTTGGTAAGAAACTTTTCAATTTTTTTACGACTCGAAAACGAAAGGTTAAAAGCGTACATAAAATTCCTATGGTCGGCTTATTGGAGTACATATATTAAGAAATTAAGATCAGCGGTGACAATTATTAAGATTCCTCTCATAAGTGGAAGTTTGATGCACCGTTGGTTTACAAGTTGTTCCATATATGTAGCCGATTTACCATCGTACTTTAATTTATGATTGATGCTTTTAAGTCAAAAATATATCTAAGTTTATTGACTGTCTTAAACTGTATAAGAGCCACATGACACCCACATCATGCATCATATGGTAATGTATATTTGCTTAGCTATTATGCATGCAACACTTGGTTTAGGGGATATGAAATATAAAATTCCACATCATTAATTGGTTTTGGGTTAAATTTTTTTTATACCAAAAACAATTTTTCTCTACAAAATGTCAAATATTAGGAGATTCTTCACAAAACAATATCATGAATAATGTTTTAATCTCTCCAAGTACTTAGAGTGAAATATTTGATATTTCATTTTCATTGGACGCAATAGATGGTATTAATCTCTTATAAGTCAATTAAGCATTTCAATTTGGGATCAAACGGTCTTGATGGTCAGTTTTCTTAGATGACTAGCAACAGTACTTTATGTTTCTGCAGGGATATAAACTTGCAAGTGTTGCAGATATTCCGAGTTATGTGATTAGAATAAGCAGATATGTTTATTTTATGTTGATGCAACTTAGCTCAGTATTATCGAACTAGTCTTAATTTGTTTTACTCGTTCATTTCGATTTGAAGTTTTACTGTGTGCAAATAACTGTTCTGTTCGCTTCAAATTGTTTGCCTACTCTTGATTTTCATGTTTAAATAACATTTTTTGTTCTCTCATGGTAAAGAACTAGTTTATATTTTTCAGTATTCTATTAATTGCAGAGGTTATTTGAATGTGTTTAGATTTGCATATGAATGATTTAACAGATTTGTAAAGAGGAAAATTTTGTCTTCCTATTTTAGGGTATAATTTTGTGCTGTTACTGGTGACCATTAGTTGTGATGGCTAGCTTGTTTCAATTGTCTAGTAGATCATTCCTCATGGATGCTATATTTGCCTTTATCTTACTTGCACATTTGATTGAATATGATGTTAAAGATTTTAAGGTACCACCGCTGCTAACATAAAAGGTTAAACTGTAATTATTTCGCAGCAGCACATCTATTTTTTCTTAAAACTATTTCATCTGTTCAGAGATTCTGCACTAGAGGTTCAATCAGCAAAAATAAAGCACTAGTGGAACAATTGCAGCATTATGGAATTGTGAAGTCAAATAAGGTGGTTGAAGTTATGGAGACAATCGATAGAGGGTTATTTGTGCCTGAAGGAAACCCAGCGTATATGGATACTCCATTGCCAGTTGGTTATAATGCAACTATATCTGCTCCTCATATGCATGCCACTTGTCTTGAATTGTTGGAAGATCATCTGCAACCTGGCATGCGTGCTTTAGATGTTGGTTCAGGTATAATGTTTAGCTATGCATCCATCAAGTTGCATTTATCTCTCATTTATATGTGTGTTTGATTGATCGGAGACTTCTAATTTCTTCAAATTTTCATTTCCAATCGACTGGTGGGTGGGTGGTATGTGCGCGCCGCGCGCCGTGTGATTTTGAACGAGTTTGAGATTTTGTGCGTGTGATTTTGAACGAGTTTGAGATTGTGCGTGTATGTGTGTGTGTGTGTGATTTTGAACGAATTTGAGATTTTGAATGAGTTTGAGATTTGTGTGTGCGAGAGATATTTTAAACGAGTATGAGATTTTTTTTTAGGTGTGTGAGAGAGAGATTTTGGTTCGATCCAATTTTTGGTTTACTGATTCTGGTAGTAAACAGAGTGTATCTTCTATATTTATTTCATTCTGAAATTTTGATACAAAAAGATGAAACGGGGACCATGAGCGGGTTACATCACAAGAGAGTCGTGGATCTCTCTGTGTGCGTGTGATTTTAAACAAGTTTGAGATTTTGGTTGAGTAACTGATTCTGGTAGTAAACGGAGTGTATCTTCAAATTTTATTTCATTCTGAAATTTTTTGATACAAAAAGATGAAAGGGGGACCATGAGTGGGTTACAACTTACATAACAAGAGAGTTGTGGATCTCCCGCTCATGTGTGTGTGAGAGAGCTAGAATCAATAGCCCTTCTTATATAGCACTATTTGATAGCCCCGTTATCAGCCATAAGTTTTTATTCAAATATTTGTTCTTTCTCTCTTCTGTCACATGGACCAAATATTTAAATATAAACTTACGACTGATATTAGAGGGCTACAAATGGTACTAAATAAAGGGAGCTATAGATCCTAGCCATATACATGTATACATACATATACATACACACATATACATATACGTATATTTAACAAAATTATTTCTCGAATTAGACAATTTGAAGTAAATCCAAAAGTTGAGGATATGTTGTTACATAGTTTAAGATCATTGGACAAAAATTTGGATTGTTGGGGTAATTTAAATTTTTTTTAATAATATTCAAAAGTAAGGTAAATGCAACGGCTGATGTTTAGATTAACATTTTGTACATATTAGAAATTTCAGAATAATTTGTACAGATGATGTTTCTATTGTAGATTAAACATCCTTACAATTTGGATTCATTTCAAAGTATGAAACTTGAAAAAAACATTGAGGTGTAGCGTAAGAAGAATAGCAGATTCCTTCGCAATTGTCATTGCAATAGCAAAGAGTCGTCCTATTCGATCTCCTCACATGAAAAGAAAAAATTATACATGCTTGTTACGATGATGCAGGGTCTGGATACCTGACAGCATGCTTTGCGATGATGGTGGGCCCAGAAGGTCATGCAGTTGGAGTTGAACATATTCCTGAGCTCGTAGCTCAGTCATTGGAAAATATTAAAAGAAGTGCTGCTTCTGCGTTGCTTGATAGAGGCTCTCTTTCCATTCACGTTGCTGGTATGAGTTTCGTCGAACTTTCTACTTTGATTTCTGTTTAAAATTTCAAATTTCATATGTGGCAACAATCTGACTTAGGCTGTGTATATTCTCATTAGGAACTGAACTTCTGGTTTTTGATTGAGAACTTATTTTGTCGTTGGTTTTGAATAGGTCTTATTAAAACCACCTATTTGGACAAAAGTATTCTGATAAAACTATTCAGAACTTTTTTCTTGCTTATTTTTAGTTTTGAATAATGAATGACAGTTTGTTCACTCTATGCTCTTGCTAAAATCTAAAAATATAATGTGCATTCGAAATATTAATATTAACATTTGAATTCTCAAATTTCAAAAATTTCAAAATTTCAAAATCCATTACACTTTAAAGTCTACATTTTTGAAAATTATAAATTTAGAAATTCAAGATTTTTCAATTTGAATTTTCAGAATTAGTTTTTTTGAAAACTATTTGTTTTAATTAGAAATATCAAAAATTCTAAAACTAAAAGCCTAAAAATTCGTTGTTTTTAGAAATTATAATTTCAAACATTAAAAAATTCGTAATTAATTTTGAAAACTTAATCTTTCAAAATAAACATTTTTACCACTTTTTCTAGTATTCAAATTTCTCTCAATTAAAACTTTTGTTAATTTAAAACATTTAAAATTAAAAATTGCAAATGTAAAAACCAAGTGATATAGAGGGCATTATTGTCAAAAAGAAACATAATTATTAATTCTAATCATAAGTTTTAGGATTCAAACGAAAAAGTAAGCGATCATTTAAAAATCAGCATTTAGAATTCAACATTTTAAACCAACGGAGATTTGCTAAAAACGTTGGTTCATAAGATCGACACTTGTTGACCCCAATGAACCATGTTACCAAAAAAAAAACCTTAGTCTTACCTTGGAAACCATATAGATGCATGTAGTAAAAAAATAAAATAATATTTAATATCAGTCAATATAGCAATGTTGAAGCTTGTTCATTTGATGTTACACAGATGGAAGGCTTGGCTGGCCTGAACTGGCACCTTACGACGCAATTCACGTTGGAGCTGCATCACCCGAAATACCGAAACCGCTCATCGATCAGTTGAAGCCTGGGGGCAGAATGGTAATTCCTGTAGGAAAGTATCTTCAGGATTTAGAGGTTGTGGATAAGAATCTCGATGGCTCCGTGAGCGTGCATACAGTCACGTCTGTTCGATATGTCCCTCTGACCAGTCGAGAAGAACAGTTGAAAGGCTATTGAGTGAAAAGTAAAAGTAACCGTAGTTCTTCTTTACTACCTGTGTATATAGTTGCAATGTTATATTAGTGAATGTGTGTTCTCTTGTGTTTAAAAAGTTGATTTCTATGTTGGTAATCTTTGGTGTCAGTATGAATGTGCTGGTTCTTCCACTGGTATATGAGTAGAGTTATGTCTTCATGTAATGCAAAGGTGGCATAAAGTTTTCTTCTGTGTTATGCGTATATAAGAGCATGTCTATTTTTTGTTATATGTCACTAATTTATATTGGAAGCTGCCTAATGCATCTTAATGCAAGGAGGTCTTTACCTCTATACCAATTAAGCAAATGCTTAGAATCTTCAAATTATCTTGAGGTTCCACGATCTTTCTTAGCATCTCAACACAAGTAAACATGTGTAAAACGATATTAGAGAAGCAAAAACTTGTGATCAATGTTGTAAAGATTATTTTAGGTCTCGTCTAGGCGTTAGATGAGATATTTGTTTAGGTCTGTCTTGTAAAGGTTTATTATCTCATGTAAAAATCTAAACATGTACATTATTTCAGGTACGGTGTAAGTACAAGCATCATTCTGTTAGCTTTAGACGGATTTAGCTTCTTGGGTACTTCGAAGTGCGTTTAAAATCCTAAATTTTCAATTGATATCGATCGACTCTAAATAACATTCTAAAATCTTGATTTAAAATATATAGGTTATCAAAAATGTACACTTTCGATTAATTTTCGTTCAAATAATTAATTTCTAATTCATGCCTATCATCTAAACAATTAATTCCCGTTTAAACGATTTGTCTAGATCTACCTAGACAAGGTTTATTGTTTCATGTAAAAAAATCTAAATATGTATTTAGACATCGATTATACTATTTTCAGATTCGTTGTCACATACAAGCATCACTGTGCTGGTTTTAAATGGTCTTGCTTTTTTTGCTACTTTGAAACACATTCAAAATTCCAAAATTTTAATTAATATCAATTGACATTAAATAAAACGTTAAGACTATTTGGTTTGAAAATTGACTTTTGTGTTTTGCATGAACAATTAAATAAAACAATTAAATAAAACGTTAAGACTATTTGGCATGAACAATTGAAAAACGATCGATTTGAGAAATAATTTTAATAGATGAAATTGAAAATGACATTTTTGTATTTTTCGCCTTTTATAAAATATCAAAATCCATCTTCTACATCTTTTCTTACCATTGTTGGATTGACTAAGATATTCCAACTTATCAACTCCCACATATAAATATTAAAAACCCAAAACACAAAACTTGTTTTCAAACCAAAAATTACCTAATATTTTATCTAAAATATATGAGTTGTCAAAAACCCTTACCTTCGATTAATCCTCGTTTAACCGATTAATCCCTAATCCATGTAACCACAACTTTCAAATTGATTAAAAATCGTTATTAATCCAGCTCATAATTTTGTATGTACTGTCTTGTTAATTATTTTGCTTTACGGGAGGATTTGTTAACTTTTTCTAAAAAGAGATAATCGAAATTTCAAATTAATTTTTGTGGTCGAATCATTTAAAAGCAAATTAAGCGTCAACAACATTTTATCATCGTAAAAGAAGTCAGGTGGTTTTATAACTTATTGTATACGTGAAATGCGATCGAAAAGACAAAAAATTTTGGAGTTCTAAACAATCTTGATATTCAGTAACATTTTTTTTATGATTATACGTGTAAGAGGGAGAATATATAACAGAATCCGCATGATGTTTACATTATAGTGAACAGTAAATACATTTAGATACATCAAATACATCATTTTTGTAAATATAATCAAAATTATTTTAGCGAAAATATATAAATTTAAATTTTTACATAACTTTCATTATAAAGCGTGTGTATTTGTTCATATACAAACATTCTAGTGTAGAACATTTATCTATGTAATGCAATACATTTCTACAAAAATAAATGAGTTCAAATTGTTAATTTTAATATGCTAAATGCACCCGAGTTTGAGCTCGTACTTCCTACCCGAGTTTGAATTCATACTTCATAACACAAAGACGTGGTATTAGAAAGTGCAATATCGAATGCATTTAGTTCCACGTGATGGTATGGTGCTAAAGACACTCAGTTTTACATTCTCTAATACCACATCATGGTATTAGAAAGTAAGAAATTTAGTGCTTTTAGCAATACGCAATATTTACATTTAAGATTGCCCCTTATCCATTATGACTAAAGTCTTGTTTGATTTTCCCTGGGAGCAGGCCTGGCTTTCACAGCAGACACCATAATAAGTAGGCTGGCTAAATTCAAGTTTGATTTACATAAAGCCAAAGTTCAAAGGTCAGTTTTAAGTAAATTAACCTAAGACAACTTCACATTTAGATTGAACTATTTCCATATGATACATTCAATAATACAGCAATAGTTATGATGATGTTGCAAACTGTGGATTCCAGACTAAGAGATAAGAATTCACAGAAAAATGTCATTTGAAGAAACAAAAAAAATCGACAAATTGCGTAATGCAAGAACCTTATAAAACAATAACAAACTCCTGGCGTTATAAAACTTAACTACAGGACTCAGAAACGTCGTTTGTCCTCAGCAACATTCACTTTAATTGCTCTTCCATCCAGACTCTGAAAAACATAGACATTTTAGTGATTATTGTACAGACAGAAAGGATTAATGGCTCGTTTGGAACGACTTAAATAAATCGTTTTTTGGCTTTTTGAAAGCCAAAATGAACGAGTCTTGTCTTCCAAAAAGCAAAAAAAAATGACTTATTTTAGTCGATCCAAATGGGCCATAGGTAAATGTTCTATAGTAACAAAAATTAAACATGTATAGCATTGCAAAATGGTCCTCGTTTCAAAATCAACAAAAAGTGAATTGTCTGAAACAGTTCATTCATATTTGAAAGTATTCAAAGGCTGGGACATCTGGTTTATTGTATAATATCAATATCAATCAAGCGTTAGAGCAATCCCAATAGCAAAGTGTGAGTCGGACGAAAAAATTAGGGCATAGTTTGGTTTCGTTTTGAGTTTTGTATTTTCAACATTCACTGCAAAATACAAAAAAATGTGAGAATTTTTTTTACTTAACTATTGCGACGATGGACGGACAATGGAGGAGATGAATTTTTTTCCGTCCTTTTGTTATGTCTCAAAACACGAGAAATCAAACTTGTTTTCTATTTTCTAGATTAATTTCATTTTTCAAAATTGTTTGTTTTCCAAAAATACTTATGAAGTGGGCATTTGTGTTTAGACAAAAACAGAAGACTAAAAACCACAAACCAAACGGGGCCTGATTGATCCACACTCTCTCATCCTCAACAATTCAACATAGCTTTCATTCTTTATTTGGCATTTTAAATGACAGATAAGAATTTGTGATCACGATCGCAATCCATGTATGAACAAATATTCGTGATCACGGATCCTTGTCAAGCATTATAAATGCCAAATAAGGAAGAAACGGCAGGATTGCCAAAGCAAACCTCGAGGTTAGTTTGATTGGTCCAAATGGATCATTGACTGACCCATCCTCTATTGGAAATGTTGTTGGATATGCTCTAAGATGATTACACCTCATGTCACCAAGTGCATCTCATTCATTAGACATAAATAGTCTCACATCGTAGACCCATGATTTATGGTTATATTTTGCATCGGTTGCATTATACACATTATAAGTTAGGAGCACTTGTTTAATATCTCATTACCATATTTTGAGTTATGCTGTATTAGATCAGTTTTAAATCACCATCATCTTCCCCGAGTCCACTTTTTGCACTTGGACGAGACGGGATTTCAAACATGACTTTGAATTATTTGACACCCATCTCACTTGATATCTTATCAGAACCCGAGATATAAACTAAGATAATAATCCAAGATTTCGTTCGAAATCCGAGATTCAAAAGCTTGCATTAGATGCGACAAAATTATGTAGATGTTTAGCTTACATTGTGAATATAATTGTTATAAAAAAATAAGGAACTTTCAAAATTTCTAACCATTTCTAAATTATAAATCAATAACGTGCAACTCTATCTTTTGACATTAAATCTAGGAGTGTTAAAGATGTACTACAATCTTTTGACATTAAATCTAGGAGTGTTAAAGATGTACTACAAAAAAGGATGACCATTAGAACTTCCTCATATTATATATATATATATATATATATATATATATATATATTATTTGCTTTCCATTACTAGTTCCTATTTAATTAATAGTATGATGAGACAACAGGGACAAGTAACAAATATTTAGATTAAAACTAACAGTTGAAATTGTTGAAATTAGAGGGCTAAGGAAATGGTTAGATTATAGGAGCTATGGATCACTCCTTGTGGATATAAGGGAGAGATCCCCCATTTCTTCTAGATCCTCCTACGTCTTTTTGTGGAAAAAAAATCAAACAAAATTATATGTGCAAAATTTGAAACCATTTCAAAACTTTAAACTTGTTAAATAATGCAAACCAACATGAAACGTTGAAGATATTAATTTTAACTACTGATTTGAAATGTAATTTTGAAGAAGATATAAGTTTCAAAATGATTCTGAATCGTGCATAAATCATTTTACTAATGCACATAACATATCTACACATTCATTTCAATTCGATTTCTCTCTTCCCCTCCCCCTTCCTCTCCCTCCCCCTCCCCCCCTACCCCTACATACATACGTATCTACACATGAAACTTTAAACTTTTACATTCTCCTACGTCTTTTTGTGAAAAAAAATTGAAATCATTTCAAAACTTTAAACTTGTTCAATAATGCAAACCAACATGAAACGTTGGAGATATTTTAACTACTGATTTGAATTGTAATTGTAGAAGATATAAGTTTCAAAATGATTTTGATTCCGGTATAAATCATTTTACTAATGCACGTAACATATCTACACAAATTCATTTCAATTCGATTTCTTTCTCTTCCCCTCCCCCTCATCTCCCTCCCACTTAGGGTTGTTAATGGATACACGAAAAATCCAAAATCTATCCGCATCCATATCCGAAAAGCGAATAAATACCAGATATCCAAAAAACAATGCGGATGCAGATAAAAACATCTGCATCCAAAAATTATCCGTCCAGCTTTTGTCAAAATTATAGTTCAAATTATGTGTATTTTAATGCAGTGAAAAATATTATTTTATTAAGTTGGTAGTTTATATTATATCCGCTTAATGTTTGTTAACTACTCGAAACTATTTATTATCATCATATTCGTTAATTTTTAACACTTTTATAATCAATGGGATTGAAATATATTTATGTTAAACTAAAATTTTCCTTTTACAATTCTTGATTTATTGGTCGTTAACAGATAGGATAATTATCTGATATCCATCCGTATCTGCAGATATCCGATATCCGAAAATGATTTCGGATGCGGATGCGGATATGGCACTATCCGCATTCCAAAGCATTCATTGACAGGCCTACTCCCACTCCCCCCCCCCCCCTCTCTCTACATACATACGTAGATACATATAGACCGGCTAATTGAGCACAAAATAAAACATAATGACACAATAGATTTAAACCGTTGGATCTCTTTGTCCTTACATATGAGGTGAAAACCGGGGGAGATCTAATGGTTAAGATCTATTATGTCACCATTTGTGTCTATAAATTATGTCGAAATAGACTTTATCATATACACACACTGTTAATAATAAAAATTCAATCAGTATGATTTAACCGTGTTTTTTTTTGAAATTCTAAAAATACCCTACATGGTACCCATTGTGTTGCCACCCATCAATGAAATTTCACCATTGGTTTGCAGCCTACACCATCATGTCATTCTAAACCATCTATCAACAGAATTTCAATATCATTTATGTTCGACGCCATCAACACCAGCAAGATTCCTTAAAATAGAGATGTTGTGACAATCAAATCTTTTGTACTTATTGCACACATCCCCATTAAATTTTATTAATATAAAGCAAATACATTTAGCTACTGGATGCACATACATGTGATTTATACTATATATACATATTATGTACTAAATGAAAAATAGATTTGACTAAGCTAATAAAATAGGTTCAAAATTAAAATCCAAATATCTAATTTTTCTAAGTATATAATTTTCGGTATCAAATTGGAAACTATAGTTTTGTAAAATAAAAAAGTAGCTAAAAATAACTTTATTTTATTTTAAAAAGCATGAAGTATTTAAAATACCCAAGTTTGAGATATACATATATAATTATTAAGTTAACAAAATTATATACATATGGATGAGATATACATATATAGTCATTAAGTTAACAAAATTATATACATATGGATGTGTGTGTATAGTTTTGTAAAATAAAAAAGTAGCTAAAATTAACTTTATTTTATTTTAAAAAGCATGAAGTATTTAAAATACCCAAGTTTGAGATATACATATATAGTTATTAAGTTAACAAAATTATATACATATGGATGTATGTATATGTATGTGTGTATATATGTATATATATTAAATGATTTTGGCCAAACAAACATTTTAAGTTTTTTGACTAATACAAAACTCCAACAATACTATTTACAACACACAAAATATTCTAAGATGTATATGTATATATGTATGCATATTCAAACAATCATAGGTGACAACGTTTGCACATACAAAATCGTCGTTATATAAGGAATCTAATATATACTAACACGATCTGATATATATAACTAAAATTGAGATTAGATAATTACCTTAACAGGTACCTTAAGAAACACACCTTGAATGTATGAAAACTCTAAGGTCCGAATGAATCACCTAAACATTGAGACAGTCTGAGGCACCGCTTTTGTATTTACTTTATTTGTTTTGGAAAAAAATTCTTCGTCATGAAGCCAATGAATTTTCAGCTATTAAGGGAGAGAGGAAGAGAGTAGGAGAAAATGAATTATCAGAAGAAATCATTAACAAATGAAAGAAAATTTGTGTTAAAGTAAACATTGAAACCTTTTAATTTCCTCCATTAAAACCTTCCTTCTTTAGTTTCTTATTAAATATCAATCAAATCCCTCCCGTTTAAAATATATGGTCGGCCAAGATATGCCCGGGTAGACCTTCAAATTTTCCAAAGTCATATATGTCGTACTAAACAATGATTCATAAACACGTCCCAGCCAAAACATATGTTGGTCAACAGTGGCAAAATAAACGTATTTTATACCTTTTCGATAGGAAGTTGAAGGTCGATAGCTTATGTCTAATCAATATCACCATCTGTGCACTATTTGATTATTCACTACCGAAATTCGACATTTTTCTTGAATCAACAGTTATCCTGACGTAATTTGGCATGCTCTTCATGAAAGCTCCATAACCCTGAGGCATAGAGATTTGACCATTCGAGTGGAGTTCCAAATTAATCATCCTGCCACACCTACACATAGTATTTCTTACTATACTACAGTGGTGTCTTTTTTTGAACACTTGCTATTATTGCAGCAGAAAAAAGATGTTGCACTAGAGTAGTCAATCGGATATTGCAAATAGACACATCGAGTACGACTTGCATTTAAAGGTGCGAATATCATCACTTGCACGCTTTTTTGTTGAAGCGGCCTTCATTCAAAGATTCAACGTGGTTGTATAGCTAATCGATGCATCCAATCTCACTCTTATTTCTTAATTCACGGACTATGGTTCCAAGCTCCAACGTAAGAACGTTTGACAAAGTGTTAACAAAATGCTTATCTGATGCAAGATAGATAACATTTTCTGTTTTCACATTTACAACCAGCTTGACTGACAACTCTGGGACGATAGTATTTCAACACTTTTGTGTGTATATGAGTGTACCATCTATTTGCTTGATTTAATTTAGATAAGGAAACCTTTCAGTTCTCTCTCATAAGTTTATGTGCATAAGTTAACCTTTCATCAATTAATTGAACAAGTTTAAGAGAAAAAAATGAAAATTTCCTTCTCTAAATTAAATTAAACAAATGATTATCACACACATATACACAAAGTGCCCGAATACTGTCGTAGTCATCGGTAAAGCTGGTTGTAAATGAGAAAACAGAAAAAAAATGTTCTATGCTACAGCAAATAAGCACTTTGTTGACATTTTGTCATGCATTCTTAATGCCGAAACTTGAAACCATAATCTAAGAATTAAAAAGAGAGTGGAATTGCCTACATTGATCAGCCATACACCAACATCAAACCTTTGGATGAAATTTGCTTCAACACAAAAGCATACAGAGAGATGATCCTTGCGCCTTTGAATGTAGGTCATACTCGATGCCCTATTTGAAATGTCTCATTAACTACTCTAGTCCGATATCTCTTTTCTCTGCAGCAACAACTAGAGTTCAAAAAAAAAAGACGCCGCTGTAGTACAATAAGAAATACTATATATCCGCTTTGTAGCTCCTTAATAATGAGTAAGGACGTTATGACTGCTTAACTCCAGCTGTTGTTAGTTAATATATTTTAATCAACTATAACCACAATCGTCTTGATGATTAACCATCATGTTGATTTGAAGCATTTTACATATATAATTATATATACTATTGTTGATAAAAAACTATGTTTTTGACTTTTTTCCACCAACTAATTTATTTGTCTATATGCATGCACATATCACTAGTGCATGACAGCAAATCCCATCAGTATACATATTATTACTCGATCTTAAATTACTAAGTGCACAATACTTTATAAATATCAAATAAAAATAAGCACAGTTAGTATGACAAATCACGATTATCCAAATCTTTAACCGATGTCGTAATCGATTAATCTAGTTGATTAATATATATTATTAGACATCATTAATTATTTAGTCTCTAGATGACTGATACTAAAGGTAGAAATTTAATTTTGTATCTAATCTAATTCCCCTAATATTAACAGTTGCAGTAGTGAAATTATACAGGTTTCTCAATAAAGCGTTGTATGTTAATGGAGTAATTATTTTTAGAAAGGACAAAAGGTTAACATAATTATCAAATATGAAAAAACAGAAAACTTTCCGTATATAATAGTTTATTTTTGGGAAAAATCTCTATTTTAGAGCCACATTGACAATCATACAAGCTATAAATTTATACCGCACAATCATCAAAATTGTGTGTATTCTTGGATCAATGGCATCTTCATTAGTACAAAAAATTACTATTGACAGAGTATTGCTTTCATCAAAAGAGCTTGAGATTTACAGTCGTATTAATAATAATCCCAAGCGCCGCTAACAGCTTTCTTACACAAGAGTTGATGCTTTGGTACTCTCCAGGCTTGGCACCGAAAGAGTTGATGTTTTGTAAGAAAGCTGGTAGCGGTGCTTGGGATCATTATTATTACGATCGTAAATTTTAAGCACTTTTGATAAAAGCAATACTATGTCAATAGTAAACTTTTGTACGAAGGAAGATGATATTGATTAAAAAATACACCCAATTTTAATGATTGTTTTGTATAAATTTATAGCTTGTATGAGTATAAATTTATAGCTTATATGATTATCAATCAGACTCTAAATAGAAATTTTTTATAAAAAAGAAAATATTATATCTGGAAAGTTTTCTATTTTTTCAAATTTAATATTTATGTAAACTTTTTCTTTTCTCTAAAAATAATTACTTAAGTAACATACAACTCTATATTAAGAAACATATATAATTTCACTACCACAACTGTTAATGTTAGAGTCGCTAGATTGTAGACAAAATTGAAATTCCGCCTTTAACATCAATCAAGTAGAGGCCAAGTAATTAATGGCGTAGATACTACCTCAAAATCTCCACTTCGATTTTTAGTGTCAAAATATTTGGAATAAACAAAATCCGTTGATGAGATCCATTTGGTATCGAGAGATCGTCTTAAAAAAAATGGAGAATCTTCAAACTTTTAACCCCTTTAAACATGGGAGTAAACCACTTAAATCCAAAGTTTGGTGTCACAGTGTACCCAACCAATCAAAGTGGTTGAAATTTTGCAAATAAGTCCATTTTCTTTTTTGTTATGGATTTATTTGCAAAAGTTTGTTTGTGTGTCATGTGTTAAATGGTTGGGCGGGACAACATAATTTGGGTCTAGGTGATTTGTACTTTTTAGAAATACATTTTAAATTGATGGTGTGTGTGTGTGTTCAACGACTCCTAATGATTTTGAATGAGTTTGACATTTTGAAATGATACAAAAATTTGTGAGGATGACCATGATTGCAATAAGAACATACCTACGAAATATTAGATGATTTTGATAAAATTGGGGGTTTTGGGAGATTACTAGTTAAGCTGACGTAGATACTACCTGTGGGAACCATTCAATCAAACACTCCATACTTCCCTTTTTGTTGTTCATTCCCGTGCACATGTGTAAATCAGCTCTTATGCATATACTTCCCACATGCATGATTTTCTTCTTCTTCCCACATGCATAATTTTCTTCTTCTATATCAATGTTATATTGTACTTCTTCGGTTTATTTTGTTGTATTTTATTTTTTTAAATCCAATTATGGATGTACAACTACATGTGAATGTTATTATATGAGCCACCAAAGAAAGATACTTTTCTCCACTATGTTGATTTTTTGCCAAAGACAAGATTCTCCCGAAATTTTTTTGCTAGGTTTTGATGAGGCCACAACTGCTGTGGAAAATAAAAATAAAAATAATAAGTCAAGAAAGATGGTTATAACGCACCTGTCCGTCAAGAGCAGCAATCGCATCATTCAATTCAGTTTCAGATGCCATGGTCACAAAACCAAATCCACGAGAACGCCCGCTGTCTCTATCATAAACAACACGTGCACTCACCACTTTGCCATGCTCGCTAAATACTTGTTCCAAGCGACTATCGTCTACAGACCATGGCAAGTTACCGACATATATTCTAAATGATGGCTCGAACTCACGAGCTGGTCTTTCTGGCCGGGTTCCTCTTGGAGCTGCCTTATTTACTGTCAGAAGCCTTCCATTTATATCCTGTTCCCAACACATCAATAAATTATAGTGTTGAAAGTTATGATACATTATGGTGTATGCATGGATATATTTTCATATAGTGTATTAGTTTCCTTAGTTCAATAAGTGAAATAAAATAAGCCATTAATTCTTTATATATAAAAAAGTATACCACTGCAATATACAGAGCACTGTTATACCAATGAGCAGACAATATAATAAATGACTAAATGAAACTTATGTGCACCATATATCGCATAAGCCATGGTTTAATCATGGAGATCAATAGGATTGGATTCAACATCTTTTGAATGTCATAACTCATATATACCAAAAATGAATTATGCATTTTACAAGTATACTATGGCATGCCGATTATACAAGTTTCCAATAATAAATATATAAACAACTTAAGAATATCATTACTATATCTGAAGACACCCAATGACATTAATGAAAATAAGTTGAGATAAGAACCAAATGCCCATAAAAGAGTATTGGGTGTTTCCCAGAACAGAGGAATTGACAATGTAATCTATATTCTGAGTCTCCTGTATATCAATTAAACATATACATAGGGATGACCTATACATAGGGCAAACCTGAAGTACGGATTCAAACAGAAATCGGATAAACATAAATTAAAACTTCGGATTTTGCGACCCACGTCTATTTTAACAACTAGAATCAAATTGGGAACTCACAAGTATTTACTTGTCCCATAGCCTTCACTAAGGATAATGCCATAGCATGTGTAGATAACTTAAAAATACTTACATAACGGCTGAACATCTCGACAGCTTTTTCTGCTTCTTCAACAGTGTTCATGGTCACAAAACCAAAACCACGGCTTTGACCTGTCTCTCTATTGTAAATAACCTACACAATCAAATACAAACTAGTTAAAACTAATCGGCCTTTTGTTAGTAAGACCTAAATCTACACAGGTCAATCTATTCCTTTACGTATTTTACTGGGTATTTTGTATCAGGAACTGAAGTAGACAATTTTTTATACAACATACAAGAAGAATATTTAATTGAACATGACTTTATAATATGCATATACATACATAATACATATGTGTGTTATGCATGCAAATACATTTGTGATGGTATACAATAATTCTACTTCACCAAAAAACAGATAACAGATATGAACAAACATAGGATTTCTGGAGCCGCCTAATATCCACCCATCCATTATCAGATTCACTTATTTCTGCATCCAAAATCCCAGACATTCTATATTTCTAGCATCTCTATTTTTTTTAATGCAAACACAAAGCTTCTAAAAGTTTGCATTTAGAATAAATGATGATACATTGTTTATGCAGATAAAAAAATTTAAAAAGTTCACATTGAACAGATAATAGATGATAGTAAAATTCTTATAGTGCTGCTGCTCATATAAAATTCTTGCGATGTCCATTCTCAAATCAAACTGTGATGAAAGAAGTATCTTTCAACTACTAACACATGAAAACATCTTTACTAACCATAAAACCGAAAAACTCATATCAAATGAAATTCTCACTATTATTTTTCTGCATTTACAAAATTATGTAAACACACACATCATCATTTTTTTAATGGAAAATGAACCAGTAAGTGAATATAGGGAGAAAAAAAATCTTGGGAACTTGGAAAAGTCTTTTCTAAAGTAAAACTTCAAAAGCTCATCTAGACATCATATCACCCAACACTGTGTGAAGAGAACATTCCTACTACATGAAGCAAGAAATTTTCAGGTCATAATAGTTGAACCCAAGCACCTCAACTATTATATTGTCAATTGATCTCTTAACATAGAGATATATATTATCACAATTCTGTCAAACTCATAAACTCAACACTCAATCACAGCTACCAACAATTGGAACACAACAATTATACTGAAAGAATGCTAACTTTACAACAAATTCATAACTCAAACCACTATAAATAAATAAATAACCATAAGGAACAAAATTTTATACCTCAGCGATATCAACCGTTCCAGCCTTATCAAATAACTGAGCAAGACTCTCGCTATCAACATCAAAAGGAAGGTTTCCAACAAAAAGTTTGGCATCTTCAGGGGGCTCCTCATAATCTTCCACCGCCTCTTCGCCCTCCCCTATTCCTTCAGCTACAATATCTTCCCCTTCTCCTTCTTCCTCGCCGACTTCTTGACTCTCCTCTTCCTGCTGAGCCCAGTCAGAAGTCTGCGCAACAAAAGGCACTATGGTTTGCTGAAAAGTTAGCTTCTTCTTTACAGAGAGGGAAATGGCGAAACTGGGTTTGGAGGAGAGAGAAAGGAGTGGTATTTTGGGAGAGAGGGTTGTGGTTGGGAGAGACGAGGTGAGGAAGAGGTCGTTCGGGATTAGGGTTTTGAAGAGTGAGGCTGAAGAAGAAGCCATTGCCTTCTAAAACAATCAAATGAGATTAATCTGAAGATGAAGATAGGAGAACAGGTCTAGGAGAGAACAACGAAGGGATAAGGGAAGAGAGAAGGGAGAGCTTTTGATGTTTTCGCTACAAGGATAGGAGAGGATAACACAGTGATTTTTTATTTCTGATAATTTAAAGCAAATTACAACAGCAATTAGGGTCAAGGTGAGCGTGATTTAATAGGCAACAAAATCAACTTTAGCCGGTTGCCAAGTACTAAGCCATAATCTGCTAAACTTGAACGATTCAAATACATTTCAAATATTAAAAAATAGAAGGTATTAATTGATTGATGCAATCAATTAAAAGTGAAAAGCAACTAGAAAGAATAATCAATTAATTTAAAAAGATCTATTAATTGATTTAAGCAATCGATCAAATGTGGATATGTGTGAAAACAAATACCATCGTGCTTAATTTGTATTGAAATCAAATTAAGTAAATCTAAAAAGATTTCGACCTTATCTTCAATGCACACACACGCGCACATACACACACATAATGACGGACTCGGTTCAGGCTTAGTGGGGTCTACCGACCCCACTGGCATTTTATAATCATGTTTCAAACAAAGTGGGTTTATCTGGACATAGGACTTTTTGATGTGTTGGAACTTCTACCGGAACAAATGGCTACAACATTTTCTAATCTATACTAGTTTAAGTTCGATTCGTTTTAAAATCAAAAGGGGAGACATGAAACTAGGTCCGTCAACGGATGCTTTCGGATGTGGATAGTGTCATATCCGCATCCGCATCCAAAATCATTTTTGGATATCGAATATTTGCATCCGCGGATACGGATGGATATCGGATAATTAGGCTATCCGCCAACGATCAATAAATCAAGAATTACAAAATGATAATTTTAGTTTAATATAAATATTTTTCAATCTCATTGATTATAAAAGTGATAAAAATTAACAAATATGATGCTAATAAATAGTTTTGAACAGTTAATAAGCATTAAATGCATAAAATATAAACTACTAACTTAATAAAATAATAAATAAATATCATTTATTGCATTAAACTACACATAACTTGAACTATAATCCTTATATAAACCGGACGGATAATTTTCGGATGCGGATGTCTTCCTATCCACATTTGCATTCGTTTTTTCGAATATCGGATATTTATCCGCTTTTCGAATGTGGGTACGAACGGATTTTATATTTTTCGGGTATCCATTGATAGCCCTACATGAAACAACAATGAATTTGTTGATAATGTGATCGTAGCTAACATATTCAGTAATGGAAAATAAAGACCTATAATCTATACAACTATAAAAGTCAATCTATTTTTTTGTTCAAATCTATATTAGTGCTATTTTAATTTTGTTGCTATGTAAAATCTAAGTGATTAAATATTAACTTACAAAAAATGTAACGACCTGGATTTTCAAAGGTTTTATATTTGAATATCAAAATTATTTAAATAATTAACTCTTGAATTTAATGCGAATAAAAATGATTTCGAAAGCTTATTTAAATTCGTTTTAAATAAATAAGCGATGATGGTAAATCGTTAATTTATAATTAAATTGACTAAATTTGTTTTGATAATGATTCTCTTTAATTATCGTGTGAAATTATGATTCCAAGGCTATGCCTCAAATTTTTATGAAACTAGTATCGTTGGATCTGGAATAATGAATTGTTATACGCTGACGAGTTTTGTAACGATCAGACGTGTTGTGTGGTCGTGCGAGCTTGAAAACGCGTTACGTTTCAATTTGAGAATTTAATAATAATATTTATTTTATTATAAATACCTCTTGATAAAACCTTCTCTTTTACTTTTCCTCTTCCTCTTCATTTAATTTTTGATAAAAGAGAGCCACCATTATTATCTTTCTTCCACCAATTGTTTCGATAGAACTAGGCAACAAAATCAATTTATTTTTGATTCATTGAATCACGTAGGTGAATGCTTCATTTCGATGTATGCAATAGTGGGTGTGATGGAAATTGGTAGTGGCCGAAGTAGTGAAGCCGTAGCTAGGGTTAAGGATTCTCGATGATTCGGGCGATGATAGGTGATGGCGTCAATGTCGTTGGGTTCGTCTGGCGAAGTCAAGGGGATTGATGTAGGCTAGGGGTGGTGTAACGACCCCAGATTTTAATTTAATTTAAAATTTAAAATTTATTGAATTTTTGAATAAATATGGGTAAAATTAATTATAAATAGATTAATTGATTGCGAGTTTCCCCGATATCCAAATATATTTTGTATAAATCATTTAAATTTAATAAATATTGCATATATGTGGATATATATGTATTTGGGCATATACGAGTGAATTTGAAAATAATAAATATATAGATATATATATTTGACTTGAATTTAATATATATGTAAAATGAACTACAAACAAAGTATATTTATAAAATATAAATCTATGTATATAGAATGAAGACAAGCATCTAGGCAAACAAACATAAGATATGTACACAAGCACTAAAGAAGAAAAACAAAGTGTACAAAGCAAAGATATGCATGTAAACTAAAATAGAAACATATGTACGGCTATCACCTCAACCTGTAAACAAATGAGGAACCAGGAAAAGAAAGTATGCAAGCCTCAATATAAAAATACAATACAAAACATCATCATATTTGTACAGCCGAGACAAGCAAGAGGAAAGCAAAAATATAGGCAAGTAAAAGAAACAAAGTACATAAAGTAAAAAGCAAAAGCAAATAAAAAAAATATGTAACCTGGAAGCAAAACAAGACATAAAAGACCATGGTAATAAATGCTACATACTTGCAATTAATGCTTTCAAACTTCAGCCATACTCAAGTTATTTGAAATATTCACAAGGTACAAACCCTCTCCTTTATATGTACTCATGCAAAGTTGCTTTAATTCATTTAAAACAAATCTTAGCAAAACACTGAAAGAAAAATAAAAGCAAACACCACTATTTGTTTACAACTTCAAATCCAATATATACAACAAAACAGATTCAAGAAAAGGAAATCTGAAGTAATATCAAATCTGGAAGTTACAAACTTGAAGCAATGTAAAGAAGATCAAGCAAACAACTTCAACTAAAATCAAGTGAGGCTAAATAAAAAAATTCCAGATCAAAGTTTAAAACAGTTCTCTGCTTTCAAACATCAAGTTCAGGTGAGTAACATTTTATTTCAAGAATTTTGTTCTAATAAGAGCAGCTCTGTTTTCTTTCCTGGAAAACAACAGTGAGCAAACTCTATTTCTTTTGAAACCAGATCTTGTTAACTAGTATGCCTGTGCTAATGGTGGTTGAAATTTCTTGTATGTATGGAAATCTGTCTGTATGCATATGTACACATGGATAATCTTGATGTGCATGGTTGTGTCCAGGCAAAAACTTGCCTCTGTTTATACATAACAGATTTTATTTTCTTTAAAACCTGTTCTAAAACACAAATCTCTGTTTCTAAATAATTTAGTTAGATATGTTAAAACAAAAATGGTATGAAACAACAAGATATTAATTTTAAAAATAGTTTTATGAAGTAAAAATGTAAACAAGAGGAAAGATTAAATTTTTTCAGAGGTAACTTCAAAACTGGAAAAAATTCGATCAGAACAAAACGTTGGTTTAAATATATATCCAGAATCCCGGTTGGAAAAGGTGATTTTTAACATAAATATGAGGATTTTTCATTTGGTATTTTATGAGCAGTTCAAAGATGAACGGCAAGTGGTTCTTGGCCAATCTCCGGCGACGCTGTGACCTAGGGATATCGGGGTTGGTCGAGAAGGTGGAGGAGCTTACCACGGTGATAGGAAAAATGGCCGGAGGTGGCATTGGCCACGGTGGCGACAGCGGCGAAGGGGTTAAGTTTATAAACCTAATTTCTATGGTGATCGAACTTTTGATCGCCGCGGCCTCAATGGAGCATCGAGTGGGACAAGGCTCTGGGTAGTGGTGGATGGGTGGTGGACGAAGTCGAGGCTGGAAGCTCGAGGCGTCAAATGGTCGGAGGCGTTGGGAAGACGAGAGTTTTGGCCATGGTGGTTTTCCTGTTTGGTCGAGATACCTCATTTTTGGTTCGCTTAGTTTTCGATCGATCTGGGTTCGAATGTGAGTTCGCATGGGTTCGAGTGACTGAAGCGTGACGCCGCGATGACCACCGGAGGTCGAGGTCGATGGTGCACGTGTATGCGTATCACTGTGTATCAGTGGTGATTTTACTTTGGGGAAGAAGATAGGAACTCGGAGCCAAGCACGTGAAAACGAGAGATTTTCTCGAAGCACTTTACTATTTGTCTCGGGTTGAGTTTGTTGTTACAGGTTTTTATAAAGACCTGTCTGTAGTTTAAAATTTAAAGCAAATTTAAATGTTTAAACAACTTTAAAATGTTTTAAAACTTATATTTAAAAAGGGGTTTATTTTAAACTAAATTAAGTAATTTAGAAGTTGATTAAATGTTTTAATGTGTTAACTTAAAAGTCAAGTTAATTTATATTGATTAATGATTTATAATTAACTAAAGATCAATAAATTATAAATTTAAAGCTAATTAATTTATAATTAAGGATAATTAATTAAATGGTAATTAATTAAGGGTTAATTTATTAATTGAAGATAATTTATTAAATAGTGAAAAAAAAAATTTAAAGATTAATTATTTAAATAATTAAAAGGTTGATGAATTTATAATTTAAGGTTAATCAATTATTAATGGTTAACTAATAAATGATTAAAGAAAAATTTATCAAAATGATTTGTAATAGTAATTAACCAAGATTTGAAATTCATATGAAATTAATCTGATTTGAATAAATCTGATAATTAACTGACCTTACCTATGAATGTTGAATTCTATTGAATGTTGAATTATTTGATATCCCTGATATGTGATGATTTGTGATGTACCCTGATTTATGTTGTGGTCTGTAATTTACTTACCTGTTATTATCTATGAATCTATGAATGAGCGATAAGCGTTATAGTTATATCGCTTATCAACCATATTACTGTATTTTAATCTGTGATGATTGAATGATGTTGCACTATGGTGTTAAAATCCCCTGGACCACACCTTTACACACACAAATATGGATTTCACGTGGAAATCGGTTAAGTCACAGATAATTTAAATTTGATGTTTTTGAAATTGAAATTTTAATTTCAATTGATTTTGAAATTAGAAATTTGGGTTTAAAATAAAAAGCTTTTGAAATGGAATTTTAAAGATAAAAGTTATTTTGAATAACTTAACCGAGTTTTTGAAAATTTAAATAATTAGATTTAAATTTGAATTCAAGTTTGAAATTAAATCTATGATTTGGAAACTAGGGATAAAAAATGATATAAATGTGTTTGTATGAATCTAAACCATTTAAAAATAAAATTTTGGGAATTTGGATTTAACCCAAGAACCTTAACTCGTATAAATGAATCAGATTTCCAAAATTGAAAACTGTTTGTTTTCAAATGATAAAAGCTTTCATATAAGAAATGAAATTCCAGTTTAATTGAAGGAATTTCAAGATTGAATCGAAAATGGTTTTCCAAGTTATGAATGAATTCTTTTTGAAAGCTATGAATTAAATCTGTTTATTTTTAACAGATTTAAAATGATGTTTTATTTAAACCATTCGAAATGAAATTGTTTTGAAAGCTATGAGTTAAATCTTTGATTTAAAGATTTAACGAGTTAAACTGAAATGGAAATTGTTTTGAAAACTGTGAATGAATCTTTGTGAAAATTAAGTGAACTTTGTGAATTTAATTTTTTTTGTTTAAAAGATTTAAAATGGTAATTTGTTAAACCATTTGAAAAGAGAAGTTTGGGTAATAAGTTGTGACTTAATTGAAATCCCATTATCCATTTGTTTTTGAATATTACGCTCACTATTCGGGTTAGCCGGGAAAAGACCTTTGTGTCATATAACCCATTCCGAATAGTGATACGTCGTATATGGATCGCATTTGCAGACCGGTGTTGAAGACCGGATATTTTTCGAAAATGAAATGACAACCTGTCGAATGTCTCTGCACTGAGTCGCGCCGGTATACAGATTTATATCACTCTTTTTGTGATGGGAAGTTCGGACGTGATTGAAAATTATCCAGATTTGCAAGGGCTTCGTGAGAAGTGCCTTCGGTTCTGTTCGATCCCGGAACAGACTTGTATGGTTACATGTCTGACATTACACTTTGAGATATAAAGCAGATTTCTTTCAAATACATTTCTGTTGGTGGCGGAGAATTTATTCTCTTAGCTTCTTCTCTGAGACGTACGAGCTCAGAGGTTATGTAGTTGAAGTTATAAGCGATATATCCCAATTTGGTAATGTGACATGTTAAGTGTTGCTGTGTGATGATCAGTGTTTGATCATTTGTGATATGATCATTTGTTTGATCTTATATCTTTGTGATCATTTCCTTGATCATTTGTTTGACCCGAAGCATGGCTTTGTGACAAAGCGTAGCTTTGTGGACGAGACTTCGTCGGACCTCACACCTCGAAAATGGTCAAAACAGGAAGGATGCAGCAAGGTTCTAGGGAGTAGCGCCCCTTAGTGTATGTCATTCCTTCTGGATAAAGGTGGTATCATGGTATGGAGCCCAGATACTTAACCTCTGTTGATACTGCTTATTATGTGGTTGTTGGAAATCGAGGATCCTCGGGAAGATCGGTGACGATCGGGGGATGGCATACGCGTGTCAGTAGTTACCTATTTTTGCAGAGGTAACCCGGCCTTGTGTTGGCAGAGATCTAACCGTAATGTTAGGTTATTTCTCGGGACGTCATTCCAGAGGCGTTCCTTCGTGGCATAGGAAGTTCCTTAGCCTGACCATTTGTTGGAAATCCATCTTCCAATACGAACTTTGTACGGTATTAGTTGTAGAACCTGCCATTTACGTACGGTGGTCACCACTGTTTAGATGGTAGCTATAGTAAGCATACGATACTGGTCGTATGTTGGCTAAGATTGATATTCTATTTTCGAAATACTTTCTACACTATGCACTAATAATAATATCAAAAATGATTTGATTTTACGTAGTAAGCATCTTTGACTATCATAAGAAGAAATCTCCTCCAATTCTGCGTTTGCATTGTGTGTGTGGCGGGAGGTCTTATGGTAGTTTCATTTTCTAAAAGCATTGCGAATTGACTTTAAAATTCTTTGCTATTTGTTTTAAAGATAAACTGTTTTTGTTGCTCACACCAGTCCCATGACTGATCCGGAGTTTATTGTTTCTTTCCTAAACTCTGGGTGCTCAAAATTTTTCTACACGAGCAGTCTAGAGTTTGGTTTTTCAGATAGACAGATTAGTAGTTTTTCTAAACTGTTTTGGTTTTTCAGCATCGTTATTGAGAGTCCAAGCTATTTCTAGATTAGTGCTTTGAAGATGGAGATTATCCGCTGCTGATGTTATCGTTTTCTTTTTCCGCTGCTATTTCTTGTATCATATCTCTGATGTATATTGATATTCATTGTATCACTCTGTTGTATCAGATATTGTATATCAATGTATTATTCTTTTATTCCGCTGTGTTATTTACTTATTGTTGTTATAAGCTCCGGCGACTCGGATTTGAACGGTCGAATCTACGGCATTCGAGTACGATGTGAAGTATGGATGTCGATTTTCGAACGCGAAAATCCTTGATCGTTACAGGTGGTGCTGCACAGTAAGGTGAAAAGCGACATGATCTTGTCGTACGTGGAGCTATAGATCGCAATTTACTATGGGCAACCGGAGGTCGAATCAAAGGTGTAGGCGAGTTCGAGATGGCATGACGAGTAAATCGATGGTGGTTTGGTATTCTACGGTGAAGGGATTGAAAATGCGATGGTGGGAGGGTCGAAGCAGGGCATACAATATTCTTAAAATTATTTCAAAATACCTTGATAAAAATTTACCTAAACTTTTATTTTGAATCAACTTTTTAAGAATTCAAATATCAAATTTATTATTTCAAAATATCACTATATATCTTTTATTACTAAAATTATAATAAACTCCTTATCCAATATTGAATGCAAACACCTTGATAAAATTTACAATCACTAATTAATCCATTAGTTAATGATTTACATTATCTTTTTAAATTTAGAAAATTATATATATCAAGTAACTCAAAAATCATAACAAAGGAACCGAATACTACCAATAGTATCGCATATTCCCTTAACAAAAAAGGGAATACTTATGAGAAGTATTTATCATCCGAACACATCTCTTGTCCATTTTTATAAAACACTTTTATAAATCCAATTTATAAAATCACTTATTTTTATAAGACATTCATAAAATCTATTTATCTTAAATAAATTCCTTTAATCTTAAACCAACATTATTACTTATCGAACACCACATAGTCAAATTGTGAAACTAAATTCACGAGGTGTTCGTATTTAAACCTTTGGTCAAACAACCAATCAATAAATGGTAATAATTGAAATTATCATTTCCTTAACAACCAAACACTACAGAAGTAACCATATCATTTGAAGGATATTACTTTATATTCAAAATATAATCCTAGGTAAAATTATTTCATTTATTAATTTTCCAAAAATCATTTTTATATAGCATTAACAAATACGATATCATATATAATACTCTCAACTAATTCAAGGGTGTCACTTACCCTATCTTTAAGAGTTACTCATCCTAGGGTGTTTACTAACCCTATCTCTAATGAGACTTTACCTCTACCAGGCTCAAGTGTTCGCTCAACCTAAGCTTTGATATCAACTGTGACAATCCACCTTTTTGACCCTCAGAAATCGACACTAATATGTCCACGGTATTCACGTGCCGAAGTGTTGGAAAGATAGACCGATCAAGGGTAAAAAGAAAAGTAAAGACAAAAAAAATGTCACACGAATGGAACAATTTATAATATCAGTAATTTTTACAGCGGAAAATTTAAAAACACATATATCAGAGTTTAACCTAAGCTAAGCCTGGACAGTTATAAATACATGTCCTTACAAATGCTTAAAAATAACAAACATAGGGGAAAGTAAACTATGTCCATACGTCGATAAAGATCTCCAACTCTCCTTTGGAAACTCCAAGCGTCTTCAGCTAATCCTGAAACTATTCAGATCTGATCCAAGTATTAAAAATACCCGGATCAGTCTGGCAAACCAGCATGAGAAATGCAAATCATAAATATATATGATAGTGTCATAGATCAACTTTGATGTCAAATGAAACTTTTGAAAAGAAGAGCATCTCATAAGACCATGCCACACATAAACATGGACGAATTTTTACCTTATGATAACTAAAACACTTTTACCAAATCATTTGATATTATTTCTAACGACATTCTTTGAAAACCCTTTCAAATAGCATACTAATCATAACTGAAATTATTACATTAATTAAATTCTAGCGTACTAGGCTCTACAATCAAAACCATAAAGGCACGTATTGGAGAATGAATTCCAACAATGACACAGTAAATGACTACTTTGCAACAGTACATCTCTAGAGGAATGTACCGACGCATAGCCCCGCTGCCCTCTACCAACACAGAACCAACCTACCTCTACCATAGATAGTACCAAATATCCCATCACCCCGGTCATTCTCGACCTATTCGTGACCATAGTGTACACAACAAACCCGAAATATAGCGGGTAATCTAGAAAGGTGATGAACATATCCTAATGGGTACGACCTACTTAGCCCTACTGCATCTACCATGTTTTTGCCATTACTTATGTGTGAGGTTTGAGGTAACATTTTATCTTTCACATGAAAAACCCCACTTTTAATGTCACATTGCCATTTTCGATGACACACAAATTGGTTTCCATAAAATTATCACCCCCGAGTTCATACGCCTTAGGGAAGGGTGTTAAGTATAAGAAGGGTTACTCCATACACCACCAAACAAATGAAATTTGTAAAAACAAATGTACGTGGGCTTAGAAATGCAATGTTAGACATTCGTCCATACAAGTTGTCCAAGAACATGACAAACCGAAGGTACTCTTACTACATCCTATTTAGGAATAACCTATAGGATTAGTAGCGAGTGGTCCTTGCATTGAAGATTTCAAAATAAAGGTACTACTGCAACCATATGCATATAATATGGGAATCATGAGGTCAGTGGTGAGCATCCCTACATTTTGAAGATCTCCGCCTTTAAAATTATTGTCTTCAACATGTCTCCACTTTCAAACGCGTATATCGGTTCGAAGTTGTTTTTAGATATGAATCACCCAAATCCGATCCCGATCTCTTCTAACCAATTATTAATAAAAGATGTGTATATCTGTATATAGAAATGTTAGCCACTTTCGTTAAATCCACTTTTCTTCTTTTACTCAAAATGATATTTAACTTTGAAGGTATCTTTTTATCCCATAAATATCATTTAGAGATATATATCTTTAAACCATTTTTGTTTCCGGATAACAGAATTATTAAACCTCCTTCTAACTTTAGAAATACCAAATCATATCCTTTTAATTTCTTAGGAAAAATATTTCCATATACTATTATTAGAATAATTCCAATCTTAATTGAGATTACTTATTTCCAAAACATATCTTTTAATGGGTTAAAACCGATGTTATTTAAGACATCGTTTACTGTATACCCAAACCAATTAGTACCGAGTAAAAAGGATTCATAGATTTCAGATTAATTATACTTAAAACTAATTTATGTATTCAACATGTACTATTAATCTAATAACGATGAAATCACCTTTTAAATTCACACGGATAGTGGGGGTTTTCTCCCTAGAATTTAATATAGAGTTTAACTCGAACGTTCTCTTTACCGTCAAAATTCTATTTTAAATCTTGCTTAACTTTCGAAAAACTCCAAATCTCTTTTCTTTTATCTTAAGAAAATGCGGTCCGAGTAAATCAAATTAACTATCTCCTCAGTCAGGCCAGTCCGGATAGCTAGGGGGAGCAGACAATCGTTTCCCGAACTCCAATCTAGGGACTACCCTCTCTATCACACATAAGGTGGCAAAGTTATTTAATCGACTCTAAACTTTTAAAAGTATTTTATTTATCATTCAAAAAACATTTCAAAGAGATTTGGGAAGAAACCCTAAGTTTAAATCTTATTTTAGGAATTTCCAAATTTCTTTGTTAAATTGCCGGTGAATAGTGCTTTTAAGGGTTTTGTATCACAAATCCTATTTAAACCTTTTATATTTTGAATTATTCCATTTGAAACTCTTTTAAAATATTTTTAAGATTTATCTCACATTTTTAAAGATTTAAAAATATCTATTTTTAATAGTTGAAATCCATATTTTACGAACTGCCAAAACGCGATGATTTTAAAAACTTGATTTGGGCATATCTCAAATCTGACAAAATAAAATCTTGATTTTTCTCCTTCATTTGGAAACTATAGTTATAAGAGTCCGGAAGATTCTTATTTTGAATAATATCGAGCTATATTCCACTCTACCCATTGATTTAACTTTATGGTGCGAAATCGAGAACTGTCGTTACGTAACGCACTCGCTTTTGACTCATTTTTAATATCTTTTCAAAACTTTGCCGAAATGAGTTTTAACGTTTATAAAACATTTATAAACATTTTTATTCTTGTTTAAAGATTTAACTATGCCATAAAACTGTTATAATTCATAAGAGAAAGTTTTTTGTGTAAATTCGACATGTATTTGCCGTGAATTATCTCTACAACCAAGCATGCATATTATTGCATCCAAAACATTATGATCCAAAATAGAAACGCTCATAGCAAATATATCATATCATCACATGATTTATAAAATAAACTAGTAGATTTTCTCACTATTATATCGTTCCCTCCATACCTTCTCTGAATTACTTCAACGACATTCCGGTAGCACTTCTCTCCACTATCTTCACTCCGGAGCTACTCGGATCTTCTTTCTTCTTGCATGCTTGGCCATGGCACTCCTGAGGGTGTTAGCTCAGCCAAGGGTGAATAGTGGTGGCCGTGGGTTTGAGGAGGGTAGAGAAGTGTTTTGGTCATAGCTTTGAGGTGAAATAACTTTGCATGTATATGTATTTAACTATTTTTATTTTTCTGCCATAACTTTGCATTATTTTTGCATAACTTCCTCATGATTTTAGGAAGCCATTAAAGAGCTTAAAGAAGAGGAAGACGAAGAAGAGAATTGGTATGAGAATAGGTGAGGGGGTAGAGTGATATTTATAGCATTTTGGAAGCTTAACACTTAGGTAAAATATCTCCAACACCATCATCACAACTCTCCCATCACTCCTAGCCGTACTTCTCCCTTACATCACCAATATCACATCTTGGCATGTGCTTTGAGATATGTCATGATTTTGTTTGATTTTTTTTTTGAAAATATCTTCGTATTTTTTTTAACTTAAGGTAAATGTGTAAATGCACATGGTAACTTCTTATACGTTTGTACATGTTATGTGCATGTATATGCATATATATATATATATATATATATATATATATATATATATATGTCTCATTTGACAAACCATAGTGCAACATTCAATTATAACTTCTTTTTGATAAACCGTTGAAAATCCGAAATCCGAATTGTGGTCATATTTTTACTTTTTAGTTAAGCTATATACATACAAATATATATATATATAAACAAACCTTGAATATTTCTTATTATCTTAGAACAATGAAAACATACTCATTTGAATTATAAAACCATATAAATCAATATTTAGAGAAGTGTTACAAAATTCAGTCGTTAAACTGCCAAAGTGCGACGAAATTTGCATATCTTTATAAAAACAAGTTTATACATTTATAAGACTATTATAAATCAATTATTATCACTATATAATAAATAAAATGGATCATTCATCATTCAAAATAATTATTTGGATATTGAAATACCCAAAATACCAAAACTTTCCTTATATGCTTATTTATGAAAATGATGACATCATCAATGGCATCGTGATTATTTTATTTTCAAAAATGGAAAATTATTTTTATTACTTATTTTTGTTTAAATAGTTAAATAAATGTATGTAAAAAATCATACATGAATTTTGATGGTAAAAAAACTATTCATCAATAAAACGATTTTCGGTCACATTATCGATATTTTTCCAAAGAATATATTTTTGTAAACATTTTTCCTAAACAAAATCACTATTACTATTTATCACATAAATAATGATTATTTATTTTAATATAGCTATATTCGAATATTTAAAATTAATTAAATATTCCAAATCAAAGCGATAAAATTACGGGTCGTTTAGCACATGCATCCCTATTACATGATTTTTTATATCTCACACCTTGGACATTATCGTATTATCATTGGATTTTATAATTGAAATGGTTTGGTTATCATAAATTAAAAGTCCGTCCATGTTTATTGGTGGTGTGGTCTTATGAGATATCTTTATTTTGAAAGGTTTTACAAATATAACAATCCATATTATTTGAGTTTCTCACACTGATTTACCAGACTGATCTAGATATTATTTTCTTATAATACTCAGGTTAGATCGAGTATTTCGTTGGTGCTTTGTGAGGAGCTAGATGATTTCCTACCGTGCTTATTTTTCACTACATTACTTGATTTGTATCTATAAGCCTTTTTGAGGATAGCTATAACTGTTCAAACTGATGATATGTTAGTTTACTCTGATTAATATGTTTATATCAAAGTTTTCTTTTTGGTAAAGTCCTTTTGAGATATTATATATTATCGTTCCGCATGTGAGATTTCAATATTTTGTTCTTCTTTCTTGTTCTGTTTCATTTTCTTTTGCTTTTACCCAAATGTTCTATCTTTCCGTCACTTGGATGCTTGGCACGTGAATATCGTGGATGTATTAGTATCAATATTCAAGGGTCAAAAAGGCTGACCGTTACCTATTGTATCAGAGCTGAAGGTTAAGCTAGAACCTTGACTTTGGTGGTTATAACTCATTAAGAGATATGGTAATAAAATACCTTATTATGAATTGAGTGTATTATATATACGAGAATGCGTATTTGTTATTGATATAAAAATGTTTTATACTGTGTTAATTAGTCTATCGAGTGAATTATAAATTCTGATCAATACGAATTGCTATCATTACTAATAAAAATCTCTAAACACTTAAACAAGACAAACTAACACAGTATTATTTTCAAAATTCTGATCAATACAAATTGCTATCATTACGGATTCGTTGTTTGAAACTTATATGAAACAACGTGAAAAACAAAATCAAATTCCAACGTGTGACGAGTTAAGTAATAATCCATCTTTTACCAAAATTGACGATTTTCAAATAACAACTTTTGAAATAGAAAACAACAATCTTAATGAAGTTGTTGAAAATACGGTAATTGAGTTGGATTTCAATTCTTTCGAGGGTGTGGAACCAAATTTAAAATTCGATCTTCCTTTTCTCGATTTCGAAAATTTGAATACAACAACTTTGGATTTTGAACTTGAGATACACAATGAAGTTGTTGATAATTCAATAAAGGAAGACGAATTCAATGAACACAATTTCTTTGGACTTTTCGAAAATGAGTTGTTAAATTCTGAAGGGGAAGATTTAAATCGCCATTTTGATTTTGAAATCAATAATTCCGAGGGAGTTTTCAATGATAAGTTTGAATTTCAAATTGGTGAAAACAAACTTGAATTTCAATCAATCGTTTTATCAACCCCGAAGACAATCGAAAATAAAACAACTTGTACGATTTTCAATAAAACGACATTCGTTTTTCCAAATCTACATTCAACTTTAAAATCTTTGAAGGTTTGGTTTTTCAAGCTTAAGCTGTGTCTCGTATGCTTGACGAGATAAATGAATCGGTCTTTGGAAGACCGTTTCATTTACTTTTTAACCACAACACCAAAACTGTCATTTTGTAACGGTTATAACCGTTGGTAATCAAATTCCCAACGGTTATAACCGTTGGTAGCAGGTACGTTATAATTTTTTTACATATTTTGTAACGGTTATAACCGTTGGAAATTTTGATCATTCCCAATGGTTATAACCGTTGGGAATTACCAAAATTCCCAACGGTTATAACAGTTGGAAAAAACCGTAATTCCTAACGGTTATAACCGTTGGGAATTACTTCACATTCCCAACGGTTATAACCGTTGGAAATATTTTAATTGCCAACAGTTATAATCGTTAGAAATTCCTTGCATAAGTAAATAGCAAAATTACCAACACTTATAAGTATTACAAATTTGGTATAGCAGAACCATATCTTATTCAGCATCTAATAGCATTTCATTCAACCATATCCCATTCTGGATCTTATAGTATAATCACATATTATTTCATTCAACTATACAAATTCAAATTTATAGCATAACAGTAATGCCAAATGTAATAGTACGACATAAGTCTGTATTATTATTATCCCACTAATAACAAGAGAAATAAGATAGGAAAAACATCAAGGCAAAGCGGGAAAAAGAAAGAAGAAGAAAAATTTACAAGTATAACATAGTTATTGGAGTGTACTGATTTCCATGAAGCTGTCATTCATCTCTTACGTGCAGCAAGAGCAGCAATGCCGCCAACCAAAAAGCCCAACAGCGGTTACTGCTATTCCAATGCCAATAGCACCATCTGCACAGAATCAAAGAAGATTATGAAACAATAATTTAAATATGAGAAGAACACATGACCATAGTTAGTACAAATACACAAACCTTTTGTAATTTTATCCTCAACCACTTTCCTTAGAGAGATGGCCTGCCTAAAATCTGGTGCTATCTGTTATAACATTCAAAAAGCACAGCGATATTAGAAAAATCATGCTTAAATGTACTTGAGATATATGTTACGTTATACCCAAACTAATCAAGATTCATGCAGGTATAGATCTGAATCAAAAATTCTTGCTACATAATAAAAATAAAATAGAAAGTTATATTGCGATAATACCTCTAAACATCTTTCCAATAATAAAAATAAAATAGAAAGTTATATTGTGATAATACCTCTAAACATCTTTCCAAAACCTGTCTGCTCCTTGGATAATTTCCACTTCTGTAACGTCCAACTGCCAAAAGGTAAAGTTTCTCCCTCATTTGCAAGGGACTATTTGAATTATCCATTGTAGCTGCTGCAAAAAGATTTCCAAAAATCAACATATACCATTGCAATAGATAATTTTACATGCAAAAAAAAGAACCAGTTGGTATCAAAATACTTTATACCTTCAAGCATGCCAATTCCTCTGCTTACATTTTCGGGTTGACGTGAATGAACAAGAGCCCATGATAACCTCATGATGCTTTCATTCTTTTTCTCTGTGTCCGAGTTCTCTGCAACCTCTTTCTCACAACCCTCTTCGGGTTGACGTGAATTGAATCATGTAAATAATGTCTTATTTGTAACAATACCTGCTAATGAAATTGGGGGAGTGGAAATAAAAATTAAACACCAAATCGTAGCTATCAAAACAAATAAAAGGTTGACAAATTTTACTAAGCAAAGCAAGATAAACTAAAGAAAAGAATTGTTTTATGCCTGTGTCGAACTCTTTGATGAAGAAAAGTAAAGAATTTTTTTATGTCACTACCAGATACAAAGTTGCATTTGTACTCCTGACAGTCTATACAAAGTTGCATTTGTGCCTGAATATCAATTGATAGTCTACACATTCGAACTGCATCAACAAGAGAAATACCAAGTGAAGCATTCACTTTGATATGTTTTTGAACAAAAAATTAAGAAGATTTCATGGTTCATCTTTGAAATATCCTTAAAAAAGTTGTTTGTAGATGTTTTTAGTATACAAAGCAAATTTCCCTTTGTAGATAAATGCAGGTCAATAAAGATAAGCATATTAAGGTTGCAGTACAGTATAATTACAGTAATTTGTTCCTAAACAATTTGAATTTGGAAGAAATATGATAACAGAGTAACTATTTTCCAAAGTATAAAACCATATTTACAGCATATGAATGTAAGTAAATGTTGTATAATTTCTGAAGATAGCTCATCACGTAAACTTCATGCCAGAAACAGTAAGGCTCTAAATTATGTATCAAACAACGGAATTTAATGTCAAGTTAAAAACAACATTATTGTCAAAAAGCAACATATTTTCAACATGAAATTGTTGGAAATCTTAAGCTACTTATATAATACTAATGATACTTCTATTATTTGTAACAAAATACTGTACCTGCTAATGAAATTGGCAAATGACGAAGGAGGTTAGACAAAGCATGTTATCTGTAAATATAACATACTATAAAAATTTCTCATGTTTGATTCCAAGACGTGCTTTGATAGATTAATACATGCCAAATGAATCACTAGAGAAGACATGCTCTGATAGATGAATACATGCCAAATGAATCACTAGAGAAGTACATATACTCTAAAGAGGCACAAGAAAGTAAAAAACCATTGAATATTGAAAGAATTTTTGATATCACCATTAGTATTGCTTGTGGAATAGAGTACATGCACCATGGGGGTGATCAGCATATCATGCATTTTGATATCAAACCTCATAATATTTTGTTAGACCACAACTTCAATCCAAAGGTTTCAGACTTTGGTCTTGCTGAGCTTTGTGCACGAGATCAAAGTATGGTTACCATGACAGCTGCAAGGGGCACAATAGGCTATATTGCACCTGAGTTTTATTCTAGAAACTTTGGAGAAGTGTCTTACAAATCTGATATTTATAGTTTTGGAATGGTACTTCTTGAAATGGTAAGTGGCAAGAGAATAGTTAAACCTAAGATCGACAAACAGGATGATGATTATTTTCCTGAGTGGATATATGACCGGCTAATTAACGATGAAGACCTTGGATTGGCAATAGAGAACGAAAAAGAAAAAGAAACTGTAACAAAGCTTGTTATTGTGGCATTATGGTGCATTCAGTGGAGTCCAAATGATCGTCCTTCAATGACAAGAGTTATTCAACTTCTGACTGGAGAACTGGAAAGCTTGCAGTTTCCACCAAATCCTTTTACCTGTGCTTACAATAATAATGGTACTTATCTACTGTGAAGAGTAGTAATAATTATATTACATGGTTTATTTTAAAATTATCATATCTGCTAGTTGTTTCATGTATATTGATTTTTCCAGCTTCAAATAAAATGGGAGAAACTTATAGCACATGATTCCCATCTTAATTATGGATCACCTTTTAAACTAGTATTCTTTTAAAATAAAGATTCTTGGAAGCTGCATATAGGACTCGAATTCAGAACTGATGAAAACACACTAGTTATTATTGCCGTGATAAATGAATAGGTCTCGGACACAAAACTGCACTTTATTTTTAGGAGGGCAAACACAGACAGAACATAGTGAGACAGCTAAAGATTTACTTGATAAATTGAATAACAGAACACATAGAGACATCAAGAATTCTGCTTGATAAATTGACCATTGGTAAGTGAGTAGAATAAAAAAAAGAAAGAAAAAAGAGTAGGGATGAAGAGAATGATATATGGAACAAAAAAACTTATTGGTTTTTACTTTGATGGAACCAAAAACCACCGGTTCTGACTTCATACATCCAACTACGGTCGAGGAAATAATTGAAGGTATTTTTGCTTAGTCTTACTATTGTTTCTTTTTTGGAAAATAATTGAAGTGTTATTAAAATCACTCTAATTTAACTTGGACCAATTTGAGGATAACATTATTAGTTCAAATTAGGCTCACATTTAACACAACAATTGTTCTTAGTAAAATGAAATGAACGTGTCAGGCCTAAAACACATTCGCATGTACATATCCAAATCCACAAAATGTAAGCAAGCCAGACTTATAAACACAAACAAATCAAACAATTAGCCAATATGAACATGAGACCTTAATGGGCTGGAATCAATCTAACGTTAACTGTACTTACATCCGAAACAAGAAGAAGCAAAAGACAGTTCATAACTGAATCAACTGGTTATTTTAAAAATAAAAAGATTCAATTATGTAATCACATATGGATAAACTATAATAAAACCTTTCTTAGAGAAAATCATACATCAATGCTCATGCAAAACAAACGTTGCCAAATTCTATAAATTAAAATGTAGAAAATGAAACTGAAGCCAATTGTTTTCTTTCAGCATTACTGGCTATATTATGTTACAGCAATGAGAGGCTCCTCCTCAATTTTTACTGAGCGGCACTTTCTCTAATTACAATTTAGAGTAATTCAGTCAAATTTTCAACTAGGCGTACTTGCTCAGTTTTCAACTGAGCATAGCTCACTTTTAGCTGAGAAAACACTCAGTTTTCAACTGAGCATGGGCTTAGTTTTCAACAGAGCAAACTCACTTAGTTTTAACTGAGCAATCTCTCAGTTTCTAACCCAGTTTTTAACCAAGCTTATGCTCAGTTTTTTACCCAGTTTTTAACCGATCTTATGTTCCATTTTTAACCGAGCTGAAATAAATTAGGAGAAAAAAATATATATTGTTGTGAAAATTTATAGATTTTCAAAAATGAAAAACATTAAATACGAACAAGACTACATGGTTAGTCCTAACCATAAACAGTTATATTATTAGTTAGCATGCTTGCATTATTGTTGGACCATGACATGATCCAATTTATAAAATAATGTATTTTGCATTATCTTATATTCGTAACAGAAACTGGTAAAGGACAACTGATTTGAAAATAGAGAAACAAACAGATGATGATCAATTAAAGAATCAACTTAACATTTATTGAATGCATATATCCTATAAACGAGTTACCAGCAGTTTTATAAGTTGCAAAACGAGCACATAAATTTCAATCAATAAGCAAAGATATTGATGGAAAAAAAATCAAACCTGCAAAGGAGCAAGCAGCAGTAAATGAAAAAATCAAAAAAGCGCACACAGTGAGATGAATTGCAGAACTCTTACGTCCAAAACAGTCTAACCTGCAGAGGAGCAAGCAGCAGCAAATGAAAGAATTGCAGTTACCTGAAAAAAAAACGTATAAATCAATTTGATAACCTGGTACATACTGAAGTGCTCATATATAACAGCTAATAGAAACAATTGGACAGTCACAACTGCAGAAAGTAAACTATGCATTATTTGCTCATATATAACAGCAAATGATAAATGTTTTTGTTCCCAACTTATAATGTACGTTAAATTTTCTTTAATCTGAACATTTACTGTTTGCTTTATATATCCGAATTTAGTTATGATATTAGAACGTAAGTTTGTACAGTTCTCTCACTTGTCAAACTAACAGAAGAATAATAGTTATTACTCTTCCAAATGCATTTCCCATAATTAACTGGTATGTATGGCTCATGCGTGTAAGATATACCTTCGAGATGGGTCAATAATTAATGAACAAATATTTACTTAATATCATATTATGGATGAACAAATATTTACTAGGAATTCCTGTTATAACAGGAGACCGGTGGTTGGTTTGATAAAGAAATATCTTGATGCTGAGCTTCAAACTACTAAGAATGGTCATATGTCAAAGTTCACAGAGGTAAGCAAGTGTCTATTATCAATGTTATATGTAATTCAAAAGTATTTTTGATTTCAAATTACTTTGTTGTTCTTTGTTGCTATTGTAAACTCATCCACTAGATGGATGCTATTCAAGTATACAGTTAGTGAGGCCACAACTTAGACTTTCGTATAGAACTGAACGTAATTTATGCAATAAATTTATACCAAGGGATCTTCTGCTTAAACTATGTATTGTTCTTGAATTCTTCCATTCCATTAAATGAAGCTTTTCTAGAATGATGCACCTGTTGATTATGCTTTATTCACAATATAGCCTACAGGCAGTTTAAGATCAGGTTATCTTTTATTATGTATTTATTCTAATTATGAAAGCATACAAGAACAGAAAATGCTTGGACCCCTTATATTAACTGCCATTGAAGTATCTCAACATATTGTATCCATATGTTTACCCATTCCATATCAGAAATGGTTATACTCAAAACATGGTTTGGATTCATGTTTGGACTGCACAAAGATTGTATCACCTGTAGTACGATCAGAGACCACCAGCCCAGTTGTTTGGCAGTTTCTTTTGCAGCTCAGAAACAGTTAATGGTTTATAACTAGATGTGAAGTCGGCATTTCACATAATGTGATTCATGAAGAAGTTTATATTAAAAACCTCCAAACTATAAGGTAAAAGACGATGAAAAGAAAGCTTACAAGTTGAAAAATGACATATACGAATTCAACAAGCATCATAAGCATGGTATACGAATTCAATAATCATCACAAGTTGAAAAAACCTCTTTTATTCCAAACAAGTATTTATCTTCCTCTTTCAAATGTTGGCTGAAGCTTAGTTCCTAATCCTTAACCTCCAAATCTATACATAACCACTTTAAATTAAAGTAGAAGTAATTACCTGATTTGAATCTGAAAATTAGTCTGAAGCCGATTGTGGAAACAGAACAAACCCTAGTCTTCATTCGTCTTCGTAAAAAAGTGTGAAAACCCTAATACGAATGTAATGGGGCAAAGGTGGTGTCTGATGGGAGAGGTGGTGGTATACGGCGAAGGAGGTAGTAGAAAAAATGGGCGATAACCCTAATAAGAATACGACGAAGGCGGTAGTAGAAAAAATGGATGATAACCCTAATAAGAACGAAAGAGGAAAAACTTTGAAAGAACGAAGCATTATTCGTTAGAAATGTGATATGTGATAATATAAGATAAAATTACAATCCTATCCATATTACATTTATTTATTTACGAACTTACCAGATTTAGTAACGATAATAACCGTTACAAATATTAATTACGGAAATAGCCGTTAGAAATTTGTAATGGTTATAACTGTTACAAATCGAATGCAGAAAAGTGTTACCAAATGGGCTGTTTGGTGTAGTGAACGATATACTTTCTGAGGCCGTATAAATAAATTTCATTTTCATGTAAATAATAATAAACGTTACTTTCACTTGGGTTGACTGTGGGGACACGGCCAAAATCAAGTGTGGGGGGGAGGACTCATCATCATTTTCAGTTTTTCATGGTTTATTTATTTTTATTTTTATTTTCTTTCCAAAATTTAACAAAAAAAATCTCTAAAACAATTTTTTTTAAACCATATAATTTATTTTTAAAGAAACGCTATAGGATAAATATATGGTTTTGGTTTACTAAATTGCAAATTTTAGAAAATTACTTGTCTTAAAAAAAATAAAAATGAAGTTTTATTACAAATAACAATGGTTTATCTAGTATATAGGAAGATTCATACGTGTTAATTATGAAATACATCCCAATTGAAAATCTTTGTTTTAAAAAAGTGGTTGATTTAAAGTAAAGATATAACATTTTTTTTTGTCTTCTAAGTTAAATGGTGCTAAGATGATAGTGCGAAACTGTCTCTTCTAAAAAAAACCATAAAAAATATACATTTCTTGTATATATGTATATTTTTAATAAACACCTAGAGTCATGTGTTCACACTCGTGTGTTAACTCGCCATGCTCTATACCCTTCTCACGTAAGCCCGAAAGGCAGTGTAGGATCGGTATATCTGGCCTCAGTTTATCTGAGTTAGGTGTGTGTATATAAAAATTATTTTACTAATAACGCCTACAGTCAATAAGTGTTCACACTTGTGTGTTCACTCGCCATGCTCTGTATTCCCCTCACATCAGTCCGCAAGGCAGTTCATGGGTAATATACTTGGCCTCAGTTTATCTGAGTTAGGCATATATAAATATTGTTAATATAAATAAAATTTTCAAATAAAAATTAGAGAGAGTAAGCAATTGAAATCCAAGCACTATTTTAACTTGTTTGATTTGACTTGTTATTGAAAAGAAATGAAAATACCACTTTGATAAACTTTGATAATCAACTAAGGATCCATTTCATAGTTACACTGCATTATCGACCGAAACAACAGTTTAAACTATAGCCCATTTGTTTCAATAACTTCGTTTTTATTGGAAAGTTTGACGAGTAAACGACTTAAATTTCAAGATAATGACCAAAACTTATATTTAACTTATTTGTGTCGATTTAAAAGTAAATCCTTCATTGTAAATATTTTCAAAAACTTGCATTCATCTCTTTGTAAATAAATATTGCATTTTGTAAATATTTTCATCCTGCATTTGGATTTTATGGGTAGTATCCGCTGAAAACCCTCACGAGACAACACTCGTCCTACTGGGGACACCAAGAGGTTTAACGGCTTGTTGCATACACTCAATGCAATCGTGCTCCCTACGAAAACGGATTTATCTTAGTTTCTCTTTATTCGAGGACGAATAAAAAGATAAGTGTGGTGGTATTTGATGTGCACGTAAATGTGCATATTTTTACCACTATATTTAATCTATTTAAATTAAATAAATGATCATATTGGGTATTTTAACTTGTTTAAACCAAAAAATCAAATTATTTTCAAATTGTCACATATTCATCTTCATATAAGGGTAAAATGGTCATTTTTGTGCATTTATTAAATTGTGAAAATTTACTTGGAATTTTCTATGTTAATTTGTAGGAAATTTAGTGAATTTTTACAAGTGGTTTTATGATGATATATGCATGCACAAGAGTGAAGAGAACAAATGAAGATGGAAATAATTCAAAATGATGATCATGGAGGATCCCACTTACCCACCTACCTTAATGTACACTTAGGAGCTAATGCACATGCTAAAAGGCCATTAAATCTTCATGCACACTTAATGGATGATTATTGGATGCTAATGGTTACTTGGCCACCACACTTCCTAAGGGGTAGTTTATGCATTCCCCAAAAATATGAATTAGGGTTTAACACATGTATAAATACCCCTTATGTTTCATATAACCCTCTTCTTGCTTAGTCTCTCTTTAGTTAGTTTTAGCTTAGAAATACAAGAAAGCTTCTCTTTTCTTTTCATGGCTATTTTGCCATTTCTATTTCATGTAATTTTCTTTTTTTTATGAAATGTTAATTAGTGTTCTATGTTATTTACATTCTTCTCTTCTTATGTTAGTAGTGTAGTTTATTGTTCATGCAAATAGATTAGTGTTTACTTCTTTTTACTTAGCTTTTCTTTTCATTTTGCTCCCTTTTTACTCTTGTTTTATTTAATGTTGCATGCTACAAGTGTTGATGTGATAACACAAATAAGAGGCTAATCCCTTCAATTTAGGGGTAATGAAGCCTCTAATCATGTAGCTTCAACATTTTGATAATTATTGCTCTCTTTTATGCTTAAATGAATGTTGATGTGATTTATTGTTTCATGGTTAATTTGATAGTCTATGTTGTTCATAACAAATAGGCTATGCTTAAACAATCATAAACAAAA
This sequence comes from Allium fistulosum, assembly GCA_030737815.1. NCBI lineage: Eukaryota > Viridiplantae > Streptophyta > Magnoliopsida > Asparagales > Amaryllidaceae > Allium > Allium fistulosum. Next base: position 1,088,809,340 of record CM060903.1, on the reverse strand, counting down.
ATTGTCCCTTCATCTACATATGATTATGGCAAAGAAGTGAATGTTGAAATTTGATGGTCTATATTTCTAATTAATAGTTAATAGACCATACTTAAAATAGATTTTGCTTTCAACTTGTTATCATTTTTCATGAGAGTTGAAAAGTAATTTAAATGGTGTGTTATAGTTTGATGGCTTATGCTGAGCTAATTAATAGCACAAATGAGCCATACTTATGATAAACACATCATTTAAATTCACTTATGACCAAAAAAGAGAGATCATAATTTGTTAAACTATTTGATCTAGAGAGTGGAATTATCTCTAAATTGTCATGTAACTCTCATATTTCTATCACTTTCTTTTTGTCATTTTTTCTACATTTTTAGCTTCACACTTTTCAACTTTGGTTAATTTGATTTAATAGGAAATTTAAATCAACAATTCCCTACAGATCGACCCATACTCGCCACGTACTACGATAGTACGCCGTGCGCTTGCGGTATAAATTTAATTCAAAATTTATCGGCGGTTTTCTAATTCGGTAATTTTTTTTCGATAAACACATTGTTAGATCTTTATATAATTCTTATATAGCATTTCGAAATTATTAATGTGGAGAATATATCTAAACATCCCATGTTCATCTATTTCTCCCCAAAATGTTCATTAAACTTGTAGAAATCATTAGAGTATGGAAACATATCGAAACATCCCATGTTCATCTACTTTTCCCTAAAAACATTCATTAAACTTTTATACTTGTTAATGGAAATCCATATGACACTCCATCATATATATAAAAACATACAAACTCATACCGAGGCCATATATTATGGAACAATATAAATTTTTTAAGTATTACTCACCTAAATCTGTGAGATATCTTACTTTAATTTTCTAAGTCCCCTTCCCATTACCTTGCGTTTTTCTTATCTTCCCTTTATTTGCTCTCTTTAAGCTGCCACCATTAGTATTTCCCTTAAGCTTTTGCTTTATTTTAGTAGAATGAATTGAAATAATGAAAAAGAGCAACCATTAAAATGGTTAGTTATGCCTTTTGGATTGACTAATGCGTCCGCTTATTTCATAGACCTTATGAATAGAGTATTCAAAGATGTACTAAACAAATTCATGTTGGTTTTTATTGATGATATTCCTATCTATTCAAAAACCAAGAAGGAGCACGAAAGGCATCTGGAGATTGTGTTGGAAATATTGAGAATAAATGTACTTAAAGCTAAATTCTTGAAATGTCACTTTTGGAGAAAGAAGTAAGATTCCTTGGGCATATTGTTCCACAAGGGATTTCAATAGATCTAGAAAAGATTTTAGCTATACGGGATTGGAGGCAACCACAAACCCTGAAGGACATCTGCAGCTTCTTAGGATTGGCAGGATATTATCAGAGATTCATTCAAGGCTTCTCCAAAATTTCCTTCCATCTAACAAAGTTGACTATGAAGGATGTTAGATTTGAATGGACACCCAAATGTGAAGAAGCATTCCAGAAACTCAAGAAAGGTTAATTACCACTCCAATCCTACCTATTGCTGATGAAAGTGGTGGTTTAACCGTATATACTGATGCTTGTAGAGAAGGAGTAGGTGCAGTACTGATGCAACATGGAAAAGTTATCGCATATGCTAGTAGGTAGTAAAAGATGCATGAGCGAAATTATACAACACACGACTTAGAACTATTAGCCGTTGTGTTCGCACTAAAGATTTAGAGACATTATTTACTGGGTAAAAATTTCTCATAGTTTATTTTGATAAACTTTAAACCTTAGTAAATAATATTCCTTCTTTAAATAGGTAAGAAGTTCAAACTCTTCATAGTTCAAACTCTTCAAGCTTTTTTGATCATATGTTTAGTTTGGAATATGGATTTTGGAAGAGAAGTTATCACTCAAAGGAATATGAACACACTTAAATCTAGATTAAGTAGATTGAGTTGAAATTATCACTCAATAATATTAAACTCGCTTATTTAAACAAAATAGAATCTAATGGTTTCTCGAGTCAAACCACAAGGGGACTGGGTAATTTTATTTTATAAGGAAAGAAAAATATGGAAAGGTTGATTGTGTTAACTTATCCGTTGAGTGGTTATGAATTCCAGTCGACGCCCTTGACCAGCTTATCGATAGAGATTTCTAATAGATATAATAATATTCTGAGTAAAATGTATTTTTCTTAAGAATAGATTGGTTGGAGTTTCATTAGACTTAATTACTTCATGGTCAACAAATGATTACTTTTCAGTAGTTCGATCACGCAAAATGAACTTTGACCACATCAGAAGCATCAAATATCAATTTGAATTATTTTCTATAAGCTATGAAATCTCGAGAAAATGATATTTAATAAATTTTAATAGTCTATATTTCTAACTGGACAAGTGTAAATCTACTATTCAGAAAGCAATGAACTAGGTTGATTAAATTCTAAGTATTTAATCGTTCGATGGATTTCTTAACTAGGGTAAAGAGACTAAGAATTTAGTTGAAGACCTTAGAATTATTGTTTTACTATAGAAGAATAAAAGGAAATGATTATATTAACTAGCTTTAATATTCGACCAAACTTACTCAATTAAATCTTAATGAGTCAGGATAATGACCCGAGTGTGGAAAAATAAATTAAAAGGTTCTAAAAGTAATGATGATTCCGAGAATTCTTGTAGACTCGAGTTAAGCTCGAGTGGAAGTTTGAGGATATAAAAGGAAGGCTGAGTATCATTGATTCATAAAAGAAGATGTGTAAAGAGATTGTAAAAGAAATATTACAACTATGTAAAGAGAGGTATTAACTGTCAACTAGTAAGGAACATGCATTAAAATATTAAAAATTAATTGTATTCCTTAAAGTACCATAAGAGAGAAGAGTAACTGAGTGATAACTGATTGACTCACTAAGAGTACTCAAGTTATAACAGTTCAAGTAGGCTGAGCTATAATTTTTTTTGATATAATTACTTGAGGTACTAAGGTATATTGGGGAATCTGGATAAGGTTATATAAAACCAAAGTAGGAAGATATAGTAGCTGAGAAATGAGAATGTTTAGTTGGTATAATAAAGGTTCAAAGGTTAAGTAACCTTAAAGATTATATATAGAAGACTGAAGAGCTTACCCATGAACACGACCCAATTAGTTTTGACTCATTAGGCACGTTTGTTTAAATTCTGTCGAGCTATGGATGTTAGTTAAAAATTTTAATTGATTATAATGCATGGATGCATAGAACTAGTTAAACAATATAGAAAATAAGTAATAATACTCGCTGATGAATTGCAAGGACGTAATTTCTTTAAATAGGGGAATCTGCAATATCCCACCATTTAATTAATAAAATGTATTTTATGATTTTAATTGATTTTTTTATGAAAAACTATATTTTTGAAATTTAAATCAAAGAAATTTGAATTTCAAATGGATTTGAATTATGAAAAATTATTTTACTTGAAAAAAGCTGAAATAATCAATAAGTGTATTTAGAAAATAATTTTGATATTTTATTGAATTTAATTCAATAAAATTGAATTTTGAATTTATTTGATAAATAATAATTTAAAATTTAAATGTGAAATTTGAATTATATTTTAAAATTCAAAAGTTATTTAGAAACATATTTTAGAAAAATAAATGTTATTCGTGGAATTTTGAAATTTATTTTGGAAATACAACAAATATTTTATAATTTTTGAAATTTGAAAATTAATATTTTAATAAAAGAAAATTTATCGTGAATATAAAATAAAATTTCGATTAAAATGCCTCGAGCATATTTTTAATTGGTATTCTATAATGGTCGGGTAATAAAGTAGCAAGGGGTTTCGAATGATTTAAAAGAAAGTGAAATAAATTGAAATTATCTAACCAGCCACCTTTTTAATCATTATCTATATCGTGATTCACTTCTTCTAACTTCCTTAACTCTAAATTAATTACAGGCCAACCTATATAAACCCATCGTTTTCATCGCCTCTCTTCCTTGAAACCCAAAATACTCACCAATGACCTTGTGTTCTTCTTTATCCACATTAGCTACTTCATTATTATCAAGCTACTTTGCTACAAAGGGAGTATATTTCACTATTTTTCATTTTAAATCATTATAACCTATCGGTAATATGGTAAACAGTGAAATTAGATTCATCCTTGTAAAATATATATCCGACCGTTAATTTTTTAGACAAGCGTTTGAGAAGACTATACTATGGTAAACGATAAAATCAAATATATGACATCTAAATATAGTGTACTTGAATTTAAATTGATAACAACTCATATAATATGGATATATTATGACATTCCGATTAGCTAGAGTTGCAATTGTGAGTCCCGATTGATAGAGTCGTAACACGTAACCATTTTGAGGAATTGTGGGCTGGACTTAGTATAATGTAATTGAAATCTATATGTTTTAAAATGTTGCATTGAAACCCGACACTACACATTTATTTTTTATGATTTTGATTATACTCATAGCTAGGTTTTTAGTATGACTCAAGGTTTTTTATGTACATGATAATGTCTCGGGTCAGACTAAGGTGTTGTGTTTTCAGGATAGCTATCTATAACGTCAGTCGGTCTTATTTATTGAGCAATTTGTAGAGGAGGTTATACAAAGTGTATATTATTTTTTGGAGTACTACTAAGTTTTTAGTTTAGCAATCTTTGCCTGGAAGCTAAGATTCGCAGGACTGTTTGGTTTATTCATAGAAATGATGGAGTTGAGAAGATTCAATCAATCGTGGACATGTTTAAGGATCGGTTGTAGGAAGAGTCGTTACATGGACATTCGAAGTTGGTAACTTTGGATTGTGCACAGTCTACCGAGTTTAAAGTGATGTATTTGAGCAATCTATGTTTTAGATATATTTTGAGATATATATGTTATTATTTCCATTGTGATGTCGATACATGTGACATTTATCTATATGTGTTATTGATATGTGAGTTATTCAATTTAAAACTCGTGTCATTGCATTCCGTCGATACATGATATGTATTATTTTAGATGTATTCAGGGTATCTATGTTAAATTAAAGTAGTGTATACGAGTGATCGCTCCTTCCATGTCCATTGATCCGAGCTATCTGGCGATAAGCTCCCTTTGATAATTCAATCATTAAAGCCAAGGCACACATGAGTTGATTACAGTTGACCTTGATACTAACCTCAAACAATCGAAGAGACGAATTCTTTATTGAACAGTGCTTCATTCCCATGCTTCAACTCAGACCTAACTATAGTCCCTTGATGGATCGTCTTGTCATGATTTTCCTATAATCAAATTGGTGTATCCATGTTGAAGTCCCAAATGTCCTCAAGTCGAGGAAAATGTGTAACATCGTCACCTTGAGATTTTCTATTTGACCTAGTTGTTATTAACCAATAGGAAACTCTCGGATGAGTCATTCCATAACCATCAATAACCATGGATATGTAACCGCTTAGTGCCCCTAGTAGTCATGAGTGATACACCGTCCAACATTTGAAGAGCAATACACACTCTAGTCTCAACATGTATAAATATCCTTTCTCGAAACATCTTAAATAGAAATATTTTAAAACAATATGTTATTTTATACTGTGATACTTTTCTATGATTACAATTCTTTGTAACTATTATCACATAACATACCATTTGAGAATTTTATATTTTAATACACTTAAATTAATTACTTAATTATTATATCATAATATAACAAGTATAAAATAGAAAAAAAAACACCTTTTATTTCAATTGAGATTGTATGCAGAATTAATGGTTTATAAAAAATTACAAAATTGCAGCTAGGGCATACCCTTAAGACTCTTAAGTTCGTTGTTCTTTAGAGATCAAATCATCTTCTCAAGTTATATTTCTTCATATTCTTCTACTTAGCCTTCATTATCAATTTTATAATTTTCTTTTTTTAGAAAGTAATAAAATCTCACCTATTGAATGTACATTATCTCATGATAGTGAAACCATTATAAATCTTATGTGTGATTAACTTTTTTTGTGCATCTGTGGTCTGTGTTTGCTAATTTTGATATATTAGTTTTTTGTTTATTTTTCCTTACCATTAATTCGAATCTTTCATTTTCACTGCGATAGGGGTGTTAATTTGAATTTTCCCAAACAATCGGTATTTGACGACTAGTTTGATTTTATGCCGGTACGATCTACAATAGCTATACATTTAATGAGAAGATTAACAAAGAAATTTAGGAGTAAACAAAAAGATTTCATTTTGTATTCGTGTATTTGAAAAAAAAATATGGTAGAGTACCAAGAGACGTAATTTGATGGGCACTAAATCAAAACAAATATCAACACACATGACAAAGATAATTCAAGATATGTATGAGGTATCTAAGACGAAAGTACGATCTACATGTGGAGACACTAGCGAATTTCCAGCAAAGGTAGATTTAAAACATAGATAGGTATTAAGTCCATATTTATTAACGCTAATTTTGGATTAAATAACAAAGGATTTCCAAGATGACATGGCGTACGATGTTTGCCAACGACATTGCATTGATTGATACTTTTGAAAAGAAGGGTAGAACAAAAAAATTAAAAATGAAGAAATGTACTAAAATCAGGAATAAGTCTTAGTATGACTAAGACGAAGTATATGTCATTCATTTTCAATAAAAAAACCACAAAAATTAATACGATAAAAAAATAAGATTATATGATTAATAAACCAGTTACATGTTGTTACCCGGTACCTTTTCCCGGCTATAAGACGATAGTTGCAGACGCTATGGTCGAACATTGATGTGACGCAAGTCAAGAAATAATCTACTTCAGATCGTTGAGGAGGCTACTTCGAGTCAGGGGAATGTTTACTCCGAGTCATCCCATCAGCAACTTCGAGTCGGTATGGGTCATTTACTAGGGGTCGGCATAGAAAGGAGTGGAACACAATGGGGTCGGTGCAATTTGATTGGGTCGGCATGTTGGTGTACGTTCGGTGCATGTGGACAGGTCGGCAACCTTGGATCGGTCTATTTGCGAGGTTTCAATATAGGAAGTGGGTCAGTAGTGGAGGACATCTATGGGCTCGGTCATTCCAGATCGGCACACCCTTATGGGATCGGTGTACCATGTTCGGATCGGCTATGGGGGGTCGGCAGAAGTAGGTCAGCACATTGTAGTTGCTTTGTTCGGCAGAGTAACTTGGATCGGCAAGTCTTTATGGGGTCGGTGCATATTGGGATCGGTTATCCTAGATCGATATATAATGTTAGGATCGGGCATCCTGGATCGGCATCGAGTATTGGTATCGGTTGCCAGGGTTCGGCTATTTCAGCTCGGCTATCTTAGGTCGGTACTGTAGAAAAGAGAAGCGGTTTAGCATAAGCAAGGGAGTGAATTGCTTCAGGTCAGAGTGGGAATCACTTCGAGTTAAAACCCGGGAAACCCCAGGTCGACTAAAGGGGTTCGACATACTTGGGATCGATCTTCATGACTTATCAATTGTGGGCCGAGCTCCCTTGGTTGTGGGCCTGAAGGACTGAAAGGAGACGCAAACTCAGGGGAGCCAGGCTATCTCCATCTATAAATAGAGGGGCAGGGTTCCAGTTTAGGGGATCTTTTTCGGAAACTAAGGAGAGACTTTGCCATTTTTTGTACTCATTTCCTTTTCATTCTAAACTGAATTCAAGCTATTCTTTGTGGATTGTATCTATAACCAAACGGTAGAAAGAGCAATAAAGATCACATTCAAAGTGGACTTAGGTAGTTACGCCGAGCCACTATAATTCTATTGTTCTTGTTTTTACTGTTATTTTTGCATTATATTATGCTTTTCCTCTGTTTCAATTTACTGTCTTCATTTATCTCTCTACACAAATCTATTCTAGGGTGTTAGTGACCAATTCTGGTGCTAACATTTAGGAGCTTTCACCGAGAAAGATTCATTCTCAGGCTATTAGGATCTACTTTGTTGCTACTGGATTAAATAAATTCCCCAAAGGAGATCCAAGTTTATTCTCAGGACTTTACAGATTCTATTCAGAGTTCTCGTAGATAACTCTAAGATGGCAAGGCCACGTACCAGATTTGCCTCCCACAATGCTAATGCTAATGAAACTACAATTGTCCAGCAAGTAGGACCAAGCAATCAACCAGCTAATGCAGGTATGGAGCCCGCCGCCATCCAAAACCAGGTGGAAGCTGTCACCAGGGTCGAGTTTAATGATCTGATGAGGGAGCTTATGGAAAGCAGGAGACAACTTAATGAGTAGATCCAAGCAAATGCCAACTTGATGAACCAGATCACTCAGCATCAACATCAAAATGCTGATAGAAGCCCCGTTTCCCACTCGTCATCCGAAAGCTCAACTTCGTCAGATGAACACCATAGGCGTAGATGCCGCAGTATTGAAACGGCGCAAACCGGAGCAATAAAGAAATTTGTCACAAGCCACCGTGGACAATCTAACAGAGCTGATACAGACCCCTTGACTAGGACAGTTGCTCCTCAACTACACCTGGGAAGTCACGATCAACCTGGAATGAGAAACTTAGGCTCTGAAGCGCGTAGAAGCGAGTCAACCTCCTTACTAGGGTGGTAACGAAGCAGGTCCTCCGGGTGCACATTTAGATGATTAACGGCCGAGAAGGCGCCAATCGGAGCAATCATGCAGGGCGGATACCGACCTAGCACCTCCCATTCAAACTCTAGATTTGTATGCTATGGTCAGGCAGCTGATGAGGGAGAATCAGGGCCTGACCAATGATGACTGGGGAGTATCAAGGAGTCATACTCCATTTACTGATAACATCTTACAAGCCGAGTACCCCAGGAAGTTTACCATGCCAACTTTACCCGTGTATGAAGGGAAGACCGAACCTCGACAACACATAATGAGGTACGAGTGGATGATGGACTCGGCTAGGGCGAATGATGCGACCAAATGCAGGTGCTTCCCAATAACTCTATCCAGGATCGCTACCATATGGTTCACAAGACTTCCCCCGTGGTCGGTCTCCAGAATTGATGAGCTAGCGACGAAATTCATGGAGTAGTTCAAGATCCATGCTACTTGCCCGAAAGACGTGATGTCATTATCCAGTGTGATTTAGGCTCTAGGTGAGTCGCTGAAGAACTATTAATAGATTTTCCATGTTGCAGCTACCGAAGTCAGTAATTAGAATGACCATGCCATTCTTATGGCCATGATGCGAGGTGTTGATCCAGAATCTGAGTTTGGTGATTGGCTAGCAGGAAAACCGCTAACCACCTTGGAACGTTTTTATTCAAAGGCAAATCAGTTCATGAGAAAGGAGGAGGCCAGGTTGTCAAGAAGGGGCAGTGCCGCAGGATCCAGTAGGGAAGTGGTGCAAAGCAATATTGTAGTGAAGCAATCCGGCGAGAGCTCAGGAAAGGTCCAAGTTAACGTTCAAACTAAGCTAGAACAACCTAAAGGACCTGGAGGAGGGAATCCCAAATGTAAGAGGGAAGCAGGAAAGTGGAAGCCGAGGATTCTGACTTATAATGAATATATGCCACTGAACACATCCTTGGAGAATATTTATTTGTACACTTGTAATACTTTCCAATATCGAAAGCCATGCCCAGAGGAATCGACTGAAGAACAAAAACAAACTGGAAAGTATTGTCGGTTCCACGAGACCTATGGGGACAACACTGATTAGTGTAGGTGCCTTCACGACGCTATATAAAAGTTGATTCGGTAGAAGAAGTTGCAGCAGTTTGTTAAGAATCCGCAGGAAGGCGGACATGGGACGTCCGAACCCAATCAAGGACAAGCTCAACGTCGACCCGAGGAGCCTGCTCAAACTGATGGAAGAATGGTGATAAATACTATAGTTGGTGGGCCTCATCCTGCAGATAAGAGTTGGAAGGAAATGGAACGTTATGCTAGTTCTTTGAGACATGCGAGTTTTGAGTATTGCTTGAACATGGAGGATGATACTCCGACAAAACAACAGCGAATGATGACGGATAATATAGTATTTAGGAGTAGGGATGCTGATAAGGTGGAGGCACCTACTATTGATCCAATGGTTATCTCAACTACGATCGAATCGGCGCTTGTGAGGAGAATATTGATCGATTGTTGGAGTTATGTTAATATTATCTTTAAGAAGGCATAGGATCAAATGAAGATAGAGGCTAAGGACCTGAAACTATCTAAGGCCCGTATTCATGGCTTTAATGGTGCAGCTATTGAAGCGGTTGGGTTTGTTGAATTTCCAGTCGAGTTAGGAGTAGGTGAACGTAGGAGGGTACAGGTCCTACCGTTCATTGTTTTGGATGTTGATTCCCCGTGTAATGTTTTTCTTGGCCGACCGGCCCTGGCAGTGTTTAGGGCAGCTTTGGCTCCATGGTGTTTGACTTTGAAATTTTCGACAGATAATGGAGTTGGTGTAGTGCATGGCGATCAAGCAACTGGTCGTGCCTGTTATGTGGCTGAGCTGAGAGAGGCTTAGCTAAGAGAGAAGGGAAAGGGTGTGGACAAGTCCGTCCGCATCCATGCTGTTGGAAATTGACAAGTAGCGCCTGAGCCTTGGCTCGGGCAACACAGTCGGATCTATAGAGACATAAATCCGAGAGATGACGATGAAGAACCCAAGGAGGCTAAGGCTATACCAGCTGAACTAATGATTGACATCACAGTCAGCCATGATAACCCGTCGCGGGTATTGAAAATAGGATCACAACTCAACCCTCTGATAATGAGGGATATTACAGATTTCCTTCGAGCGAATCTCGATGTTTTCGCTTGGACCCATTCTGATATGTGTGGAATTTATCCCACCATCGCAATTCATATGTTGAACACTGACCCAAAGTATGTACCAGTAAAACAAAAAAGATGAGACATAGACCCGGAGAGGTTTGTTACTCTCAAGGAGGAGGTGGATAAAATCAAAGCCAATGGGTTTATCCATGACGCCTCTATCCTAAATGGATATCCAACCCTGTATTGGTGAGGAAGGCAAATGGGAAGTGTAGGACTTGTGTTGATTATTCGGACCTGAACAAGGCATGCCCTAAGGATAGTTTTCCTTTGCCCAGAATTGATTAGCTGGTTGACTCAACAACAGGCCATGAGTTGTTGTCATTTATGGATGCGTATTCGGGATACAATCAAATCCCGATGCATATTCTAGATCAGGAGCACACTAGTTTCGTCATGGATGTTGGATTATACCGTTATGTGGTAATGCCGTTCGGGTTAAAGAATGCAGGAGCAACCTATTAGCTCTGGTGAATCGGATGTTTAAAGACCAGATCGGCAGAACGATGGAAGTCTATGTGGATGATATGCTCGTGAAGTCTTGGTAGTCAAACGACCACATTCGAGACTTGGCGGAGATGTTTGATATACTCAGATTTTATGGCACGAAAATCAACCCATTGAAATGCTCCTTTGGCGTTGAATCGGGGAAGTTTTTAGTCTTCATTGTCAACGCACGAGGGATCGAAGTGAACCAGGAAAAGATTTAGGCCATTCGGGATATACGGGCACCCAGAACTATAAAACAAGTGCAGGGCCTGAATGGGAAAGTTGCTGCATTGAGTCGATTTATATCCAGAGCAACCGACAAATGTATTCCCTTCTTAGATCTGATAAGGAAAGGGAAGAGAAATTTTGAATGGATGCTGGATTGTGAGGATGCGTTCCAAGCTCTACTGAGTCACTTAGAGAGCCCCCCTATCATGAGGAGTTGTATATTTACTTAGCCGTATCCCAACATGCCATTAGTGCAACTTTAATCTGTGAGGAGGACCGAATCCAAAAGCCGGTGTACTATGTTAGTAAGTGTTTAACGGGGGCAGAGAGGAATTATCCCAAGATAGAAAAGCTGGCTTACTGTTTGGTGATTGCGTCGCGCAAACTTCGTTCATATTTCTAGGCACATCCGGTCAGAATCTATACCGATCAACCCTTATGGCAGGTGCTTCAACGACTAGAGACTTCTAGAAGGTTACTTAAATGGAACATCAAGCTTAGTCAGTTTGACATCACCTACCTACCTCGAAGGGCTATCATGGGGCAAGCATTGGAGGATTTTATTGCAAAGTTCACTGTGCGGGACGAACTGAATGGAAGTGATGCGATTCCCGTTGCACGATGGAAGCTAAATACCGATGGAGCATCCAATGGCCATTGTTCTAGGGCTGGTGCTGTTCTTGTAACACCCAAGAACCGATCGATTTGTTATGCTTTGAAGCTTGATTTCCCCGCTATGAACAACAAAGCCAAGTATGAAGCATTGATCGCTAGACTGAAGCTTTCCAAAGAACTTGGAGTGAAATCGGTTGAAATCTTTTGTGACTCGCAACTGGTGGTATACCAAGTCCGGGGAAACTATCAGGCGAAGGGACAGAGGCTTTCTCTGTACCATACTCGGGTCCAAGAATTGTTGGCGGACCTCGAATACTATGATATTTCACACATCCCGCGCGAGCAAAACGGGGAAGCCAATTCCTTGGCAAAATTCGCAAGCACTGGCGACGCGCAGCAGATGGGTTTAGTTCCCGTCGAAACTCTACATGCCCCTAGTGTATACGCAATGGAAATTGATCTTGTATCTGAGACGAAGACCGAAAGGGAGTCATGGATGTCCCTTTTCAAAGAATACTTGTTACACGGAACTTTGCTTGAGAGAAGAAACGAAAGGCGACAAGTCCTTTGCAAGGCCTCGCGGTATGTTATATGAGATGGGATTATGTATCGAAATGGATTCTCTGTTCCCTTGCTCAAGTGCATTGCCCACGATGGGATAAAATGAGTTTTGAGGGAGGTCCATGAAGGAGAATGTAGCGACCACACTAGGGGGCATACGCTAGCCAAAAAGATACTCTGCTATGGATACTATTGGCCGACCGTGAATCGGGATGCCATAGACTATGTGAGGAGATGTGTTAAATGCTAGAAATATGTGAAAATCCCAAGAACACCGCCTACGGAAATCATGCAAATGGTTAGCCCATGGCCGTTTGCAATATGGGGAATTGACATTATTGGCTCATTGCCAATCTCTAAAGGTGTGGCGAAATACGCAATGGTCGCGGTCGACTACTTCACCAAATGGGCAGAAGCGGAGCCATTACCTACGATCACCACCAAAAAGGTCATTAATTTTTTCTTGCGGAACATCATATGCCGCTTTGGACTCCCACGGACTACCATTACTGACAACGGAACTCAATTTGAGAGTAAGGAATTCAAAGAGTTTTGTCGGAAACATCACATTGAGAAGAGGTTTGCAGCAGTCGCTCACTCTAAAGTGAATGGGCAAGTTGAAGCCATAAATAAGATAATCAAGTCCATCTTGAAAAAACGTTTGGAGAAGGCTAGAGGCAAGTGGGTGGATGAGCTTCCAATGACACTCAGGGCATACAAAACTACCCATATGTCCACGATTGGCCATACTCCATTCGCCTTAGTATACGACGCCAAAGCAGTTATACCCGTGGAACTTGAAGTCCCTTCCCACCGGGTAACTTATTATGATCCCAGAACAAACCAAGATCTTTTACTGGAATCGTTGGACTTTGTCGATGAGAAGCGCGAGGAAGCTGATTTAAGGGCGGCAACACATCGGCACCGAGTCACCCGATATTATAATGAAAATGTCCGACCAAGAGCTTTCGATGTGGGTGACCTTGTTTTGAAGGAGTTTTTCTGGTCCCATCGCATATGAGTCCCATAAGGGAAGGTCCTTACGTCTTCGAATGGAGGCTTGGAGAAGGAACCTTCAAGCTAACGACCGTTGATGGCGTGACACTCCCCAAAGCATGGAATAGCGAGCATTTGCGCCATTATTGTACCTAGTTTATTCCTTTCGTGTTTCAGTAGCAATTGCTTTCAGTATTTAGTTTCCTTTGTTATTCTCTATTTTCGATATGTAATAAGACAATTCAGTTCGTCCCCATTTTCGATAACCAATAAAAGCTTGAAGCTATTTTTTCTTTGAACTGTTAATGTTCTTTGTTGTCTAATTACATGATCAGGCTAGTTAGCACTAACACATGTGACATACGAATGCACATATAAAATTCAAAATTGACTGGCTATGCACATAAAGTCTCTAAGTCCCCAGAGTGTGGATTAGAGTACTCTGAGTCCCCAGAGCACGGACTGGAGTATAAACGACTTGAAAAATCTCTATGTCCCAGAGTGTGGATTAGAGTACTCTGAGTCCCCAAAATGCGGACTAAAGTATAAGCGATTTCCAAAATCTCTAAGTCCACAGAGTGTGGATTAGAGTACTCTGAGTCCCTAGAGCACGGACTGGAGTATAAACAATTTCAAAAATCTCTAGGTCCCCAAAGTGTGGATTAGAGTACTCTAAGTCCCCAGAACACGGACTGGAGTATAAATGACTTGAAAAATCTTTAAGTCCCCAGAGTGTGGATTAGAGTACTCTGAGTCCCCAGAGCGCGGACTGGAGTATAAACGATTTCAAAAAATCTCTAAGTCCCTAGAGTGTGGATTAGAGTACTCTGAGTCCCCAGAAAGCGGACTAGAGTATAAACGATTTTAAAAAATCTCCGAGTCCCCAGAGTGCAGATTAGAGTATTCTGAGTCCCCAGAGCACGGACTGGAGTATAAACGATTTTAAAAAATCCCTAAGTCTCCAGAGTGCAGATTAAAGTAATTTGAGTCCCCAGAGCGTGGGCTAGAGTATAAATAATTTCAAAAATTCCTAAATCCCCAGAATGTGGACTAAAGTTTATAATTCCTTCGTATACGGACTAGAATATAAATGACTCATGAACACTCCGAATCTCAATTGCGGATTAAATTATAAGTGATGTAAGGAAAATCTGTAAATGCAAAGGAACAAAATTTTATTTATTTTTCAAAAAAAAACTTCCTTGCAACTCCTCCGAAAGTTCAGAGGCCAAGTCTATATACATCGACTACTGCCAAAAGAAGGAAAGGAGAAAAGAAAAACGGCTACACGACTCTAATTTATTCAAGCTAAGCAAAACGACACAAGACAACAACTATTTCTTCGCTTTTTTCTCCTTCTTCGGTTTCTCCGAAGTCTTCTCAGCCAAGCGCTTCTTTCTAGACTCCTTACTCACTTGCGAGGAGGTACCCGAGGAAGATAGAGGCACATCCATTGGTGTAGTCCCGCTAGGAGGAATGAATTTCGGTGGCCTATTAAGAGGATCATCGATCTCCATCACTTGGGGATCACTCTTAACTTTGATTTTCTCCTTTTCTTCCTCCTCGAGTCGCTCCTTCATGCTAAGCTTGGAGGTGTGCTCGGAAGCGCCCGTGATTACAACATCGTCATGTTCCTTAGCAGGTGAAGGATCTTCGGGCTTATCCTCATCTAGTTCTGAGATTACTTGAGCATCAGGGCCGGTGTCTCTTTGACTAATGGAGCCCCAACATCTTTCTCTTCCGGCTCCGTGGCGACATCGCTCCTAGGAGTCCGTTCGGGACCCGAATGACCTATATGGTTCCATAAAAGTAGATATTAGAGTATATCTGTTATTCACTGAGAACGGCGACTTCTTGAACCTTAGAAAATGAAATTTGGTACCTACATCCTGTTGACTTTTGGTGGTCATCGGAGTATCTCCCTCGATGATTAGAGACAGTGTATGAATGCCAAATTCGGTTTCTCCGGATCGTAACCATCATGCTGATCGACAGGATCGAGAGATAAGGTCTTGGCAGGCTGAACGGAAGGGGGAACCTGAGATTCAATTGCTGATGGACCAACGATATCTTCCTTTTCCTTTGACATTAGGGAAGCTCCGCCAAAAAGAAGCTTTGCCGCAGCTAAGTCGGAGGGTTCATTTCCTCAGAGCACTTCTTTCACCAGTGCCTCCTCATCGATCTCCTCAACACCCGTCTCCACTTTCGTAATCTTAATCAGAGTGTCCCATGCTTCAGCAAGCGATTCGAGGTAGTTGTCGCTCAAAAAAGATAAATCACGATGAATGAGGACCCTTGCATTAAATTCAGCAATGATTAGGTCAAATAAGCTTTTAATCTCCTCCCTGTTGGACTCAGTCGCGGCTTCTATTCCGGAATCGGCCTCAGCTAGTGCATCTTTTTTGCC
Organism: Allium fistulosum; assembly: GCA_030737815.1. Lineage (NCBI taxonomy): Eukaryota > Viridiplantae > Streptophyta > Magnoliopsida > Asparagales > Amaryllidaceae > Allium > Allium fistulosum. The sequence goes on along the minus strand of CM060903.1, from coordinate 1,088,793,285 downwards.
CTCTTCACGGGCAGCATCCTTCAACACTTCAATTTGAGAAAGTTTTTCGTCAAGCTTTGACTATAAGTTTCTTGTCTCAACAATTTCTTCACAGTACTTCTACGATTCCTCCTGCGTTGCTATTTTATCTTCTTTTTCTTTAGAAAGTAGCTCCTTCAACTCTTTAAATCGGCGAGCTAGGACTTCCTTCTCTTTTTTCATAGAATCCTATTCCAAAGCTAAAGCGCCACTGTGTTGGAGCGCTTCGTTCAATTCCTTTTTGTGGCTTGTCTCTAAGCGACTGACCACCTCAGTTGTATCTTTGGCATTCTTCTTGGCGGTCTCGAGTTGGGCTTTGTATGTGAACAACTCTTCACCCAAGCTTTTTATAATATGTCGTGGACAGCTTCAAGCTTGAGGCAGTCGATCTTATATTGACGCTCAGTAGAGACCTCCAAAACTTTTTCGACCAGGTGCACAAATGCATTGTGTTGGACGTACACATCGTTCATGCATGCGAGAGCATTTGCTTTGACATTCCTGGGGATAAAATGTATGGTGGGAAGGAATTTGAGTCCGTCAAAGCAGATCTTTAGGAACATAGCCTTAAGCTTGGCTAATTTCTCCATCGTGGTTGGGTCATGAGCGGGAACTAGAGGAGTTGGTCTCATCAGAGTCAACGATTTCTTATGATGCTCATGAGATTGCTTAGTGCTCGAAGAACCGGAGTGTTGATCGCGAGGAGCGTTTGATTGGGAGCCTCGATAAGTGGACTTGTATCCATCACGCACTGGGGGATTCGTGGGTTCGCTTGGATGAGAAGAGTGCCCATGAGTTCTCCTTATGGAGGATGAATACGATTCTCTAGAATGATAATCTCTATCTCCGCCTTCGTCTTTATCTCTCTGTTTACCAAAATTCGAATCCATATCGAAGCGGTGAAAGATGGAAGATCCGCAAAGGTGGTCGAAGCCGTGCGAGCAAGTCATCTCACCTATACATGAGGCGAAACAAGAACCAATTAGTGGAAATCACATGAAATATTGAATGCAAGTTGGTGGTGAAGTGTAAGTGTTTGTGTGTGTCCTAGTGCATCCCCTCAACAGACCAGTAATTTTTGCTTTACTAGTTGGAGTTTTTTCTCCCTGAGTATAAAGTTGTACGCCTTCACCGGTTCTCACAGGTGAGCTGAGCCCCATGGCAACAAGATTAGCGAAGTCATAATTCAATAAATCATCAGGAATGGATAAGTCGAAGAGTCCCTTCAGTGAACTTTCCATTTTATAGGGAGACGATCCTTTCTTAATAGGAGTTATCACGAATTTTGGGGTCACCCCGACTTTTTTGTTTTTGAGTTTGTATGCTAAACTCCTTTTCTTTTTCATTGAAGGCTGTGGTTGGTTAGTGCAGGGAGCATTGACTGTTGGCGGCTGTCGGGAACTTGTGTTCTCATTTATTGGCGTTGGAGCCTCCGTTTCTTTAATCTCACCTTCCTTGGTGGTATCAGGAGCTCCTTCGACAGGGGGCACTGAGGAACCAAATTGTTCTCTCCTCATTTCAGCAGTTGTCCTTGAAGTCGCTGTGCTTCTTGGAAGGCCAATCCTACGACCCTCTTCCAATAATCCGAATAACGAGAGCAATTCATCGGTAACTATTAGTTTGATGTCCCGATCTTCTACTAGAGTAGCGCGAATAGCCTCGACTGCTCTGGAGTACCTAGTGCCTTCAGGCCATGGGCGAATACCTAGAAGGATTAAAAAGTTCAAACATTCGGAAAGATATGGTTTAAGTCCTAGAATGAAGAATGAAACGAGAATGAAACTTAGGACCTTCCAACCATCTTCCTGCAAAGCCAGAAGGACAGCGCACGTAGAACCACTCTTGCTTGAATTGAGAGAGCTTGTTCCACGTGCCCATTAGAACCTGGCATTTAAGAAACAGTTCAAGAAATATGTAAGAAGGGCTATCAGCGCATCTCTTGAAGTGGTAAATGTATCGAATGTCCTCAGGGGTTGGAGGTCTGAATAGGACGCTCATGAAGAGTAGAAAGGTGCCATGGATAAATGCATAACTGTTAGGATGTAGTTGTGTGGGGGCGATCCCTAATTACTTTAACACCTCATGAAGGAACGAGTTGAAGGGTGGCATGCATCCGACCTAGCACCTAAACTTGTTGCATGCGGTATATCCGGCTGGGGGCAGATGAGGCCGATCTTGCCTCGATAGAACTAAAACATCCTCAAACGGGATTCCTTGAAAGGAGCACAATCGACGAAGAGCCGCTTCGCCGATTTTTGAAGCTTGTGAATCGACCGGGTTATCCAAGATAACGGCTTCGTCTACGACATCAGGATCCAGATCTATAACCTCAGCAGGAAGGACCAAAATGTCGGGAATGGGGGCAAACAACGGGCTCGACGTCTCTACTACCTCTTATCATTGACTTGGTCCAGGCTTGTCGGATAGAGTGGTGGAACTTGATTTCTTAGACATTGTGGGAAGGTGCCTGATGCGAATAAATACATGTTTAAGCTATACTTGAAAGATAATCGATATTAGATGTAATGATAATATATTCCCCCATGTTGCGTGTGAACTAGTGTGACGATTCTAGCATAAGTACGAGAAGCTTGAGATTTAAAAGACAAGTATGACACAATGAATTTTTGAGTTATCGTCCTAGAGACTGTCATTGCTGATCGTCTCCGGCAGCGTACAAATGGTCGGTACCGGAAATCTTGAAATCAAGAATTGGCATTATAAATTATGAATTGAGCATTGGCTAGATTCACGTTTAGAGTTGCTTAAGCTGTGAATTCGTTGGTCCGAGTTAAGTCCATAGGCTTATGCATCATGGTCCATGTCAATTGTTTGTCATTTTATGCTCGCACATGAAAGTGTATAGTCATAACATTTGCATCAGTTAAGTTGAAGTGATTTTGATTGCCAATGCCGATCCGTTCCTCTCGATACCGACCCCTACGCCTTAGTTCTAATATCAACCAACCTCATAACAACCCATACCGATCCCTTAACCCTTCTCAAAATACTGATCACCCCACTATACTAAACATCACTGACCCGGACCTCCCTAGAGAACCTACCGACCCGACTTTCCCTCATAACAATACCGATCCCTCAACTCTACAAAATGAACCGATCCGAACTCCTAACAAATTATATCGACCGCTCACTCACAACACCTACCGACCCCGCTTCCATTAAAACCCACCGACCCGTTCACTCTCGGAAAACCATCGACTGATACTCCATTTAGAAAATATCAACCTCTCCATATTTCCTAGACACCGAACCCTCATTAGAACTATGTACCGAACCTTATCCATAAACCTATGTGTCGAACTCCTACGAGCCGACTCCGACTCACACCAAAGCTTCTTCTTCCATACCTGCCTTCTCCTTCTCTCTCCTTTTTTCCTTCTTCTTCCTCTCAATGTGGAAGCTGAATACGCCTATAAAGCCCTAAGGCTAAGTTGAGATTAGAGGGCACAATTTAGCAGTTTGAAAACGAGCGTGAATTCATACCTATGCTATGAATCTTGTACTAGGAGCAGCTATAGAGTTCAAATGCAGATTAACTTAGGTCACATTTAGTTGAGAATTGAAGATGAGACAGGTTGGATCTAAAAGAGAAAAGTTGTTTAAGTTTTGGGAAGTTCGGTTGAGAAAGCTTGGAGGGGAAATACACTTCGGAGAGTAAGAGTACAGAGGAGATGATGTAAAGTCAAGGCTTTTATACGTGGGTTGGAATGCGAACCAGTCTACCCTAGTGACTCGGTCGTATTCCAAGGGGACGGCTATTCGACATGCCGACCCCAACCCACGTATAACAATCGAGGGATTGGCATTCATATGCCGACCCCTCCCTTTCTTTTAATATATATATATATATATAATAATATGATGGATGATGTGTAATGATAAATAATGATATTAATTGTAAAATAGACAAGGCGAAGAAATGCTTGATTGGGACGAAGTCATCATTATGAATCCAACCTTTAAAATGTTATATGCAATCAACTTTTGAAAAGTCGCATGAGGAATCCCGAGATTTTCTTAAGGTTAAGCTAATGCGTTCGAACGACATAGGATTTCATTGAGGGTTAATAAGAAACTACGATCAGTCATTGGATTAAACGAAATAACCTTTGAGAACGTGGATTACTCGCTGATTCAAAGCACGTCAAATTGTTCACAAGACACGCTTTAGGGGGCAAATGTTACCCGATACCTTGGCCCGGCTACAAGACGATAGTTGCAGATGCTATGGTCGAACGTTGATGGGGCACAAGTCAAGAAATAATCTACTTCAGGTCATTGAGGAGGCAACTTCGAGTCAGGGGAATGTTTGCTCCGAGTCATCCCATCAACAACTTCGAGTCGGTATGGGTCATTTACTAGGGGTCGGCATAAAAAGGAGTGGAACACAATGGGGTCGGTGTAATTTGATTGGGTCGACATGTTGGTGTACGTTCAGTGCATTTGGACAGGTCGGCAACCTTGGGTCGGTCTACTTGAGAGGTTTCAGTGTAGGAAGTGGTTCGGTAGTGGAGGACAGCTATGGGCTCGGTCATTCCGGATGAGCGCACCCTTATGGGGTCAGTGTACCATGTTCAGATCGGTTATGGGGAGTTGGTAGAAGCAGGTCGGCACATTGTAGTTGCTTTGTTCGGCAGAGTAACTTGGATCGGCAAGTATTTATGGGGTCGGTGCATATTGGGATCAATTATCGACATAGAATATTGGGATCAGTTATCCTAGATCGGCATAGAATGTTGGGACCGACCATCTTGGATCGGCATCGAGTATTGGTATCGGTTGCTTGGGTTCTGCTATTTTAGCTCGTCTATCTTGGGTTGGTATTGTAGGAAAGAGAAGCGGTTTAGCATAAGAAAGGGAGTGAATTGCTTCAGGCCAGAGTGGGAATCACTTCGAGTTAAAACCCGGGGAACCCCGGGTCGGCTAAAGGGGTTCGACATACTAGGGGTCAGCCTTCATGACTTATCAATTGTGGGCCGAGCTCCCTTGGTTGTGGACCTGAAGGACTGAAAGGAGATGCAAGCTCAGAGAAGCCAGGCTATCTTCATCTATAAATAAAGGGGCAGGGTTCCAGTTTAGGGGATCTTTTTCGGAAACTAAGGAGAGACACTGCCATTTTTTGTACTCGTTTCCTTTTCATTCTAAACTAAATTTAAGCTATACTTTGTGGATTGTATCTGTAATCAAATAGTAGAAAGAGAAATGAAGATCACATTCAAAGTGGATGTAGGTAGTTACACCGAACCACTATAATTCTGTTGTTTTTGCATTATATTGTGCTATTCCTCTGTTTCAATTTACTGTCTTCATTTAACTCTACACAAATCTATTCTAGGGTGTTAGTGACCAATTCTGGTGCTAATATTTAGGTTTAATGTTACAAAAGGGTGAAGTGGTAGAAAGGGATACAAGAAACCAGATTTGCAAAGGTCAAGTAAAATGGGGACAAGCTAGTGTCATTTCATGTGATAGAAGAATAACAAAGCAAAAGAGAAATATTATCGTATGGCAATTAGACCTGCAATAATATATGGAGCTGAATGTTGACCTTTCAATAAGAAAGAAGAATATAAGTTAAATATAGGAAAAATGAAATTGCTAAGAGGGATGGTTGGAATTACAAGAAAATATAAAATTACAAACAAGAGCAAAAGATTGAAAGAAACACTTATAATTGAGAAAATTAGAAAAAGCAGACATGGATGGTATAGAAATGTATAAAGAAAATGAGATAATGCCCAAGTAAGAAGAGAATAATATTTATGTTGAAGGAAAAGGACAAAAAGAAAGATCTAAATTGACATGGATGAAGAATGTCATGTAAAAATGTTATATTTAACAGATAATATAATTCAAGAAGATAAAAAGGTATGGAGACTAAGAATTCACATGGTTGACCCAATTCAATTAGGAATAAGCCAAAGATGCCGACAAAGACGACGTGGAACATTTAACAAAAAATAACACCAACATAGTAAAGCGCACTATCAACGGTCAACTATGAATTAACAAATGAAAATAGAGCTTGAAAAATGCAAATATAGAACTAAGAATTCAGGATTCCAACGATACATGATAGTAGTATTGCTTGTATTCAGTATACCCAAGACTTCATTATTTATTATTTGATTCACAAGCAAAGACCATTTACATGCAGAACTAGCAAGGTAATATTAGTAAAGATTGATTCTAGTCACAATTCCACTTCGACAAACCAGGCAGACTTGAAGATTTGGTCCGCATTCATTGCACGTCCGCATTCACGGATAAAATATTCCATTTAATATTTATATTAGAAAATATTTATAAACGCTTTATTATCGACCAAAACTATTTAAAAAAGCTTTACTAGGTGTCCACAGCCAAAAGCCATGATCTCGAATTTGTAAAGCAGATCGGGCAAACCTGTCGCACATCCTACAGTATTCAAGAATAATAGGCAAAAGTTTAAATAACGCCATACATTTATCGATTAAATGTCTAATAGATATATATATATATATATATATATATATCTCAAAAGCCAATTTAATTATAAAATTCATTTCAAAAATGGTTTGAAACACGTGCTCGAAAACAATAGAAATCATCGAAAAACACTGAAAATTCGGCATATGAAATCATCTCAAAAACTCGTCAATCCGGAGTACGGATCGACCAAAATATTGGCTTACGTATTGATAGGTTAGAGCCTTTCAAAACATCTCAAAATATCACAAAACTGGTTGGAATAAATCGCTGAAACAAGTAGCAAAGAACAAAAGAACAAAGAAACAAGGCAGGCAAAAATGCACACTATAGGTCGACCTACTAACTGGCTGTGCTCCAGGAATGAGGTCAATGCGGAACTCAATGGCCCGCTTAGGTGGCAAACCCGAAATAGGCTCAAAATATCAAGAAAATCACGCACAACTGGAATCTGAGATATTTCTTCCTCATCTCGGGACTCAAGAGCGAGTAAAGACGCCTCAGAATCATGATCGACATTCCAAAGAACAAGAGAGAGCTAAGTTGATGAATCGGGATATCGAAGATATATAACTCGCTCAGAACAAAGAATCCTGGCCTCGTATCGAACGAGTCAGTCCATACCCAAAATCATATCAAAACCAAGGAAATGAATCACATGCAGATTCGCACGGAAAGGAAAACCACAAATAAATAACTCAACATCTTTACATAGCATGCTAAGGGTCGCGGATCTGACGCCCCACCCCGAGACCCACATTCACAAAGAGTATTACTGCGTAATACTGTCTGCTAATGCAGAGAATAGGGCTGGTTAGGAGCTACCATCCATAGTTTTGTCTTAAGCATGTATTAAATATGTTGATTGGGTGCTCTAATTTTTTTTCTCTTTTATCTTTCTCAAGTGGATCGACATACTCAATATATGCTTAATACAAAACTATGGTGGCTAACGGATCTATCAGAACAAAATATAACAACAAATGCAAACAGATCATAGAATAGCAGTCAAACATATATATACATATACATCATACTACAATACAAAGTGATACAACAGTAGTGGTACATAAACCACAATACACACACACACATCAAGTCAAAAGAATAAGTACAAATAAGAGTTTACAAAATGATCACAAAAGTATACAGAAGATAACTAGCAAATAATCCAAAGTGGAAGCAGCATAGTGGAATCTACGGTAGGTGACTAACATGAAATAACTCAGTCTGACCCGAGTATATAAAAATACATGGGTCAGTCTAGCTTAAACAAACTGATTAGCATATGATCGATGAAATGTAAGGATAATGGTTATTATTTCTTCCCAAAAGAGAAGAAGTAACACAATTATATGTCTACTATCACATAAGAGATAATACCACTAAAATACTTCTTATAGAAGTTTCTCGAAAGAGGCAAATTCAACAACGATATCAAATAATCACAAATATTTGCCTCATATCATTGGCATGTACAAAATCCAATATAATGGTTTTCATTAATCATAACTCCTAAATAGGAGATCAGAAGTCTCAAAATCTGCTAAGAATAGAAATGTCAAATAATTTCTAAAACAAAAAGTTACAAATCTCAGAAATACGCCAAAAGATGGAAATCACAAATAACTCAAGAAATTCAGTTAAGAGTTCAACACTCAGAAATGAAATAACCATATATGTATAAATTCTCATATAGCTCCAAGCTATAAAATATATAAAACAGTCATCTAGAAATGGTGAAATCATAAATAAAACTCATAACTCAGAAAATTTCCCGGATTGGATCCAAATCCCCGATTGCAAACCGAAGCTATGCTGCACGTGCAAATCTCGTGTCCAGTACAATGTATAAGGTACCTATCTCGTGGACCCAAAGGTCATAAATGTCTCTTGGTGACCGAAGTCACATATGTCTCATGGTGACCGAAGTCACATATGTTTCGTGGTGACCCGAAGGTCTAGTACTGACAATAACTCGTGAATGTGTCACAAACTCTCAGATAGGAACCCGAAAAGTGGTAACTGTGCATCCCACACCACACGTTCCCACTTAACTGTTTACTAACTGTTAGTCAATGCCACACTAGAAAACAAAATCATTCAAATCACAAATCTCATAACTCGATGAACTTAATTAAGAGTTCAAAACTCAAAAATCTCATAACTCGTGGAACTCAATTAAGAGTTCAAAACTTAGAAATTTCATAACTCGTGGAACTCAATTAAGATTTAAAACCCCAAAATGTAATCACCATGTAGTAAACAACATGATAGCGCTCAGGCTATATAAATATCCCCACCGGGGCAACCATGGTGAAAACATTCACAAATCATCTAAATTCTAGAAATCAATGTAAAGAAATCTAGAAAAGAAACAATGTAAAAAATAGGACCCACCAGTCCAAGTACTGGCAATAACAATCCAAAGGTCCATAGCTTCAAACGAACAAGTCCGGAATTAACCGAAAAAGTAACGCATATGTCCCATAAAACATGTTTTACTAAACCGTTTAATTCTCTTTCTTATACGTTCGAAGAGCGCAAAAATAGTATATTTTATATAGAAAATAATTTGTTTTGAGAAAACTAGTTTTAAAACATTTTTTGAAATCGTTCGGAAAACAAACCTTTGAAATTTATCTTCATTTAAAGAATATATAGTTTTAGTAGCTTTAAAATAATTTAAAAATACTGTAAAATATTTATTTCAAAAGCCAATTTAATTATAAAATCATTTCAAAAATTGTTTTAGAAAACACGTGCTCGAAACAATAGAAATCATCGAAAAACACTGAAAATTCAGCATATGAAATCGTCTCAAAAACTCGTCAATCCGGAGTACGGATCAACCAAAATATTGGCTTACCTATCGATAGGTTAGAGCCTTTCAAAACATCTCAAAAATTTCACAAAACTGGTTGGAATAAATCGCTGAAACAAGTAGCAAAGAACAACAGAACAAAGAAATAAGGTAGGAAAAAAATGCACACTATAGGTCGACCTTCTTAATGGATAGGTCTACCCTAAGGTTGACCTATCAAATGCCTGGGTCCACCCTAAGGTCGACCCCCTTGGTTGCTTGGTCGACCTGTCATACGCGATTTCTACAGGCAGTTTTCGCCTTGAACGATCTAGTTTTTGAGCTAAGTTTTGATGCCGTTCCATGATGAATTAGACAGTAAAATTTGCATGCACAAACTACTAAACTCAAACAACAATCCGGAGAAATTCCGCTATGATTTAATGACAAAATTAGAGATTTACGAACACATAAAGAAGCAACCAGAACATATTTGCACTGCAACTTTTCAAATAGCAAACTATGTTTACAGCAAGCAAAATTCAACGCTATTTAGCTAGCAAACATGGTGCAAGCTAGAGATTGTGAGTTTTAAACTCAACTTATATGCTTTTGAGTGGATCTAACTTGCAAGCTGATGTCTTTCTGGCTTGGAGAGGCTTTACTGACCCGTAGAAGCTTGAGGAAGAGCATTGAGGCAAAAAAAAGCAAGTTAGAGACAGCTACTACTGAAAACTGAAAATTAATGAAATGGTTTTGTGATTTTGATATTGATTACATGTTATTTACTTTGATTTGCCAATATTTCTCTTTGATTTCACCTAATTTGAAGCTAGTTTTGAAATTAGAAGAAAGCCACCATTTTTGTTTCTCAAGAAGAAGAAGAAGAGGAGAGGAATTTTTGTACGTACTGTGTTTCTTTCTTTGCAAACCAGAAAATGAAAAATGGGTTATTGGGTTTGGACCCAAAAACCACCCAATAAGCTCAACTGAAATTATTTAGTTAAAATTAACTAAGTTATCTTATGTCAGCACTATATTTTCACCTATTTACACATATTCTCATTATTTAATCAAATAACTTATCATAACTTCATATGTTTATGTTTACAAAATGTTTTTCAACATCTAAAAGATATTTCAACCATTTAAAAAGTATTTTTATCATTGAATTCTTTTTTTTACATAAATATTACAACTTACACCTTCAATTACATAAAGCACTATTTTTAACTCCAAATTCACACAAAAATATTCTCTTGTAAATTTAAATACAACAAATCTTATCAACATCATTTTACATCCAAAAAATTATTTTTAACCCAAATTCCACCTTTTTATTTACATTACTTACCATATAAAATTTAATACTTCATTAAAAGTAGTAAAAATTAACATTTGGTAATAATTTGCAAAATTATTGCATTTTATCAAATTAAAACCATGTATTGCTCATTTTTATCACAAACTTACACAATAAAGCTTCTAAAACTTTATGTTCAACATTTTATATTTATTTAGACCAATTAATGTAGAATTAAATTCTTTTATCTCACATAATTAATTTATTAATCACCAAGTTAACAAAATATCGTTATTCACCATTTATTTCCAACCAAACTATCCAAATCCTATTTTATTTATATAAAACCCATTGTTTATTCAAAATAAACAAATTTTAGCAAATTCCCAACTCCAATTTATTTTATTTCTCCAAACTCCATATTTAATCATTTCCAAGAATCTAACTTACTTTTTCTCAAATTTTTTCCCCAAGTAAATTCCAGAGCTCAAATTTTAGATTTTACTTAGATAATTTATTTAAATTATCTACCCCAAATTATATTTTTCTCTTGATTAATAAAATTATAATCTCATTATAATAATTATTATTGCTATTAACTGGTAATTGCAGAACCAGGGTTGTTATAGACTCCCTCCTTATAAAAATTGCGTCCTCGCAATTTCTAGAGAAGAGCTGTATTCAACCAAATTCATTTCATCAAGCAGAAGAAAATAGATAAGTTTGAGTTTAAATGTTCTCACCCTCAACACAAGAACATAGATAACCAGAATAAGTTTGCTCGATAAATTCTATGGTTTCCCAAGTGAAGTTATTGGGATTAGCGGATCATTGAATCTTTACGATCGGTGCATCCCAATTTCGAAGGCGTTTCACCTTCGAAGAAAGAACACAGATAGGATGCTACACTATAGATAAGTCGGGTAAGATCGATTCCTCGGAAGCTTCTCGAATAGAGTCAGGACTTAGCACAACTTTATCCTGGACTCCAACCAACAAGATGGTAATCGACTTGACTTTCCGTATAACGTTACGAAAGAAGCCATACCAATATTATACTGACAACAATTATGTAAAGAAAACTCAACAAGAGGTAGGTGGTCTCTCACAATACCACCAAGCTCATACGACTGCATAAATGTGAGTCGTTAAATAATTGCACAAAGGCAAGTTAAACACAAGGAATGGTTTTATATGGTCTTTTACTAATCAAATATTCTTAGAGTTTTCATACCCATTATCTTCAAAACCAAATTCTCAATTTTCAACACTTGAAAATTTTCAAAGCTTTTTATTTAAATTTAATTTAATCTCATTACTCTTTATTCAAAGTGAATAAAATTTGATTTGTTTAACCCTTTAATTCTTTCACAAATATGTTATAGTTTGTAACATATTTCCACTCCAATAATCAATAAGGTACATTCACTCAATAGGAAGAATTACATTTGACCATTAAGGGAAACAAATCATTTTTCAATTTCAGACCTACTGTAAAGAACTCAAGTTTTGACACAGAAAACAACAAAATCTGAGAACACTTATAAAATGAAAGTTGTTCTACTAAGTCTAAGCTTTCCAGAAATATAAAGATCATCAATATCGGATTTACGGTTTGAAAGTTATGCTAAATTTACTTTCAGCTTAAATCTTAGAAAATTTAAAATAGGACAGAGATGTTCATCCACTTTCAAACCCATTTTTGACAGAATAAAAAGCAAAATCTCCCAAAGTGGTAAAAAGAAAATTTATAGCTTACTAGAAGAACTATCATTTACAAAAAGATTGAACTCATATGGAGTAATAAATCTCAAGTTATCACTGTTTTAGTACAGCACTTTTCCAAATAAAATTTCAGCTTTTAAAATCAATTTGAAATTTGAAATTCCCAATCCATTCTAATTTAATGCTCCATTTCAAAACAAGCTTTTTATGCTAAATCATTTATTTCAAGCTCCTCTTTTCCGGAAAGCTAAGACATCTATAATATATTATTATTAGTGAGTTCAATTTCAAGCTCACACCGCCCCCCTTGAAATTTGGCAACTGAATAGTCTCCGAGTATATCTATACTATAATGACTTGAAATTCAACAACGCTCAAGCCACTTGAGCTTTTCAAAACTCAACCGTCGCGTTTTCTAATATTTTCCTTCTCTTCATTTATCGTCCCTCTTCTCCCATATCTATATGTTAAAAAAACAGAAAAGCAAAATTTCTTTTCGCCGCTAATGGCATCTCATCTCCCCTCCACTCCTAGATTGTCGATTGGTAGATCTCCTATAGTTCGATTTGATTTCACGTTTAAGCAGATTTATTCTACCGCTGGCTAGGTTTTCAGGTAATTTTGCATTGCGATTTTCATCCATCTTTCCGAATTTTTGAAATTCATTTCAATGTTTTACTAAATCTTCTTCATTTATATGATTTCTTTCCCTATCAGCTGCACCCGCTTACAATTTGGGATATGACATTACTTACATACTTACAATTTTAATTTGGTATATTCCGATTATTTTAGTGATTTTTAGGTTTAAGATCTTTTAATTTATTTTGTTGATTAGCGATTACTTATTTCTTGATAATTCATGAACAGTGGAAGAAAAGGAGAGGAAATATAATAACGAAGGCTATTTAGTTTCAAGGCAATGGACGTAAGTGTTGAATTGTTATTCTTAAAATTTATCGAATTTTTCACCTTTTTTACTTTAAGATATTTAATATACAACCCAATACAGAAGAGTTCATTCTCAATTGATATAACAACTACTTGATTTCCAGGCATCTAACATCAGAGGTTGCTCTTGGAGAAATGACTTCAACAAGGTAAAACAAATCAATTATTTAAATGTAATAGTAAGAAATTTCTATTGTTTATGGGTAGTGTCATGTAGTTGCATAACAGCCCAGCAGTTGCATTTTAGTGATTATTTTCCCATTGTAATGAGATTTTGTTAAGATAAGGTGCCACGTATGTTTAAAAAACATTTCTACAACTAAAAGCATAACAAATAACCTAGATAAATTATCATCGGTGATGTTAATGAGAACCTTTTTTCCCTTTATATATGCTGGAAATAATTTTTTTATACGTTTACAAAATGGAGAAAAGCTAAAGTCTTGGAAATAAAATAAAGATGGAAGTGACCTTTTTAGAAAGAAAAAGGGATTGTTCAAAACACATCCAACCTTTTCTGCTCTTTGTGTTATTGTGGTCATAATCGTTGTATTATCTATTAAGGAATAATAATCTGAACTTAGCACCTCTTTAATCATCTTGACACTCTCAGGTGAAATGAGGAATGCAACTAAATCCTCAACTAGCAAGGGGTCAACAATAATATATAAAGTTAAGAATATGTTAGAGAGTTACAATGAAGGCAAAGGATTGTAACTGGTAAGGATTATGGACCTTCAACCTACAAGGAACTTGACTTGCATAAGAATCAACTTGGTACATCCTCAAAACATGTCGGATCAATGACAAGCACCTTTGTCCAAGTGGTTAATTGATTCGGCTTTGGTGTAGGATGTCACAAGTTCGAAACTTGCTTTCGAACGTTTATTTGACATGGGATATGTTGTCCCCATGATTTGTTGTATATAAAGTACCAGTTCAAAAAAAAAAACAAAAATCATGTCGGATCAACATTGGTATTACAATGAATAACCAACACCATTCCTTAAATTCAAATAACTATACTTATTTTTCGTTGAGCATGTACTTATTTTTCATTATTTTTTATAATCCAGATAATGCATGACCAGCTCTCCAAAATTCAAGTAAGTGTAACACAGCATATAAATTCAAAGGCTACCATGCTTAATGTTTACTTATGCCATTCTGACCTTATATATGGTACAAAATGATGTTCGTATCCAATGAGAAAATCTTTGGGAAAAGGTATTAAACTTTAGACTTATAATTCACATTTTGCGTTCTAAAGCTGCAAATGTTATAAATATTTTTTTTTATAGAAATTTGATTGGATGACATGTAGTTGCAAAAAGACTGTCAAAATGATATCCCTCAAGCAATGATAATCTACTCGGTTATGGCCATGGTCATTGAATGGCATATTTAGTGCATTTGAGTTGCAACCCAGGCTTTAGCTTGTGTGTACCCTTTTCAACTTTATTACATAAAATTGAAATTATTAGTGAGTATATTGAAATAAAATTTCATCTTGAATTTTTATTTATCTCATCAATTGAAATATTTTTTCTCAACGAATAAGCTATGCTTCTATAATATTACGCATACAAACGTTATAACCATATATTTATGAGATTTTGAATTTTTCTGCTAATATTCATAGATCTGATTGTAACAACTACCAATGTAGCATTCACTATAACTTATTTTCCATGGGAATAGTAGCGTGAAAGAGTGACCGATGCTATATTTTTGTTAGACAATAAGGTGGCATGCATAAGATTTTTCAGGTTAACATTTGGATTCATTTATTTTATATATCCACACATTCAGCTTAGGATATTTAGTCAAAAGGTGCTTAGTTATTAACCCTCCTATCATTAACTACTCTTTGAAATTGGGACCTGGCAGTTTTAATATAGGGCATTGCAAATAAAATGCAAAAATGTGGAAATTACATACCATATACAAGAAGGATGGCTGACACTCAAAAAACAAGGTACTTTTTAGATTCTACTTTTGGAACATTCATTTTCAATCAATTTATGCATCCTAATGATTCTTTCTTTTAAGACTGCAAGTCACCGCAGGTTTAAATGAACTTTGGCTACTTCTAGTAATTAACACCTTGAGGTTCAAGAATTAAGTACGCTTTCGACTTTTGATTCAGAGGTATCAAATACGAGCTTGCAAACAAATAATAATCAACATGTTTTATTCATTTGTCAACATCTCTCCGTAATATATTTAACTATATGCTGCATGACTTGCACACAATAACATAACTTAAATGGTCTACCGATTTTTTGAAAATACATCCAATTTTAACTTATGGCGTCTAGAATAAAGGACCAAATTATGCATTATTACACGGACTCGATGTTTGGTTGTTAGGAGGCTTTTTAGTAAGGGGTAAATTAAACCATAAAATTATAGTGAGTTATAACTTATAAAGCATTAAATATATATCCAGATGCTATTTTAATACCTTCCAATCGTAAAAATGTTTAAAATTCAATATATTTATCATTGATTTTGTTCCACTAAAAGAACCCCTTATAACCAAATATGAAGTACCTTTAACAATGCCTATTTAGTCTATATGCTTATTTATTATGGCGAACTGCTAAGTTGTAATTTCCCAAATTGTTGATAACCCAGTGATATCTTCTAGATAATTTGAAATTTATAACATAAGATGTCAGGGTAGTATATTTGGCAGCTTAAATATCCATGGTTGCATAGATAAATCGTTTACTTAAGTAGTATTTTGGATATATTTTGTTATAAAATTAAGTTCAATTGTGGAATAAATGACACTGAGCTATACCTACAATTATTTATGTTGTTTCAACGTGCACAGAATATATGCATGTATCTTTCATTATTTTCCATGGGTCCCATATGTATATTTCCATGACTATAATGACTTATGCAATTCAATAGAATACAAGAACTATATAAAACATTATTCCGTAGCATGGTACTATACAGTAATGACCAAACATTTGGCCAGGTCATGAATGGCACAAATTTAAAATCTCAACTAATTTACATACCTCTATTATGCTAAATTTGGTAAGAGTTGTGAACTCCGAATGAAGTTCTTATATGTAAAAAAGGTTTAAACTGCAACTGAGCTCATATGTTTGAAAGCAGTGGAAATTTTGATAATGTTTTGCCAGTGGAAAGCACATTTCACTCAGTACAAATTAAATATTAAAAATATCAGTTGTTTGAAACGTGAAAAAGATTCAGATTGTCTATAGTCTTAGTAAAGACAATGTAATTTTAAATTATAATATACTCAAGCTGGTCATCAATGGTCAAAAGCCTCAATTGAAGATTTTTGAGTAAAAATTACTTGCTGTCCAGCAATTTTTTACTATTATCTATCAAAATTTTAGTTTGCATTAAGGTTGACATCTAGATAATCTGAACTTCTCCACTAAGAAAGAACTTACCATTTTCGTATGATATAGTTCATGACATAGGTGTAGGATTCAATAGAGGATTGATGGAAGGTAATATTCCTCATCATCTTATACTTTCAAGTATATGCATTGGTGGTTGTTACATTGATTTCCACTAGCAATCCTTATGTTCTAATAAATTTACAAGTCTATCAAGTAAGGGACTAGATAAGTTCGATACATGTATCGATCTTTAGTAAAATCATTGGTGAAGCAATTTGAAACAAACCGTTACGCATTTATAGGAAAACAAATAGGCAACTTTGTGGGTACATTGACTGTAATATTACCGTACGTATGAGCATCAGAAGTCTACAATATTAGATTTTTTTATAAGCTACATATCTACCTATCTTATAGTGTAACAATAATAATAAAAGATCAAGGGTTGGTATGTATTTTGACATGTTACATCAACACTGCAATGAATATTGCACCATGGCATAACATTTACACCATAATGACCCAGTGTATTTAACAAACCATTTACCACAGTATAAATTCAATATAATGCTACATAACTTATCTACTACTCTTGCAATGAAATAGGAAAATTTAGAGATAAGCTCCAAAAAATAGACTCAAACAACCTAATAGTTGGTTAAAGACTGTCAATGTCCCCGCAAAAAGAAAGTGTCATGTATGTTGCTTCCCTAATTACTTACTCCGGCGATCCTCCTAGGAATTTGCTAGCTATTCTTAAGTCTTCACTATTCGGTAACCTTGTGCTCATTCAATTTGTTACTATACTTCTGTCTAACCAATATCTACCTTACAAGATTTAAAGAAAGCCAAGGAGCTACTAAAGTATACAGCCGAGAAAGTTGTAGAAGATGCAGATGAAGGATATGTAGAACTTTGAAATTTGTTGTTTGTTGTTTAGTTCTATTCCTCAGTATTTTACATTTTTAAACATTAGCACTATTATTGGGTTTTCCTATAAGTTTATAGTTATTATTGAAGATGTTGCTTTCATTCATAAATTGATTTTCTGGACTATGAAGTTATCAGTCGAGAACTGTTAATTTTATATTTTGTGCTTTCTAGCACATTATACTTTAAATCCAATGGATGTCTAAAAGGACAGTAAGCTTTTTCTTTGGGTGATGTAATTTTATTAGCCAATTGATATTAACATATAATAAAGTAATGATCATGGCATTATTTTGATTTATAAATTCATTTGTAAAATTTATAGCTTATTTTTAACAAAAACTATAATATTCATCCTTCCATGCGCACTATGTATATGCAAACTAATTGAAATAGCTTTTGCATTCATTTATAGTGGTGGGCCCCATGGTACAACGTAATTCATCGGTATCCTTTTGTGAATTTTTTATTTATTCATTGCTAGGTATTTGTTTTATAAGCTTTCGTTTTTTAAATTTGATTCATTTTATAGGTGTTTGTTTGATAAGCTTTTTTTAAGTAAATGTTATGATAATAAATTATGGGTCCTATTATGCGCAACTACAGGGTTACATATATTTGGTTTCGTCTAACATTTTTTCCTACTTTTAAATGGGGTATGAAAGTGTTTTCTCATGGGCAGATATACATATATCAATTCTAGAAACCGCTAATTTAAAATTAAAATGTATAAAATATTTGAACTAAATATTGGTCCTGTGAATATTAGTTTTGATTAAATCAATTTGGACATGCATGCAAGTATTATAGTAAACTACAAATGTGGTTTTTTCCACATATGTATAGTTTTGTTGCAAGTACCTGCATTTTGTTTGGTTCGATTTACATTGTGAATCATGTCTTTCTACAAGTAACCGTGTGCGAAGCACGGGTTCGCACTAGTTTAATAATTATAATTAACCTCATGAAATTATCATTTAAATGAAACAATTCACTAATTGGAAATATTTTCATCACTTCACAAAATAAAGCTTTCAAACAATTAATTTTTAAAGTTGCTCTCACAATTTAAAATGATTGAATCTCCTGACTGATTCATTTATTATACCTTGCATTTCTTAATATAGCATTTCTAATAAATTAACCATTTGAACTCATATTATCTCTTGTTACAAAAATAATTTCCATCTTATTATCAACATAAAACTAACTAACGTTGATAATTAACTTAAACTTGCTTTCAAAAGAATTTCACAAATTCTTACCAACAAATCTTTACTACTACCAAAATTTAAAACAAAAGCTTGCTCACAAATTCATGCTAAAAGTTTAAAATTAGCATTTCACTATTTTCTTTAAGATAAAGTTTTATATCTTATCCTCTATTATTACTTAAACAACCAAGTGTCAAAACAAAATTTTGAAGTCATCATATATAACTTTGCACTAAAATATTCAATTGGTATTTTAATTTTCTAACCAAAGTATTTTCTTATCTTGAATACTTTATTTTATTAATCAAAGCATCACATGATATTTTCTTCCAATTAAGACATCTTCTTAATTAGAATAATTTACTTTACTTGCTCAAATTACCATATGGTATCATTATTTAGATTCCTATTGGTTATACTTACATAACCAATTAAAACATAACCATATTTAATTCCACAAATTTCAAATAATATAATGGCATTGCCTCGCCATTGATTTTTAGTGAATGATCCTATCAATTGGCTGTAGAGTTGACCAAATGATCAAAACTGCCTCGCCACTTATCCAATATCACTATGGTTCAATGGCTACACTAGTCATCTGGAATAAAATTTAATTCTCAATCCCATTTAATATATTTCAAACTTTTACTTATTACAACTCAATTTACTATGTCTGACTGTCTCACCGTAGCGTTTAGAAAATTCCTATCGATAACGTTGAGCAGGTGCATCGACCAGAATTCTTAAAGCACTCAATGGAAAATCCAACACAAAATCATTTTCTATTTGATAAAAAAATGCCTATTATATAATTTTACAAAATACTCTTTGCTTGTCTCAATAAACAAAATCCAATTATACTTATAAGTATATCTTTTATTAGAAAGATTTCCAATTTAAATTGCTGCTTTTACTCATCATTAATCATGAATACAAGGAAGAACTCATCGAGATATTCCCAGAATACTTGATTCATAAGACTAATGAAATAAGCTGGAGCGTTTGGCAAACCAAATGACATACGAGCCACTCATAAGACTCATAACGAGTGCGGAATGCGGTAAGAGGAACGTTATCCTCCGCAACTCATAGCTGATGAAAATCGGTGCAAGGTCAAGCCGAGGAAAGATACCAGCACCACTCAATTGATCGAGCATATCATCGATCAAAGGCAATGGATTCTCGTTCTAATGGTTAACTTGTTAAGCTTGTGGTAATCGATGTGAAACTTAAGAGTACCATCAGATTCCCTAACAAAGACAACCGCGACACCCCACGGTGAAGACCGGACTGAATGAATTGCTTGGCTTCAAGCTCCAGCAATCGCTTTCAGAGTTCCTCATTTTCTTTAGTGGACATTCTCATGGGAGGACGACTAATAGGCTAAGAACCAGGAATGAGGTCGATACAAAACTCAGTTCTCCGATTGGATGACAAACCCGAACCGGACTCACATACTTCAACAAAATCACAAACAACTGAAATTAGAGATACATCATCATCATCTCGAGACTTAAAAGCAAGTAAAGATGCTTCGAAATCATCATCAACATTCCGAAGAACAAGAGATAACAGATCAGCCAAATCAAGATACCTAAGATATAAGACCCATTTAGAACATAGGATTTGGGCTTGAAAACTAGCAAGCCCCATTCCCAAAATCATATCAAATCCAAGATAATGATTAACGTGCAGATTTGCAGGAAAATAAAAACCACAAAGAACAATCTCAGCATTCTCACAAAACAAGCTAAGTGTTGCGAATCCCCTCAATAGGATTCGCAAACCTCGAAGAAGTGACTTGACAAGGAACATCCAACGGTATCAACAAACTCCTTCGATACAAATGAGTGTCAAGCACCCGTATCGAAGAGAACTCAAATAGAACAATCATGATTAGAATTATTCATAGGGTAAAATATCATTAATTAAATTATGGAATACTACGGATGTTATCCCGCCTTTTGGCAAGGCCGTGACACCAAAAAGTTGACTGAAAAACTAAAGACAGTTCGTCATAAAAGTTTGTTATACACTTTTTCACCATGGATATCGATGAATTTTGTCCGAGCCTGGATCAGGCTACAATTGATAAGACATGTCAAGCAAGGCCAGAAAAAGAAACATTCCAAATTTCGAGTCAATCCGAGTTCGTACGCCCAAGATATCATCGACGCAAGTGAAGGACATATCCTTGAGTTCCTCTCCATATGGTTCAAATCCACTAAGGTCGAATCCATCAAAGCTCGACTCCATCTACTTCGAATCCATTGAGCACACATTATTCCCAAAACCATCTTGTTCGAATCCATCAGACGGCCAAACTTTGTATCCATCACCCAAAGCCACATGTTCGACTCCAACAAGTTTCCCCTGATTGCTTCGAATCCATGAGAAGTACTTTAGTTTCGACTCCATCAAGCATGCCTTCAGTTCGAATCCAGCGAGGTAGAAGACCTTCGAATCCATACGATTAAGGGTGCTTCGACTCCATTACCTTCGAATCCCCATGTTGAGACAACTTCGGATCGATCCACAGTAGCATATCCTGATCGATTCGAAAAGTACTGGTTCCATCGATTCGAAGGAGGCGAACTTCGAATCCAACATCTCGAGTCCACCAAGTAAACGCGGATAAAACCCAGGATCCGACCCAGTAAACTCGGAGAAAAAGGAGGATCGACCCGAGGAACACGCACCACGTCATCGTTCCCACACGCAGGCATATGGATTCGAAGCTATCGATTCGAGCCATATCGATTCGAACGAATCCATGTGACGAGAAACACAATCTCGAATCGATCATAACTCGAGTTCTACAAGTCCAAATGCCATGAAATTTTCACAGAAGCTTAAACACATGATGAAGAATGTTCACACCAAATTTCAGCCCGATTGGATGTTTTCTTGATCGATTCGAACCAAGGGTCGAATCGATCCCAAAGTGGGTCCGGATCTCCAGATTTCGGCCATGTGGACCCCCTCACGTACCAGAACTGGTCCGCCTTAAATTTAGGCGAAATATCAGCCTCCTACACCTATAAATAGAGCCCCTGGTCATTCAGAAAAGGGGTCGGACAATTTTAAGAGCTAAAGAGCTCCCAGAATCTGCCAGATTTACTCCAAATCACCACTTCTACCTTAGATTCAGACTTAGATCATAAAATCAGTTGTACTACATCATAAGAAATTGTAATCTTCAAGTATCAAGCAATAAAGTCATCAACTTCAGAGTGGACGTAGGCAAGATCGCCGAACCACTATAAATCCTGTGTCGTTTACTGTTTTTATTGAGTTTCCTGAGTGATTTGCATACTTATTTCTCTACATATTTGATATTTGTGATCTGTGATTGCGAACTGGTGCTTTCAACGACTAACGGGTGTTTGTGACCAATTTTTGCGCAAACATTTTGGTGCTTTCACTGAGAATTGAACTCAGGAGTTCTATCATTTGAAAGTTGAATCAGAAGGCTAAGAGATTTAGATCCGAAGAATCATGACAAGACAAACAAGTAGAAGGCAGAGACCAGAGCAAAGTCAGCATGAAGGGAGTCAAGAGGCTTCCTCGGGGGCAAACCAAGCATCGATCTTCATCACCAGGGATGAGATGGAGACAATGATGAAGAGACAGGAGGAAATGATCCAGAATTTGCTTCAACAGATTGGACAACTTGGAGCGCAAAATCAAGGAACGACCAGAATCCAGAACGGAGCAGGACCATCTGGCGCAGCGCCGGAGCTGGGGGGCACACACTTAGAGCATATTGATCCAATCCCAGGAAGAGATTCAAGGACATCCAAGCAACCTGGAAGAAATAGAGGGTTGAACGCTCAGCCAGGGGGGCAGACACCCGAAAGCTCACACGGACTTGGGGGGCAGATCGAAGGTAATGAACGAGGACTACAGCTTGGAAACAATGATAGATTGGCAGAGATGGTCAGGTGAGCCATGAGAGGCGGATTAGTAAACAGAGATCTTGAAGACGTGAACAGGAGTCCCTTTTCTCCTGCGATTAGGTTGGCTAGGAACCCACCAGAATTCAAACTGCCAACAGTAGAAAGGAATGATGGAAGGACAGACCCTGCGGTCCATCTAACGAGGTATATAAGGCACATGGAAGTGCTGGGGGCATCACAGGAAGTCATGGCCCGATGCTTCCCATTATATTTGACAGACATAGCAGCTCTATGGTTCAGACAGCTAGAGAGCGGCTCCATTGGGACATGGACCGATTTGATTGAGAAATTTATGAGGCAATTCAGGGTTCACATTTCAAGACCCAAGAATGTGATGAGTTTGGCAACGCTAAAGCAGAAAGCTGGAAAGTCTTTGAGGAATTTTCTGACGCGGTTCAATGCGGCAGCAACATCGGTGGATCAGCCAGATCCATCCATGGTTATGATGGCAGCTGTGTCCGGAATAGCTGACGGCACAGAATTCAAAAATTCATTAACTAAGGATCCGCCTATGGACCTAGGTGAATTCTATCACGAGGCAGAGAAGTTTTTGCGATTGGAAGACGCTAATGCTGAAAGAGAAGAAGGAGAGGGAATAGAAGTTTATGCAATTAAAGACAAAAAGCCTCTCGAAAAGGATTCAGGCAAGGATAAAGGAAAACGAAAGGCTGAGGATAGTGGTGACGGGCCAAAGCGACTGCGGAGAGAGCCACGATTCACCACCTACTCAGAGCTAAATTAGAGTTTGGAGCGAATCTACCGAGATACACGAGAGCAAGTCCCATATCGTAGGCCAATACGAAGGGACCCCACTGTTGACGAAAGGAAATCAGACAGATATTGCTTATTCCAGGAACTGAATGGTCATAACACCAACGACTGTAGACATCTGAAGGATGAGGTAGAAGGGCACATCAGGAACGGTATGCTACATCAGTATGTGAGAAGGCGAGCTCCAGCGGTGGAGCTAGAGCGACCACCGTCTACATCAGCCAGGGGTGCCCCCGAGCCGGGACATCGTATGATTATCAATTAGTTGAAATAACGATGGACAAGTCGTAAACCTCTCACCAACACGGGTAAGTCATTTACACATGTGCGAGATCACGAGCGGTCCATAGGCATGCTCTGAATGACTATTAACCCTATCGTTGTGGGAGTTTACACTTTGACATCCTTGCTTTGCTTTTGTTTCATCTTGATTTGAATATTTGAACTTGATTTTGTTTAACATTTTTGCTAAAGACTTATTTTCAATGAAAAATGCTACCTGTGATTCCATAACGGCTAAACTACTTACACATGTACGGGATCACGAACGGTCCCTAGGAATGCTCTGAGATAGCGATAAACCGTTGCAACAAACAATCCGGGAATTCACCCGAACGTGAAACCTGGTATTGATGATACTAAGTCCCTCCCTGGGCATACTCATTCGCCTCGAACGGCACCCGACCACGAACGGTCACAATTCGCCTCGAACGGCAACCGACCACGAACGGTCACAATTCGCCTCGAACGGCATCCGACCACGAACGGTCACAATTCGCCTCGAACGGCATCCGACCACGAACGGTCACAATTCGCCGCGAACGGCACCCGACCGCAAACGGTCACATTTTCGCCTCGAACGGCACCCTGAACGCGAACGGTCACATATCACCTCGAAGGACATACGATCCCGAACGATCGTCATTCATGGTCAAATAAAACTATTAATTCCTTTGCAGGTCATCAACAGGATATGAACATCCAGCTTATGGCATTTCAAAACACACCTTCTTATCACAAGGCATGTTTTGGGGGGCAAATGTTATCCCGCCTTTTGGCAAGGCCGTGACACCAAAAAGTTGACTGAAAAACTAAAGACAGTTCGTCATAAAAGTTTGTTATACACTTTTTCACCATGGATATCGATGAATTTTGTCCGAGCCCGGATCAGGCTACAATTGATAAGACATGTCAAGCAAGGCTAGTAAAAGCAACATTCCAAATTTCGAGTCAATCCGAGTTCGTACGCCCAAGATATCATCGATGCAAGTGAAGAACATATCCTTGAGTTCGTCTCCATATGGTTCGAATCCACTAAGGTCGAATCCATCAAAGCTCGACTCCATCTACTTCGAATCCATCGAGCACACATTATTCCCAAAACCATCTTGTTCGAATCCATCAGACGGCCAAACTTTGTATCCATCACCCAAAGCCACATGTTCGACTCCAACAAGTTTCCCCTGATTGCTTCGAATCCATGAGAAGTACTTTAGCTTCGACTCCATCAAGCATGCCTTTAGTTCGAATCCAGCGAGGTAGAAGACCTTCGAATCCATACGATTAAGGGTGCTTCGACTCCATTGCCTTCGAATCCTCATGTTGAGACAACTTCGGATCGATCCACAGTAGCATATCCTGATCGATTCGAAAAGTACTGGTTCCATCGATTCGAAGGAGGCGAACTTCGAATCCAACATCTCGAGTCCACCAAGTAAACGCGGATAAAACCCAGGATCCGACCCAGTAAACTCGGAGAAAAAGGAGGATCGACCCGAGGAACACGCACCACGTCATCGTTCCCACACGCAGGCATATGGATTCGAAGCTATCGATTCGAGCCATATCGATTCGAACGAATCCATGTGACGAGAAACACAATCTCGAATCGATCATAACTCGAGTTCTACAAGTCCAAATGCCATGAAATTTTCATAGAAGATTAAACACATGATGAAGAATGTTCACACCAAATTTCAGCCCGATTGGATGTTTTCTTGATCGATTCGAACCAAGGGTCGAATCGATCCCAAAGTGGGCCCGGATCTCCAGATTTCGGCCATGTGGACCCCCTCACGTACCAGAACTGGCCTGCCTTCAATTTAGGCGAAATATCAGCCTCCTACACCTATAAATAGAGCCCCTGGTCATTCAGAAAAGGGGGTCGGACAATTTTAAGAGCTAAAGAGCGCCCAGAATCTGCCAGATTTACTCCAAATCACCACTGCTACCTTAGATTCAGACTTAGATCATAAAATCAGTTGTACTACATCATAAGAAATTGTAATCTTCAAGTATCAAGCAATAAAGTCATCAACTTCAGAGTGGACGTAGGCAAGATCGCCGAACCACTATAAATCCTGTGTCGTTTACTGTTTTTATTGAGTTTCCTGAGTGATTTGCATACTTATTTCTCTACATATTTGATATTTGTGATCTGTGATTGCGAACTGGTGCTTTCAACGACTAACGGGTGTTTGTGACCAAATTTGGCGCAAACAACGGAATTATAATGCATTCCTAGACGTATTCCCAACTTTTGACTACTCAAATGGACACGAAAAGGTTAAGGACATGGTGATTAAGGAATATGTAACACCAATACTGTACTTTGATGTACCGTAATATATGTTCTGTTCTGTGTTTATAAAATTTTGTTCTGAACTCAGCTCTGATAACAACCTATGACGCCCCACCCTGAGACTCACATTAACAAACAGCATTACTGAGTAATACTGTCAGCTAATTCAGAGAATAGGGTTGGTTAGGAGTGACCATCCATAGCTTTGTCTTAAACATGTATTGAATATGTCGATTGGGTGCTCTAATTTTTTTCTTCTCTTTTATCTTTCTCAAGTGGATCGACATACTTAATATATGCTTAATATAAAACTACTGTGGCTAACAGATCTATCAGAACAAAATATAACAACAAATGCTAATAGATCACAAAACAACAGTCAAACATATATATACATATACATAGATACATCATAGTACAATACAAAGTGATACAACCGTAGTAGTACATAAACCACAATATATATATATATATATATATATATATATGTATACACACACACACACCGAGTCAAATAAATAAGTACAAATCAGAGTTTACAAAATGACCAAAGACTTTACAGAAGATAACTGGCAGATAATCCTAAGTGGAAGTAGCATAGTGGAATCTACGGTAGGTGACTAACCTAAAATAACTCGGTCTGACCCGAGTATATAAAAATACATGGGTCAGTCTAGCTTAAACAAATTGATTAGCATATGATAGATGAAATGTAAGGATAAAGGGTGTTATTTCTTCCCGAAAGAGAAGAAGTAACACAATTATATGTCAACTATCACATAAGAGATAATACCACTAAAATACTTCTTATAGAAGTTTCTCAAAAGAGGCAAATTCAACAACAATATCAAATAATCACAAATATTTGCCTCATATCATCGGCATGTACAAAATCCAATATAATGGTTTTCATTAACTATAACTCCTAAATAGGAGGTCACAAGTCTCAAAATCCGCCAAAGAATGGAAATCTCAAATAATTCCTAAAATAAAAAGTTACAAATCTAAGAAATACGCCAAAAGATGGCAATCAAAAATAACTCAAGGAACTTAGTTAAGAGTTCAAAACTCAGAAATGAAATCACCATGTACGTATAAATCCTCATATAACTCCAAGCTATAAAATATATAAAAAAGTCATCTAGAAATGGTGAAATCATAAATAAAACTCATAACTTGGAAAATTTCCTGGATTGGATCCAAATCTTCGATTGCAAGCCGAAGCTATGATGCACGCGCAAATCTCGTGTCCAGTACTATGTATAAGGAACCTATCTCATGGACCCGAAGGTCATAAATGTCTCGTGGTGACCGAAGTCACATATGTCTCGTGGTGACCGAAGTCACATATGTCTTGTGATGACCCGAAGGTCTACTATTGGCAATAACTTGTAAATGTGTCACAAACTCTCAGATATGAACCCGAAAAGCGGTAACTGTGCATCCCATACCACACATTCTCACTTAACGGTTTACTAATTAATAGTCAATGCCACACTAGAAAACAAAATCATTCAAATCACAAATCTCAAAAATCTCATAACTCATGGAACTAAATTAAGAGTTCAAAACTCAGAAATCTCATAACTCATGGAACTCAATTAAGAGTTCAAAACTCAGAAATCTCATAACTCGTGGAACTCAATTAAGAGTTAAAAACTCAAAAATCTCATAACTCCAAAATGTAATCACCATGTAGTAAACAACATGATAGCGCTTAGGCTATATAAATATCCCCACCAGGGCAACCATGGTGAAAACATTCACAAATTGTCTAAATTCTAGAAATCAATGTAAAGAAATCTAGAAAAGAAACAATGTAAAGAATAGAATCCAACAGTTCAAGTACTGGCAATAACAATCAAAAGATCCATAGCTTCAAACAAACAAGTCCGAAATTAACCGAAAAAGTAATGATGTGTCCCATACCATATGTTTTACTAAATCTTTTAATTCTTTTTCTCATACGTTCGAAGAGTGCAAAAATAGTATATTTTATATAGAAAATAATTTGTTTTGAGAAAAATAGTTTTAAAACAATTTTTGAAATCGTTTGGAAAACAAATCTTTGAAATTTCTCTTTATTATAGAGAATATATAGTTTTAATAGCTTAATAATTTATAAATATTGTAAAATATTTATTTCAAAAGCCTATTTAATTATAAAAATCATTTCAAAAATTGTTTTAGAAAACACGTGCTCGACAACAATAGAAATCGTCGAAAAACATTGAAAATTCAGCATATGAAATCGTCTCAAAAACTCGTTAATCCGAAGTACGGATCAACCAAAATATTGCTTACCTATTGAGAGGTTAGAGCATTTTAGAACATCTCAAAAATATCACAAAACTGGTTGGAATAAATCGCTGAAACAAGTAGCAAAGAACAACAGAACAAAGAATCAAGGAAGGCAAAAATGCACACTATAGGTCGACCTTCTTAATGGATAGGTCGACATATCAAATGCCTGGGTAGACCCTGTTAGCACCAAAATTGGTCACTAACCTCGTTCATAAAGATTGTGTAGAGATATAAGTGATGAAAGAAAATTAAACAGAGAAGACAATGCTAATTTAAATGCAGAAAGTAAGAACACCAAATTTATAGTGGTTCAGCGTAATTGCCTACGTCCACTTTGTTCAACTTTATTGATTCCCTTTATGGTTGATTACAAATACAATTCGTGAATCAAATGCTTAAGTGAAGTTGTTGAGTAGAGAAGATGAGTCTTGAAAATGGCAGAGTCTCCCCGGTGTCTTCTCTCCCAAAAAAGGATCCCTTTCACTGTGACCCTGCCCCTCTATTTATAGGCAAATATGGGCTGGACTTCCCAAGTGGGCTGGATAGCCGAACGCTCAAACCCCAGTGTAGTGGTCGCTATATGCCGAACCAGGCGTGCCGAACGCTCTGATGCCGAATAGTCCCTTATATGCCGAATGATGTGGTTGATGTCTGGGAAGTGCAGGATGTTAGACAGTCGAAGCCGAACGCTCTGCTAGACGCCGAGTATTCTTGTTGCCGAGTACCACGCCGAGTACTCCTGTATGCCGAATGCTCTTGTATGCCGAGCAGCCTTGATGCCGAGCACCCTTGTATGCCGAGTAGTCTCGATGCCGAGCGCCCTTGTATGCCGAGTAGTCTCGATGCCGAGCGTTCTTGTATGCCGAGCAGCCTTGATGCCGAGCACCCTTGTGTGATGAGTAGTCTCGATGCCGAGCACCATTGTATGCCGAACGCTAGCGCCGAGCATTGGTTGTCACCGAGTGCCAGTTGACGCCGAGTTCCATTGGGATGCCGAGTGCTCCTGGATGTCAAGCACTTCGCCGAACACTCCTGGATGCCGGTCACTCTCTGATGCCGGACACTCTCTGATGCCGGTCACTCTCTGATGCCGGTCACTCTCTGATGCCGGACACTCTCTGATGCCGGTCACTCTCTGATGCCGGTCACTCTCTGATGCCGAGTTGAACTGGATGCCGAGTACTAGTTGCCTGGTCAAATCTCCAGGAAACACTTGCCCCCCAAAGTGTATCGCGTGGCCGAACGTGGTACGCTTTGAACCGTGCAACCTTTTCGTCACGTCTTAAACCCTTGGCTAACCTCGAACGGAGACGCCCCTTTTGTGGGATCGATGTGTGCCGGACGTGTTCCAAATGCTGAACGAGACATGCGCGTTAGAACGGTGCTTCCTTGCCGAGTGATGCTTCAGTGCCGAACCGTTATGCACCGAGGCCGAACGCTATGACCTTGACCGGTTCTACCGGTCATGGCCTTTTCGACTTCTACCTCCCTCTATATAACCAGGCGCCCTTCCACCATTTTCCCTTTACGCTTTCTCTTCTGTCATTCCCAGAGATTTGCAATTCTTGCCACCCTATCAGATATAAAGTCTAGTTGATCCTTCCTCAACCTCGATCGTCGAACTAGGTATCGTTCCCTCCACGATTACATTACTTCAACTTTAGGTTCATCACATGGGAACGGGGTATTTCTATGGTTGTACAATGTGTGGCTAGTAGAAGTGGTTCGCACGTTCGGAGTCGCCGAACGGTGCATGGTAGTTAGACCTAGCTCCTTTGTGCTGATCAAGATTGGAAGAAAAAGGAAGATGGGGTGTCGAACGGCGTAACCTTCGCCGGGCGATCTTGTCTCTGTTGTTCGTCGTAAATGGAGAAAGAGCAGGGCGGAGTTATGATCGAGGGCGGAGCACTACCTTAGCCGAACGAACTAAGGCCGAACACTACCCTTATGCCGAATAGACATATATGCCGAATAGCATCTAGACCGAACGACATAATTACCGAACAACTGTCATGCCGAACAGTTACATACCTGCCGAACAATATAACTGCCGAACACTATATTTGCCGAACATCAAAAATGCCGACCAATATAAATGCCTAGGCCGAACAATATACGTGCCGAACTATACTTAGGATGAACAATACAATTGCCGCACAATAACTCAAGCCGAACAACATTCAAATGCCGAACAAACATATACATGCCGAACAATTTCAATGCCGAACACTTGACAATGACATAACCGAACCAAGATACATGCCGAACTCTTCTCAGGACGAACAATGTAACTGCCAAACGACATTTAAATGCCGAACGATATAAATGTCAAATTAGACTTAAGCCGGATACTTCATAAATTACATGTTTTCTGAATCTTGAACTGCAATCACCTCAAGGCAAGCTTTTTGAGACGGTCAGCGATGACGGTCTTCGAAGGCGATGATTCGAAGCTAATTATTATATCTTTAAAACCTTTAGATTCTTATTGCCTGTACACAATTGCTTGCACTAGTTCACTCACCACATGGGGGGGGGGGGGGAAATCGTGTTGCTAATTCTAACGTTCAACGTTTTTCAAGTATAGCTCTCTCAAGCATTTAGCCAGGTTCATTATTTATTCGGGATGTCGGGAAAATCTAGTTCTGCCACCATATCTGACAGGCCTGGGCCGTCAGCAAAGCAAGGAGCCGCAGATGCTTCCAACCCGTCAATCTCTCCCGCTCATAACTTGGCGCCCGATGCTCTGGAGTCAACCATCTTACTGGACAATCCGGTCGATTCTCAAGCCTCGAAGATCAATGAGGCCGCTCTGCGACGGATATGTTCCATTCATGGGATTCCCTTTGCTGACGTGTTAGTTCCTTCGAGACACGACCGCCCTCATCTGCCCCCAGTCGGGTACACGGCCTGCAACAAGTTCATGTGCTGGATGGGCAACGTGCCTCCATTTAACCTATTTCTCCGGGATGTGCTGCAGTATATAGACATTGCTCCGTCGCAGCTGCACCCGAATGGTCATGCGTTCCTATATGGGACTTATTTACTCTTCATGGCTGTCTTCTCCAGACCTCCAACCCCCGGTGATATCCGATACATTTATATGTTCAAGAGACGAAAAGATAGCCCTTCCTTCATATTCCTCGAGCCATATCACAAGTGCCAGATTTTGACAGGGGCCTGTAGCAAATTCGCCCTGTACAAACAGGAGTGGTTCTATGTGCGATGCCCGTCTGGTTTTGCTAGGAGATGGGTTGAAGGCAGTAAGTCTCTCTGCTGAACCGTTACTCGTACTTAATGGGAGTCATGTTTTTCTTAACTCTTCATTTCATCTTTTCAGGTATTAACCCGCGTCCGGAAGGCCGAGGATATTCTGATGCTGTCGACGCGATTAGAGCTCTTCCGGCCGAGGATCGAGATATTCGAGCTATCATTTCAAATGAATCACTGTCGGGGTTCGGCTTGCTAGCTCCTGATCGTCGGGTCAGCCTTCCAGAAGGTGTTACAATTCCCAAACCTCCATCTGGTAAAGGGAAAAAACTTGCCGGCCCGTCGTCGCGTCGCGCTCCCGACGCGCACGAAGAAGGCGAGCGTAGAGAGGATGATGCACCCGACACTCAGGGCGAGAACGTGGGTCCTGCTTGGAATCCGGCAATCGAAGTTCAGGATATTGAGACGTCATCCTCCCCTTCGAAGGGAAAGAAAAAGCTGAAATATACGGTTCAGAAAGAGAAAGTTGGCGACACCTCAAAATCTACGCCTATCCCTCCTGAGAAAGAGGCTTCTTCGCAGCATCTGGAGAGTTCTCTGAGGGGTCTCTCGAACCTCTCTATTCCCGAAGACATACTTAATTACGGGTTCGATGATCCTGAAGCTCTCAAATTCTCCTCGCCCGCTAGAGGCAATGTAGGAGTTCAACTCCCGGCTCACAGAGACAATACTCCGATTAGCAAAGATAAACGAACGGGTCCGTCGGGGGGAACACTTAGGACACACACGCACATGCGCATTCCATAACATACTTCAAGCCTTTTTAATTCGTGAATTCTCCTTAATTTGTCGTTATCTTCCTTCTTTGCAGGTGATATGGGCCGCTCCCACGGACTTGATCGCCTTCAGGGGTCTTCAATATTTCATCACTCCGGACGGGATTCCGGTTCAGGCAGACGCCGGGACCGAGGTGATTATGAAGATAGGGACAATCGTCCGCGCGAGTCGTCTCACCGCAAGAAAGCACACTATCAATCTTCCCAGTCCCGTGATCTTCCTCCTACAACTGAGCCGGATAAAGAGAAATCTTTGCAGAAGGGTTATCAGTCTGATGCTGCTCGAGAACAACATTCTAGTTCATCGAGTACGAGGCAAGTTCGAGAGCCGCGTAAAAGAACGGAATTCTCTAAGCCTCCTCCTTCTGCTCCTGCCGTGGACCCAACTGTTGCGGAAAAGATGGTCGACCTTAAGGCCAAGTTTCCGAAAATTTGTTTTGACGGTTTGAAATTCCTCCCGGCCATCCATCACATTCCTGGGCACGTGAAGCAAAGTGCCATTGCCTGCAACAATGACGTCTATGTTCAACATGACGCATTCGTGCACTTGGTGGAGAAGATCTCAGAAGTATCTGTTGAGCGTCAACACGAGATTGACCGTCTGAATCTGGAGGCTGACAGCGATAAGAAAATCATCAAACTCCAAGACGAAGAACTCGCCTCTTATAAGTTAAAGCTAGAAGCCGCTGAACAAGGCGCAAAAGATACTGCCGAGGCAGTTACTCGCTTAGAGGTGGCTCACAAAAAGGAGCTTGACGAAGCAGTTCAGCGCAGCGGCGCCCTTGCCCTAGAAAAAGACTCTGTCCAAAAAGAAAGGGACGCGCTCGCTACTCAAGTCAAAGAGCTGAAAGAACAACTCTCCAAGGAGAAAGAAGACAAAATAGCCGCTCAGGAAGAATCACAGCGGTATTGTGATGAGATTGTTGCTACCCGGCTCCTGAAGGCAAAGCTCGACGGTGAACTTGCCGGGGTCGAGAAAATGAAGGATGAGGCCCGTGAGGAGGGCAAAAGAATGGCTGAGGAGGAGCTTGATTCTCGCCTTGAGGCGGCCGCAGAGACTGGCAGGGAAGAAGTCAAAAGTATGTTTGACCCGTTGATCGCCGAGTACGGAGCCCGCGTCCTTATGCACCGCGACCTAACATTCTTGGGCGACGGCTACCATGAATCCCTGGCTGAGGCATGGGAAACTCTGATAAAGATCAAGAAAGTTGAGTCAGGCTCCGAAGAAATCGACGAGGATGCACTGGTGAAGGAGTTCCTGAGGGGGAATGAGCCATCGGATTTATCCGTAGCATTGGCTCTCTATGGCAAAGGCTCTTCCCCTTCGAAAGAGAAGAATGACGAGGCTGGCCCGTCAGAGGCCGGCGCTACTACTCCTCACATCGCCGCTCCTTATGCTGCTCAATCGGCTGGTCGGTCGACGCTTGATCCATTCGAGCAGCATGCCAGTTACGATCCCGAAGATCCCGGGCTCGGCGTTCATGTGCTGTCACCTATCCTGGAGGGTGAAACCCCGCGCGCCACCGACAGTCAACCTGATCCTGGTAGGAGATTCTTCTTTCTCTAGAAGTCGAAGAGATCCCGTCATTTTTCAGCAGTGGTTATTCGTTCTAATGCCCACTTCTTATATTTTCTCACAGGTTGTTCTGACACCGAGCTAACTCCGAGGAGCGATGACGCCAAGGAGGAAGCGGGGAAAACAAGCGACGTTGCTCACGCAGGGGTAACTCCCGGCCCAGACGCTTAAGTGATCGGGGCGCTTGATGATGACAAACTTGATACTTCGTCTCCTGCCGAAGGAAGCGACGAAGTTAAAATCACTGGCGCCTCTGAACATACTTCAGAGATGAGCATGAAGGATCGTCTTGCCGACGAGGAGAAGAGAAAGGTCAAAGTCAAAGTTGAGTCTGAAGTCCTGGAACTTACTGACCCGCGGAACAGACCTTTGAAAATCATTCTCCCGGGCAGGTCCAAACCACTAGATGTTCCGTCTCCTACTCCTGACTCCGTCTCTCTAGCAAGCAAAAAGTCCAAGAAGAAACGTGAGGGAGAGGAGTCGTCGGAAACACCAAAGGCAGACAAGAAGAAGAAGTCGAAGAAATGATCGATGCACTTGTTCAACAAGTTTTTGCTTAAGTTTGTAACAGTTTCCATCTTCCATAACTTGTAGTTTGTATAGGCCCGAATTTTGTAGGAGTGATCTTGTATCCCCATTTTGGACTTGTCGAATAAAATTTTAGTTTCTTCTTGTTTGAATGATTCTTTTGTCTTTATTTGGATTGCTGACACTGTGCTCCAAGGACTCGGAGACTCGAGACTGTTCATACTCTAGTCCGCGCTCTGGGGACTTAGAGTACTCGACTCCGCACTCTGGGGACTTGGAGACTTGAAATCGTTTATACTCTAGTCCGCGCTCTGGAGACTTAGAGTACTCGACTCCGCACTCTGGGGACTTGGAGACTTGAAATCGTTTATACTCTAGTCCGCGCTCTGGAGACTTAGAGTACTCGACTCCGCACTCTGGGGACTTGGAGACTTGAAATCGTTTATACTCTAGTCCGCGCTCTGGAGACTTAGAGTACTCCGTTCCACGCTCTGGGGATTCGGAGATTGGAATCGTTTATACTCTAGTCCGCGCTCTGGGGACTTAGAGTACTCCGTTCCGCGCTCTGGGGATTCGGAGATTGGAATCGTTTATACTCTAGTCCGCGCTCTGGGGACTTAGAGTACTCCGTTCCGCGCTCTGGGGATTCGGAGATTGGAATCGTTTATACTCTAGTCCGCGCTCTGGGGACTTAGAGTACTCCGTTCCGCGCTCTGGGGATTCGGAGATTGGAATCGTTTATACTCTAGTCCGCGCTTTGGGGACTTAGAGTACTCCGTTCCGCGCTCTGGGGATTCGGAGATTGGAATCGTTTATACTCTAGTCCGCGCTCTGGGGACTTAGAGTACTCCATTCCGCGCTCTGGGGATTCGGAGATTGGAATCGTTTATACTCTAGTCCGCGCTCTGGGGACTTAGAGTACTCCGTTCCTCGCTCTGGGGATTCGGAGATTGGAATCGTTTATACTCTAGTCCGCGCTCTGGGGACTTAGAGTACTCCGTTCCGCGCTCTGGGGATTCGGAGATTGGAATCGTTTATACTCTAGTCCGCGTTCTGGGGACTTAGAGTACTCCGTTCCTCGCTCTGGGGATTCGGAGATTGGAATCGTTTATACTCTAGTCCGCGCTCTGGGGACTTAGAGTACTCCGTTCCGCGCTCTGGGGATTCGGAGATTGGAATCGTTTATACTCTAGTCCGCGCTCTGGGGACTTAGAGTACTCCGTTCCGCGCTCTGGGGATTCGGAGATTGGAATCGTTTATACTCTAGTCCGCGCTCTGGGGACTTAGAGTACTCCGTTCCGCGCTCTGGGGATTCGGAGATTGGAATCGTTTATACTCTAGTCCGCGCTCTGGGGACTTAGAGTACTCCGTTCCTCGCTCTGGGGATTCGGAGATTGGAATCGTTTATACTCTAGTCCGCGCTCTGGGGACTTAGAGTACTCCGTTCCGCGCTCTGGGGATTCGGAGATTGGAATCGTTTATACTCTAGTCCGCGTTCTGGGGACTTAGAGTACTCTGTTCCTCGCTCTGGGGATTCGGAGATTGGAATCGTTTATACTCTAGTCCGCGTTCTGGGGACTTAGAGTACTCCGTTCCTCGCTCTGGGGATTCGGAGATTGGAATCGTTTATACTCTAGTCCGCGCTCTGGGGACTTAGAGTACTCCGTTCCGCGCTCTGGGGATTCGGAGATTGGAATCGTTTATACGAGCCTGTATGTCGCGCAAAATAGTGTAATTTATCATCCAATTAAGAGATATAGAAACTTCATAGAAAATGTGGCTTCAAGCCTTTATTAATGAAAATCAACTAAATTGCTCGATTACAACTTTAAAAGGAAACTAAATCATTATTGAATGGAAACATGCAGGAAACAATAGTGCCTATAGCAAGAAAGGGAAACATGCTAAATGTAATAGTGCCGTAAATGTTCACTGTTCCATGCTCGGGGGAGTGTCGCGCCATCAACGGTCGCTAGCTTGAATGTTCCTTCTCCAAGCTTCCGTTCAATGGCGTATGGACCTTCCCAGCTGGGACTCATGCGTGATGGTACCGGGAAGACTCGTTTCAGAATGAGATCTCCCACATCAAAGATTCTTGGACGGACTCTGCCGTCATAGTAACGCTTGACTCGATGTCTGTGCGCCGCCGCCCTTAATTCAGCTTCTTCCCGTTTTTCATCGATGTAGTCTAGTGACTCCAGCAAGAGGTTTTGGTTTGCCTTGGGATCGTAGTACGTCACTCGGTGCGATGGAACTTCAAGTTCCACAGGTATAACGGCTTCAGAGCCGTATGCCAAGGCGAACGGAGTGTGGCCGGTCGCGGACTTGTGGGTAGTTCTATACGCCCATAATGCTGTCGGAAGTTCATCTACCCATTTGCCTCCAACCTTCTCCAGACGCTTCTTTAGTATGGACTTGATTATCTTGTTAACGGCCTCGACTTGTCCGTTAGCTTTTGGGTGTGCAACGGCGGCGAACTTTTTCTCGATGCCATACTTTAAACAGAACTCTTTGAACTCTCTACTTTCGAATTGCGTTCCGTTGTCTGTAATGATGGTGCGTGGAAGGCCAAAGCGGCATATAATGTTTCGTACAACGAAGTTAATGACTTTCTTAGAGGTGATAGTGGCCAAAGGTTCTGCCTCAGCCCATTTCGTGAAATAGTCGACTGCAACTATCGCGTATTTCGCACCACCTTTGGATAGAGGCAAAGAGCCGATTATGTCGATTCCCCAGATCGCGAATGGCCAAGGACTGATCATTTGTGTGAGTTCCGTTGACGGAGCCCTCGGGATTTTTGCATATCTTTGACACTTGTCGCATTTTCTTGCGTAGTCCGCGACATCTCGGTTTACGGTGGGCCAGTAATACCCATAGCGGAGGATCTTCTTTGCTAGCGTTTGCCCCCCGGTATGGTCGCCGCATTCCCCTTCGTGGACTTCCCTCAAGACTCGCTTTGTTTCATCATGAGCGATGCACCGTAACAATGGGACTGAGAATCCTTTCCGGTACATGGATCCATCCTGCATTACGTACCGCGCAGCCTTTCGAAGGACCTGTCGTCTTTCGCTTCTTCTTTCTGGTAAAGCCCCGGTTGTCAGGTACAGTTTGAATGGGGTTATCCACGAGTCCTTCTCGATCTCTGTTTCCAACACAAGATCGATTTTCATCTCGTCCGCACTCGGGGCATGCAAGACTTCCACGGGATACAATCCCATTTGTTGAACATCGTCGGTACTTGCGAACTTAGCCAACAAGTCGGCTTCTTTGTTTTGTTCTCGCGGGATATGTGAAATGTCATAACGCTCAAGATTTGATAGTAGTTCCTGGACCTGAACGAGGTACGGAGCAAGCTTTCGTCCTTTTGCTTGGTAGTCTCCTCGTACTTGGTAAACCACTAACTGCGAGTCACAAAAGATTTCGACTGATTTGATTCCGAGTTCTTTGATAAGCTTCAAGCCAGCGATCAATGCTTCATATTCGGCTTCGTTGTTTGTAGCCGGAAAATCGAGCTTCAGGGCATAACAGATTGATCGGTTTTCCGGAGTTATAAGAACTACGCCCGCGCCGGAGCAACGGTCGTTTGATGCACCGTCAGTGTATAATTTCCATCGAATGGGGGGAATGATGTCGTGATCGTCCAGTTTGATGGGTATGGTAAATTCAGCGATGAAGTCTGCTAACGCTTGCCCTCGGATAGCTCTCCGTGGTAAGTACGCGATATCGAATTGGCTCAACTCGATGTTCCATTTTAGCAATCTTCCAGAAGTTTCCGGTCGTTGAAGTACCTGCCTCAGGGGTTGATCGGTATAAACGCCGATTGAATGCGCTTGAAAGTACGGGCGCAGCTTGCGTGATGCAATCACCAAGCAATAAGCCAATTTCTCAATTTTAGGGTAATTCTTCTCTGCCCCCGTTAAACGCTTACTAACATAATATACCGGCTTCTGGACTCGATCCTCCTCACGGACCAAAGCTGCGCTTATCGCATGAGGGGATATAGCCAAGTAAACGTACAGCATCTCATGGTCAACTGGTTTAGATAGCATTGGTGGGCTCTCCAGATGCCTTACCAGGTTCTGGAAAGCTTCCTCGCAGCTAGACGTCCATTCAAAATTCCTCTTTCCTTTCTTTATTATGTCGAAGAACGGGATGCACTTGTCAGTTGCCTTGGATATAAATCGACTCAGCGCAGCCACTTTTCCGTTCAAGCTCTGTACCTGCTTTATAGTCCTGGGCGCTTGTACATCTCGAATGGCTTGGATCTTTTCTGGTTGGCTTCGATTCCCCTAGCGTTGACGATGAATCCTAAAAACTTCCCTGATGCAACGCCGAAAGAACACTTCAGCGGGTTGATCTTCATTCCATAGGACCTGAGTATGTTAAACATTTCAGCTAAGTCTTGAATGTGGTCGTTTGACTGCCGTGACTTCACGAGCATGTCATCCACATAGACTTCCATGGTTTTGCCCAGCTGGTCCTTGAACATTCGATTCACCGGACGTTGGTAAGTTGCTCCAGCATTCTTTAGTCCAAAGGGCATCACTACATAGCAATACAGCCCGACATTTGTAACGAAGCTGGTGTGTTCTTGGTCCGGAATATGCATTGGGATTTGGTTGTATCCCGAGTACGCATCCATGAATGACAATAATTCGTGTCCTGCTGTGGAATCGACCAACTGATCGATCCTAGGCAACGGGAAACTGTCCTTAGGGCATGCTTTGTTCAAGTCGGAATAATCTATGCAAGTCCTCCATTTCCCATTTGCCTTCTTTACTAGCACGGGGTTGGAGACCCACTCCGGGTAGAGGGCGTCGCGGACGAACCCATTTGCTTTGAGTTTGTCCACCTCCTCTCCAAGAGAGGCGGATCTCTCTAGATCCATTCCTCTCCTTTTTTGCTTGACTGGGACGTATTTCGGGTCTACGTTCAACATATGACTTGTGATGGCGGGAGAAATCCCACACATATCAGAATGCGTCCAGGCAAAAACATCAAGGTTTGCCCGGAGGAAGTCGCTAAGGTCTTCTGTCATTGCGGGGCCTAACTGTGATCCGATCTTCAGTATTCGCGAAGGGTCGTCACGGCTAACTGAAATGTCAATTGTTAATTCAGCCGGTGCCGCCTTCTCTTCCCTGGGTTTCTCATCGTTGTCTCTCGGATCTATATCTCCGTAGATCCGAGAACTATGCCCGAGCCAGGGCTCGGGCACTACTTGTCAATTATTCGTATTGAGGATGCGGACGGGATTGTCCGCAACCTTTCCTTTCTCCCTCCGGTGGGCTTCTCGGAGCTCGGCCACATAACAAGAACGACCAGCTGCTTGGTCACCGTGAACAATGCCTACTCCTTTGTCAGTCGGAAACTTCAAAGTCAAGCACCACGGGGCTAGTGCCGCCCTAAATTCAGCCAGGGCCGGCCGGCCCAAGAAAACATTATATGGAGAGTCCACATCCAAAACTACAAAGGGTAGAATTCGTACCCTCCGACGCTCGCCTTGTCCCAGTTCAACTGGTAACTCGACATATCCTACTGCATCAGTCGCAGCGCCGTTAAAGCCGTGGATACGAGCTTTGGATGGTTTCAAGTCTTTTGTCTCTAGCTTCATCTGATCATAGGCCTTCTTGAAGATGATGTTGACTGAACTTCCACAATCAATCAAAATTCTTTTTACATATGCTGGTCCGATTGTTGTAGATATGACCATGGGATCGATGGTCGGAGCCTCTACCTGATCAGCGTCTCTGTTTCTGAACACAATATCGTCTGTCATCACGCGCTGCTGCTTAGCAGGGGCCCCGTCCTCTACGTTCGAACAACACTCAAAATCTGCATGCTTCAAGGAGCTCGCATATCGTTCCATCTCTTGCCAGTTCTTATCTGCGGGATGAGGTCCGCCGATAATTGTATTTATAACCAGTCTTCCGACAGTCCGGGCAGGTTCCTCTGGATGACGTGGAGCCGGTGCACGACCTGGGTCGGACGTTCCATGTCCTCCTTCCTGTGGATCCTTTACAAATTCTTGCAACTTCTTTTGTCTGATCAATTTCTCGATAGCGTCATGCAGGTGTCTGCATTCTTCCGTGTTGTGTCCATAGGTTTCATGGAAGCGGCAATATTTCCCAGTCCGTTTCTGTTCTTCAGTTGATTCTTTCGGACGTGGTTTTCTGTATTGAAAAGTATTGCATGTGGATAGGTAAATGTTCTCAAGCGGGGCGTTTAGCGGAGTGTACTCGCTGTAGCTTGGAATTCTCGACTTCCACTTTCCCGCTTCTTTCCTCTTTCCTTGACTTCTTCCTCCGGACTCTTTGGGCTGCACAGGCTTACTCTGGACGTTGACTTGGACCTTTCCTGAATTGTCTCCAGATTGCTTCACAGCAATGTTGCTCTTAATTGACTCTTGGGCAGGTCCCGGTGCCTTGTCTCGTCGTACCCACCTAGCTTCCTCTCTTCTTATGAACTGGTGTGCCTTGGAGTAGAAACGCTCTAGCGTAGTCGGAGGTTTTCCTGCCAGCCAATCTCCGAATTCAGAATCCGGATCTACACCTCTCATTACAGCCATTAGAATTGCATGGTCGTTGGGATTACTGACTTCAGTTGCCGCAACGTGGAATCTTTGTAAGTACTCCTTCAGCGACTCTCCGGGATTTTGGATTACACTTGACAGAGACATCACGTCCTTCGGGCGTGTAGTGTGTATCCTGAATTGCTCAATAAACTTCTTTGCCAACTCCTCGAAATTTGATACGGATCGCGGAGGAAGTCGGGTGAACCACATAGTAGCGATCCCAGATAGAGTAATCGGAA
Organism: Allium fistulosum; assembly: GCA_030737815.1. Lineage (NCBI taxonomy): Eukaryota > Viridiplantae > Streptophyta > Magnoliopsida > Asparagales > Amaryllidaceae > Allium > Allium fistulosum. The sequence continues at coordinate 1,088,751,876 of CM060903.1, read as the reverse complement.
AGCACCTACACTTGGTGGCATCATTTGCTCTGGCTGAATCCATCATCCATTCATACCTCATTACATGTTGTCTGGGGTCAGTCTTTCCTTCGTATGCAGGAATGGTTGGCATGCTAAACTTCTTGGGGTAAGCCGCTTGCAGCACAACATCCGTGAATGGAGTATGACTTCTTGACACTCCCCAATCGTCATTTGATAAGCCCTGATTTTCTTTCATCAGTTGCCTGATCATGGCTGTCAGATCGGGTGTCTGTATGGAAGCTGGGAGGTTGGAGTCAGTTCTACGCGCCTGTCCATGCTGATGCCTCCTTTCCTGGCGATCTGCCAATCGTGAGTCATGAGGTTCAACATTGTTAACATCTTGATGATCTGGAGCTCCCTCCTCCATCTGTACTCCGGTTCGGAAGTTTCCAGTTCTGGCTTGGTCGCGGTCTCCTGTTGTTCGAGCAGCAGCATCTGCCCTTGCAGCTTCAGTCTTACGGCGTCTGCGCCTGGGTGGCTCATCAGAAGAAGTTGAGCTGTCAGAAGAGGAATAAGCAGCTGGATTGCCCCCAGCATTCTGTTGCTGCTGTTGAGTGAGTTGTGCCATCAGGTTGGCATTAGTTTGCATCTGTTCTCCCAGTTGTCTCCTGCTTTTCCTAAGTTCTCTCATCAAGTCGTTGAACTCCACTCTGGTGACAACTGGAGTCTGTTCTTGAGCGGCAATCCCTGCACTCGGGATCGCTGGTTGATTGCTAGGTCCTGCTTGTTGCACGCTAGCAGTCTCTCGGGCATCCGCATTAAGAGAAGCTGACCTGGTACGTGGTCTTGCCATTGTAGAGTTATTGGTATGAACTCTGAGTAGAATCAGCGGATGTTCTATCAGTAAGTCGAATCTTCTTTGGGGGATTTGCTCAATCCAGTAGCTTCAAAGCAGATCCTTGAGGTCTGAGAATTCGATTCTCAGTGAAAGCACCAAAGTGTTAGCACCAAAATTGGTCACTAACCTCGTTCAGAAAGATTGTGTAGAGATATAAGTGATGAAAGCAAATTAAACAGAGAAGACAATGCTAATTTAAATGCAGAAAGTAAGAACACCAAATTTATAGTGGTTCAGCGTAATTGCCTACGTCCACTTTGTTCAACTTTATTGATTCCCTTTATGGTTGATTACAAATACAATTCGTGAATCAAATGCTTAAGTGAAGTTGTTGAGTAGAGAAGATGAGTCTTGAAAATGGCAGAGTCTCCCCGGTGTCTTCTCTCCCAAAAAAGGATCCCTTTCACTGTGACCCTGCCCCTCTATTTATAGGCAAATATGGGCTGGACTTCCCAAGTGGGCTGGATAGCCGAACGCTCAAACCCCAGTGTAGTGGTCGCTATATGCCGAACCAGGCGTGCCGAACGCTCTGATGCCGAATAGTCCCTTATATGCCGAATGATGTGGTTGATGTCTGGGAAGTGCAGGATGTTAGACAGTCGAAGCCGAACGCTCTGCTAGACGCCGAGTACTCTTGTTGCCGAGTACCACGCCGAGTACTCCTGTATGCCGAATGCTCTTGTATGCCGAGCAGCCTTGATGCCGAGCACCCTTGTATGCCGAGTAGTCTCGATGCCGAGCGCCCTTGTATGCCGAGTAGTCTCGATGCCGAGCGTTCTTGTATGCCGAGCAGCCTTGATGCCGAGCACCCTTGTGTGCTGAGTAGTCTCGATGCCGAGCACCATTGTATGCCGAACGCTAGCGCCGAGCATTGGTTGTCGCCGAGTGCCAGTTGACGCCGAGTTCCATTGGGATGCCGAGTGCTCCTGGATGTCAAGCGCTTCGCCGAACACTCCTGGATGCCGGTCACTCTCTGATGTCGGACACTCTCTGATGCCGGTCACTCTCTGATGCCGGTCACTCTCTGATGCCGGACACTCTCTGATGCCGGACACTCTCTGATGCCGGTCACTCTCTGATGCCGGTCACTCTCTGATGCCGAGTTGAACTGGATGCCGAGTACTAGTTGCCTGGTCAAATCTCCAGGAAACAGACCCTAAGGTCGACCCCCTTGGTTGCTTGGTCGACCTGTCATACGCGATTTCTACAGGCAGTTTTCGCCTTGAACGATCTAGTTTTTGAGCTAAGTTTTGATGCCGTTTGAAGATGAATTCGATGGTAAAATTTTGCTTGCACAAACTACTACACTCATACAACAATCCAGAAAAATTCCGGTATGATTTAACGACAAAATCAGAGATTTACGAACACACAAAGAAGCAACCAGAACATATTTGCATTGCAACTTTTTAAACAGCAAATTATGTTTTACATCAAGCAGAATTCAACGCTATTTAGCTAGCAAACCTGGTTCAAGCTAGAGATTGTGAGTTTTAAACTCACCTTATATGCTTTTAAGTGGATCTAACTTACAAGCTGATGTCTTTCTGGCTTGGAGTGGCTTTACTGACCTGTAGAAGCTTGAGAAAGAGCATGCATGCAAAGAAAAGCAAGTTACAGAAAGCTACTACTCAAAATAGAAAATTGATGAAATGGTTTTGTGATTTTGATATTGATTACCTGTTATTTACTTTTGATTTGCCAATATTTCTCTTTGATTTCACCTAATTTGAAGCTAGTTTTGAAATTAGTAGAAAGCCACCATTTTTGTTTCCCAGGAAGAAGAAGCGGGGAATATTTGTACGTACCGTGTTTCTTTTTTTACAAACCAGAAAAAGAAAAATGGGTTATTTGGTTTGGACCCAAAAACCACCCGATAAGCTCAATTAAAATTACTTTCTTAGAATTAACTAAGTTATCTTATGTCAACACTATATTTTCACCTATTTACACATATTCTCATTATTTAATCAAATAACTTATCATAACGTCATATGTTTATGTTTACAAATTTTTTTTCAACAACTAAAAGATAGTTTAACCATTTAAATTTTTTTTTCATCATTAAATTCTTATTTTTTACATTAATATTACAACTTACATCTTCAATTACATAAAACACTATTTTTAACTCCAAAATTCACACAAAAATCATTCTCTTGTAAATTTAAATACAACAAATCTTATTAACATCATTTTACATCCAAAAAATTACTTTTAACCCAAATTCCACCTTTTTATTTACATTACTTACCATATAAAATTTTAATACTTCATTAAAATTAGTAAAAATTAACATTTGGCAATAATTTGGAAAATTATTGCATTTTATCAAATTAAAACCATGTATTGCTCATTTTTATCACAAACTTGCATAATAAAGTTTCTAAAACTTTATTTTCAACAATTTATATTTATTTCAACCAATTAATGTTGAATTAAATACTTTTATCTCACTTAATTAAATTATTAATCACCAAGTTAACAAAATATCATTATTCACCATTTATTTCCAACCAAACCATCCAAATCCTATTTTATTTATATAAAACCCATTGTTTATTCAAAATAAACAAATTTTAGCAAATTCCAACTCCATTTTATTTTATTTCTCCAAACTCCATATTTAATCATTTCCAAGAATCTAACTTACTTTTTCTCAAATTTCCCCCCAAGTAAATTCCAAAACTCAAATTTTAGATTTTACTTAGATAATTTATTTAAATTATCTATCCCAAGTTATATTTATCTCTTGATTAATAAAATTATAATCTCATCATAATTTATTATTATTGTTATTAACTGGTAATTGCAAAACCAGGGTTGTTACAAATGGGTTATGCTTAACAAGTTAACCATATTAATTGAGAGAAAATGTGAGACTAATTGTATTTTTAAACAAAAATGTGGGTGTAAACATACCTGATCATCCATGGGAAAACTATAAGACGGTGGAACTGTACTGTACATAGTGGTATATTCAGGAATACTTGGCATGCTTTGTGAAGCATCATATTCTGGATAAGATGACATGTTCTTTCTAGGATAACTGGTCGATGCAATGTAATTAGATCCTATAGAAGGTGCCCCTAATAGTAACAGTTGAGATAGTGATAATATGTTTCTTAATAGAGCATTATACGTTAATGGAGTAATTATTTTTAGAAAAGAGAAAGTGTTTACATAAATATCAAATTTGAGAAAATAAGAAACTTCCCATATATAAAGTAGTTTATTTTTGGAAACTTTTTTCTATTTATAGCCTGATTGATAATCATACAGGCTATAAATTTATATAACGCAATCATCAAAACAGAGTGTATTCTTGAATCAATAGCATCTTCTTTCATACAAAAGTTTACTATTGACGAAACATTGCTTTCCGAAAGAGCTTGAGATTTATGACCGTATTAACAATGATGCCAAGCACCGCTACCAGCTTTCTGAAAAAACATCAACTCATTCGGTGCCAAGATTGGAAAGCACCAATTCGCAATTTACAAGCATATCAGATAGGTATTTCATGGCTATTTATTTGTAACAAGTGACTAATAACAAGTGAGATTTGGGACGAAGGAAATATTGAAAAGAACAGAAAAAACTGGTGGCAATATTGAAGAAAATTATGGTTCATGCTTTTAAATATTGGATAAAGTGTGCCTAGATGTAAATTTTTATATGGGTTTTGAAAGTGTAAAATATTCAGGATGTTACCTTGTTCTATGCTGTTTTTTCATACTCTGAGATGACACTTTTCGACATTTGGATCGCCCCTGTCTTATGATGACAATTTTATTTTATTTATACTCGTATGTTTTTAAAGTTGATGTTTTGTAAGAAAGCTAGAAGCGGTCTTTATTGATACAGTCGAAAATCTCTTTTAACGAAAGTGATGCTCTATCAATAGTAAACTTTTGTACGAAGTAAGATGCCATTGATTCAATAATACAACCAGTTTTGATGATTGTGTTGTATAAATTTATAGCTTGTATGAATATAAATTTATAGCTTGTATGACTATCAATCATGCTCTAAATAGAAGAAAAAAATTTTCAAAAATAAACTATTATAAATGAAAAGTTTCCTGTTTTTTCAAATTTGATATTTATATAAACGTTTTATCTTTTCTAAAAATAGCTACTCCGTTAACATACAACATTCTATTAAGAAACATTTATAATTTATACCACATTTTTTATTTTGTTTCCAGCTGTAAACAAGCATCCCAATTAAAATAATGAGGAATTAAATCCCCAAATCAATCGCCAAATCATTTACTAAAATTTTCCATTTTAAATTAAATTGGATCGCATCCCAATTTAATTGGAACGGATGGAAGAGAAAATAATTTGTTCCGACGTTTTGACATTAATCAAGTAAAAAATATATAAATAATAACAATAATTCTAAAAATATACAATTAAGAAACAAACAAGATCGATATTTATTACCAATACAATTTTATGCAACGCCTTTTTTGCCAGCTACTCTGAAAGTAAATGTTAAAATTTTACCTAGAACTTGTCGAAGGCTTTGGTAGGGATGTTCTCATCAAATTCTTGCATTGTGCCCCAAGTACCATCCCCAACTCTAACTAAAATAATAGATAATGGAAATTCGCTGCAGAAGTACAAAACAGATATATACTTTACATAATGTATCTTATTTTTGAAAATGCCAAAAGAAATAGTCGTCAAAAGCAATTATCGTATTACTTAGCTTTTACTATAGCATCGCTAGTCTACTGTTCTTGCGAGCTTAGCTTGCCATTCACAATTTCTACTCCTTATGACCTGCATTGCCAGTACTTTAGCAAGCAGTTATTTTAATTTATGTTACTGAGATTAACTACAAATTATGCCAAAAGAAAAGAGAAGCTTACTTGTCCAACAATGATTATTACTAAAACAAGATATTGCCCTTAACAATGTTCAACAGTTGTCATTGCCTTTAACATACTTTAGCTTGGATGAGCTTATAATACCAAAACAAAAGGATCTTTAGTGACACATATTTAGTTCTTTGAGTAAGAGGTAGGCTAGCCATATTCAATTTTGATTTACATAAGGTGCAAAATTATAAGAACAGTTTTAAGAAATTAGCCTAAGAGAACGTCACGTTTAGATTGAACTATTTTCATACGACAAATTCAATAATACCGAAACAGTTATGATGATGTTGCAAAAAGTGTATTCCAGACTAAGAGATAAGAATTCACAGAAAATATCACTTGAAGAAACAAAAAAATCAACAAATTGCGTAATGGAAGACCATTAGAAAACAAGAGCAAACCCCTGGTATTATAAAACTGAACGACAGGACTCATAAACGTTGTTTATCCTCGGCAACATTCACTCTATTGGCTCTTCCATCCAAACTTTGAAAAACGTAGACATTTTAGTGATTATTGTACAAAGGGGAAGGATTAAGTTAATGTTCTATGGCATAGAAACTGAAGCATAGGGCTAAGCTGAAGCATGGATTCAAACAGAAATCAGACAGACATAAATTAAAACTTCAGATTTTGCAACCCACTTCTATTTTAACAACTAGAATCAAACTGGGAACTTACGAGTATTTATTTGTCCTATAGCCTTCGCTAATGATATTGCCATAGCATATGTAAATATACTTAAAAATACTTACATAACGGCTGAACATCTCAATAGCTTTTTCTGCTTCTTCAACAATGTTCATGGTCACAAAACCAAAACCACGACTTTGACCTGCCTCTCTATTGTAAATAACCTACACAATCAAATACAAACTAGTTAAATTAGTCAATCTTGTATTAGTAAGACCGAAATCAATACACGTCAATCTATCCTTTTACATATTTTATCAGGGTATTTTGTATCGGGAACTGAAGTAGGCAATTTTTTATAAAACATGCAAGAAGAATATTTAATTGAACATGACTTTATAATATGCATATATATACATAATACATATGTGTGTGTGCATGCAAACACATTTGAACATGTGATTGTACGTCTTTATACAATAATTATACTTCACCTAAAAATAGATAACGGATATGAACAGACATAGGATTTCAGGAGCCCCGTAATATCCATCCATCCATTATCAGATCCACATATTTCTACATCCAAAATCCCAGACATTCTGTATTTCTAGCATCTATATTTTTTAATGCAAATACAAAACTTCTAAAAGTTCACATTTAGAATAAATGATGATACATCTTTTATGCAGATAAAAAAAATTCAAAAAGTTCACATAGAATAGATAACAGACTATAGTAAAATTCTTTTAGTGCTGCTGCTCATACAAAATTCTTGTGATGTCCATTCTCAAATCAATAAACTGTAATGAAAGAAGCATCTTTCAACTACTAACACATGAAAACATCTTTTACAAACCATAAAACTGAATAATTCATATCAAACGAAATTTTCATTATTATTTTTCACCATTTACAAAATTATGTAAACCAACACATCATCAATTTTTTTAATTGAAAATGAACCATTAAGTGAATATAGAAAAAAAAATCAATTGGGGAACTTGGAAAAGTCTTTTCTAAAGTAAAACTTTAAAAGCTCATCTGGATATCATATCACAACACTGTGTGAAGAGAACATTCCTACTACATGGAGCAAGAAATTTTCTGGTCATAATAGTTGAACCCAAGCATACCTAAACAATTTTCACAGTCATACAGGATTAAATTATCAAATAATCTCCAAACACAGGAGTATATATTATCACAATACTGTCAAACTCATAAATTCAATACTCAATTACAGCTACCAGCAATTGGAACGTAACAATTATACCGAAAGAATGCTAACTTTACCACGAATTCATAACTCAAACCAATATAAACATATAAATAACCATAAGGAACATAATTTTATACCTCAGCAATATCAATATGCCTCTGAAGTTTTCGTTACAAGGATAGGAGAGGATAACACACTGATTTTAATACAGCGATTACAATGATGATTAGGGTGAAGCCAAAGGTGACCGTTATTTTAATACGGCAACAAAATCAACTTAATCAATTAAATCAAATATATTCCAAATATTCAAAAGGAAGAAGAAACTAATTGATTGTATTAATGTAGCAAAAATATCAACTTAATCAATTAAATCAATTATAGTTCAAATATTAAAAGGAAGAAAATATTAATAGATTCATGCAATCAACTAAAGATGAGAAGCAATCAGCAAAGTTAATTAATTAATTAAGGCAATCTATTAATTGATTCAAGCAATCAACCAAATATGGATATATGTGGAAACAAATATAATCATATTGATTTAATTTAAGTGAAAAAAGGAGAAGAATTCAGTACTCTGCGAATCATATTGATTTCAGCAATAATTTTAAAATTTAAGTTAACGTGAAAAATGTTAATTGACTGTGCATGAATAAAAACAAAAAGTTTATAAATAGAATTTAATACCTAAAAGGAATTTAAATTTAATTCAACCGATGATGTATAGAAATTTAGCTACTTTATGAAATAAATTATATTGGTTATACTATGGTTTTATGATTCTTTAATATTGTTTTTTATCTTTCTTCTAAAATAGGGGCATTTTTGTCTAATATTTTATAAAAAAAATTATGCTATAGGTAAAGTAATTAATGGTGTATGAATAGAATTTGCCTCAAGTAAATCTGTAAAGATTTTAACCTTATCTCCAACGCAGTCTTCATCCTAGCCACTATATATATGAAGATAAGTTCATCTTTTTCAACAAAAAGCAACAACAGAGTTCTCCAAGACTGTCCAAAACTCTGATTTTGCGCTACAGTTTGTATCAAAGCTTGTTGTTCTGTTTGAAGATTATTTCAACTATGTCTAATTCTACAAAGAATGACATTGGTAGAAGCTCTACAAATTATGAAATCCATAGGCTTAATGGAAAGGAAGATTTTGGTGCATGGAAGATGAATATGGAAGTGGTGTTGAAGAAAAAAGAACTTTTAAGTTTCTCTCAGATATAGGGAAATTGACGCTTGAAGAGGTACCGATTTTTTAACCAAGCAGAAATAAATAGAAGTTAGAGTATCGAGATGAAGACGAAATGATTTAAAACCTAGAAGGCATGCTCATATGGACTATAGAAATAAGTCAAGAAAAGTTGGACCAATATAGAATCCATAATTAAGCCAGATGGAAATAAAATCTATAAATACACCAAATGAATATAAAATCCATAACACGCTAGATGGATATGAAATCTATAATACACCAGATGAATATGAAATCCATAAATACATCAAATGGATATGAAACCCATAAATACATCAAATGGATATGAAATCAATAAATACACCATATGGGCAGAAAGTCCCATAACTCAAGAAAAGGTGTCATATACTCATAAATAGTAACCATTTAAGTAACATATATGTGTTCCATACCACTAATGTTTACTCGAATGTTTATTACTAGTTAGTAAACTCCACTTGTGTGTATAAAAGACTCAATCCAATAAGTCCGGGAGTTAAATGGTAAAATAAATGTGAGCGTTCCATATCACTCGTTTTATTAAACTGTTTAAATCAATTTCTCATCCGATCGATATCGTGCAATTTTATAAAAATTTTGCTATGAAATTCTTCTTGGAAAATATGATTTTATATAACAAGCACCATGGTCCCAGTGGTTAACTGATTCGGCTTTGGTGCGAGATGTCACAAGTTCTAAACTTGTGTAGCATGATTAGAATGTTTATTGACATGTTATGTTGTCCCAGTTTGTATATAAAATACTATTTCAAAAAAATATAGTTTTATAAGCTAATATATATATATATATCCATGTGTGTGTTAATATATATATATATATATGTATATATATTGGAAAACCCTTGATAAATATATATATATATATACAATTTTAAATCATTGTTCCAAATCTATTTGAAACCATTACTATTATTATAAATAATTATATTATACACACACACACTTTTCCAAATAACCTTATATAGAAGATATAGTTATACTTGAAAAGATTATGAGAAAATGATTTGATTTGGAAACCATTATTTTGAAAACTCAAGTTGAAATTGTGCAATAAAAGTTGTGTGTAATTGTTCATAGAACATTTCATGAATAATAACCCCAAGATGGATTCACAATTCAAGAATCAAAACCCAAAAATAGCATCAAAATCATCATGAAATAGGGCATCGAAACAATGCAAATAACATCAAGGAATCAAACGGGTGAACAAACGGGATCAGTCGGAGGGTAAATTGGCACATCCTGGGACTCAGCCAGGCCGTGGCCGATGCACCGGTCTGGTGGGACATGTGGCGCTGCTTGGACTAAGTTCCAGGCAGTGCCGGGGCCCTTCGTCGATCCGTTGGCGATGGTTTTTTGGGCGTTGGTTGTTTTGACTCCAAAAGCATTGAATTCACTAGCATGCCAACATATGAACATCTATGATTTGCTACAATCATGAGATTAAAAGTATAGCGTGTAGCAACTAGAAAGATAAACGTTACGAAATTTGAGAATATCACAAGAGGTTGAGATCAATTCAATCATAAATTCATCCAAATAAACAAACAACAACATGCATTCAATTATATACTAGAAGTGTAAGGTTAACTCACCAATACAAGTTTGAATTGATTGCAAAAGCTCAGATTCCCCTAGGCTAACCTTTACCAGCAATCACCCTAGGTTAATTTTTAGAAATTGCAAAACTAGATTACAAACCAAGATGAGAAACTGAGATTAAAACTCCAATAGATGCGATATAAGATGGAAGAGATAACATGAGCTATTTATCTTCAATAATTAGCCTATTATCCTTTGCTTTAACCTGAAATTATGGGAGGATTTTTCTAGGTTTGGAAATAAAGAGGAAATAGTTTAAGATTTTTGTGTTTTGGCCAAAATGAGAAATGGTGAAAGCGAATAAATGTATTTGTTTCTCACCTTACTACATCGGCCCTGGGTTCCATATGGACCCAATATGATATGTGTCATTATTTCCTTTCTTATTTTCCCCTTATAAAACACCATTTTGTATTTAGACAATGTTTACACAATTTATAAATTGATTACTCCAACTTTTAATAAAACAGTCAACGTGCCAAAAATCCACATTCCCCTTAATAATGGAATATTTTATAAAACTCAATACAAATTTTTAAATTAAAAGTTTTTCTCATGTTAATAGTAAAAATGGTTTGACAATTGTTAAAATCTCATTTTACAATAAATCCCAATTTTTCTATTTTAATTGAACACTTTATTCAAAAAATTCAAAATGGAAAATATTTAGTTACGAATCATTACTTATAAATAAATGAATAAATAAAACATTACTATTCACATTAAACTATTAAAATTATTTCTATATATTTAATAACTCGCTTCCTTCAAAATTATCCTTATATTATTAAATATAAGTACTAAGTCAAACAAAAATGATGTTTCATTAAATCTTTAATATATTTACCTCCATTTTGAAAAATCATTGATGAATTTCTTATTTATTTTAATCCAAATCCATCTTAATTTAAAAGTACAAACAAATAAAATCCCAAATTCCCCTTGAAATTAATTATGACGAATTAAATTACATTTTAGGGTTTAATTTCAGGTACTCTCAAACAAGGTTGTTACACAGAAGCTCTGTCTTTTCTTTCAACTCTTCTCTTTGTACCACGGCAGCTCCTTTAGGAAATTCTAGGACATAGAACTTGTCTATCCCTTGCAGATTTCTTCTCTCTTAAACCCCATGTAATCCCAAGCAAACAATATCAAATCAACAAGCAAAAAAGCTATAAAGTGGATGTAGGCCATGGATTGTCGGATCACTATAAAATCTTGTGTCTCATTTTCCTATCTCTGTTTATTTTTCTTTTACTTGTACTACTACATGCTAGATCTAGGTCATACAGGTTCGCTACAGCTCTATCTTGGTCGTTGATCCACTTTTGATGTTAATATTTTGGCGCTTTCACTGAAAAAACTGAACCTAGACTTGGATCCAGCTTTCTATTTTTGATTAGAAGGGATCCAAAGGATAGATCTGGGAAATTTGCTTTGAGGATTTCTTGTCTTACTACCGAAGACCAAAGGCACCTAGGAAATAGAAAACTACTTTTGGAAGATCTATAAGAGCAACTGTTGGTGGTAACGAAGCAAACTCCCTACAAATTGAAGCCAACAACGCTAACAATCAACAAGTGGAGTTTAATACTGGAAACATAGCAGTAGGATCCTTCACTCAACATGATATTGTTACAAAAGGAGAGTTTAACAAATGGTTAACCAACTTAACCAGAAAATGGTGGATATCCAGAAGGTTCTCATGGATAAAATTGATGCTTTGCTAGCACTGAAACCACCAAGTACTCTAAGAGCTAGGTAAGAAACCACGGTTGCCATGGAACATGACCTTTGCTTCAGGCTTAAATAGAAGGGACGGTAAAAAAAACATAAAGGAGTGGTTGGTGGAGCTGCAAGAATTGTAATAGAAGGAAATGGAAGTGCTCCTCCCTCAAGAAGATAACCTGCTGCAAACCCAAACCTTGGGATGAACGCTCCCTAAGAGAATATTGCAATGTTTGCCTCTATTTCTGAAGACGACATACAACTTTACTGTGGTGGATTGGAACTGAATGCTGACATAAATAGCTAGAATGCCGGAAATGAAGTTCAAACTGCCACAGTAAGACCAACAACACATCAATGGAACTCTACAGGAATGGTTATCCTAAAGAATTGAGAAACTAGGCTTTAGCTAGCAGGGTGAGACCATTTGCGGAGTCAAACACTCGGTGTAGCCTCTAGTAGTCGACCTGTAGACACGTAATCATTTTGATTAACTATAGGTGAGATTGGTATAGTGTGAGTTAAATCTATATGTTTTAAAATGTCACATTGAAACCTGACATTGCACATTTATTGTTTGTGATTTTGATTATACTCATAGCTAGATTTCTAACATGAATCAAGGTTCGTTATGTATATAACAATGTCTCGGGTCAGACTGATATGTTGCATTATCAAGATAGCTATCCGTGACATCAGTCAACCTTGTTTATTGAGTAGTCCGTAGAGGAGGTTAAACGTAGTATATATTATGTTTTAGAGTACTACTATGTTTTTAGTTTAGCAACCATTGTCTGGAAGCCAAGATTTGTAGCACTATCTGATTTTTTTTCATAAATACAATGGAGTTGAGAAGGCTCAATCAATTGTGGACGTGTTTAAGGATCGGTTGCAGGAAGAGTTGTTACATGGACATTTGAAGTGGGCAACTTTTGGATTGTACACAGTCTACCGAGTTTAAAGTGATGTATTTGAGCACTCCATATACTAGACATATTTTGAGATCTATATGTCGTTATTTCCGATGTAATGTCGATACATGTGACATTTATCTGTATGTGTTCCTGATATGTGAATTACTCAATTCTATAACTCATGTACATTGCCCTACGTCAAGACATGATATATATTATTTTAGATGTATTCAGGTTTTGAAACGTATCCGTGTTGACTTAAAGTAGTGTATATGAGATCTCGCCCCTTCCATGCCTATTGATTCAAGCTATCAGGTGGTAAATCTCACTGATAATTTGATCACTAGAGTCGAGGCATAGATGAGTTGGCTACAGTTAGCCCTGATACTAACATTATACAATCAAGAAGATGAATTCTTTATTGAACAGTGCTTTATTTCCCATGCTTCAACTTATCCCAAATTATGGTCCTCGATGGATCGTCATGTCATGGTTTGACTATAATCAAAGTGGAGTATCCATATTGAAGTTCCAACTGCCCTTAAGTCGAGGGAAATGTGTAATATCATTGCCTTAAGATTTTCTGTTTGACCTAGTTGTTATTAAACAATGGGAAACTTTTGGACTAGTCATTCTATAGTCACCATCAACTAAGAATACTAATTCCTTGGTGCCCTTAGAAGTCACGAGTAATACACTGTCAAACATTTGGAGAGCACTGCACACTCTGGTCCCAACATATATCGATATCCTTTCTCTAAATATCTTAACTGGGAATATATTAAAGTGAATATTAGGCTCAGGTCCCTAATAAGTTTCAAAATACACAAAAACCCTAGTAAAAAAAGTATGTAAATTAGGTCCCTAGAATTAAGCTACTAAGTAATTGCATATAGTTATGCAATTATTCACTGAATAATTGCAGACATTTATGCAATTATATCCAAAAGTTGCATAAATTTATGCAATTTTTTCGGTGAATAATTGCGGAAATTTCCGCAATTTTTTGGCGAATAATTGCCGAATTTTCCGCAAATTTTTGAAAAAATTGCTGAAATTTCCGCAATTTTTTGGTGAATAATTGCGGAATTATCCGCAATTTTTTGAAAAAATTGCGTAAATTTCCACAATTTTTCAGTGAATAATTGTGGAAATGTCTGCAATTTTTTCAAATAATTGCATAAATGTCTACCATTATTCACTGATAATTGCATAAGTGTATGCGATTATTCGGTAACTTAATTCTAGGGACCTAATTTACAAACTTTTTTTACTGGGGTTTTTGTGTATTTTGAAACTTATTAGGGACCTGTGCCAAACTGTCCCTATATTAAAATAATATGTTATTTTATTTTGTGATAATTTTCTCATGATTACAACTACTTGTAATTATTATCATATAACATACTATTTGATAATTTTTATTTTAATATACTTGAATTAATTACTTAATTATTATATTACAATATAACAAGTATAAAATAGAAAACAAACATCTTTTATTTCAATTGAGATTATATGCATAGTTAATAACTTACAATAAATTACATAACTGCGCTGGGCCATATATCCTTAACACTCTCAATTTTATTGTTATTTAGAGATTATATCATTCTCTCAAGTTATATTTCTTCATATTCTTCCACTTAGCCTTCATTATCAATTTATAATTTTTTTGAGAAAGTAACAAAATCTCCTCTATTGAATGTACAATATCTCGCGATAGTCGAACCAGTGTAGATCTTGTGTGTGATTTTCTTCTTTGTTTCTGCATTTGTAGTCTATGTTTGCTTATTTTGGGATATTATTTTTTTGTTTATTTTACCTCACCATTAACACGATTATATCATTTCCACTGCATTATTGGTGTTAATCTAAGTTTTTCCTAACAAGCAGTATCCGATAACTAGTTTAGTTTTATGCCAGTACGATCTGCAATAGAAGCTATATATTTAATGAGAAGTCTAACAAAGAAATTTAGGAGTAAAAAGAAGATTTCCATATCATATTCATATATTTGAAAAAATCATATATGGTAGAGTACCCAAAGATGTAATTTGATGGGCACTAAATTAAAAAAAATATCAACACACATGATAAAGATAATTCAAAATATGTATGAGAAATCAAAGATGAAAGCAAAATCTATATGTGAAGACACTAGCGAATTTCCAATAAAGGTAGAGTTACATCTATTGGAACTGGACTAGCCCGTAGCGGAAGTTATGGGTGAATTTCAAAATTTTTACCTATTGGATCTTTATTGGGCCTATGAAGTCTAACTGAATTTAGAACATTTCTAAATTTCATTTAAATAAAATCATTTATTTTATTTAAATTCAAATATATTAAGGTATGAAATTAATTTTATTTGATTTAGTTTATACATAAATGTATCATATACATATATGTGTGAGTGCAACTGTAACATAATAATCCGTGAAAGGTATAATATTCCTATATGTAGATGTTGAAATTTACATCACAACAGACATATTAGCTCATTTTGTATATCATTTATGTTGTCCAAATATGTGCATGTATATGTGTTGTAACACACACACACATGTATGTATAAATATATTATATATAATATATGAACATAAAACATTATATATAGATAAATATATATATATAGAAAGAGAAAGAATAATTATTAAAAATTATTTGTAATTCAAAATTAACTTAGTTTTGCAAATATAATAATTTTAGTATTTTAATTTGTATATATTATGAATAAAATAATGTTTTCATCCATAAATAATTAACATAAAATAATCTATTAATGAAAATTCAAATATTACAATTTTTGAAAATCTAGGATCATAAAATAGAGCTAAGAAAAAATCTGGAGATTTTTCAAAGTTGAAATATTATTATTTTTTAAAACAAATACATTGATTACGGCAATAATTATTTAATATAAAATATTATATTATTAAAAATATACAATATAAAATTTTAAAAATTCTAGTATCATGAATGAAAGATTAAAATTTTTTTTTAATAAATTTCCAATTAAATTATTATTTTTAATGAATCATAAATAGTTTTTCCAAAATAATATTAATTATTAAAAATAATAAACTTTATTGAAAAATTCCTAAATTTTTTCAATATGTTTCTGAAATGATATAATATTTTAAAAAAAATATAAAATTGAAGTTTTAATGTAATAATTATTTTAAATATAATAAAAAGTTTAATGATTCAATAAATGTTAATTTAAAAATATGAATATATGTATGATAATTTATTTTCAAATTTGTAAATTCATATTATATAAAAATAAGTGTACTAAATTTTTAAATCATATATATATATATATATATCTTATATATGCATATATGCTATTATGAGAGAGAAATATACACTAAAATATATATTTGAATTTATTAATAAATATATATAAAACAATCATTAATGACAAAAATTGATTCTGTACAGTAAACAACATTTGTCTATACATAAATCAAATATTATGATAAACAAATTATGCACATAACCAAACTGATTTGTGACAACTACATCTACTTACAAAAATCTCACTTAACTAAACATATAGTAGCAATATATTTAAACAGATATGAAACTGCTCATTATAGGATCATAGAATATAATTTTATTACTAAAATATGAATTAAAATTATCAATTTAATGATGCCTTTGAATCCACATTGAAGCAATGACTTCCTTCCTTTTATTGTTCTAAATTCGTCAGATTGCAAGTCCAGAATCACTAACCTCTAACTATCGAATATTATTATTTTAATTTGAAATATATTTGAGAATTTTGGAGTGGATTGAGAGCTATGTTTTAACCAGCAATGTAGAAGGTAATGTGTAACAACCCGGGGTTTCATATCGAACAATCATCGTCATTAGACGATTAAATCGTTTGTAATCTTGCTATTGGAATTTGAATCAAATTGAAATCCTCTTTAAAATCTGTAAAATTGTCATGCGGGCTTAACAATTTACTTTGGCCCATGTCTTCAATTGGTTGCTGTATGCAGTATTAACTATCGAAGAAAATAACCGACCCTTTCATTCTCCTTTTCGTTTTAAACCCTAAGAAAAAGAAAAAATAAATGGTGGCCGTTCCTTTTCTTCCTCCTCGACAATCAGGGCTATTCAAAGCGTAGTTTTCATTCGTTCGATCGAGATTAGGGTGTGTGCTACGGCGATCTGAAAGGGGAAGGCTTCGGTTGCTCGATTAAATTCGTCTCCGGCTTCGCTCGATTCTTCGGGCCCGTGCTTATCGAATTGAAGGTGAGTAATACTATCTACTCACATCTAATTCGAGCTTCTAGTTTCCTAGCTTGTTCCAATTTGGGATTTTGTTGCTCGAGTAACTGGTTTAATTTATCTCGGCATTCGACTTTGTTTCGAAGTTGATTTTGTTGGATTTTGGGTATATATATCTATGGATTTCGAACCCTTGAACTTGTTCGTATTCATTTACTTCACTTCCTCACTCTCCTTTCTCGGCTGTCTGATAATATATTGATGATTGTGATATTTGCGACTTCGATCACTATGATTTTGTGGGTTTTCGAATTTCTTGATTTTCAGTTGCTTATCTGTTTCCGTGGTTTTTCGACTTCGACTTGATTGTATCGATGTTGATTAGGGATTTTGGCTTGGCTTGTTCACTTTTATTTTTGTTTGTCTTGGCTTCAACCTCGTACCCCTGTCACTTGTTGACTTCGGTCCTTGGTTGGCCACGGTTTCTTGGCAGGGCACGGTTTTTATTTTCTGTTTCGACTCTAGTACAGACTTGTTTAAAACTATGATTCTCGCTGTTTGATTAAGTGTTTCTCTTGACATTGAATTCTCAAATTGCTTCTGGTTCCACTTGATATTGTGATAATGGGTTTCACTGTTTGGCATTGTTTTGCCTTTCTGGTTTTGTAATTATGCACGTCAATTTGGTTATATGGGCACCTCTGGTTGAACTTTGTTTAGTGTCGATGATTTCTGTATCTCGGCCATTTGATTTTGGTTAAGGTTGGTGATTTCTGTCTGGTTCATGACAAATAACTATGTTTACTTGGATTAGCGATGTTAAATCGTTCTTTTGATTTCAGCCTTGTCGTTTTTTTGGCTTTGGCCCTATGCATTAGTTATCTCCTCTGGTTGCACTATCATCCTTGTTCAAAATTACTTACTGCCAGTTTGACTTCGACATTTAACGTTTTGTTTGTGAAAATATTTTGGCTGTAGCCTCCGGATGTTTTGCGAACTCAAATTGGAGGTTTTGCTGTAGAGATCTTGTGTCACTCGAGTCTGCTGCATATATATATTTGATTGCCTCCGAGTTGCATTCTTGAGGCAGTCTTCTTACACTTGGTTTCAGTATAGTCTCTGGTATTATTACTCGAGACTTTGCATTTTGATTGATGGTTATGACATGGGTAGGTTTTCTGATGAATATACCAGGTATTTCAGTTTTTGTTTTGTGCATATTCCTACATAAAGTTGAATGCTAGTTCCTTTATGTAGTAACCTAGTTTCACTTGCATTGTCCATTTCTTTACCACGTACTGTCCAATTGAGTTCACAGGGATTTGAGCTCTAGTTGTATTCCTGAGCAGATTGTGGTTGTCAATTACACATACACATGCCTCACTGCAGTGTGTATGTTTACATTTGTATTCTTGTATGGGCATCATCTTACATATCAGTTGCATTTATTAGTTTGGAGTTGGGTGTTGCATTCAGTCTTCACTTGAATCTGGTGTTATTCTCTGGTTATTGCATCCCAGTTCATCTTGTAGTTCACTGCATAGGTTCGTATTTGCAATGTAGTGGGATATGTATCGAGTTACATCACTGGCCTTTGCATTGTTGAGTCGTCCTTGGTGTTTTGTTGTACCTATGAAATTGATTCATATGTATACTGAACGTCGCTTGTTTCAACTGCAGTTTTATTGCGCAGTTGTTTCTTACTTTCTTCCTGTTGCAGCTTCGCCTTTGTGATCTTGTTTAGTATTGTTTTGAGTTGTTTTGTAGTGGCGAGGCAGTACATGCGTGCGTGTACTGCAGCCCTAGCAGGATTGACAGATTTAGTTGATATTTCGATTGTTAATTGGTTTCGTTGATTCAATTCAATATTTTGAAGTTGTATTTTGAAATGGTTCATTTTGAATTGAGTTGGATCTGTTGGCTTTTGGATTCATTGATCTTCTGAGTATTTCATAGACTTTATTGGCGAGGCAGTACACGTTAGCATGTACTGCAGCCAATCAGTATTGATGTTTTTCTGACATTTCGATTGTTTAAATTGATTTGTATTGCTGATTTGTTGTTTAACACTGTCCAGTGTTATATCTGCTGTTATCCGATTCTTTTATCGAGAAATCGGATATACGAGATTTCTATGACTGTCGTCTATTTGATATCTGATTATTATTGCTTCTGTGCACTAATAACTGAGTTTGAATTAGACTGACCCGTGTATTATTTTCTTTTGAATGTAATACTCGGGTCAGACCCGAGTTATTTCAGGTTGTAGATTTCCTTCTTTGAGTTGCTGTTCGGGCTTTGAAGACTTTTCACATCTTTTGAAGTTGTCTTTGTCTTTTTTTAGAAGTCGTGTCATTGTATAGGATTATATGTATTCATGTATATTAGTTGATAATGTACTTGTATATATAACTTCCAGAGTGACAATTGTAGTTGTATCATATGTATTGTGTCAACTATGTTGTAACTGACATCAGTTATATATATATATGAGACTTTTGTTTTTATCTGTGTTCTGCATTTATATTATTTGTGTTATTGTTATATCTAATGTCCTAAACTATTATGAACCATCGTAGTTTGTTTTATACTGATGGCTGCTCCTATCCAGCCTTATTCTTCATAATAATAGACAGTATTTCTTTTAATACTTTTTGTTATTATGAGCATAGAGGTGGGGCGTCATAGTTGGTATCAGAGCTTGGGGTTTATGGACATAATATAAAACATAACTTGGATGGAACATATGTTACAACTATTGGTCGATGTTTTATTTGTGATTTGAGTCAAAACTAAAGTTTTGAAATTTTGATGAAAGTTTTTAAATATCATTATTTAAAAATAAAAAGTGAATTTGTGTTCTGATGATTTGATTGATTTGAGTACTATTTATCAGAGTGCGCAGCGGAAACAGTGAAACTGTCTTCGCTGAGTACAACTGATAATCTATTTGATTTAGAAATTGAAATAAATTTCATTGGATGTTTACATAGCTGTAATTATTTTGTTTCTTTGAGAATTTCGAATCCGAATTGAGGATTCGAAACGATTACAGTATGTGATTCTTGTTGAGATTTTTGCTGATTTTCTTTTATGCTAATCAAATATTGATTAGATTTTGCTGTTTTGAATTATCTTCATTGAAGATATATTTGAATGATTTCTTTGTTCATTTTGTGGTACGTGCAAATTTAAGTTGCCCGTTACTGCATTAACTTTACGTTGAACCGATGCTTGGTTATGAAACGTGTTTTGTTGCCGTTATTTTTATAACGGGATTTTTACACCAATGCTAAATTTTTGAAGCACGGTGTTTTGTGGCATTTTTGATGAATGAAAAATTTACTGATATTACATTTTGATGTAAATTGTTTTGTTGTGATTTTGACGTTTTAAAATTTCTGTCGCTTTGGCTTCAGTAACTGTCAAATTTTAAAAAGTGGATTTTCAAGCGGTTATTCCGCAATGCTGATTTTGAGATACGATTTTATGGTATTTTGAGAAGTACAATTTCTTTATCGAAATTGTTACTGATTTGCTGCTTTAATCACGTGATTGGAAAATCGTTTTAAAAATGAAAATTGATTTATAAAAATTTTAACAGTTTGCGCTTTCAAAAGGATGAGAAAGCGACTTAAACGATTCAGCAAAATCGAGGATTATGACCCCTTTCTTTTACTGATTCGCTTAACTCTGGACTTGTCCAGTTGAGAATGTGAATTGTTATTTAAAATAAATAAATTTTTTTTCAGAAATTTTACAGTTTGCGCTTTCAAAAGAATGAGAAAGAGATTTAAACGTTTCAGCAAAATCGAGGACTATGACCCCTTTCTTTTACTGATTCGCTTAATTCCGGACTTGTCCGTTTGAGAATGTAAAGTGTATATTTACAAAATACACAATTTTGCACTTTCAAGGAAACGATGAAGAGATTTAAACGATTTAGCAAAAGTGCGGAGTATGGAACCACACTTTTACTATTTCGGTTAATTCCGGACTCGTTAATTGAATATCTGTTGTTTTGATGATTTTGATGAATTTTGCACTTTCAAGGAAACGATGAAGAGAATCAAACGATTTAGTAAAACACGTGGTATGGGACATGTGCGTTTGCTATTTCGGTTAATTCCGGACTCATTAATTGAAATATTTGATGCTTTCGTGTGCTTTCGAGCCACTATGTTGGACCTTCGGGTCATATGATGGACCTTCGGGTCATATGATGGACTTTCGGGTCAAATACCAGTACTATACCTTCGGGTCATTTGTTGGACCTTCGGGTCATTTGTTGGGCGCCAAAATTATGTTGAGTACTTGGTAGGCTTCGGCCATTTGTTGATGCACGTGCGGCGAATTAAAAACTCGCCATCTGATGGGATCGATCCAAGCTTTTATGTTGATTTTCTAGTCTTCTTAATTGATTTCTAGATATTTGTTGTTTCCAATTATCTGCAGGTAATTGGTATTTGTTGATATGAGTTCTGATTATCGTTTTTGATAATCGGATATTTGTTGTTTCTAATTATCGCTTGTGATAATTAGATATTTGTTGATATGAGTTCTGATTATCGTTTTTGATAATCAGATATTTGTTGTTTCTAATTATCGCTTGTGATAATTAGATATTTGTTGATATGAGTTCTGATTATCGTTTTTGATAATCGGATATTTGTTGTTTCTAATTATCGCTTGTGATAATTAGATATTTGTTGATATGAGTTCTGATTATCGTTTTTGATAATCGGATATTTGTTGTTTCTAATTATCGCTTGTGATAATTAGATATTTGTTGATATGAGTTCTGATTATCGTTTTTGATAATCAGATATTTGTTGTTTCTAATTATCGCTTGTGATAATTAGATATTTGTTGATATGAGTTCTGATTATCGTTTTTGATAATCAGATATTTGTTGTTTCTAATTATCGCTTGTGATAATTAGATATTTGTTGATTTGATTATCAATTGAGATAATTAAATATTTGCTGATTTGAGATTTAATTATCGCTTTAGATAATTAAATATTTGCTGATTTGAGATTTGATTATCGTTTTTGATAATCGAATAATGTTGATTTGAAATTTGATTATCGCTTTAGATAATCGAATAATTGTTGATTTGAAATTTGATTATCGCTTTAGATAATCGAATAATTGTTGATTTGAAATTTGATTATCGCTTTAGATAACTAAATATTTGCTGATTTGAGATTTAATTATCGCTTTAGATAATTAAATATTTGCTGATTTGAGATTTGATTATCGTTTTTGATAATCGAATATTTGTGATTTGAAATTTGATTATCACTTTAGATAATCGAATAATTGTTGATTTGAAATTTGATTATCGCTTTAGATAATCGAATAATTGTTGATTTGAAATTTGATTATCATTTTTGATAATCGAATATTTTTGAATTAAAATTTGATTATCGTTTTTGATAATCGAATATTTGTGATTTGAAATTTGATTATCGTTTTTGATAATCGAATATTTGTGAATTAAAATTTGATTATCGTTTTTGATAATCGAATATTTGTGATTTGAAATTTGATTATCGTTTTTGATAATCGAATATTTGTGATTTGAAATTTGATTATCGTTTTTGATAATCGAATATTTGTGAATTAAAATTTGATTATCGTTTTTGATAATCAAATATTTGTGATTTGAAATTTGATTATCGTTTTTGATAATCGAATATTTGTGAATTGAAATTTGATTATCGTTTTTGATAATCGAATATTTGTGAATTGGAATTTGATTATCGTCTTTGATAATCGAATCTTTGTGAATTGAAATTCGATTATCGTTTTTGATAATTGAATATTGGTTGATTTAAGTTTGATTATCGTTTTTGACATTTGATAATTGTTGATTTATTTCTGATTATCTAATTGATAATTGAATGTGGCTGATAATTGTATTTATTCAGTTCTGCTGTTTTCTGATTATCTATTTGATAATCAGACTTTGTTGAGAATTTGTGAATTTCTTTTATGAAATTAAAAGACTTCTTTGGTGTTTGTGTTCTCGATCATTATTTTTCTAGCTTAACCAGTTTAGGTTAGGAAAATAATTGTTATAGACAACTTTAATTATGAAAATTGCGGGGACGCAATTTTTATAAGGAGGGGAGTCTGTAACAACCCGGGGTTTCATATCGAACAATCATCGTCATTAGACGATTAAATCGTTTGTAATCTTGCTATTGGAATTTGAATCAAATTGAAATCCTCTTTAAAATCTGTAAAATTGTTATGCGGGCTTAACAATTTACTTTGGCCCATGTCTTCAATTGGTTGCTGTATGCAGTATTAACTATCGAAGAAAATAACCGACCCTTTCATTCTCCTTTTCGTTTTAAACCCTAAGCAAAAGAAAAAATAAATGGTGGCCGTTCCTTTTCTTCCTCCTCGACAATCAGGGCTATTCAAAGCGTAGTTTTCATTCGTTCGATCGAGATTAGGGTGCGTGCTACGGCGATCTGAAAGAGGAAGGCTTCGGTTGCTCGATTAAATTTGTCTCCGGCTTCGCTCGATTCTTCGGGCCCGTGCTTATCGAATTAAAGGTGAGTAATACTATCTACTCACATCTAATTCGAGCTTCTAGTTTCCTAGCTTGTTCCAATTTGGGATTTTGTTGCTCGAGTAACTGGTTTAATTTATCTCGGCATTCGACTTTGTTTCGAAGTTGATTTTGTTGGATTTTGGGTATATATATCTATGGATTTCGAACCCTTGAACTTGTTCGTATTCATTTACTTCACTTCGTCACTCTCCTTTCTCGACTGTCTGATAATATATCGATGATTGTGATATTTGCGACTTCGGTCACTATGATTTTGTGGGTTTTCGAATTTCTTGATTTTCAGTTGCTTATCTGTTTCCGTGGTTTTTCAACTTCGACTTGATTGTATCGATGTTGATTAGGGATTTTGGCTTGGCTTGTTCACTTTTTTTTGTTTGTCTTGGCTTCAACCTCGTACCCCTGTCACTTGTTGACTTCGGTCCTTGGTTGGCCACGGTTTCTTGGAAGGGCACGGTTTTTATTTTCTGTTTCGACTCTAGTACAGACTTGTTTAAAACTATGATTCTCGCTGTTTGATTAAGTGTTGCTCTTGACATTGAATTCTCAGATTGCTTCTGGTTCCACTTGATATTGTGATAATGGGTTTCACTGTTTGGCATTGTTTTGCCTTTCTGGTTTTGTAATTATGCACGTCAATTTGGTTATATGGGCACCTCTGGTTGAACTTTGTTTAGTGTCGATGATTTTTGTATCTCGGCCATTTGATTTTGGTTAAGGTTGGTGATTTTCTGTCTGGTTCATGACAAATAACTATGTTTACTTGGATTAGCGATGTTAAATCGTTCTTTTGATTTCAGCCTTGTCGTTTTTTTGGATTCGGCCCTATGCATTAGTTATCTCCTCTGGTTGCACTGTCATCCTTGTTCAAAATTACTTACTGCCAGTTTGACTTCGACATTTAACGTTTTGTTTGTGAAAATATTTTGGCTGTAGCCTCCGGATGTTTTGCGAACTCAAATTGGAGGTTTTGCTGTAGAGATCTTGTGTCACTCGAGTCTGCTGCATATATATATTTGATTGCCTCCGAGTTGCATTCTTGAGGCAGTCTTCTTACACTTGGTTTCAATATAGTCTCTGGTATTATTACTCGAGACTTTGCATTTTGATTGATGGTTATGACATGGGTAGGTTTTCTGATGAATATACCAGGTATTTCAGTTTTTGTTTTGTGCATATTCCTACATAAAGTTGAATGCTAGTTCCTTTATGTAGTAACCTAGTTTCACTTGCATTGTCCATTTCTTTACCACGTACTGTCCAATTGAGTTCACAGGGATTTGAGCTCTAGTTGTATTCCTGAGCAGATTGTGGTTGTCAATTACATATACACATGCCTCACTGCAGTGTGTATGTTTACATTTGTATTCTTGTATGGGCATCATCTTACATATCAGTTGCATTTATTAGTTTGGAGTTGGGTGTTGCATTCAGTCTTCACTTGAATCTGGTGTTATTCTCTGGTCATTGCATCCCAGTTCATCTTGTAGTTCACTACATAGGTTCGTATTTGCAATGTAGTGGGATATGTATCGAGTTACATCACTGGCCTTTGCATTGTTGAGTCGTCCTTGGTGTTTTGTTGTACCTATGAAATTGATTCATATGTATACTGAACGTCGCTTGTTTAAACTGCAGTTTTATTGCGCAGTTGTTTCTTACTTTCTTCTTGTTGCAGCTTCGCCTTTGTGATCTTGTTTAGTATTGTTTTGAGTTGTTTTTTAGTGGCGAGGCAGTACACACGTGCGTGTACTGCAGCCCTAGCAGGATTGACAGATTTAGTTGATATTTCGATTGTTAATTGGTTTCGTTGATTCAATTCAATATTTTGAAGTTGTATTTTGAAATGGTTCATTTTGAATTGAGTTGGATCTGTTGGCTTTTGGATTCATTGATCTTCTGAGTATTTCATAGACTGTATTGGCGAGGCAGTACACGTTAGCGTGTACTGCAGCCAATCAGTATTGATGTTTTTTGACATTTCGATTGTTTAAATTGATTTGTATTGCTGATTTGTTGTTTAACACTGTCCAGTGTTATATCTGCTGTTATCCGATTCTTTTATCGAGAAATCGGATATACGAGATTTCTGTGACTGTCGTCTATTTGATATCTGATTATTATTGCTTCTGTGCACTAATAACTGAGTTTGAATTAGACTGACCCGTGTATTATTTTCTTTTGAATGTAATACTCGGGTCAGACCCGAGTTATTTCAGGTTGTAGATTTCCTTCTTTGAGTTGCTGTTCGGGCTTTGAAGACTTTTCACATCTTTTGAAGTTGTCTTTGTCTTTTTTTAGAAGTCGTGTCATTGTATAGGATGATATGTATTCATGTATATTAGTTGATAATGTACTTGTATATATAACTTCCAGAGTCGACAGTTGTAGTTGTATCATATGTATTTTGTCAACTATGTTGTAACTGACATCAGTTATATATATATATATATATATATATGAGACTTTTGTTTTTATCTGTGTTCCACATTTATATTATCTGTGTTACTGTTATATCTAATGTCCTAAACTATTATGAACCATCGTAGTTTGTTTTATACTGATAATTGGGTATGTCGATGGGAGTAAATAAATAAGATGAAAAATGAAAAGTATATACCACTCATATCGAGGTAACCAATATTAGCTTAAGGCCAACTACGGATGGCCGCTCCTATCCAGCCTTATTCTTCGTAATAATAGACAGTATTTCTTTTAATACTCTTTGTTATTATGAGCATAGAGGTGGGGCATCACATAATGGCTGCCAAAAGAGGTTAGTAATTATTTTTAGAGATACACACATATATATAGGGTTGTATTAGAGAGAAACGAGGAAAATCATTTTACCCATTCTCACTTGATCTCAACCGATTATCTCCAAATCAATTCCTTATGTTTTAGCCACCTCTAGACCTTCCCAAAACCAAAATTTTGCAGCCCTAATGATGGGCCTTAAACTCATCTAAGCCCAAGCCAAAATACTATGCTATTAAATCTAATTTAACCGCTTGTCGATATTGTATATCGATCGATATATTTATAACTGTTATAAATATATATAACATTATTTATTTCTCAAATCATATTCAAATTTTATAATTAATATTTCATAAATATTAATTAATTTAATTAATTTATAACAATTATAAACTAATTAAATAATTTATTCTTAAGGGAATTCATCATTTCGGCTGTGTAACTCTTGGGTGCAAATTTGGTCAGCGATTAACATCGAACTATTCTAATGTTAACGTTCACACGTCACTCAACAAGTGATGTGACATTATGGCCAAATTTATCGCTTACTCATTTTCGGTAAAATCCAATTTTAGTCTAATAAGCGTTACCCGGTTGTGATATTTGTTTACACCAATTCTCTTCGTCAAAACTATATCACTTTGGAATTATGGAATTTGGTAATGGTCAAAATTCCAACCTCGTTCACATTCAACTTTATAGTCCAAATACAAAGTCCGGGGTTCAATAATATCAATTATTTTTAACCGAAATGCTCTGGCCAGAGACTTTGACTTTGAGTTGACTATGATACTAACCGCATATAACCGAGGAGACGAATCCTCTCTTGAATAGTGCTTCACTTCAATACTTCCATTCGACCCAACTATAGTCGCTCGATGGACGCCATGCCATGATTTTGCTATAATCAAGGCGGAGCTTTCATATTGAAGATCCACGGTATTCTCAAGTCGAGAGAACTGTGTAAATCAGTCACATTGATATTTTCTGTTTGACCTTAGTTATATTAACCAATAGAAAACTATCGAGTGAGTCGTTCCATAGTTATCTAGTAACTATTAGTACGTAACCCATAGTGCCTCCAGCAGTCATGAGTAATATACTGCCCAAAATTTGGAGAGCGTTACGTACTCCAGTCTCAACAGATACATCGATATCCAGTCTCGATGCATCTTGACTAGAAACATTTAAAATGGTATATTTGTTTCGTTGTGATAAATTACTCATGGTTACAACACTTTTTAACTACTATCACAAAATATACCATTTATGGATTTTTCTATTAAATATATTTTTAATTAAGTTAATTAATTAATGTAATCACATTATATCAAGTATATAATAGGAAGAAAATACCTTTTTTCGAATAAGATTGGTCAACGAGTTAGATATATGTAACAAATTACATAATTGCCCCTAGAGCATACCCCTAACTCTATCAATCTCCCACTTGCACTTGGGGTCAATTCTGGAATCTAATTCCAACTTCTCCATTCAGTTTTCTCAAAACCAATTAGGTCGGTCCCTTAGTGAATGGGTATGCTATTATGTTTTAATTATCTACTTTGTCGATTAACTCTCTCTGACACTGATAAACTGCCTTTATCATATGGAATGATTCGAAGTATGTCTTTCGACTTCTAGTGAGCTTTATGTTCTACCATGACCAATTTCATGACATTGTTTTCTTATAATATATTGGGATTCTCAACATTTGGAATCACCTTTGGCTCAATATAAATTTGTGCATTTATATCTATATACATTGGTTAATTATAGCGTTATTCAAGTTAATGTTCTCAACATTTCGTTGAATCGACAACAATCACTTTTATTTTGAAACATTTTAAAATTAAAGATTTTTGACTTGAATTTTATCATTGACATGTTATACTCAATATCACTTATAAAAGTTTGTGTCCAAACGTTCCATCATAACGAGTTCGTTGTTTCTATAAACAATTCTCTAGTATTACATAAATACGCGAGAACACCTCAAACAACCATTTAGTGATATCAATTTGGATTTTACATCTGCTCCATGTATCAAATAAATAAACATAAACAAAACACAATATCATACAACATACCCTGTATGATAATTTCTATTATTAAAGCATAAGGAATCCAACTTACATGATCTCTTTTTAATAGGTGCTCTTATATATCGTTTTGGGACAATCCCTATATCTTTTATACTCACCATAAAAGACATCATTTACAATCCAAATTGAGTATTAAAACAACTAAAATTGATTTTAATACAAGCATATTGTTAACATAAAAAACGTGTTGTTTACTTATGGTTTAGAAATATCAATGTACCTTTTAGCGTTCTTTCTTATGAATACACGCTTCCTCTGCACTTTGATTGAAAATCAAACTATTTATTTCTATCAAAATACTTATTCAATGTTGATGCTTATAAAATGAGACATTCGTATCATTTCTTGGATCATATCCAAAGACTCACAAACCCAATATCGCTACCACCGACTTCGAGGCATTTTTGGGTTAAGATGTGTAAATGGCTTACTCTAAATCATTATTTAGAATTTTCTGTTTCAATACATAAGTACCCAACACTAAGTCTTATCGAGCGATAATTTTGTGAGCAAATTTGAATTAACTTGAGCATGTTGAATATCGAATCTGTTATACTAATTTAAACAATTGAAATTTGTGATATTATTCTTATCATCATTGCTCATTTAATTCCAACCACATTAGTCTTTCCAATAAAGACACAATCTCGGCCGATGGATCATATCTCTTTAGTTACGACCACCAAAATCATATTTTGATAGCTTACTTGGAATTCTTTCAAATTTGCGCATCATACCATATAGATTCAACAATCTTAATGGTTTAATTGAACAACCGAGGGTAATGTATATTTTCGACATTAATAAGAAACTCATAGTTTCTCTTTGATGTGCGAGAATACTTATTAGACATTCTAATTCTATGTGTTCATATAGATTAGTTAATTTCAGTTCATCACATATAATCAGTTCTATTTATTGATTTGATCCAATTCCAGTTAACTACCAAAAATTTCTCAAAGAAATTCCTTCACAATGAAGTTGATATATCTTGAAATAACAATTGTTTCTTAGTGCAAATAGAATAGGGATTCATAAACGCTTATGAACCTTTTTATTTATAAAACTGATTTTAGTTTACAAAAATTATGTTCAAAACATAAATATGTCATTTGATGACAGACCTTTCCAAAATTTTTTTTGGAGATTCATACAAGATCCCTCATGAACAATTATAACGTGCAATTTTTCGACTCGCACAACCTGCCAACTCCTTGGCCTAGGATATGTTGGGATTTCTTACAAACCCTTATCTTGTATGATTTTGTAAACTGTTGTTTAGATGAAATAATATCAACCTTGTGTACTACTCTTAAGTACATGAGCTTATAGAAAGAAACTAACTCAACTTCACTCACAATTAATTGTAAATTGTCCAACAATGTCTGATCACTCCTTATCGATGCATCATTATGTACCACATGGAGGAGTGACATTTGAGATTAAATCTATATTCATTTTTAGGTACATTTGGAACTCTTTCCAATGTACTCACTTATTCGACCAAATCAAATCATTTTATTCTATTACATGTTATTTTATTTACTTTTCTTTTATATTCTATGATTTTATCATAAAATTACTACATGTGTATCTAATACACATGTTCATGTTGGTAATAAATCATCGATGAATATAACAAAGTATGTGAAACCCTTTTGGTATTAATAGACTTGTGATTGCATACATCAATATGTATTAATTCAAAGAGTTCATTAACTCTTATGATGCTCCCACTGAATGGGTGCATAGTCATTAATTGTTTGAGATATAATTAAATTGTATCATATGATTTATAATCATATAGTAAAATTATTTCTCAAAACTACGGCTTAGTCTATAATTCCAAAACAACTGTAAATAATATTAGACACATATGTATTTTTGTTGCATCACGTTTTCTATGAAAACAAATTCCATAATATAGTTCTATTTCACCATGAATATTCATAATATTCATACTGGAATATAGTTATATCTATTTTTCAGTCAATACCAAAAATAAACATTATTTCACAAATAATGTTCGGTACATTTTACGAAAATAATTTTCAGAATTTGATGCAATCATTAGGTGCTAGAAGGCATGCTCCCACTATTTCCGCCATTACTATAATAGCATACTAAATTTAGAGGTCCATCATTCACCTAATATTGTTAATATTGTTTACTTATTTCATATGCTACAACTAGTTTACAACGGAGAGTTCTTTGACCAAATACATTTCGGAATAAAAATCATATTTCATATTCCAATATTAAGTATCAATTAGTATTACAATTCCGGTTTCCAATGTTTCTCTATGAAGCAGAAGTGACTATTCATTCTCTTCATTCCAACTTTACCATAAATTACATCTATTCTTATACATTCGTTTTCCTTTCAATTGGTCAAACTATTCAAAAGAAAACCTTACTACAATACCATAACAAACCTTTTACAAAAGCGCATTCGATTATTCTTAACATTTAAGACATCAAATATGTTGCACTTTATGTAAACCGATCAAGATGACATTTCAAAGATCGAGTTCTTAGATGTATCTCGTAGTTTATGGTCTTGTGTTACATTAACACAATATGATCCTTTTGAAATCATTCAAGTTGAAATATGATCTTAAATTACTGTTTATTGGCTTACTTCAAATGAACTAACTTCATCGAAATATTGTACCCTACAAACTATGACTGTTCACCATATATGTGAAAGTACATGGATCAAATATCCATAGTCTTGAATTGCATTTAGAGTTCAACAACTCATAAAATGTAATACACGGGCGAAATCAAATAAACATATAAGTGACCAACTTACGAATGTATTAAGTAGTTGAAATTAGGCACTTGCATGGGTATAGAAACATTGTATAACATGCAATTAGAATTATTAGTAAGTATCTATTATATTTCTATTTGTCAACTTTCAATTCAATTTGTTATTATATATGTTAATTGAAAAACGTTTCATCAATCATATTAAATGCACAAATTTATCATTGTAGATAATTGTAACATTATATAGCATATGTTCTTACAATATTAGAAAGGTTAAATGTTACCATTTCATTTTTCTAATAAGGTTCCTACTAATCTTTTATGTCTCTCCAAACCCTAAGATGAAACATAGAAATCTTACAACTTCACTTGTGGGTGTTAGGACTCGTTTGTTTTGGTATTCTGACCTTGAGTTTGGTCAACAAATCATAGCCCCACAAATGATGGATAACTCCTTATCGGTTGTATCACATACAACTCCTACCCCATTTTTCCTTGTTCTAATCTCATTTGGACCTTGAGTTTTCTCAACAAATCGAAAGAGATTATTCACTCATACCTACCATATCGTGATGGCCTAAGTATAGTATATGTACCTTGAGTTTGCTCAATAAATACATATAGTTATCTTATCTCATCTGTTCAATATATTAATAATACTACGCATAGCATCCCTAACTTGAGTCCCCTCACCACCTCCGATTGACTTGCCTGGCCACGACACCCCTTCCTTCTGTTGAACCCTTTGCCAGATTTGGCCCCTAGCTCTCCGACAACCTTCGGATGTTCGATCCTAGGTCTTTTTAAGGAGAAGTCGAACAGCAGACTCGAACTGTCGAGTTAAAATTTAAGGAGGCTACTCTTTTTAATATTTTTTCTTCTTCTTTTAATTCACTTCTGTAAACTTCTAGGGGAGAAAAGGGAAAAATGCGATTTAAACAGAAGGGTGGGCACGGTCATAGGGTGGCTGGAATGAAATATAGGTTGGCTGATAGGATGGCTGTGTCAAATCAAATATATATAAATTATTTAAAATTCAAAAATATCTGGATATTAATTTTGAACCCCAGTCGAGGTGTGCCACCTGGCATTCATAATGTTTTACCCCTATTCCGAACACAATGGAATATGTTTCGAGGCCTAATTCGATCGTATGTGAAAGATAGCTTTTCGAATCGAATTATTTTAATTAAATTCTGAATTTAATTTCTACGCGTTTCAAGCTCGCACGACCAAACGACAAGTCCAAACGCTACGAAACTTGTAATCCTACAGTAATTCACTATTACGGATCCGATGAAACTAGTTTCGTCGAAATCCGAGATAGTGCCCCGGATCGCTATTTTAACATCTCGATTATAATATAAAATTTCCAGTTTCTAATTATTCACTTTTAAATCCAATTTTAAAAGTAAACGATCTTCATTCGTATATAAATAAAACTTAAATTAATTTCTGATATCATTTTCATTCACATTAATTCAAGATTCAATTGTTTAAACAATTTCCAATATTAAATTTAATAATTTAATTATCCTATAAATCAATATAAATAAATCATTAAGTTCCAAATAAATTATAGTTGTCAACATCATTTTATTTCTATCTAACTAATTCACAATTATTATTCAACTACAACTATTGATTATAAACCCAGTTAATATATAGAATTTCATTTCAATACTTGTTATCGCCAAATCTTCAAAATTAGTTTATTCCAAAATTTTATTCAAGTTCGTATCCAATAACTTACATTCAAAATCATTAAATTTTTATTTTTAACCATTTTATTCAATAATTACATTAAATTTAATAATTTAAGATAGCTAAAAATACGGGTCGTTACATTCTCCCCCACTAAAAACTTTTCATCCTTGAAAAGGGACTAAGTATAGAATTTAACATCCAATATGTTTTATTCAAAATAATCAACTTATAAAACTTTTAATCTCATTTATAAAACCATTACTACATTTCTACTACGCTACTCCGATCGGCTTACGAAATTTACAAGTTTGTTATCAAACAAGTTATCAAATTTTTAAAACTTCAAAAAATTTCTAACTCTCGAATTTACGGAAAATTTTGGCAGAGTCTCCTTTGCGCAGCTCGATCTGAAATTTTTTACAATTCAATATATAACCCAAATGTACCAAATAGATATCAAATATACATCTCATCTCAATGACGAGGCATCCCGTATGGAAAAATATAAAAACACGGTATGTAATCCGAGATGTGTACCTTATTATTATTAATACGAGCGAGTTCGCTCGTATTAAGCAAGCAAAAGCAAAGTATAATCTGCGTGTACGTCTAAACGGTCTTCGTATGTACCTATCTCAACTTAATTTAGAATATTAGTTGCATATAATGATATAGAAGCATGTATGAGTTTTATAGAAGCATATAACATGAATTTTAAACCCAAACCATAACATAAGCATTAATATACGACAAACAACAATCATATACAATAAAACAGTTATAACGACGATTTACATCAAAAGAAACCATTTAGTTATTAGGATTCATCCAATTAATTCACAATGATATGAATTTACATTATCCAATGCCAATATTTAATTTATACACTTCATTTCTTACTAATATTCAATTTCCATTAACATTCAATTGGTTTACTTCCAATTTATTCACATCTATTTTATTTACATTCAATTTATTCAATTCAATTTGTTAAATTCCAATTGTTTTATTTTACGTTTAGCAGCATCTCATATCAATTCATTTATTCACGTTCATTCTACACTTAAGTTCATTTCTTTAGTTTATCACCATTTTATAAAGGTTCGTTTCTTTTATTCCAACTTGTTCAAGTTAGTCCTTATCATTTCATAATACACTAATTAAGTATATAACCTTTATCATACAACTTAAATTTCTTTTATAAACATTTTAATTACTTAAGTATTGGTTTGCTTGCATAATATTTCATTACATATCCAAATCATCATTTTGACTTCTAACATTTGGTAAGTCTTATTATATGTTATTAGAATGCAATTTGGTATTATAAAAATTTATCTGATTCGTTTTACTTAATTAGAATGTTTACTATTTTAACTTGTTTAAATTTTCTTTACTTTAAATTTTAGAGTTGCAACTTCAATTCTAAAGCTTCTCGAAACATTTAGTTTAGATTTCCTAATTCTCTTATTTTATAAGCGATGGTCATTCAAATATTTCATTTCCTTCAGATATTCTGAAGATTATTAATTAACAGAACTTAAAATTTTTAAATACTGGGTTCATTTCAAATCATTTGAAATAAGTATGTATACTTATATCTTTTTGTATATCAAATCGTACTTTTGGAGTTTAAACCAAAATCCGTTTATCAAAACAATTTCGTAGCAAAGCTTCTCAAAAGTCTCCTGTAACGACCCGGAATTTTCGATCCCGAAAATTCCAGATAGTTAGGGAAAAGAAGAAAGAGATAGAAGAAGAAGAAATAGAAACACTACACAGATTCTCACATTCGCAGCGGATCAAAATATAATATCAAAAAAATAACAGTTTACAAAAGAATACTGTATTAGTTAATTACATTTTATACATCATAGTTACACACACATACTCAAACACTGGACATATATAAATCAATATGTCTCAGATAAACAGAAATATATCACAACAGAAGCACTCTATACGTTCCTGCCATCCAGCTCGTCTCCTGAGCTCCAGAACGTCCTTACCTGAAAATCTGGACTAATCGGTCTGACCCGAGCATTACATCAAAGTAACACCCGGGTTAGGCTGGAAACCAGCGTGAGTAAACCCATAATATGAAATACCAAGCTATATAACTTAAGTGAATTACCAGGGTAACTCGTACTTTTCTACGAGTTCTAATCTTATTTAAGTCAATTATTTATCTCAAAACAATATCCAAGAATCGTCATCCAGTTTTAAATATCCATGATACTTAACTTATTTCATTCTAGCCTGTTTGCTTCCAAACTCACATTTATAAAGAATCGAAGTGGTTTCGGGTATTTACTGATATCCGACCCCGGTCTCTTCGAATCCAATGTTATCTTTAATCCAAGTTGTTCAATTGAAAACAATTAATTTTAAATACAGGATGTCACATTTACACAACAATTCATCATCGATAGATAACCCACATTATCAACCCAAACATATCATATCACAGTACATCACAATTTTCTGACTAGATATTAATCTAATCATTCATTACAATTCAATCATCATAAGCAAGATCAATTTATCACCATTTCTAATTTATTAAATTTAATCCAATAAATTATATTAATTAATTATCCTTTAATTAATTTCATTAATTAATTATACTTTAATTACTTCCATTAATTAATTTAACCTTTAATTACTTATTAATTAATTAATCTTTAATTACTTTCATTAACTAATTAAATTTTAATTACCCAAGACCTTAATTAAATAAAAGATAAATCATTTATCTTAATTAACTTCTTAATTATCATTAAAACCTTATTTAATAAACCTTTGGATTTAACTATAATTAACCTATAAATTAACTTAAGACCTTAAGTTTAATTAATAATAAAAACATTTCATCTTCTTAATTACTACTTAATTACATTATAAATTAAGTTTTAAATAAACTTAAGAATTCACTTAATTAAATAAAGTTAAAATAAATTACACAACTTTTAATTAACCAACATTTAAATAAACAATTATTATTTAGAAGAATGGTTAAGAGAATTATTAAAACTTTATTATGTTTAACTAAAAAAGACTTGTTAACATCATAACATTTTTGACCCGAGACAAACCTAAGCATACTCGCACTCAATCCCGAGTGACCATCCTTCTTTTCCTTTTTCTCTTTTTATTTTTAAACTTTGATTAAATTTTCAAACTGTTAAAAAAAAATTAAACCACGCGAATGCCCCGAAGTCAGACTCGAGCCAAACCTGCATTTACCCGAATCAAAACTCGAGACAACCTCCTTCTTCCCAACACAGCAACAACCACCATCACCACTGATACAACAGGAACTCGTGCACATGCACAGAAGATCGCCGATGATCCGGTCATCAATGACACTACCGACAAGTCGCCGCTGACCTCCACTCTCGATTTCGACCACCAGTTCCTCGAATCGAACACAAAATCGAGATCGTGCACAAACGAACCCAACCTGGAACTAATCAATCGCTAACAACCCCCTCGTGTCGTCGCCCACATCGACTGGAATCCACGTCCCTCCGACCATAGCCTCGTCATGGACCTACACAGCTATCCCAATGCTCGCGATCGACTCCGGCCTCCCCACGGTGGCGAAATCTCCTCGAAAACACTCGCAACCAAAACTACCTTTCGAACCCTAGTTCGATCCTCCCTGGCCACCACGGTCACCAGTAAAACCTTTCACCATTTTCCCTGAGATCGACCACTTCTCGGCCACCTCCAGACCAAATCTCGACCTCCACTTCAACGCCGATCACCAGAATTCGATCGAAACCCAATCCCCGTTCATCCTAGAATATCTCACCATTTACAAATCTAAAAATTGTGATTTTAATTCCTAAATTCCTTATTTTACAATACAATTCTGGTTATATAACTCTAATATGATATCCAGATTATTCATTTTTGACCAGACTTGCTTTTCTTTATAAATTTCCAAGTTTTGAAATCATCACTGTATATAAATTCTTGTTATTATTTTTAAAACTCATATTACGTTCATATGATCATTTATTCTTCAAATATCTTGTCCAAATTTTGATTAAATACAGAGATGGAATTTCTTAATAAAGTTTTAGAACCTGTCATCCCACAGTGAAACAGTTTATACATTTATATTCATATGCACAAATATTTCATAATATCCTGTGAGGTTTGTATATATTTATCTCTCTATATATATGTTTATGGGTATTTTATCTTAATTTAAATGTTGGAGTTTATATATATATACACATTTCTAGAATATCTATTAATATATACATACCCAGCTGTTTTACAAATCCCAAATATATATAATTTTCAGATCACTATATAGATTCAGGTATTTTATTATCAGAAAATTTATTTACTTGATTAATAAAAATTAATATTCTGATGATTAAAATCAGTTAATTCCCCAATTAACAGGCGTTAAAAATCCGGGTCGTCACATTCCTTCCCCCTTTAGAACTTTTCGTCCTCGAAAAGGAACGAAACCAGAATTAATAAAATGCTTAAAATCAGATAAATTTTCTTTGATCATTTTTAAAATACCTTTTTTAAAAAAACTATATAATTATTATTAAAATAGGTTTTATAAAAAAATACTTTTATACTCGATGTTTCAACAAGTCCATCCTTGTTCCAATAGAAATTCGGTCATATGTTGATTAGGCGTAGGACTGAAAATCTATAAATACTTGGTAAACCCGTTTCAACACCTAGTGAAAATACTTGAAAAATAAATTTATTGAAAATATAGAAAACAGTTTCGAAAATAGAGAAAATATCTTTGGTGAGAATGCTTTGGAAATCATCACCCCCATCCATGGTCATAGTTACCTCCTGGGTTACGTTGCCATCGCAGCAAAAGTCCATGTAACTGTAGGCACTACGCGCCCCTCGATTATGGCATGGAACCCACAACAGATCGCAGTTACATTCCAGGGTTACGTTGCCATCATAGCAAAAGTCCATGTAACTGTAGGCATCAGCGCCCTCGATTTTCGCTGCCAAAAATGAAACTTCTCCACTCTTACATAGGTCGCAGTCTACCGATATAAAATCAAACGTAGACTGTTGGCTCTCAGCGGCACACACGACTTTTGCTATGGTCTACAGTAGATCGCAGTGACATCGAGTTACACTGTCGTCACAACATAACCCAAATGCCCCTGTAGGCATCAGCGCCCTCGACTTTCGCTACACAATAATCCTTAGGAACTAGTTTTGTCCGGACTCCTCACAGGATCAACTTTAGAACCGCCCCCTTTGAGGCTCAAGGAAGTACCAACCTATGGTACTCCTGAGAAGTTCATTTCAAGGGAGCGCCTTTTTCCCTAGAGCCAATCTCAAAACACTTTATACTATATACATATAGTATTTTTCAAATCATACACCGAGTATGAATTTCATATAAAGCTCCTTTACAAAATCGATTCCCAAAATCGATAATTCTCATATTAAGCTTTTCCAAATTCCAATATTGGTTTTACCCAAAAATCAAAAGCCTTTCCAAATGCCATAGGTTCCCAAAACCTTTCCTCAAAATCATTTTCACAAATCCTTTTTATATATTATATATAATAATCTTGGAAAATCTTTGATTCAATTCATACTTGTATAAATTCATTTTTATACATCAAATACTTTCAAAAATCATTTTCTCCTGGCAATAGATTCATTAAGGGGAGTTTACCATATATAACAAAGACATATAACTTTGTTTATTTCGAATCAAATATTCAAATTTGACTATTCTATAAGTCACTTACCAAATTACTTACTTCCATAAAGTAAATTTTTACCATAGAAATATCCAATTTCCATTTTACTCCATCATATATTTCATAAAATATACTTTCAATTTCAAAATTCATTTACAGTTCTTATCCACAAATTTTCAATATCAATTTTATTATAACCCGTACGATGTACCCATACCATCCGTATGCAATATCAATCTGATCGCTCACTCGATCACACAATTTCACTTCCGAACTAGTATTGTCCACCCGACTTCCTAGTACGGACTTAGATCTGGTTTCTTGATCAGAAACCATTATTCTCCTTGCATAGTCACAACTATGATAGAGAATATCCAGAACCAATCAAAAATCCATATCCAGGTTCGCCGTCGAAAATCGAGCGAAAAATCCCAACTCGGATTGATAATACTATCTCAAAATTCTGTGCTCGAATCTGGATCAAATCACTATGCGAATAGAATAATATACGTACATCCTACGTATTTATCTTCATTGATTATCAGTTAAATCAATTGCCTTTCTATTCATCCTCACTTTGATCTTATTCACTTATTCACATTTGCCTTAATCCCCATTTGGATTATTACTTCAATTCTTATCTCGGTTGGGTATTTAATCAATAACAGTTTGAACTCCGACCCGTTTATATTTAGAAAATAGCTTGAAAAGTTTAAAAATATATAAATAGTTGAAAATTAATTATTAGTTTGTAAAATAGCTGTAAAACAGTTAAGTAATTGTAAAATAGTTGGAAAATAATCAAATAGTTATAGAAGTTTTAAATAATTACAAAATAGTTGTAAAATAGTAATCAGTTATAAAGTAATAGAAAAATAGTAATTAGTTTATAAAACAGTTGTAAAATAGTTAAATAGTTCCAACAGTAGTTATAAAATAAGCTTAAGATAGTTTTAGGTTTAAAAAGAAAAGTTGTATAGTAAATAGTTTGGAAAGATAGATTTATATTAAACAATTTATTTTGAAAATAGTCCATAGTCAAACCGTTTAATACCCCATCTCCATTTCCATCAATTCAATTTAAATTTCCACTTCCATTTAAATTGACTCAATCCCAATTTGAATAACTTAAATTTTATTTCAAATTAATCCAATTCAAATTTCCCATTTGAATTTTATACTTATCCATCTTAAATCACAATTCCCATTAATTCAAATCAAATTCAGGTTGAACTAATTCAATTTTAAATCTCAATTTTAAACCATCTCGAATTATATAAATTCGAGTTAAATTTTTTAAATGTTGATTTAATCCCTTAAATTAAATTAACCTTTATTTTTAAATCAGTAATCCCAATCTTTAAAGAATTTAATTCTGAGTTCAATTCTCAAAATTCCATTTTAAATTATCTTTACTTAACATATTTCAAAGTTTAAATAAGAATTCAAAACAATTTTAATTTACAAATTCAATTATTCAAATAGTTCAGTTCAAAGTAATTCCATATCCTTAATTTCAAATTAAAGTTAATTTCCTATTATCACAATAATGGATATATTACCACACTTCATTCCATATTCATTTATACAAATTCAATTCACAATTTAAAGATTATTAATAACAATAGGATGATATCATCCAATTTATTTTAAAACATCCACCCATTTCCAATTTCCAGATCTCAAACCCATTTTTGAGATCACACAAACTCCCAATTCAAATTAACCATTTAACTTCCCAAGTTAAATCTCAATTTCATCTTAAAATTTCCAATTCAGGTTGCTTGTTAACTACAGTTTTCTTTCGTAAGGATCTATTGTATATTATATATTACCTGTCACAATGTGAGATTCTATTCTATTTTTTCATTTTTCGCCCAACCAATCTGTCTTTTCGGCATTTGGATGCTTGGCACGTGAATACAACTAATTATAAGTGTCGACTTTTGAGTGTCAAAAAGATGGGTCGTCACAAGTTCTCCGCATCCACAAGTGTGGCGCAATGAAAAATGGGTGCCTAGGTTTTGAATAGACCCAGTTCGATCCCTACCTTGCATACACTTCATGGAAAAAACAATAGCCTGAGGGTTGTATGTTCCATGAGTCCACCGTTCCTCTAGGAGGTCTTCTGTATCAGGGAGTTTCTAATAATAATAAGTTCTCTTCATGAAAGAATTGCCATTCTTACTCTGAAAACAAAATCTAGGTCAAACTACAATATTTATCAATGAATTTACAAAATATAACAGTAAAGTTTTAATTTCGTATATCAACCTCCCAAATATATTTGTACCATCTACAAGCTTTGTTGTTTTACTCATTTTGTTTTTACATACCGTTTCACCTCAAATACCATGCATCTTTATGCATGTACCTGATTTGCAATGAAATGTGGATTACAAATATTTCACATGAAATATTATTAGTTAATACATTTCACCACATCACGTTTTAATTTCTTACAGTTCTATAAGATTTTAAATTTTAAACAATTTGTACATATTTATTTTAACCTATGATGATTTTTGAGGCTATTTGGTTTTTCTACTATGCGTTTGTTTGATTATGTATGTAAGATTAGTGCTTATTTCTACTATTTAAAAATCGATGACTTTTTTGTCAATTTAACAACGGATCGAAATCAATACGGTATTAAAATTCATTATAAGGAAACTACATAACGTAGGTAAATCACAAAGTTTGGGCTTTTAACGCATGCAATATGGTTAAGAATAATCATTTCAATACGCATATTTATATGATACAAGTATCAAACACATAATTCAACGAAAAGTAGAAAAAACATATGTTATATTTGGTAAAGCATGTTCTAGTCACCTAATACTTGGAAAGTATACATATTGTGTCCATATTGATGCTTGATTCAGGCTTAATGGATCATGCTGCATTCGTAGGAACTTGCTTATGGCTGCTCAATGATCGTTTGAGGCCATGCCACTTTTTTAGCATGTGGCAGATCATAGATGAGATATAAGATTGGAATGCAAATGTAATGTCAAGTTTGGCATTTTTTGGGAATGTTTTAGTTATTGTTCATTATATTGATATGTATAGTGTTGTATCTTACTATATGATTTATGATGGTCGTTTCACTTTCCCATATCGTAAATTACACGTTATAGGAACTGCGGATCTGGCTTACATGTTTTGCACTTTAAAGTGAAGCAACCGTCAGCAGTTTTCACCTTTTAGAAAGTAATTATGTGACATAAGGCCTTATAGCAAGTTTTGGCAATGCTTATCGTCTGCACATTGAGGCTGCCAACAACGGCACTAGATGGTTTAATCTGCTGGCAAAAGCAGTAGGGTACAAAGCGGAGTGGAAATTCATTTTTAGATATATTTTGAGTTTTATTTTATAATTATTAAGTAATGTTTATTTCAGATATAGTTTGTAGAAGATTTGACGGGCGAGATGAACCTATTCAATGTAGAAGGTTAGCCCATCAATATGTGCAAGTGACCCTTCTATGCTACCACTGATTTAGATTCTTGTTTTATACATTTTTTTTGACATTCATGAATGATATTTTTTGTGGTTTTGTTTAAGATGGTGCACTGAGTGGTATCATGTCTGTGTGCAACTACAATTAATCCTACCTAATAGTTTAGTTGATTAAAAACGTAGAACATTTCTAAAAACAATAATTATTGCATCGCACTTTTACCCCTCTCCCTTTCACTTTAGTTCATTCTTTCAGCCATATATCAATGAACATGCGGAACAATCAAAGTGTTGATTGTCCTCCTAGCATAGAAGGTTCAAGCTTAGAACATAAATGGTGGGTTTTCAATATTTGACATGAACATCCACATGTTAGAATTTGTTAACATTTTAATTCTATAATATTTATATTCTAACAAGTTGAAATAGAGGGGTTCAACATTAAAGTGGAAATAATAGATGCACGAGATACTTATAGTTGATTGTATCTTATTTTTTCTATAATGCAATAATGAAATATTTGGAGGAAATAATCAACTTCTATCAAGTCTAGGAACAAGTGAAGGTAAATAAATTTTAGATATCTATGAAGATATTGTAATCAAAGCAATGGCGATGCAAATTATTCGAAAATGAATGAAAAACAATGCTTAAACTATGCACTTTGACAAATGTATGTGTTGGATGTGGATTATTTTTACAGTATCTTGATTTCCATAAGTGCATTACAAGCAACAAAAATATTCGAATTAGTACGTAGACGAGATAATAAAATAATAATTTAATGGTGGACTGACGCCAACGAGATAAAAAAATAATAATTTAATGTTGGACTCATTATTAAGTTACTTTTACTCTTAAATTGAGTTATGGGCATTAATTTTGATAATAAATTATTATTAGTAATTCTCTATTCTTTTGTTCAAAAGTATGTTACTTATTATTTAAGTTGAACTATCTAGCATTTTATGACATTGTCGCAACTGTTAGTATGATTTTGTTTGTAAATTTAGTTATAACTCTTTGGCTATAATTTACATTTCCTTAAGCTTTGGTATTCCATTATTTCGAATGTATCACACAAACATTCTTTCTAGTTTTATTTTGTTAGTCAATTTAATCAAACAATAAAAGAATGAGTGTTATAACATAGATTTTAAATGCATGCGTATGAACTGACTTTTAATTAACAATAGGAGTTTCATCCTACATAAAAGATTGGATCAGAGACTTCCATTGGATGACAACCCAATGATGGGGATGGATTGGGGTCAGGTTTGATTCCTTTACCCTATCATTGAATAAACGATTCAATATAACCTCAGGTCACTTAAACGTGCACAGGATCATGAACGGTCCCAAGGCACATGCTAAGTTAGATGCCTGAGATGACTATTTAGGACAGTAATAATCCTAGACCACTTACACGTGCACAAAACCTAGATTGGTCCCTAATAACGCTCTAATTCAGATGCCTTCGGTGATTACTTAGGATAATAATAACCCCCAACCACTCGGTCGTGCACAAAACCTAGATTGGCCCTAGTCTTGCTCTGAGTCGGATATTTGGGATGGACACTTAGGATTTTTTCTTATTTGCTCTGATTTGGATATTTGAATTTTGAAATTCCACCGGAGAGTGATGACTGATTTTGATCGCCTTAGAGTCTTAATCCGAGAGACGAGACTGAAGTGCAAGGTGAAAGTCCCCTTGCTAGAAAGCGAGCGGATGGAGTTGTACGATATTAACCACCTTAGAGTCCCGACCGGAGAAACGAGACCAAAGTGCAAGAAGTTAGTCCCCTCACTGAAGAGTGAGCGGATGATCTTGCTTGGTTGTTGAGTCCCTTTGCCGGAGAGCAAATGAAATCAGTAAGGATCCATAGAGATTATCCCCTCAACTTAAATAATA
Source organism: Allium fistulosum (assembly GCA_030737815.1). Classification (NCBI taxonomy): domain Eukaryota; kingdom Viridiplantae; phylum Streptophyta; class Magnoliopsida; order Asparagales; family Amaryllidaceae; genus Allium; species Allium fistulosum. The sequence goes on along the minus strand of CM060903.1, from coordinate 1,088,707,481 downwards.
AACAATCCAGAGAGATCGTCCCATTAACATAAACATTAAACGATCTGAAGAGATTGCACATTAAACTGAATATAAAATGATCTGAAGGGATCGTGCATTAAACAGAATATAAAATGATCCGGAGAGATTGAACCTTAGAACAGATTTGATAAAAGGAGTTGAATGCCTTATAATTAGAGTAGAACTGATAAATTCTGGATGAACATAGGACGATTTTGGATAAGTGGTGTAATAACTTCGAATGAAATTAGATATGTGATATAATAAGAGATATGTGATGTAGTAAACTATACTTAGGTAGAGTCTAGAGTCTTAGACTGTAACAGTTTATGAATGACCCATGATTGACAAGGGAATCTGGAGGAATTTCATGATTCATGAAGATTAAAGCAAATGGAGAGCTCAACTACCAAAGATGGATTACTGGAACTTGTTCTTGAGCAAAGAAAACCATACAATCGAAAGGTGTACTTTATGGGGCAAGTGTTAACCTGCTTTTGAGCAAAGTAGATTTCAACTGACTTAGAAGAATCCAACAAGGACAAAACGACTTGAAAATTGGCAAGTACTCTTAGATGGAACGAAGAAATAGCTCGGAGAAGTTTCACTCCAAGATATGCTAAGGAGAGAAGACGATACCGACATGATCATGCTTATGATGACTTCTCCTAGTTTTGTATTTCTCACTCAAATTTCACAAGAATCTCTGTCTACCAATTCTAAGAGTGATTAAGAAATTTGGCCTCAAAATACATTAAGGGGAGAGGTCAACCCCGAACGCTCATGTCCACCCCGTTCTCTCATGTTAACTCCAGTGATGTTGCGACTTCTTGGGACACCTCTATATGGAATTAGAAAAGGGATGTAAAAATTACAAGCAATTTCGAACTAAGGAAAAAATCCACTAACGACCTCTCAGGCTAATAGGCTGATATCATGTTGTTTAGGAGAGAGGTTGGTACCGACTTGATTTGGACGACTAATGATCGATGGAATATCATGGAATGCCTTAAAATTAAGTAGGATGAAGGATGCAAGAAGAATCGAAGTGATTTGAATTACAGTGAGAAATCAACCCCGACATGATCATGTCAGCAATGACATCCGTTGTTAGTTCAGGAGGTTCTACAAATTTGCACACTATTTCGGGCCGATATTTAGGCTCTGCCCTAGATGGACTACTGTCCCAACATGACCGTTTCCTTAGTAAATACAGGCCTACTAGCTACAAAAAGGAGGGGGAATTCTCTAACTGTAGAAACCATTCATCTTCTTCACCTCTAACCTCTCTTCCAATAAAGTCACCCAGGAAATAACTATCAGTTGTTCTATGACATTGATCAACAAATTCTTAGTACAAGTGATTCTCAAACTATCTAGAAACATCATTGTAAATATGAGATCCACTAGATTGTGGTCAGGTCTGAGAAGACTAGTTGTAATCCAGAGAGAGAAAGCAATTAATATGAAGATTGAAGTGGACATAGACCGGAGATTACGCCGAACCACTATAAAAGCTTCTATGTGTTCTTATCTATTTTTTGCTTATTCTGTTTATTTAATCTGAACTAGTGCTTTCATCTTGACTTTGGGTGTTGATTCATTTTTTGGGTTACCACAACACTTTTCTATGTTATTAGGGAAAGCTTGCTTATTGTAGTAGTTTACTTATCAAAAAGATATTGACACATTTGTAATCTCATTTGGGAGATTCTATAGCTTGATAATATGTAGTTTATTTACATGTAGATTTTTACTGGTTTTTTTTCCATATTTTACGTCTATGTTCTATTATGTTTTATTTATGCATTATTAGACATAAGGTTAGTTATTAGACTTTTCATCTAAATTTTGTAGTAGACCTTTGATATGTTGGATTCTTAGTAATGTTGGAGAAACGTTTATAGGTATCAGATGTTCGGAGGCATTTCATTATGGTCCTCCTAAATATTTCTTCTTCCCGAAATTCCTATGCATTCATTTTCCAAATAAAACCATCTCAACATTAATTATTTATTTTTTAGAAAAGTGGTGGAGAAAAATTAAGTAATCTAAAAATAAGGTTTTTTGGGGGGGGGATAAATAAGGGAAGTTGGTAGGTTAGTTTGTATTAACTATGTCTGAATTACATTTCAAAATGCGTATACCATTCGTAGTTTAAGCTTTATTTGCTGCTATATTTTGTTCACACATTTTTCATGGATTAAATTAAAATCATCGTCTATTAATATGCACCCTTTTAACCAACATAAGCCATTAGACTACTTTGGTTTCATTAACAATCAATGATTGACAAAAATTAGCAAAAATGTACACATTATACCCTCTATCTTTATCCACATTTACTCACTTACGTATAATTGTACACAACTAACCATGCATATATAAATACGTAGCTTAAATGATATTTTAACATAATTCATCTATAAAAAAGTTACATGGTTGTAAAGAATTCCTTTTGGAAGACAAGTGGCTAATTTCATTCCCAGAAAAGAAGTGTTTTTAGTTATAAAACAACATTTTTTGGAAAAACAAGCTCTGTTATCTATCACTTGAAATAATGGAATTTAACATCTATTATTAATTAGATTAAGATTATTGTCCTTAATAACACGAAAGAAGTTTAATTTTCTGCCCTAAATAAAGGAAATGTGAACTTACGGCCATTATTCTATATACATCATGTTGCATATAATCTAAACAAATTTGAAGCATGTATTTAGACAATAAAGACAAATTACAGATCATACTTTTGGCAAAAATTATCAAATTCAAAAACTGACTGCTATGAAATTGGATTTTTACAAATGTATAATGTCGATATTTATAAAGATATGAAAATTATAATTTTTCGGGTGTTTCCAATAGTAATAACCACATCATAAAATCCAAAAGGAAATAAATTTTAATACGATGGGTATTTGAGAAGAATTAAAAAGTTTAGGGACCTAATTTTATATCGAAAAAATATATTTTTTATTCAATATGTGTGTTATGTTAGATTTCCATTGTGTAAATTTATTCTCACTAGATTAAGAAGGATATTGATTCAAAATAAATAATTTTTTTGCTTTTAAAGTATAAATATTATTTTTCTTAAACAGTAATAACTAGATCGTTATTTTGACAACAAATGGAACGTTATAATCTCATAAAAAAAGCACAAAACTTGTTTAGTATCAGCAACTTAGACTTACGTAATAATAATTTAACACTGTCCAGAAGAATTAAAAAAATCAAAGATCAATGTTTTTGAATAGTCATGGTTATTTATTATGAAAAGCGTCATCAGCTTCAACATATAAAAAATAATCGATTATAGACAAGCATCAAAATTAATGATATTTTATATAAAATGTCAATTACTTGCATTTTATTTCTACCGACTTTTTTGCCATTCAGATTTCTTGTTTGTTTTAAACAATGAATATGCCAATACATGAACCATAATCTATTACTTCCTCTGGATTCATCCAATAAAGAATTTAAAAAAATTAGCTGTTACAATATTATGAATCTACATCAAAAATAGTTGGAAGTTATTAATATAAAACATATTGGAAAATATTATTGCAAATTTTATCTGATTATCTTAATATATACGTGTATAATATGATTAATGTATCAAATGTATTAGATTAATCCACATAATGAATATTCACTTGCTCAATTAATAGGCAATAAATTTTATTGTTAGATTTCCTTCTCCACTTAGTATTGTCAAATACCAAATCAACCATATAAATACGGTGGGGAATTTCACTTACAATTGCATTGCATAATATTAAACTAAAAATGGATCTTCTAAAGAGTTTCTTTTTTTTAGTCATTGCCATTACAATACTAAATGTAACAACAATATTAGGTTATTCTGATATTGAAATTTTGTCAATGGAAGTTGGTGAGAAAGGAATGTCACAAGACCACCAAACAAACATTCAATCTACAATGGAAGCTGTGATGGAGGATACAGAGAAAGAAACAATGGGATATATCGTTGAACCGGATCTTGATCGTTTTCGTCCCCATGCTCCATCTTCGAAAGAACATCATGCTCCTACTCCTCACCATCACCGCCACCACAAGCGCCATGGTCATGCTCCATCGCCATACCACCACCACAAACACCCTACTCAAGCTCCCACTCCCCGAAGCCCCTACCATAATCTTCACAAACACCACGCTCATGGTCCCTCTCCTCATAGTCACCTCCATCGCCACAAGCGCCACGGTCATGCTCCAACACCACACCATCACCATAAACACCACGCTCATGCTCCAGCTCCTCACCATCACCATAAACACCATGCTCATGCTCCCACTCCTCACCATCGCCACAAACACCATGCTCATGCTCCAGCTCCTCATCATCACCACAAACATCATGGTCCTTCTCCCGCCCCTAACCATAATATCCTTGTTGACCTTGACCACTAAGGTTGATCATTATATCCTTAGTTATGAGTTCTTCATTTTCTCCTTATGTATTAAAATCAAGTAGAGATATCTCTTTGTCGATCTCATAATGTATTTGGATTTCAATAAACTTATTTTTGTTTAAAAGCTGCAAACTATGACATATTTAGATTGTCTTTACACTGTTATTTTAAATGATATTATTTAGATAATAGTCAACGTATAACGTATCATTATGTTACATTGAAAGTAGTAGTTAATCATATCAAGGACTAATAATTGTATCAGTTTTTTGGAGAAAACCTTAGGATCTACTTTATTTTATAAGTTCAATTCCTTTTCTTCCAATATTTAGTTTTGCAAAATAATAAAAGTTACTTTGATATAGAACTTCCCAAAGCACATTATTTTGACAATGAGCTTTGTATTAATTAAGTTGGAAAAGTTCTCTTTTAGTTTTGGCCTAAAATAGAACTTATAAAATAAATAAAAAACCAAGGAAACCATACAAATTCATTGTACGGACACAAATACGTTATTCTCGACATCGTCCTCCCTCATTTTTCTATTGAAAAAATTCCATATATTCTTCACTTGAATTTCACTAATTGTGTTTATTTATCATCCTCTCCCATACTATCAATCTTTCCCATTAAAATCACCCTGATCTTGGAATCTAGTCCCCAAATCATTTGGATAATTTAGGTGGTTCTTCCATATATAGTATAAGTAATCACTTTTAAGTTAATTTGATGTGAATTTATGATGAATTGTAAATATTTGATCAGTAGTTAGGTTGTTTGCGTCAGTGTAATTTTTAAATACGATGTCTTTGACCTATTACAAAATCATCATTTACAATCCTCTTTTACCAAGGTTAATTAATTTGGAACATTACAAGTGGGTATAAAATTGATAATCATAGTAAAAACTATTTATCAGTATGAAATCATATTATTATGTTATCGAATTCTACAGAATAGGGTGTCAATGAAATTGGTATAGACTACGAACGCAAAGAATGGAAGATTACATGTGTTGTCTTCTAATATGATAATCAAAAGAAAAACAAGATACGTTCACCATAAGCACAAGTGAAATTAACCAAATGTATAGTGATACAAACTATTAGATATGGTTGATTTATTGTTTTAATTATGGATTTACAGATATTGCACCGGTAATTTTAAATAAAACCTACCATGAGACATAATACAATACTTAAAGTTCTAATATATGTTCAGATGTTAAAATTGACAATAAGGTAAGAAAACCTTTTTTATAAAATTATAGATACTTATGGGTACACAAAAGACAAAAACACACATGTATAAACAATAAACTATGTCCAGTTAGTTCTAGTTATTGTAATTTGAAAAATGATCTAAACATGGCCACCAATATTGATGCATACAATATAAAGATCGAGGAAATAAAAGGAAAAAACATATATTATTGGATTATGCTATTTATCTCACAGTTCACAGAACCATGAGTGCACCAAGGTTTTCTTAATCATGATGCCTAAATCAGCAGGCTAATATTTATATTGTATATACTATTCATGCACTAAATTATTACTTGAGAATGAAATTTATGAGTTGATTTTTTTAGCAATAAGAAAGAGTTTCCCTTCCATTTATTTATTACAATAATATATCGGGATATTTTACATGTTAAAATATAATTAATTTGCAAACTGTAATGTTTTTTGTTCTTGATAATTTACTTATTTGTTTGCGAAGCTATATTACCATAAGTGTTTTTTATCCTTTTTAAACCTTAAAGTACTCAACTTGGATAAGCATGGAAATAAAATATTAGATTTTAGGCAAAGATTCATTACTGAATTATATGATGATTTCCATCTTTGAGATATTAACTTCAGATTCATATCTCACTTTTGCCTAAATCATGTGGTAAAATCCAACTTTAAATTATATGTCACCTTTTCTTATTCGGTTTAATCTGGTTTCGTCAAAAGCCTTCACTATACCCTCCCCCTAAACTTTTTAAAGTTGCTGATGAAGAATCAAGAAGAAGAATCTCAATTATGTCATAGGCATAAAACTGATTGAATGGTACGCATCCATATCGATCTTCCATTTTTTCAACGAAGTCACATTAAGTTCTTTTAGAAATAATTAAAATACTAATTGAAATGTATTTCATTTTTGGAGAGATTTCACTTTGAAATCATACTTCGGATCAAAAGTTATTTTGGAATTATTAGTAGTAGTCTTCGCATTGAAGCTGTAGAGCAACTATCTTTTGGGTGCAAAGTTATACGGATCAAAAGTCATTAAAGTATTTCTTTATCCAAAAGGATTTGAACTTAAGGCAACAAATATGGGTGGAATTTCTTGCATCTTATGACCCATAGATTCTTTATACCCTAGGAAAAGAAAAACCATTGCAGATGCGTTGAGTAGGAATGTGGTGACGGTTGCAAATTTGGAAGTTAAGCCAGTACTTATGGAGTCAATTACTTATTTCCAAAAATAAGACCCTATTCTAACTCGGCTTTAAGTGGAGCATTGAAGAGGGAATCGTTTCCAGTTTTCAGATTAGCTCTCAAGGCATTCTAAGAATGAATGGATGGATTTGCATAACAGATGTTAATGGGATTATACAAGATGTGAGAGTGCCATAGATAAAAATTACCTATCTACCCAAGAGTAACTGAAATGTTTCATAATATGAAGAAGACCTGAAAGGATAAAGAGAGGCATTTAGATCTTTGTGAGCATGTGTGCAAATTGTTAATAGGTCAAGAGTGACCAACAAAAAACTATTGGTTTGCTCCAACCATTGGAGATACCGAATTAGAAATGGGAGCGAGTATCCCGCGACTTTATCGATGGGTTGCCCATAACAAGAAGAGGCAATGAAGCCATTTGGGTAATTGTAGATCAATTAACAAAGAGTTCCAACTTTATTCCAGTGAAGTCAACAAGAACTACAGCTTCTTTGGTAGAGATTTACTTGAGGGAGATCGTTTGATAGCACGGAATTCCTATAAGTATAATTAGTGATTGAGATCCCATCTTCACTAGTCGATTTTGGGGAGCATTGCAAGCTGCTTTAGGGACAAAGTAGAATTTGAGCATGACCTATCACCTGTAGATGGACAGAAAAATGGAAAGGGTGAACCAAATTTGGGAGGAACTCTAAACGGAATGCATTTTGGATTTTGGAGGTTCTTGGGAAGCTCATCGGCATTAGATAGAGTTCTCTTATAACAACATTTACCAAGCTAGCATCGGCATGGCACCCTTCGAGGCTTCGTATTGACGGCCACGTAAATCAACTTCATACTGCCTACCATTTAATTCTTTGACCAGAGATAATTCGAGAAGCATCAGAGAAAGTGGCTATGATCAAGGAAAGGAAGAAAGAAGCCTAGGATCGATAGGAAAGTTATGGCGATCAGCGGAGAAGGGACTATGAGTTTACGGTCGAGGATTTGGTATTTTTGAAAGTTTCCCCAATGAAAGGAGTTGTAAGATTAATTAGGATAGGAAAGCTAGCATCCAGATTCATTGGACCATTTAGAATCCTTGAGAGAATTGGATCTTTGGCCTATAGATTAGAATTTCCTGAAAGATTGTCTAAAGTTCGTAATGTTTTTCATGTATCTCATCTAAGAAAGCATGTTCATGACCCGTCTCTAATTGTAGAGATGTCTGTTTAGGAAGACTTAGAAATATAATCGAATTTCATAGTAATCTGACATCCAGTTCATATTGTTGATCATGATGAAGGGAGATTGAGGAACAAGGTGGTTAAGCTTGTGAAGGTTCAGTGGAGTGATGATCCCCGCAATCGTACTTGGGAGACTGAGGATCATATTAGATAAACTTACCCTGATGTATTGTCAGGTTAGTTGTTTGTTGTTTGAATGCATTATGTATGATCTTGTATGCCATAGTTGTTCTGCATCATTATATGAAATTCTTGGTATAATATATACCTTTTGAATTGTAATTTGTGTATCAATTTCGGAGACGAAATTTCCCCAAAGGGAGAGTATAACGACCCGCAAATTAATCCTTTGTATTTGAATATTTAAATCATTTTTAAATATTTAGATAATGGATTTTAATAACCAAATAAACATATTTCAAAATATTAATTAATAATATTAAGATTATTGTCAAATTTTTTTACAAAAATAATTAGCTCAAATAAAAATAGAAAATGTAACCGAATAACGTTTTCCAAAAATTAAGCTTTTCAACATCAAAAAAGTCATCGAAATTGTTGTGCACATTTTGTATCACTCATATACACATGCACACATGTCATATGATAAGTAAAGTAAAGTATTAACAGTAATAAACCATGATTAATTTAAATGTAAGCTTGATAAGGCACATTATGTTTAAATAAAAGAAAGAATAAAATATGGAATAAGTTCTCATGTATCACCATACTCAACACCATACCCTTGTACACATAATGGAGCATGTCAGGATCAAGCATGGTATGGGGGCCACCTTGGCTGTGAGCTTTAGAGGGGTAGAGGTTGAGATGGAGCTTTGTGATTGGTGGAAATAAGGCAAGGGTAAGTTATAAATATCACATATTTTCATGTTTATAACTACCTCCAACCTAACTTCATTTCTCACTTTGTAATTTCATTTCTCAGTTTCCGAAGAAGCTCTCTCCATCTTTGTGTTCAAGTTCACCCATGGCTCTCTTCTTCATTCTTAGTTTGAGAAAAATCACTTCTTTTCATTTTAAATCTCTTCCTTAGTTCACAAAACTCCATATATTCACCTACAAACACTCCTCCACCAAAACAAAATCCATTTCCACCTCAAAAACTCCTAGGCCAAGCCTATTCCTAGCCTAAGCCGAGCCACCTAGCAATCCCTAGGCCCACATATGGTAATAAATTTAAGCCAAGGAAGTTTGCTTAGCGTTTAGTCGAGTTCGTTGGAAGTTTGAATTTGTTTTAGTGTGTTTCGGTGAGTACAAATCTCACCTTTCAAAATCCAATTTTAAACTTTAAATATAGGTCATTTTTAATTTTGGTGAAAGCCTATTGGATAGTTGTTGTGTTTAGGTGGTTGTTGGCTTGACTTATGCATTAAAAATTTAACACTTCGAATTTTAGTTTGCATGAAGTAAACAAATATGAAAAGTTTGTGGCTAAAATAATTATATTGCTAGTAAATACTTATTGCATGCCATATCATAGTGAATTACCTTGTGTATGTGTTCATTCCCTTCTTTTATGATGGTTGGTTGTATTGATAATGTCATATACTCGAATTTCTAAACGCCCGTATAGCGATAGTCACAATATTGGCATTTTCGGAAAATCTCCTTTTATCGAAACCGTTTGGTTTCATTATCGTGCTTGGAATTAATTTACAAGTTAAGCAAGTTTTTGATTAATGATATTTTCAAAAACAATTAATTATTTTAGTAATGATTATTTAATTTAATTAATTATTTATTTAATTAATAATTATTTAAATAACCTAATTAAATTATTAACGAACTATTTTAAATTTAACTAATTTTTTAGTTAATGATGTTTTTAATTTAATTAATCATTTTATTTACTGATGTTTAAGGCTAATTAATCTTTTGATAAAGATGGATTAAGATTTACTAATTAATTAATTAATGATGTTTTTAAAATTAATTAATCTTTTTTAATTAATGACTTTTAAAGGTTAATAAATCTATTTAACCTTAATTAATCTTTCCTTAAATAAACTTTTAAATTAGTAAATCACATTTAAATAATGATGTTTAATATTATTTAATTAATATGATTAATTATATTATTAATTAATTTAACTAATGATGTTTTAAAGGTGATTTACCTTTTTTAATTAACGGTTATTAAAGTAAATTAATCAAATTAGTTAAAAAGTTTTTAAAAGTTAATTAATCAATGTAATAAGGATGTTTTAAGTTACTGAATCCTTTTATTATGATGTTTCAAAGTTAGTAAACTCTTTTGACAAAGTGTTATAAAGCTAATACTTTTAATGTGAAGCCAAGTACGAATTTGAGTTTTTAAAAGAGAAGTTTGAATTGTTTAAGGAAATGGATTAATTTCCGTAATGTGGTGCACTTGTATGGAAACAATTTATTTATATAATTAGCGCTAAACACCGGAGAAGTAGACTTGTCGCTATCTTGAAAGTTAAAAATAATCGTGAGACATGACATTGAGGTAACACTACCTTGGCTTGTCTGGCATTATTGTTAAGCAAGATATAGTACAAGTTTGAATTCGATTAGTGGTGATAAGTATACAAGACATAATTTCTATATAAGATCATTTTATATCCTCGATAGTTGGTTTCTCGGCTATTAGTTACATCAACTTCTGTATTATCGTCATTCTAAGATGATTTTTTGCTCCATTGAGCACTAATATCTTTTGTGGAAAATGACTAAAACCAAAGCGCGATAGGAGGCCAAGCCATGTGGGGTTACTCCCATTAGTATACTTTCACATATCATCTAGATTTGAATTTGGTAGCACTATTAGATGTGAAATATTTAAAATCTCTGTAAGGTTTAGTTGGGTTTGGCTTGGAGAGTTAAGGGAAGTTTCACAAATTAAAGAGCGTTAACCATAAAATCCACTTAAGAACAAAGGTATGAAAGAAGGTTGATAAAATGCCAGGCTCTACTAAAATAACATTCACGTGTTTCGACAATGATCACGAAAGAATATTTCGAAGGCATTGAGAAGGCTTTCGAGGGAGTCGCAAGTACCATGCGCCCTCACAAGTGTTAGAACAATGCAAAAGCTTTCGAAAAGGATGAAAAAGAAAAGTTTGGTCACCCTTCCGCCTCATTCAAGCCTTTGGATACATATGGATTCGTGAATATAGAAGAAGCGAGGATTGATTAGGAACCCCTTTCGAAGGCAGTGAATAATAACCTTTCATATGCCACCAGACCTTTTGAAACCAAAGGTTTTGCCTTCATTCAAGTTACTCAAAAAACCCTTTCGAAAGCATAGTCAAGCCTTTTGAAGTGATCGAAGCCAATAACATCGGGAGAAGGTTCGGCATCAATCCACAGACATGCATTCGGAAGCTACCTACTACATCGAAACCATTGAAAATTCAATGTCTTCGAAGCACTTGTAGATAACATATCGATAGAATCCAAAGCTCCTACTTTTACTTCTGATGACAACAAAGCGATAAAAAGAGAAAAGCACCTTTATGGCCCTTTCGACGACGTCGAATGTGATTTAGGAGAAAGTTGGGAATGGAATACTAAAGACTTAAGAAAGGCGAAAGGTATTTAAAAGACACTTTCGACAAGGTCGAAAGGTCTGGAATAAGAAGAGGGGAAGCACAAGGGTGAGTTGGAGGACTCGAAAGAGAAGCCTTTCGACTGTATCAAAGGTAGGCCAGGCCTTTCGACCATGTCGGAAGGAATGAGGTGGAATATGAAAGGGCCTTTCGACTAGGTCGAAAGCATAGGCGCGGAAGGGGGTCGACCTGCATCTATAAATAAGACCCAAGGGGTTTCGATTTTGAGGAGGGGATTTGGGAATCCTAAACTCATTTCTTTCACTTCTACTTCTTTGCAACAACAAAATCTTTGTCCCTAAATCAATTTGGGAGAAAAGCTCTAAAAATTGTAACTCATTATGATCATTATCTATACTAATGATCAATTGCACATGATGCTATCTTATTCTCTTAACTACTTTTTCTCTATGCAAATCATTAGGATTGACTTGGATATCATACATTTGAAACGTATCATCACCATACCAAATATCATATGATGACAAATAGGATGATGATGATATTTCGACACAAATAAGTTCATTGAAATTTTAAATATGCAATACGATCTTATATCAAGTACACTAGATAAAGCTTAGGCAACTGCAACCTTGATTTGTTTCGAAAGGATAAAATCCCTTTTGACCTGGTCGAAAGGGATGTCCCAAAGGAAATTTGGCTTGCAATTGGCAAGTAATCATATGAGAAGGAGTCCGTCTTGGAGCAACCCACACTCAACTGCATTAGCATCCCTTTCGAATGGGTTCCTCCATATAAGAAACGAAATCAATGAGGACGAAAGCAGCTATTTCACTTCAATAAGTCAAGCATACCATCCGACATGGTTGGAAGGGCTAGAATGAACCTTTCAACATGATTTAAAGGATGAAAATTCAATAGGAATAGCTCTCTTCGAATCATTCGAAAGAAGGGTTTCGAGTAAGATGCTCCAAGTCAACCCAGTTGAAAGGGTGCTTTTGAAGGAATAAATTTTTCTTGATTACCCTATTTATATAACTTTATTTTCCATTCACATAGCTTTGGGGACGTTGACGATTTTTCTTGATAACATTTTTGGCGCTATAAAGAGGGCTTGAACCTCTGAACTTATTGCTATCTTATAGACTAATTATGGATCGTTTGACTTGACGTAGAAAAATGAATTTTAAAAGACTCAGTAGAATGGATGAAGAGGTCATCCACACTACAACCCTCGAAGAGAACATAGCTCCAACCTTCAACCTGGATGGGGTTGTTCAAGGGCAGCCTTCGTCATTAGCTAAGCAGGATGAAAACACCACCAAAATCAAGCATTTAGAGCAGCAACTACAAGAAATGCAAGAACTTCTAAAGATGGCGTATCTCAAAAGTCCTCTGAAACAGCGAGGCCAACGCAGGGGGATGAGGTGATTTCATTCAGAAGGAACTTGAATGCTCATTCAAACGAAAAAAAGCAAGATTGATCTTCCATCCTTAAAGAAGAAGCAGCGTATGCAAACAAAGGTGATCATAAAGGAAGGGTCCTCGATAAATCACTTGAGTAATTTGGTAGCTCTACGTCAAAAGAATACCATCCAAACTAGAAAAGCTACCATAATGTCTAAGCTTATCTAAAGGATGCGGTGGAGAAGGCAATTAAAGATGCAATGAATGCAAAAGGGAAGAGGACCATGGCCGAAAACGTCAATGACAAACAGCGAGTGCCACCCTTACAGATGAGATTATAGAAACAATCATCCCATCTTATGTAAAGATTTCGACAATGAAGTATCATGGAATCACAAATCCCGATGATCATTTGATGGCTTCCGATAGCCAGATGGATCGGTACAATGCATCAGGAGCTATTAGATGCATATTATTTCTGTAAATCTCCAAGGGGCTACGACTAGATGGTACAAACAATACTAAGAGAAGACCATTAATTCATGGAAGCAATTTTTCTACGAATTCTTCGCTAAATTCTGCATAGGTAAAGATCCCATCATTGATTACACAGTCCTAGCCAACATAAAGCAAAGTCAAGTGGAATCTTTGGGAGACTATCTTAGAAGATTCAACACTGAAAGCAAAGCACTTGAATAACTGTGACAAGCTTATCGTGGTACATTCTTGCTTAATAGAAAACACCCTATTTTGGAAGCAGCACTTTGTTAATGTGAGTAAAAATTTAAAAGATTTCCACTTTCAAGCTGACAAGTTCATTCGAATGGATGAGCTGTATCATGCCAAAAGAAAAGCAATTCCCAAGAAGGAAAGATGAAGATTTGATATAGATCGAAGACATAAAAGAATGAAATGGGAAGAGCCAATTGCTAATGAAGTTGCTTTTGTTAATCGCTATGAATAGGATCAAAGATGGTCAATAATTGTAAATGTAACGTCCCAGATTTTCGCGTTCGAAAATCGACATCCATACTTTACATCGTACTCGAATGTCGTAGATTCGAGCGTTCAAATCCGAGTCGCCGGAGCTTATAACACAGTTAAGTAAATATCACAGCGGAATAAAAAGAATATAGATATACAACATCTGATACAATATCCAGATACAATGATGATACAATGAATATCTATATACATCAGAGATATGATACAATAAATTTCAGCGGAAATAAAATAGTAGATAACATGGTCGATTTTTTATTGGTTCGGACCTCCCATCCGACATCCAATCCCTAGGCACCTCTTAGGAATTTTACTATCAACACCCTCACATCAACTGGAGGAACATGTTTATAGACTCTGCCTGAACAACCAAATTGGACTTCAATCTTTTCTTTTACAAAGAAATAACATGACTATATATTGTGTCTTTAATACACTGAGTAGTCACGCTAGAGTACAACTTTTATAATCTTTGAAAATGATGCTTTTCTAATGAATATATAGCTTAGTAGTTTAGAGGCAAGACAAGAATGATTTTTTAGAGAACAGAATTGTGTATTTGAGTTGAAAATGATAGGAGGCTTATATAGGATTGATCGGAGGCCAATAAATAATCATAGCCCTTTAGAAATTTGCATTTGAAAAAGCGCATCCGTTGAAAATTCGCAATGCTTCGAAAAGCTTCTTGAATGGGCACTTGGGCTTTTCGTTTTCCAACGGTCATCTAAATATGTTCGCAACCTTTGAAGCAAAGTGATATGCGGTACATTGGTTAGGGCGTTGTCATCTTTCCATTCGACCTAGATTCGAATCCTACCATAGCAAATTTTTAATTTTTTCGCTTATGTTGCTTTTTCAAGTAAAAACTTGTAGCAGGCTATGATAAAAGTTGCTGTGGTAGAGTGGTATTAGATGTGCATTCCCTCCTGGTGTGCTGGGTTCGAGTCCCGCTCTTTCTTTAATTTTTCCATTTAGTTTCTTTATTTCAGATAATAGAGTACGCTAACGACTTATTAACCAAAGCACTTCTAGTGTAGTGGGTTGGCATCCAATTTTTGAATCATTTATTTTCAATGTCTTCGTCTTCCTAGCTATTAGCACACTTTCACAGATTTGACTTTGGTTGAGTGGTTGGAGTGCACACTTCCTTCTATGCGACCTAGGTTCAATTCTCACTACTGTTGCTTATTATTATGTCGTTATATTTTTTTATTCTTCACTATAGCTTATTTAAAATTCTTTATATGGCTGCCTGACCTGAAATTACTTAACAAACACATTAATAGTATTATCATGTAGTTGTTATCATCAAAACACAAAAATCGTGTTTTTAACATTATCCACTTTTTTGATGACGACAACCATTAAAATATAAAATAATACGAACCCCCTAAAGACGTGTTATATTTTAGTCTACATATATTGCCCATATAATCATATGTTTCTCTGTTTCTCTCCCACAGTGTCATCGACAAAAGAAGATAAGACGTAAGTACATATGATTATATAGCTCCCCCTAAATTATATACTCCCCATATCAACATGAACAATTTTCTCCCCCGTGGTCATCAACAAAAAGGTTGAAAATATGTAATTATTAGCCAATTTTCAAAAAATAGTTGAACAAAATGTACATAATATTGTCTAATATTTGGTACAAAAGATGATTCAAAACAATATGAAGCATAGTTATATATATATATATATTAAATATTTATTGCCTTAAAAAAATAATTTTAATTTCCTTGAAACAAATTTTCACACTATATTTCTTTCAACTTTGCAATCAACGTACTATATAAAACGAGTATCTAATTTATTTATTTCAAAAATATTCCTTTTTGATACTCTAATAAAAATACCGACCCTAAACTATTTATAACAAAAAATGAGTTATATATAACGAATTTGCTTCTGTTTCATTATTTATAAATGCTTGTTCTCAGTCATATGTACGGAACATTTGTTATTAGAAATCCATCTCATCCTTTTATCTTTTTTGGGTACCAACCAAAAATAATAATCATTTTTGGTACCCACTTACTACATAAGGGTCCAAGGGGTTAGGTCGTAGGTAACCATACCCAAGAGGGTTTGGTGGAACCTTTGAAAAAAAAATTCATTATTAACTACCATATCAAAATAATCAACAATGTATTTTACTTTGATTTTCCAATTAACAGGAACCCAAATACCTAAATAATTTTTGTTCATATTTCTCGTCGGTGATTTTGTATTTCCAGAGATATTATAAACATTATTGACTATAGCGGTACTTGAATTTCTATAAATATTGGATTTAGACTTTACTTGAAATCTAGTATTAGCACTAATATTTTTACTATAAATGAAAGCGTATCTAGTGCTATTTCTAGGATCGATTTTATTATATCCTAACAACTTTTATCATTTATAGATCTAGACTATATAAAATCATGTTTAAATCATTTTGACCTTTATTAAATTTTACAAATTCATTTTTACGTTTTTCAAATTTAGTTCTAAAGTCATTTTGTCTTTTCAAATCAAAAATTTCTTTTGAGAATTTCTCTCTCTCTTTTTCAAATAAGGTATTTTGTTCATCTAGAAAATCTTTAAGAGTTATAAAATTATTTTTCAAATACCAAGTTGATTTTCTAAATTTATTTTCTCTTCTTTCAATTTCTCATTTTCAAGTTCGACGGATTTCATCTTTTCTAAAATAATAAAGTTAAGCTTTGAGATCTTATCGCTTATACTAACTAATTCATTATTATCTTTTACAGAAACTTATAAATCAGAAAGTATCCTTTTGTAATCCTCATTGGTGGCTTTGACAGGGGCTTTGCTTGTTATATTTCGATTGGATCTTTATATGGCCATTATTCTATGATATTGTGACGATTGATAGAATTACAGGCTCTGATACCACTTGTTAATCGCTATGCACAGGATTAAAGATGGCCAACAATTGTAAACATTGTAAATGCGGTGGAAATAAAATAATAGATAAGACGATCGATTTTATACAAGTTTGGAGCTCCCGTGTCCAGTCCCTAAGTAGCTCTTTGGAATTTTACTATCAATGCCCTTAGTTCACCAGGAGGAACAGATTTATAGACTCCGCTTGAACAACCAAACAGGGCATCAATCTTTTCTTTTACAAAGAAATAACTTGACTATATATTATGTCTTCAATACACTGAGTAGTTACGCTAGAGTGCAACTTTTATAATCTTTGAAAATGATGCTTTTTAATGAATATATAGTTTAGTAATTTAGAAGCAATACAATAATGATTTTGAGAGCACGAAATTGTGTATTTGAGTTGAAAATGATAAGAGGCTTATATAGGATAGATTGTAGGCCAATAAATAAGCGCAACCATTTAGAAATTTGCATTGAAAAAGTGCATCCGTTGAAAATTCGCAAAGCTTCGAAAAGATGGATTAAGGCTAATTAATCTTTTGATAAAGATGGATTAAGATTTACTAATTAATTAAATAATGATGTTTTTAAAATTAATTAATGACTTTTAAAGGTTAATAAATCTATTTAACCTTAGTTAATCTTTCCTTAAATAAAATTTTAAATTGGTAAATCACATTTAAATAATGATGTTTAATTATTATTTAATTAATATGATTAATTGTAATATTAATTAATTTAACTAATGATGTTTTAAAGGTGATTTACCTTTTTTAATTAACGGTTATTGAAGTAAATTAATCAACTTCTTTAAAAAGTTTTTAAAAGTTAATTAATCAATGTAATAAGGATTTTTTAAGTTAATGAATCCTTTTATAATGATGTTTCAAAGTTAGTAACCTCTTTTGATAAAGTGTTATAAAGCTAATACTTTTAATGTGAAGCCAAGTACGAATTTGAGTTTTTAAAAGAGAAGTTTGAATTGTTTAAGGAAATGGATTAATTTCCGTAAAGCGGTGCACTTGTATGGAAACAATTTATTTATATAATTAGCGCTAAACACCGAAGAAGTAGACTTGTCGTTATCTTGAAAGTTAAGAATAAACGTGAGACATGGCATTGAGGTAACACTACCTTGGCTTGTCTGGCATTATTGTTAAGCAAGAAATAGTACAAGTTTGAATTCGATTAGTGGTGATAAGTATACAAGCATAATTTCTATATAAGATCGTTTTATATCCTCGATAGTTGGTTTCTCGGCTATCGGTTACATCATCTTCTAAATTATCGTCATTCTAAGACGATTTATTGCTCCACTGAGCACTAATATCTTTTGTTGAAAATGACTAAAACCAAAGCACGAGAGGACACCAAGCCATGTGTGGTTACTCCCATTAGTATACTTCTACATATCATCTTGATTTGAATTTGGTAGCATTATTAGATGTGAAATATTTAGAATCTCGGTAAGGTTTAGCGGGGTTTGGCTTGGAGGGTTAAGAGAAGTTTTACAGATTAAAGAGCGTTAACCATAAAATCCACTTAAGAACAAAGTTATGAAAGAAGGTTGATAAAATGCCATGCACTACTAAAATAACAATCACGGTTTTCGACAATGATCACGAAAGAATATTTCGAAGGCATTGAGAAGTCTTTCGAGGTAGTTGCAAGTACCAAGCGCCCTTACAAGTGATAGAACAATGCAAAAGCTTTCAAAAAGGATAAAAAATAAAAGTGTGGTCACCCTTCCGCCTCATTCAAGCCTTTCGATACAGATGGATTCTTGAATATAGAAGAAGCGAGAATGGACTCGGAACTCCTTTCGAAGGCAGTGAATAATAACCTTCATATGCATGCTAGACCTTTTGAAACCAAAGGTTTTTCCTTCATTCAAGTAACTCAAATAAACCCTTTTGAAAGCATAGACAAGCCTTTCGAAGCGGTCGAAGCCAATAACATCGGGAGAAGGTTCGACATCAATCCACAGACATGCATTCGGAAGCTACCTACTGCATCGAAACCATTGAAAATTCAATGTCTTTGAAGCCCTTGTAGATAACCTATCGATAGAATCCAAAGCTCCTACTTTTACTTCTGATGACAACAAAGCGATATAAAGAGAAAAGCACAATTATGGCCCTTTCGACGACGTCGAATGTGATTTAGGAGAAATTTGGGAATGGAATACTAAAGACTTAACAAAGGCGAAAGGTATTTAAAAGACACTTTCGACTAGGTCGAAAGGTCTGGAATAAGAAGAGGAGACGCGCAAGGGTGAGTTGGAGGACTCGAAAGAGAAGCCTTTCGACTGTATCAAAGGTAGGCCAGGCCTTTTGACCATGTCAGAAGGAATGAGGTGGAATATAAAATGGCCTTTCGACTAGGTCGAAAGCATAAGCGCGGAAGGGGTCGACCTTCATCTACAAATAAGACCCAAGGGGTTCGATTTGAGGAGGGGATTTTGGAATCCTAACCTCATTTCTTTCACTTCTACTTCTTTGCAACAACAAAATCTTTGTCCCTAAATCAATTTTGGAGAAAAGCTCTAAAAATTGTAACTCATTATGATCATTAGCTAGACTAATGATCAATTGCACATGATGTTGTCTTATTCTCTTAACTACTTTTTGTCTATGCAAATCATTAGGATTGACTTGGATATCATACATTCGAAACGTATCATCACCATACCAAATATCATATGATGACAAATAGGATGATGATGATGTTTCGACACAAATAAGTTCATAGAAATTTTAAATATCCAGTACGATCTTATATCAAGTACACTAGACAAAGCTTAGGCAACTACAAACTGGATTTTTTTCGAAAGGATAAAATCCCTTTCGACCTGGTCGAAAGGGATGTCCCAAAGGAAATCTGGCCTACATTTAGCAAGTAATCATATGAGAAGGAGTCCGTCTGAGAGCAACCCACACTCAACTGCATTAGCATCCCTTTCGAAGGGGTTCCTCCATATAAGAAACGAAATCAATGAGGTCGAAAGCAGCTATTTCATTTCAATAGGTCAAGCATACCATCTGACATGGTTGGAAGGGCTAGAATAAACCTTTTGACATGATCTAACGGATGAAAATTCAATAAGAATAGCTTTCATCAAATCATTCGAAAGAAGGGTTTTGAGTAAGATGCTTCTTCCTTTGCCAGCATTTTTAAGTTATCTTCTAAAACTGTTTCGACCAAGTCAACCCAGTCGAAAGGGTGCTTTCAAAGGAAGCAATTTTTCTTGATTACCTTATTTATATAACTTTATTTTCCATTCACACAGCTTTGGGGACGTTGACGAGTTTTCTTGATAACATTTTTGGCGCTATAAATAGGGCTTGAACCTCCGAACTAATTGCTATCTTATAGACTAATTATGGATCGTTTGACTTGACGTACGAAAATGAATTCTAAAAGACTCAGCGGAATGGATAAAGAGGTCATCCACACTACAACCCTCGAAGAGAACATAGCTCCAACGTTCAACCTGGATGGGGTTGTTCAAGGGCAGCCTTCATCATCAACTAAGCAGGATGAAAACACGACGAAAATAAAGCATTTAGAGCAGCAACTGCAAGAAATGTAAGAACTTCTAAAGATGACGTATCTCAAAAGTCCTTTGAAACAGCGAGGCCAATGCAGGTGGACGAGGTGATTTCACCCAAAAGGAACTTGAATGCTCATTCAAACGAAAACAAAAGCAAGATTGATCTTCCATCTTTAAAGAAGAAGGAGCGTATGCAAACTAAAGGTGATCATAATGGAAGGGTCCTCGATAAATCACTTGAGCAATCTGGTGGCTTTACGTCAAAAGAATACCGTCCAAACCAGAAAAGCTACCATAATGTCTAAGCTTATCTAAAGGATGTGGTGGAGAAGGCAATTAAAGATGCAATGAATGCAAAGGGGAAGAGGACCATGGCCGAAAACGTCAATGACAAAGAGCGAGTGCCACCCTTATAGATGAGATTATAGAAACAATCATCCCATCTGATGTAAATATTTCGACAATGAAGTATCATGGAATCACAAATCCCGATGATCATTTGTTGCTTTCGATAACCAGTTTGATCGGTACAATGCATCAGCACCTATTAGATGCAGATTATTTCTGTAAATCTCCAAGGGTCTACGGCTAGATTGTACAAACAATACTGAGAGAAGACCATAAATTCATGGAACCAATTTTTCTACGAATTCTCCGCTCAGTTTTGCATATGTGAAGATCCCATCATTGATTACACAGTCCGGGCCAACATAAAGCAAAGTCAAGTGGAATCTTTAGGAGACTATCTTAAAAGATTCAACACTGAAGCACTGAAAGCAAAGGACATGAATAACCGTGACAAGCTTATCGCGGTACATTCTAGCTTAATAGAAAACACTCGATTTTGGAAGCAACACTTTGTTAATGTGTGTAAAAATTTACAAGATTTCCACTTTCAAGCTGACAAGTTCATTCGAATGGATGAGCTATATCATGCCAAAAGATAAGCAATTCCCAAGAAGGAAAGAGGAAGATTTGATATAGATCGAAGACGTAAAAGAATGAAATGGGAAGAGCCAATTGCTAATGAACTTGCTTTTGTTAATCGCTATGAATAGGATCAAAGATGGCCAACAATTGTAAACAAATGTAAATGCAGCGGAAATAAAATAGTAGATAACATGGTCGATTTTTTACTGGTTTGGACCTCCCATCCGAGATCCAATCCCTAGGCACCTCTTAGGAATTTTACTATCAACACCCTCACTTCAACTGGAGGAACATGTTTATAGACTCTACCAGAACAACCAAATAGGACTTCAATCTTTTCTTTTACAAATAAATAACATGACTATATATTGTGTCTTTAATACACTGAGTAGTCACGCTAGAGTACAGCTTTTATAATCTTTGAAAATGATGCTTTTCTAATGAATATATAGTTTAGTATTTTAGAGGCAAGACAAGAAAGATTTTTAGAGCATTGAATTGTGTATTTGAGTTGAAAATGATAGGAGGCTTATATAGGATTGATTGGAGGCCAATAAATAAGCATAACCCTTTAGAAATTTGCATTGGAAAAAGCGCATCCATTGAAAATTTGCAATGCTTTGAAAAGATGCTTGAATGGGCACTTGGGCTTTTCGTTTTCCAACAGTCATCTAAATATGTTCGCAACCTTTGAAGCAAAGTGATATGTGGTACATTGGTTGGGGCGTTGTCATCTTTCGATGCGACCTAGATTCGAACCCTACCATAGCCATTTTTTTCATTTCTGTTGCTTTTTTAAGTAAAAACTTGTAGCAAGCTATGATAAAAGTTGCAGTGGTAGAGTGGTATTAGATGTGCATTCCCTCTTGGTGTGCTGGGTTCGAGTCCCGCTCTTTCTTTATTTTTGCCATTTAGTTTCTTTATTTCAGATAATAGAGTACGCTAACCACTTATTAACCAAAGCACTTCTAGTGTAGTGGGTTGGCATGCGTTTTCCTATGTTGGTGCCTAAGTTCAAATCCCAACTTGTCCAATTTTTGAATCATTTATTTTCAATGTCTCGTCTTCCTAGCTAGTAGCACACTTTCGAAGATGTGACTTTGGTTGAGTGGTTGGATTGCACACTTCCTTCTATGCGACCTGGGTTCAATTCTCACTAGTGTTGCTTATTTTTATGTCGTATTTTTTTTATTCTTCACTACAGCTTATTTAAACTTCTTTATATGGCTGCCTGACTTGAAATTACTTAACAAACACATTAATAGTATTGTTATTTAGTTGTTATCATCAAAATACTAAAATCATGTTTTCAACATTCTCCACTTTTTTGATGATGACAACCATTAAAATATAAAATAATACGAAACCCCCTAAAGACGTGCTATATTTTAGTCTACATATATTGCCCATATAGTCATATGTTTCTCTGTTTCTCTACCACATTGTCATCGACAAAAGAAGATAAGACATAAGTAGATATAGATTATATAGATCCCCCTAAATTATATACTCCCCCTATCAACATGCACAATTTTCTGCCCCATGGTCATCAACAAAAAGGTTGAAAATATGTAATTATTAGCCAATTTTCAAAAAATAGTTCAACAAAATGTACATAATATTGGCTAATATTAGGTACAAAATATGATTCGACACAATATGAAGCATAGTTATATATATCTATATATATATATATTAAATATTTATTGCCTTCAAAAAATAATTTTATTTTCCTTGAAACAAATTTTCATACAGTATTTCTTTCAACTTTGCAATCAACGTATTATATAAAATGAGTATCTAATTTATTTATTTCAAAAATATTCCTTTATGATACTCTAATAAAAACACCTACCCTAAATTATTTATAACAAAATGAGTTAGATATACCGAATTTGCTTCTGTTTCATTATCTATAAATGCTTGTTCTCCGTCATATGTACGGAACATTTGTTCCATCTCATCCTTTTATCTTTCTTGGGTACCAGCAAAAAATAATAATCATTTTTGGTACCGACTTACTACGTAAGGGTCCAAGGGGTTAGGCCGTAGGTAACCTATACCCAAGAGGGTTTGGTGGAACCTTTGAATTTTTTTTTCATTATTAACTACCGTATCAAAATAATCAACAATGTATTTTACTTTGATTTTCCAATTAACAGGAACCCAAATACCTAGATAATTTTTGTTCATATTTCTCGTCGGTGATTTGTATTTCCAAAGATATTATAAACATTATTGATCATAGCAGTACTTGAATTTCTATAAAAATTAGATTTAGACTTTACTTGAAATCTAGTATTAGCACTAATATTTTTACTATAAATGAAAGCGTATCTAGTGCTATTTCTAGGATCGATTTTATTATATCCTAACCACTTTTATCATGTATAGGTCTACACTATATAAAATCTTGTTTAAATCTTTTTGACCTTTATTAAATTTTACAAATTCATTTTTACGTTTTTCAAATTTAGTTCTAAATTCATTTTGTCTTTTCAAATCAAAATTTTCTTTTGATAATTTCTCTTTTTTTTTCAAATAAGGTATTTTGTTCATCTAGAAAATCTTTAAGAGTTATAAAATTATTTTTAAAATACCAAGTTGATTTTCTAAATTTAATTTCTCTTCTTTCAATTTCTCATTTTCAAGTTCGACGGATTTCATCTTTTCTAAAATAATAAAAACAAGCTTTGAGATCTTATCGCTTATACTAACTAATTCATTATTATCTTTTACAGAAACTTGTAAATTAGAAAGTATCTTTTTGTAATCCTCATTGGTGGCTTTGGTAGGGACTTTGCTTATTATATTTCGATTGGATCTTTATATGGCCATTATTCTATGATATTGTGATGATCGATAGAATTCCAGGCTCTGATACCACTTGTTAATCGCTATGCACAGGATTAAAGATGCCCAACAATTGTAAACACTGTGAATGCAGCGGAAATAAAATAATAGACAACACGGTCGATTTTATACTGGTTTGGAACTCCCGTCCTATGTTCAGTGCCTAAGCAGCTCTTAGGAATTTTACTATCATCGCCTTCAGTTCACCCGAAGGAACAGATTTATAGACTCCGCCTGAACAACCAAACTAGGCATCAATCTTTTCTTTTACAAAGAAATAACTTGACTATATATTATGTCTTAAATACACTGAGTAGTTACGCTAGAGTACAAGTTTCATAATCTTTGAAAATGATGCTTTTTTAATGAATATATAGTTTAGTAATTTAGAAGCAATACAAGAATGATTTTGAGAGCACGGAATTGTGTATTTGAGTTGACAATGATATGAGGCTTATATAGGATAGATTGTAGGCCAATAAAAAAGCGCAACCCTTTAGGAATTTGCATTGAAAAAGGGAATCCGTTGAAAATTCACAATGCTTCGAAAAGACGCTTGAATGGGCACTTGGGCTTTTCGTTTTCCAACGATCATCTAAATATGTTGGCAACCTTTGAAGCAAAGTGATCTATGGCGCGTTGGTTGGGGCGTTGTCATCTGTCTACGCAACCTTGGTTCGAATCCCACCATAGATAATTTTTTATTTTTTTGTTTTTGTTGCTTTGTCAAGTAAAAACTTGTAGCAGGCTATAATAAAAGTTGTTGTGGTAGAGTGGTATTGGATGTGCGTTCCCTCCTGGTGTGTTGGCATGCATGTTCCTGTGTGAGTGCCTAAGTTCGAATTCCACCTTGTTCAAATTTTGAAACCTTTATGTTCAATGTCTTGTCCTTCAAGCTGGTAGCACACTTTCACAGATGTGATTATGGTTGAGTGGTTGGAGTGCACACTTCCTTCTATGCGACTTTGGTTCAATTCTTACTAGTGTTGCTATTTTTTTGTCGTTATACTTTTTTTATTCTTCACTGTAGCTTATTTAAACTTCTTTATATGGTTTCCAGACCTGCAATTACTTAACAAACATATTAATAGTATTGTCATGTAGTTGTTATCATCAAAACACTAAAATCGTGTTTTCAACAGCTTTGAACAAGCCACTGTCTTACGCTTATGCTGTGGCGAAAGAAAGAGTCAACATCCCAACTTCTTTCAAGTCTAAGAACCACCTAGAGAAAAGAAGAGGACAAGACTACTGTGCATACCACAAAGCGAACGTTCATAAGACATACGAATGTAAATTTTTAGCTGGAATCATCCGGAAATTGATCCACGAGGGTCATTTAAAATAGTTATCTGGGATAAATAGAAGGTTCAACAAACAAAGGATGGTCCGCAAAGCTCACCGGTAATGATGTTTTTATACTGGAGGATGAAGAACCTCTGAGCTTAAGCCCGCCGATAAACAGGATCGACGCAATTCATGGTGGGCCACATCCGGCAGGGAAAACCAAAGGGGCACGAAACAGATATATCAAGGAGGCTAAAGTGGGTGTCTTCTCTCTCCAAGAGGAGCCTCCGTTGAAGAATTCGTGACTCAATGTTCAAATGCCAAATCTTGTTATCACACCTTAAGAGCTGAAAAAGGGAGTTCACCATCTACACAACGATCCATTGATGATCACTGCTCAAATCGGATTGTCCGTCATATCCATAATTCTCATGGACACAAGCAGTGTAGTCACCGTTATCTTCATGCATGCCTTCAGTCAAATGAATGTCCCTAAAGATAAACTAGAGCCTAGCAAGAACCAATTTCTGGATTCAACAACAAGGAATCAACTCCAGTGGGGCAAGTAAAATTGCTGGTGCAAATGGGGGTAGCACCGCTTTGTAGATCTTTTGAGACTCTCTTTGTGATTATCAACCAAACATCTTATTACAAGGCCTTCTTTGGCAGGCCCGCGCTTGATGAAATATATGCCTTTGTCTTGCCAAAGTACCTGATGTTGAAATACTTGACAAAATAGGGCTGGGGCACAGTTTGAGGAGAGCAGTTCAACTCTCGAGAGATGTATTTCGCTACAATCAATCAATATAAAAGGGAGTATTCTGCTTACTTTGATTCTTCTACTGTTTTTTTAGCCTTCGGATGATGGATTTTTACATCCAACATTCGAAACAAAAATTAAAATTAATAGGTCAAACAAGCGCATGTATGAAAGGTATATGCCTCCTTGGGGTAAAAGGAAGAGAGTTGATGCTAATTCCATAAAAGAAAGCCCAATCATCACTGAATTTGATTACAAAGGGGAAACTTAAAGAACAAAACCCAAAGAGGACCTTGAGGAAACATGCATAAATTTAGATGATACCACTAAGATGGTCAAAGTGGTAAAAGAATTGGATAGCGACTTGAAGAAAGATTTGATCCAATTTCTTAATGTCAATAAGGACGTATTTGCCTTGTCACATTCTGATATGGTGGGGATTGATCCAACGGTCATGTGTCATGTGCTCAACATCAATCCAGAAGCAACCCCGATTAGATAGAAAAAGAGAGAGTTAGACATGGTACGATTTGATGCTTTGAAAGAAGAAGTTAAGAGACTCCTCGATAATGGGTTTATTCAAGAAATATACTACCCAAAATGGTTAGCAAATCTATCCTTGGTAAAGAAATAAAATGTAGAATGGAGAACTTGCATTTACTATACAGACTTGAATAAAGCATGTTCGAAAGATTGTTTCCCGCTACCGCGAATTGATCAGTTAGTAGATGCAACAAGTGCGTACAAATTATTGTTTCTCATGGATGCATATTCAGGGTACAATCAAATACCTATGTTCAAGTCGGATGAGGAACAAACTAGCTCCATAACTGAATGGGGAATTTACTGCTACAAAGCGTTGCCTTTTGGGCTAAAAAATGTAGGAGCTGCTTATCAAAGGCTGGTCAATAGAATATTTAAAGCGCAAATTGGCGGAATATGGAGGGTTATATGGATGACATGTTAGTGAAATCCAATGACGCTAAGAATCATCTTGAGGATCTAGAAGAGATGTTCAGAATACTACGGAAATATCAAGTGAAATTGAACCCATAGAAATGCTCCCTTGGAGTCCATTCGGGAAAGTTTTTATTCTACCTTGTAAGTGCCCAAGTGATTGAAGCTAGTCCTGACCAAATTCAGGCCATTAAGGACATGTTCGAACCTAAAACCAGCAAAGAGGTAACGAGTTTAAATGGAATGGTAGCCAACCTATGCAGGTTCATTTCAAAAGCTACTGATAAATGTATACCCTTCTTCGATGTAATCAAGAAAAAGAAGTACTTTAAATGGTGGTAAGATTGTAGAAAATCTTTTCAAGAGTTAAAAAGCCATTTGGAAAAGCTATCGATACTTTCTAGTCCCGAGAATGAAGATATCTTATACATATATAGGGCATTCAGAGCATGTGGTCAGCTTAGTATTGATTAGAGAAGTAAGTGGAGCACAACTACCTATGTATTATGTAGGCATACGACTTAAGGATGCGGAAGTCCGATACCCAGTGATAGAAAAGCTAGCTTAATGCTTGATCCTCACATCACAAAACTTAGTGTATATTTTCAAGCAAATCCGATCAGGGTATTGACCAATTACCCACTTAAGCAAGTTTTCAATAAGCCGAAAACTTCAAGAATGTTTGTAAAATGGGGAATCAAGCTCAGCCAATATGATATAGAATTTTAGCTGCGAGCCGCAATCAAAGGGCAAGCATTGGCAGATTTCATTAACGAATGCACTAAATTCATTAAAGAGCAAACAGAAAAAGAAAAGGATCAAAAGCCTATGTGGTAATTGTTCATCGATGGTGCGTCAAATGAACAAGGGGCCAGTGTAGGTTATGTGATAATAACACCAGATAGACACCGCTTATAGTATGCAGTGAAATTAGGATTTCCTGCAACAAACAATGTAGCTGAATATGATCAATGGTAGCGGGATTAACTTTAGCATTGGGGCACAAAATCCCACGGATTCAGATCTTTAGTGACTCCCTACTAAAGGTAAATTAAGTGAAGCAGATATATCAAACAAAAGACTCCAAACTATCTTTATATTTAAAGAATATACTGAAAATGCTTGCTTTGTTTGAAGACTTTTTCATACATCAAGTTCCAAGGGAGGAAAACTCACAAGCAGATTCGCTAGAAAAATTAGCTAGCTCAAGGGGAGCCCCAAAAACAGGGATTGTTCCAGTAGGATATAAAGAAATTCCCAGTATTTAAGAGGTAACATCCGAACAAGAAAAGGAACTGTTAGTTCTGACAAGGTCCCGGGCTATGCTACAAGAGAAAGAGGGAATGGAAATTGGTAGAGAAACATCAAATGAGAGAGTTGATCAATCAAGAGCAAATGACCCTTATGACAACACTTGTATGTCACCCATTATTAAATATCTTGCTAAAGAAATACTGCCATCTAACAAGTGCGAAGAAAGAAGAATCAGGCGACAAGCTCCAACTTTCATAATAATGGATGGGATCGTTTATGAGAAAAGATATGCACTTCCTTACTTAAGATGCGTAAGTCCGGATGATGGGGTAAATATTTTTGCGGAAGCACGTGACAGATTCTACTAGGACCACTCGAATGGAACAAAATTGGCAAAAAAGATAACGAGACAAGGTTTTTATTGGCCTCATATGGTAAGCCAAGCCATTGAGTAATTAAGAAGATGCGAGAAATGCCAAAAGTACTCGAATTCCAAGATTACCCCCGAGTCGGTTAACTCCAATTTCAAGCATGTGGCTCTTTGACATATCGAGAATAGATTTAATCGGCCCATTGCCAATTTCAAAAGGGGAGCAAAATACGTCGTAGTCACTATAGATTACTTCACTAAATGGGTTGAACCGAAACCACTTCCTAAGATTACATCTAGGAAAGTACTTAGATTCATCATCAAAAATTTTATAACCAGATTCAGAATTCCCCAGAAGATAATTTCCGACAACAGAACACAATTTGAGAGTGAAGAATTCTCTCGCTTTTGTCATAAGGATGGAAACATTAAGAGCTTTTCCTTCGTTGTGCATCCAAAAGCAAATGGGACAGTTGAGGTTGCAAATAAAACCATAAAGACAATTTTGAAAAAGCGACTGAACAAAGCTAAAGGAAACTGGGTAGAAGAGATACCACTTGTGTTATGGGCTTATCGAACATTTACTAAAACGATAACAGGACATACTCCCTACTCTTTGACATATGGGTGTGAGGCGATGTTGCAACTGAGATTGAAATACCCTCACACCAAAGAATCTCCCATGCATTCGAATTAAATCAAGAACTAAAAAGAGAATCACTGGATTTGATACCTGAGTTGAGAGACAAAGCGGCAATAAGAACAGCGGAGTATCAAAGAAGAATTTCAAAGTATTACAACTCAAAAGTAAGAACACAATCATTTTAAGAAGGTGATCTGGTACTCCTTAGAGTAAAGGCAAATACAAGAAATCCCATAGATGGACGCTGGTGACCGAATTGGGAAGCATCTGTAACCATTTGCAAAGTAATCCTCCCGGAAGCTTACAAGTTATGCCGACTAGAATGTAATATGGCTCCAAGAACATGGAATGCTGAACATTTGAGACCATATTTTCCTAATATGAGTGAATAAAGCATCTCTTTCTTCGAAGAAAAATCTACATGGTTGGGAGTAGAATTCTCCTTGCACTTGGTCACTACCTTTGATGGTCAAAGTCTCTGTCCGCGCCGAGTTGGCAAGAGCAGAGCACCTCCTAGAGGGAGGAGTGTAAGCCTTTATCTGTGCCATGCCATAGCCAGGTTAAAGAATTGACAAGCCTTTGGCCATGCCTCTGGTCAGGTCAAGACGCCTCCTAGAGGGAGAACGAAGTAAGCCTTTATCCGCACTACGCCATGGCCAGGTTAAAGCACCAAACAAGCCCTTGTCTGCTCCATGCTATGGACAGGGCATGGCACCTCCTGGAGGGAGAAGTGTAAGCCTTTATTCGCGCCACGCTATGGCTAGTTTAAAGCATCGACAAGCCCTTGGCCGTGCCTCTGGTTAGGTAAAGGCACCTCATGGAGTGAGGTTGGGTAAGTCCTTGGTTCCTATCTCTAAGAATGAGATAACCAAGACCACGAGACAACAACAGACTAAGACGTCCAAGCCCAACAAGCGGCTCATCAAACAATGGACTAAGACGTCTGAGCATAAGAAGCAGCATATCTACAAGGGACTAAGATGTCCAAGCCTAAGAAGTGGCATTTCAAATGATGGACTACGGCGCCCAAGCTCGAGAAGTACCCAATCAGACTACAACAACATATGAGGCCTAATAGGTTTGCACATGTTAAAGAAGATAGAAACTAAGGAGTAGAACAAGACTTCATTCATTAATACTCGAATCTGTGTTTTGGGACTCTCACTTCTGGACTTTATATTTTAATAACTGAATATGAGTTTTGGGACTTCTCTAATCATTTATTATCTTCCTCGTACCCGAATCTGGGTTTCGAGGCTATTATCCGACTTCAATTATTAATGCCATAATCTGGGCTTGAGATTTCTATTATGAAGCTAATTACCATGGATTTCTAAATATCCAACATATGCCCTAATCTTGGTTAGAGATTCCTATATGAAGATAATTGTTATGGATTTCTGATTGTCCAACAAATGTCTTAATCTGGGCTGGAGATTCCTATTATAAGGATAATTATTGTAGATTTTTGATTATCTGACAAACGCCATAATATCGGTTTGGGATTTTTGTTATAAAGACAATTATTATGAATTTTTTATTATTCACACTAGTGCTTGAATCTAGATTAGTGAATCCTATTCTGAAGAATATTTCTGAATTTCACTCATTAAAACCCGAATCTGGATTCTGGATATTTTACTATTGACTTCTAAATTTCAGTTGATGATGCCCTAATTTGGGTTTAGAACTTTATAACTTTCTAATGCAAGAATTTGAATTTCAGGTCATTTATCATCAGTTTCTAAGATTTATATATTACAAAGACTTATTTCCAAAAAATAGCTTATGACCTTCTATTTCCAGACATCAGCTATCTCCAGCAGGAAGTTCTTAGACTTTAATTATTATATGCAGAGATAACTATTAATTATGAACTTCGTATCCTTTATTAAATCAAGATTATGATTATCTAAACATTTAAATTTAGAAGCACCCATATGCTGACTTATCACGATGCATATTTATAAGATAATGAGTTAGCAATAGAAAATGCCACTGACTTTAAATTTTTCAAGAAAACAAAGTTATTAAAAGCAAGGAAGTTCTGAAATTTTTGTCCGAAAGAAAAAAAGCTTCTTTTATACAGGGGGAGGGGGCAAAATGTTAACCAAAAAATCCACTTAAGAACAAAGGTATGAAAAAAGATTGATAAAATGCACGACTTTACTAAAATAACAGGCACGGGTTTCAACAATGATCACAAAAGAATGTTTCGAAGGCATTGAGAAGGCTTTCGAGAGAGTCGCATGCACCAAGCTCCCTCAGAAGAAATAAAACAGTGCAAAAGCTTTCGAAAATGATAAAAAAGAAAAGCGTGGTCACCCTTCTGCCTCATTCAAGCCTTTCGATACAGATGGATTTGTGAATATAGAAGAAGCAAGGACGGACTTGGAACTCCTTTCAAAGGTAATGAATAATAACCATTCAGATGTGCGCCAAACCTTTCGAAACCAAAGGTTCCGGCTTCATTCAAGTTACTCAAAACAACCCTTTCAAAAGAGTAGCCAAGCCTTTCGAACCGATCGAAGAAAATAACTTCAGGAGAAGGTTCTGCATCAATCCACAGACATGCATTCGGAAGCTACCTAAAACATTGAAACCATTGATACTTTAACATCTTCGAAGCCCTTGTAGACAACCTATCGACATAATCGAAAGCTCCTATTTTTACTTCTGATGACAACAAAGCGATATAAAGAGAAAAGCACATTTATGGCCCTTTCGACGATGTCAAATGTGATTTAGGAGAAAGATGGGAATGGAATACTAAAGACTTAACAAAGGCGAAAAGTATTTAAAAAACACTTTCGACAAGGTCGAAAGGTCTGGAATAAGAAGAGGGGAAGCGCAAGGGTGAGTTGGAGGACTTGAAAGAGAAGCCTTTCGACTGTATCGAAGGTAGGCCAGGCCTTTCGACCATTTTGGAAGGAATGAGGTGAAATATAAAAGGGCCTTTCGACTAGGTCGAAAGCATAGGCGCGGAAGGGGGTCAACCTGCATCTACAAATTAAACCCAAGGGGTCCGACTTTGAGTAGTGGATTTTGGAATCCTAAGCTCATTTCTTTCAATTCTACTTCTTTGCAACAAAAAATTCTTTGTATACTCTAAATAAATTTGGGGGAAAAGTTCTAAGAATTGTAACTCATTTTGCATTAATGATAATAGAGAGATGTGTGGATTCATTAAGGATTTCGATTATGAGGAAGATCATTATGGTCATTAACTAGACTAATGACCAATTGCAAATGATGCTATCTTATTCTCTTAACTACTATTTATCTATGCAAATCATTAGGATTAACTTGGATATTATACATTCGAAATGTATCATCATCATAACAAATATCATATGATGAGAAATAGAATGATGACGATGTTTCGACACAAATAAGTTCATAGAACTTTTAAATATCTAAGATGATCTTATATCAAGTACACTAGATAAAGCTTAGGCAAGTGTAAACTAGATTTGTTTCGAAAGGAAAAAATTCCTTCCGACCTGGTCGAAAGGGATGTCCCGAAGGAAATCTGGCCCGCAATTGGCAAGCAATCTTATGAGGAAGAGTCCATCTGAAAGTAAATTACACTCAACTGCATTAGCAACCCTTTCAAAGGGGTACCTCTATATACGAAACGAAATCAATGAGGTCGAATGCAGCTATTTCACTTCAATAGGTCAAGCATACCTTCCGACATGGTCAAAAGGGTAGAACGAACCTTTCGACAAGATCGAAAGGATGAAAATTTAATATGAATAGCTGTCTTCAACTCATTCGAACGAAGGCTTCCGAGTAAGATGGTTCTTCCCTTGCCTGCATTTCTAAGTTATCTTTTAAACAGTTTTGACCAAGTCAACCTAGTCGAAAGGGTGGTTTCGCAGGAAGCATTTTTTGTTGATAACCTTATTTATATAACTTTATTTTCCATTCACACAGCTTTGGGGATGTTGAAAAGTTGTCTAGTTAACAAAGAGTTTCACAATAGTATATTACTTGAGGTGTACTTCATGGGGGTGCACCTTCCTAGTAATTTGTTGGAGATTTTTCTTTTCTTATTTGATTCGAACCATCAAATTTATTCCCTTATTTATGCTGGGAAGATTCAACCGCTCTTTGTTATGTTTAATTATTTATCCATTCATTATGTTTGGATATTGATATATGTAGGGGCAAACTCGTTTCGTGTTTAGTGGGATGGGCTCACAAGTTTGTGTTTAATTACACATCCATTGTTTTAAAAGTTTTACTCATATCGGTCATATCGTCTGACCCGAGTAGTTTGTTTCCCAAAACTCTTCGGTACTCATTTTATTTGAGTAGTCCGAGAGTAGCAGGTCTTGTGGCCTCTTTGAAGACGGCGTCTGAGTAGGAGGCTTTTATACACTTAGCCATCTATTCCGTTGTATTATCTAGTTTGTGTAAGTGTATTTTGTAATAACCCGTAAATTTTAACGGTTTAAATAACGTAATTAACTGAATTTTTCTTGAAATAAAACAATTAAATTTTACAATGAAAATTTGATATTTGGTATGCGTCTATTTAAAAGCAGCAAATGTCAGATTTTCATTGGTAAATATAAAAGTTTGTTATGTTGTGGAATTTTCAATTTCAATTTAAAATCAGTTAATTTGTCGAAAATAAAATATTTTTGAAATCTGAATATTTTTATATAATAAAAATGAAAATCATTTTCTGAATGAGACTTCATATTTCATTTCGCCAAATCTAGACTCCCCTAGCTCCTTTATCTTATTTTCGACGATTTAACAAACTTTTGGCAGCGGATATCGACTTTTGATAGGATGATTGTGTCGCTGATATCTGTGTACCATTCTGTTCGTCTCGTCATGCTGATCTGCGTAGTATATTCATTTGTGCATATCGGTGTCCGATACGCGACGAAATCGATAAAACGATTTGACGTATCGGTTCCGTATTGGACCTTTTTGTTTCCTTTCTCTTTTCAATTGCCAGCCGTATAATATCAACAGTCATTTGCTTTTGTTAACTCCTGAATTCAATATGTGGCTTTACAATTCCCAATGTCCAATTTATTATTTTCTGGTTCGTCCTTTCCATCTCCATATTCTTTCTCCCTAAATTTTCTCTTCTCTGATTCTTATTCTTTGCTTGTCAATGAAAAAATAATATTGGAGTTCAAATTTTTTTTTGCTGTACTTTCATATATTTGCATAGACAGCTCAACATCCATTTGTTCGAGCCTGCTTGTTTCATCTTGCCACAACCCAACCTATCACATCTACCTACTCTCATCCATCTTTACCACCACCACCTTAAAACCTTACCCTCCAACTAACCCACGTCCGCCACGTCATCTGCGTCCATCCCACAAGCAGCCGATCGCCACCTTTGCCCAGTTTTACAATCCACAACCCGCACTGCTTCCTCCACCGCTTGGCCTAACGCCAGAATACCCTTCCATCACCTGGCTCACACCGACCACCACAACATCCCCACCCATAGCCGAAATTCCCCACATCCTGCCACGTCACTTATCAAACCTCCGCCATATCCATTAGCCGCGCATTCTCCCTTCCTGTCAGCTCGCCTGTCCTTCAACCCGCATCTAGTCACCATCGAACCATCTAGCAGCAGTTGTGGTGCCACCTTCCCGCTCCAACTTAGCCATGCTGAGACCCTGAACATCACCTAACAACGCCCTTCCCACTCTCATAGCAACAGTCGCATCCCTTCACCAACTTCCATCCCATCGACATAAACCCCTCCCTCCTTTGTCTCATGACCAAACAGTCCACCCAACCCATCCCTTCTCCTTCTTTGAATCATAGTGATTTTTGTTTATGTTTTATTCAGTGAATATATATATATATATAAGTATACTTTTATGTTTCATTTCTGTAAATCATAGTTGATTTGTTTATACTGTCTTGTTTATATATATGTTTACAATAACATTGATTTTAAAGTATATATGTATATATGTTTATAATAATATTGATTTTAAAATGTATATATATAGATAGATTTTAATATATGTGTTTAAAAAAAATATTGATTTTATATATCGATTTTAAAATATAATATATATATATATATATAGATATTATAACTTTAATAGATGTGTTTAAATTAAATATTAATTTTTAATATATATATATATATATATATATATATATAAAGATTTG
This sequence comes from Allium fistulosum, assembly GCA_030737815.1. Lineage (NCBI taxonomy): Eukaryota > Viridiplantae > Streptophyta > Magnoliopsida > Asparagales > Amaryllidaceae > Allium > Allium fistulosum. The sequence goes on along the minus strand of CM060903.1, from coordinate 1,088,671,709 downwards.
TATTGTTATATGTGTTTAAATTGAATGTTGATTTTAAAAGAAAATATATAATATAAAGATTTTTATACGAGTAAATTTAGTTTTTTTAATTTATATATATTGTTTTCATCGATTATCGAATTCCAGCCTAGCTTTGTTTTGTTCGTAGACTTCGTGTTCATCGTGTTGTACTTTGGAATTTGTTGTTTGGATTCGTTGCTTGTCGTGTGTTTAGTCTCTCTAGCCTCGAAAGGTAAGCAATCACTCATGATTAACATTTTTATATTTAGTAAATTTAATTCACATGAAATGAAAATTGAAATGTGTTGTTAAATTTTAATTTGTTAGTAATTAAATTGTTGAATATGATATGTTATTTACATTGTTCACCTATGACTGATATATGACATCGTAACATTGTTGTATATATACATATGATATTTAAATTTTTAATTGTGATCCATGTTGTAATTGATATGTTATGTTATCGTATATGATTATTCTATTGTTCTCACTCTACGAGTTCCCTGTTAGTTTAGAAATCCCTATGGGTTGAAATGATACATACCCAAACAGTATTCTAGATTAGGGGAAAAACGTATGGGTTGAAATGACAGACCCAAGCGATTTTATTGAATTTTGGGATTGCGGGTTGAAATGATATATACCCGTAAATATTTAATTATTGCGGATTCAAATGATAAATATCCGTATCACTTGACCATATGATAGAAAATTATATACGGACACCGTTGGTTTATTTTTAAATGATTTCCAAAATTATTAAAATATAAATATGCAATTTAAATAAATATTTGGTTTTTAAAATATAATATAAAGATTTTGTTTTAATATATGTGTAAAATTTAGATTTTAAAATTTATGCTTGGAAATTTTAAATTTATAAGTTAAGTTTTAAAATGTAAATTATAAAATTTTACTTATAACTTTATTATTTTAAAATATATAAAATAAGAATTAAAATAGATTTATTAACAATAAGATTAAATATAATAATAATTAATATAATAAAATTTAATAAGAATTTAATTTAACTAATAAATATATATAATATGTTTAAAATATTTATTTAAAATTTATATTAATATTTTTAAATAGATTTTTGTAACAACTTTAATAAATAAGAGGTTGGAAAGGTAAATTAAAGTTGACTTGAAATTTAAATTGGTTAATAATTGAATTTAAATACGAATTTATTTGGAACTTATTGATTTTTGAGATTTAAAGATATATTTTATAACATGTGTTAACACCTCTCTTATTCACAACTTAGCGACCTATTCGATTCGATGACCTAAGGGAATAAGTGACTTAACTATCCAAGGTATAAGCGACTTAACAGCAGGGCACGACCTAACGACCTAAAACACAGAGCGGCTCAATATGGCACGACTCAATGACTTAAGGAACTCCAGCGACCTAGCGACCTAAAGACTCCTGCGATTCAATGGGTTAACGACCTAGCAACTCAATGAAGGAAGCGACCTAACGAGTTAAGGAAAGAGCGACCTAACGACCTAGCAAGCTTCAGAGTTAAGCCGCATGCACACTACCTCTTCCATTAGGTCGCTCATGACCTTAGCAAGCCGAGATAACTCCTGTGCTACACATGCTAAGTCGCTCACAGCATATATCTCGTCCAGGATGGCTCCATTAAGTCACTAACGACCTATGCTACCTCGGGATCACTCTTAGGTCGCAACTCCTTAGGTCGCTCACGACCTATGACATGGACGACCTAAGCCTAACTTCTCCTATAAATACCCCACCTACTCCGCACTGAAAAGGGGTCGGATTTTTTGGAGCGTCAAGACTCTACTGTTTTCTCTACTTCTACACTTGCTACAACGCTTCAAAGGAAAGAGACACTTCAAAGAACCTTCGGAAAAGATCAAGTTCATTCAACATGAATTCAAAGAGCTTTTCCGCATCAAAGTTCTAACTACTTGTCTTAATCGCGTTGTAATCGAAGAATTGCTATAGAATTCTTAATCAAATTAGTAATAGAAGAGATTAAGTGGACGTAGGCTTGACTTTGAGCCGAACCACTATAAAAATTGTTGCCAATTTACTATTTCTGCTATTTTTTGGCTTGCTTTTAGTTCCCGTACCAACGGGTGGTGCTTTCGCTATATCACAACTCACACCGGGGTGTTAGCATACATTTTAGCGTTAACATTTTTAGTGCTTTCATTGAGAGAACTGAACTCAGGTGTGCTCTCATCATTACTTCACAAAGATTTGTGGAAAGACTCTCCCTAAGAACCAGAAGTCTATCCGAAATTATGGCTCCTGGAAGAAAAAGTAAATCTACTAGATCTGGAAATGCTTATGACAACACAGCCACTTCTCCCGCGTCAAATCAAGCGGCTCCTAGTATTGGAGTCACAAGGGTGGAATTGGATGCTGTAGTGTCTGGGTTGTATCAACAAATGAAAGCCCATAACACTTTGATGTTGGACAAGTTAAATGCTTTGCTTGGAGTTAACCAACAACCAGAAAATAATGAAGAAACCTTTGCTGAGGATGTTCATGATTCCCAAGTGAAAAGTATTCCTCAGAGGGCAGCTGGCACCGCCGAAGGGGCACCTCCCCAAGCTGGAGGTTCAAGGCCGCAGCCAACTCTTCGTGAACGTTTGTCCAGGCAAACTTCCGAAAAAGTAGCTGACGTCTGTCCCGCGGAGCCTCTAAACGATGAAGAGTACCTCTCGGGAATGATTTGACAAATTATGAAGGAGAGCATGCAAAGGAAGGAAGATGAAAGTGACTGGGGGTTTGCTCCAAGCAAAACTCCGTTTACTGAAAGAATTCTGAAGGCTGAATTTCCGAAGAAGTTTGTTCCCCCTACTATTCCAGCTTATCGGGGGACAAGCGATCCTAACCAGTTCTTATACAAGTATGACTAGCATATGACAGGTGCCAGAGCATCAGACGAGATCAAGTGCAGATACTTTCCTGTGTACTTGGAGGGAGTGGCCTAGCTTTGGTTCACGAAGCTGCCAGTTCGATCCGTGGATCAGTTCTCCGACTTAACTCAAAAATTCAAAGATCAGTTCATGTTATATGCTTTGAAGGCCAAGGACATAATGTCACTATGCAGCCTCGAATAAAACCCCAGAGAGTCCATCAAATCTTTCTTAAACTGCTTCAATATAGCCTTGGCCGAAGTTGATAATGTAGTGCCTCGAATGATTCAGACTTACTTGATGCGAGCTATTGACAGATCAAGTGAATTCGGAAAATGGCTAAAGATGAAAGAGCCAAATTCACTTGAGAAGTTCTACAAGAAGGCCGATGAATTCATGCGCTTAGAAAGCCTTCCCGTGCCAGCAAAAGTAGACGTGTCTGAAGTTAAGAATAACAATGTTGCTTCTAACAAAAAGGAATCTGGTGGCCAGAAGAGGGAGAATGGCGATGGGAAAAAGCAGAAAGATGTGAAGAAAACTCGCCACTTTAAACTTTCAGATTTTACTCCCTTAACTGATACTCCGGAAAATATCTTTTTCGCAACCAAGGATGTTGTCGAATACCCCAAACCACCTGAGATGAAGTCTGGGAAAAATGTTGTGCATAATGGAAGATTCTGTCGGTTCCACAATCAACCCGGCCACGACACTAATGAATGTCGCCATTTAAAGAATTTAATTGAAGAGCTGTTGAGACAGAATAAACTACAACAATATGTGAAGAGAAACATAAGTGACCCAACCTCATCTACTCAGGGGCAGCAAGTTCCTGCTCATCAATCCGACTCAGGTGAGAGAACTACGGCGCAGGAATCTGAGAGGCCTGTCATTAATGTTATCACAGGGGGTCCTCACCCAGTAGGCAGAAGTTGGGGTGAGATGGAGAGATAAGCTCACGCTTTGAGATATGCCCCGGCGAAAGAAAATGTTTTTGTCTTGGAAGATGCTTCACCTTTAAAACAACAAAGAACTTTTAATGATGACATCATATTCTGGGCTAGAGATTCTATTGGTGTTGAGGCTCCCACCATGGATCCCTTGGTGATATCTGTAGGCATCGGACCGGCCATTGTAAGAAGGGTGCTTATTGATTGCGGCGCCTCTTGCAATGTCCTCTTCAGAAAGACATTCGATCAGATGAAAATTCCCATGGCTGATGTTCAAGCTTCCTCATAGAAAATTGTTTGGTTCACTGGAGAACCAAAACAGCCTATTGGGATTATTGACTTATTTGTAGAGCTTGGAGAAGGGGAAAAGAAGGTGGTCCGAAAACAAACTTTTGTGATTGTCGATGAATTCTCCACTTACAATGCCTTCTTGGGTCGACCGACTCTTGCGGCATTCAAGGCCATTCTCGCCCCATGGTGCCTAACTATGAAGTTCCCCACTGATAATGGCGTCGGTGTTGTGAAAGGGGACCACAATGCCAGGCGAGGATGCTATCTCATAGAGTTACGGGAAAGAAGGAAAAGAGAAATGGGTAAAGGTGCGGCAGCTCCGCTCTGCATCAAAGAGCCCACCTTGTAGCAATTACAGGGTGGACCCTGCACTGGTGAGCATAGTGTTGCCCGAAAAGAGATTGATCTTAGAAAAACCAGTGCAAGGGAGAGTAGAGTGATGTTGGTGGAAGTGACGGTGCCAATACCTGTTGACCTGAATGATCCAAACAAGGTGCTGAATGTGGGTTCACAACTCGGTGTGACGGTTCAGAATATGCTGAGATCATTCTTGAAAGCAAACCTGGATGTATTCGCTTGGAGTCATGCCAACATGTGTGGAATATCTCCAGAAATCGCAGTGCATGCTTTGAATACTGATCCAAAATTCACACCCGTAAAACAGGAAAGAAGAACCCAGGGTCCTGAAAGGTCGACAGCATTGAAAGAAGAAGTAGATCGGCTCATGGAAAATGGCTTCATCAGAGAATCCACTTATCCAAATTGGGTTTCTAATCCGGTGTTGGTTAAAAAAGCAAATGGGAAGTGGAGAGTATGCATCGACTTTTCATACTTGAATAAAGCATGCCCCAAAGACTGTTTCCCGTTGCCCAGGATTGATCAGTTGGTGGATGAAACAGCCGGGCATGAATTATTTTCTTTTATGGATGCTTACTCAAGATATAATCAAATCATGATGCATGAGCCGGATCAGAAGGATACGAGCTTCGTCACTGATGTTGGTCTTTACTGCTATAAAGTCATGCCCTTCGGACTAAAGAACGTGGGGGCAAATTATCAGAGACTTGTTAATGCCATGTTCAAACCCCAGATTGGCAAGACTATGGAAGTATATGTTGATGATATGTTGGTGAAATCGAAGAAGGCAGTAGACCACATGGATCATTTGGTAGAAATGTTCGCGGTCTTCCGAAAGTATGGGATGAAGCTAAATCCTCTGAAATGTTCATTTAGGGTAGAGTCCGGAAAATTCTTGGGTTTCATTGTGAGTGCTAGGGGCATCGAAGCTAATCCTGCTCAGATTACTGCTTTAAGAGAAGTCAAAGCCCCTAGAACAAAGAAGGAATTGCAAAGCCTCAACGGGAAAGTCGCTGCTTTAAGTCTGTTTATTTCCAGGGTCACTGATAAATGCATTCCCTTCTTTGACGCTCTGAAGAAAGGAAAGAAGAACTTTGAATGGGCTCCTGAATGTTAGAAATCTTTTGACGAACTGATTCGTCACATGGAAACGCCTCCAGTACTTTCTCAACCCGGCAATGGTGAATATCTTTTCATATACTTAGTTGTTTCATCTTATGCTCTCAGTGCAGCATTGATACGGGAAGACGCAAAAGTTCAGCACCCGATTTATTACATCAGCAAATGATTCACTGGATCAGAGATGAATTATTCAAAGCTGGAAAAGCTCGCCTATTGTCTGTTGATTGCATCCAGAAAGTTGAGAACATATTTCCAAGCCCATTCTATTAAAGTCCTCACAGATCAACCTCTAAAGCAAGTCCTATTTCGCCCTGAAACTTCGGGTCATCGTCTAAAGTGGAATATTGAACTCAGCCAATATGATATCACCTATCATCCCCGAAGAGCAATCAATGGACAAGCTTTAGCAGATTTCCTTACATAATACATAGATAAAGGTGGCCGTGAGGAAGAGGTAACTGATGCTATCCTGATCCGATGGAAATTATATGTTGATGGTGCAAGAAATGACTATTGTTCCGGAGTTGGGGTTGTGCTTGAACCTCCCGAAGGGCGGTCATTATGCTATGCATTGAGATTAGAATTTCCTTCGACAAATAATGAAGCAGAATATGAAGCTCTTATTGCCGGCTTGAAGATTGCTAAAGAACTGAGCATCAAAGTATTGTAGATCTTCAGTGATTCCCAGCTTATTGTATGCCAAGTCAAGAAAGAGTTTCAAACTAAAGGAGGAAATATGCCTGCTTACTTGTCAAAGGCCTGGGAGCTTCTCGATGATTTTGATCATTATACAATAAGCCATATACCCCGGGAAGAGAACATGAAGGCAGATTCTCTCGCAAAATATTCAAGCTCTAGCGAAGCTCAATTATTAGGATTGGTCCCTGTGGAAGTCTTGTCAGCTCCAAGTACTGACGAGATAGATATCGACTGGATTATGACTGTATCTCAAGAGCAGGAGTCGTGGATGACCCCGATCAAGAAATATCTACTCAACGGCTCCCTGCCAAAAAACTCAAAAGAGCGCAAGAAGCTGTTAAGAAAAGCCCCGAGATATGTTATTCAAGATGGCCATTTGTACAGAAAAGGATTCTCGATGCCATTTCTCCAATGTGTAACCAAGGAAGAGGCTAAGACAATTTTAGCTAAGGTGCACGGAGGAGAGTGTGGGGATCATTCAAGTGGCCAAACTCTTGCGAAGAAAGTTCACCGCTAAGTGTATTTTTGGCCAGATATTAATCGAGATGCTGCTAGCTACTCCCGAAAGTGTGACAGATGCTAGAGATTTGCAAAAATCCCAAGAGCCCCTTCCACCGAGCTAACACAGATGTTCAGTGCATGGCCATTCGCCATTTGGGGGATAGATCTCATTGGGCCTTTGCCAATTGCCAAGTCCGGAATCAAATATGCTATCGTTGCTGTTGATTACTTCACTAAATGGGCTGAAGCTGAACCATTGGCTACTATTACCTCTAAAAAGATGATAAACTTTGTGACTAAAAATATCATTTGCAGGTATGGTGTGCCTCAGAAGATAATCACAGACAATGGTACCCAATTCGAAAGAGAAGAATTCCAGGGCTTTTGCAGGCGATTTAAGATCCGAAAAAGCTTCTCAGCAGTGGCTCATCTGCAGGCAAACGGGCAAGTGGAAGCAGTGAACAAAATTATCAAATCAACCATCAAAAAACAGCTGGAAAAAGTAAAAGGAGGTTGGGTCGATAAGCTGCCACTAGCACTTTGGGCATACAGAACTACCCACAAAACTGCAACTGGGCACACTCCATTCTCATTAGCATATGGATCAGAAGCAATGATTCCAGTCGAAATAGAGGTCCCCTCACACAGGAGAATTCATTTCAACCAAGCCGAAAATGATAAGCTACAACTTAAAGCACTTGACTTACTTGATGAGAGGAGGAAAGAGGCTGAGCTCAGAGTTGTAGCTCAGCAGCAAAGGATAGCCAGGCACTTCAATTCCAAAGTTCGCCAATGCAGCTTTGAAATTGGGGATCTAGTTTTGAAAAGGGTCATGACAGCAACAGGAGTGTTTGGGCCAAACTGGGAAGGGCCATATGTCATAGGAAAAAAACTTCTTGATGGCACTTTCAAGCTCACAACCGTCGAAGGAGATCCAATTCCAAGAGCCTGGAACAGCAATCACTTGCGTCCATATTTTACTTAGAAGCTATGCTTAAATTTGTAAAATGATTGTGGATGTATCATTGTGAATCAATAATAAGAACTATAAAGTGGATGTAGGCCCAATTCTTGGCCGAACCACTATAAATCTTGTGTTCTCTACTACTATAAAATGCCTGTCTCATTTCGATATGCAAATATCTTAAATATGTTGCTAAAATGTCGATTTAATATTGCAGGCTATCAAAGCAAAGCTTACGTATTCAACACATCACAAGACAAAGCGATTCCTACAAATCACTCAACAAACAAATGTCAAGCCACAAAAATTCCAAATTCAATTCCTACATAAGAAGTGCTTCTCACAAACAGTTGGTGATTCCACCAAAGGGGCACCTTCCTAACGTGAACGTTACAGGCCCTTGCTAACTGATTGCGATCGTTTGTGCAAATAGACATCCGGTTAAGTAGCTTGCGCCTGCCCTGTGGATTCACTTAACAATGAAGTACACTTCTCTGGAAAAATCAAACAACTTGCAAAAGAAAGGAATATGTACTTAGAGGTGATAACGAGGAATCGCTGAGGGACAGATGGTGAAAAGACATGAGTAAGCAGACAAAAACAGCCAGAATGGAATCTTGTCTCTCAACAAAAAAGGTTGGTGGAACCACCGAAGGGGCACCTTCCCAAAGTGAAGGTTCCAGGCCCTTGCCAGCTAATTGTGATCGTTTGTGCAAACAAAAATTCAATTAGGTAGCTTGCGTCTACTCCGTGGATCCACTTAACTGTGATATGCAACCTTCCTGGAAAACGAAACAAAGAAAGCCCTCTTCGGAGGCACACAAAGCCCTCTTCGGAGGCACACAAAGCCCTCTTTGGAGGTACAAAAAGCCCTCTTCGGAGGCACACAAAGCCCTCTTCAAAGGCACACAAAGCTCTCTTCAGAGGCACGCAAAGCCCTCTTTGGAGGCAAACAAAAAAGCCCTCTTCGGAGGCACACTTCTTCTCTAAAGGGAAGATCAATTTCTCCATAATGAGAACATTCTTCCCCAAAAAAGTTGAAGTGCCAAAGAAAGCCCTCTAGCGAGGCACGCCGAAAAATGAAATGTTTTTCTCAACCAAAAAGGTTGGTGGAACCACCGAAGGGGCACCTTCCTAAAATGAAGGCACCAGGCCCTTGCTAGTTAACTGTGATTGTCCGTACAAACGAACATCCAATTAGGTAGCTTACGTCTGCCCGTGGATCCATTTAACTGTGAGAAGTAACTTTCAGGCAAACAAAAAAGCCCTCTTCGGAGGCACACTTCTACTCTCAAGGGAACATTCTTCCCCAAAAAAGTTGAAGTGCCAAATAAAGCCCTCTAACGAGGCACACCCAAAAATAAAATGATATCTCTTGAAAAAAGTCGTTGGTGGAACCACCGAAGGGGCACCTTCTCAAAAAGAAGGTTCTAGGCCGCAGCTAAATGCTCGCGATCGTTTGTGGAAAAAAATATCCGATAAAGCAGCTGATGCATGTCCCGTGGGCCCACTTAGCGATGAGATATAACTTTCTGTCAAACAAATCAAAGCCTTCTTCGAAAGCCCGCTTCACCGCGTAGGGGAATCCACTTCTCAAAAATAAAAGTGATCATCTCCGAAAGTTGAAATGTAAAAGCTTTTTCTAAAAAAAAGAGAGAGAGAAAAAACTTCTCCAATACAAGGCACACTCTACTAGAGCAGAATAATATTTCCTCAAAATAGAAAAATTATTCTCTAGAGTAAGAGTACAAGTCTTTTCAAAATGCAGAACATTGCAATAAGCCGTAGTATGGGGACAATATAGCTACATTAATAAAAGCAACGCTCAAGCAACATACCACGAGCTCATTGCAGTATCGTACAAAGAAAATAAAGAAACTTGTGCGAAAATAAGGAATAAATGCATTCACAAGTACAGACAAAAGATTGTACAAGTAAAAAGAGTCATTTTATTCCATACTATAAAAGATTTCTGTACATGTGCAGGTTTCAAAAAGCGGGGGTCGGTACCCGCACAATCTTCGGTCGATACAAGTCTTTAGATACAAGCAAAAAGCAAAAAAACCAGACTCATTACTTCTTCTTCCCGCCACCTTTGGAGCCCTCGCCTAGCCTAATGGTTAACTTTTTTAGTCGGCCTGAACGAGTCTGGGAAGAAGGAGAAAGAGGTGTAATTGGGTCCTCTTCCGCTTTCTCATCGCTAGCAGAAGTGCCCTCCTTCTTCTTCTTTGAAATTCTACGCTTTCCCCTCTTCTTTGAAGAAGATTCGCTGCTCGGAGTGATAAGATCAATCAGCTTTGTATCATCGGTAGTAAATTTCTCCGGGATCCTCTCGCCCTCCTCAAGTTCCTCGGCTTTCTACTGTTGTGAAGCGGCCGGGTCATCTAAGCCTTGAAGAGCTCCTATTTGTTCTTCTTGTGACCCCGGTTGAGAAGCAGAAGAAGGAGTAACTTGAAGAGGTGGAGGGGCAACAGCTGGAGGAGGCGAAGCCTGTACAACGCTTGTTGTTTTCACTATAGAAGAAGAAAAGTTAAACATCGGTATTCCTCTCAAAAGAGAGGAGATAGTGGCACGTCGAGGCTTAAGTAATAAGCAAGAAGTTCATCGAGCTCATGTGAAGCAAACGAGTAGTCCACTTGAGTTGGATCAATGTTGAAGTTACCTAGAGAGATTGGCTTTATCACGTCAATTTCAAAATCTTGGGCTTCGGTGCCTTCCTGGGCCTCGTCTTCGGCATGAGCAGTTGTAGTTTTGGTCTCGGCCTTGGCAGGAGGCGGAGAGTGAGAATTGGAGCCAATAATATCGATGTCGACCGAAGCCGAAGAACGAGCTGGGTCGATCAAAGGTGCCTTCCTTAGATGCTCTCCTTCCGCCACTTCGGCTCGTTCCTTGGCAAGTTGTTCTTTCCCTTAGGCAAGGGCGGCACGCCCCTCATCATCCAAATAACAAGCCTCAAGATCCTCCTCAGCGTAGCCAGTGTCTCTAAACATTTCAACTACTGCCTCCCACACTTCATCCAGAGTAACCGCATACTTTGGGCCCAAAAATGAAAGACTGCCACGCCCCAAGACGCTGAGAACATAAAACTCGAATAGAGTGGAACTAACGCTGGCCTTAGTCGCCTCGTTTGATTGTTCAACTGCTGCTTTTCCATCGATGGCCTCGTCACGCTCCTTTTCAGCCATAGCAAGCTGGGCCTTTAACATTGTAATCTCCAAGTCTTTGGAGTTAGTCTTTTCCCGCAGTTGGGCAGCATCATTGCGGTAGATTTCCACGATTTTCCGCTCCGCCTCAAGTTTAGCCTCAACATCTCATTGAGCAGCGTGGGCGTCTCATACTTGCTTTTGAAGAACCTCTTCCTTTTGAGTATAAAAAGTGGAAGAGGTGGCAAGATCTTCTTTAAGCTTCTTGATTTCAGCCTCAAGTTCCTCGTTATGGGCTGTGATGTTCTTCATCTCCGTATCATGCTGATCAAGAACTTTCTGCCATTCAGACTTATCGCTTTCCATGGTCAGCATAGCCTCGAGATTTAAACGGTTTACTCTTTGAAGTTCGTCAACTAGCTTTTGCCATCCGGACATTCTTTCGATATCAAGCTTGACAGCGTCGAGATTTCTTAGCATGGTCTGTTTATCAATTGGAACCAAGTCCAGATCGAAGCACACTCCTTTCAAACACCAATGCGGAAATCGGCTTTGGAGCGCAGTCGGAGGCTTCTCAACTTGATAAGGAGGCATATTAATGATTGCTTGAATTTCAGCTCTTTTAAGGGCAGGAGAGCTAGAAGGGATGTCTAGAGAGATAGAAGCAGCAGGCAATGTAGAAATTTCAGATGTAGACTTTTCGCTGAGCTTGGCTCGCTTGCTTGAATCTTCAGCTACATGACTCTTCCCCTTATCGTCATGAGACTTTCTATTATGGGAGTCATAATCCCTCTGGTAAGAGTCGTGTCGGTCGTCTCTTCTTCCATAACGCTCCTCATAAGCCTGCCTTTCGCGAGCTTTCCTAGCTGCTATCAGTCTCCCTAGGGGCAGGAAGATAATGCCTTGGGTCATAAGAGTCACGCCTCGCATAACGTTGAAAGTCATCGTAATATGAGCCGCTGCGTCCCATGGGAGAACCTGAAAGTGAAGAAGAGACAAACTTTAGAAATCTTCGAAATAAAGAAGCTAAGTGCGCATAATTGCCAAAAATCTAAGTGTGTGTGTGGCGTTCGAAATACGCGCGTCAAGCTACAAACCACTCTTTGGCTTACGAGAGATGTCAGCTTTTGTAGTAGGAGTCAACTCTTGGGTTGATGGAATTGATCGCAAGGCAGATGTCGCTTCATCTGCCGGAGAAACAAGCTTTGAAGTGGTGGTGTCATCTTTAAAGAGCTCATGGGAAGTCACCATAAGATCGCTCAGTCCTTCAAAGATTTCATCACCATCATGCCCAACGGAATGGGTCATATCAGCAGTGCCCTCTTCAGCACGTTCTACACTCTTCGCAACGGAACTCTCTTTCTCAGCTCCCTCATCAGCTTCTCCAGTAGCCTTCCCAGAATGTTGAGGAAATTCCTCTTCTTCAATAATTGGGGGAAGTTTAGATTTGCCGGATAATCCCACACCGTCAACGGAACTGGAGCATTTCACTAATGAAGTCTCTACAATAGGTTCCTTCGGTGCAAATTCCTCTACGGAGGCTGGGGCATCTAACGCTTCTGCTTGAGAACTGGGGGCATCACGGGACTGAATAGATCGAGAAGAGTGCAAAAGTCCAAATTGGTGCAAAAATTCATTCTTCTGTAGAAACTTGATACTTCTCTCATTGATAGCTACGACACTTAATCTTTCGAAAGTCGATTTGTGACTTGAATCTTTAGAGGGAGGAGGAAGTGCTACAAAAGTAAAAAAATGAAATTAGCACTTGACGACTCGAATTTTGAAAGGCTCAGAAATGATGTAAACGGAGATAGGTAGTCTTACTTCCTACTCTCCAGATACTGTAGATCCCGGGGGCAACGGACAAAGTAGAACTGGTTTAAAAACCCGTAAGTGCTCTCGGGCAGATCGGTAATCAGCTTGCGGTTTCTTGCGCTCCTTACAAGAGTAATGGAAGGGTGATCTTTGTTCCTCCCGAATGAACACAAGTAGCAAATCTCCTCGAAGCTTGGGAGGCAGTTGAGCGTCCTCCTAAATAGTACATACAACCCCATCAAAATGGCATAGCCATTAGGGTGCAACTGGAATGGAGAAATAGTTAGTCGAAGGAGGAGTGTTCTAAGAAAATCGTTGAAGGGGGGAATAGCTCCATTCAGACACATTTGATGGTTGACTGCAACAAATCCAGGTGGCGCCTATCAGCAGTGTCATTTACCCTAGGAAGCAAAGCATCTGCTTCAGCAATGCCGAATTTAATACATAGCTGGCTGAAAGCCCGTTGGTTCAATGTAGTCGAAACTCGTTCCGGAGGATTCTCCAAAGGGTCAGCAATTGGGAAAACCTCATTGGCCCGCCCTACTATCTCTTCTTGCACTTGTTGAGAAGCCATTCTACACAAGGAACTGGATATTCAAATATGAAGGTGCACGTTTCCTAAAAGCGTGTGAAGTGTTGTGCAAAGCTATCGAAATACCAAGTAAATAAAGTAAAACTTGAAATAATACTGGTTGGCACACGTCAATTCAGGAAGATTCATGGCTTGTTATTGGATCAAAATTAAGTGTAGTATCAATGCAGATAATATTCAGCGATAAGCAGTTATAATTGTATGAATTTTTCGTTGATGCTTCATTAAGTCAGTCGATTCACAGCATTTCATTTTTAATTAGATTCATATTATTTTACTTAAGTAAAATATTATCTCTTTGACCTAATCCATCACTCGATGTGGGCAGTCGATGATGAGTATATTCATCCTAGTTTTCTGCAAATGTTGTATTTAACAGGTTGTTAGCTTAAAAGATAAAACAATCTGTGAAAGAGTGCAACAAGTTCAAGCAGTTCATTCTGGCAGTTCAAGTTGGAAATTCAATCGAGTTCTGTCAAATTCTACAGGTGTTCAAATCCCGTTCATTCCTTAAGTCGTAGGAACGACTTAAGTTAGCTCAAGACTCTTTGGGTCGTCCAGATCATGTCCAAACGACTTAACATAGGTCAGGCTTCCCTAAGTCGCTCTGCTCGAGTTATGGAGTTCATCGGTCATGTTCCTACGAGCTGAAGCTATGTTGCGGGTTAAATTAGGTCGTGCTGATTCTTTAAGTCGTTCTGATTTAAGTCCTGTGCTATTCTGGCAAGATAAGTTGCAAGTCATATGAATCGCAGTCCCTTATGTCATTCAGAGTTTTAATGTTAAGTCGTTCACTAAGTTAAGTTGTGCGATTCATGTCCAAACTGCTAAGCCCTAGGTCGTTCGAGGCTCCTAAGTAGGGCACTTCCTAACTCTCCTTAACCCGCTAACTCCTCTTCATTCAACAATTAGCCTAACTCGCTAACCCATTAACTCATAACCTGATAACCCGTTAGCATCTTCACAATGAAATCCATCATCTCTCCACACCGCCAAATCACCCAAGACCGATTCAAATCGCCTCAGATCCATCATAGATCCGATGCGCTGCTTTGTTCTCATGAATTACAACGACAACATATCCAATGACGATCAAAGATCGATCGTAACATGACTCGTGGTGAAATGCGGCACATAAAATCAGATTAGGGTCGGAAAATGGGGGATTCGCAATTCGGTGATGACCGTGGTTGGATAATGATCAGATTCACTTACGTAATGTGATGATGAAGATGATCAACGACTGGTTAGTTTGAATTCGTCTTCAAAAGCTCGAAGATTCTTCAATGGCGGGTTAGAGTGTTAGAGTAGGTGAAGAGAAGAAGGAGCAACCTGAGCAACTTATATACAGGGGGAATGGAACTCGAATCGGCGCGAACGACCTAGCTCTCTCATAAGTCGCTCCCGACTTAGCGACACAGGATGGCGCGAGTTAAGAGGCATCGAAGCACACGACCTAGCCCCTAGGCGTATACTTCGAGGAGCAAGTGTTAACACCTCTCTTATTCACGACTTAGCAACCAATTCAATTCGATGACCTAAGGGAATAAGCGACTTAACTATCCAAGGTATAAACGACTTAACAGCAGGGCACGACCTAATGAACTAAAACACAGAGCGGCTCAATATGGCACGACTCAACGACTTAGGGAACTCCAGCGACCTAACGACCTAAAGACTCCAACGATTCAATGGGTTAACGACCTAGCAACTCAATGAAGGCAGTGACCTAACGAGTTAAGGAAAGAGCGACCTAACGACCTAGCAAGCTTCAGAGTTAAGCCGCATGCGCACTGCCACTTCCATTAGGTCGCTCACGACCTTAGCAAACCAAGATAACTCATGTGCTACACATGCTAAGTCGCTCACAGCATATATCTCGTCCAGGATGGTTCCATTAAGTCACTAACGACCTATGCTACCTCGGGATCACTCTTAGGTCGCAACTCCTTAGGTCGCTCACGACCTATGACATGGCCGACCTAAGTCTAACTTCTCCTATAAATACCCCGCCTACTCCGCACTGAAAAGGGGTCGGATTTTTTGGAGCGTCAAGACTTTGCTATTTTCTCTACTTCTACACTTGCTACAATGCTTCAAAGGAAAGAGACACTTCAAAGAACCTTCGAAAAAGATCAAGTTCATTCAACATGAATTCAAAGAGCTTTTCCGCATCAAAGTTCTAACTACTTGTCTTAATCGTGTTGTAATCGAAGAACCGCTGTAGAATTTATAATCAAATCAGTCATAGAAGAGATTAAGTGGACGTAGGCTTGACTTTGAGCCGAACCACTATAAAAATTGTTGCCTCTTTACTATTTTCTGCTATTTTTTGGCTTGCTTTTAGTTCCCGTACCAACGGGTGGTGCTTTCGCTATATCACAACTCACAACGGGGTGTTAACGTACATTTTAGCGTTAACAACATGATAACTAGATTTTGATTTAAGAGGATTAAATGAATATTTTAAATTTAAATAAAATTGAACTTGAACATTTAATTTTGATTTAATTTCTAATTTGGGATTTTATTTAAATGATTTACTAAAGGTGGTTAAATGAATATTTTAAGTTTAAGTAAAATTAAAATTGTATATTTAATTTTGATTTAAATTGTAATCTAGGATTTTATTTAATGGTTATTAAAATGATTAAGTGAAAATTTTCGAATTAAAAAAAATTAAAGTTTACTTTTGAAATATAAATGAAATTTAGCAAATTGAGTTATTGAAAATGTTTGAGTATTTAAACTTTGAAATCTATTGAATTGCAAGTGTTTAAATTTGTAGTTCATTGGAATAAATATAAATAAAAAAATGGTTTTAATTAGACTTTGAATTGAGTCTTTAATTGAAATGGTTAAACTGAGATTTGATTTAAATTGAATTATGGAACTAAAGTTGATTTGAATTGATTTGTGAAATTGGAAGAAACAATTCAAATTTGAAACTACTTTTCGATATAAACTCTTTTTAATATATAAACTATTTTAATATATATATATATATACAATTTTTGATATATAACTATTTTTAAATATAAAATATTTTAATTTATAACTATTTCAATATATAAACTATTTTCAATATTTAAACAGTTTAAGTTGGAACTGTTATGATTTAAAATGAATTTAATTTTGAAATGATATGATATCAAAAGTGATATGGTTTTGAAAGTGAATATAACTTCGAAAGTGATATGATTTTGAAATGAATATGATATTTTGATATGAAGTATGAACTGTTTCGAAATAAAACGACCATGGTGTGAAATAAGCGTTTGATTGTTAAGGAGACCGGGATCAGATATTGTCATACTCTCTGCCATACCGAAAACCACTTTAACAACCGTGTACGTGGTGGAGATTCCAGAACGAAGTATGATGGTTTGGTGACGATTCTATATGAGGTATTAACCCAGCCCTGACTCCCGCGAGTCAGCTTGTTGTGGCTAAATCAGGAGCTATAACGGGCCAAGTGAGGTCGCAACTCCGATCGAGCATGCTTCTTCGATACTATTCTATTACTTTGTGATTTGATTGGGTGCACCTTTGATTTTGGGAGTGTGTCTTGAGGTGGGTGGTAGTAACTGCTATGCGTTACCACCAGTCCAGGAGTGCAAACGGTAGAATCCTACCCTGGCATTGCCTCGCGTGCCTTGTCACATGCCTTATCACGCCCTTTACGAGTTGGTTTTGTACCGAACCTATGGAGTGCTCTCCGAGTATCCTACCAGTTTGGTGGACCTTACAGTATCTGTATAGACAACGGGAATATATAAAACGTGTTAAGTGGGATATGAGTAAAGCCGTAATGCTATTTTAATAGTTTACTTTACTATTGACATTATCTATGTAGCGTATTGTACTATGTATTTAGATAGTTTAATGGATCCTTAAAGGGTGGAATCCCAAACATCATTTAAGTTACTTTGTATTTCACTTGACATTTCACTTGAGTTGATTAACTGGTATAAGAATGCTAATCCTCACTCGAGTGTTTTGTGTTTTGCATTATGCTCGGGTCAGACTAAGTGTCACAACATTTGAGACTCACCTTTTGAGCTTGGAGCTTTGCTTGAAGATCTGTCTTTATCTATTAAGCTTTCAGTTATTTCCAGTTATTTCTGTTCAGTCTTATCAGTTACTTTTTAATTGAGACTACTCTTATTTAATATTTATGTTGTATTTATTTCAGACTCTGATGTTCTATAGTAGCTTCATGAACTACTATTAATCTTTTCCGCTGCTTATTGTTTTATTACTCCATGTCTATTACTCTGTGATTGATTTATTTATTGTATATGCTAAGTGTTGCCAAATATAAATTAAGAATCTGTTGTTTTGAGCAATTCAAGTCCGACATGTATGGATGATGGTTGATTTGAATGGTTCGAAATAGCGGGTCGTTACAGTTGGTATCAGAGCCAGGTTTTAGGCAAATTAGCATATGGAGTAAAATTTAATTATAGAATCATGTTCATTCGAGCATGAAATTCTTCGTTTGGATCCTCATCAATTAGGATTTCTTTTGAATTTTGGAACTTTCCCTTTGTTCTGGAATTCATTCTTGTCTTTCCCTATTTGTGTTCTTTTGACACTTCAGCATCCCACATTTCTATTCCAGTGGATCTCTGTAATAAATTTGAGCTTATCCTGACACCTCAATTGGCAACTTCACCCTTATGTGTAACTAATTCTATCTTAGTATGATTTACAAAGGGGTGAAACTCCTTTACAATAAGCATCGATTAACCGGAGGTTTCTATGTCCTATGTTTTGATGCTGTTATTTCTTGCAAAACCCAAAC
This sequence comes from Allium fistulosum, assembly GCA_030737815.1. Taxonomy (NCBI): domain Eukaryota; kingdom Viridiplantae; phylum Streptophyta; class Magnoliopsida; order Asparagales; family Amaryllidaceae; genus Allium; species Allium fistulosum. The sequence goes on along the minus strand of CM060903.1, from coordinate 1,088,653,565 downwards.
CGTTTCTCTAGTAGGCAACTCGTGTAATCCTCTTGTGATCGAATTTCGATTTCCTTGGGATTTTGCAGGCAGTTTTATCTTCTCGCTTGATTCTTAGCCTAGTAATCTCGACTCCATCAGATAGTCAAAGATTATCCTGATGTTTTAGTGAAGTCACATCACTCCCATTTAGGTGGGAAATTAAATTCAGCATCGATCTTATTCCTGGAGCTCGACCTGTTGTCTTCATCACAGACGAATGGTTTCAACGAATGGTTAGTTACGCCCTTTGGATTAACCAATGCTCCTATCTTCTTCGTTTATCTCGTGAATGGCGTTTTCCGTGATGTTCTCAACTAGTTTGTCCTGGTTTTCGTAGATGATATTCTCGTCTTTTCTAAGTCTCGGTTGACCCAGTTAAGGTCACCCGCGATTAATACAAGTCGATCCATCTTTCCCCTTTTGTAATTTAATTACCTTATCTTCCTTTCGAACCTATCTTCTTAGTTAGAATTCTCTTTAATTTGGATTCCTCTAAATTTGAATCTCTATCCTTGTTCTAGAACCCATTCTTTTATCATCCTATGAGTGTGTGACGCCCCACCTCTATGCTCACAATAATAAAGAGTATTAAAAGAAATACTGTCCGTTATTACGAAGAATAAGGCTGGATAGGAGTGACCATCCGTAGTTGGGCCTTACACTAGTATTGGTTATCTCGATAGAAGTCGTATATATATTTTTATTTTTCATCTCTTATTTATTTACTCCCATCAACATACCCAATTCCAATATAAAACGAACTACGATGGTTCATAATAGTTTAGGACAATATATATAATAATAACACAGATAAGCTAAATGCGGAACACATATAATAAAAGTCTCATATATATATATAACTGATGTCAGTTACAATACATTTGACACAATACATATGATACAACTACAACTGTCGACTCTGGAAGTTATATATACAAGTACATTATCAATTAATATACATGAATACATATCAACCTAGATCAAATACACTAACTACTACAAAATGACGATAACTACTCCAAAAGATATGAAGAGACTTCATAGCTCAAGCAGCAACCCAAAGCAAGATATCTACAACCTGAAATAACTCGGTCTGACCCGAGTATTAAATTCACAAGAAAATAATACACGGGCCAGTCTAATTCAAACTCAGTTATTAATGCACAGAAGCAATAATAATTAAATAGCAATTAGATGATAGTCACAAAAATCTTGTCTATCCAATCCTTTAATATAAGAATCGGATAACGGTAGATATAACACTAAATAGTGTTAAACAGCAAATCAGCAAATTCAAATCATCAACAAAGATAACTAAAAAGATTATCCATGAAGATAATAAGAAAACCACAGAATTGTCTAAACGAAAATTAACAACAAAATCTAATTATTAAATAAATAATTAGAAACTCATAATCTAATTATCAAATAGATAATTAGACAACAACAAAATGGAAGCTTTAGCGGATATGACATCACTTACCATCCCCGAAGAGCAATCAATGGACAAGCTTTAGCGGATTTCATTGCAGAGTACACAGATAAGGGTGACAGTGAGGAAGAGGTTACAGTAGACATCCCAACCAGATGGAAGCTATACGTTGATGGCGTAAGAAATGATTACTGTTCCGGAGCTGGGGTTGTACTTGAAACCCCCGAAGGGCGATCATTATGTTACGCATTGAGACTGGAATTTCCTTCTACAAATAATGAAGCAGAATATGAAGCTCTAATTGCTGGATTAAAGATTGCAAAAGAACTGAACATCAAAGCATTGCAGGTCTTCAGTGATTCTCAGCTTATTGTATGTCAAGTCAAGAAAGAGTTTCAAACTAAAGGAGGAAATCTGCCTGCTTACTTGTCAAAGGCCTGTGAGCTTCTCAACGATTTCGATCACTATTTGATAAGCCACATACCTCGAGAAGAAAACATGAAGGCAGATTCTCTCGCTAATGTATTCAAGTTCCGGAGAAGCTCAACTATTGGGATTGGTTCCTGTGGAAGTCTTGTCAGCTCCAAGCACTAATGAGATGGATATCGACTGGATCATGGATGTATCTCAAGAACAAGAGTCATGGATGACCCCGATCAAAGAATATCTACTCAACGGCTCCCTGCCGGAAAATTCTAAAAAACGTCGAAAGCTGTTAAGAAAAGCCTCGAGATATGTAATTCAAGACAACCGGTTATACAGGCGGGGATTCTCAATGCCATTACTCCGATGTGTAACCAAGGAAGAAGCCAAGACAATTTTAGCAGATGTGCATGGAGGAGAATGTGGGGATCATTCAGGTGGCCAAACTCTTGCCAAGAATGTTCTCCGGTATAGGTATTTTTGGCTAGATATTAATCGAGATGCTGCTATCTACTCCTGAAAATGTGACAAGTGCCAGAGATTTGCAAAAATCTCAAGAGCGCCTTCTACGGAACTAACACAGATGGTCAGTCCATGGCCATTCGCCATTTGGGGGATAGATCTAATCGGGCCTTTGCCGGTCGCCAGATCTGGAATCAAATATGCTATTGTTGCTGTTGATTATTTCACTAAATGGGCTGAAGCTGAACCTTTGGCTACTATTACCTCTAAAAAGATGATAAATTTCGTGACTAAAAATATCATTTGCAGGTATGGTGTGCCGTAGAAGATAATCACATACAATGGTACTCAATTCGAGAGTGAAGAATTCCAGGACTTTTGCAAGCGATTCAAAATCCGAAAAAGCTTCTCAGTAGTGGCTCATCCGCAGGCAAACGGGCAAGTGGAAGCGGTGAACAAGATTATCAAGTCAACCATCAAAAAGCAACTTGAGAAAGCAAAAGGTGGTTGGGTTGATAAGCTGCCACTAGCACTATGGGCATACAGAACTACCCATAAAACTGCGACTGGGCACACTCCATTCTCATTGGCATACGGATCGGAAGTAATGATTCCAGTGGAAATAGAAGTCCCTTCACACAGGAGAATTCATTTCAACCAGGCTGAGAATGAAAAACTGCAACTTGAAGCACTTGACTTTCTTGATGAAAGAAGATAAGAAGCTAGGCTCAGGGTTGCGGCCCATCAGCAAAGGATAGCCAGGCACTTCAACTCTAAAGTTCGTCAACGAAGCTTTGAGATTGGAGACTTGGTCTTGAAAAGGATCATGACAGCAACTGGAGTGTTTGGACCAAATTGGGAAGGACCATATGTCATAGGCAATAAACTTCTTGATGGCACCTTCAAGCTCACAATTGTCGAAGGATATCCAATCCCAAGAGCCTGGAATAGCAACCATTTGCGTCCATATTTTACTTAGAAAGCTTTGCTTAAAATTGTAAAATGATTATGGATGTATTAGTTGTATTGTAAACCATTGTAAAATCAGTACAAAATCAATAAAAAGAGCTATAAAGTGGATGTAGGCCCAATTCTTGGCCGAACCACTATAAATTCTGTGTTCTTTATTATTATAAAATGTCTGTTTCATTTCGATGTGTAAATACTCTAAACGTATTGCTAAAATGTCAATTTAATATTGCGGGCCATTAAAACAAAGCTTACCCATCACAAGGCCAAGTGAGCCCCGTAAATCACTCGATAAACAAATTTCAAGCCACAAAATATTCCAAACTCAAATCCAACATAAGATGAAATTCACACAAAAAAGTTGATGATTCCGCCGAAGGGCACCTTCCCAAAGTAAAGGAACCAGGCCCTTGTTAACTAATTACGATCATCTGTACAAACAGACGTCTAGTTAGATAGCTTGTGCATGCCCCGTGGAATCACTAAACAGTGAAATACACTTCTTTGGATGGAGCAAACCACTTGCAAAAGAAAGGAACACGTGCTTGGAAACGATAACAGGGAACCGCTGATGAGGAGACGACGAAGAGACATGGGCGAGCGGACACAAAAGCAGCCAAAAATGAGTCTTCTCCAAAAAGGTTGGCGGAACCACCGGAGGGGCGCCTTCTCCAAAACGAAGATACCAGGCCCTTGCTAACTAATTGCGATCGTTTGTGCAAACGAACATCCAGTCGGATAGCTTGCGTCTGCCCCGTGGATCCGCTAAACCAAGAGACGCAACCTTCCTAACAAGCCAATCAACAAAAGACCTCTACGGAGGCACAAGCCCTCTTCAGAGGCACGCTGAAAAATGAAAGTTCTCTTCTCAACAAAAAAGGTTGGTGGAACCACCATAGGGGCACCTTCCCAAGTGGAAGACACAGGGCCCTTGTTGACTAGTTGCGATCGTTTGTGAGAACAAACATCCAATTAAGTAACTTGCATCCGCCCCATAGATCCATTTAACTGTGAGAAAGTAACTTCCAGGCAATCAAATAAAGACCTTTCCGGAGGCACAAGACCTCTCCGGAGGCACAAGATCTCTTCGGAGGCATAAGACCACTCCCGAGGCACCATAAGCCCTCTTCAAAGGCACAGGCCTTCACCAAAGGCACACACTGCCCTCTTCGGAGACAGAAGACCTTCCCCAAGGCACACAAGACCTCTCCGGAGGCACAAGACCTCTTCGGAGGCACGTCCCAGAATAAAATACTCTTCTCAAACAACAAAAGTTGACGGAACCACCGAAGGGGCACCTTCACAACATAAAGGCACAGGGCCCTTGTTAATTGGCTACGATCGCTTGTGCAAACGAACATCCAATCAAGTAACTTGCGTCCGCCCCGTGGTTCCATTCGACTGTGATGGAGTAATTTCAAGCAAACAGAACAAAAAAGCCCTCCAATGAGGCACAATAAAAATATAAAAATAATAATAATATAAAATAAAACCCTCTTCAGAGGTCCGCTTTACTGCGTAGGAGAGTCCACTTCTCAGAAATAAAAAGTGGCTATCTCCGAAAGTTAAAGTGTAAAAACTTCTCCAAAATGAGGCGCATTCTATTAAAGTAGAATAATACTTCCACAAAAACGGAACAATTATTCTATAAAATAAGAATACGAGTCTCCTCGAAATGAAGAATATTACAATGAGCCGTGGTATAGGGGCAATATGATATAATATAGCTACATTAATAAAAGTGACAATCAAGCAACATACCACAAGCTCATTGCAATATTATGCAAAGTAAACAAAGAAACTTGTGCAAAAACAAGGAATAAATGCATTCACACATATACTGACAAGAAATTGTACAAGTAAAAAGAACCATTTTATTCCATACTATAAAATTTTTGTACATGTACAGGTTCCAAAAGACGGTGGCCGGCACCCGTACAATCTCCGGTCAATACATGCAAAAAGCAAAAAAGCAAAACAATAAGCCTAAAGTCCAGCTCATTACTCCTTCCCGCCACCTTTAGAGCTCTTGCCCGACTTGATGATTAATTTCTGAATCCGGCGTGGACGGGTCGGAGAAGAAGGAGAAGGAGGTGTAGCTGGATCTGCTTCCACTTTTTCTTCACCAGCAGAAGCGCTTTTCTTCTTCTTCTTTGAAATTGCACGTTTCCCTCTCTTCTTTGAAGAAGACTCACTTCTCGGAGTAATCAATGCAGAAAGCTTTGTCTCATCATCATAAGGTTGCTCCGGGGTCTTCTCGCCCTCCTCAAGTTCTTCCGCCTTCTGTTCTTGCGAAGCAGCCGGATCGTCCAGGCCTTGAAGAGCTTCTATTTTTTCTACATGCGACCCCGGTTGAGAAGCAAAAGGAGGAGTAATTTGAGAAGATGGAGGAACATCAGCTGGAGGAGTGGAAGTTTGTGCAGCACTTGGTATTCCGCTACAGAAGAAAAGAAGTTAAAATCAGCTTTCTCCGAAAAAAGAGAAGAAATTGGCTCATCAGGACTTAAGTAATAAGCGAGAAATTCATCGAGCTCAGTTGAATCGAACGAGTGGTATACTTGAGCTATATCAGACTTGGAGTTACCTGGAGAAGTCGGCTTAATCACATTGATTTCAAATTTTCAGCTTCAATGTCGTCCTGGGTCTTCTCCTCGACTTGAACAGTGGGAGGCTCAGTAGTTGCGATTTTGACTTCGGCCTTTGCAGGAAGTGGAGAATAAAAACTAGAGCCAATGGTATCAGGGTCGATCGAAGCTGGAGGACGAGCGGGGTCGGTTAAAGGTGCTTTTTCCAAAGGCTCTCCTCCTGCTATTTCGGCTCGCTCCCTAGCAAACTGCTCTTTTCCCCTGGCAAGGGGGGTACGTGCCTCATCATCCAGATAGGTCGCCTCAAGATCCACTTCTGCATAGCCAGCACCTCCGAGCATATCAAGTATGGCTTCCCACACTTCTGCCAAAGTAATTTCATATGTCGGTCCCAAAAATGAGAGGCTCCCGTGCCCCAAGACGCTTTGCAAATAAAAATCGAATAAAGTAGAGCTGATATTGGCTTTAGTAGCCTCATGAGATTCTTCGGCTGCAACTTTGCTGGAAATTGCCTCATCACGCTCTTTTTCAACTTTAAGAAGTCGAGCTTTTAGCATTTCAATTTCCATGTCCTGGGAGCGGGTTTTTTTCTCGAAACTGAGCAACATCGGTGCGGTAACTCTCGACAATTTTCTCTTATGCCTCATATCTGGCCTCAGCGTCTCGTTGACTGGCATGAGAATCCCGTACTTGTTTTTGAAGCACTTCCTCCCTTTGAGTATAGGAAGTGGATGAGGCAGCAAGCTCATTTTTGAGTTTTTCGACTTCAGCCTCGGGTCTCCCATTGTCATCAGCGATGCTCTGCATTTCTGCATCATGTTGCTTAAGAACTTTCTTCCATTCAGAATGATCGCTTTCCATAGTTAACATGGCTTCGAGATTCAAACGATTAACCCTTTGAAGCTCGTCAACCAGCTTTTGCCATCCATACATTCTCTCGATGTCAAGCTTAACGGCATCGAGATTCCTTAGCATGGCCTGCTTATCAATGGGAACCAAATCCAAGTCAAATTGCACTCCTTTCAAACACCAATTTGGGAATCGGCTTTGGAGTGTAGGTGGAGCATCCCTGACTTGATATTGAGGCCTGTTAATAATTGTCTGAATATCGGTCTTCTCGAGAGCGGGAGAATAAGATGGAATTTCTATAGAGATAGAAGCAGCGGTCTTTTCAGAAATTGCAGACGTGTCACTAAGCTTGGCCCGTTTGCTTGGATCGCCGACGACGTGACTCTTCCCTTTTTCATCATAAGATTTTCTTTTATGAGAGTCATCATCTCTCTGGGATGAATCATGTCGTTCATCTCCTCTCCTGTGGCGCTCCTCATAGTCTCGCCTTTCACGAGCTTTTCTAGCAGCTCTTTCTTCATCGGTTTCACTATGGACAGGGAGATAGCGCCTGTAATCATAAGTGTCACGGCTTCCATGACGCTGGAAATTTTCATAGTACGAGCCACTTCGCCTCATCGGAGAATCTGAAAGTGAAAAAGACAAGTCTTAAAAATTTTCAGAGTAAAGAAGTTAAATGCGTGTAAGTGCCAAAAAATCCTAAGTGTGTGTGATGTGCAAGCTACGCGCGTCAACTACAAACCACTCTTTGATTGGGGAGTGATAATAGAATGTGAAGCAGGAGTCAACTTTTGAGCTGACGAAATTTGCTGCAAGGCAGATGTCACTTCAACTGCTGGAGATGTAACTTTAGTTGTATCGTCTTTGAAGAGCTCCTGTGAGGTAATCATTAGATCGCTCAATCCCTCAAAAGTGTCATCACCATCATGTTTAGCGGGACTCTCTCTCTCTCTCTCTCAACTCCTTTATCATCAGCATTCCCGGAGTGTTGAGGAGGATCCTCTTCTTCAATTACTGGGGAAAGTGTAAGTCTGCTAGATGATCCCGCAATATCGACGGAAGTAGAACACTTCACCAAAGAAGCCCCTGCAGCAGTTTCCTTCGATGCTGCTTCCTCGGTAGAAACCGGGGAAACTAATGTTTCAATATTGGAACTAGAGACTTCATGAATCTGAGTAGATCGGGAGGGATGTAAAAGTCCGAACTGGTGCAAAAATTCATCTTTCAGCAAAAATCTAGTGCTTCTCTCTTCAGCAGCCACAGCACTTAAAGTTTCAAAGGTTGGCTTGTGACTGGGATCCCTAAGCGGAGGAGGAAGTGCTGCAAAAAGTAAAGAATGAAGTTAAGCATTTGACAATTCGAGTTTCGAGAAGTTCAGAAAATGAAGTGAACGGAGAAAGGCAATCTTACTTTCGACTCTCCAGACGGCATAGAATCCTGGGGGGCAGCGGACGAAGAAAAATTGACTTAAAAACCCGTGTGCACTCTCGGGCAAGTCTAGAATCAATTTACGGTTTCTTGTGCCTCTCACAAGTATAATTGAAGGGTGATCTTTGTTCTTCGCAAAAGTGCATAAATAGCAAATCTCTTCGAAACTTGGAAGACGGTCGAGCGTCCTGCTGAACAGCACACACAACCCCATCAAGATGGCATAACCATTGGGGTGTAACTTAAAGGGAGAGATTGTTAATCGAAGAAGAAGCTGTCAACGAAAATCATTAGAGGGAGGAATAACTCCACTTAAGCACATCTGACGATTAACTGCAATAAAACCATGAGGTGGCCTATCAGCAGTATCATTTATTCCTGGAAGCTGGGCATCTGCTTCAGCAATGCCAAACTGAATGCATAACTGATTAAAGACTCTGTGGTTAAAGGTGGTCGAAGTTCTTTCCGGAGGATCAATTAATGGGTTAGCAATTGGAAAAACCTCCCCAGCTTGTCCTGTTTCTTCTTGTTGAGAAGTCATTCTACACAAGGAACTGGATATTCAAATGTGAAGGTGCACGTTTCCTAAAAGTGTGAAGTGTTGTGCGAAACTAATAAAAATAACAAGCAGATATAACTGAAATCAAATTAATTGACATTTGATAATTATAAAGTTTCAGGGCTTGTTATTTCAAGTCCAAGTACAGTGTTGATGCAAGCAAATGTGTTTTAGTTGATCATTTTAGCTTTGCTTTAATACTTCACTTGAACTTGATAATTCATAGCATTTCATTCACATAGTTCATTTAAATTGGTTATTCTTTATCGACTAATCTGTCATTCGATGTGGGCAGTCAATGGCAGTATATTCGCCCTAGTTTTCTGCAAAGGTTATGTTTAACAGGTTGTTAGGTTAAAAGTTAGTGCAATCTGTAAGGAAGTGCAACAAAGTTCAAACAGTTCAAGTTCAAAATAGTTCGAGCAAGTTCTTTCAAAATGTTCATCTCTTAGGTCGTCCAGCGACCTAGCATAGGTCGGAGCTTCCTTAGGTCGCACTGTGCAAGTCAAAGGGTTCAAGGCATGAAGCTTCAAGTCAAGGCAATGCAGATTTGTCTAAGTGTTAGCTCGGTCGCGACCTAAAGTCTATGCCGCAAGAAGTTAGGTCGTTAATCTGTTAAGTCGTTCTACTTCAAGCAAGTTAGGTCGTAAGAAAGTTAGGTCATGCGATTCATGTTCAAGCGAATATGTCCTAGGTTGTTTGAATCCCAGCGCGACCTAAAAGTTAAGTCGCAGATTCGAAAGATCCTTAGGTCGCGAGAATTCTTAGGTCGGCCAGGTTTCTTAGGTCGCGAAGGTTTCTAAGTCGCTCAGATTCCCTAAATCGTTAACTTACTCTCCACGCAATAGCTCACCATCTTGTTAACTGTTAACCCGATAACCCGTTATCACCCACACAATGAAATCCATCATCCTCTTCGTGAAATTCATCATCCCTTCATACCACCAAATCACCCGAAAATCGATTGAAAAACATCTCCAATCCATCATAGATTCAACGCATTGTTGTGCTTTCATGAATCACAACAACGACATAGTTAATGGCGATCGGAAATCGATCGCAACCTAACTCGAAAATGAAGCATAGCATACGAAATCGATCTGGGGTTTGAAGGTTGGAATTCATGGTTCGATGGGGATCTTGAAATGAATAAGGATCTAGTTCACTTACGCAATATGATAGCAAGGATGAATAGTCGACTGAATAGCTCGAATTCGCCTTTGAAATCACGAAGTTTCGTCAATGGAAGAGCGGGAAATTGGAGCAGTTAGGTAAAGAAGAAGCAGCGACCTAACAGTTTATATATGGGGCAAAGAGAGGAAGACGAATGGGCACGCGAGTTAGCACATGATTTAGGTCGCTCACGACCTAGCAGAGTTAGATCGAAGCACACGACCTATGACATAGGCCTGTACTTCGAGGGGCAAGTGCTAACTCCTCTTTTCAAAGCGACCTAAATCACTAGCGAACTAACGACCTAAATCTCCAACGACCTAGCGACCTAACTCCGGAAAGAGGTTAACGACCTAAAGGATGGAGCGACCTAACAACCTAAAAGTCCCAGCGACCTAACTACATAAAGATCCCAGTGACCTAACTACATAATGGACTTAGCGACCTAACTACATAAAGGTCCCAACGACCTAACTACATAATGGACTCAGCGACCTAACTACATAAAGGTCCCAGCGACCTAACTACATAATGGACTCAGCGACCTAACAACCTAAAGGCTAGAACGACCTAACGACCTAAAGGTTATCGCGACTTAGCGACCTAAAAGACGAAGCAACCTAGCGACCTTAAGATGGAATTGTTCAACAACCTAAAGCTCCAGCAACTACTCCCTAGGTCGCTCACGACCTACAACTTACCACTTCATTCAGGCAGATCAAGTGCACCCGGTTAAGCCGCAAAACATGGCTTCTTAGGTCGTTGGCGACCTACGACCTACCTTAGGTCGTTGACGACCTAAGACTTATCAATATCTTCAACTGATCAAGCGCAAAACTATTAAGTCGTATCCTGTACTCTTTAGGTCGCTTACGACCTACGACCTATCCAAGTTCGCTCACGACCTACGACCTAACTCCGAATTCTCCCTATAAATACCCCACCTACTCCAACTTCAAAAGGACTTTTGGATCATTTCTGGAACGCTTATACTCTGCTGTTTTCTCGACTCATCCAACACTTCAAGCACTCCAAACACCGAAGACGCTTCAACGAAATTCAAGAGGAGATCAAACACATTCAACATGAATTCGAAAGCTTCTTCTCCATACAAGTTCTAGCTACTCGTCTAAAGTGTGTTGTAATTGAAGTGTATCGTAAAGAGTTGTAATCGAATCATTGTTAAAGAAGATAAAGTGGACGTAGGCCTAATTTCGAGCCGAACCACTATAAAACTGCTGTCTCTTTACTTTTCTGCTATTTTCTGCTTATTTCTAGTTCCCGTACCAACGGGTGGTGCTTTCACATAACTCATACACACACCGGGGTGTTAGCGTCGATTTTTACGTTAACACAACATATATACATATATAAGAACTCGAAGCAGTGACAGTGACCAATGTGTAAAATGTATACAAAGACTCCAAGCCTTCAAGCAACATGCAAATGAAACCAGCAATGAATGCAAACAAAACTGGTACAACATGGAAGCAGTGAAACAAGTTCAAGTTGAATCATGAACCAGTGCAGCTCAGTGCAACCCAAGTCTGCAACATATAAATCGAGTGCAGTTTATCACAAACAAGACCAAGTGCAATAATGACCAAAATCAACTAAAGCAAAACTTCATACAAAAATAAAACTGCAGCCTTCACTTGAATACAAGGGCAAACTGCAAACAAGACTGCAGCCACCACTTGAATACAAGGGAGCTAGTACAAGATACAACAAATCAAACTGCAAATGAAATCAGTGCATCAATGCAATGCAACCCAACAAGGGCAAAATCTCTACAAAAAGCACTGCAGCCACCACAAGAATATAAGGTCAAACTGCAACTAAAAACTGCAGCAATAATACAACTGTATACAAGTCAGAAATTCAGTATGTACACCTGATGCAAGGCTACTACAAAGAACAACAGCAATCAAACTCAAATGCAGTGCAAACAACAACATCAAGTGAGAATAGTGAATGTACAGTACATCACTAACGAAACAAGTTCATGAGGATAGTGAATGTATAGTACATCACTAATGAAACAAGTTCAAATTGAATCAATTAACATGCAAATCCAGACACTAACCAAATGCAAAAAATCAGTGACTCAAAGCAACTACACCAACCAAACTGATGACCAAAATACCCATGATATGGCCACTGATGAACTCAACAGTAATATGATCGAAACTATGCAAACCAACCTGTAATCCAGAATGCATCAGTGTGCAAAGAACTCGAGCACGAGAAAAACTCAAACCCAGACTGAACAACATAATGCACGAATCAAAACTCGAGCTTATAGAGAGCTCAGTGCTATGTACATAATAAAATACAGACCACCAATTCCAAAACAAAATCAATAGCAATATACTCGGACATGAAGCCGAGATAAACAATGTAAGTGTCGAAGCATTGGAAGCATGCTCAAGTCAGAGAATGTCATGAAATCAAAATGTCAACAAAACATCACCAAATAATCGATTACGAACAAGTCAGATAAAACCACCAACCCTTCATACAAAATCGAGTGGCCGATCAGATAAAAGTGACGAATTCAAATATATTTGTACGAACGAAAATCAAAGCAACAGCCGAAATCACAGAGACGAATTCAAATCAAATATTAGACGAACGAAATAAGGGGATTCAAACCCTACAACTTAAGGTTCGAACTAGATGTGAGTAATTAAAATTACCCACCTTTGTTAGACGCAAAAAGAAGCAGCCGTAGCAAAGCGAGGAATCATCGATCGCCAAGCAAGCAACCTCGATCGATCAACTTAAAGTTGGCAGCCTCAATTTCAGGAGCCCTTGTTTCGAAAAGTGGAACGAACGAGAACAAGAGTTTACAAAGCCGCCATTTTTATTCTTTCGTTCGATTGTTTAGGGTTTTCGTTTCAAAATGAATAACAAAGGGGGACTGGTAGTGAATGACTATCACGACAACGAAGCAAAAGAAACGTGGGCCGATATTCAACTTAAAGCCCACCAACACTTAACAAATTTATAAAAGAATATCACCGATTTAAAAACTCCAATAATAATTAACAACCAATATAATCGTCATTTGACGATAATTAATTGTTGTAAAACTCCGAGTTGTTACAGAGTGAGTGTATTTGTTATCAATATAAAAATGTTTTATATAGTGGTGTTTGAGTTGTTAAGTTTGAATTTTGGATTTCGGTCGATTCGTTTGGCCAACGCTATCGATAAGAATTCTAAAACACTTGAACATAGCAAACTAACACAATATTGTTTTCTAAATTGGTAAATGAAATAATTTGATGCATGATTATATTTTATATATAAAAGTATAATTTTCTGAAATTAGATAGTTAAATGAATTGGTTATCAGAAATGATAATACTAGATTATCATTTATTGTTTGTCAACATTTCTAAAAATTTAACAATTGTTGTATGTTATAAGAATTGAAACTTTAAAACATGAGTTATTAATTTGATTTACAAATGAAATGAATTTAAATTAAAGGACTTTAGAATTAAATTTCCAGTGTTTTACAAAATTTTGTTTTCAAAGTTTTGAGAAAATATATTATTTGAAAGTATTTTTGAATGGAAATTGTTTCCAAAGAGTTCTAAAAGAATTAAGTCGGTACTCTCCTCTTTTGTTGCTAGAAAATAATTTCGGTGATGACTGGAGCATCATCGACATTCATTTTCGAGTCTCAAAGTTGGGAGACCACTTAGTAGCTTTGCTACATTTTGTTTCGGAAAATGGATTTGATTTGAATTTATTGAGTACAATTTGATGTATAAAATGTATATATATTTATATATTTATTTCAAATTAGTTTGAAGTGAAACCGAAATTTAACTCTTAAGTTTTCTGTTAAGTAATGTTTTCAATTATTGAACTAAAGCAAAAAAATTGAATAATTGAAGTGCTGAAAATTTAAAAATAGAAATAAAACAACTTGAACAGTTGAACTGGGATAAAATTTATTTGTATTATACTCAATTGCATTCTATAACATATATATAACTTACCTGAAATATTCAAAAGTTTAAATGTAATAAGAATATGCAATTAAATAGTATATAATATAAGTGTAAGTAATAAGATGTCAAAAATGAATTTTTTTTAAGGGAATTTATATATAAATTTAGTGGTTATAATAAATGTTTATACACTTAATCTATGTGTAAGATATGTTAAGTAAAATAAATTAAACAATAAATATGGAATGCTATTTAAGTAAATAAATATGAACTTAAGAAACTAAACAAGTAATAAATAAATTTGTATTTTGATTTTAAATCTGTTTGTGATACAAAAGTAAATTTCAAAGAATTTAGAATTAAATTATGAAGTGGAGTTTACTTAAGTGAAGTCAAACGGATTTAATAAATAAGTTAAATGAAATAAAATTTGTTTTGAAATAGAATTTATAACGAATGATAATAAATTAAAGGCAAATAAATTGAATGTAAACCAATTAAATATTGATTTATTGAATAAAATGGAATGGAACCAAATAAGTTGAATGTAAATCAATTTGAAAACTAATGTAATTTATATGGTTTTGAATTAGTTGTTGTATTTTGTATTTCGAATCTATCTTTCCGTCTTATTGCTTCTACTCTCCTATCTCGTTCCTTTTTAGGGACAAAAAGTTTTGAGTGAGGGAGAGTGCAACGACCTGTAAATTTTAATGGTTTAGATAACGTAATTAACTGAATATTTCTTGAAATAAAACAATTAAATTTTACAATGAAAATTTGATATTTGGTATGTGTCTATTTAAACGTAGCAAATGTCAGATTTTCATTGGTAAATATAAAAGTTTGTTCTGTTGTGTAATTTTCAATTTCGATTTAAAATCAGTTGATTTATCGAAAATAAAATATTTTCGAAATTTGAATTTTTATATAATAAAAATGTAAATCATTTTCTTAATGTGACGTCATATTTCATTTCGCCAAATCTAGACTGCCCTAGCTCCGTTTATCTTATTTTCGACGATTTAACAGTGTTTTGGCATCGAATATCGACTTTTAATAGGATGATCGTATCGATGATATCTATGTACCATTCTGTTCGCCTCGTCGTGCTGATCTCCACAGTATATTCATTTGTGTAGGTGTTCGGTACGCGACGAAATCGACAAAACGATTTGACGTATCGGTTCCGTATTGGACCTTTATGTTTCCTTTGTCTTTTCAATTGCCAGCCGTATAATATCAACAGTCATTTGCTTCTGTTAACTCCTGAATTCAATACGTGGCTTTACAATTCCCACTGTCCAATTTATTATTTTCTGGTTCATCCTTTCTATCTCCATTTTCTTTCTGTCTAAATTTTCTCTTCTCTGCTTCTAAACGAAAAATAAAAATATATAATAAAAATATATTGGAGTTCATATATTTTTGTGCTGTAGCTTTCGTATATTTGCATAGACAGCTCAACATCCATTTGTGCGAGCATGCTTCTTTCATCTTGCCGCAACCCGACCTGTCACATCTATCTACTCTCGTCCATCTTTACCATCGCCACCTTATCACCTTCCCCTCCAACTAACCCACGTCTGCCATGTCATCCGCGTCCATCCCACAAACGGTCAATCGCCACCATCGCCTAGTTTTGCAACCCACCACCCCACTACTTCCTCCGCCACTTAGCCTAACGCCAGAATACCCTTCCATCACCTAGCTCGCACCGACCAACACAACAGACCCACCCATAGCCGAAATTCCCCACATCCTGCCATGTCACCTAACAAACCTCCGCCATCTCCATTAGCCGCCCACTCTTCCATCCTATTAGCCCACCTGTCCTTCCACCCGCATCCAGTCACCACCGAACCATCTAGCAGCAGCTGTGGTGCCACCTTCCTACTCCATCTTAGCCTTGCCGAGACCCTGAACATCCCCTGAAAATGCCCTTCCCACTCTCATAGCAACTACCGCATGCCTTCACCACCTTTCATCCCATCAACATAAACCCCTCCCTCCTCTGCCGCATTACCAAACAGTCCACCCAACCCATCCCTTCTCCTTCTTTGAATCATAGTGATTTTTGTTTATGTTTTATTCAGTGAATATATAAGTATACTTATATGTTTCATTTTTGTAAATCATAGTTGATTTATTTATGCTACCTTGTTTATATATATGTTTATAATAATATCGATTTTAAAGTATATATGTATATATGTTTATAATAATATTGATTTTAAAGTGTGTGTGTGTGTGTATATAGATAGATTTTAATATGTGTGTTTAAAAAGAATATTGATTTTATATATCGATTTTAAAATATAATATATATATATATATATTGACTTTAATAGACATTTTTAAATTAAATATTGATTTTTAATATATAAATATATAAAGATTTTGATTTTTATACGTGTTTAAATTGATTGTTGATTTTAAAAGAAAACTTATGATATAAGATTTTTATATGAGTAAATTTTAGTTTTTAAATTCTTATATGCTGTTTTCATCGATTATCGAATTCCAGCCTAGCTTTGCTTTATTCGTAGACTTCGTGTTCTTGGTGCTGTACTTTGGAATTTGTTGTTTGGATTCGTAGCTTGTCTTGTATCCAATCTCTTTAGCCTCGAAAGGTGAGCAATCACTCACGATTAACATTCTTATATTTAGTAAATTTAATTCGCATGAAATGACGATTGAAATGTGTTGTTTAAATTTAATTTTTTAGTAATTAAATTGTTGAATATGATATGTTATTTACATTGTTCACCTATGACTGATATATGACACTGTAACATTGTTGTATATATACATATGATATTTAAATGGTTAATTATGATCCATGTTGTAATTGATATGTTATGCTATTGTATATGATTATTCTATTGTTCTTGCTCTTAAGTTCCCTATTAGTTTAGAAATCCGTATGGGTTGAAATGATACATACCCAAACGATATTCTAGATTAGGGAAAAATCGTTATAGGTTGAAATGGTCGACCCAAGCGATTTTATTAAATTGAATTTTGGGATTTCGGGTTGAAATGATATATACTCGTAAATATTAAATTATTACGGATTGAAATGATAAATATCCGTATCACTTGACCATAGGATACAAAATTATATACAGACACCGTTGGTTTATTTTTAAATGATTTCTAGAATTATTAAAATATAAATATGTGATTTAAATAAATATTGGGTTTTTAAAATATAATATAAAGATTTATTTTAATATATGTGTAAAATTTAGATTTTAAAATTTATGTTTTGGAAATTTTAAATTTATAAGTTAAGTGTTAAAATGTAAATTATAAAATTTTACTTATAACTTTATTATTTTAAAATATATAAAATAAGATTTAAAATAAATTTATTAACAATAAGATTTAATATAATAATAATTAATATAATAAAATTTAAAAAGAATTTAATTTAACTAATATATATAATATGTTTAAAATATTAATTTAAAATTTATATTAATATTTTTAAATAAATTTCTGTAATAACTTTAATAAATAAGAGATTAGAAAGATAAATTAATGATGACTTCAAATTTAAATTGGTTAATAATTGAATTTAAATACGGATTGATTTGGAACATATTGATTTTCGAGATTTAAAGATATGTTTTATAACCTGATAGCTTGATTTTGAATTTATAGGATTAAATGAATATTTTAAATTTAAATAAAATTGAACTTGAATATTTAATTTTGATTTAAATTGTAATTTGCGATTTCATTTAAATGATTAACTAAAGGCGATTAAATGAATATTTTAAGTTTAAGTAAAATTGAAATTGTATATTTACTTTTTATTTAAATTGTAATCTAGGATTTTATTTAATGGTTATTAAAGATGATTAAGTGAATATTTTTGAATATAAAAAAAATAAAAGTTGAATTTTGAAATATAAATGAAATTTACCAAATTGAGTTATTGAAAATGTTTGAGTTTAAACTTTGAAACCTATTGAAGTGGAAGTGGTTTAAATTTTTAGTTCAAACCTGGATTTGGAATCGATATAAATAAAAAAACGGTTTTAATGAGAATTTGAATTGAATCTTTAGTTGAAATGGTTGAACTGAGATTTGATTTAAATTGAATTATGGAACTAAGGTTGATTTGAATTGGTTTGTGAAATTGGAAGAAACAATTCAAATTTGAAACTATTTTTCGATATAAACTCTTTTTAATATATAAACTATTTGAATATATGTATACTATTTTTAATATATAATTATTTTTAAATATAAACTATTTTAATTTATAACTACTTCAATATATAAACTATTTTCAATATTTAAACTATTTAAGTTGAAACTGTTATGATTTAAAGTAAATTCGATTTCGAAATGATATGATATCAAAAGTGATATGGTTTCGAAAGTGAGCATAATTTCGAAAGTGATATGATTTTGAAATGAATATGATATTTTGATATGAAGTATGAACTGTTTTGAAATAAAACGACCACGGTGTGAAATAAGAAATTGGTTATTAAAAGACCAGGATCAGGTATTGTCATACTCTCTGCCAATACCGAAACCACTTTAACAACTGTGTATGTGTTGGAGATTCCAGAACGAAGTAGGATGGTTTGGCGACGATTCTATATGAGGTATTAACATAGCCCTGACTCCCACGAGTCAGCTTGATGGTGCTAAAACCGGAGCTATACCGAGCCAGGTGAGGTCGCACCTCCGATCGAGCATGCTTCTTCGATACCATTCTATTACTTTATGATTTGATTGGGTGCACCTTTTATTTTGGAAGTGTGTCTCGAGGTGGGCGGTAGTAGCTGATATGCATTACCACTAGTCCCAGAGTGCAAACGGTAGAATCCTACCCTGGCATTGCCTCACGTGCCTTGTCACTTACCTTATCGCGTCCTCTATGAGTTTGTTTTTTTTACCGTACCCATGTAGTGCTCCCTGAGTATCCCACCGTTTTGGTGGAGCTTCTGTATAGACTACTGGAATATATAAACTATGTTAAGGGGGATTTGAGTAACGCCTTAATGCTATTTTAATAATTTACTTTACTACTGTCATTATCTACGTAGCTTATTGTACTATGTATATAGATAGTTTAACGGATCCTTAAAGGGTGGAATCCCAAACATCCTTTAAGTTACTTTGTATTTCACTTGACATTCCACTTGAGTTGATTTACTGGTATAAGAATATTAATCCTGACTCGAGTGTTTTGTGTTTTGCTTTATGCTCGGGTTAGACTAAGTGTCACAGCATTTGAGACTCACCTTTGGAGCTTGGAGCTTTGCTTGAAGATTTGTCTTTATCTATTCAGCTTTCAGTTATTTCTAGTTATTTATATTCAATCTTGTCAGTTACTTTTGTATTTGAGACTACTCTGTATTTGAGATTTCTGTTGTATTTATTTCAAATTCTGATGTTCTATAGTAGCTTCATGAACTACTATTTATCTATTCCGCTGCTTATTGTTATATTACTCTGTGTTTGTGACTCAGTGATTGATTTATTTGCTATATATGCTAAGTTTTGCCAAATATAAATTAACAATCTGTTATTTTGAGCAATTCAAGTCCGACATGTATAGATGATTGTCGATTTGAATGGTTCGTAATAGCGGGTCGTTACATATTTTGTTTCAGAATATGTAAAGGCAAGATGTTATAACTGCCTAAGCTGATTTGTAGTACATTGTGTAACTCTGATAACTTCCTGTTAAGGTGTATGCTGATGTACTATTGACCGTTATGTTTTATTTAGCAATTTTGTTGTGACGTTTTCTGTTCTGTTCTTTATTTTACCCTATGATGATTCAAATTTTTGATGCTTGGGCAACGACACACGAACATCGAGGATGTGTTAAATGTCGTTCCTAAAGGTCAGAAAAGTGGGTTGTTGCAGTTGGTATCAGAGCTTGGGTTGATCGAACATTTTAGCCTGATTGGGGTACAACTCATTAGAGATAGGGTGAGTCGAGCCCTAGAATGATTTAATCTTGAGAGAGCATTTTCTTTTCTCCCCAAAAAATCTGGTTTTAGATCCTTTGTTGTAGTTTCCTTTTTATCATCTATGATCATATCTTTCTATTCTAATAATAACTGTCGCTTGTCCAGGTTATTGAAAATGAGTACAAGAGGAAGAAGAGGGAGGGGATCTAGAACCACCATGGCTACAAATGGCAGAGGTCCTAGAAATGAACTAGTTGTGGAGCTGGTAGTGGAAGCGGTGATGCAAGTTCAACCGCCTCAGAACTTTGTGACCTTGTGCAAGAATTCCATTGCTTTAGATGGTAAGCCTTTCTTTGGAACTAAAGATATTTTAGGATTTTAGACATCGCTCTGCTCTTGTAAGGGGATATTCAGGGATCATCTATTGGGAAATGCTAGAAAGAGATTGTTGGCATCACGTCAGCTTTATAAAGCAGCAATGGATTGATGGGATTTAGTCACAATGAATAAACTAGAAGAAGATTTCCCTTGGGCGCAGTTTAAAGTGGTTTTTCACAAAAATTAGGTTCTACGGTTTGTGTCAAATCATTTATGTGAAGAGTATGATTCATTAACTCCAGGTATTAAACTTTCTCATAATTCGTGGTAGCATTCAATACGAAGATCGTAGTAACATTTTGTACAGCTTCTGTGGAAATCGACTATTGATGTGTAGTAATTATTGCTTTAAAATGAGGCATCACAAGTTTCGGCTTCGTAAATTTGACTAGACAGACACAGACACAAACACTCCTCTCTTGTCAGGGGTCTAAACATGTATGGGAGACACCACTATAAAAATAAAGAGCATTAATGAATTTACTCATTATGGTCGTAAGATTTGATATTACATATTTTGAAGCGTGTTTGTCTGAAAAATAAATTCAATTCCAATTTCTCAAGCATGCTCAACTTAATCCTTGTTCTCTAAAAACGTACAAGTTAATGAATCATTAGGATGCAAGTTGAGCATGTGTCAGAGAGATCATATGATCACATCAGACTACTATGCTCTATAACATTCACAAATAGTATAGTGATAATCACCAAGTTAACTACATTTATGAGGTTTGAGGAGCACTCACGGTGTTTTTTTCCCCAGTCAAATGTCAAGTAATACCGAGGTAAAGAAAAAACATACGAAACAAGTATAAAATGGGCTACAACTAGGTAAAAACACATAATTAACAAGTAGGGAATGAGCTAAAGCCATGTTAGATAAGTAAATAAAAATGAACAAGTACAGAATATACAAGTAGCAAAAAAGATTGAAGTATATTCAATAGTACATGGAACAAGCATTGTTAAGAAGTTTATAGTAAATAAAAAACACAAAAGAACTGAATCAAATTTCTTACAGTACATTGAAGTATAATACAAGTGTTAACATAGTCCCCAATCGTCGTTATCCTTAATAGTGCCTTTAATCTTTTTGTGTCCTTGGGGCGTCACGGCTTGGTACTAGAGCTGAGTTTGAAACAAGATATGATAAACACAGAACAGAGCATGTATTACAGTACATCGAAGTATAATACAATTGTTAACATAGTCCCCAATCGTCGTTATCCTTAATTGTGCCTTTTAATCTTTTCGTGTCCTTGGGGCGTCACAGCTGTCCAAACAATCTTCTCAGTATGTACAGACATCATAAAAGTTATGTTTGAAGCTCATCAATAAATGCGCTCATCCATTCCAAACACAGTTTCCATGATGTCATCACTGGTTGATTTGGTGCCTCAGACTTCCATTTCAGCCCGCCGTTCAAATTTATTCCCTAAGTCAATGTTCCAAATAAGAGGAGAGACTTTGTGAATCAAGTATAGAAGCTGCTTCAATTTTGAGATGGCATCAATTTCAATATGATCAACCTAAGGATAACAAATATATATGATTAATAGGGTTTCAAAGAAGGATGTTTCTAAATGGAAACGTTTGGCAAAATTATAGCCATTATTCCAGTGTTGAGTAAGCATTTTGTGCAGTTGTAGTTGCCAAGCCTTTAATTTCTCCCTATTTGTGCAGGGTACCTAGAAATATGGTAATAATCAAAAAATGATAAAACTTCAAATTTCTGTGATAAACACCCATTATATTGTACTTGTATTAGAACTGCATGAAAATAATCTAATACTTATATTCTATTTTTGTTATTATAACAGAACTGGGTGAAAATTCTACATTTTTTATATTATATTTTTGTTGTTATATTAGACGATAAAGCTATTATTTTATTTGAAGATTTTTGAGTTGAGATAAATTTTCATTTAAAATTATAATAACAATTTAGTATTTATCGAATTTAAAATTGGTATTTTATTTTATGATAAAGTTATTTAATATGTTATTATCATTTGGTCGATGTATATAAATTAAAATGTGAAAAAATGCACAAGCTTAAGAGTAAAAATTAAAATGCATAAATTTCGGTCAAAATTAGTTTACTTAAACGTAAATGGTTGTGTTATATCTTGGTAATTTGAAAATTGTTGTATGCTAAAATCAGTGACGTTTAAAATTATTATCCAATCCCCGAGTAAGTTGGACGATTAGAAACCAAGTACACCGTGACTACTGCATGCACACCAAATGAGCAACGATAGACTGCATAAACTCTATTTCAGAATTTGTTAACTGTCCACATTTACCTCTCTAGAATTTCTATCTTTAAACCAAGACAAAAACAATATAGCTAATAAGTTCTTAGTTAAACTGAAAAGACAATATAACTACTAACACAGAACCAAATCACAAGTCACAACTATTGCGTTAAGGTTTACAAGTGCTCAACGGTCGACATTATCTAATTCTTTTTGTGTTATAGATCCACACTAACCTCATCGAATATAAGGTCAAAAGAATATGCAACGATAACCATAAAATCCACCTAAGAACCAAGGTATGAAAGAAGATTGATAAAATGCCAGGCTCTACTAAAATAGTAGGCACGATTTTCAATAATGATCACGAAAGAGTGTTTCGAAGGATCAAGAAGGCTTTCGAAGGAATCGCAAGCACCAAGCGCCCTTACAAGTGATAAAATAGTGCAAAAGGTTTCAAAAAGGATGAAAAAGAAAAGCACCGTCACCCTTTCGTCTCATTCAAGCCTTTCGATACAGATGGATTCGTGAATATAGAAGAAGCAAGGATGGACTTAGAACGCCTTTCGAAGCAATGAATAATAACCTTTCATATGTGTGCCAAACCTTTCGAAACTAATTGTTTCACCTTCATTCAAGTTACTCAAAACAACCCTTTCAAAAGCATAGATAAGCCTTTCTAACCGGTCGAAGCCAATAACATCAGGAGAAGGTTCCGCATCAATCCACAGGCATGCATTCGGAAGCTACTATAGCATCGAAATCATTGATACTTCAACGTCTGCAAAGCCCTTGCAAACAACCTTTCGACAAAATCGAAAGCTCTTATTTTTACTTCTGATGACAATAAAGCGACATGAAGAGAAAAGCACATTTCTGGCCCTTTCGACGACGTTGATTGTGATTCAAGAGAAAGCGGGGAAATGAATACTAAAGACATAACAAAGGTGAAAGGTAAATAAAAGACCCTTTTGAAAAGGTCAAAAGGTTTGGAATAAGAAGTGGAGAAGCGCAAGGGTGAGTTAGAGGACTCGAATTAGAAACCGTTCCACTGCATCGAAGGTAGACGAGGCCTTTTAACCATGTCGAATGGAATGAGGCGGAATATAAAAAGGCCTTTCGACTAGGTCGAAAGCATAGGCACGGAAAGGGGTCGACCTGCACCTATAAATAAGACCCAAGGTGCCCGATTTTGTGGATGGGATTTTGGAATCCTAAGCTCATTTCTTTTCACTTCTACTTCTTTGAACAATAAAATCTTTGTAAATCCTAAAACAATTTGGAGGAAAAGCTCTAAAAATTGTAACTCATTTTGGATTAATGATAATGGATAGATGCGCGAATTCATTACGGATTTCTATTATCAAGAAGATTATTACAATCATTAGCTAGACTAATGATTAATTGCACATGATGCTATCTTATTCCCTAAACTTATTTTTATCTATGCAAATCATTAGAAATGACTTGGATATCATACATTCAAAACGTATCATCATCATAAGAACTATCATATGATGACAAATAAGATGATGATGATGTTTCGACACAGATAAGTTCTTAGAACTTTTAAATATCCAAGATGATCTTATACACTAGATAGAGCATAGGCAACTGCAAACTGAATTTGTTTCGAAAGGATAAAATCCCTTTCGACCTGGTCGAAAGGGATGTCTCGATGGAAATCTTGCCTGCAATTAGCAAGCAATCATATGAGGAGGAGTCCATCCGAAAGGAACCTACACTCAACTACATTAGCAACCCTTTCAAAAGGGATCCTCCATATAAGAAACAAAATCAATAAGGTCGAAAGCATCAATTTCATTTCAATAGGTTAAGCATACCTTCGAACATGGCCGAAAGGGCTAGAACGAACCTTTCGACATGATCGAAAGGATGAAAATTCAATATGAATAGTTGTCTTCAACTCATTCGAAAGAAGGATTTCGAGCAAGACGCTTCTTCTCTTGCCTACATTTCTAAGCTATCTTCTAAAACTGTTTCGACTAAGTCAACCCGGTCGAAAGGATGGTTTCGAAGGAAGCAATCTTCTAGATAACCTTATTTATATATTTTTATTTGCCATTCACACAGCTTTGGGGATTTTGACAATTTTTCTTGTTAAATTTTGGCGCTAAAAGGAGGGCTTGAACCTCCGACCTTGTTGCTACCTTATAGACTGTTTACGGATCTTTTGACTTGACGTTGGAAAATAAAATCTAAGAGACTCAGCCAAATGGATGAAGTGGTCATCCACACTACAACCCTTGATGAGAACACATCTCCGACCTTCAATCTGAATGGGATCGTTCAAGGGAATCTTCATCATCAACTCAGTAGGACGATAACATTGCCAAAATCAAACATCTAGAGCAGCAACTGCATGAAATATAGGACTTCTAAAGATGGCGTTATCTCAAAAGTCCTCTAAAACAGCGAGGCTAACATAGGTGGATGAGGTGGTTTCACCCAGAAGGAACTTGAAGGCTCATTCAAATGAAAACAAGAGCAAGATAGATCTAACATCTTCAAAGAAGAAGAGCATCCTCAATCTAAAGCTGATCATCAACGAAGGGTGATCGATAAATCACTTAAACAATCTGGTAGCTCTATGTCAAAAGAATACCATCCAAACCAGAAAAGCTACCATGATGTCGAAGCTTATTTGAAGGATGCGGTAGAGAAGGCAATAAAAGATGCAATGAATGCATAAAGGGAAGAGGACCATGGATGAAATCATCAATGATAATGAGCGAGTGCCACCCTTTACAGATGAGATTATGGCAACAAACATCCCATCTTATGTAAAGATTCCGACAATGAAGTATCATGGAATCATGGATCTCGATGATCATTTGGTGGCTTTCGATAGCAAGATGGATCTGTACAATGCACCAGGAGCTGCTAGATGCAGACTATTTCCTATAACTCTCCAAGAAGCTGAGGCTAGGTGGTGTCAACAATACCGAGAGAAGAACATTTTTTCTTGGAAACAATTTTACTACGAATTCTCCACTCAGTTTTGCATATGTAAAGATCCAACCATTGATTACAAAGTCCTGGCAAACATAAAGCAAAGGCAATGGGAATCTTTGGGAGACTATCTTAAAAGATTCAACACCAAAGCACTGAAAGAAAAGGACATGAATGACTGTGACATGCTTATCACGGTACATTCTAGCTTAATATAGAACACCCCATTTTGAAAGCAGCTCTTTGTTAATGTGTATAAAGATTTACAAGATTTCCATTTTCAAGTTGACAAGTTCATTCGAATAGATGAGCTGTATCATGCTAATAGAAAAGCAATTCCTAAGAAGGAAGGAGGAAGATTTGGTCTAGATCGAGGACATAAAAGAATGAAATGGGAAGAGCCAATTGCTAATGCAATCGCTTTAAACAAGCCACTGTCTTACGTTTATGCTATGGTGAAGGAAAGGGTCAACTTCCCAACATCTTCCAAGGCTAAGAACCACCTAGAGAAAAGAAGAGGAGAAGACTACTGTGCATACCACAAAGCAAACGATCACAAGACCGAGGAGTGCAGAGTTTTAGCAGGAACCATCCAAAAATTGATCCGCGAGGGTCATTTAAAATAGTTTATTCAGGATAAGCAGAAGATTTAACGAATAGGGGATTGTTCGTAAAAGCTCCCTGGCATTGTTGTCAATATACTGGAGGATGAAGACACTCTAGGCTTAAGCCCGTCGATAAATAGGATCGACATAATTCATGGTGGGCCACATCCGATAGGGAGCAGCAAAGGGGCATGAAATAGATATATCAAGTTGGCTAAAGAGGGTGTCTTCTCTGTCCAAGAAGAGCCCCCATTGAAGAATTCACGACTCAATATTCAAATGCCAAATCTTGTTATAACCCCTCAAGAGCTGAAAATGGGAGTTAACTATCCGCACAATGATACATTGATGATCACGACTCAAATCGGATTGTCCATCATGTCCAAAATTCTTGTGGACACAGGCATTGCAGTCAATGTTATCATCAAGCATGCCTTCGATCAAATGAACTTCCTTGAAGATAAAGTAGAGCTAAGAAGGAACCAATTTCTGGATTCAACAATAAGGAATCAACTCCAGTGGGGCAAGTAAAATTGCTGGTGCAAATGGGAGTGCCACCGCTTTGCAGAACATTCGAGACTCTCTTTGTGATTATCAACCAGCCATCTTAGTACAACGCCTTCTTTGGTAGGCCCGCACTGTAATAAATAGATGCCTATGTCTTGCCAAAGAACCTGATGGCGAAATACTTGGCAAAGAGGGGTTGGCACAGTTCGAGGAGAGCAGTTCAGCTCTCGAGAGATGTATTTCGCTACAATCGATCGATATAAAATGGAGTATTCTGCTTACTTTGATTCTTCCATAGTATTTTAGCCTTCGAATGATGGATTATTACATCCAACATTCGAAGTAAATATTAAGTCTAACAAGAAAATGTATGAAAGGTACATTACTTCTGGAGGTAAGAGGAAGAGAATTGATGCTAATTACGCTGAAGAAAGCCCAATTGTCATTGAATTTGATTGCCGAGGGGAAACAGAAAGAATAAAGAAGACCTTGAGGAGACATGCTTAGATTCAGATGATACTACTAATGTAGTCAAAGTGGGAAAAGAATTGGATTGCGACTTGATGAAAGATTTGATCCACTTTCTTAAGTTCAATAAGGACGTATTTTCATGGTCATATTCTGATATGGTGGGGATTGATCCAATGGTAATGTGGCATGCATTTATCATCAATCAAGAAGCAGCCCCCATTAGGTAGAAAAAGAGAGAGTTAGACAAGGTACGATCTGATGCTTTGAAAGAAGAAGTTAAGACACTCCTCGAGAATGGGTTTATTTGGGAAATATACTACACAAAATGGTTAGCAAATCCAGTGTTCGTAAAGAAATTTATGAAAAATGGAGGACTTGCATTAACTATATAGACTTGAACAAAGCATGTCCGAAAGATTGTTTCCCGCTACCACGAATTGATCAGTTAGTAGATGCAACAAGCGAGCATAAATTATTGTCTCTCATAGATGCATATTTAGGGTATAATTAAATACCTATGTTCAAGCCAGATGAGGAACACACAAGCTTTATAACAGAATAGGGAATTTATTGCTACAAAGCGATGCCTTTTGGGCTAAAGAATGCAGGGACTACTTATCAAAGGTTGGTCAATAGAATGTTTAAAGAGCAAATTGGCTGAAATCTGAAGGTTTATGTGGATGACATGTTAGTGAAATCTAGCGTGGCTAAGAATCATCTTGAGGATCTAGAAGAGATGGTCAAAATACTATGGAAATATTAATTGAAATTGAACCCAGAGAAACGGTTCTTTGGAGTCCATTCGGGAAAGTTTTTAGGCTACCTTGTAAGTGCCCAAGGGGTTGAAGCTAGTCCCAACAAAATTCAAGCCATTAAGGACATGGCCGAACCCAAAACCAACAAAGAGGTAATGCGTTTAAATGGAAGGGTAGCCGCCCAAAGTAGGTTCGTTTCCAAAGCAACTGATAAATGTATCCCTTTCTTCGGTGTAATCATGAAAAAAAAGAATTTTGAATGGAGGGAAGATTGTAGAAAAGCTTTTCAGGAGTTAAAAAGCCATTTGGAAAAGCCACCGATACTTTCTTGTCTCGAGAATGGAGAGATCTTATACATGGCAGTTTCAGAGTATGCGGTCAGCTCAGTATTGAATAGAGAAGGAAGTGGAGCTCAACTTCCTGTGTTTTTTGTAAGCGGACGATTAAAAGATGCGGAAGTTCGTTACCTATTGATAGAAAAGCTGGCTTATTGCTTGGTCCTCACATCACAATAACTTATAGCATATTTTTAAGCGTGACCAGTTTCCCCCTTAAGAAAGTTTTCAGTAAGCCGGAAGCTTCAGGAAGGTTGGTAAAATGGGGAATCGAGCTCAGCCAATATGATATAGAATTTCAGTCGTGAGCCGCAATCAAGGGCAAGGATTGGCAAATTTCATTAATGAATGCACTAACATCATTGAAGAGCAATCAGAAAAATAAAAGGATCAAAAGCTAATGTGGCAATTGTTCATCGATGGTGCGTCAAATGGACAAGGGGCCGGTGCAGGATATGTGATAGTAACACCAGACGGGCACCGCTTACATCATGCCATGAAATTAGGATTCCCTGCAACGAACAATGTGGCTAAATTTGAATCAATGGTAGTGGGATTAACTTTAGCATTGGAGCTCAAAATTTCACGGATTCAGATCTTTAGTGACTCCCAACTGATGATAAATCAATTGAAGTAGATATATCAAACAAAAGACTCCAAGCTATCTTTACATGTAAAGAAGATATTGAAAATGCTTGCTTTGTTTAAAGACTTTTCCATACATCAAGTTCCAAGAGTGGAAAACTCACAAGCGATTTGCTAGTGAAATTAGCTAGCTCAAGGGAGCCCCGGATACACAGATTGTACTAATAGGATATCAAGAAACTCCGAGTATTTAAGAGGAAACATCGGAACGAGAAAAGGAACTGTTAGTTCTGACAAGGTCCCGAGCTATGCTACAAGAAAAATAGGAAAGAAAAATTAGTAGAGAAATATCGAATAAGAGGGTTGATCAATCAAGAGAAAATGACCCATATGATAATACTTGGATGTCACCCATCATTGAATATCTTGCTAAAGGAATATTGCCATCTGACAATGGTGAAACAAGAAAAATCTAGCGCGAAGCTCCAACTGTCACAATAATGGATGGAATCCTTTACAAGAAACGATATGCACTTCCTTACTTAAGATGCGTAAGTCTGGATGATGGGGTAGAATTGTTGGTAGAAGCACATGGGGGATTCTACAGGGACTCCTCGAATGGAACAAAATTGGAAAAAAAATATAACGAGATAAGGTTTTTATTGGCCTCGTATGGTTAGCCGAGCCATTGAGTATGTGAGAAGATGCGAGAAATGCCAAAAGTACTCGAAAATTCCTAGATTACCCCCGAGTCAGTTAAATCCAATTTCAAGTCTGTGGCCCTTTGACATATGGGGAATACATTTAATCGGCCTATTGCCAATTTCAAAAGGGGGAGCAAAATGCGTCGTAGTCGCCATAGATTACTTCACCAAATAGGTTGAAGCGGAACCACTTCGTAAGATTACTTCTGGGAAAGTACTAAGCTTCATCTTCAAAAATATTCTAACCAGATTAAGAATTCCCTAGATGATAATTTCCGACGACGAAACACAATTTGAGAGTAAAGAATTCTCTCGCTTTTCTCACGAGAGTGGAATCATTAAGAGCTTTTCCTCCATTGCGCATCCAAAAGAAAATGGGGCAGTTAAGGCTACAAATAAAACCATAAAGACAATTTTGAAAAAGCGACTGAACAAAGCTAAAGGAAATTGGGTAGAAGAGCTTCCACTTGTGTTATGGGCTTATCAAACATCTACTAAAATGGCGATGGGACATACTCCCTAATCTTTGACATATGGGTGTGAGGCGATGTTACCGATTGAGATTGAAATACCCTCATACCGAAGAATCGCTTATGCATTCGATTTAAATCAAGAACTAAAGGAGAATCATTTGATTTTATACATGAGTTGAGAGACGAAGCGGTAATAAGAATAACAGAGTATCAAAGAAGAATTTCAAGGTATTACAACTCAAAAGTAAGAACACGATCATTTCAAGAAGGAGACATGGTACTCCGAAGAGTAATGGCAAATACAAGAAATCCCACGGATGGACCCCTATGACCGAATTGGGAAGGGCCCCTAATCATATGCAAAGTAATCCTCCGGGAGCTTATAAGTTATGCCGACTAGAAGGAAATATGGTTCGAAGAACATGGAACGCTGAACATTTGATACCACATTTTCCTAAGATGAATGAATAAAGCATCTCTTTCTTTAAAAGAAAAATCTATATGGTTGGGAGTAGTATTCTCCTTGCACTTGGACACTACCTTTAATGGTCAAAGCCTCTGTCCGTGCTGAGTTGGCCAGGATAGAACACCTCCTGGAGGGAGGAGTGTAAGCCTTTATCCGGCAAATCTATGGCCAATTTAAAGCATCGACAAGCCCTTTGCCTCGCCTCTGGTCAAGTCAAGGCGCCTCTTGGAGGGAGAATGGAGTAAGCCTTTATCCGCGCCACGCTAAGGCCACGTTAAAGCAAGGAACAAGCCCCTATCCGTGCCACGCTGTGGTCAGGGCAGGGCACCTCCTGGAGGGAGGAGTGTAAGCCATTATCCACGCCACGCTATGGCCAGGTTAAATCATCAACATGCCCTTGGCTACGCCTCTGGTCAGGTCAAGGCTCCTCTTGGAGGGAGATTGGGTAAGTCCTTTGTTCCAACCTCTAAGAATGAGCTAACCAAGAGCACCAAACAACAATGGACTAATACGTCCAAACCCTAGAAGTGTCTCATCAAACAATGGACTAAGACGTCCAAGCTCAAGATGTAGTGCATCAAACAACGGACTAAAACATCCAAGCCCAAGAAGCGGCTAATCAAACAATGGGTTACGGGTCTTCTCTAATCATTTATGATCTTCCTTAGACTCGAATCTGGGTTTCGAACCTATTACGCAACTTCAATTATTAATGCCCTAATCCGGGCTTGAGATTTTTATTATAAAGATAATTACTATTGATTTCCGATTATTCAACATATGCCCTAATTCGGGTTGGAGATTCCTATATGAAGATAATTGTTATGGATTTCTGGTTATCCAACATATGTCTTAATTTGGGCTAGAGATTCCTATTATGAAGATAATTATTGTGGATTTTTGATTATCTGATAGATGCCCTAACTTGGGCTTGGGATTTTTGTTATAAAGACAATTATTACGAATTTTTAATTATTCACCACTATTGCCTGAATCTGGATTAGATAATCCTTTTCTGAAGACTATTTCCGAATCTCACTTATTAAAACCCCGAATCTGGGTTTTGGACATCTTACTATTGACTTCTAAATTTCACTTGATGATGCCCTAATCTGGGTTTAGAACTTTATAACTTTCTAATGCCTGAATTTGAATTTCAGGTCGTTATTGTAACGAACGGGAGTTTCTACCCTCGAAAATCGACATTAATACGTTCACTGTATAGCATGCTTGGAAATACCAGATCATTAAGGGTGAAGAAGAAAAAGAAAGAAGAAAACAGAAACACAACACGAAATCTCACAATTGCAGCGGAACAAAATATAATATATAATAACATACTTTTATACATCTGTAGCTGTTTATATATATACAATCATCAGAGTACAACCATCAACAAATCAATCTGGATAGTTATAATAACTTTTCCTCATATGCATAACATATACAACGGAAATATAAATCAAATAGGGGAATACGTCTCTATCATCCAACTCGTCTCATGAGCTCCATAGCAACCTATCCCGAATCTGTAATACTCAGTCTGACCCAGGCATTATAATAAAATAACGCCCGAGTCAGTCTGCAAAACCAGCGTGAGAAATCACACTCAATTTGAATTATTATTATTTTCAAAATCCTTTGAAAAATGAAGGTATCTCGTAAGACCACGTCACACATAAACACAATGGGTTTCTCCATTATGATAACCAAAACATTTTTATCAAAATCGTCTGATATTATAATAGTGTCCAAACAAAGTAAATAGAAAATAGTTGAAATGCTTGCATCTCACCTTTCAACATAGTTGGGCATAATCAAAACTGTACGGCGCTTAATGGAGAATAGATTCCATATAATGACTCGACTACTAGGGTACCGTCCATCATAGTACACCTCTAGAAAAATATACCAAGGACCTTGCCGGGATCCCCTGCCACACAGGACTAGCCTACCCCTAACCTGGATAGTACCGAATATGTTATCACCCCGGGTATTCCCACCCTTAAATCGAGCGCTCACTTTCCCATGCACAACCATATCCATAATTTTAATATATCTGCAACAACCCTGGTTTGGAGATTACATGTCAATATTAAATTATAATGGTAATTATAATTTAATATTGTGAATTAAATTAAGATTGGAGATTTTAAATTGTTTATTTCAAATAAACAATGAATTTTGGAATTTAAAATGAGAAAATAAAATTCCAAACTTTATTTTATTTTGTTTGCGTTGATAATAAATAGAAAATGACCTTATTTTAGAGAAAATGCAATAATTATATTAATTATTGCCCATTTACTTCTTGTAATAATGTTTAAAAGAAGTATGTAATTATTAACGGTGGTTTATTTAAATAAAAAGGTGGAAATTGGTTTAAAAATATTTTTTGGCTACAAATTAAGCTTGGAAATTGTTTGAAATATTTTTCTAAGTGAGAAAAGTATTTTTGTTAAATTTTCAAAGTCAAAAATATAGACTTTTGCATTTTATTGCGAAAATAGTGCATTTTTGTAAAATAAGAGTTTTTAATAATAAAAATGTTTTAAAAATTAATATTATCCTTTTATATAGTGTAAAATACTTTATATTATTTGTATGCAAGTTCACATATTTTTTTGGCTTAAAAACTTGAGAGAAATGTAATTTGTTTTGTAAAATAGTTTAAGTATGAAGCCTTTTTTATTTAAGTGTGAATTAATTAACCTTAACCATTTTATTTTGTTTTAATTAATGGGTCCAAGGCCTATTAGTGCTTAACTAGAGGAGAAGGTGAGAAAAACAAATGCCTATACGTTCATTTCTCACTTGCTCATCTTCCTCCTTCAGCCAGATTAAGAAATTAGAACCCCTCTCCAAAAATTGCAAAATCCAAGCCTATTTCTTCATTAAAATTCACCAAATTAAAGTCTTTTTGCAATCTAGAGATAAATCAAAGGATAACAACTCCAAATCACTCAATTTCATCAAAGAATTTTATATTACAGTAGATGATTTCCTAATTTATTGTATATTTTGTTTTGCATTCACTACTCTTCTTTCCTACAGGTCCTTAGAGGCTTCAATCTAGCTGAAAGTTTTAATTTTGCAACCAAAACCCAAGCTTTTGCATTCATACAGCAAGGTGAGTTGTAATACTCCAAAATTCTAGTTGAGCCAAGCTCAAAATTGCCAAAAATTGTGAATAATTTGCTCTCTGTATAAATTTCATGTAGTTGTTCTCTTTTTAAAAATATGTTTCATATTGGTTCTTTGGAAGCCTATAACTTTTGATTCCAACAATGAAATACTGCCAGATTTCTTTCATTTGGTAGTTTGCACGTTGATCTTGGTCTCTTCAAATTTTGGTTGAAAAATATAGTCATTTGGATGTTCAAAACAGTGGTAGGAAATCAATTCAATCCCAGATTTTTGCCTGGGCACATTTTTGTTTTTGAACTGTTGCAAACATGGTCTGATTCCATGTTTGTGACAGTGTAACTTTTTCACTTCCAGTCGGAATACATTGATTTTTTTTGAAAGATGAAGTTTTCTTGTATGTGCATACCAATTTTCAGCTAAATATGAGGTTGTTTGTTCCTATGTTTCAGGCATGTAAGTTGAACCCAAGATGGTTTTCAGGCCTGGGCACTTTTGTTTCTAAACTGTTGCAAACATGGCCTGAGTCCTTGTTTGAGACAGCGTAACTTTTTCATTTCCAGTCGGAATTCATTGATTTTTTTTGAAAGCTGAAGTTTTCTTCTATGTACACACCAATTTTTAGTTCAATTAGAGGTCGTTTGGCAACATGTTCCATGTCTGCAAGTTGAACCCAAGAGGGTTTTAGACCTGGGCAGAATTCAACTTGGCCTGAGTCCATGTTTGAGATCTCATATCTTTCGCATTTCATATCGGAATTCAGTTAATGTTTTTCTAGTTCATAGATAAATTGTTATATTTATGTGTATCAAATTTTAGACCATTCAGAGGTCACTAAGCTTTTCAAATTATGTCCAAAAGTTGAACCCGGAGAAGATTTCAGACCTGAGTACTGTTTTTCCTATGCATTTTTATGTTCTTTTTCCGTCCGACTTTTGACTTTTACTTCATGTTTTTGTGATATTTCTGAAATGTTTTGGGCTATGATGCCTATCAATAGGCTAGCCAAGTTTTGATTAATTTGAAATTCAAATTTGAATTGAATTTGCATGACGGTTTTCAGCGATTTCTTTGATTTCGAGCACGGATTTTTCCAAACAATTTTGATATAATTTTAAAAATAAATTATCATTTAAAATAATTATTATATAATATTTTTAAATTATTTTACGCTATAAAATCTATTTATTCTCTATAATAAGGGAATTTTCAAATATTGTCTTCAAAATTGATTTCGGAAAATGGTTTTAAAAGCTTGTTTTCTCAAATGAATTATTTTATATATAAATTACACATTTTTGCACTATTTGAGTGAATGAGAAGTAGAATTAAATGGTTTGGTAAAACGCGTGGTATGGAACACATGCGTTTATCTTATCGATTAATTCTTGACTTGTTCGTTTGATCGTTCTGACCTTCGGGTCGAGTTTACCGATGAGATGAGGTAAACTTTTTACTGCTTTGAGTGTGAAATTTACTAGCGGTTAGTAAACTGTTGAGTGCGAACGTGTGATATGGGATGCATGTTTACACTTTTCGGGTTCCTATCCGAGTGTTTGTGACACATTTGTCTTCGAGACGTATTGCCAGTATTTGACCTTCGGGTCATTGTCCTAGAGACGTTTGCCATTGTGGCGTATTTTCCCTTGCGGCGTATTTTTCTTCGAGATATTTGCCATTACGGTGTATTTGCCATTGCGGCATATTTGTCCATTGAGACGTATTTGCCTTCGGGCGTGGTACCATATTTGAGAGAGAGCAGTACTTGGCAGGCTTCGGCCATATGCACGTGCAAATTTTTGAGATGTTTTCATTGATGTTTGTGATTTCCCAAGCGTATCGCCTTTTTATTGTTGGCCATTCGAGCCGTTTGGTATATTATATATATATGGCGATAAACTTATGGGAATTTGAACTCTTATGAGTTTTATCTTTGAGGTTTGGGTTGCCTACACTAGCGTTTTATTGAGATTGCCGATATGGCATATATTGAGATTTTAATCTCCTATTAGGAGGTATATTTACCCTCTGGCGTATTTGGAGATGGTGATTTCTTTGAGTTGCTTTTGAGATT
This sequence comes from Allium fistulosum, assembly GCA_030737815.1. Taxonomy (NCBI): domain Eukaryota; kingdom Viridiplantae; phylum Streptophyta; class Magnoliopsida; order Asparagales; family Amaryllidaceae; genus Allium; species Allium fistulosum. The sequence continues at coordinate 1,088,618,020 of CM060903.1, read as the reverse complement.
GCCATTATGGCGGGTTTGGGATTTCTCCTTTTTATGAGCTACAATATTCCCTAAACCATTATTGATCATTTGTGATATGTCGATGATATGAGGCTTGCTACATTTAGCGTTTTATGAATTGTTTTATCTCTTATGAGATTGTATGTTTGTGTAGTGATACCATATTATCACTTGATGTAGCCATACACTTTAAATTGTCCCTTCTCACTTGAAAATATTATCACATTATCCTTATGCTCATATTATCGCTTATCCTTATAAACTGATTTGTTTAGCTAAACTGACCTGTGTATTTTATACTCGGGTCAGACCGAGGTGTTTCAGGTTAGGTACCCTTTGGGCTTATCCTATTCTGCTCCCGCATGGACTTTTTTCTAGCTCTTTCTGTTGTAGCTTTTGTGTAGTCCTTTTTGTTGCTACACTGATAAGTATATTGTTTTGACTCGTGTTTGTATTGTGGTCGTCATACCACATATGTGATGTATCAATTTGTATACTCTGTGATGTATTTGTAAATGTTTATATATGGGATTATTTGCTGTTCTGTGATGTGTTTTGCAGTTGAGTTGTTGTATTTTGTTCTTATAGATCCTATAGCCACATATTGCTTTGTATTAAGTATTTATTAGATATGTCGATCCACTTGAGATAGAGAAAAAATGTATATAGAGCATTTATCGAAGTATTCAAAAGATATTTAAGACAAGGCTATAGATGGTCGCTCCTAAACAGCTCTATTCTCTACATTAGCAACAGTATTACCCAGTAATACTCTTTTTTAATGTGGGTCTCGGGGTGAGGCGTCACAGTTTGGTATTAGAGCTGAGTTCAGAATAAAATATGATAAACACAGAACATAAACACATATTACGGTACATCTAAGTGTAATACTAGTGTTATGAATCCATGAATCACCATGCCTTTGATCCTTTCTTGTCCTTTGTGGTAGATAAAAGTTTGGGAATATGTTTAGGAATGCAATTTTATTTCCGTAATATTCCATATTTGAATTTATTATATCTACCCTGTGAATAATTCTTATCTTATTTTAACTTTCAACTAATGGCTGGAAGAGGCAGAGGACGATGCTCAGATCTGGGGCAGTTCACTGGCTCCCATTCGGACGACGTTTATATGTCTATCGATCAGTTTATGGAGTTATTTAGGAGCACTCAACCTCCATCTCCTACTCCAGCATCTCCTTCGTGCAAGTCTACCTTTGTGCGCTTGTGTAGTGATTTCTCCCATCTCGGAGGAAAGCCGTTCAAAGGCTTCGAGTCCTTTCTAGAGGTCCAAGCTTGGATTCGCACGTGCGAGCGCATCTTCTCTCGCATGGGTCTTTCTGACCATGATAGAGTTCTTGTAGCATCTAGCATGTTGCAAAAGTGTGCCCTTGACTGGTACGAGCTTCTTATAGCCGAGCTCGATGAATCTACTCTCTCTTGGACTCAGTTTGGGGAACGATTCGAGCTCAAGTTCGTTCCTGAATCTACGAAAGCTTTATTGGACCGTTGCTTCCACGAGTTGAAGAAAGGGAAATCTTCCATTTCTGATTGTGTATCTTCCTTCAAGGCCTTATCCAAATATGGTCTAGAATATATCAGCACCTCTTACAAGAAAAATCTGAAGTTTGTCTTTGGTCTTAAGAAGCATCTAAAGAAGTTTTTGATGCTTCAGCTCAAGTTATCTTTCAAGGAGTTGGTTAACTCGGTGCTTCACCTTCAAGCCGTCGAGAAAGAGAGGGACAGCAGCGATGAGACTGAGGTTCGCAAAACCCCAATAAGAAGAAGTTTGCATTTCATAAGTCGAAGTCTTTTCCTCAAAAGAAGAATAAGTTTGTTGGTTCTAATTCTCAGCCTCGTGGAGCACCTCCTCCTCAGAAGGGGTGTTCCAACTGTGGCTCATCTAACCATATGATCCGAGATTTCCCAAAGCCTCTCTTCTACAACTATTGCAAGAAGGAGGGTCATCGTATTTCCACTTGCCATGTTGCTCCTAGTAATGCCAAATCTGGCAAGCTACATGTTATGGATGCTTCTAGAGGGTCTTCTTAGTGCAGAGGTATATCTCCTTCTATCCTTGAAGGTTCCTTATTATTCCGTGACCGTTCTACTCGAGTCCTCTTCAATACGGGTGCATTACATTCATTCGTATCGAAGGAACTCGTCGGTGCTGTTTCTTTGGATGTTTCTTCTGTGATTACTTCATTGAGGATTGCGAATCCTATCGGGCGATCCGCAACCCTTAGCATGCTTTGTGATGATGTTGAGATTGTTTTATGTGGCTTTTCTTTTCATGCGAATCTGCACGTTATTCCTTATTTTGGTTTTGATATTATTTTGGGTATGGACTCGCTAGTTCGATACGATGCCAGGATTATTTGTTCTGAGAGGATTTTATACCTTCGACGTCCTGATTCTTCTGCTCAACTATCACTTGTTCTTCAAAATGTGGATAATTCCGAAATTGCTTTATATTCTCTAGACTCACGAGATGATGATGATATATCTCGTATTCCTATTGTTTGTTATTTCACTGATGTATTTGAGCCTCTTTCTAGTTTGCCACTCAAGCTGGCGATTGAGTTTCACACTGAACTCATTCCAGGCACACAACTAGTTTGTCGTCCTCCCATGAGGATGTCTACAAAGGAAAATGCAGAACTAAAGAAGCAGCTTTTGGAGCTTGAAGCTAAGCAGTTTATCCGGTCTAGTTCTTCACCGCGGGGTGTCGCGGCTGTCTTCATGAAGAAGACTGATGGCACTCTTAGGCTTTGCAACGACTATCGCAAGCTTAACAAGTTGACCATCAAGAATAAGTATCCGTTGCCTAGAATCGACGATATGTTCGATCAATTGAGTGGCGCTAAGGTCTTCTCTCAGCTCGACCTTGCCACTGGTTTTCATCAGCTTCGAGTTGGGGAGGGCATGATTCCTCTCACTACTTTTCGCACTCGATATGGATCTTACGAGTGGCTTGTTATGTCATTCGGTTTGACGAACGCTCCTACTTTCTTCTATCTTATGAATCGAGTATTTTAGGAATATCTCGATAAGTTTGTCCTTGTGTTCATCGACGACATCCTTGTATGTTCGAAGTCTAAAGCCGAGCATGCTAATCACTTGAGAATTGTCTTAAGTACTCTTCGTTTGCATCATCTTAAAGCCAAATTCTCCATATTCCATTTCTGGGAGAATAAGGTTAAGTTCTTAGGACACGTTGTTTCTTCCGAGGGCATTTCGATCGATCCTTCGAAGATCGAAGCCATCCCAAATTGGAAGAGGCCTGAGAATGTTCATGAGATTCGCAGTTTTCTTGGATTGGCCAGTTATTACCATTGGTTCATTAAAGATTTCTCTCATATTGTGCTTCCTCTTACCAGCCTTACTCGGAAAGGCATTCGATTTATTTGGGCCGACAAGTGTGAAGCTTCTTTTTGGCAGTTGAAGGAGCTTCCCACTAATGCTCTGATTCTAGTGCTTCCTGAAGGGAATCATGATCTTGTTGTCTACATCGATGCTAGTAGATATGGCCTCGGTGCCATGCTTATGCAAAAGGATCGGGGTGCCGCTTATGCTTCTAGGAAACTACGATCGAATGTAGTTCACTATGCCACTCATGACCAAAAGTTAGCCGCCATCGTCTTCGCTTGAAGATTTGGCGACATTATCTATTAGGCGAGCGCTTCATTCTCTATAACGATCACAAGTCCTTGAAGTATCTGTTCACTCAAAAGGAGCTCAATCTGAGGCAACAACGTTGGCTCGAGTTCCTTGCCTCCTATGACTTCGATATCCAGTATACCCCAGGTAAGGGTAATCGTGTTGCCGATGTGCTTAGTTGCAAACATTCGGCCATTGTTTCTATGATGCTAGTAGAGTGGGATGTTCTTGAGACCTTATCCCTTTTTAATATTCGTGATCGAGCTCCATCTTCTGATTCTCCTATTTTATTATTCATTTTGGAAGCTCGACCCAGCTTATTGGATCGTATTGCCGATGCTCAACGGTGTAATCCCGACCTTGTGCACCTTATCCAGATTTGTGAGTCTGAGTCTTGTGACGAGGAGTTATGGGATTTCAGCATTGATTCTCATGGGTGTCTTCACAAGAAGAACCGTATAGTCATTCCTTTTAATTCTGGACTTAGGAGGGAAATTATCGATGATTGTCACCGTTCTATGTATACTATTCGTCCTGACAGTAGCAAGATGTATGCCGATATGAGTGGCCTTTATTATTGGGAAGGCATGAAACATGATGTTGCAAGTTATGTGAGTAATTGCATAACTTTTCAACTCATCAAAGCCGAACATCAGCGCCCTTCTGGTCTTCTTCAGCCTTTAGAGGTCCCATTGTGGAAATGGAATCAGATTTCCATGGATTTCATTGATGGCCTACCTCGTTTGAGATCAAGCCATTGCAGTATTTGGGTTATTGTTGATCGCCTCACTAAGTCTACTCACTTCATTCCTATTAAGTCTAATAGGACTACTTCTCATTTGGCTAAGCTATATATCAAGGAAATCGTGAGACTCCACGGTATTCCTAGTTCGATTGTTTGTGATCGTGATCCGCTATTCATGAGTCATTTCTGGCAGAGTTATCAGCAAGCTTTGGGAACAAAGCTTAATTTCAACACAGTATATCATCCGCAGTTTGATGGACAGACTGAACGGATGAATCTTATCTTAGAGGATCTTCTTCGTGCTTACATTTTGGATTTCAGTGGTAGTTGGGAGGGCCACCTACCTCTTTTGGAGTTCTCCTAAAATAATAGCTTTTAGTTTAGTATCAGTATGGCTACTTTCGAAGCCCTTTACGGAAGGCCATGTCGATCACCTTCGTGTTGGTTGGAATCTGGGGAGAAGCTTATCCTAGGCCCCGATTATGTTCGTGATTCTTCTGTGAAGACTATTCTTATTCGGCAGAGAATGAAAGAGGCACAGAGCCATCAGAAATCCTGAGCCGACAACCTTAGGAAGCCTCTCGGGTTCTCTTTTGGTGATCTCGTCTTTATCCGCGTATCTCCTTTGAATGGGTTATGCGTTTTAGTACGACTAGGAAATTTTCTCCTCGTTTTATAGGATCATTTCCTATTACTGAATGAATTGGCCCTCTGGCTTATAGAGTTTCACTTCCAGCTCATTCTCTGGACTTGCAAGAGCTTGAGATCTCACCATACCTATCTATCATGAAGCAGCCTGTTCACGTACTTGCTTCGGAGCTGAGACGCCTTCGAAACCACGATGTGGCGCTCGTTAAAGTTCAATGGTCCGCTAATCCCAATGATTGCACTTGGGAAACCAAAGATTTTATCAAGCGATCCTATCTCAGTTTTCTTTCTTCGTATAGGGATGGTGAGAATCATTTTATCTCAAGCTTATATTGTTTTCTCTTTTGATTGATTAAATTAATAGGTTGAATACAAATTCTTCTCTAGAAATTGCAAGGATGCAATTTTGTTAAATGTGGAGTCTATAACAACCCTGGTTTGGAGATTACCTGTCAATATTAAATTATAATGGTAATTATAATTTAATATTGTGAATTAAATAAAAATTGGAGATTTTAAATTGTTTACTTTAAATAAACAATGAATTTTGAAATTTAAAATGAGAAAATAAAATTCCAAACTTTATTTTATTTTGTTTAGGTCGATAATAAATGGAAAATGATCTTATTTTAGAGAAAATGCAAGAATTATATTAATTATTACCTGTTTACTTCTTTTAATAATTTTTAAAAGAAGTATGTAATTTTTAAAGGTGGTTTATTTAAATAAAAAGTTGGAAATTGGTTTAAAAATATTTTTTGGCTATAAATTAAGCATGGAAATTTTTTGAAATATTTTCTAAGTAAGAAAGCTATTTTTGTTAAATTTTAAAAGTCAAAAATATAGACTTTTGCATTTTATTGCGAAAATAGTGCATTTTTTGTGAAATAAGAGATTTTAATAATAAAAATGTTTTAAAAATTAAAATTATCTTATTTTATTTGTATGCAAGTTCATATATTTTGTTTGGTTTAAAAACTTGAGGGAAATGTAAATTGTTTTGTAAAATAGTGTAAATATGAAGCCTTTTTTATTTAAGCACTACCACAAAACAGGTCATTTGCATCGGTCGTTAAACCTCTGTTGATGTGTTTCTACAACCGATGCAAATGAAGGCGACGCAACAGGCCATTTTTGTTGCGTCAGTTAAACAACCGACACAAATTGGGTTTATTTGTGTCGGTCGCCAACAAAGAATCGACGCAAATTAACGTGCATGGCAAAGCAACTAACGGTATCTCGTGTCGGTTGGCGTAAAACAGCCGACACGAATGAGACTAATTTTGCATCGTTTTTTACTGGCAATCGACGTAATTTGGGTAGAATTTGCATCGGTTGTCATTGATTTGACGACCGACGCAATTGATGAACATTTGTGTAGGTCGCCGTTGATGTGACGACCAACGCAAATTTAACCAGACGCAAAAAAAATTGATATCGTTTCAGGTTTTAAAACCTGAAACGGTATCAAATACATCAACTTACATAATCTTTCACATACATGCAGACCAAAAAAGAAGCATAATTCATATTATATTATCTACCAACATAATATTCATATATGCAATGTTAATACGAATCTGGTCGAACAAACGATATAATTATATTATCTACCAACATAATATATATTTACATACCCAAAATGAAGCATAAAATAGAATATACTCTATCACATACATCAAATAACATAACAAGTATCATCGTACATAACAAAAGTTCAATGTACGTAACAGAAGATCAATGCACATAACAAATAAGAGCTACATCCAATTATGCATGATATAACTAGCTAAATTATCCCAAACCTCGTCTATCTCTTGTTAGCTATAAGAACCGTCTCGGACAAAGTCCTACAATTAAGAGATTGTTTCAAAACGTTAATCAAACACAATATGTTATTGATAAAATCTAGTATTGATAAACATTATTAAAAAGAGTCGTACAACATTATTAAATCTACTCTATGGCTGCCTGAAAGCCTGAAACACTTAGACAGCTGATATTGATGCCTGACTGCAAAATTTATAGGTATAATTAATGCATGAGATAGTAATTGGATTGTAGGCAGGAGTGTGGCAGGAGAAAGTTGCTTCAATGTTGCATTTCAATCAGGCTTAATTGGTATGTATTGTACGCTTAGCTGTGCAATCTATCAATTGTTAATTCCACGAACCAATTATTTTATGTCTTATGTTTGGCAGTTCGTTTTTGGGGATCCTGTACAACATAACAAACACAAGTGAGAACTCAAAATTTACAAACACCTCTGTAGTTTGAGCTCAGATTTCAAGTGTGTTAATTATGATATGTTTTGAATTGTGCAGATGTTGTAGAATCCACTTTACTTGCCTGGGTCTCGAATAACATTATCACTCAACAGTAAGATTGTTTTAAATTGGAGTTTTACTTGCGTTAGTTCAAATGAAATTGACTACATTTCTTCCCTTGTTTTGCGTCATAACCAATAGCTTATTTCTTTAAACGCCAACCTATATACTTTGTCTTTAGTAGTTTCAACACACACGCGCTGCGTATATTACTGGAACAAATTTCTCCATAGTTCGAATTTTTGAGAAATAATATTTGTATCTTCATGGATATCATCAGTCTCACCTTCTAGTTAAGCATTTTCAATTTTACCATCTTTTATTAGCACTATTCCAGTCGTCTAAGAGTAAATGAGAATCATCTACTAATTCTTGCATATTTATTTCGTCTATTCAATTAACAAGTTCCTTCACTACAACCTCATTTTCATCATATACTTCAAAAGGAAGTTCAGTGGTAAGAGTTGAGAAGGGATTCATATCATATTGGAAACACATCAACCAAAAAACTAATGCTTTAGCGCAGTGAAAATAAATGTCATAAGAAGTGCAAAACCAAAACATAAATTAAATTAACATGTTTTGGGAATCGATGCTTTGATTGTGGTACCTTTTGTAGATACTATAGTTATCATAGCGTAGCATATGGGAAGTAGATTACTAAGATTATTTATAAACTAGACTAAAATAGTACCTTTTGTAAATCGATGCTTTGATTGTGGTTTTTCACTATGTCATGCATATACCTCATCACATAATATACGCAATCCATTGCTTCAAATTGTTGAGGACACTATATCAATATTACAAGATAATTTAATTGTCATTTTAAAATGAATTCATACACCAAACGATATATTGTATTTTTTTGTTAGAAAGCCAAATCACCTTAACATGCTTCCATTTCAAGGCAGTTCCTCGAGACTTGTGTTAATCGGCTAAATTTCTATCGGTTTAGAAAATAGTCGAAAATTTTCAAATTAATATTTACCACAAGCGCATGGTGTACACTTGTAGTACGTGGCGAATACGGGTCAATCCGCAGGGAATTGATGATTTTTAAAATGCTATTCAATCAAATTATACCAATTTCAAGTGAAAGTTAAGCTAGAGAATTAGAGAATTAACTAACTAACTAAAAGAAAAGAGAAGCAAATATAAGATATAAGTGAAAATTTAGAGAATAAATCCACTCTCTAGATCATGTAGTTCAACACATATGAAATCATGATCTCTCTTTTATGGCCATTAGCGCTTTAATTGATGTGCTTATCATAAGTATGGCATATTTGTGCTATTGATTAGCCAACATAAGCCATCAAACTATAACACACCCCTTAAACCACTTACTAACTTTCATTAAACTTGACAATGAAAATGAAAATGAAATCTATTTTAAGTATAGTCTAGTAACTATTGATTAGAAATAAAGACCATCAAATTTTAATTTCAAATCACTTTCTTTTGCCACAATCATATTTTGATGAAGAGACAATTAGTGTTAGTGATTGTTTAAGCATAGCCTATTTGGTGTCAACAATATAGTCTATCAAATTCAAAGCAAAAACAACAATTAAACCACTTCAATCATTCTTACTAAGCACAAAACGAGAGCATGAATTAACAAATAGTTGAAGCTACATAATTAGAGAGCTTCATTACCCCTAAATTGAAGGGGTTTAGCCTCTCATATTTGTCATTTGATTAACAAATGTAGATACCAACATGAAAGCAAAAAGAAAGGAAAATGAAAGCTAATGGAAAAGAGAACTAATCTAATTGCATAAATGAAAATCTACACGACTTGCATAAATAAACAAATCTATATTACAACATGAAAGAAAATAAACAAGAAAAGAAAACGAATATGTATTAAACCGCATAAAGAAAAAAAAGAATTACAAAAGAGAAGAAATGGCTAAGTAGCCATGAAAAGAAAGAGAGTTTTGATTTATTTTCTAAGCTAAAAACTAATTAAGAGGAACTAAGGGAGAGTTACATGAAGATATGGGGTATTTAAACAAGTTAGAAACCCAATTCATATTTTTATGGAATGCCCAAAATGCCCTTGTAGGAAATGTGGTGGCCAAGTTATTATTAGCTTCAATAATCTCCCATTAAGTGTGCATGAAACTGTAATGTCCATTAGCATGTGGATTAGCTTCTAATTTGTACATGAAGAAAGATAGGTAGGTAGGTACTTGCTACAAAATAATACATAAATTTTCAATTAATTTTTAGAAAATTAATATATGCACAAAAATGACCATTTTTCCCTTAAATGAAGATGAATATGTGACAATTTGAAATAATTTGAATTTTGGTTTAAACAAGTTAAAATACCCTATATGATCATTTATTTAATTTAAATAGATTAAAAATGGTGGTAAAAGTATGCACATTTACGTGCACATCAAATACCCCCACACTTATCTTTTTATTCGTCCTCGAATAAACTAAAACTACGATAAATCTGTTTTCGTAGGGAGCACGATTGCATTGAGCGTATGCAACAAGCCGTTAAACCTCTGGGTGTCCCTAGTAGAATGAGTGTTGTCTCGTGATGGTTTTCAGTAGATACTACCCACAAAATCCTAATGCAGGATGAAAATATTTACAAAATGTAAGATTTATTTACAAAGAGATGAATGCAAGTTTTTGGAAATATTTACGAAATTAACACGAATATACTTGTCAAAATTTCCAACAAAAATCAAGTTATCATAGCAAATACACTATAGTTTAACCCGTTGTTTTGGTTAATAACACGGTGTAATTATGAATGGATCCTTTGTTGATTATCAAAGTGGTAAATTCTTTTCTTTTCAATAACAAGTCAAATCAAATAAGTAAAAAATAGTGCTAGGATTTCAATTGCTTACTCTCTCTTGTATTTTTGAAAATTTTATTGATATTTGCAATATCTATATGCCTAACTCAGGTAAACTGAGGCTAGATATATTACCCATGCACTTCCTTGCGGAATGATTTGAGGGGAACACAGAGCATGGTAAGTGAACACACAAGTGTGAACACTTATCGATTGTAGGGGTTATTAAAAAGAATTTTATATACATACACCTTACTCAGATAAACCGAGGACAGATATACCGACCGTGCACTGCCTTTTGGGCTTACGTGAGAAGGGTACAGAGCATGGCGAGTGAACGTACGAGTGTGAACACGTGACTCTAGGTGTTTATTAAAAATATTTACATATACACAAGAAATTTTTGTTTGTTTGTTTTTTTTGGAGAGAGAGTTTCGCAAAATCCTCTTAGCACAATTTAACTTAGAAGACAAGAAAATATGTTATATCCATTACTTTAAATTCACCACTTTTTAAAACAATGATTTTCAGTTAGGATTTACTTTATAATTATCACCATGAAATTTCCTATATATTAGTTAAACCATTGTTATTTGTAATCAAACTTTATTTTTATTTTTGTTAAGACAAATAAATTTTAAAAAATTTCAATTTATTAAACCAAAACCATATATTTATCCTATAGTGTTTCTTTAAAAATAAATAAAAAATGCTTAAAAAAATTGTTTTTGAATTTTTTTTTTGAATTTTGGTGGAAAAATGAAAAATTTATCATGAAAAAATCAAAAAGAAGTTGAGTCTCCCCCCCACACTTGATTTTGACTATGTCCCCACAGTCAACCCAAGTGGAAGGAGAAAAATAAAAATAAAAACATTACCTTTATTTAAATGAAAATTAGCGGTATTTACACGAGATCAGAAAGTATATCGCCAAAAAGTAAATGAAACGGTCTTCCAAAGACTGATTCATTTGCCTCGCTAAGCATACGAGACACAGCTTAAGTTCCAAAAACCAAATCGTAAAAGATTTCAAAGTTGAGTGTTGATTTGGAAAAACCAATGTCGTTTTATTAAAAATCGTACGAGTTGTATTATTGTCCATGATTTTTGGGGTTGATAAAACAATTGATTGAAATTAAAGTTTATCTTCACCATTTTGAAAGTCAAGCTCATCATCAACAAATTTTTCAAAATTATTGATTTCAAAATTCAAATGGTGATTTAAATCTACCCCTTCGGAATTTAACAATTCGTCTTCGAAAATTCCATAAAATTTGTGTTCATTAAATCCGTCTTCCTTTGTTGGATTATCAACAACTTCATCACATAAATCAAGTTCAAAATCCAAATTTGTTGTATTCACATTTACAAAATTTGAAAAAGGAAGATCGAAATTTAAATTTTGTTCCACGCCCTCAAAAGAATTGAAATCCAACTCAATTACCGTGTTTTCAACAACTTCACTAAGATTAATTGTTATTTTCAATTTCAAAAGTTGTTAATTGAAAATCGTTGATTTGTGTAAAAGATGGATTATTGTTTGACTCGTCAAATGTTTGAATTTGATTTTGTTTTTCACATTGTTTCATATATGTTTCAAACAACGAATCCGTGTGATCATCGTAAATTTCGTTCATTTGTTCAATGAAATCCAATTTAAAATTATTGACTTGAGAATTTTTGATTTTGACATGTTGAGAACAAAAATTTTCACTCGTATCGTAGTCGAGATTATTGCCATTGCCAAAATTATTTAATATGTGAATCACAATTTCGTTTTGTTTTTTAAATTCATTTTGGAGTTCAAAATTGAATTGGCCTGGGTTATAATCAAAATCGTTTGAATTTTGAATTGAATTCAAGTTTTGATCACTTTGAAAACTTGTTCTTGAATCATTGCACAAATATGAATTACAAAAATCATTTATCTCTCGATTTTGTTGTGTAGAGAGTTCAAGTAAAGATGAAATCATTTCAATGATTTTCGAGATTCGAGGGTTGTTCGTCATTTTGAAAATTTTGTGGTTCAAAATTCGAAACGTTTAAACAATAGTTGTTGAAATATCCATAAAAATTTGAAGTGAAATTATATGGATTATATTGATTTTCACAACTATCGTAAAATTCACGTAAGTGGGGAAACTCGGACATCTTCAAGAATGTTTATATATATATATAAAGGAAAAATATATACAGATAGAATTTTTTTTTCAAAAGGGAAATTGATTTTTGTTTTGTTTTTTCTTTCTAATTTTTTCTTTGTTTTTGAAAAGGTTTTATAATTTTTTTTGGATTTTTGAAATTTCAAAGAAAAACGATTTAAAAATTTCAAAGGAAAAGGAAAAGCAATATTTAGAACATTTTTAGTTTTGGATTTTGAAATATTTTTTTTAAATATGCATGAACTAATGCAACTAAATGAATGCAAGGGTTAATTACAAATGGTTTATCCTAAGTGAACTCAAAATTGTATAATCACACTTTGTCTTAAATCAACAAAAATATTTCTCAACCAGGCAACGGACATGATTTATCGGTGCACCACGAATCACCGTAGCAATGCAGCCGAAGGTTTATGTACCTTCAAAGAAACAATTCAATATAATATTTACGAATTACCGTAATATTTATAACTAACTATTGCTCTGCCGTAGCCAAGATACCGAGAAATTAAATTGTTCAAAGAAGACAACTTGTAAATATACAATTAAGTGTTATCGATGTCTAACTGTTATTACTAATTACAATTCTAAGATGAAAATGGAAAACTGAAATTAAACGTGTATTAACAATGTAAGTAAGAATGGATTTTTGTTTTGTCTGTGAATTTTAGAAATTTTTTTAGTTTTTTTTCGAATTTTGTTTTTATATACAAATGCAAGTAATTAACAATGCAAAGAAAAATAAGAGATGAAAGCACAATAGATAGGGGTTTAAAGTAGCAATTTTTTAAGCAGGCAAGCAGAGTAGTTATTTGGCAAGTAGTTCTTCCTCTTATTTCCTGCAACCTGAAAATTAAAAACATGATATATATATATACAGTTTTTTTTCTAAAATATATATCAAAGGAGAAACTAAAGAAAGGAAAATAAAAAACTATTGAAATCAAAATAAACACAACAAAACAAAATATTTCCAAACAAATCAAAAAAAAACTTTTTTGAAAGGCTTGAATGAAACTTAAAAGAAAGAAAAAGAGAAACTCAAATAAAAAATTCAAGGTAAGGAAACATCAAAGAAAATTAAATATAAAAAAAATTCATGCGGCCCAGCCCACCACAACCTACAACCGAAATACGCTACTCTGTTTAAACAATAAAAAACGCAAATCTCCTTTCTACAAAAGAAAAAACACAGGAAAAAAAAATTATTAGGCCTAATCACTCATGCGATTCGTACAATTTGCTATTCAGGAGGGGAGAACTTCGGTCGCGTTTTTGTTGTGGGTTCGGCGCATGGATTTCGAACTTTGGGTTTGCCGAAATAGTAGGGTTAGTTCGAGCCCGGTTGTGAGGGTGACTGATGTGGTTGCGTTCAATTTAGGTTTGAAGTTGGGTTGGAGGTGGTTCGAATTTCACAAATGAAGTGACAGGACGCGAGTTCACTGAAGTTTGGGCGATTGGGTGGTTGCCGATTTGGGTAAGAGTAGTTTTTTTTAATGTTGGCGTTATTGGTTTGAGTTATTGATGGGCAGTAGATAGATTGAAACTTTGATGGTTGTGCAAGTGTGAATGGCAGTGAGGCAGTTTTGATGTCTAAAGTGACAAGGGAGATGAACTGATTTGTAGCAACAGGCAAAGTGAATGTTGTTGGAGTTGGAATGTGGTTGTGGAAGGGTCGGAGATATTGATGAATGTGGTTGCTGTAGGTAGGCGAAGTCGTGATTTGTTGAATGCGTAAGTGATTGCTTATGTGAAGTTGAATGTTGTAGATGTAGAGGAGATAGTGTGCAGTTGTTTGACCGAGTCAAGATGAATGGCATGGTATGGTTGATATGGCAAAGGCTGTTGACGATGGTAGGTGAGTCAGTGAAGAGAATATGGTTTGTAGTGGTTTCTGAAGTTGAATGTAGTGGGTACTGCAGTGCAATATTGTTGTGGGTAGTTGTTTTGTTTTATGAGGCAGAGAAGCAAGGTGATTACAGCAATTAGTAAGGATGGGAAGGCAGGGGAGATTGTATGGAGTTGAACTGTATTGTGGTGGTGGAATATGTGGTTGACGCAGTTGTTGAAATGATGAGTGATGGGATTGGTTTATGGTAGAGTGATGTTGTAACAGTGATGTGGGGCAGTTTTGGAGGTGGCAGTGTTTCTAGTGATGGAATAGAGGGACATTATAGCAGAACAGTGAAGTTATGGCCAGTGATGGCATTAGTTTCTGAAATCTGAGATATGTATGCAAATGGTGGAAGTCTGAAGTCTGATGTGCACTAGTGTATATGGCGGTTGCTGTTTGAGCACAGTTTTGTGATGGTGGGGTTTTTGCAGAGAGGTGGTGGTGATGTCTATGTTGAAGGAGGCTGCCGAAGTGGTCGGTTGTTTGTGATGTTTGTACTAAGTGGAGGCTGTTAATGATGATTGGCAGAAGTGTAATGATGAAGTTGAATGTATGGTAGGGGGATGTAAGTGGTATGGAAGAGGACAAGATGTTGATGACAGTGTGTATGGCAGCTTGGTGGTTGAGGGCAAGCAGTTGTATTATGAGGAGTTTGGTTGAAGCAAAGTAGGTGCTGTCAGGAAGCGTTTGTTATATATGTTTGTCAAGTATGTTTGGAGAAGTTGTTTTGTGCACTTGTAAGTGGTGGAATTTCAAATGGAAGTGGAGGCTGTGCACTGTGTAGGAATGAAGTAGAGGAGCAGAGAGTAGTTACAAATTGCTGACCAGATGATGTGAGACTTGGCAAGTCGTTGGGTATGTATGCTGCGGCGGGTTGTAGGTGGCGAGTGAAGTGGCCAATTGACGAAGTATGAACAGTTTTGGAGTGGTATCATGTTGAAAATGAGTTGCCGCTGTTGATATGTGAGTGTTTTGATGTCGAGGAGTATATGTGAGTGAAGTAGTTGTATTATGGTGATTGACCAGTAGTGAATTGGTGGAAGTGGAGTTATGATGCAGTAATGTTGTTGAAAGTGTGGAGTGACAGCAGGGAATGATCACAAGTGTTGATAAAACAGAAACAACATGTTGTAATGGAGAATGGTGAATAAGAGAATGCAATGTAACACTGAAAAGAGTTTGTAAAAGCAATGTAAAATGTGATGTAGAAGGAATGGAATAAAAGATATATATTTTTTGAATGAAAATGTGTAGTTTTTTTGCTTCAGAAAATTGTAAAGATATGAATGTAATTACAATGCAAATGAAAGCAGAAGATGTTTATTTTTTCTTTTTTGCAAATGAAATTGTGTCAATAATTTTTTTATGAAATGCAAATGAACACACACTAGAAAAAAACAAAGAAACACACAAACAAAATGCAAGCAAAAATCAAACACATATACACAATATTTTTTTAATGCAAACACTCAATAAATACACAATAAAAAAGAAAAATAATTCGAAGAATAGAAAATTAAAATCAAAACAATTCCCCAGCAACGACGCCAAAAACTTGTTAATCGGCTAATTTTCTATCGGTTTAGAAAATAGTCGAAAATTTTCAAATTAAAATTTACCGCAAGCGCACGGCATACACTTGTAGTACGTGGCGAATACGGGTCGATCCGTAGGGAATTATTGATTTTAAAAATGCTATTCAATCAAATTATACCAATTTCAAGTGAAAGTTAAGCTAGAGAATTAGAGAATTAACTAACTAACTAAAAGAAAAGAGAAGCAAATATAAGAGATAAGTGACAATTTAGAGAATAAATCCACTCTCTAGATCATTTAGTTCAACACATATGAAATCATGATCTCTTTTTTATGGTCATTAGCGCTTTAATTGATGTGCTTATCATAAGTATGGCATATTTGTGCTATTGATTAGCCAACATAAGCCATCAAACTATAACACATCCCTTAAACCACTTACTAACTTTCATTAAACTTGACAATGAAAATGAACATGAAATCTATTTTTAGTATGGCCTATTAACCATTGATTAGAAATATAGACCATCAAATTTTAATTTCAAATCACTTTCTTTTGCCATAATCATATTTTGATGAAAAGGCAATTAGTGTTAGTGATTGTTTAAGCATAACCATTTGGTCTCAACAGTATAGGCTATCAAATTCAAAGCAAAAACAACTTTTAAACCACTTCAATCATTCTTACTAAGCACAAAAAGAGAGCATGAATTAACAAATAGTTGAAGTTATATAATTAGAGAGCTTCATTACCCCTAAATTGAAGGGGTTTAGCCTCTCATATTTGTCATTTGATTAACAAATGAAGCTAGCAACATGAAAGCAAAAGGAATTGAAAATGAAAGCTAATGGAAAAGAAAACTAATCTAATTGCATAAAAGAAAATCTACACTATTTGCATAAATAAACAAATATACACTACAACAAGAAAGAAAATAAACAAGAAAAGAAAAAGAACATGTATTAAATTGCATAAAGAAAAAAAAAGAATTACATAATTGAAGAATTGGCTAAGTAGCCATGAAAAGAAAGAGAGCTTTGATTTATTTTCTAACCTAAAAACTAACTAAGAGGAACTAAGGGAGAGTTACATGAAGATATGGGGTATTTAAACAAGTTAGAAACCCCAATTCATATTTTTGAGGAATGCCCAAAATGCCCTTGTAGGAAGTGTGGTGGCCAAGTTATCATTAGCTTCAATAATCACGCATTAAGTGTGAATGAAAGTGTAATGGCCATTAGCATGTGGATTAGCTTCTAAATTGTATATGAAGAAAGGTAGGTAGGTGTGGTCCTCCATTATCATGCATTTGAATTATTTCCATCTTCATTCCTTTATCTCACTCTTGTGCTTGCATATATCTTCATGAAACCATTTGTATATGAATTTAAATTCCTACAAAATAATATAGAAATTTTCAATTAATTTTTAGAAAATTAATATATGCACAAAAATGACCATTTTTCCCTTGGATGAAGATGAATATGTGACAATTTGAAATAATTTGAATTTTGGTATAAACAAGTTAAAATACCCGATATGATCATTTATTTAATTTAAATAGATTAAATATGGTGGTAAAAATATGCACATTTACATGCACATCACCTTGCCGCTGAATGCCTTGTAAATTTTAAAGGCCCTACACATGCAAGAAAATGTTAAATAATAACTACTCCGGCACACGCATTTATATACACAAATTTAAGCAGGCAGTTTAACAATTAACGATTTAACAATAAAAAAAGATTTCATATGGACATTCAGCATACTTTTCTGCCTGCATAGGATTTAAATATAAGTGCGAGGTACAAAGATTTATAGCGTCCGACGAGTTTGACCTTGTTTAGAATGTTAAGTGTGCATTATTCAAGATTCGAATCTACTGCCCCTTCCTTGACTACAAGAAATTGTAGCCGACAACATATTGCTTTTGTGCTTCCTGTAGAAATAAGGCTTTGTTTTCGACCATACTCCATGAGAGAACTACACTTGCTTGACTAGAGTTTACATTTTAATAAAATAACCTAAAAGAAATTGTAGCTGACAAACCCAAAAGCATATCATAAGACCGTGGCCGCAATGAACTTCATATTGTTCAAAGGGTTGTGAAATATGAAAGAGGTTTTGGGTTGATGGGATTGAGGAATAATCAACATAGGTATTTTGTAACTGTATCATGGAGAGGTGATGAACAAATGCACATTATGAAGTGTAAGGTCAAAACTTTACTATGGGACTATAGGATGACTAGGTTTAGAATAAGGAATTTTAGACTCTATAGTAGTATTATGTGTAGTTCCTTTCCAATTTACTTTTATCAAATACATTCATATTTTCAGAAAAATAGCAGTAATTTATGACTAATTTTAATACGTATCCATGTTGCCATTTTATTTTTTATGTAAAGGGATCCGTCCTTGATTTTCAAGTAAAATCATGTTTCCTCTCGACGCTTATGTTTATTTGTGTTTAATATGATATCCTTGGATTTTTTGTTTATTTTTTAATTTTTTTGGGCATGTTAAATCAAAATGTATAAATCTTAATAAACTAGTTCTCGTGTCTAGTTTCTGTCATGATACATTATAGTATGATCAAGCCTTTAAATTCAATCAATATTACACGGTTATTACTAGTACTAATTGTGGATATTCACTTTTGTGCATAAAAGATCAGGTATAGAGCTGCTGCTCATTCAGCCGGCGGTTTAACAACTTAATAATAAATAAAAGAAAATCAAGTATTACTAGTATTGAAAATTTCATGTATTTCTGGTTTGGAAAATTGTAGAATAGCTGCTCATTCAACTTAACAGAGCTGCTGCTCATTTAGCATACAAAATTTCATGTATTTCTGGTTTTGAAAATGGTAGCTTATACCAAAATTCTATATGTCTCCTGTCCTAAATATTATGCATACAAAATTTCTTGTATTTCTTGTTTTGCAATGTAATCTGACATATTTTCGAAGGAAAAAAAAATTGGATAAGAAATTAAAGGCAATATCACTGTATATAAAACATTTTGGTTGTTGCTCCTAGCTAGACAATATGTGTTATTTATATATAAATATGTGTGTGTGTGTGTGTTAAATTAGATGACCTTGAATTGTAAATAATTATGTAGATAATTATATAAGAGAGCAAATAAATACTACTTACATATTTACTTGCGGCTTAATTTCTAGTTTACGTTCGTCTTGAGGATCAAAAATATAATTCTCATTCATTTTTATACGGAAAACAAGCAGTAGACAATGTTTCCTGCATTATAAGATTTATAGGAAGTTAAAATTGGCATTAAATTTGTGAACTAGTTACTAACAGTTTAATGTTCATACCCTTCGTAGTGAGGGGCTAAGAGTAAGTTTTTAGATTGCGATGCCCTCCATGTGTTCGATAAATATGTATTTGTCGCGTCTGGATGTTTCCGCACATGGGAAAGCTTCTAGGGATACATAAACCCAATAGTCTCCACTTTGAGATCATTGCACATATTATTTAACCACCTACACATTATTTAAACATATATTATCAGTTTTTTAAAAATTGACTATTCATCAAAAAACAAAGATAGTTATATGTGAAAAAACACTAAAGAAAAAGCACTCGCATAATGTAAATCTGCAGCCATGATGTAGTCAACCATGTCATACTAAGGAAATGGATAATGTCATCTGTCGTGATATTGATTTCAAAGTCCTCATCGTACGTAAATAAATCCTTATTCATTTGAATTGCATTGATGGCACTATCATTGGATAGCATCTGAATTATCAGGTCATGGAAATATCTGCACTCGCTCATTAAAGTTTTGAGAATCTCTTCATCCACGATTGATTTGCGCTTTGCAGACTCATTTGTCATTGTATTCCTGACCTTTTCGTTATTATTTTCACACAAACACTGTTTGGTTGAGATGTGGGTCCCTAGTTCAAAATTGCAAGAAGATAATAATTATGGTTATGTATTTGAAAGTGCTTTCAAATTGATGTATTGTTTGTGGAAAGAATCTATAGGAACCAATGCCTGGTGTCTACCATTCATACTGTTTGTGGCAAGAAATTCATGAAATTCAACTAAGTCAATAACTAAATGAATCACGAATAACATTTTTGATACCAAATTGCAAATTTTAAAATTAAAATATCAAATGGGTTTCACTATTAAATTATATACCGTAACAGAGCAGTACTTCTTACGGTCGCTTACTATTGCTCGCTTAAGAAATATTTCTAACATCTATGTTTAAAGAAAATGTGGAACAATCATGCTAAAGCCAGAAATTTCTTACATCGGCGGCCATGAATCCTTAAGAAATGATTACAGAATGATGGTCATGGTTATAAATTGTAGAATTGCTCATTAAAGAGGATCAAGATTGCGTGCTCCAAATGGTAGAATGATAAAGCAAGAAATATTAAAGCTTATTTTAGAACTACAAATATAGTTAAATAAAAGTTGTTATGAAGATAATCTTCAGGTTTTTACAAACTAATGACAAATGTGTTTAGTAAATCCAGTAAATTAATGAATTTGAATAAGCGAAAATGGGGACCGGAATTTTATATAGTTAATGTCCATTGTAGTTAAAGCCTACAATTCATAGTGTATAAATAATATTTTAACTTAAATAATAAAAAACATAGACTGTCTCATGTTAAGAAAAGTATGGCATGATAAAATCACAGTGATTTCTTAATCTACAGTCATTCCAAATTTACTTGGACCTTTAGCTATCAAATCTGTATTACTCTGTAGTTGTTATTTACATATTTGATAGCATACTAGAATTGGTTACATATATTTAAACTATTCTGAAGTCTTTTGACATGATCACACTATTATTATACCTTACAAGTCAAATTGTGCTATCAAAAATTCTGTTAACAATAATTTTCCGGGAACAATCATTTTATCACCATTCATAACTCATAAAAATTACCAAAAAGCAGCATAATTATAGTATTTCTATGTTATGGTTCATTCATAAGGGTAGATTACGCTGAATAGTTCATAACTTGATAAATTGTACATCCGCACACACTTTTTTCAAAAATAAACTCAGTTTAATTAAATGCATTCGTTACCGTATCATTATATCTTAAAAGCACAAGGCTTTTAGGTCATTGAACAAAACACCCAACTGCTTCTCCTATTGTGTTGTGATGTTTTGTTGGAACCGGAAGTTGTGTTCCTTGATGACTAGACTCTATTCCATCAATTCCGACCTTTACATGTTCGACCAATATTTGTTGATTATGGCATTGATCTCCGGGCCTTGAAGCGGGATGTACCACGACATGACCCACTACGACAATTTTGTAGTCCAGATTCATACCTAAACGGCATTTAGTTGGTCTCTAGAATAGCAAGTACAAAACCAACATTTTTCACTTAACACTTTTCAAATGCATAAAATCATATACGTTTATAAAATCAACTTTTGAATTGTTTACCTACAAGTCTGCATAGGGATCTATCTCTTGATTTTTGTTTGCATATTGTAATATGTTCGGATGTGTTGATTAACAACTACTACGATGATCAATTAATGGTGTGTCGTCGAACTCTATATCCTTAGGCATACCCATCTTGTTCAAAATGTTTGCAACCTGCTCTTGAACCATTGTATTCATCTCTTGTCTCAATTTTTGGCTCACTTTAGCCGCTATTTCCTGAGTGATAAGGTGCAGCTCATCAGTTGATATTACACCACTTCGACCATTCCTTTTCTCTACCTCACCAAATACGTTTTTGATACCAACTGTCCCACCAATTCCTCTAACTCGACCTGAATGCTCTTCTTTTTCAAGAGCACGATTCAAGACATCATCATACTAATGTGAAACCCATGACCCTTCGATGGCTTTCCCTCTCAATCATTCTGTCAATAAAAAGAAAAGTATTCACATTAGAGCAATAGCATGTCAAAAGATACAAGATTAAAACTGATCAAGCAAGGCATGTACAAGAGCAAAGCAAACTCTAAACAACAAAGTTCAGGACCTGTTCAAAGCAATGCAAAATTTAGCCAACTTTTAAATTCTTGAACATTTACAGAACATTAGATATACGAGGACCTTAACATCAAATTTACACATCAGTTGGTTATACAAAACATTTCCTTACTATTTAGGACAACTTACTGCACTTGTGAGGATGTGTGTTGAAAATTAAAGAATGCTCTTTTTTTTACTACACTGGGAAATATATATAAACTTAAATTGCTGCACTGTGAAATATATATAACCTTAGATTGCTTTTGTTTCTGTTAAGTAAATGGTTTGTGACAACCCAGAATTTGAACACTTTAAAATATACTATTTAAAGTGATTTTAAATATAAAATAGGTAAGGTTATATGATTCAAACAATATTAGATAGGATTTGAAAAGAGAAGTATACACAAAAATAGTAACATTTCCCTATATCGATAAAATTGACAAAATGCAGATTTCAGAAAAGTAAGTTTCAATGGTTAAATAAATTATTTTAATTTATTTATAAGTATTTAAACTTTTAAATAACATTATAAAAATTTATTTTTAAATTTGGTTTGCAGAAATAAATAGTTCAACTAAAATGTCAAAATGTGACTGTAAAACATTTTGTCGAAAATCAACGTTTTGTCAATTAAAAGCTCTCGCAACGTTGTCGCACCTTTATTTTCTTATATATAAACATATATTCAAATAGTGTAAGTATTAGTTAATTCACTAATCACGTTTACTTTTACTAAACATACTTAGAAAATTCTAGAATGTAATTACCAAAAAGTAAGCATAAAAAGACCAAAAGTGTTATTATTATATTCTTTACTTAATACTTAAGTGAAAATGGCATAAAGTAATAATTTTACATTTGATGTTAAGTGTTACTTTGCTTAAAATTAAAGTAAGGGTATTTTGGACATTTTACATAATAATATTTTATTTCAAACTTTTTTCTATAAATACCTACCATTTCTTTCACAAATTCCACACACTTTCCATTCTTCTTCTTCTTCCTTTTCTAAGCTCTCTTCTTCTTCTTTCTTAGAGCTTTAATCGCTTCTTCTCTTCCATTTCCTTACTAAATTTTTCAAAACCATATCAAACAAAGCCAAATCTCAAACAAACTATGCCAAAGACCTTAGAATATCATCAAAACATGGTTTAGCATCTAAGAAGTGAAGAAATGATGGAGGAAGTGGAGGGTTAAGGGGAGGCCGAGCCTTATTGGTGTTGTTGGAAGGTTTGTCCAAGAGCAAAGAAGAGGGAAAGAGTTGTGGTCGAGAGCAAGTGGAAATGAAGTGATGGTCGAGCACTAGAAAGTGAGGTGGAGTTGTTTAGGTGATGGTTTGGTGAAGTTAAGATGATTTACTGAAGTGTTGGATTAATTGAATGTTGTCAGGAAGTTAAATGATTTGGTTAAAGGTGAGTACTCGTATTTACTAATTAGTCCATAAATTATTTCAAGTATAAAAATTTGAAAGTTTAAATATGTTGGATGATTAAATGTTCGATAACTTGGATGAAAAATTGGTTGATTATATGATTGTTTATGTGCTTGATAACTAGTTTGATAAATGATAAGAGAAATGATTAGTAATTAACCATATTTAATTAAATGAGAATTATATCATAATAAATATGTGTATGGAAATTATTTATCCTCTTAATGATTTCAAAATTATTAAAAAGATTGAAAATGATATTATAATAAATATAATATGAAATGAAATGAAAAATGAGTTTGTAATGATGAAAATATTGTTTTAAATAAGTTAAAATAGTTTAAATATGGTTTAAAACAAATTTGAAGCGTTTCGGACAAGTTCCGAAGCAATTCACAAAATTGGTCAAAAATCGAGCTCGTCGCATAGTGGTAGTTCATAAATTTCGACATGTAACTTCAAATTAATGTGGAGAATGATTTATAAGTCGGATTTCTTCGAAATAAAAATTCTTTGGTCCACAATGATAATAGTTTTCCAACGAAGAAAGAAAATAAAAATTGCATCAAGTATAGTTTGAAATATGCCCAAAACAATTTTCTAAAAACATCGCGGTTTTGAAGTTCAGAATCCAAAAAGGGATTTCTTTATAAATGATATTTTTAAATGATTATAGATATGAAATAAATTTGATAAATCTTGCAAAATGGTTTAAAAGAGATTTGGAATGGAAAATATGAATTTTCAAATATTAAAAAATTATCTAAATCAAATAAGCTTATAAAGCACTTTCCACAGCACTTTTTTTACTGCCGTTGCTACGACTTTTTAAAAGAAGGTTTAACCTTAACGATTCATCCTAGAATTAATTATGAATGTTTTTAAAAGGAAAATTAAGAGTTTAAAATATAATTTGGAATCTTATAATCATTGTCAAAATAAAACTAATAACTGAGTATGCAGAAACGACTAGTACATTTGTCCCACATATGAGATCTTGGAAGATAAAACAAGGTGTTTAATTAAGGCTAGGGATGGGGCAACCAGTGCCCTAAACTTACCTGGCCTATGTTTCTCTTTTTAGGCGAGGGATGGAATAGGTCGAAAGGAAAGCCCGGATGCTGTAACGACCCCGGATTTTAATTAAATTTAAATTGATAATTAATTTAAATTTTGAATAAAAAATTTGTGAAATTTATTGGTAAATTGATTCGAGTTTCTCCGAATTCAAATAAAAATGTGTTAAATCATTTAAATTTGAATAGTAAGATATTGAATTACATGAGTAAATTTGAAATTATACACACACACACACACACACACACACACACACATATATATATATATATATGATTTGAATTTAAATCGTAAATAAATGGTTTAAAAATAAAAATACAAATTATATAAGATAAAGTATAAAAATATAAAAGTAACCCATTAGCTAAATTTTAACAACAGATTAAAATATAGAAATTATTTATATTACAAATTAATAAGACTAAAGAAAAAAAATAAAAATAAAAATATATAAGATATAAAAGTATAAAGTAAATACATTGGATAAAATCTAATAACATAAACTAAAATAGAAATTGTTTATATTATGAAGTAATATTACAAAGACTAAAGTAAAATATAAAAAAATATAGTTTTTATACAATATAAAGTAAATATATTAGAATAAATTTAAACATCATGTTAAGATTATAATTCATTTATATCACAAAGCATAAGACAAATAAAATACATACAAGTAAAGAAATATTGTAAAAGAATGAAACAAATAATACATTCAAGTATATACACATAAGTATGAACACTTGAAAAAAAAATATACATATGAATGAAGCTTGCAAGAGAAGGAACAAATAAATATATATATTTTGTACAAAACAATTAATGCCATATCCTATAGCATACTACACTATATCATTTCAGCTTACCAAAGAGAAAAAAATCTCTGTTAAGTTGTACAAATAAAATATCACCTGTTGTACAAAGAAATGGTATATTCCCCTGTACCAAATGCATACCTTGTCTACTTCATTTCTTATATACATTATCTTCATCTCAGTTCGTTCCTTCAAGCTATGAAAATCTAAAGTAAAATGTTATCCAAACTCAAACACATCTCAACTTAAATAACATCTTAAATTTATGCAAACCATAAATCAAAACGGTTTCAGATAGCAAGAAAAATTCAAGTCTGGTTCAACAGAAGGCTCTGTTCATCTTCTCAAAACACAACAGTGAGTAACATCACCATTAAATAGTTCAAATATATCAGTTTTGTGGCATGTTTTTCTCTGGAATTCAGTTTGCTTAGAGTACATTTCTGTGTTATGCATGAATATGGTGGTGAGCAACTCTTGGCTTCTCTCTGACTTTAGTTCCAGGCTTAAATCCTCCTCAAAATTTATTTTCTCTTAATCCAAGCATTGATAAGACTTAAGTTTTGAACATAAAATGTTTGTTATAACATAGACTTAAGTTTAAAAATCAGTTTAAGATAAAGAACAATTTGTATTGGTTCTGGGAATATAAAACAGTAGTGAAAACTTAAAAAAGTTAAAATTCAATTTTCATAATTCATGGATTTAGGTATATGAATCAAATGCTAAAACCAAAACTTGATTTTTAAAACAAAAATTACTATTTTTAGTTAAGTTTTGAGGGAGCAGTTCTGGGTTGAACCGAAAATGAAATTTTGGATATTTCTGATGATCTCGAGGATCTGAGAGGTTGTAATATCCAAAGATGATAGTAGAACCATCAGTGATGATGGGAAAATTCTCAGTAGGATGATTTATGCATGGTGGGTGTAGTAGCAGTTGATTTTTGTTTAGAACCCTAGTTTAACTAGGCTGGGTAGAATCGATCACCGCGGCCTGTAGGATTGATCGAGTGATACGTGTTTGTGGGTAATGATAGGGGGAGTATGGACGAAGGCTTGGCCGGAGGTCCAGTTTTTCTGGTGATCGGAATGGGGAGATCGAGGTGATTCCTAGGTTTGGATGCGTTTTCTGTTCATGCTTCCAGGTTTTGACTTCGATCTAGAATTCGTTTTCGAGAGGAGTATGGGGTTTTAGGTGGTTGGGGATTGGAGTGCGGAAGATCGTCGACGTGCTCGACGTCGTGGTGTCGCCTGGAGTTGGTCGGAGGCGCTTTTCACGTGCACGAGCATAGTGTCTAGTTCTGGCATCTGGATTTTGTTTAGAACAGGGTTGAACACGAGATTATCTCTAGTAACTCGAGCATTTACTCGAAGTGTTAGGTGTTTGACTCGAAGTAGATATATCACTGGCTCGAGTAGGAAATGTTTTACAGGTTTTAAAACCTTGACCTATTTTGGAATTTCAGAATTTAAATTTTTAAGTTTTTAAAGCAAGGTTTGAACTGAGATTTTAGAAATAAAGTAAATATAACTTCAAGTTCAGTTTGAAATTTAGTCTGGGAATTTAAGTTTTAAAAATTTAAATTGTTTAAAAACTTAAAGGTGTTTAAGTAATTAAGTGAAAATAAAGATTTGAATTTAAATTGTATTTTGAATTGAAAAGGAGAATTTAAACAAAGTTTTTAAAACCTGAACTTAATTATATCTTGAATTGAATTCCATATTTTGAAATGAAATTAAGGTTTTATAAATTTAAATCTTTAAATAAGTTTAAATGTTAATGTCTTCTTTTAATATGTGAAATTTAAAGTAAATTGATTTTAAACTTTATTAAAGTTAAATAAGAATTCATTCTAAATCTTGAAATAGAAATGAAGTTTTAAATGAAAATTTGAAATGAATGGTTTCAATCATATTTATAAGTGATAATTAAATCATAAATAAAAAGATGATTTTATCTTAAGTAAATGAAGATTTAATGAATTGTAATTCATTTATTTATTAAGTTAATTAATCATGATAATTAATGATTTGTATTAATTTAATTAGTGATTATAAGTTTTAAATTTATTAATTAAGGTTTAAGTTAATAAATGATTGGAAATTAATTAATTTGTAACCAAGAACTAATTAATTTACAATTAACATTTAATTAATTAAATAATTTGAATTAATGAGTTCTTAATGGTTAATCAAATTATAATCAATAATGATTAATATAAGAAATTTCTTTAGAAAAGTGATTAAAGAAATTTTAATTGTTAACGATGGTCATTAACTAAGATTATTTAAATAATTAATTAATGTGTTTAATTGTAACAATCAATTGGATTAAATTAATTAATGATAATCATTTATGAAATTGTGTAAGTGTAATTACTTTATGGAAGTAATTAAGAAATTAATTGTTCATCGAAATTAATTAAGAATAATTAATTAAGGAATAATTATCAATTAAAGGTTAATTTATGATTAATTAAAGAATAATTCATTAAATGGTTCGTAATTAATTGATTATTAATTTACCATAACTAGTAAATTTATTCATAGAAATTAATCTGATTTAAATTAATCAGATAATTAAATTAATTTTACTTATGAATATTTGAATTCTATTGGATGATTTGATTGTTTGATATCCCTGATATGTGATGCTTTGTGATACATCCTGATTTCTGTTGTGATCTGTTTCTCTGGGATGAATGTAATTAATTCCCTGTGATGTAATTTATATCTGTGATACATTTGTATATTATATGTGATCTGTGTACAAAAGATAAGCGTTATAGTTTATACCACTTATCAACTATATTTTTGTATCTTAATCTGTGTTGATTGGATGATGTTGCACTATTGTGTTAAACCCCTGGACTACATCATACACACACAAATGTGGATTGCACGAGGAAATCGGTTAAGTCACAGATTTTTAACAATTTTAAAGATTGAATTCTTGAATCCAAAATAGTTTTGGAATTGGAATTGAAAGCTTTTGAACATGAGTTTCGAAAATATAAAGTTATTTTAAATAACTTGATAGAACTTTGAAATCAAAATAATTTGATTTAAAAAATTTGAATTCAATATTTGGAATTGAATTCAATGATTTGGAAATTATGGTCTAAAAAGACCATACCAGTTATAATTGTGTTTTATATGGATTTTTAAACCATTTAAAAGTATGGTTTTGGAAATTTAAGAAATTTAAATCCAAGTTTATACTTGAATAGCTTTAACCTATGTAAATTGTAATTAGTTTTCCAGAATGGAAACTAATTGTTTCAAAGGATAAAAGCTTTCATATAAGAAATGAATTTCCAACTTGGATTAAAGGAATTTCAAGTTTGAATTGAAAATGGTTTTCCAAGTTATGAATAAATCTTTGGAAACGTGTTCTGAAAGCTATAAGTTAAATCTTTGATTTAAAGATTTAATGAGTTAATCCAATTGAAATGGAAATCGATTTGAAAATCTATGAATAGATCTTTGTGAAACTGGGTGAACTTTGTGAGATGAATCTTTTTGTGTAAAAGATTAAAATGGTAATTTGTTTAAACCATTTGAAAGAACATTTTGGATAATAAGTTGTGACTTAATTGGAATCCCATTATCAATATGTTTTTAAATATTGCATTCATTATTCGGTTTAGCAGGCTGAGGACCTTTGCGTCATATAACCCATTCCGAATAATGATACGTCGTATATGGATAGAATTTGAAGACCGGTGGTGAAGCCCGGGTATTTGTGAAAACGAAAGGATAACCTGTTGATTGTCTCTGCACTGAGTCGTGCCGGTATAGAGATTCTCTAAGTGATGGGAAATCCGATCGGGATTGTGAATACCCGGATTGCAAGGGCTTCTTCGGAAGTGCATTCAGTTCTGTTCGAACCCGAAACAGACTTGTACGGTTGTATGTCTGACACTACACTTTGAGATATAAAGCATATTTCTTTCAAATACATTTCTGTTTGGTGGCGGAGAATTTATTCTCTTAGCTTAAGACCCTTCTCTGAGATGTACGAGCTCAGAGGTTATGCAGTTGAAGGTTATTAGTGATATACTCCCAATTTGGTAGTGTGGCATGCTAAGTGTTGCTCTGTGTTGCTAATCATTTGTTGATCAAAGCATGGATTTCGTGTAAAGCATAGCTTTATGGACGAGACCTCATCGGACCTCACAAACCGGTAATGGTCGAAACAGGAAAGATGCGACAAGGTTTCAGGGGTAGCTCCCCTAGGGTATGTCCATTCCTTCTGGAAAAAGGTGGTATCATGGTATGGGGCCCAGATATTTACCTGTGTGGTTGCTCCAATCTCATTTACTATGTGATTGTTTCTTTGTGATCGAGGGTCCTCGGATAAAGGTCGTAAACGAACGGCGGTGGCATATCTCAGGTTTACTACCCGGGAAGGGGGTAGTCGGCCTTGTGTTGGCAAGGAGCCAAGTAGGTTCTCGGGGCGTCACTCCAGAGGCGTTCCCATGTGGCAGTAGGAAGTTCCTTAGCCTAACCATTTGTTGGAAATCCAAAGAAACAATACGAGCCCTTTACGATTGCAGTGGTATAACCTGTCTCCTCAGGCGGCAGCTATAGTATGCATAATATAATGGTACCTATGCTGGCTAAGATTAATATTGTATTTTCGAAATGATTTTGTACACTATGCACTATTAATAATATCAAAAGGATTTTTGCGTAGTAAGCATGTTTGACTGTCATAAGGAGGAATCTCCCCCATGTGTGCGATTGCATTGTATGTGTGCCGGGAGGCCTTATGGTAGTTTCATTTTCCAAAAAACATTGCGGATTTCAATGTTTAAAATTCTTTTGTTGTTTGTTTTTAAGATAAACTATTTTCGTTACTCATACCAGTCCCATGACTGACCCGGAGTTTATTGTTCCCTTCCTAAACTCTGGGTGCCCACAATTTTCCACATGGGCAATCTAGAGTTGGGTTTTTTTCAGATAGTCGAGTTCAGTAGAGTATCTGGAACTAGTTCAGTTTTTGGAGTTCATGGACTGACCTTGCTTATCTTGGTACAACGTGATGGTGATTCGAGCTTGATGTTGGAGTTATTGGTCTCATTCTCTTTGTCGGATCACTTGGAGTATCACTTCTGTTTTCCACTGTTGCATCTTTATTTATCTCTGATATTCTTGTATCATATTGATATCATTGTTATATATCATTCTGGATATTGTATTCATTGGAGTTTTATATGATATTATCCATTTCTTTATTCCGCTGTGTTGTTATACTTACTGTGTTATAAGCTCCGATGAGCCAGATTCGGCATTTGAATCTGCGGCATTTTTAGTACAAGTGAAGTACGGGTGCCGATTTTCGAAGGCCGAGTTCAGGAACATCACATTTGGTATCAGATCTAAGGTTGAACTTTAGCTCAGGAGTATAACACATTAAGTAGCTCATTAGAGATAGGGTGAAGTATACCCTAGAATGAGTAATCCCTAAGATATCTGTCTGTATACCTTTGTAAATTCTCTAACTATCCACTGATAGTAAGTATGAGTGCAAGAAGAGGATGAGATAGGGGACAGGGGAATACGACTATAAATGGTCAATACCCTGTAA
The DNA here is from genome assembly GCA_030737815.1 of Allium fistulosum. Lineage (NCBI taxonomy): Eukaryota > Viridiplantae > Streptophyta > Magnoliopsida > Asparagales > Amaryllidaceae > Allium > Allium fistulosum. Next base: position 1,088,587,290 of record CM060903.1, on the reverse strand, counting down.
CAACAAGGAAACCATCTTTTCTTTATCAATCTCTTTTATTCGTCATCTTTTCTCAATTCTTTGATAGTTCCTGGTAAATCCGGGAAGAGGAAGGAGATTTGAAATATTGGCATGGGACATAAACTCCAAATAGGTCAGAATTGTTTGTTTGAATGAATTGGTTGCTTTGTTTGCTATGGTTGATAGGTATACTTTAGTTCTAAACTGAAAGTTTTGAAATTGTATCCATATATCTGTCTATTTTCGGGTCCGGATATGTTCTACGAATGGTTAGTTATCCTTTTGAACTAACCAATGCCCCTGCATATTTTTTAGATCTGGATAACCTGAGTATCTTGTGGAAAAAATTAAAAAGATTCATTCTTGTATCTATTATTGATATTCTGATTTGGTAAGCCAAATGCAGAATAGATATTCAGTTGATTTGATGAAACATTTTTCACCTATCTTTGTGTCTCCGTGGCAAATTTCGGGGACGAAATTTCTTAAGGGGGGGGGAAACTATAACGACCCCGGATTTTAATTAAATTTAAATTGATAATTAATTTAAATTTTGAATAAAAAATTTGTGAAATTTATTGGTAAATTGATTCGAGTTTCTCCGGATTCAAATAAAAATGTGTTAAATCATTTAAATTTGAATAGTAAGATATTGAATTACATGAGTAAATTTGAAATTATATATATATATATATATATTTGATTTTAATTTAAATCGTAAATAAATGGTTTAGAAATAAAAGTACAAATTATATAAGATAAAGTATAAAAATATAAAAGTAACCCATTAGCTAAAATTTAACAACGGATTAAAATATAGAAATTATTTAAATTACAAATTAATAAGACTAAAGAAAAAATAATATAAATATATAAGATATAAAAGTATAAAGTAAATACATTGGATAAAATCTAATAACATAAACTAAAATAGAAATTGTTTATAGTATGAAGTAATATTACAAAGACTAAAGTAAAATATAAAAAAATATAGTTTTTATACAAAATAAAGTAAATATATTAGAATAAATTTAAACATCATGTTAAAATTAGAATTCATTTATATAATAAAGAAAAAGACAAATAAAATACATACAAGTAAAGAAATATTGTAAAAGAATGAAACAAATAATACATTCAAGTATATACACATAAGTATGAACACTTGAAAAGAAAAATATACATATGAATGAAGCTTGCAAGAGAAGGAAAAAATAAATATATATTTTGTACAAAACAATTAATGCCATATCCTATAGCATACTACACTATATCATTTCAGCTTACCAAAGAGAAAAAAATCTCTGTTAAGTTGTACAAATAAAATATCACCTGATGTACAAAGAAATGATATATTACCCTGTACCAAATGCATACCCTGTCTACTTCATTTCTTATATACATTATCTTCATCTCAGTTCGTTTATTCAAGCCATGAAAATAAAGTAAAATGTTATCCAAACTCAAACACATCTCAACTTAAATAACAGCTTAAAATTATGCAAACCAGAAATCAAAACGGTTTCAGATAGCAAGAAAAATTCAAGTCTGGTTCAACAGAAGGCTCTGTTCATCTTCTCAAAACACAACAGTGAGTAACATCACCATTAAATAGTTCAAGTATATTAGTTTTGTCGCATGTTTTTCTTTGGAATTCAGTTTGCTTTGAGTACATTTCTGTGTTATGCATGAATATGGTGGTCAGCAACTCTGTGCTTCTCTCTGACTTTAGTTCCAGGCTTAAATCCTTCTCAAAATTTATTTGCTCTTAATCCAAGCATTGATAAGACTTAAGTTTTGAACATAAAATGTTTGTTATAACATAGACTTAAGTGTAAAATTTTGTTTAAGAGAAAGAACAATTTGTATTGGTTCTGGGAATATAAAACAGTAGTGAAAACTTAAAAAAGTTAAAATTTAATTTTCATAATTCATGGATTCAGGTATATGAATCAAATGCTAAAACCAAAACTTGATTTTTAAAACTAAAATTACTATTTTTAGTTAAGTTTTGAGGGAGCAGTTCTGGGTTGAACCGAAAATAAATTTTGGATATTTCTTATGATCTCGAGGATCTGAGAGGTTGTAATTTCCAGAGATGATAGTAGAACCATCAGTGATGATGGGAAAATTCTCAGTAGGATGATTTATGCATGGTGGGTGTAGTAGCAGTTGATTTTTGTTTAGAACCCTAGTTTAACTAGGCTAGGTAGAATCGATCACCGCGGCCTATGGGTTAATCGAGTGATGCGTGTTTTTGGTGATGATAGGGGGAGTATGGACGAAGGCTTGGCCGGAGGTCCAGTTTTTCTGGTGATCGGAATTGGGAGATCGAGGTGATTCCCAGGTTTGGATGCGTTTTCTGTTCATGCTTCTAGGTTTTGACTTCGATCTCGAATTCGTTTTCGAGAGGAGTATAGGGTTTTAGGAGGTTGAGGATTGGAGTGCGGAAGATCGTCGACTTGCTCGACATCGCGGTATCGCCTGGAGTTGGTCGGAGGCGCTATTCACGTGCACGAGCACAGTGCACTAGTTCTGGCTTCTGGATTTTCTTTAGAATAGGGTTGAACGCGAGATCATCTCGAGTAACTCGAGCATTTACTCGAAGTGTTAGGTGTTTGACTCGAAGTAGATATATCACTGGCTCGAGTATGAAATGTTTTACGGTTTTAAAACCTGGACCTGTTTTGGAATTTTAGAATTTAAATTTTTAAGTTTTTAAAGCAAGGTTTGAACTGAGATTTTAGAAATAAAGTTAAATATAACTTCAAGTTCAGTTTGAAATTTAGTCTGGGAATTTAAGTTTTAAAAATTTAAATTTTTTAAAAACTTAAAGGTGTTTAAGCAATTAAGTGAAAATAAAGATTTGAATTCAAATTGTATTTTGAATTGAAAAGGAGAATTTAAACAAAGTTTTTAAAACCTGAACTTAATTATATCTTGAATTGAATTCCAGATTTTGAAATGAAATTAAGCTTTTATAAATTTAAATCTTTAAATAAGTTTAAATGTTAAGGTCTTCTTTTAATATGTGAAATTTAAAGTAAATTGATTTTAAACTTTATTAAAGTTAAATAAGAATTCATTCTAAATCTTGAAATAGAAATGAAGTTTTAAACGAAAATTTGAAATGAATGGTTTCAACCATATTTATAAGTGATAATTAAATCATAAATAAAAAGATGAGTTTATCTTAAGTAAATGAAGATTTATTGAATTGTAATTCATTTATTTATTAAGTTAATTAATCATAATAATTAATGATTTGTATTAATTTAATTAGTGATTATAAGTTTTAAATTTATTAATTAAGGTTTAAGTTAATAAATGATTGGAAATTAATTAATTTGTAATCAAGAACTAATTAATTTACAATTAACATTTAATTAAATAAATAATTTGAATTAATGAGTTCTTAATGGTTAATCAAATTATAATCAATAATGATTAATATAAGAAATTTCTTTAGAAAAGTTATTAAAGAAATTTTAATTTTTAACGAAGGTCATTAACTAAGATTATTTAAATAATTAATTAATGTGATTAATTATAACAATCAATTGGATTAAATTAATTAATGATAATCATTTATGAAATTGTGTAAGTGTAATTACTTTATGGAAGTAATTAAGAAATTAATTGTTCATTGAAATTAATTAAGAATAATTAATTAAGGATTAATTATCAATTAAGGGTTAATTTATGATTAATTAAAGGATAATTCATTAAATGGTTTGTAATTAATTGATTATTAATTTACCATAACTAGTAAATTTATTCATAGAAATTAATCTGATTTAAATTAATCAGATAATTAATTTAATTTTACTTATGAATATTCGGATTCTATTGGATGATTTGATTGTTTGATATCCCTTATATGTGATGCTTTGTGATACATCCTGATTTGTGTTGTGATCTGTTTCTCTGGGATGAATGTAATTAATTCCCTGTGATGTAATTGATTATCTGTGATACGTTTGTATATTATCTGTGATCTGTGTACAAAAGATAAGCGTTATAGTTTATACCGCTTATCAACTATATTTTTGTATCTTAATCTGTGATGATTGGATGATGTTGCACTATTGTGTTAAACCCCTGGACTACACCATACACACACAAATGTGGATTGCACGAGGAAATCGGTTAAGTCACAGATTTTTGATAATTTTAAAGATTGAATTCTTGAATCCAAAATAGTTTTGGAATTGGAATTGAAAGCTTTTGAAAATGAGTTTCGAAAATATAAAGTTATTTTAAATAACTTGATAAAACTTTGAAATCAAAATAATTTGATTTAAAAAATTTGAATTCAATATTTGGAATTGAATTCAATGATTTGGAAATTATGGTCTAAAAAGACCATACCAGTTATAAATGTGTTTTATATGGATTTTTAAACCATTTAAAAGTATGGTTTTGGAAATTTAAGAAATTTAAATCCAAGTTTATACTTGAATAGCTTTAACCTACGTAAATTGTAATTAGTTTTCCAAAATGGAAACTAATTGTTTCAAAGGATAAAAGCTTTCATACAAGAAATGAATTTCCAACTTGGATTAAAGGAATTTCAAGTTTGAATTGAAAATGGTTTTCCAAGTTATGAATAAATCTTTGGAAACGTGTTCTGAAAGCTATAAGTTAAATCTTTGATTTAAATATTTAATGAGTTAATCCAATTGAAATGGAAATCGATTTGAAAATCTATGAATAGATCTTTGTGAAACTGGGTGAACTTTTTGAGATGAATCTTTTTGTGTAAAAGATTAAATCGGTAATTTGTTTAAACCATTTGAAAGAAAGTTTTGGATAATAAGTTGTGACTTAATTGGAATCCCATTATCCATATGTTTTTAAATATTGCGTTCATTATTCGGTTTAGCTGGGAGAGGACCTTTACGTCATATAACCCATTCCAAATAATGATACGTCGTATATGTATAGCATTTGAAGACGGGTGGTGAAGGCCGGGTATTTGTGAAAATGAAAGGATAACCCGTCGATTGTCTCTGCACTGAGTCGCGCCGGTATAGAGATTCCCTAAGTGATGGGAAATCCGATAGGGATTCTGAATACCCGGATTGCAAGGGCTTCTTTGGAAGTGCCTTCAGTTATGTTCGAACCTGGAACAGACTTGTATGGTTGTATGTCTGACACTACACTTTGAGATATAAAGCAGATTTCTTTCAAATACATTTCTGTTTGGTGGCGGAGAATTTATTCTCTTAGCTTAACACCCTTCTCTGAGACGTACGAGCTAAGAGGTTATGTAGTCGAAGGTTATTAGTGATATACTCCCAATTTGGTAGCGTGGCATGCTAAGTGTTGTTGTGTGTTGCTGATTATTTGTTGATCAAAGCATGGCTTTCATGTAAAGCGTAGCTTTTCCGACGATACCTCATCGGACCTCACAAACCGGTAATGGTCGAAACAGGAAAGATGCAGTAAGGTTTCAGGGGTAGTTCCCCTAGGGTATGTCCATTCCTTCTGGAAAAAGGTGGTATCATGGTATGGAGCCCAGATATTTACCTGTGTGGTTGCTCCAATCTCATTTACTATGTGATTATTGCTTTGTGATCGAGGGTCCTCGGATAAAGGTCGCAAACGACCGGGGGTGGCATATCTCAGGTTTACTACCCGGGAATGGGGTAACCGGCCTTGTGTTGGCAGAGAGCCAGGTAGGTTCTTGGGGCGTCACTCCAGAGGCATTCCCATGTGGCAGTAGGAAGTTCCTTAGCCTGACCATTTGTTGGAAATCCAAAGAAACAATACGAGCCCTTTACGATTGCAGTTGTATAACCTGTCTCCTCAGGCGGCAGCTATAACAGGCATAATATAATGGTACCTATGCTGGCTAAGATTAATATTGTATTTTCGAAATGATTTTGTACACTATGCACTATTAATAATATCATAAGGATTTTTGCGTAGTAAGCATGTTTGACTATCATAAGGAGGAATCTCCCTCATGTGTGCGATTGCATTGTGTGTGTGTGCCGGGAGGCCTTATGGTAGTTTCATTTTCCAAAAAGCATTGCGGATTTCAATGTTTAAAATTCTTTTGTTGTTTGTTTTTAAGATAAAATATTTTTGTTACTCATACCAGTCCCATGACTGACCCGAAGTTTATTTTTCCCTTCCTAAACTCTGGGTGCCCACAATTTTCCTCACGGGCAGTCTAGAGTTGGGTTTTTTTCAGATAGTCAGGTTCAGTGGAGTATCTGGAACTGGTTCAGTTTTTGGAGTTCATGGACTGACCTTGCTTATCTTGGTGCAATGTGATGGTGATTCGAGCTTGATGTTGGAGTTATTGGTCTCATTCTCATTGTCGGATCACTTGGAGTATCACTTCTATTTTCCACTGTAGCATCATTATTTATCTCTGATAGTCTTGTATCATATTGATATCATTGTTGTATATCATTCTGGATATTGTATTCATTGGAGTTGTATATGATATTATCCATTTCTTTATTCCGCTGTGTTGCTATACTTACTGTGTTATAAGCTCCGGTGAGCCAGATTCGGCGTTTGAATCTGCTGCATTTTGAGTACAAGTGAAGTACGGGTGCCGATTTTCGAAGGCCGAGTTCAGGAACACCATAGATGCTCTAAAAGATCATATTTTAGTTTTCCCAAGATAAAAGAAAAGAAACAAATTCTTTGAATGTTAATTAACCACTTAACACCTTTTATTCGATGATTGGTACGAAGGAACCGCGATCGGATTTGGGTTATTCCTACCCAAAAACCCCTTCAAACTAATTTTCGAAATAAAACATATTGAAGACAAACAACATTGAAGACAAAGATATTCATGATGTAGGATTACTTGCCACTAGTCATTGGAGGTGAAATTTACCATATCTATGGTGGCAATAGTGCTCTGTTATGAAAATCTTCGATTTGCAAGAATATGATTTGAAGTTAAGAAAGAAATCTTTGATTAAGATTTAATAAATGATTTGGGAATATTTTCCCTAAGTTAAAATTTATAACTTGAATATATGAAATATTTGATTAAGATTTGATGTATGATTTGGAAAAGTTTACCTAAGTAAAAGAGAAAATGATTTGAAATTATTCTAGGATTTAAGAAAGGTTTAAATAAATCTAATGATTTAATAAATGAGGCTTAATGATTCCATATACTCTTGAAAAGAAAATGGAATAAATTGAAAAGAATATATCTAAGAAAGCTATTTGATTTAAGTAAAAGATTGTAACATCCCAGATTTTAGCTGCTTGGGTTGTGAACATTTAATTCATTTTAAATGTTCAATGTGGACCCTTAATTGATTTTGGAATGAATGGATTCGGGTTCAATTAATAGAATAAGCTATAATTTTAATTATAGTAATTCCGGTTGGTTTTGAATAACGGGAAAATAATAATTAAATATTCGGAATTGGGATAAAAAGATGAATTTGGGGTAAATGATTATAAAAGTGGTGTTTAAATGTATTTTTAAGTTCAATTGGTTATAAATAATATTATTGGAATTTTAGATGATTTTTAAAGTGAATAAATTAATATTTGGAATTTTATATTAATTTAAAAATGAATTTAATATTTTTAAAATGCAATTTAATCAGATTTTAGTCCGGATTGAGCCAGAATGATTTTTAATGTGTTTATAAATTTTATATGATTTATTGTTAAGTTAATAAAATTTTAAAAGTAAAATTTTAAGCGTTATCGTCAATTGTGGAAATCGCTAGATTTAATAGACGTGTTAAAATAGCCTTCCGGGGCGCAGTCTCGGAATTTGACGAAACCAATTCCATTGGGTCCGAAATAGTTAGTTATTATCGGATTTCAATTTTCGTAGTGATCGGAGTTGTCGTTTGACCGTGGCAGCTCGAAACGCATCGAAATCGATTTAACCGATTTAATTTTAAATTGATCGTTTAATTCCGTATCTCGCGCATGCGATCAAATTAGCTTACGAAACCTGTTCCATTATGTCCGGAACACGGGAAAACCCCAGGATAGCCTGTCGAAACGTGAGATTTGGAGGTCGTTTGCATTAACTGTTAAATCGAGAAATTTATATTAATTAAATAATATTAAACAATATTATATATAAATTTATATTGTTAAACCCTAGCTACATCCTCAGGCCGCCGCTTATTCACGTTTTAATGGCTGAGAAGCTTCTTCATTCACCTCTTATTATCGATCAATCCACACAATAATTTCAAAAACTCCCAACTGGAATGTTGTATAGAGCGGAAAGATGCTTAGATCCAACGGTGGATCGCTGCTATGGTCGTCGATCGGAGGAGGATTTTGGAGCCGTTCGCTGGAAGTTCTCATGCGTTTTTTGAGGGCATGGGTTGACCGAGCTTCGAGATTTTCTGGGCGATGGTGGAGTTTGTCGCGACGTACGCGGGGCCGTTGTTTGATCGAGCTCGAGTTGACCATGGTTGGAGCGGTTCGAAACCCTAGTGGTGATGATGGGTTCGAACTTCACCTGTACATGCGCGTGTAGAAGAAATAGGCTACGGCCTTGATTTCACCTCAATTTTCAGCGGCCACGATCTCCAGTTGGTAAAATAAAAGAAATTTGTTTTAAAATATATTCAAAACTTTATAAAATCCTAACTAATTCGTACGATATCAGAATTCGACGATTTTTGTGGCGTTGGAATCGCAGAAAAGAACACTACGTGATGGTGCAGATCTGGAGTCATTCTGGGCAAGTAGGAATTTAGGTTAAATCGAACGCCGTTCAGTTTAATTTAAATTTCGAACGCTCGCCGAACTCAAGGTGAGTTTTTCTCACTCACATCTGGATGCCAGACATTTTAAATAGCTAATATAGAAATATCTGAATGATTGGTTGGATATATCTGCTGTTATCAGTCTGGATTGATGTTTATATCGTGATGTGCTAATATCTGTGGATGTAGGGAAAACAGGTTGGAGGGATCCAACTGGATTCCTCACAATGTAGCAATTATTTTATAATTGATAATGATGCCTGTTTATGTGTAGTGATTGATAAATCTGACATTTAATTTGTACTGTGAAATTGTTGTATAAATTATAATTACAGAATTAAAATTATTAATGGATTAAATTGGGTTTTTGCGAAATAAAATGAATTGTTAAAATACGAATTTCAACGAAATAAATTCGAAATCTGGTTTGGATAGAGAGTGTAAATTGGTAAAATTGGGATATTAAAATACAGTGGAAAATTTATCAGTGGATAAATATGAAATATAAATCTCTGGAAATGAATTCTATGGAAAGTATAATTGTTTAAAATTACGATGGGTTATTTTAATGATGAATGGGGTTATCCAGAAAATTTAAATATGTTAAATTGAAGCTTCCGAATATAAATTTACAATTTTAAGTGTTAACAGAATATGTTGAAAAGTTGTTTTCTCTATTGGAATTTTATTTAAGTAAATTGAAAATATGGTTTTCATTGAAGAATTCTCCAAATTTATCTTACTTAAAATGTTTTAAACTATATTTTAAAATGAATTTCCGGGTATGGGAAATTGAGTGCAAACTTCGGATGAAGTTATAGATAAGTATGGAAATTGGAAATTTATGTTGTAAACATAAATTGAATTGAAATAAATCGTTTGGATTTATATGGAGGATACTTTGGAATGTTTGAACGGGATAGTGTTCCCTGGGAAAAACCAAGTTAGAGTTTAAAGGTTTTTATTTAATTAAAAGTTTAAAGTTTAAATTGTTTAAAGAGTATTTTCAAGAAAATTATTATTTTTAAAGAAGAAAAGTTAAATTATTTTAAAGTTATTTGTTTAAGTTATGGAAAAGTTTAGTATTATCTTTTTAAAAACACTACCTATAAATAATTAGTAAATTGAACCCTTATTTAAATCGAGTTATATCCTATTAAATAATACTATTTGTAACGACCCAGAATTTCGAACGAATTAAATTGAGAATATTTAATTTATTTTAAATATTTGAACGGTAATTTAATTTGAATCCCCGATATAACCTTGAATTTAGTGATTAAATTTTGAAATTTAATCTGTTGAATGTTGAATAAAAATTTGAATCTTCAGTTTAAGCTGAAGAAAAATATTTCAAAAGCTTTTAAAATTCGTATTGATAATACTGAAGATGATTAAAACTTCAGAATCGAATTTGAAGTAAATTTGATTAGTTTGAATTTATATCGTTCGTATCGATATTTTAAAAATAGCCGTCCGAGGCGCAGTCTCGGAATTCGACGAAACCAGTTCCATTGGGTCCGTAATATTGTATTATTACCGGATTTCAAATTTCGTATCGATCGGAGTTGTTATGTAACCGTACGGAGAGTAAATGCGTTGAAATGAAATTGAATTCAGCTTAATTTTAAAATTTAAAATTTATAAATATCACACGTTTTCTCCCCCAAAATCACGCCTAAGATCCCGAACAAAAATCACGTAACCCATCCCTCCATCTCATTTTAAAAAATCACCACGCAACTATCCTCAGTTCAAAACAAAAATCTCGTATTCAAAAGGAATAAAATGGCGACCGAGCATTTTTAAATCGAAAATCGCGATTTCGATTCGAGGTCGCGCACGCGAGGCGGACCGGAGGCAAGGCGATTCGTGATTTCGTGGGGGCGGCGACTCGTTCAATTCACGGCAGGCGATAGCGTCGAGGTTAGTGCTCGCGTTCGGTGGCGCGTGAAGCGGAGGAAAGCTGGAAGTCTTGAGGGCGATTCGCGACGAACAGCATCGCGACGGCGGCGCGAACTCAGGTCGCGAGCAAGGGCTGGGGTTTCACGATTCTTACATGGCGAGTTAATCGAGCTCGCGAAGGCGGCAGCGACTTCGCGCTTCATCACGACCAAAGATGTGGGAAGCGAGGCAGTTTTCGAGACGTGGGCAAAGCGAGGAGGACGAGCTCGAGAACTTTTCGACAGGGAAGGTATAAAATTATCTCTCGTTTAATTTTACTGAGAAAAAAAAATTTAAATATGGTTTTGTGAAAAACTATGATTATCTTGTGAATATGTATGTAGTTCTAAAGAAATTTAAATATATTTTTATAAACATTTGTATTGTAGTGAATTTTTATGGAGAAAAGAAAAAAAACGTAAAGTGTTTTTGATTCTATTTATATATATATAAGATAAGAAAGGAATTCGATATGTGTATATACATGGATAAAGCAGGAAATTTGTTTTAATTTATTTCTAGTTGAAATCGACAACAGGAATATTTATACAGTTTACATGTAATTTCAAAAGAAAACAAATATGCATCTATATATTTTGATTTACTAAGTTATGTAAGAATAATGAACTATGGTGATTAACTCTATTTAAGAAGAATGAGTTTAAAAATGAAATTTTTAGTTAAATAAAATTATTTAAAAGAAATTTGGTTAAAAATAAAATTCGTTGAACAATTAAAACTACCAAGCGAAAATTTGTTATTCAAATTTGTTGAATATTAACGAATTGTATAAATTGTTATACAAGGTTTAATACAATGAAGAAATGGGAAATGGGATGGCAAATAAAAGCTAAGGTGAGATCTTCTCACTCAAATGAAAGTGGAATTTTCAGTTATTTATTGATTGACTGTTTGGATGTGATATTAGATATAGTAGGATATATATCTATATATAGCAATATATACATATTGGCATATGTATATATTGGATTGATTAATTTCCCGCCTCGTATAGCGGATGAGACCCTATTGCGCCGTTAGTAAGCGGATTTTTATAAAAATCCATATACCGCGATATTCCACCTCGAAGTGGAATGGTATTGTGCTAACGTCTTTGGATGCAGGGAAACAGGTTGGAGGGATCCAACTGGATTCCTCACCAGTAGTTATTTATTTACAGGATTGATGTATATTATGTTATCATATGTTGATATATGATGTTGATGTTGTGATTGACTAATTGATGCGTTGCATCATTGGATTCAATTTTTGAAGTTTTAAAATAACGTTTTTAACTTTAAAAGAGATTTTTAAAGTGATTATTTGTAAATATACGTTATTAAATTTTTGAATTAATTTACAAACGTTAAAATTATTAAAGTTGTAAAGGTTAAGATTTTGGTGAAATATAACCGAGAGGTGATTTTTGAAATAAACAGTTAAGTAATTTATAAAATAGTTTAAAATTTGAATTTTTGAATTATTAAAAACGAGGTATATAAAAGATGTATAAAATTGATATTTATCAATTAAAATTATTGGAATTTTAAAACGAGTTTTTTTATAAGTGTTAAATTGTAAAGATATGAAACTTATAGAATTATAACTTGGGAAGATAGAAAATTTACAGGATTATAAATTGTGAAGTTTGAAGTTTATAGATTTATAAAGTATGAAGTTATAAAATGAATGAAATTGTAGAATAAAGGCTGATAAGAAATTTACTTGTAAATTGGATTTTTGCCTTTAAGTGGGATATTTATCGAAATTGTTAATAAAGAAGATTTATAAACCGAAGTTGTTATAAAACAGAAATGGAATTTATAAGCGTTGTTTTATAAATTCAAAAATCAATTGAATTTGATGAATTAAATACTGAAATGTGATAAGTGAATTATATTCACGATTTTGGACAGTGAATATATTGTTAAGAAAAATGGATTTATTTTTGAAGAAGTGACATTGAAAATGAAGTTAAACATTTAAAAGATGTTTTAAAATATATTGACTATCGAAATCATAGATTTCAACATTTATTGTTGAAATAGACGTTTTCGAAAAATAAGGAAATGGTGGACTATAACACTGTTGTTATAGTAAATGATTTCCGAAAGGAAATGTTTTTATATAGTATTGGGATTTACATATCTATCTTAATTTCGAATCCCTATACTAGTGATTTTGAGTCGTCGTAACAATGTTTTACGTAACATTCGTTTTGACTCAAATAAATGTTGTTGTAGTAAATGATTTCCTTAAAAGAATGAAATATATACTTAATTTTGATTTAAGTATATCGAATATTTTCAAATGTTGAAAATAAATAGATTTGTGAATTACTTATTTTAAATAAGTATGGAATGTTTTCCAAAATGAAATGAAACGTTTTGAGATTTTATCTTCTTAAGGATAAATCGAAATTGAATATTTGAAAACGATGGAAAATCGAATATTAGTAGATATTCGAAAAATGTAAATTCAATATGGAATTTATAAAGGAAAGGGAAACTTTTTAGAAAAATAAACGTTGATTTATTTTTGAAGTGTGGAAATTTTATATCTAGTAAAGATATTTTTGAAGATAAATAATTTGGAAAATTATTTGGAATCTGATGATGTTGCGCATCTTTATTGATAGTTAAATAACCGACTATCAATAATACCTTGAATGGTATTTGTTGTGATTGGATGAATTTGAATGCCACACTTATTTTTAAATAAGCGCTCACTATTCGGGTTAGCCGGGAAAGGACCATGGGGTCGTATAACCCATTCCGAATATGTGATACGTCGTTATGAATTGCATTTGAAGACCGGTGTTGAAGACCGGATATTTTTGAAAACGGAAGGATTACCGTCGAGTTACTCTACATCGGCTGATCTCCGGTTTAGAGGTTTTATCACCCTTAGTGACGGGAAGTCCGGACGTGATTAGAAATTTATCCGGATATGCAAGGGCTTCGTGAGAAGTGCCTTCGGTTCTGTTCGATCCCGGAACAGACTTGTATGGATTGTGTGTCTGACGTTACAATTTGAGATATAAAGCTGATTTCTTTCAAATACATTTCTGTTGGTGGCGGAGAATTTATTCTCTTAGCTTAACACCCTTCTCTGAGACGTACGAGCTCAGAGGTTATGTAGTTGAAATTTATCAGCGATATATCCCAATTTGGTAACGTGGCATACTGAGTGTTGCTGTGAAATGATCAGTGTTTGATCATTTGCGATATGATCATTTGTTTGATCTTATATCTTTGTGATCATAGGTTGATCATTTTGTTTGACCCGAAGCAGGGCTTTTTGAGAAAGCGTAGCTTTGTGGACGAGACTTCGTCGAGCCTCACACCCCGGAAATGGTCGAAACAGGAAGGATGCGGCAAGGTTCTAGGGAGTAGCGCCCCTTAGTGTATGTCATTCCTTCTGGATAAAGGTGGTATCATGGTATGGAGCCCAGATACTTAACCTATGTGGTTGCTGCATTATTATCTATGTGGTTTGTTGGAAATCGGGGATCCTCGGGATGATCGGTTATGATCGGGGGATGGCATACGCGTGTCAGTAGTTACCTATTTTTGCAGAGGTAACCCGGCCTTGTGTTGGCAGAGATCCGGTTAGGTTCTCGGGTCGTCTATTCCAGGGACGTACCCATCGTGGAAAAGGAAGTTCCTTAGCCTGACCATTTGTTGGAAATCCAAAGAAACAATACGAGCCTTTACGATTTCAATTGTATAACCTGTCTCCTCAGGAGGCAGCTATAGCAGGCATAATATAATGGTACCTATGCTGGCTAAGATTTATATTCTACTTTCGAAATGTTTTCCACTATGCACTAATAATAATATCAAAAAGAATTTGATTTTGCGTAGTAAGCATCTTTGACTATCATAAGAAGAAATCTCCTCCAAGTCTGCGTTTGCATTGTGTGTGTGGTGGGAGGTCTTATGGTAGTTTCATTTTCCAAAAGCATTGTGAATTGACTTTAAATCTTCTTGTTGTTTTAAAGATAAAACTGTTTTACGATCTCACACCAGTCACCATGACTGACTCGGAGTTTATTGTTCCCTTCTAAACTCTGGGTGCCCACCAATTTCCACACGGGCAGCCTAGGGTTATATTATCAGGATATTCTGGATATTCTGGAGCTTTGGAAGCAAGCTGGATGGCGAGACGTAGTATTTGTATCTGATAGTATTTATTCCGCTGTGTATTCTGTATGAGGACAAGTTATATAACTGTCCATTGTTGTATATTGACTCTGATGATTGATGTATGTATAAACTGATATAGTTCTTTGTTTTAAAAGACTAGTAATTATCTATTGTATATTATTCCGCTGCGATATGTGAGATTCTGATGTTGTTCTGTTGTTCTTCTTCTCTGCTTTCTTTCTTCTTCTTCTCTTTTTCTTCTACTTCTTATTTCTAAAACCCTCACTATTGGAGTTTCCGGCGTTCGATTTCTCGGCAGTCGATAAAGTGAGTATTGATGTCGAATTTTCGAAAGTCGAAAAATCCCGTACGTGACAGCGTGGTATCAGAGCATATGGTTAAGCGACAACCCTGCTCTGTTGGGTGTTACTCATTAGAGATAGAGTCAGTAGTACTCTAGAATGAGTTTGAGTGTAATAATAGATATGAGCGCGTATTTGTTATTGAATATAAAAATTGTTTTATATTGTGATGATTGGTTTATTGAGTGGTATATGAACCTTCGTCGGCACAGTCTTGCAAAACTATATCGAAGGGGTTTCTAAACACTTGAATAGAACAATTCGGCACAGTATTGTTTTAAAATAGGGTGAATGAAATAATTTTACCCAAAACTATTTTTGTATATAAATGATTTTTCTATGAATTATAATAGTATATGGTTGCATGGTTGTTAGAAGTGATAATATTAATCTATTATATGAAATTGAATAAGAAATTGAAATCATAACTCCAAAGATAAGAAATTAATCCATATACCAATGAAATTTGAGAATATAAATTATAAATGTGACTTATAATTGGAAACGGAATTCCAGAGGAGTATTTGGAAATGTTTTGAAAGGAATTTAAAAATTTTGGAGATTTGAAAAGTTTAAATTTCTTTTTGATTTGAAAATGAATTTCAAAGGTTTGAAAAGTATTTTGGAGAGATGAAAAGCTCTAAACTCTTTTCGGTCGCTGGAAAATAACTTCGGTAATGACTGCAGCATTACTGATGTTCATTTTCGGGTTTCCAAAAGAGGAATTGCTGCCGATTGTTTTAAATGAAAGTTGTTTGGAAAATTGAGTTTTGTTTTGAAAATTCAAAAGATAAATTTGAATTGTTTTCAAAGTGGTCTTGAAAAGGTTGAAAAGACTCTGGAATTGAGTATTGAATTATATGAATAAAATTGTAAATATGAAATTGTAAGTGAATTTATAATTCGAAATAGAATTCCAAGAAGATAATTGAAAATTTAAAATTCATTAATGGAATGAAATTGTAAATGTGAATGTATAAATGGTTTTTATCAAAATGTAAATAAGTCAAAGACTTATAAAATATTTGAAAATTTGATTGGGATGAGATTCAAATTGAAAACGAATGAATTAGTGAATGAACAGATAGATTTGCAATTGCAAGTGCAAGAAAATGAAATGGAATGTTAAAATTCATTTTGAATTTGTAAGTAAATGAGACTGAATTGAATTTGATTTGTAATAAACAAAGTGAAGTATTGAAATAAGAAAATTAGTAAGCGAAACTAAGTGGAAAAAAAAAACAGTGATATGAATCAGCTATAATGGAAAGATAAAATTCAATATTTCAGAATTGAAGATAAATTGAATTCAAATAGAATTGAAAATGTGAATTAAGTTCAAATGAATGTGAAATGTAAATGTTGAATGAAAATGAAGAGGTGTAACTTCAATAGTGAAGTAAAAATGTATAAGCAGTTTATATTGAGAGTTTTGTAATAGAATTTGCAAAATGATTTGAATGCTGTAACTAGATATAATGGCTAGTAGGATATACAGGTTTATGAAAGGAATTGGGATTTTGATTTCAAGGATAATTTGAATTGCTCGAAAAAGGTAAGTATTTGAATTATAATATGAGTTTTTGATGATTTCTTGTCTAGCCGCTTGGCTTTTTCTTTTTCTTTTTGAAATCTGAGAGTCCGTAGGGACGTTTTGTAGTCGTACCGTATTAGCCGCGCAAAGGAGACGCTGGCGAAATTTTTCGGAAATTTAGGGCGTTGGAAAATTTTTGTGAAAATTTGAAAGTTTAAATTTGAATTTGAATTTGAATTTGAATTTTGAAGAAAAACAATATTGTTTGAAACTTTAATTGGAGTTGGAAAGTTAGTAGAAATGATAACGAATCTTTAGTAGAAAGATTTGTTTTGATAAATTTGATAAAACTATTGGATTGTGAAAAATAGTAGATGAGTTAAGGACATTTTTTCCTAACTTGTAATTTCGAGGACGAAATTCTTTTAAGGGGGGAAGTCTGTAACGACCCAGAATTTCGAACGAATTAAATTGAGAATATTTAATTTATTTTAAATATTTGAACGGTAATTTAATTTGAATCCCCGATATAACCTTGAATTTAGTGATTAAATTTTGAAATTTAATCTGTTGAATGTTGAATAAAAATTTGAATCTTCAGTTTAAGCTGAAGAAAAATATTTCAAAAGCTTTTAAAATTCGTATTGATAATACTGAAGATGATTAAAACTTCAGAATCGAATTTGAAGTAAATTTGATCAGTTTGAATTTATATCGTTCGTATCGATATTTTAAAAATAGCCGTCCGAGGCGCAGTCTCGGAATTCGACGAAACCAGTTCCATTGGGTCCGTAATATTGTATTATTACCGGATTTCAAATTTCGTATCGATCGGAGTTGTTATGTAACCGTACGGAGAGTAAATGCGTTGAAATGAAATTGAATTCAGCTTAATTTTAAAATTTAAAATTTATAAATATCACACGTTTTCTCCCCCAAAATCACGCCTAAGATCCCAAACAAAAATCACGTAACCCATCCCTCCATCTCATTTTAAAAAATCACCACGCAACTATCCTCAGTTCAAAACAAAAATCTCGTATTCAAAAGGAATAAAATGGCGACCGAGCATTTTTAAATCGAAAATCGCGATTTCGATTCGAGGTCGCGCACGCGAGGCGGACCGGAGGCAAGGCGATTCGTGATTTCGTGGGGGCGGCGACTCGTTCAATTCACGGCAGGCGATAGCGTCGAGGTTAGTGCTCGCGTTCGGTGGCGCGTGAAGCGGAGGAAAGCTGGAATTCTCGAGGGCGATTCGCGACGAACAGCGTCGCGACGGAGGCGCGAACTCAGGTCGCGAGCAAGGGCTGGGGTTTCACGATTCTTACATGGCGAGTTAATCGAGCTCGCGAAGGCGGCAGCGACTTCGCGCTTCATCACGACCAAAGATGTGGGAAGCGAGGCAGTTTTCGAGACGTGGGCAAAGCGAGGAGGACGAGCTCGAGAACTTTTCGACAGGGAAGGTATAAAATTATCTCTTGTTTAATTTTACTGAGAAAAAAAAATTTAAATATGGTTTTGTGAAAAACTATGATTATCTTGTGAATATGTATGTAGTTCTAAAGAAATTTAAATATATTTTTATAAACATTTGTATTGTAGTGAATTTTTATGGAGAAAAGAAAAAAAAACGTAAAGTGTTTTTGATTCTATTTATATATATATAAGATAAGAAAGGAATTCGATATGTGTATATACATGGATAAAGCAGGAAATTTGTTTTAATTTATTTCTAGTTGAAATCGACAACAGGAATATTTATACAGTTTACATGTAATTTCAAAAGAAAACAAATATGCATCTATATATTTTGATTTACTAAGTTATGTAAGAATAATGAACTATGGTGATTAACTCTATTTAAGAAGAATGAGTTTAAAAATGAAATTTTTAGTTAAATAAAATTATTTAAAAGAAATTTGGTTAAAAATAAAATTCGTTGAACAATTAAAACTACCAAGCGAAAATTTGTTATTCAAATTTGTTGAATATTAACGAATTGTATAAATTGTTATACAAGGTTTAATACAATGAAGAAATGGGAAATGGGATGGCAAATAAAAGCTAAGGTGAGATCTTCTCACTCAAATGAAAGTGGAATTTTCAGTTATTTATTGATTGACTGTTTGGATGTGATATTAGATATAGTAGGATATATATCTATATATAGCAATATATACATATTGGCATATGTATATATTGGATTGATTGATTTCCCGCCTCGTATAGCGGATGAGACCCTATTGCACCGTTAGTAAGCGGATTTTTATAAAAATCCATATACCGCGATATTCCACCTCGAAGTGGAATGGTATTGTGCTAACGTCTTTGGATGCAGGGAAACAGGTTGGAGGGATCCAACTGGATTCCTCACCAGTAGTTATTTATTTACAGGATTGATGTATATTATGTTATCATATGTTGATATATGATGTTGATGTTGTGATTGACTAATTGATGCGTTGCATCATTGGATTCAATTTTTGAAGTTTTAAAATAACGTTTTTAACTTTAAAAGAGATTTTTAAAGTGATTATTTGTAAATATACGTTATTAAATTTTTGAATTAATTTCAAACGTTAAAATTATTAAAGTTGTAAAGGTTAAGATTTTGGTGAAATATAACCGAGAGGTGATTTTTGAAATAAACAGTTAAGTAATTTATAAAATAGTTTAAAATTTGAATTTTTGAATTATTAAAAACGAGGTATATAAAAGATGTATAAAATTGATATTTATCAATTAAAATTATTGGAATTTTAAAACGAGTTTTTTATAAGTGTTAAATTGTAAAGATATGAAACTTATGGAATTATAACTTGGGAAGATAGAAAATTTACAGGATTATAAATTGTGAAGTTTGAAGTTTATAGATTTATAAAGTATGAAGTTATAAAATGAATGAAATTGTAGAATAAAGGCTGATAAGAAATTTACTTGTAAATTGGATTTTTGCCTTTAAGTGGGATATTTATCGAAATTGTTAATAAAGAAGATTAATAAACCGAAGTTGTTATAAAACAGAAATGGAATTTATAAGCGTTGTTTTATAAATTCAAAAATCAATTGAATTTGATGAATTAAATATTGAAATGTGATAAGTGAATTATATTCACGATTTTGGACAGTGAATATATTGTTAAGAAAAATGGATTTATTTTTGAAGAAGTGACATTGAAAATGAAGTTAAACATTTAAAAGATGTTTTAAAATATATTGACTATCGAAATCATAGATTTCAACATTTATTGTTGAAATAGACGTTTTCGAAAAATAAGGAAATGGTGGACTATAACACTGTTGTTATAGTAAATGATTTCCGAAAGGAAATGTTTTTATATAGTATTGGGATTTACATATCTATCTTAATTTCGAATCCCTATACTAGTGATTTTGAGTCGTCGTAACAATGTTTTACGTAACATTCGTTTTGACTCAAATAAATGTTGTTGTAGTAAATGATTTCCTTAAAAGAATGAAATATATACTTAATTTTGATTTAAGTATATCGAATATTTTCAAATGTTGAAAATAAATAGATTTGTGAATTACTTATTTTAAATAAGTATGGAATGTTTTCCAAAATGAAATGAAACGTTTTGAGATTTTATCTTCTTAAGGATAAATCGAAATTGAATATTTGAAAACGATGGAAAATCGAATATTAGTAGATATTCGAAAAATGTAAATTCAATATGGAATTTATAAAGGAAAGGGAAACTTTTTAGAAAAATAAACGTTGATTTATTTTTGAAGTGTGGAAATTTTATATCTAGTAAAGATATTTTTGAAGATAAATAATTTGGAAAATTATTTGGAATCTGATGATGTTGCGCATCTTTATTGATAGTTAAATAACCGACTATCAATAATTACCTTGAATGGTATTTGTTGTGATTGGATGAATTTGAATGCCACACTTATTTTTAAATAAGCGCTCACTATTCGGGTTAGCCGGGAAAGGACCATGGGGTCGTATAACCCATTCCGAATATGTGATACGTCGTTATGAATTGCATTTGAAGACCGGTGTTGAAGACCGGATATTTTTGAAAACGGAAGGATTACCGTCGAGTTACTCTACATCGGCTGATCTCCGGTTTAGAGGTTTTATCACCCTTAGTGACGGGAAGTCCGGACGTGATTAGAAATTTATCCGGATATGCAAGGGCTTCGTGAGAAGTGCCTTCGGTTCTGTTCGATCCCGGAACAGACTTGTATGGATTGTGTGTCTGACGTTACAATTTGAGATATAAAGCTGATTTCTTTCAAATACATTTCTGTTGGTGGCGGAGAATTTATTCTCTTAGTGTAACAACCCGAGATTTTATAACAATTAACTATCGTCAATGTGACGCTTAAATTGGTTGCTTAATTCAGCTGAAGTTTTGATCGAGTTGAAAATTCTTTTGTAATTCGTTAAAAGAATTTTGCGGGCTTTATGAGTTTAAATCTCGGGCCACATCTGTATTTTAAGGGCTGTGATAATTAGTAAAGCGGGGGACAAATTCTTTCTTTCTTCGTTCAAAATTCACTAGCCGATCCCTAATTACTTCAGCCCGATTCTTTGAGAAAAATGATGACCATACCTCAAGTACCAGGAATCACGTCTAAAGCCTTACCCTATACCACGTTTTCCTCTGTCAAACCCACGATTTTTCCCCTATCTCATTCATTCGTGAACCCGGAGCCAGAGCATACGAAAGGAGAAATAATGGCGGCTTCAAATTCCTTCGTTCGATCGTTCGTTTCAAAATCTAGGGCTTCGGCGATCGATCCTCTGGCGTTCGCAAATTAGGGCTTCTTCGCGTTCGTCTCTGCAGCGTTCGACCTCCTTAGTCTCGCTCGCGACCACTTCGAAAAAGGTGAGTGGTTAATTCCCTCACATCTAATTCATTCTGCAATCGTTGAATTTGTTAATTGGTTTACTTGGCAGTTCGTTTTGTTAGACGTTGATGATTTTTCACTTCATTCTCTGGTTTCATAAGTTTGTTGGCTTCGTCTTTGGCTTGAGTTTTCGTTTAACTGTGAATGGGTATTCGATTTTAATTCGAGAATGATGTTTTCTCTGATTTTAACAAAATTTGAAGAAAAATTGATATTGATGCTCTCGGTTTGGATATTTGAGTTGATTGACCTTCTTGGCTATCACAGTATGTTTTCTCTGATTTTAACAAAATTTGAAGAAAAATTGATATTGATGCTCTCGGTTTGGATATTTGAGTTGATTGACCTTCTTGGCTATCACAGTATTGATTCTCAGTGACTTCGACATTAAATTTGACCTACAGTTGCCTTCGACTACAAACTTGATTTTGTGACGTCGATTTTGTTCGACTCTTGCTGTACCATTCACTGCCTTTGGTAGCCCTTTCGACCTTGTTCATTTAACTCTATATTTATGTAACTTTTGTTGTCCATGATTGTATACCAATTCGATTGCATTATGTGGCCTGTTTTCATGAAGTTTGTTGTCTCATAGGCAGGGTGTACTTGAGTATACAGGCGCATTTTTGATGTTAAGGCTGAATTACTTCCCTGCTTGTTAGTGTATCACCATAGGGTTTGTAGTTACACATGTTTATATGGGCACTACATATGCATGTTCACCGTGTTCATTTATCAGCGCTTGCATTGTTCACTTTGGCTTTGACTTTGAGTATTGAACTCTGCCGGCTATTCGAACTTAAATTGGGTTTTGTTGGTGTTGTTTTGACCGATTCTCTGACCTGTTGCATTCCATGGTCGTCAGTAGCATTACTTTGTATTCGAGTCTTATGTTTTTGCTGGGCTTGCACTGTCACCCGTTTCTGCCTATGTGTGCATATACACAAATATGTTTGTGTGTATGCATATATGGGTGGATTGACTCGATAAATCTAGTCCAAGTAATTACAGTGCCTGATAGTCACTGTCTTGAATTAATTAAGTTAGTTTTGCAATTGCTTTCGGTATTAATTTCGAAGTGGCTTTGTACTTGTGACATACAGGTTGTCCACAATCCCCTTTTGAATTTATCTTGACTTTGTTCATGATTCTGTTTATTCCTGAGTACTTCCTTGACCTTCAGATTGATCTGATGCTTCATGTTGTATATTTACTTGCTGCCTGGTTATATGATTTCGCCATTGAATTCACTGTGACTTCGAACTTATCTTTTGTTTGCCGAGTTTATTGTTTCACCACTGAGCCTTATGATCTTCATACCATTCCTGTTGTTCATCACCTGTGATGTTGTTTGAACCTCTGTTGTTCATGATGTTGCATATATCGTTGAGTCTCCATTTGAAATTACAGTCCTTATACATCACTGTTTCAGTTGTAGTTCCATTTTGCTGTTCCATTCGATTTGGACATGTATGTGCACTCGAGTATGTGCATACATGTACTTTCGTAGACTTTGATTATCCTATGGGATTTTAGACTCGAGCTTGCCTTAGTTTGAGTTTTGCTTCTGGAGTGCGAACACTTAACTGGGTTGCTTCAACATGTATATTGAGAACTGACACTCGACTGTTGTACTGGGTAGTTTTGTAGCACTTCCTACTGTCATGTTGGGGGCATTTGTCACTGTTCGATTTTGTGGTCTGGTTTCACTTCATATGTTTGACAATTAGCAACTCGGCATTTTAAATAAGTATTTCCTGACTTGAGTTTAATTTACAGCAGTGCTTCATTCCTTTGAGTTAGGTGTTCAGGCACTAGAACTACTCCCCAACTTTCTAATTGCCGTCTTATACGCTGGCACTTGACTTACAGTCTATCTTGTTCTAATGATGTATTCATTGTACATCCCTTGCTGCCTCTTTTACTAGATGCACTGTTTCATTCATTGTCGCAATCTTGCTCTAAAACATTTGTGGTGGCTTCAGTGTTATATTGTTGAGATTTTCCTTCTTGGGTTTCATTGCATTGATTCTCTGACTTTTATTTGCAGTTTTCCCCCTGTTGGGAATTGTTCTCGAATTCACTTGAGTTGAATCCGGTACTTCGGGGTTTGACCTGGTGATCAATTGTGACTTTCACTGAGCTTTTGTGTATCTCCTGCGATAGTGGCGAGGCAGTACACGCGTGCGTGTACTGCAGCCCTATCAGATTTGACAGTTTTAAAATTGATTTAGTCGATTTGATAAATTGTTTATTTATCTCTGTTGATGATTTAAATCTGCTGATTTTTGTTAAACACTGTTAAGTGTTATATTGACCGTTATCCGGTTTCTTTGTTTAAAGAATCGGATGGACGGGAATTATTGTGACTGTCGTCTATTTAAATTATTACTGCCTATATGCACTAATAAACTGGTTTGAATTAGACTGACCTGGGTATTATTTTCTTTTGAATGTAATACTCGGGTCAGACCCGAGTTATTTCAGGTTGTAGATTTTCTTCTTTGAGTTGCTGTTCAGGATATGAAGACTTTTCACATCTTCTGAAGTTGTCCGTGTCATTTTGTAATAGTCGTGTCATTATATAGAATGATATGTATTCATGTATATTAGTTGATAATGTACTTGTATATATAACTTCTAGAGTCGACAGTTGTAGTTGTATCATATGTATTGTGTCAATTATGTATCAACTGACATCAGTTATATATATATGAGACTTTTGTTTTTAGCTGTGTTCCGCATTTATATTATCTGTGTTACTGTTATATCTAATGTCCTAAACTATTATGAACTATCGTAGTTTGTTTTATACTGATAATTGGGTGTGTCGATGGGAGTAAATAAATGATAGATGAAAAATAAAAAGCATATACCACTCCTATCGAGATAACCAATATTAGTGTAAGGCAGATTACGGATGGTCGCTCCTATCCAGCCTTATTCTTCGTAATAATAGACAGTATTTCTTTTAATACTCTTTGTTATTACGAGCATAGAGGTGGGGCGTCACAGTTGGTATCAGAGCTTGGGGTTTATGGACATAATATAAAACATAACTTGGATGGAACATATGTTACAACTATTGGTCGATGTTTTATTTGTGATTTGAGTCAAAATTAAAGTTTTGAAATTTTGATGAAATTTTTAAATATCTTTATTTAAAAATAATAGTGAAACTGTGTTCTGATGATTTGATTGATTTGTGTTCTGTTTATCAGAGTGCGCAGCGGAAACAGTGAAACTGTCTTCGCTGAGTACAATTGATAATCTTTTTGATTTAAAAATCAAAATACGAAAGTGATATGAATTTCATTTGTTGTTTACATAGCTGTAATTATTTTATTTCTTTGAGAATTTCGAATCCGAATTGAGGATTCGAAGAAATTGCAGATATGTGATTTTTGTTGAAATTTCCGCTGGCTTTCTTTTGTACTAATCATCTATTGATTAGCTTTTGCTGTTTTGAATTATCTTCATTGAAGATACATTCGAATGATTTCTTTGTTCATTTCGTAATACGTGCAAAAATTTGAATTGCACGTTACTGCATTTATTTTACGTTGAACCGATGCTTGGTTATGATACGTATTTTGTTGCCATTATTTTTATAGCGGGATTTTTACACCAATGCTGAATTTTTGAGGCACGGTGTTTTGTTGACAATTTTAATGAATGAAGATTCACTGATGTCACATTTTGATGTGAATTCTTTTGATGAGATATTTGTTGTTTTAAAAATTTCTGTCGCTTTGACTTCAGTAACAACCAAAATTTTAAAAGTGGATTTTCAAGCGGTTATTCCGCAATACTGATTTGTAACCGTTTTTACGGTATTTTGAGAAGTACAATTTCCTTATCGAAATTGTTACTGATTTGCTGCTTTAATCACGTGATTGGAAAATTGTTTTAAAATGAAAATTGTTTTATAAAATCATAACAGTTTGCGTTTTCAAAAGAATGAGAAAGCGACTTAAACGATTCAGAAAAATCGAGGATTATGACCCCTTTCTTTTACTGTTTCGCTTAACTCCGGACTTGTCCAGTTGAGAAGGTGAATTGTTATTTTTACAAAATAAATAAAAATTGCTTTCAGAAATTTAACAGTTTACGCTTTCAAAAGAATGAGGAAGTGATTTAAACGTTTCAGCAAAATCGAGGACTATGACCCCTTTCTTTTACTGATTCGCTTAATTCCGGACTTGTCCGTTTGAGAATGTGAAATGTATTTTTACAAAATACACAATTTTGCACTTTCAAGGAAACGATGAAGAGAATCAAACGATTTAGTAAAACACGTGGTATGGGACATGTGCGTTTGCTATTTCGGTTAATTCCGGACTCGTTAATTGAAATATTTGATGATTTTGTGTGCTTTTGAGCCACTCTGCGGACCTTCGGGTCATTTGTTGGGCTTTCGGGCCACTCTGCGGACCTTCGGGTCAAATACCAGTACTAGACCTTCGGGTCACTCTGCGGACCTCCGGGTCAATCTGATGGGCGCCAAAATTATGTTGAGTACTTGGTAGGCTTCGGCCATTTGTTGATGCACGTGCGGCGAATTAAAAACTCGCCATCTGATGGGATCGATCCAAGCTTTTATGTTGATTTTCTAGTCTTCTTAATTGATTTCTAGATATTTGTTGCTTCCAATTATCTGCAGGTAATTGGATATTTGTTGATATGAGTTCTGATTATCGTTTTTGATAACCAGATAATTGTTGTTTCTAATTATCGCTTGTGATAATTAGATATTTGTTGATATGAGTTCTGATTATCGTTTTTGATAACCAGATATTTGTTGTTTCTAATTATCGCTTGTGATAATTAGATATTTGTGATATGAGTTCTGATTATCGTTTTTGATAACCAGATATTTGTTGTTTCTAATTATCGCTTGTGATAATTAGATATTTGTGATATGAGTTCTGATTATCGTTTTTGATAACCAGATATTTGTTGTTTCTAATTATCGCTTGTGATAATTAGATATTTGTGATATGAGTTCTGATTATCGTTTTTGATAACCAGATATTTGTTGTTTCTAATTATCGCTTGTGATAATTAGATATTTGTGATATGAGTTCTGATTATCGTTTTTGATAACCAGATATTTGTTGTTTCTAATTATCGCTTGTGATAATTAGATATTTGTGATATGAGTTCTTATTATCGTTTTTGATAATCGGATATTTGTTGCTTTTAATTATCGCTTTTGATAATTAAATATTTGCTGATTTGAGATTTAATTATCGCTTTTGATAATTAAATATTTGCTGATTTGAGATTTAATTATCGCTTTTGATAATTAAATATTTGCTGATTTGAGATTTAATTATCGCTTTTGATAATTAAATATTTGTTGAATTTGAAATTTAATTATCGCTTTAGATAATTAAATATTGGTTGATTTGAAATTTGATTATCGCTTGTGATAATCGAATATTTGTTGATTTGAGAAATTTGATTATCGTTTTGATAATTGAATATTTGTTCTCTGACTATCGTTTGAGATAATCAGATATTTGATTTGTCTTCTGATTATCGTTTGAGATAAGTAAATATTTGCGATTTGAAAATTCAATTATCGTTTTGATGATTGAATATTTGCGATTTTTGAGATTTGAGCTTCGTCTTTTTCTCTGGCGATTCAGGTGAGTAATTTGATTTACTCACATTCAATTCGTGCTCTGTATGGGATTTCTGCTCTGTTTTTCCTTCTCTTTTAGTTGCTGGAATAGTCGTCTGATTTTGATCCATGATTCCCTCGATGTTGATTCTTTTGATTTGAAACAGTCGAACCTTTTGATTTCTTATCTGATACTTCCCCGCTGACACTTGCTTTGCTTATACATTCGACATTGCCATGCTCTTTTGGTTGTTACCTTTTATCCATTTATTCCCTATGATTGCGTGGACGCAATTTTTATAAGGAGGGGAGTCTGTAACAACCCGAGATTTTATAACAATTAACTATCGTCAATGTGACGCTTAAATTGGTTGCTTAATTCAGCTGAAGTTTTGATCGAGTTGAAAATTCTTTTGTAATTCGTTAAAAGAATTTTGCGGGCTTTATGAGTTTAAATCTCGGGCCACATCTGTATTTTAAGGGCTGTGATAATTAGTAAAGCGGGGGACAAATTCTTTCTTTCTTCGTTCAAAATTCACTAGCCGATCCCTAATTACTTCAGCCCGATTCTTTGAGAAAAATGATGACCATACCTCAAGTACCAGGAATCACGTCTAAAGCCTTACCCTATACCACGTTTTCCTCTGTCAAACCCACGATTTTTCCCCTATCTCATTCATTCGTGAACCCGGAGCCAGAGCATACGAAAGGAGAAATAATGGCGGCTTCAAATTCCTTCGTTCGATCGTTCGTTTCAAAATCTAGGGCTTCGGCGATCGATCCTCTGGCGTTCGCAAATTAGGGCTTCTTCGCGTTCGTCTCTGCAGCGTTCGACCTCCTTAGTCTCGCTCGCGACCACTTCGAAAAAGGTGAGTGGTTAATTCCCTCACATCTAATTCATTCTGCAATCGTTGAATTTGTTAATTGGTTTACTTGGCAGTTCGTTTTGTTAGACGTTGATGATTTTTCACTTCATTCTCTGGTTTCATAAGTTTGTTGGCTTCGTCTTTGGCTTGAGTTTTCGTTTAACTGTGAATGGGTATTCGATTTTAATTCGAGAATGATGTTTTCTCTGATTTTAACAAAATTTGAAGAAAAATTGATATTGATGCTCTCGGTTTGGATATTTGAGTTGATTGACCTTCTTGGCTATCACAGTATGTTTTCTCTGATTTTAACAAAATTTGAAGAAAAATTGATATTGATGCTCTCGGTTTGGATATTTGAGTTGATTGACCTTCTTGGCTATCACAGTATTGATTCTCAGTGACTTCGACATTAAATTTGACCTACAGTTGCCTTCGACTACAAACTTGATTTTGTGACGTCGATTTTGTTCGACTCTTGCTGTACCATTCACTGCCTTTGGTAGCCCTTTCGACCTTGTTCATTTAACTCTATATTTATGTAACTTTTGTTGTCCATGATTGTATACCAATTCGATTGCATTATGTGGCCTGTTTTCATGAAGTTTGTTGTCTCATAGGCAGGGTGTACTTGAGTATACAGGCGCATTTTTGATGTTAAGGCTGAATTACTTCCCTGCTTGTTAGTGTATCACCATAGGGTTTGTAGTTACACATGTTTATATGGGCACTACATATGCATGTTCACCGTGTTCATTTATCAGCGCTTGCATTGTTCACTTTGGTTTTGACTTTGAGTATTGAACTCTGCCGGCTATTCGAACTTAAATTGGGTTTTGTTGGTGTTGTTTTGACCGATTCTCTGACCTGTTGCATTCCATGGTCGTCAGTAGCATTACTTTGTATTTGAGTCTTATGTTTTTGCTGGGCTTGCACTGTCACCCGTTTCTGCCTATGTGTGCATATACACAAATATGTTTGTGTGTATGCATATATGGGTGGATTGACTCGATAAATCTAGTCCAAGTAATTATAGTGCCTGATAGTCACTGTCTTGAATTAATTAAGTTAGTTTTGCAATTGCTTTCGGTATTAATTTCGAAGTGGCTTTGTACTTGTGACATACAGGTTGTCCACAATCCCCTTTTGAATTTATCTTGACTTTGTTCATGATTCTGTTTATTCCTGAGTACTTCCTTGACCTTCAGATTGATCTGATGCTTCATGTTGTATATTTACTTGCTGCCTGGTTATATGATTTCGCCATTGAATTCACTGTGACTTCGAACTTATCTTTTGTTTGCCGAGTTTATTGTTTCACCACTGAGCCTTATGATCTTCATACCATTCCTGTTGTTCATCACCTGTGATGTTGTTTGAACCTCTGTTGTTCATGATGTTGCATATATCGTTGAGTCTCCATTTGAAATTACAGTCCTTATACATCACTGTTTCAGTTGTAGTTCCATTTTGCTGTTCCATTCGATTTGGACATGTATGTGCACTCGAGTATGTGCATACATGTACTTTCGTAGACTTTGATTATCCTATGGGATTTTAGACTCGAGCTTGCCTTAGTTTGAGTTTTGCTTCTGGAGTGCGAACACTTAACTGGGTTGCTTCAACATGTATATTGAGAACTGACACTCGACTGTTGTACTGGGTAGTTTTGTAGCACTTCCTACTGTCATGTTGGGGGCATTTGTCACTGTTCGATTTTGTGGTCTGGTTTCACTTCATATGTTTGACAATTAGCAACTCGGCATTTTAAATAAGTATTTCCTGACTTGAGTTTAATTTACAGCAGTGCTTCATTCCTTTGAGTTAGGTGTTCAGGCACTAGAACTACTCCCCAACTTTCTAATTGCCGTCTTATACGCTGGCACTTGACTTACAGTCTATCTTGTTCTAATGATGTATTCATTGTACATCCCTTGCTGCCTCTTTTACTAGATGCACTGTTTCATTCATTGTCGCAATCTTGCTCTAAAACATTTGTGGTGGCTTCAGTGTTATATTGTTGAGATTTTCCTTCTTGGGTTTCATTGCATTGATTCTCTGACTTTTATTTGCAGTTTTCCCCCTGTTGGGAATTGTTCTCGAATTCACTTGAGTTGAATCCGGTACTTTGGGGTTTGACCTGGTGATCAATTGTGACTTTCACTGAGCTTTTGTGTATCTCCTGCGATAGTGGCGAGGCAGTACACGCGTGCGTGTACTGCAGCCCTATCAGATTTGACAGTTTTAAAATTGATTTAGTCGATTTGATAAATTGTTTATTTATCTCTGTTGATGATTTAAATCTGCTGATTTTTGTTAAACACTGTTAAGTGTTATATTGACCGTTATCCGGTTTCTTTGTTTAAAGAATCGGATGGACGGGAATTATTGTGACTGTCGTCTATTTAAATTATTACTGCCTATATGCACTAATAAACTGGTTTGAATTAGACTGACCTGGGTATTATTTTCTTTTGAATGTAATACTCGGGTCAGACCCGAGTTATTTCAGGTTGTAGATTTTCTTCTTTGAGTTGCTGTTCAGGATATGAAGACTTTTCACATCTTCTGAAGTTGTCCGTGTCATTTTGTAATAGTCGTGTCATTATATAGAATGATATGTATTCATGTATATTAGTTGATAATGTACTTGTATATATAACTTCTAGAGTCGACAGTTGTAGTTGTATCATATGTATTGTGTCAATTATGTATCAACTGACATCAGTTATATATATATGAGACTTTTGTTTTTAGCTGTGTTCCGCATTTATATTATCTGTGTTACTGTTATATCTAATGTCCTAAACTATTATGAACTATCGTAGTTTGTTTTATACTGATAATTGGGTGTGTCGATGGGAGTAAATAAATGATAGATGAAAAATAAAAAGCATATACCACTCCTATCGAGATAACCAATATTAGTGTAAGGCAGATTACGGATGGTCGCTCCTATCCAGCCTTATTCTTCGTAATAATAGACAGTATTTCTTTTAATACTCTTTGTTATTACGAGCATAGAGGTGGGGCGTCACACTTAGCTTAACACCCTTCTCTGAGACGTACTAGCTCAGAGGTTATGTAGTTGAAATTTATCAGCGATATATCCCAATTTGGTAACGTGGCATACTGAGTGTTGCTGTGAAATGATCAGTGTTTGATCATTTGCGATATGATCATTTGTTTGATCTTATATCTTTGTGATCATAGGTTGATCATTTTGTTTGACCCGAAGCAGGGCTTTTTGAGAAAGCGTAGCTTTGTGGACGAGACTTCGTCGAGCCTCACACCCCGGAAATGGTCGAAACAGGAAGGATGCGGCAAGGTTCTAGGGAGTAGCGCCCCTTAGTGTATGTCATTCCTTCTGGATAAAGGTGGTATCATGGTATGGAGCCCAGATACTTAACCTATGTGGTTGCTGCATTATTATCTATGTGGTTTGTTGGAAATCGGGGATCCTCGGGAAGATCGGTTATGATCGGGGGATGGCATACGCGTGTCAGTAGTTACCTATTTTTGCAGAGGTAACCCGGCCTTGTGTTGGCAGAGATCCGGTTAGGTTCTCGGGTCGTCTATTCCAGGGACATACCCATCGTGGAAAAGGAAGTTCCTTAGCCTGACCATTTGTTGGAAATCCAAAGAAACAATACGAGCCTTTACGATTTCAATTGTATAACCTGTCTCCTCAGGAGGCAGCTATAGCAGGCATAATATAATGGTACCTATGCTGGCTAAGATTTATATTCTACTTTCGAAATGTTTTCCACTATGCACTAATAATAATATCAAAAAGAATTTGATTTTGCGTAGTAAGCATCTTTGACTATCATAAGAAGAAATCTCCTCCAAGTCTGCGTTTGCATTGTGTGTGTGGTGGGAGGTCTTATGGTAGTTTCATTTTCCAAAAGCATTGCGAATTGACTTTAAATCTTCTTGTTGTTTTAAAGATAAAACTGTTTTACGATCTCACACCAGTCACCATGACTGACTCGGAGTTTATTGTTCCCTTCTAAACTCTGGGTGCCCACCAATTTCCACACGGGCAGCCTAGGGTTATATTATCAGGATATTCTGGATATTCTGGAGCTTTGGAAGCAAGCTGGATGGCGAGACGTAGTATTTGTATCTGATAGTATTTATTCCGCTGTGTATTCTGTATGAGGACAAGTTATATAACTGTCCATTGTTGTATATTGACTCTGATGATTGATGTATGTATAAACTGATATAGTTCTTTGTTTTAAAAGACTAGTAATTATCTATTGTATATTATTCCGCTGCGATATGTGAGATTCTGATGTTGTTCTGTTGTTCTTCTTCTCTGCTTTCTTTCTTCTTCTTCTCTTTTTCTTCTACTTCTTCTTTCTAAAACCCTCACTATTGGAGTTTCCGGCGTTCGATTTCTCGGCAGTCGATAAAGTGAGTATCGATGTCGAATTTTCGAAAGTCGAAAAATCCCGTACGTGACACTATTTAAAATAGTTTTGAAATTATATTTTGAGTAAATAACTAGAAGTACATTTATATATTTATAAGTATATTTCGCTATAAAGTATTTTAATTGTTTTTAATCTAAATTGTTTAAGCTTGGTTTTTCCAAATGGGAACAAATGGTAAGGCTTTACCCTGTAAGGAAGAAATTGGGAAGTCGTTTCAAAATGAGTTTTGAAATGTGAAAATATATCTTTTAAAGATATTAAAGGGAAAGAATAAATAATGTGTGATATTATTTATTGTGTGATGGATGCTTATGGATGCTTGTGAATGTGAATTGATAGTTAAATCACCGACTATCAGTATTGGCCAAATGCGCTGATCGTTTCGAAGAGACCGGGATAGAGATTTATTTCTCGAAAACCACTTCGATCCGGTTTGTACGTTTCGTGTAATGTGTTAGGAGTTGAAGATGGAGCTGTGAAGTGCAAGGGCTAGTCCTACTAATCCTGAGGATATTTCCAAAATTGATGTAGTAGGAGTAGTGCCTTCGGTTCCGTTCGGACCCGGGACGGACTTGTATGGACGAATGCTTGCGAAAACATCGTTAGGTGGACGATGGGCATTCTAAGGGATATGTGCTATAAAGGTATCGTTTAGCCTCGAGCCTCATCAACCGGGAATGACAGAAAATCAGGGGTTATGCAGCAAGGCTTCGTGGGTAGCTCCCACTTGAGAGTGAGGTCATCCCTGTCTAGATGTCCCTTTTTATATTTCGGCTTAGTGGTGCGGTTGCTGATCACAACCGTGGGGTGATTTTACTTGGAACTGTCCAGTAAGGGATGGTTCCGGCCTTGTGTTGCAGGGGACTTAGGGTGGGTCCTCGGTACTGTGATCTAGGCCACGTACTGTGACAGGTGGTACCCCAGTGCCTAGTCATTATTGGAAATCCATTTTCCCTACGTGCCTTGTACGTGTTTTGTTTGTATACTTAGTATGCTGGAATTTAATGAATGTGACAATTTTGGCTATTTTTTTTTTTTTTTTTTTTTTTTTTTGAGATCATGGGGAACCTTAAGATCATGGTATTCATTGATACTCACTTAAGTAAACCCCACGCCGTGTGTCTACCCCGCTTTTATTTAGTCGTCGCACACGGATGCTTAACGTTGAAACTCCCACTGATGGTTTGGCGCTGGGATTCGAACCTGCCCGGACACAGTCCTTTGGTTCCCATCTCCCAGCTCCCAAACCAACCGAGCTACGAACGGCGGGTAATTTTTTGTTTTCAAAGGTTTTGATGACATCGTCATGATCATCATTTTAAACTTCGAGTATCTCACGCTAGTTTATCAAGCCTGATCCGGGTATTTTTTTATACTCGGGTCAGATCTGAGTAGTTTTAGGTTTAGCTAAAGATGGTTGGATTTTTCAGAGGAGAGGTGGAGATCTTCATCATCGTATGGACGTAGTCTATTATCCTCTACATCTATTGCATTTGTTTTTTTGTTTTCAGCATTTGTAAGGACATATGTTTATAACTTTCCATGCTGAATCTAGGTTAGACTCTGATATTGTATTTTAAAATTTTCCACTGTAAGATTATTATTGAAATAATATATGTTATTCCATTCGTTTGAGATTTTATTCTATCTTTATTTTCTTTCTACCCTTAATGATCCGCTTATTCGTGCAATTTGGGTTGGACATGTATGGTTAATTATCGATTCAAAGGGTACAGAAAAACGGGCCATTACATTTGGTATCAAAGCTGAAGGTTAAGTGACAACCTTAGCTTTGGTGGGGTAAAGATTCATTAGAGATAGGGTTAGCAATGCCCTACGATGAGTGACTCATTAGAGATAGGGTTAAAATACCCTATAATGAGTTTGAGTGTATTATATACGAGTGCATATTTATTAGTGACTGATAAATTGTTTTGTGTTAACTTATCTGTTGAGTGATTTATGGATTTTGATCGATGTGCCTGATCACCGTTATCGATGAGGGTTCCTAAACATTTAAATAAGGCGAACCGACACACTGATTTTGAAAAATTGGTAAATAAAATAATTTTACCTGGGAATATATTTTGAATATGAAGTATATATTTTGAAAAGTTGTATAGTTAGAAATCAGGATTAGTGAAATTTGAATGAACATCTTGTGATTAGATTTTCACAGTTTGACTATAAGATGTTTCATAAAGATAAACGATAAGTAAGAAATCTGATAAGGTAATTAAGATCTTTAATACTTATTCCAAAATAATAAATTAAGAAATGATAATGTTAAGTTACTATCATAAATTGATCAATTGTTTGATTTAAAAGTGTAAGTACAAATACCTTGTGAATTAAGTTTCACGATTTGACTATAAGGTGTTCAATAATAAGATTTGTTTAAGGAATGAACATATAAGATAAAAATGTATTTAAATAATAGAGAATGATTGTTTAAAAAGATAAATATAAAAGGAACGAGAATTTAAATTGGAGTAAAAGAATTGTGGTAATTTAAATGAAGTTAATTAATATAAGATAAATTTATAAAATGAATTTACAAAATAGGTTTTATAAAGTATCTCTAAAGGATTTTGAAAATAAAAGGAGGTATTTTATGATAACTAGTTCGATTGGCTTGAAAATGAACTAAAAATGGGCAAGAGATGTGTTCGGATGGTAAGCACTTCTCTTAAGTATTACTCTTCTTGTTAAGAGGATATATGATACTATTGGTAGTACCCAGTTCCTTGGATTGTTTTGGAGTTACTCAATCTACATAATTTTCTTAAGTTAAAGAAATAATGTGAATCATTGATTAGTAATCATTATAAAAGTGTTTAAACTAAAGATAAATTGGGATCGATAATTGCTAAAATAAATCGGAATTTTCGATGATTTTGGACAGTCGAAAATTTCAGAAACATACCTAACTTAGAGCTAAGGAATTTATGAAAACTTTTGGTAAAAGATTGTGAAATACTTTGATTAAATGAAGTAAGATAAGGATAATTTATAAATCAGATTTATAAAGAAAAAAAAAGAGAGATTTAAGAGTTAAGAGTTTGAGGATTTAAATACGGGTGTTTTTAAAATTTGTTTTTTTCAAAGCTAGAAAATTAATAATAGTATTAAATAAGAAATAAGTTTTATAACTTATGAATTTGAGATAATAGTAAATTACAACAAAGTCTAAATTTGTTAGACAAACGGATTTAAGTAAAATCAATTTGAAATTTGGGATTTGTATATACTCTTAGGATGTAAAGGTATATCATACAAATATAGATTTAAGCCATGAACTATCTATACACTTAAGTAAAAAAATGAGTCTTTAAAAAGGTAATTATAAACTGAAAAATGTTTTATTAATAAATTCTAGCATTAATTAAATATTTGGACTTAAGTCTTTAAAATATGATTGATTTACATAAGTTATAAGAAGTAATAAACTTAAGTAATAGTTTTACGAAATGATTCATAAATAATATTAGTGTTAAAGGAAATATACCGAGTTAAAATAATGTGGGAAAACTTTTTTATAAAGATAAATTATCTTTTCAATGAAAAATGGTTCTTTAGAATATTTTCCTTTAATAAAAATATTTGGAAATAAAGTTGGTCCACACTTTAGGAGAGAATTTATCACTCGATTTTTAAAATATTTAAATTGGTACGAAAAGGATTTACCACTCGATTTTTGACGACGATTATTGATGAGGATTTGTGGTTAGGTACTTTAGTTTTCTGTCATAGTTGAGAACTATGCAAGGAAAGCACAGGTTCTGATCTAGAAGCCTAATCAGAGTGCGCGCTAGAGGATTGGGGGATTGATACTAGTTCGGAAAATAAAGTTATGTATTCAAATAGGAGATCGAATAAGATATTTCATATGGATGATCCATGCACATTATATGGAATTAAGTTTAAAGATAAATGTTTTAGGCAAACTTTTGTTTTGGGTAATTTCGAATACGAAATTCTTTTAAGTTGGAGAGAATGTAACGACCCAGAATTTGATCACTTTAAAAAAATACTATTTAAGTGATTTTAAATATAAATTAGTTAAGGTTATATGATTCAAACAATATTAGATAGGATTTGGAAAGAGAAGTATACACAAAAATAGCAACATTTGCCTATATCGATAAAAATGACAAAATGCTGATTTTAGAAAAGTAAGTTTCAATGGTTAAAAGTAAGTGTCAAAGGTTAAAAGGTTCAATGTTTAAAAGTGACAACATGTGACCGTAAAACATTTTGTCAAAAATCAATGTTTGGTCGATTAAAAGTTGTCGCAACATTGTCGCACCTTTATTTCTTATATAAGAACATATATTCAAATAGTGTAAGTATTAATTAATTCACTAATCAAGTTTACTTTTACTAAACATACTTAGAAAATTCTAGAATGTAATTAACAAAAATAAGCTTAAAAAGACAAAAAGTGTTATAAAAGTCAAAAATTAAATATCAAATCAAACAAACATAATTATTATATTCTTTACATAATACTTAAGTGAAAATGACATAAAGTAATGATTTGACATTTTATGTTAAGTGTTACTTTGCTTAGAATTAAAGTAAGGGTATTTTGGACATTTTACATAATAATATTTTATTTCAAACTTTTTTCTATAAATACCTACCACTTCTTTCACAAATTCCACACACTTTCCATTCTTCTTCTTCTTCCTTAGAGCTTTAATGGCTTCTTCTCTTCCATTTCCTTACTAACATTTTCAAAATCATATCAAACAAAGCCAAAACTCCACCAAACTTTGCCAAAGATCTTAGAATATCATCAAAACATGGTTTAGCATATAAAATGCAAAGAAATGATGGAGGAAGGGAAGGATCAAGGGGAGGCCAAGCCCTATTGGTGTTGTTGGAAGGTTTGGCCAAGAGCAAAGAAGAGGGAAAGACTTGTGATCGAGAGCAAGTGGAAATGAAGTGATGGTCGAGCACTAGAAAGTGAGGTGGAGTTGTTTAGGTGATGGTTTGGTGAAGTTAAGATGATTTAGTGAAGTGTTGGATTAAATGAATATTGGTAGGAAGTTAAACGATTTGGTTAAAGGTTAGTATCGTATTTACTAATTAATCCATAAATTATTTCTAGTATAATGATTTGAAAGTTTAAATATGTTGGATGATTAAAGGTTTGATAACTTGGATGCAAAATTGGTTGATTATATGATTGTTTATGTGGTTGATAACTTGTTTGATAAATGATAAGAGAAATGATTAATAATTAACCATAGTTAATTAAATGAGAACTAAATCCATATAAATGTGTGTATGAAAATTATTTAGCCTCTTAATGATTTCAAAATATCTAAAAAGATTGAAAATGATATTATAATAAATATAATATGAAATGAAATGAAAAATGAATTTGTAATGATGACAATATTGTTTTAAATAAGTTAAAATAGTTTAATTATGGTTTTAAAAAAAATTAAAACGTTTCGGACAAGCTTCGAAGCAATTCACAAAATTGGTCAATAATCGAGCTCGTCGCGTAGCGGTAGTTCGTAAATTTCGACGTTAACTTCAAATTAACGTAAAGAATGATTTATATGTCGGATTTCTTCGAAATAAAAATTCTTTCATCCACAATGTTAATAGTTTTCCAACGAAGAAAGAAAATGAAAATTTCATCAAGTAGAGTTTGAAATT
Source organism: Allium fistulosum (assembly GCA_030737815.1). Lineage (NCBI taxonomy): Eukaryota > Viridiplantae > Streptophyta > Magnoliopsida > Asparagales > Amaryllidaceae > Allium > Allium fistulosum. Next base: position 1,088,549,073 of record CM060903.1, on the reverse strand, counting down.
TTTTCAAAAAAGATCACGGGTTTGCAGTTCGGAATCCAAAATGGGATTTCTTTATAAATGATATTTTTAAATGATTAAAAATATGAAATAAATTTTATAAATCTAATAAAATGGTTTAAAAGAGATTCGGAATGGAAAATATGAATTTTCAAATATTAAAAAGTTGTTTAAATCAAATAAGCTTATAAAGCACTTTCCGCAGCACTATTCTGCTACCGTTGCTACGACTTTTTAAAAGAAGGCTTAAACTTAACGATTTTTCCTAGAATTAATTATGAATGTTTTTAATAGGAAAATTAAGAGTTTAAAATATAATTTGGAATCTTATAATCATTTTCAAAATAAAGCTAATAATTGAGTATGCGGAAACGACTAGTACATTTGTCCCGCATGTGAGATCCGGGAAGATAAAACAAGGTGTTTAACTAAGATTAGGGATAGAGCAACCAGTGCCTTGAACTTACCTGGCCTATGTTTTCTTTTTTTAGGCGAGGGGTGGAATAGATCGAAAGTAAAGCCCAGATGCTCTAAAGATCATATTTTAGTTTTTCCAAGATAAAAGAAAAGAAACAAATTCTTTGAATGTTAATTAACCACTTAACACCTTTTATTCGATGATTGGTACAAACGAATCGGGATCGGATTTGGGTGATTCCTATCGAAGAACCAGGATTGGATTTGGGTGATTCCTATCCAAAAACCCCTTCAAAGTAATTTTCGAAATAAAACATATTGAAGACAAAGATCATTAAGACAAAGATCTTCATGATGTAGGATTACTTTCCACTAGTCCCTGGAGGTGAAATTTACCATATCTAAGGTCGCAGTAGTGCTCTGTTATGAAAATCTTCGATTTGCAAAAATATGATTTGAAGTTAAGGAAGAAATCTTTGATTAAGACTTAATAAATGATTTGGGAATATTTTCCCTAATTTAAATTTATAACTTGAATACATGAAATCTTTGATTAAGATTTGATGAATGATTTGGAAAAGGTTTCCTAAGTAAAAGAGAAAATGATTTGGGATTATTCCAAGATTTAAGAAAGGTTTAAATAAATGAAAATAATTTACCAAATGAGACTTAATGATTCCATATACTCTTGAAAAGAAAATGGAATAAATTGAAAAGAATATATCTAAGAAGGATATTTGATTTATGTAAAAGATGAAGTAATTGATTGATGATTGATATCCACGTATGAATTGAACTTCTTTTTATAGATAATTGGCTTTGAAGGAACCACGGTCGAATTTGGGTGATCCCTATCCGAAAACCACTTCGAACCAATGTATACGTTCGAAAGTGAAGACATGTTGAAGAAGATGATTATTGAAGACCGAGGATCTTCATAGCATGAGGATTGCTTGTTGACATGCTTTGGGACGCTCTCATTATAGAATTATTTATAGCAGTGGTCTCCTCGTTGTGGAGATTTTTCGGATTGCAAGGACTACTCGCTACTAGTGGTAGTAGAAGAGTGCCTTCGGTTTCGTTCAGTCCCAGAACGAACTTGTATGTGTTGATTCATGAGTTTTGATTCATGACACAAGCTTCAGAGATCATACGACGAAATACAAAGAGAATACTATATGAAAGCGACAAAAAGAGAATAAACGTATATTGTGAACTACAAAGGAGACAGGACTACAATCCAGAGATTAGTATGAATATTTTATTTTATTGAGTCTTAGAATATTGTTAAAATCATTCCTCAAGTAGTCACACACACACAAATTGATCCATGTTAATTTATACATATATAAGTGTACACTGTGCAAATAACATCAGGTCGGCTGACCGACCAGGATCCTCGGTCGACCGACCCTGTGTTATGTGCACAGGTACTCTCTGTTTTGTGTACGATTTCGAACTCAGCTGACCGGCCAGATTTTCCGGTCGACCGACCAGAGAATAACGGCTAGTTTACTGAAGAGATGCGATCATTTCATGAAGAGGAATGCCCTCTATTTCAAGAGATATGGACACAACTGTTGACTGAAACCCTTCATGAAAGATTATAACTCTTCTACAACTATATAAACATATTCAATTCGCTTCTACAATCACCGATTCTTGTTTATATTTCTGAAATCTAATCTCTATTCATTTCTGCAAATAAAAGCATTCATTCTTATTTAATATCACTAGAATCCTTGATTTAATTTATATACTTCGATTCTACGTGATTATCTTCCTTCTAAATCTTCTCACACATATATACTCTTGAGGATTTGATTATAGGAAAGTTGTACTATCAAAAGACTATCAGTGTTATTTAGAACACATTCGTCAACAAACAATTTGTATTAGGTTGAAGTCCTCTTCGGTTGTTGAGGCGGAAAAATTCCTGTTCGGCTGCTCAGGTGTCGTATACCTATTCCTCCGGGTTAAGTGAGGGGTTAGTTTAAATCCAGAGGGTATTCTGGGACTGGACGTAGAACGGGAAGTTCGAACCGGTATAAAAATTCCTGGTGTGCTTACTTTAATTTTTATTTTACTATTATTACCAGTTTCCGCATTTATATACCATATTACACGATCCTTAGTACTACACGTTCACTTTCATTTGGTATCAGAGCAAGGTCATCCTATAACCATCACAAAGTTATTTGATATTTATTTCTAGTAATATGGCAACCACACAAATTAACGATGTTAACACTCACACTAATTCTAGTTTCACAGAAGGTCAATCGACTTCACGACCTCCACTTTTCAATGGTATAAATTACAATTATTAGTCAACTAGAATGAGAATCTATATGCAATCAAGTGGATTTGATATCTGGAATATTATACAAAGTGAGTACACAACTCCTACTGGAGAATACTCAACTTGGAGTAACACACAAAAACTAGATGCTACATCAAATGCTAAGGCTATGAATATTTTGATTTGTGCATTAGATAGAAATGAATTCAATAGAGTTAGCATGTGCACTTCCGGTTATGAAATTTGGAGAACTCTTAAAGTTTCACATGAAGGAACGAACAAAGTTAAATTAAGCAAAATTTCTATGTTGAAACATCAATTTGAAAATTTTAACTTGAGGCCAAATGAATCTATAAATGACATGTACTCTAGATTTCAGGATATTTATCATGCTTTATTATCATTAGAACAAAAGTTTACTGATTTTGATGTTGTTACAAAAATCTTAAATTCTTTAACGGACGAATGGGAACGAAAAGTCCTAGCTATTGAAGAAGCAACTGATTTGTCAACATTAAAACCAGAAGAATTGATAGGTAATTTAATGTCCTACGAAGTAAATTTGCAAGAAAAACGAAATGGAGCACAAGAAAAGAAAAATGTGGCATTCCAAGCAGAAAAAGATGATTCCGACTCAGATAATGAAGATATGGCAATGATCGCTAAAAATTTCAAAAAGTTTTTCAAATTCAACAGAAACAAATTTAAGGGAAACAAAAATAATTCCAACAACAATTCCAATAGCAGCAAACCATCATCTTCAACAATGGAATGTTATGAATGTCATAAGAAAGGACACATGAAGAAGGATTGTCCAGATCGTAAAAAGAATAATTTCAAGAAGGATAAAACCAAACGAAAAGCTTTTTCAGTCACTTGGGACGACACTGACTCATCATCCTCATCAGAGAGTGAAAGTGATAATGAACAAGAAAATGTATGCTTCATGGCTTCGTCAGACGATGTAAGTGATTTTACTTTTGAAGATTTAATTGAAATAAATTCTGAATTAGTAAATTTAACAAAACAACTTAAAAAGAAAAATAAGGAGTTGCAAAGAAAGTTAGATAGAACAGTTTTAGAAGTAGATATGTTGAAAGATGAGAAGATAATATTGGAAGAAGAACTTGAAATTTCTCAACAATCGAATTCTAACTTATCTTCTCAAATTACGTCAATATCTGAAGAACTAGAAATTCAAAAAAATAAAAATGATGTTTTACTTTTCGAAAATAATAGTTTAAAATCTAAGATTAAGAATTTAGAGTTAGAAAAATCTAGTCTTAAAATAAAATTTGATGATATCCCTAAAAATGTTTCTAATTTCAATAAAGGAAGAGAAAATCTTTCTAGTATACTAGAAAACTCTCAATCCTCTAACAATAAATCTGGACTAGGATTTAAGAAACAAAATAATTTTGCTAAAAGTAGGATTAATAATAAAATTAAGAAAGATATTAAGAAAATAGTTTATTCAAATACTAAAACCATTAAGATATGGATTCCAAAAACAAATAATGTATTGATAAGGAATAAACATATCAAAATGTTTATGGAAACTGTTCATAATAACAAAAATTATGTTTATAAAGGGAATTCTGAACCCGTATGGGTTTGGCTTCCTAAGATCTAACTCTTAGGACCCTAAAAAGATTGGGTACCAACTTTTTATAAACTTTTTGCAGGTACCACATAAGAAGAGAGGAAAATGGATTTTAGATAGCGGTTGCTCAAAACACATGACTGGAAACAAAGAAATGTTGTCAAACATTATATACTCAAATGGAGGAGCAGTCACCTTTGGAGATAACTCAAAATGATATATCATCGGCAAAGGCAATGTCAATAGCAACGGTACATCTAATTTACCTCTCATTACTGATGTTTTATTAGTTAAAAATTTAAAACATAATTTATTAAGTATTAGTCAACTATGCGATAAAGGTTTTAATATAACTTTTTCAGAAAATAAATGTAACATTTTTGATAAAAATCATAACATTATTTTCAAAGGAAAAAGAGATAAAAATATTTACATCTTAAATATGAACGTTAATAATGATTCAAATTTGTGTCTAGTGGCTAAAGAAAATGATTCTTGTCTTTGGCACAAAAGATTTTGTCACATCAATTTTAATACCATCAACAAACTAGTTAAAAATAAATTAGTTAAAGGTTTACCCAATATAAAATTCGAAACTAACATATTTTGTGATGCATGTAAATTAGGAAAATTAACAAAATCTTCTTTTAAATCAAAGAAAGTAATATCTACAGAACAACCACTTGAACTTTTACACATGGATCTTTTTGGTCCAACTCAAGTGCAGTCTATTAATCAAAATAGATATGTTTTTGTTATTGTAGATGATTTCTCTAGATATACTTGGATTTTCTTTTTGAAAAATAAAAGTGATACTTTTGATAATTTTAAAGTTTTTGTTAAAAGAATTCAAAATATTAAAACATTGAAAATTAAAAATATAAGAAGTGATCATGGAGGCGAATTTGAAAATGAAGTTTTTGAACAATTTTGTAACAAGAAAGGTATTAACCATAATTTTTCATTTCCTAGAACACCACAACAAAATGGAGTTGTAGAAAGGAAAAATAGAACGTTACAAGAATGTGCAAGAACTTTACTAAATGGAACCACTTTATCGAAACACTTTTGGGCAGAAGCTGTAGCTACTGCTTGTTATGTATTGAATCGCGTTTCTATTCGACCATTAACTAAGAATACCCCATATGAACTTCTAAATGGAAGAAAACCAAATATTTCATATCTTAAAGTTTTTGGTTCTAAATGTTTTATTTTAAATACTAAAGATCAACTAGGCAAATTCGATCCAAAATCCGATGAAGGAATATTCGTTGGATATTCGGAACGAAGCATGGCTTATCGAATCTATAATAAACGAACTCAAATTATTGAAGAAAGCTTACATGTTTCTTTCAACGAAAATTTTAAAAATATAAATCCAATTGCTACTATTGATTCTGATGATGAAACTACTCAGAATGAAAATAGTAATACAAATGAAAATTTTGATATTCATGAAACCAATAAAAACGTTACTCCTAATATAATAAAATCTCCACCTAGAATTTTAAGAGATCATCCTGTGCAAAATATAATTGGAGAAGTTAATACGAATGTTAAAACCAGACATCAACTAAATCAAGTTGGTCATGTAGCTTTTCTCTCTAACATAGAACCTAAGAATATAAAAGAAGCTTCAACTGATGACTACTGGATTCTTGCCATGCAAGAAGAACTAAATCAATTCGAACGAAACGAAGTTTGGGAACTCGTTCCTAGACCCAGTGATCAATCAGTCATCGGTACTAAATGGGTTTTCAAAAATAAAGCAGATGAACTAGGAAATATAACGAGGAATAAAGCTAGATTAGTTGCACAAGGATATAATCAAGAAGAAGGAATTGATTACGAAGAGACGTTTGCTCCGTTCGCCCGACTTGAAGCAATACAAATATTATTAGCTTACGCATGTTTTCATAATTTTAAACTGTATCAAATGGATGTTAAAAGTGCATTTTTAAATGGTTTCATAAAAGAAAATGTTTTTGTTGAACAACCACCTTTGTTTAATCATGAAAAATTTTCGGATCATGTATATAAACTCAAAAATGCGTTATACGGTTTAAAACAAGCACCACGTGCTTGGTATGATCGTCTTAAAGGCTATTTATTAATTAGAATCTGGTTTAGAAATTGGTAAAGTAGATCAAATGCTTTTTATTAAGAAAACTAATAAAGATATTTTAATAATTCAAATATATGTTGACGATATTATTTTCGACTCGATAAATGAAAAACTATGTCAAGAATTTTCAACTATAATGATGAATGAATTTGAAATGTCTCAAATGGGAGAATTGTCATATTTTCTTGGATTACAAATTAAACAAATTGAAAATGGAATTTTTATTAATCAAGAAAAATATTGTTATAATTTAATCAAACGTTTCGGTTTGGAAAACACTGCTGCCAAACCAACTCCTATGAGCACAACAATTCATCTCGATAGAGATGAAGATGGAAAAAGTGTTGATCAGAAGCTATATCGTAGTATGATAGGTTCTTTACTTTATTTAACAGCAAGTCGACCCTATATTTTGATGAGTGTTTGTTTATGTGCTCGATTTCAAGCAAATCCCAAAGAATCACATATGAGAGCAGTTAAACGCATTATTCGTTATCTAACTAAAACCAAAGATTTCGGACTATTTTATCCAAAAGAATGTCCTTTTGAATTAGTTTCCTATAGTGATGCTGATTTTGGAGGAAGTCGGACGGATCGAAAAAGTACGAGCGAAACGTGTCATTTCATTGGACGTTCCTTAGTTTCTTGGTTTAGTAAGAAATAAAACTGTGTTTCTTTAACAACGTGTGAAGCAGAATATATATCTACTGCTTTGGCATGTGCACAAGTCGTATGTATGCAACAAACACTACAAGATTTTAATTGTCATCTTGAAAAATCAATAATTTATTGTGATAATACTAGTGCAATAAATCTTTCTAAAAATCCAGTCAATCACTCACGAACAAAACACATTGATATTCGTCATCACCTTCTTCGTGATTGTTTGGAAAAAGGATTAATAAATTTAGAATTTATCAACACTGAAAATCAAATAGCTGACATTTTTACTAAACCGCTAAATGAAAATATTTTTATAAAACTAAGACGTGATTTAGGTATAATGTCGTTTAAAGATTTATGAATAAAAATATGCAAAAATATCGAAAAACAAAAATTATTTTATTTCTGACCAAAGCGGAACTCGAACTCATGACCTCTGACTTATTTGTTAGATGTTGTATTATAGCTACTTGAGCTATGGGTGTTTCTTGTTTCAGTTCTATTTACAATCTGTACCATTAACTTTAATTTCAGAAACAAACTATTTTTAGCTCTAAAGCTTATATATCATACAATAACGAACTGTTTTTGCTATAAAGTTCTGTGATTATAGTTAAAATTTGTTTTAAACCACTAATTTTTCAGAAAATAGATGGTTATATATATGTACTATGTTTATTGATTAAGAACATATACTACAAAAATTTTACAAAACAAAACTTGAAAAAATGTCTTATAACAATGATTACTATAACTCTGAAAATTCTCATCTTTCATACACATCTCCGGACGACGATTGTTCTGATCGCATCCCCGAAAATGGTCCCTATCCTACTTTTCCAATGCCTAACCGTGTTCTAGACTTCTCCTCTCCAGATAAAGACCCCCGACACGGGTGGAAACCATGGGAAGACTCCCATACAGGCTATACACCTGAAAAGAAGAAAGGGAAGAATACAATGGTAGTATCTCCATCAACCAAACAAAAAATTGATGAAATACATCACTACCAACAACAGCAAATGAATATGCAACGGGAACTCTACTACAAACAAAAAGCCACGGCAAGACGTTTAAGTTTTCTTGAAAAGATTGCCATGAAAATTTGTTCATCTAAGAAGGATGATGTTGCTGAACCTTCTTACAGATCTCCATCACCTTCAAACCCCGTTCAAACTCCAATAGCTCCAAGATGGTCACCAATAGAAAATGTTCCGTCTTCAAACTCATGGGAACGTAGATGCTGATGAACCATGGCTATAATTTAATATATATATGTTATTATTTTCAATAAGATGTATAGATATAAATGATGTAATAATATAATTTATATTTCTATAATTTTTTGTTGAAAAACAACAGAAATTTGTTTGTTCACATGCCTCGGTCGACCGGAGAGCCTGAGTCGGTCAACCGAAGCTATCCCGAGAAGTTTTTAAAAACATATTTCTGCCAGGTCGGTCGACTGAACCCCCTGAGTCGGTCAGCCGAACCTGTATCCCAAAAAGCAACTATAACATTTTTTTGAGTCGGTCAACCGAGTACCCTGCAACGGTCGACCGAAGCTCTTCCCGAAAGATTAAGCACTAACCTGAAACTCAAGTCGGTCGACCGACCCAGGTAACTCAGCCGACCGAGCGTGCTTTCTGTTGCAATAGTCTACATATTTTAACCCATCCACTCACCTTTTCCATCTCACCTCTTCACTTTTACTCTCCCAAAATAGATTTTAACCCTAGCCCCCATTACAACCTCCCCAAACTTCTTCAAATTCTTCAAACAAAAAATGGCCCCTAAGAAGAATTCTAAGACTAATGCTGGCTCATCTTCATCAACTCCTGTAGACTCTCAAATTGCTTCTTGGCTAGTAAGTGACAAAGCTTTAGAAAGACGGATAAGGCTTCAAGATGCCAAAATCTTTGAGGAGTCATTTGTAAGTTATCCTGATTTTACCTCCTACGGTATTGAAAATGCCACCCTTGAAAGTGGTCTTGATACATTTCTTGACCATAGGAAAAATAACTTGAAAATTAATCATATAATGGTCAAGTTATTTCTAGCAAATCTCAACCTTGTAAATCCACCGAGAAACACTGAAAATTGTGTTTGGACATCGGTTTGTGGCACTTCGATTTTTCTTTCCATTGATCGAATTAACCACATTTTTAATGCTCGACCGGGTGGAATTTCGTTACATGATGTAGATTGTAATACATCGACTCGTGACCTTCTAAGTCATCTATTTTTTGAAGATGACGCTACTGATTTAAGGCAAACTTCATCCCTTCGACCTAAAGCCCGACTCTTTCATCGATTCATGATGAAGTCTATTGTTCCAAGAGGAGGATCATACCACTTAGTATATCCCGAAAACTTCAAAGCATTGTATGCTATGTGCGGAAATATTCGAGTAAATTGGACACAACTTCTTATGGATGAATTTCTCTCTTTCAACCAAGGAAAGATGCTCCATATTTATTATGGAGAATACATAATGAGGTTGATTAATAACTTTGTCACCCATGCTCCAGAATCCGAAACATCCAAAGTTCGTACTTTTGACTCACGAACCATAAAACTAATGAAGATACCCGATGCACCGTCCCAAATTACAACTTTTCAGCAATGGCATACTACTCCTCGAGAACAACTACGTCGCAGCTATTCTACACCTCAACCATCTACTCATTCTACGGAACGTATAACTCATCAAACCTCAATTCAACGACCAACTCCCGGTACTAGTACGGAGGCTGCCATTGATATTTTGGCTCGAAATCAACTAGCTTTGGATTCTCGACTTTGAAAAATTGATGGGCGGTTCAAGAAGATCAAAGGCTTCTTCGTAAATTTATGGGATGCCTTATCATGTACTTCCGAAGCCGGTGCTTCATTTGTTGCTCCTGGAAAAAGACCAGCGCCAAATTTCTCTTGGTCTACATCCGATAACACAAGTTCCAGCACATCGGCAACTCACGTTCCTCACACACAAAGACGGGGTAAGGAACCAGCTCCACTGGATGATAATACTCGTCCAGAATTCTGGGATTCTGATGATGATGAGGAGTAATTGTAGTATTTTACAATTTAATTTCAAGAATTTCTTTATGAGCACAATATATTTTTCCTTCATTATTGTTATTTACTAAGCAAACATCCTTAATTGCTCCTATTTTGGTTTGAATATTTAATATTTAAATTTCAATGATTCGCATTACTTTAACATATTACTTCTGGTAAGTATTCCTTTATGTCGATGACAAAGGGGGAGAAAAATGTATGAAAGCTAACATATTTTTTGCAGAAAAGTCGCCATATATTCAGGGGGAGAATTATAATATAGATAAGTTTTACTTCGTCACATAAGTATTGTTATCAATCAAAAAGGGGGAGAATGTTGATTCATGAGTTTTGATTCATGACACAAGCTTCAGAGATCATACGATGAAATACAAAGAGAATACTATATGAAAGCGACAAAAAGAGAATAAACGTATATTGTGAACTACAAAGGAGACAAGACTACAATCCAGAGATTAGTATGAATATTTTATTTTATTGAGTCTTAGAATATTGTTAAAATCATTCCTCAAGTAGTCACACACACATAAAGTGATCCATGTTAATTTATACATATATAAGTGTACACTGTGCAAATAACATCAGGTCGGCTGACCGACCAGGATCCTCGGTCGACCAACCCTGTGTTATGTGCACAGGTACTCTCTGTTTTGTGTACGATTTCGAACTCAACTGACCGGCCAGATTTTCCGGTCGACCGACCAGAGAATAACGGCTAGTTTACTGAAGAGATGCGATCATTTCATGAAGAGGAATGTCCTCTATTTCAAGAGATATGGACACAACTGTTGACTGAAACTCTTCATGAAAGATTATAACTCTTCTACAACTATATAAACATATTCAATTCACTTCTACAATCACCGATTCTTGTTTATATTTCTGAAATCTAATCTCTATTCATTTCTGCAAATAAAAGCATTCATTCTTATTTAATATCACTAGAATCCTTGATTTAATTTATATACTTCGATTCTACGTGATTATCTTCCTTCTAAATCTTCTCACACATATATACTCTTGAGGATTTGATTATAGGAAAGTTGTACTATCAAAAGACTATCAGTGTTATTTAGAACACATTCGTCAACAAACAATTTGTATTAGGTTGAAGTCTCTTCGGTTGTTGAGGCGGAAAAATTCCTATTCGGCTGCTCAGGTGTCGTATACCTATTCCTCCGGGTTAAGTGAGAGGTTAGTTTAAATCCAGAGGGTATTCTGGGACTGGACGTAGAACAGGAAGTTCGAACCAGTATAAAAATTCCTGGTGTGCTTACTTTAATTTTTATTTTACTGTTATTACCAATTTCCACATTTATATACCATATTACACGATCCTTAGTACTACACGTACACTTTCAGTATGGACGTTTGTCTGAATTGTATTCTAAATGACATTTGAGTGGTTTCTATAAATGTATATCAGTTGGTGGCGGAGAAGGCAACTTCTCTTAGCTTAACACCCTTTCCCGAGACATACGAGGTCAGGAAGCTATATTTTTGTAGAAATCAGTCGTGTGATGTGGAATGACAATGTGGCATTCAGAGATGTAATATGTGATATGTGAAGGGTAATCGTAGCCTCGTGAGCCTCTCACCCTGGTTATGATGGGATTCTGTGTGGTTAGATGTATGCTCACATTTCAGATACTAGTGATTTGGGTTATCAAATGTTCTAAGCCCTAGGCCCAGATACGTTTGGGCATCATGGCGAGGATGCGCGAAGTCTGAGTCCTTGGATGTTATTCGTAGATTGTATCCCCTTTTAGCCATTTGTGTTGTTGTATAACGGCATCTGAGTCTTGGACGTAAGCCATGGATACAGATTGATCTTTCAACTAGTTTCCTATCATGTTGGAAAATCCAATTCCAATACGAGCTTTACGGTTTTGATTATAGTCCCAAATAGCTGTAATGACTTGCAATCATTTCAACTACCCCTTCTGGTTTATTATATTCCGTTAGGTATATTCGGTTGACCTAGTCCGGATATATTACCTTAGACTTAGTCAAAATATTGATACCTTATTTGAATAAGTTTATTTGAAAGGTGTTTCCAAAATAATGTCATTAAAGATAATATCAAATTATTTTGTTAATAAAAGTGTTTTGGTTATCATAAGGTAAAAACCCGTCCGTATTTATGTGCGGGCGTGGTCTTATGAGATACCCTTCTTTTCAAAGGTTTCGATAACATCGTCATGATCGTCATTTTTAACTTTGAGTATCTCACGCTGGTTTATCAAGCCTGATCCGAGTATTTTTAATACTCGGTTCAGATCCGGGTAGTTTCAGTTTTAGTTGAAGACGGCTGGAGTGTCCAAAGGAGAGCTGGAGATCTTTATTATCGTATGGACGTATTCTATTATCCGCTACATCTATTGCATTTTTTTGTTGTTTTCAGCATTTGTAAGGACAGAAGTTTATAACTTTCCACGCTGAATCTAGGTTAGACTCTAATATTGCATTTATAGTTTTCCACTGTAAAGATTATTTTTGAAATAATATATGTTATTCCATTCGTGTGAGATTCTGTTCTATCTTCATTTTCTTTCTACCCTTAATAATCCTCTTATTCGTGCAATTTGAGTTGGACATATGTGGTTTATTGTCGATTCAAAGGGTAAGGAAAAACGACCATTACATGGTTATTGGGAAATAAAAACTTTTATGGTAGTTGGGAGACTAAGGTACCATTTTATGTATATATAAAATAGAGTTAAATATGTTAGCAATTTATATGGAGCACAATTATAAACACATTATACACTCTTTATTGGTTGTAAAAGAGCCACAATAAAGATACGGTGTTATATTTTATTAAATATAACAGTAATCCTAGCAACAATTTAAGACTGTCATTTTATTAATGGAGAATGTGGCTCATATTTAGTTTAAATTTGAATGATGATTGATTATTAGTTAGTGTATTGTTCCATCATATCGAATCCAACACATCTCAAAATATGAGAATTCCAACCCAGAAATGCTATTAACAAAATAATAATAATATGAATTGTTTTTAGCCTAAAACTGAAACTACTTGCCTGACATTACATGTACACAAGATTCTAGTTTTATTTTTCTATATATTTCCTTTCTACATTTGAACCGTGAAGTGTATTTTTCATGTTTCCACCATAATTTAATCTAAACTTGTACATGAGTTCAACAGAACATCTGAGTGGAATCCCGAGATAAACACATCAATCTCAATTTCACAATTAATTAAATGGTTTGTATATCAATTGAGTTTAATTAGGACCAATAACATTTTGTAAATTGATTTTCTTAGTTCATAATATTAGGCTTATGTAACATAGATTACTAAAGGACCAAATTAATAAATAAAAGTAGAGACGTATAATTATTATTTTTCTATAGATCAATAAAGCAAGCCCACAATCTCAAATTAATCTAAGAATAAATTTGTGAAACTGTTCTTAACATATGCTTAGTATAAATTCACATTTTCAAACTTAAATACTTTTCTAGGTTTGAGTAAATTACGGCAATTCAGAGCTAACATATGGAACATTCTTTGTTCAATTTGAACGTTGAACACTTTCCCAATTATGATAAGACCTCTAGAGTCCTTCTGACCAAAATGCTTATTGGGTGAATTTTAAATTGTAAGATAATTACAATTATTAACAAAAAGTATAGGGTTTATTGGGAGAGAAAAAAATATTTAAGTAGAAATTCATGCTAAGTACAGGGTTTATTAATCATAACTTATGCATAGTGTATGTATATTAACAAAAAGTTAACACAACAACCAAAAAAAATTAAAACTTCCAATAAAATAATTATACTAATAATCGTTTTAATACCACTCATTTATTCACCAGCAATAAAAAGTTGAAAATTAACTTTCTTTAAAATTAGGCACCATTTTCCTCGAAGTAGAATAGTACATGTTGAAAGGAAATTATATTGCTTAAAAATCGAGTGATGTGTGTGTCAGTCTTGTATGGTGTGTTTTAAATAAAACATATCACAGTTGGAATTCAAGTTAAAAATAATACCATGATTACCTCAATCATGTGCAAATAACATATAAAAACATCTGCAAAGATTATAAGCATCTAAAATGATTATTAGTCAACTCGATATACTATGCTAACCTAAATTTACTTTTAAGATATACATGTTGATTTGATTCTAACCTAAAGAAATGATTCAGCACTTGAACCATAAAATTAAGTATAGGAAAATTTATGCTACATAACCAAATTTATTGATTAGGAATAAACATTGTCTAAAGTTGAATAAAATTTTGAAAGCAAATAAATTTATTATTGATTTGTTGGTACTAATTGTCATGTATAATTGAGACTAGAAGTTGAAGTTTGGTGTTTATTATAGGGAAGTCAAATGGAAGGGGTCTTGATGTTTGGATGAATAGAAGCATATAATTAAAGTGCATTGCTTTTTCCAGACATAGATGAGTTACTCTTGTATCTAAGATGACTATGTGTCTGTGATGGAAGGCATATACTGAATGCACTGGAATCATGAAGTATATTTTACATTAGTGTAAAATCACCTCATCGGTAGAGTAACAAAACTGTCACAACATTAAGTGATAATGCAAAGTTTAAAACATGTAAAATGATAAAATGCATGGAAACTAGTCATACCACTTTATCCGCAACTATTTTAGTTTTCTCATTAGGGATGGTATAATTTCCATCGGCTCCTTTTTTTGATTGTGCCAAAATCAAATCAATACTCTGATCCAAAACAGGTCCGCTTGGCAATGTGGTCAAGGAACTATGGCCTTCGGTTATCCATTTAGCCTTCTTCCTTGCATATCCAGCTTGTCCTAAATAGCGAGGATGCTCATTGTATGTCTTACTCTTATTACCCTTCTCACTTATTTGTTGTTTTATGACATTAAAATTTTTAGCGTAAATATAAAAAATAAAATGGGCAGGCTAAATAGTTATATTTCTAGAAATTTTAATCGATGCATGCTTTGATGGATTGCAAAACTAAATATGCAAAACTAAGCACACTTGAATGACTAATTGACTTCATGAAACAACCGGTTTCACTCTAATTGACAGGCTAATTTTCTGACTAAACATTTGGTTGAGGTAAACAGATATGGGATTCTAATGAATGAAAGGCTGATGTCATGATCCCATCATAAGATTAACAACATTTTATCAATCAAGTCCTTTTTATGCTCTAATTTCATTCTTCTTCCATTATTACTAAACAACTGAGAGCTAATTATGTATTCCATCGATAGCTTACTGTTATTACGAGATTCCAACTTGACCACTCGAATCGAAATCCCCTGAGCACAGTGGAAGACGGGATCGTAATAAGAAGTGTAAAAACAACCAACCAATAACTCAATTCTAATCTCAAACAATCCAAAGACAATCACAAATCCAATTAAGCAATTCAGAAATTAAAGCAATAACGGAAAAAAAATGACACAGCGATTTATAGTGGTTCCACTAACGTCGTGTTAGTGTACATCCACTTTAAGAGAGAGCTTTATTATTATTGATGAGAAGATTACAAGAGACTGATTACAATGATCAAATTCTAATTAAAAATTGATTTGTGGAGAAGAGAATTGCAGAAAATTAGGTTTTGATAAACCCTAATTAGTGGAGACTAATCTCTTGCAGTCGCTTGCATCTATCTCCAAGATCTGGAACCTGAAGCTAGCTTATATGGAAGAAGAGAAATCCTAGGCAATATTCCGAAATTTCCCTCGCAGTTGACGCAAATCTTCACGCTGAGTCCACAGAACAAAACAGGCGAAAGACGCCTCAGACGTCTGACCAACATGGTTAGACGTCTGATAAAAGTCTCGGGAAAAAATTCTGCACAGACTCAGACGTCTGACCCTTTTGGTCAGACGTCTGAGCTCATCCTCGGGAACAGATTTCCTGAGAGGCCAGACGTTTGGCCATTTTCCTTAGACGTCTGACCCTACCCAAAACAGCCTACTCCACCTTTTTCCATATAACTTCCACCTCCGAACTCCGATTTGCGAACTGTTTTCTCCGTTGCGAAGCTACTTTCGACCTCTACAATTCACCATATAGTGTCGCCAAAATTTAACACTCCACCTCGACACTATATCCATCTCCAACTCTAATGGTACCATACCATCAACAACAACCGATGGCACCGACTATCACATCTACCTTCAACCAAACATGAATGCTTTCCCAATGAGCTCTGGCAAAGCCACCGCCCATTGCACTCCACCAACGAGCTCAGGCAAAGCCCCCGCCCACTAATGAAATGTTGAAAACATCCAAAATCCTAAGCAATCTGTGACGCCCCACCTCTATACCCACGCTAGCCAAGAACACTACGGGGTAATGCTGTCAACTAGCGCGGAGAATAAGGCTGTTGAGGAGCGACCATCCATGTAACTTCTTTGTGCGAGCACCGATATGTCAGATAGTATAGAATGCATATCATTTAAGGAGGAAATCCGACATACCGGTACAAACTCAAAGCTATCACACGGTGGCTATATATAATCTTCGGAAACAAATATAGAAATAAACGTAACACAAATCAGTCACAGACAATTCATATCACAAAGGCGGAAATAGATATGAATATAACACATGAAAGTGTACATCAGAGTAGTGGTCAAATAAGATCCACAATAACACAAAAGAATAGATACAAGTGCTAACCAAAAGAATATGTATACATCAAGGAGTCTACTCTCAAATGTATACAAACAAAAACTACTAAACTAGAGTAGTTAGCCAAAAGTCAGAAGATGGCTCCAGATAAGAAGTCATGAGGAAGCACCTGTAAATCTCAGTCTGACCCGAGTATTATTTAAGAAGAAAATAATAAACGGATCAGTCTAGCTATAAATATCAGATAAAGTGATATAGAATAAGAGGTATGACAAAAACGTATCATAACCATAATACCATACTGTGATAAGTACGTGATTGAAAATCAACAAGAGATTAATCAATATCACAAGAATCTTCTCAAAGATTAAAAAGAATGTCATATTCTCTATTTAATTCACCAAGCCACAATAAATGACATACATATCAATGCCCATCGTAAATGCTGGTGAAACATAAATTCCAGAAATCAATATCCAGAAATCAAATAATCCGAAGCAACGACGTCGTACAGCGTAACGTCCGATGATCCAGAGACAAAAATAAATAGGAACAACGACGTCGTACAGCGTAACGTCCGATGAACCAAAGCACAAATAAAAGGAACAACGATGTCGTACAGCGTAACATCCGGTGAACCAAAGCATAGGGAAATGGAACAACGACGTCGTACAGCGTAACGTCCGATGAACCAAAACACAATAAAAAAGAAAAGGAACAACGATGTCGTACAGCGTAACATCCGATGAACCAACACGTAGCGAAATGGAACAACGACGTCGTACAGCGTAACGTCCGATGAACCAAATCACCATAAAAAGAAAAGGAACAACGACGTCGTACAGCGTAACGTCCGATGAACCAAAACACAGTAAAATGGAACAACGACGTCGTACAGCGTAACGTCCGATGAACCAAATCACGATAAACGGAACAACGACGTCGTACAGCGTAACGTCCGATGGACCGAATTAAAGAGACATCGCACATTGCTAGTCTAAATCACAAGAATGATCGTCATGATCATAAGGAAGTGTCAATTACACCAAGCTAGTAAATATATGAGTTTAGCTTCATGTCCCATAACCACTTGCTTAACTTAAATATTTACGAACAAGCTGTAAATCTTCACTAGGAAATTGTCACGAAAAGGGTTCAATCGAACAAGTCCAAGAGCTAACCGACGAAGTGAACGCAAGCGTTTCATACCACTCGTTTTACTAAGTCATTTAAATCGATTTCTCATTCGAGTGAAGTAAAGGCTTATATATATTAGTAGATTGGAAATTGGTTTGAGAAAACGAACTTTTGATATTAAAAATAGTGTTGAAATCGATTTGATGAAAGAGTTTTGATATTTACTACTAGTATTAAAACCTTCATATCTTTAAAGTGACAAGTCATAAAACGATTGTTGGAACAATCTATCACAAAAATTCACATTCGGAGACGTGAATAAAATCCAAGGAAATCAGCTCAAAATGCATCAAAGTGGAAGTTCTGATGAATGCTTTTCAGATAAGATTGCCTACGCAGAGTAATACGGGGTTCGACCTGCCCGGTCAGGTCGCGGGGGTCCAGGGGGCAGCGCCCACGGCGGGGTGCGGGGCAGCGCCCCGTTAAAATGGTACGACTTAGTGAAGACAAGCGACCTAAGTTTAAAAAGGCGGGCGACTTAACAAAGTGGCCGATAATAAATGATAACAACAAAAAGGGAATCAACCCGATTTGATTAGAGATGGATATTCAAGCTAAAGAAACAACTAGGCAAAACACAGCAGATTCAGACGTCTGAGATCAAGAATTCAGACGTCTGAATCTGGAAAATAAACTATTTTCCAGAACAGAATTCAGACGTCTGAATCCTAGATTTCAGACGTCTGAAATAGGCACTTTTTAGCCTATTCCTTTTCTGGTTCAAAACGAACCAATTCAGACGTCTGAAATTTTGATTCAGACGTCTGAATGCTGGGAGAAGAAAATTCCCAGTATTCCATTCAGACGTCTGAACCATACGTTCAGATGGCTGAAACTGTTATTCAGGGCATTCCCTGAACCTAGGCCAAAAAATGGCCAAACGACATCGATAACGATCGGTCGAGCCACAACGACTCAGGAATTGCACAAGGATAAGTGTTAGGAATTCATACCTAACAATCGAAGATAATTACTGACTTAGATGTGAGATAAAAATCTCACCTTTGAACCCAAATCAATGAAGAAGAAGCTTGAAAGCAACGGCAATGGCAATCACTCTTCAATTCCAACACAACAAGCTTGAATCAAAGCTTAAAAGAAGAACATTCCCAAAGTTAGGTTTAGGAATAAACTGAAATTGAAGAGGAGAAGAAGAAGGAGATGCTTACCAATGGGTTCTCTTTGAATTTGGAGCTAGAAGAAGGATTTGCAAATGAACTAAGGCTTAGGAATTTCCATTTCCAATCTTTTCCCCCATTTTTGATGAAGCTTGAGTATTAGGAATAAGAAGTGAAGTAATGAAGAGGAGAGGGGGTTGGAACTGAGTTAGCAAGTGATTAATGGGTTCAGCCCAAACCAAAGCCCAAAGTGAAAAGTGGCAAAATTCTCCTAACTCCAAACATATCGAAGCTTACACTCAAAAAGATCGCAAACGACATTTTGAACTCAATGGAGGTGGTCTCGAGTCCCAATTCGACTGTTTGCAAAAAGTAGCTTTTCGGACCAAAATCCGACGAACGACGAAATATTTAAATATGAAATCGATAAATATGCGGGTTGTTACACAATCTCACCAAAGACTAGCACTTACCAAGAAGATAGAATCTCAATCTCTTACTCATCTACCACCAAGCTCCTCCCTTAACCGTGCCACCCCGTGGCACCTAGCACTTCTCCAAGCGAATCAAGTTCGAGCAATGCTCAAACTTCCCAACCGGCAATGCCTTAGTGAACATGTCCGCCACGTTATCCTTTGTGTGCACCTTTCGAAGATATACTTGCTTATCCTCATCCATGGCTACTAGAAATGACTCTCTCACCTCAATATGCTTAGTCCGTGAGCTAAACGCCAAATTCTCTACCAAGTGAATAGCACTTTGGCTATCACATCGAACATCAATACTATCATGCCCGAATCCCAAGTCACACAACAATCGCTTCAAATAGAGTGCCTCCTTTGCTGCCTCCACTGCGGTTATCAACTCCGCCTCCATAGTGGATAAAGCAACTATGGTCTGCAATCTAGATCTCCAACTTATGGCTGTACCCCCAAGTGTGAAGACATATCCGGAAGTTGATTTTCTTTGATCCCTATCACCAGCGTAGTCTGAATCACAATAACCAACCAACTTGCAATCTATCGCCTTACTACCGCCAAAAACAAGACCATGAGATGATGTACCTCTAAGGTATCTCAATATAAGCTTCACAGCTTCCCAATGCGATTTCCCCGGATTAGCCATGTATCGACTAACCATCCCGACGACATTTGCAATATCGGGCCTTGTACACACCATAGCATACATTAAACTTCCAACCGCACTAGCATATGGCACCTTTGCCATATACGTCTTGTCTTTCTCCAAGATAGGTGATCTTTTACTCGAAAGCTTCATATGCAAAGGTAAAGGTGTATTTGATGCCTTTGCATTCTCCATGCTAAATCGACAAAGCACTTTCTCAATGTATTCCTTTTGAGTTAGTTTCAACTCAAAATGCTTTCGATCCCTTACAATTTCCATGCCCAATATCCTTCTTGCTTCTCCAAGATCCTTCATTTCGAACTCCGATTTCAAAATCAGTTTTAACTTGTTGATTTCATTCTTATCCTTAGAAGCAATGAGCATATCGTCCACATACAAGAGTAAATACACCCAACAATCATTTTCCAACTTCTTGAAATAAACACAAGCATCCTTGATGCTTCTATCATAACCATTTTCAAGCATAAAATGATTAAACCTCTTGTACCATTGTCTAGGTGATTGCTTTAGTCCATATAGTGATTTCTTCAGCTTGCAAACCAAATTTGACTTACCATCCACAACAAAACCTTCCGCTTGCTCCATGTAGATGTCTTCATCCAAGTCACCATGCAAGAAGGCGGTTTTCACATCAAGTTGCTCCAACTCCAAGCCATGAACAACAACTATAGCAAGTAATATCCGGATAGAAGTTTGATGCACAACCGGTGCGAATATCTCATCATACTCCTTTCCCTTCCTTTGTGCAAACCCCTTAGCCACTAGCCTAGCTTTGTATCTTCCATCGTCCTTCACCTTGTATAGCCATTTGCACCCAATAGCACGGTTTCCTTTAGGAAGCGGAACCAAACTCCAAGTTCAATTCTTCATCAATGACTGCATCTCTTCCTCCATGGCACAAATCCACTTCGAGCTATCACTCGAATTCATGACGTCATCAAGGTCCATTGGCTCATCTTGGACTACATGAAGCGCATAGTCCAACTTATTACAAAAGCTAAGATAGTTCCAATCACCATATCTTTCGGGTTGTCTTATAGTACGACGACCAACCCGAGTAGTAATACCATCACCCAAACTCCCTTCAGCTCCACCTTAAACCGAATCTTCTCTAGAATCATGCACATCACCAACACTACAAGAGGTACCCTGTGGACTATGTGATGTAACATCAACCGCTACCTCCTCGCAAGCATCTCCAACTACTCTACTCTCTCTACTTGTTGGACAAAATGTGGAAATAATTTCCTTCTCCTTTGATTCATCATGAACCGAATCCGGAACATCCGATGAGCTTCCATTCTCCTTGAACATCGCCGACTCATCAAAAGTAACATGACGATAATTCACTACATTCTTCGTTTCTGGATTCCAAATCTGATAGCCTTTTACTCCATCTGTATAGCCAAGCAAAATCCCCTTGAAAGCTCTAGGTTCAAGCTTATCATTTCCCGGATCATGCACATAAACCGGACTTCCAAAGACACGAAGATAACTCAAGTCTATGCTCTTTCCCTTCCACACTTCCTCCGGAATTTTGTTACCAATAGCTGAGCACGAAATTCGATTAATAATATGCACTACGGTTGAAAAGCTTCAGCCCAAAATCCCTTCGCCAAACCCGATGTCAATCTCAAGCATCGAGCTTTCTCAAGTAGAGTACGATTCATCCTCTCTGCCACACCATTTGACTGCGGATCTCCAGGTGTAGTAAAATGCCTCAGAATACCATGATGCTTGCAAAACTCTAAAAATTCTCCGGAAACATACTCTCCGCCATTGCCAGATCTTAGAACCTTCAAAGACTTTCCACACTCATTTTCAACACGAGCTTTCCATGCTTTGAACTTTGCAAATGCCTCTGACTTGGCCTTCATTACATACACCCAAACTTTCCGAGAAAAGTCATCTATAAAGGAAATATAATAGCGAGCTCCACCTAAAGAAGCTACAGGTGCCGGTCCCCAAACATCCGTGTGTACATACTCAAGAACCCTTCTCGAATCATGCTTTCACTCACCGAATGAAACTTTAGTTTGCTTCCCCATGACGCATTCTTCGCAAAACTCTAACTTGTTGAAACTTTCTCCATCGATCATCTTACTTTTTCGAAGAATGTCCAAACTCCTCTCCGAGACATGACCTAACCTCAAATGCCACAACATAGTCGCATCCAAGCCACGAGAACTGTCAACTCCTATACAAGTTTCGCCTTCCATAGTCACTCCTTGAAGCAAATAAATACCATGAGTCCTGGAACCCTTCATCACCACAAGAGCCCCCTTCGAAACCCGCAAGCTATCACTTTCAATAGTGATTTTACAACCTAAAGAATCCAGCTTCCCCAAAGAGAAAAGAGACTTCCGAAGTCCCGGAACATAGTGTACATTAGTGAGAGTACGAACCACTCTTTCAAACATCCGAATTTGCACGGAACCAACGCCTTTCGACTTGCAAATAGCACCATTTCCCATATCAATTGAATTTCCTTCTTTGTCGATGTAAGAAGAAAAACAATTAATATTTGGTGTCATATGATAAGATGCCCCTGAATCAAGTACCCAATCGTTACCCGAAACATCCGATGCTACCGCGGACAACACATCTACATCTCCCTCACCAACTCCACTCTCCATCGCTACCGATGAAGATGCTACTTCCTTCTTTGCCTTCTCCTTGTCCGGACAATCATTCTTCCAATGACCGGGCTTCTTGCAAATATAGCACTTGCCTTTTATTTCCTTCGACTTTCCTCTCCAACCGGGGTTCCTTGATTTAGAATGCCCCCGGTTCTCTTTCTTCACATACCTCTCCTTCTCTACAAACAAACCATGACCATTACTAGCACCACTACCTCCATCACCTAACTCCTTCATTTGATCCCGCAACTTCTCGCTAAGAAGACCTGTCTTGACATCATCAAGAGTCAATGTATCTCGGCTATAGATCAAACTATTTGAGAAACCTGTATAGCGATCTGGCAACAAACACAACAATATCATCGCCTTCTGCTCTTCCTCAATCTTCAAATCTACCGCCTTCATCTTCATTAGAAAATCATCAAATATATTCAAGTGCACCTTAAGAGAAGTACCTTCCTTCATCTTATAGGTGAAGAACGTTCGCAATAAGATCAAACGATTTGTCAGTGACTTCTTCATATATAACTCCTCCAACTTGTCCCAAATACCCTTAGCGGTTATCTCACCACTAATTTCAGAGATAACATTCTCTCCCATAGCAAGTTGAAGTGTAGTGAATGCCCACTCTTCCATCTCCTCTCTCTCAACATCTGAGATGTCCGCTGACAACAAATGTGTGTCAAACACTACCCGATGTACCTGATTCCTCCTTAGAACCGCTTTCATCTTCCATTGCCACTTTTCAAAATCATTATCGCCATTCCATTTATCTATAACCAATTGTGATCCTGAAGCTGCGTACGATCCACGTACATAGGGAGCTACACCACTTGGATTAACCATTGAGGAACTACTTGAGGTATTATCTGATTCTGGCATTTCTACAACCACCTACCAGCACCAATGCTTTGATACCAAATATTATTACGAGATTCCAACTTGAGACCACTCGAATCGAAATCCCCTGAGCACAGCGGAAGACGGGATCGTGATAAGAAGTGTACAAACAACCAACCAATAACTCAATTCTAATCTCAAACAATCCAAAGACAATCACAATTCCAATTAAGCAATTCAGAAATTAAAGCAATAACGAAAAATAAAATGACACAGCGATTTATAGTGGTTCCACTAACGTCGTGTTAGTGTACATCCACTTTAAGAGAGAGCTTTATTATTATTGATGAGAAGAGTACAAGAGATTGATTACAATGATCAAATTCTAATTAGAAATTGATTTGTGGAGAAGAGAATTTAAGAAAATTAGGTTTTGATAAACCCTAATTAGTGGAGGCTAATCTCTTGCAGTCGCTTGCATCTATCTCCAAGATCTGGAACCTGAAGCTAGCTTATATGGGACAAGAGAAACCCTAGGCAATATTCCAAAATTGCCCCCACAGTTGACGCAAATCTTCATGCTGAGTCCACAGAACAAAACAGGCGAAAGACGCCTCAAACGTCTGACCAACATGGTCAAACGTCTGACAAAAGTCTCAAGAAATAATTCTGCACAGACTCAGACGTCTGACCCTTTTGGTCAGACGTCTGAGCTCATCCTCGGGAACAGATTTCCCGAGGGGCCAGACCTCTGGCCATTTTCCTCAGACGTCTGACCCTGCCCAAAACAGCCTACTCCACCTTTTTCCATATAACTTCCACCTCCGAACTCCGATTTGCGAACCGTTTTCTCCATTGCGAAGCTACTTTCGACCTCTACAATTCACCATATAGTATCACCAAAATTTAACACTTACAGCACATTTAGGCTAACTGTTTTTGTTATATCTAGAGTATTCCGTTGTTATTTTTTTTGAACAAAAATAAAAGTGAGAAGTTGTGAGAAGCCCGCATAGGTCTATCAGAAGAAATATGTAAGACTATGAATCTGTTCCTTTTTTTGATATAGCTAGTGTAATAAAATTAAATAAAGTAATTATTTAATAAAACAAAAGACATTGTCAATTAGGTTTTTATGTTTATATCTATTATGAGAGTTAATAAGCAAACCGATCATATATGTTGGTACCAGTTTGAAAATGGAAAAACATATATGAGAATAAAGAGAAACAACAAAGAATGGTCCACAAGAACAATAATGAATTCTTGCTTGTAATAATATAGTTACTTCAATTTATAATTCATGAATAAATTTTGCTTGTAACAATGGCTTATAGGTCATTCCATTACTCTTAACTACATCTCTTATACTTGGTTTTATATTTGATTTGGAGAGGCAAATGTGATTGCTTCTTTTGATTCATATTGAAAATAAAAACAAACAAGCATAATGTATTTTGTCCTGCATCATTGATGCATCTGCGAAATCACACTTTACACGAGACCAATATAGTTCAAATTGAGAAAGAAAAGAAAATAATATAGTTCAAATTGATGCATCTGCATAATGTTCTTTTGGTTCATATTGAAAAGAAAAGCATAATGTGTTTGGTCCCAATATAGTTCGTGAAATAAATATGGGATCTTATGATTGTACAGTAATGCTAAAAAAGAAACATACCTTAAACTCCTCAGTTTCACAATACTTCTTAAATGTTTCCCATTGTGCTTTTGTAATACCATCATAAAGTTCGTATGGCTCTTTATGGTCCTCTGGAAGCTTTCTAGTCTTCGTAATCCAACAACTATCCAATTTTGTTTTGAAATCCTTCCATTTTCCACAAACAATTTTTAACACATTTATTTTCATTTTGTCGTCAATGTGGAACTCGGACTGAGATAATTAAAATTAAAAAATAAACAACGTCAAAGCAGTAAAATTATGAAAAATAATTTGATAAACAATGAAAGTGGTTCATGAATCCAAACACGGAGGATTCAATTGACAATTTAATAAGTGAACAAATGAATTAATAATACCTTAATGTCTTCCCAGATAGTGTCCTTAAGTCCTTGACTAACGCTACCCCAATTCTTGATACTGATATCAATTTTGGATCTAGCTGTATCGCCTACATACGCCTTAAAAGGCTTCACCCACTTTTCAGTAGGTTTGCCATTATCACACCACTCAATGAATTTTGGATATGATGTTCTATATTTCTTTCCGGTAGTTGGACCTCTTTGCGTCTTTTTAGATGGCGGTTATGAAGCAGCAGTAGAAATGGTCTGCTCTTTAGTGTGTTTATATAGTTCTATTTCCATTATGCATGTATATCAATAGTTAAATTCGCTACAATAACTTCCTATTAAAATAACTGAATATCATTCCCATTAGATATTATACTGCACTGTTATAGCGGAGCAACGAAATCAAAGCTCCGTACACCCATAATGTTGTTTAAAAGAATTCTGGATACGAAAATGTATAACCCCATCTGATGATGGTGTTGTTCGCAGTACGAATGGCCATCCACCGACAGTAATAAAATGAGTTTAATTTCAAATATAACATATGGTTTGTCCTGTATATAAACAGGAATTATGACTATATTTTATGATATATTCTTTGGGTTGAAAATGTGAGATACTCATTTCCAGGTTGAGATTTGTGTTGTTTCAGAGAAATATATATTAGACTTTATATAACCATCGTGAATTAGTGTTTTTAAACCAACATACTTACTTAATTTTCTACTCAAAGTATAGGTCATATTTAATCTACTATGCTATGGATAATAACAAGTTTTTCTGTAAAGAAATAGGACTTTTACGTGAATATATAGTTATTTTGGACCAAAGGTTGCACACATTTCAATTGCACCGACTAAAATAATCTCAACTTAAAATCAAAAAATATACTTGAGCAATTTAAATCTGCATTTTAGCTTATCAGGTATATAAGAATGCAACTTTTGTCTGATCTTGCATCTAAGGATGGATATTTTCATGCATTTCTTTAAACAACACCAACACCAGATGATCCTACATTATGGCATGCATTATTATTATTATTATTATTATTATTATTATTATTATTATTATTATTATTATTATTAAACATGTGAGGGCATATATATTGTTATTTGGAGAAAGATGGTTTTGACATATTATAAAATTAAAGTCAATATATAATATATTCTACGTGCGTGTGGAAAGAATGTGTACAATGACTTGCTTACCTCGGACTTCCATTTTAACTACGGACTTTAGTGGCTTTATCCATAATGATCAAGCGTAAACATACCTTAATACAAAATTTATTTTCTCATTAAATAAATCTATTTGGAAAAATATTAAATAAATCTCTTTGCTCATTAAACTTACCTTAATACGAAATGTATGGCAGTTCCGTCAATTACTAATATTTATATACCTTTTACAATGCTATCAGCTTCAGCCTTACAAAATAGAGAAGTGCTAGTCTATGCAAAGTTACACCACAATCATCCAAAGCCCCTTATCTGAAAGAAAGGATACAACATTGGAGTTAACACTACTTGAGGAAAACGAAGATAATTAGGCTAGTAAACTTATATTTAAATGAAAAAAGCAAGAAAAGTTGGGAGGATGAAATCAGATGTAGAGTACATGATTATTTATGTTAGTACAAATAGAATAAATAGGATGGCACAATGCAACAAGTTTCACCAAAGAATGAAACTACCTTGAAAAGCAAGAACAGTGCTAGTTTGCGTTTAAAATTTTAGCTTATATCCTGAAACCATAAGTGAAATATACAGTTCCAACATATCATTCACTTATTCAAACACATAAATCTAGACATCACCAATTTGCACAAATATTCTGATTATGGTTAACTTGTTTAAATTCATAAAGATAAAAGAAAGTTAAATCGTAACATAAATAACATAGTACACAGAGAATGTAAACATTGAACGAACTTAAATGCATAACAAAATAACGGATGTTTAACCATTTTGAAAAAGAAGCCAAAGAATACGCATTATTGTATATCTCATAAAAAAACAGGATAACCTATTTAAAAAGTACCAATATCTCAAAGAAAATTACCAATATCAATTCTATATAAATTATATATAAAGAAGACAATTATAAAAATATATACATTTTTTCTCATGTAAGATTTCAAATGGCAAGTAAAGCATGATGAACATGTTAAAAAATTACCCTGCTATCCACACCCCTTTATCGTGATCAAAACGTGCATAATTTGCATTCAAATCAACTTCTTCTTCTGATAGACTTACGTGACCAACCCCAATAATTCTCATCGTCATCTTTATGGATTCTAGTTGTCGTTATTTCACTTTTGAACTGCCTTAAATAGCTGACATTATTTATCTTCCACTTCCCATTTTCAATAATATTTTTAACCATCATGTTTTTCCCTCTAATTCTTTCCATATCTTACTTCCCTAACCTGCAAACTAATCTACCTTCTTCCAGCAATGGGTCAAACATATAGAAGTTGTTTTCCCCTCAACCACTCTACTTTTCATACAACTTAACATTTTCCTTTGAATTCTAAGAATATGTTTATGTATGCTTGAGTATTCATTTCTGATTTCTATTTCCCAAAGAGATCAATTCTTGGTATATTTTGCTTTCATCCATTTTTCCCAAAAGTATAGCCTTGAAAATGATTTTAGATTTCTACATTGGGAAAAATGCGCATGGCTTTATATTCATCATTTCAACTCAATGATAACATATATGACAAATAATCAGACGCATTATCAAAAATATTTTTTCGTACAAACCAATTAATATTTAGGTGTTGAAAATGATATATATTCTAGATTCATAACTGAATATCTTACTGGATTTAATTCTTCGTCCTTTATGCGCAAAGTATTTAATATTGGATAAAATCAAGCTTATTTCTCAGTAGTACTAAAGGATAAAAGCAAAGCAGCATATAACATATGGGCTACGAAAGTGAAGAAAAGATGAATAAACAGCCGAAAAGATTGGGCACGTGAGATGCAAGTAACGATGTAAGCCCGAGAAATAATATATTCCTAATCCAGCCTTACATTTTTAAAAAATACATAATTAACTACAAATTTAACAGGATTTTCTTTTCTAATTCCTCTATTGGGCAAACTTTTTCAATCAGGTGACTAGTATAATATAACAATAGATCTAATTCTACTTTGAAAAGGAAAAAGAAAAACCTTAAAATGCTAGTTCATATATAAATAGATTATTTGGCGATGTGGTATTAAAGAAGATAAAAAAACAAAATAATAACATGTCGAATTTTAATACAGGGGAGAAGACTGATAAATTAAAATCATATAGGTTTATGAAACGGAATATATAGCAATTTGGATAGTTGCAGAAGACTTACCTGTGTATTTTTCACCAAAAAAAACTCTGGTTTTGTTTAACTCTTGCTTTCGGGAAAATAAGAAAAACATATGAATTGGCAGAATATAAAGTGTCAAGTGGTACATATAAAGATGATTTGAAATATGCCATAACCACAAATAAAATACCACCATGTCAAATTATCAAAAAGTAGTGTAATCTTGTTATTTAACCAAGAACACAATGCATTATCCTTAATCAACAATGCACTTAACATCAATAATTTTGAAAATTGCATAAATTTAATCAGACATCGCCCTATTTTGCAAACACAAATCCAAAAAACTCAATATTTTTAGCTTTATATTTATAGTATTGGCACAAAATAAAAACACAACTCTAGAACTATTTAACAAAAATGAGAATATGGTCATAGTTAGCATATTAACATAGAAAAGACACTAAGAACTCTTCTCTAAAGTTTCATCTTAGAATTTCATGTCAAGTATTAAGTATCATAGGTCTCACACTAAGAATGTAACGACCCAGAATTTTGAACGAATTAAATTGAAAATATTTAATTTATTTTAAATATTTGAACGATGATTTAATTTGAATCCCGAATATAACTTGGAATTTGGCGATTAAACTTTAAAATTTAATCGATTGAATGCTGAATAAAAATTTGAATCTTCAATTTTAAGCTGAAGAAAAATATTTCGAAAGCTTTTAAAATTCGTATTGATAATATTGAAGATAATAGAAGTTTCAGAATCGAATTTGAAATTGAATTGTTCAGTTTGAAATTATATCGTTCGAATTGACATTTAAAAATAGCCGTCCGAGGCACAGTCTCGGGATTCGACGAAACCAGTTCCATTGAGTCCGGAATGTTGTATTATTGCCGGATTTCAATTTTCGTAATTTTTGGAGTTGATACGTGAGCAAACGGTAAGTAAACGCGTTGAAAATTAAATCAAATTCGATTTAAATTTAAAATTTAAAATCTGGTCACATCAGCTACTTTCCTCCTTTAAACACGCCCCGTTGTTCACGCCAAAAATCGCGATGCAGAATCGTGCAAAGTAATGGCCGCATACTTCTACCCCATATCTCGTTCAAAATAAAATAACCATCTTCCTCAGTTCAAAATCAATTCAGAGAGAAACAAATTAATGGCCGCGCCCTCCCTTCTTTTGAAAACCAAAAAGGCCAAAAAAAATCCAAACTGAATAACCTTCGTTCGTTTCTCCCCGTCCCTTCATTTTAATTCATGAGTTCCCTCCGTAGTTCAAATTAAAATTAGAAAGAAAAAAAAATAGAAAAGGCCGAAGCCCTTTTCTCTCGTTCAACAAATAGCAGAAAGGGGGAGTTTGAATCGATTGAGTCGTTCCCAGTCGACTGCACGCGTAGTTTGAATTCGCGATTCCAGTCAGCTAAAGCCAGGCGGAGATAGAAGTGTCGCGAGTTGCGATTGTTTTGGGATACGCGATCTCGATCAAAGGGGGATCACGGAAGCGAGTCGCGACTCGTTCGCGAGGGGTCGCGGTGGGGTGCATGGCATTGGAGGGTTCGACGGAGGAGTAGTCAAGATCTGGAGCAGCGATTTCGAGCGCGATGGCATGGTTGTGCAGTGATTTCGTGGGTTGCTTCAACCCCAGGGGATGTTCGAGTCGAAGAGGGAAAGACTTCGGGTCTCTCTCGCGTTCGAGTGATAGGGACTGCAGTGAGTAAGTTTCATTTAAACTTAGCTAAATAAAACAGGAAGAAGAAGATGCGTGAACGACTAGGGGATGTCTCGGGGAAGTAACGAGAAGAACCCAAGGGTAACTCGAGTGAAAAACCCTGTTTACTCGGGTTGTCTTGAAAATGGGTTAAGCCCAAATTATTAAAATTTATATTGTTAAATTTAATAAAGTTGACCATTTTTAAGTTGAAAAATTGTTTAAGTTATCGACTAAGTAAATATATATATATATATATATATATATATATCAATGCTTTATAAAACCTTAATTAGTATCTAAATTAAGTAATTTAATTTTGATTTAAGTATAAAGTTAATTAACACTTAAGTTTGTAGTTAATAGAAAATTCATTAAAAATAAATCATTCGATAAAATGAAATTTTTTGTTTAACTAAAAATCTTAGTTAAATTAAGATTTTAAAATGACAGATTTAATTATTCGGTTTATTTCGAATATTAACCGATTGTATAAAATTGTCTATACAAGGTCAAATAAAGTCGAGAAAACAAACTGGAATGGAAATTGGATTGCAAATAAAAGCAAAGGTGAGATCTTCTCACTCAAAAATTGAAAAGTGGAATTTTCAATTATTGATTGCTATTGGATGTGATATTAGATATGATAGGATATATCTATATATATATAGCAATATATACATATTGGCATATGTATATATTGGATTGATTGATTTCCCGCCTCGTATAGCGGATGAGACCCTATTGCGCCGTTAGTAAGCGGATATTTTTATAAAACCCATATACCGCGATATTCCACCTCGAAGTGGAATTGGTATTGTGCTAATGTCTGTGGATGCAGGAAAACAGGTTGGAGGGATCCAACTGGATTCCTCAACTGTATTTATTTATTTACAGATATTGATATATATTCTGTTCTCATATGATGATATATGATGTTTGATGTGTGATGGACTAATTGGTGCGTTGCATCATTGGATTTAAACTTTTGAAGTTTTAAAAAAATAACGATTTTTACTTTAAAAAGGATTTTGAAGTGATTTTTGGAAAATATACGATTTATTAA
This sequence comes from Allium fistulosum, assembly GCA_030737815.1. Taxonomy (NCBI): domain Eukaryota; kingdom Viridiplantae; phylum Streptophyta; class Magnoliopsida; order Asparagales; family Amaryllidaceae; genus Allium; species Allium fistulosum. Next base: position 1,088,517,162 of record CM060903.1, on the reverse strand, counting down.
ATTTTTGAATTTATTTATCTTAAATAAATAAATGTTATAAATTTAAAGTTATGGAAAGTATAATTTTTAGTGAAATATAACCAAAGTGTCGTTTTTGAAATAAAAGTCGATTTATTTATAAAATGGTTTAAGTTGGGATTTTTGAATAACTATAAACGATTTGTATAAAAAGATTTATACAAATTGATATTTATAACTTTAAATTTTTGGAATTATAAAACGAGTTTTTATAAGTGTTAAAAATGAAATATTTATGGAATTCATAAGTAGATAGAAAATTTATAGAATTATAAATTGTGAAGATAGAAAATTTATAGAATTATAAGTTGTAAAGATAGGAAATTTATAAAATTATAAATTGTGAAGATTTGAAGTTTATAGATTTATAAAGTTTGAAGTTTATAGATTTATAAAGTATGAAGTTATAAAATGAATGAAATTGTAGAATAAAGACTGATAGGAAATTTACTTGTAAATTGGATTTTTGCCTTTAAGTGGAATATTGATCGAATTTGTTAATAAAGGAGATTTACAAATTGAAGTTGTTAGAAAATAGAAAGGTGAATTTATAAACGTTGTTTTATAAATTCTAAACCAATTTAATTTGATAAATTAAATATAGAAGGTTATTAAAGAAGATATATTCGCAATTCTGGATAGCGAATTATCCTTGAAATAAATGTGTAGAAAAGATTGAAATTGGGTTAAGTGAATTATATTCACGATTTTGGACAGTGAATATATTTTTAAGTAAAATGGATACGTTTTGAAGAAGTGATATTAAAAAATGAGGTTAAACATTTTAAAGATGTTTTAAAATGTATTATGATATCGAATACATAGATTTCAACATTTTTATTGTTGAAATAGACGTCTTCGAGAAAATAAGGAAATGGTGGACTATAACACTGTTGTTATAGTAAATGATTTCCGAAAGGAAATATTTTCGTGTAGTATTGAGATTTATATATCTATCTTAATTTCGAATCCCTATACTAGTGATTTTGAGTCGTCGTAACGATGTTTTACGTAACATTCGTTTTGACTCAAATAAATGTTGTTATAGTAAATGATTTCCTTAAAGAATGAATTTATACTTAAATTCGATTTAAGTATATTGAATATTTTCAAATGTTGAAAATAAATGATTTGTGAATTACTTATTATTAAATAAGTATGGAAATGTTTTTCCAAATGAAACGAAACGTTTTGAGAATTTATCTTCTTAAAGATAAATCGAAAATGAATTTTTGAAATCAATTGAAAATCGAATATCAGTAGATATTCGAAAATATAAATTCACTATGGAATTTATAAAAGAAAGGGAAGTTGTTTAAAAATAAATATTGATTTATTTTTGAAGTGTGGAAATTTTATATCTAGTAAAGATATTTTGGAAATAAATAATTTGGAAAATTATTTGGAATCTGATGATGTTGCGCATCTTTATTGATAGTTAAATAACCGACTATCAATAATTACCCTGAATGGATGTTTTGTTGTGAATTGGATGAATTTGAATGCCACACTTATTTTTGAATAATCGCTCACTATTCGGGTTAGCCGGGAAAGGACCATGGGGTCGTATAACCCATTCCGAACATGTGATACGTCATTATGAATTGCATTTGAAGACCGGTGTTGAAGACCGGATATTTTTGAAAACGAAAGGATTACCGTCGAGTTACTCTACATCGGCTGATCTCCGGTTTAGAGGTTTTATCACCCTTAGTGACGGGAAGTCCGGACGTGATTAGAAAATTATTCGGAGATGCAAGGGCTTCGTGAGAAGTGCCTTCGGTTCTGTTTGATCCCGGAACAGACTTGTATGGATTGTGTGTCTGACGTTACAATTTGAGATATAAAGCTGATTTCTTTTGTTAACGTTAAAATATGAACGATAACACCCGGTGTGTGTAATAAGATTGTGAAAGCACCACCCGTGTGACGGGAACAGAAATTAAGCAGGAAAAAAGCAGAAATGCAGTAAATGAACAACAGATTTATAGTGGTTCGGCCCGTAATTGAGCCTACGTCCACTTTATAGTCTCTTATTGCTGATTCGGTTACAATTTGATACAAATCTCTTCAAGAAACAGTACAATTCGATCACAAGAAACAATCTAGACTACTAGCTCAATCTTCGACGGTAAAACTCGATGAATCCATCTCGGATGTAAGAAATTTCTCTCGAAGTTTGTTGTAGTGTCGTGAATGCTTGAAGGATCCTTGATTACTGAATGAATGAAGAGTTCGACGGAGTAACAGCGCTGTAGAAATGATTTGCCAAAAGTCCTCTTCATGTTGGAAGTGATGTCCTATTTATAGAAGCTGATTTCTGGGCAGGAAATTTGCCTAAGTCTTAGGTCGCGCACGACCTTAGTTAGGTCGTAGGTCGCGAGCGACCTAAGCTAGGTCGCTGTCCCCTTGCAGCTTCAGGAGTTAGCTAGTAAAACTGTACTTGGCTTCATTTGATCAAGTAATAGGTCGCACGCGAGTTACAGAATAGCTGTGGGAGCTCTAGGTCGTAGGGCGCTGAACCTGCTTTAATAGTTAGGTCGCTAACCTCTTTAAGTCGTCAAGTCCCTTAGGTCGCTAACTGTTGTTAAGTCCTTTAGGTCGCTAGCTACCTTAGGTCGTTGAGTTCCATAGGTCGCAATCCTTTCTGCTGCAAGGTCGCAAGGCCTTCTGGATCTTAGGTCGCGAAGCTTTCCTGCCTCCTTAGGTCGCAAGGTCTTCTGCAGCCTTAGGTCGCAAACCCTTCTGGATCTTAGGTTGCGCAGCTTTCCTGTTGCCTTAGGTCGCAAGCCCTTCTGGATCTTAGGTCGCGAAGAAGTTAGGTCGCTAACTTCTTATCTTGATAAGTCGTGGACTTTCTCAGTTAGATCGCTATGTAGTTAGGTCGCAGGTTTTTCTTAGGTCGCAACATTCTTAGGTCGCAACATTCTTAGGTCGCATCATTCTTAGGTCGTAGCTTTCTTAGGTCGCAAGCTCCTTTAGGTCGCAGAGCCTCTTAAGTCGTAGCCTTTCCTTAGGTCGCAACATTCTTAGGTCGCATCATTCTTAGGTCGTAGCTTTCTTAGGTCGTAGAGTTTTAGGTCGCTGAAATAAAGGAGTTAACATTTGCCCCTCGAAGTATATGACTATACTTTAGGTCGTATGCTTCGACTTAACTTTGCTAGGTCGCGAATCGACTTAAAACTTGCACGCCTGTTCACCTCCCTCCTTCAGTCCCATATAAATTAGTTAGGTCGCACCTTCTTCCTTACCCTACTGTCCTGAGCCTCCATCGCCATTAACAGTTTTTTCGAGCTTCCAGAGACAAATTTGACTCAATCAGCCAACGATTCTTCCTCGCCGATCATAATTCGTAAGTGGATCAGCTTATACTTGCCCATAGTCACTGCTTTGAACACGAATCGTTGTCGCTCATCCTAAGCCCAATTCCATGCATCATGCTTTTTTGTACGGTAATCTCAATCGACTTTCGTTCGTCATTTGACGTGTCGGGATGATTTGCGATCATACGAAAGTTTTTGCTACGGATCTGTAGGGTTTGCCATTGATTCTCTAGTTAATCGGTGGTACGTTGAGGTAGGATGAAGGGGATGATGAATCCTTTTTTGAACTGGTGGTATTGGGTTATTGGACCCAATATGATGTTGCTTGGAGAGGAAGTCAACAACCTATCAGATTTGAACGTCCTTAGAGTTAGGTCGCGTGGGAACGCTTAACGACCTTAGCCTTTGCGACCTGACGACATTTGCGACCTAGAGAATCTCCAACCTAAAAACAATTGTGCACGACCTAGGACTTAAAGAAAATTGCCCCACCTTAATTCATTCAGTTGCAACATGCGACCTACAGAAATCCTGACTCATGATAGGTCGCTGAACGACCTAATACTTAGACAATTTTCCACAGTCTTGAACTTTCAATCTGAACAACATAGCATAAGAACACTGCAACCTGTGTTAGGTCGTAAGCGACCTAACATTTAGAACTTTGAATAGCTTTTGACTGATTTTCTGAACTTGAATTATTTTGGGTTTTACACTTCTTCTCGGATTGCCACAACTTTTAATGCTAATAACCTGTTTAGAAGCAACATTCACAGAAAAATGGGACGAATATACTGCTATTGATTGCCCACATCAAACAACAGATTAGTTGTCAAAGAAAATCAAACTTAAATGAACTTCGTGAATGAAATGCTGTGGACTAACAAATCTAAGTGAAGCATTAAAGCAAAATTGAAGTGATCAACTAAAGCTGATTTATTTGCATTAACGCAACACTATTCCTGGACTTAAAATATTAAGCCCTGAAACTTTATAATTGACAAGTATCAATTAGTTTAGTTTCATTTACATTTGCTCGTTATTGTATTAGTTTTGCACAACACTTCACTCTTTTTAGGAAACGTGCACCTTAATATTTGATCGTCCAGTTCCTTGTGTAGAATGGAATCTCAACAGGAAGACTTGGAAATAGCCGGAGAAGATTTTCCAATTGCTACTCCACTAAATGATCCTCCGGAAAGTACTTCTACTACTTTAAGTCATAAAGTCTTCCGACAACTGTGCATCCAATTTGGCATTGCCGAAGCAGATGCTTTATTTCCTGGGCCAAGCGACACTGCTGATAGGCCGCCTCTTGGCTTCGTTGCTGTGAACCGGCAGATGTGTTCAAGTGGAGCCATTCCTCCATTTAATGATTGTCTTCGGGAACTCCTCCTTCGGCTAACTATTTCTCCCTTTCAACTACACCCTAACGGGTACTCCATCCTGCTGGGATTGTGTGTGCTTTTCAGGAGAACGTTGAACCGTTTTCCCTCTTTTGATGAAATTCGCTTCTTGTGCACATTTGCAAAGAACAAGGACCATCCTTCTATCATACTTGTGAGGAGTGCTAGGAATCGCAAACTAATTCTGGACTTGCCTGAAAGTGCCCACGGATTCTTGACTCAATTCTTTTATGTTCGCTGTCCTCCGGGATTTTATGCTATTTGGAGAGTCGGAAGTAAGATTACCTCTTACCAATTCATTTTTCTAAATTTTTCATAATTCTAACCATCAAATGCTTAATTCCATTCTTTCTTCGTGCAGCACTTCCTTCTCTTCTTCGAGATACCAGCCGTAAGTCGATTTTAGATACTTTGAGTGCTGTTGACGCTGAAGAGAGGAGCGCCAAATTCTTGCTGAAAGATGAATTTCTGCACCAGTTTGGCCTTTTACATCCTTCTAGATCGACTCAGATTCATGAAATTTCTAGTTCTGATGCGGAAACGTTAGTTGCTTCAGATTCCCAAGCAGAGGCCTCGAATGCCCCAGCTTCTGTAGAAGAAACTGCATCAGAAGCACCCGTCATGGAGGCTGCTTTGGTAAAATGTTCCGCATCCATCGATGTCGTAGGGTTAGTCAGCAAGTCGGCACTTACCCCAATTACTGAGGAGGAAGAGAATCCTCGAGTTCCTGAGAAATCTATTGATACAGAGGTTGAAAAAGAGAAGTCTGCTGAACTCCTGGGTGATGACACCTTTGATGGCTTGAGCGATATCATGATAACTTCTCAAGAGCTTTTTGGGGATAACAATCCAAAAGCAACTTCTCCCGTTGTCGAGGCGACTTCCACCTTTAAACAAACCTGGACGCCTACTACGCCAGTCGTCTCTGTTTCCACACTAAAGCGTGGTCTGTAGTTTGACGCATGTAGCTTGCACGCCACACACACTTAGGATTTTCCAGCACTTATAAACATTCATCCTCTTTTTCCTGGAAATTTCTAAACTTTACTCCTTTTTTGCTTTCAGGTTCTCCAATGGGATGTACAGGTTCATATTATGACTCATTCAAGTACCGTGGAGGCCGCGGCACCTATGACTTTAGGAAGTACCTTGATACCCCAAAAGAAACAGATGAAGAGAGGGCTCGAAGGAAAGCCCAGGAGAAGCGGGATTATGATCAGTGGCAAAGAAGGAAAGATGCCGAGCGATATGACTCTTCGCATAGGAGTGACTACTCTCATAAGCGGAAGTCTTACGATGATAAGGGAAAAACTCAGATTGCCGATGAACCGAGCAAACGATCTAAACCGATTGACGCGTCTGAAATTTCTGAAAAGACTGACGCTCCCATTCCTTCTGATATTCTGGCTAGCTCTCCTCCTCTGAAGAAATCTGACATTCAGACTATCATTAACAGACCGCAATATCAAGTCAAGGACGGCCCCCCAACACTTCAGAGCCGTTTTCCGAATTGGTGCCTAAAAGGGGTGCGCTTTGACTTGGACCTAGTTCCGATTGATAAGTCAGACATGCTTAGCAGTCTTGACGCAGTCAGGCTTAATATCGAGAGGATGTCGCAGTGGCAGAAGCTTGTCGATGAACTCCAAAGGGTTAATCGTGCAAACCTTGAGGCAATGCTGACTATGGAAAACGACAAGGCAGAGTGGGACAAAATTTGCAAACAGCATAATCTCGAGATGACAAATATTGCTAATGGTTATGCAAAACTTGAGTCCGAGGTTAAAAAACTTAAGGAAGATCTTGCCTCTTCTTTTGCATCTCATACTAAAAAAGAAGAAGTCTTTCAGAAACAAGTGCGGGATGCACATGCTGCACAGAGAGATGTTGAAATGAAGCTTGCCGCTGAACAGCATATTACTGAGAAATACCGCACAGAAAACACCGATTTGCGGGAAAAAGTCACCTCTCAGAACGTAGAGATTGAGTTACTAAAGTCTTGACTTGCTAAAGTTGAGGCAGAGCGTGATGAGGCTACCGCTGGCCGGGTTGCTGCCGTTGCCGAAAAGGAAGCGGCTGAGCAATCACATGAGGCGACGAAAGCAGACATCAGCTCTACCTTATTCGACTTTTATTTACACAGCGTTCTGGGTCGTGGAAGCCTCTTTTTTCTTGGTCCCGATTATGAAATTACATTGGCTGAAGTGTGGGAAGTCGCAATGGATATGCTTGGCGGGGCCGGCTATAATGAGTTGGAACTTGAGGAGCGCTATCTCAATGATGAGGATCGTGCCGCTCTTGTTAAGGGGAGGGAGCAACTTGCCAAAGTACGAGCTGAAACAACGGGAGAAGAGCCTCCAAAAGAAACAGCTCCTTTAACTGCCCCCGTTCATACTTCCACTTCAGCCGACGTTAATATTATGGATTCCAGCTCTCATTCTTTACATCTAGCTAAAGTTGCCCAAGAAACTGCAACTACTCCTACTGAAGATGAGGCACTGGATGATATTGAAGCCGAGAAGTTTGAGGTGGATCTTGCAAAGCCAACTCCTCCAGGTACTTTTGGCGTCGTCTCGGGTCTAATGAACCAGTCATTTGACTTAGCCGAATTCGATGACCTTCTTACTTGTTACTTAAACTTTGGTGAACCGATGCCTTCTTTATTTTCGGGGGATGTTGATTTTAACTTCTTTTCTTCTACAGCGGAGGCACCAAGCACTACACAAGCTTTCACTCCTTCGGTAGTCGTTCCTCCATCTTCCCAAATTACTCCTCCTTCTGCTTCTCAACCGGGATCACAGGCAGAGAAAATCGAAGCTCTTCAAGGCTTGGATGATCCGGCTGCTTCTCAGGAACAGAAGGCGGAGGATTTGGAAGACATTGAGAAGACCCCGGAGCGGTCTCTTGATGGCGACACGAAGCTTTCAACACTGCTTGCTACTCCGGGGAGCGAGTCTTCTTCAAAGAGGAAGGGGAAGCGTGCTGTAAGGAAGAAGAAGAAGACTTCCACTGAAGAGGAAGCAGTAGTTGATCTGGCCGTACCGCTTTCTCCTTCTGCCCCTACCCGTTCACAACGACTTCAAAAGCTAATCATTAGGCCGGGAAAGAGCTCCAAGGGTGGTGAGAAGAAGGAATAATCAAGCTGGATTTTCTACTTATTATTTTTGCTCTTTGCATGTATTGACCGGGGATTGTGCGGGTACCGGTTCCCGCTTTTGCTTTTTGAGATATCTGCACATGTAAAGAATTTTCATAGTACTAAATAAAACAATTATTTTACTTGTACAAACTCTTGTGTATGTGAGAATGATCTATCTTTTATTTTTAGTGTAGAACAAACGATTCTTCTTACTTGTGCAAACTTTTTGTCTGCGTTTGAGAATGCATTTATTCCACATCTGTTTTCCGTGATATTGCAACGAACTTGTGGCATGTTGCTTTTATTAATATAATTGAATTGTATAGTATTGCCCCCATGCCGTAAGTGCATTGCAATATTCCTAGCCCTTTTTTTTTAAGACTAATACTCTTACTTCAGAGGACAATTATTCCGCTTTTAAGGGGAGAATTATTCTGCTCTTAATAGAGTATATCCAGTCTTTAGAAGAATTTTTATTTTCTCTTTCTAAAGAACGCTTCAACTTTCGGGGATAATCACTTTTATTTATTAAGAAGTGATTTTCCTTATGAAGTGAAATGAGCTTTTCTGAAAGAATTTTGTAGCATTTTTTCAACTTTTTTAGGAGGAACTTTTCGAGATGAACAAGTTAGTCCTTCCTTTGAGAGTTGAACTATGCTTCTGGACGATGCTTTTTGTTCAAGCATTTTATTTTGGGACATGCCTCCGGAGAGGGCTCCTCTTAAAGAGTTGTGCCTCCGAAGAGGTCTTGTGCCTTTGAAAAGGGCTTGTGCCTCCGAGGAGGGCTTGTGCCTCCGAGGAGGGCTTGTGCCTCCGAAGAGGGCTTGCGGTGCCTTGGGAAAGGGCTTGTGCCTCCGAGGAGGGCTTGTGCCTCCGAAGAGGGCTTGCGGTGCCTTGGGAAAGGGCTTTTGCCTCCGAAGAGGTCATGTGCCTCCGAAGAGGGCTTGTGGTGCCTTGGGAAAGGGCTTTTGCCTCAGAAGAGGTCATGTGCCTCCGAAGAGGGCTTGTGCCTCCGAAGAGGGCTTTTGAGTGCTTGGGAGTTACTTTCTCATGGTCGGATGGGTTCGCGGGGCAGGCGTAAGTTGCTTGATTGGATGTTTGTTTGTACAAACGACCGCAATCAATTAACAAGATGCCCCTTCGGTGGTCCCACCGATCTTTTTGGTTGAGGAAAGCACTCCCATTTATTGGTGTGCCTCGTTAGAGGGCTTTGGTTGGTTGGTGTGCCGGGTAGGTTGCGTCTCAGGGGCGAGTGGATCCACGGGATGGACGTAAGCTATCTGATCGGATGCATCACGACCAGTTAGCGAGGGTCCTGTTACTTCCGCTTGGGAAGGCGTCCCTTTAGTGGATCTTCTGGCCTTCCTGTTGAGATGCATACCTCCCATTGTCTGCTCCTTTGTTTGCTTGGCAACTTTCTCTCATCATATGCCTGTTAGCGATCTCTTATTATCGTTCCCAAGCACATCTTCTTCTTTTCCTCTTACAAGTAAATTGCTTTATCCGAAGGAGTGGACTTCACTGTTGAATGACTCTACGAGACAAACGCAAGTTATCTAGTTGGATGTTTATTCATAGCGACAATCTCGACTAGTGAACGAAGGTTTGTCACAATGGAGTCGCCAACTTTTTATGTGAGGTTTTCCTTGCTTGGGATTTGAGTTTGGAAAAAAAATTTGTGGCTTGGTTTTCGTGTAATAGCTGATTTATGGAAGTCGCTTAGCTTTGTGATGAGCAAGCCTTGTTATAATGTCCTGCAATTTTGAATTGATATTTTAGCGATACGTTTAAAGTATTTACATATCAAAATAAAACAGGCATTATGAAATAGTAAAGAACACAAGATTTATAGTGGTTCGGCCAAGAATCGGGCCTACGTCCACTTTATAGCTTTCATTCATTTACACTGATTTACAATGTTTCACAATACAACTGATACATTCATCATTATTTTACAATTTTGAGCAGAGCTCTTTTCAAGTAAAATAAGGGCGCAAATGGTTGCTGTTCCAGGCCCTTGGAATTGGATCTCCTTCAACAGTTATGAGTTTGAAAGTGCCATCAAGAAGTTTAGTGCCTATAACATATGGCCCTTCCCAGTTTGGCCCAAACACACCAGTTGCTGTCATGATCCTTTTCAAAACCAAGTCTCCAATTTCAAAGCTGCGTTGGCGAACTTTGGAATTGAAATGCCTGGCTATTCTCTGCTGATGAGCTGAAACTCTGAGCCTAGCTTCCTCTCTTTTCTCATCAAGAAAATCAAGCGCTTCAAGTTGCAGTTTTTCATTTTCGGTTTCATTGAAATGAACTCTTCTATGTGAAGGAACCTCTACTTCTACTGGAATCATTGCCTCAGATCCGTATGCCAGTGAAAATGGAGTGTGCCCAGTCGCAGTTTTGTGAGTAGTTCTGTACGCCCATAGTGCTAATGGAAGCTTATCAACCCAACCACCTTTTGCTTTTTCAAGTTGCTTTTTGATAGTTGACTTGATGGTCTTGTTAACTGCTTCCACTTGCCCATTTGCCTGCGGATGAGCCACTGCTGAGAAGCTTTTTCGAATTCTGAACCGTTTGCAAAAATCCTGGAATTCTTCACTTTCAAATTGAGTGCCATTGTCGGTGATTATCTTCTGTGGCACACCATGTCTGCAAATGATATTCTTCGTTATAAAATTTATCATCTTTTTAGAAGTGATGGTGGCCAAAGGTTCAGCTTCAGCCCACTTGGTGAAATAATCAACGGTAACAATAGCATATTTAATCCCCGATTTGGCGATCGGTAATGGTCCAATTAGGTCTATCCCCCAGATGGCAAATGGCCATGGACTGACCATTTGTGTGAGTTCAGTGGAGGGTGCTCTTGGAATTTTTGCAAATCGTTGGCATTTGTCACATTTCCTAGAAAAAGTTGCAGCATCTCGATTGATATCCGGCCAGAAGTATCCATATCGGAGAATTTTCTTTGCAAGTGTTTGACCACCTGAATGGTCTCCACATTCTCCTCCGTGCACCTCTGTTAAGATTGTTTTGGCTTCTTCCTTAGTTACACATCGGAGTAGTGGGGTTGAAAATCCCTGCCTGTATAATCGGCCATCTTGAATTATATACCTCGATGCTTTTCTTAATAATTTTCGACGTTCCTTAGAACTTTCTGGCAGGGAACCACTGAGTAAATATTCTTTGATTGGAGTCGTCCATGATTCATGCTCTTGAGACGTAGTCATAATCCAATCAACATCCATTTCATCAATGCTTGGAGCTGACAGAACTTCTACAGGAACTAACCCTAGTAATTGAGCTTCTCCGGAACTTGAGTACTTTGCTAAAGAATCCGCCTTCATATTTTCCTCTCGGGGTATGTGGCTTATTGAGTAGTGATCTAAATCATTGAGGAGTTCGGAAGTTTTTGTCAAATATGCAGGCAAATTTCCTCCTTTGGCTTGAAATTCTTTCTTCACCTGGCAAACAATGAGCTGAGAATCGCTGAAAATCTGTATCACTTTGATATTTAATTCCTTGGCGATTTTCAATCCGGCAATAAGGGCTTCATATTTTGCTTCATTGTTCGTCGAAGGAAATTCCAGTCTCAATGCATAACATAGTGATCGTCCTTCGGGAGTTTCGAGCACAACTCCCGCCCCAGAACAATAATCATTTCTCGAGCCATCAACATACAACTTCCACTGTATCGGAATGCAGTCAGTGGTTTCTTCCTTACTGTCACCTTTGTCAGTGGACTCTGCAATGAAATCTGCTAAAGCTTGTCCGTTAATTGCTCTTCGGGGATGGTAAGTGATGTCATATTGGCTGAGTTCTATGTTCCACTTCAAGAGACGACCCGAAGTTTCAGGACGATATAGGACTTGCTTCAAAGGCTGATCAGTCAGGACCTTGATAGGATGAGATTGAAAATAGGGCCTCAACTTTCTGGAAGCGATTAGCAGACAATAAGCAAGTTTTTCTATCTTTGAATAATTCATTTCAGCCCCAGCGAACCGTTTGCTGATGTAGTAAACCGGACGTTGTATTTTCATATCTTCTCGTACGAGTGCTGCACTTAAAGCATGGGATGAAATTGCCAAATAGATGAAGAGGTCTTCACCATCACTAGGCTTGGAGAGGACCGGAGGAGTTCTCATATGATGAACCAGTTGATCGAAAGCATTCTGACATTCAGGAGTCCATTCGAAATTTTTCTTTCCTTTCTTTAGAGCATCAAAGAAGGGAATGCATTTGTCTGTGGCCTTGGAAATGAAGCGACTAAGAGCGGCAACCTTTCCATTGAGACTTTGTAGTTCTTTCTTTGTTCTAGGGGCTTTAACTTCTCTTAGAGCTGTGATTTGAGCGGGATTGGCCTCGATGCCCCTAGCGCTTACGATGAAACCCAGGAATTTTCCAGACTCTACTCCGAATGAACATTTCAATGGATTGAGCTTCATTCCGTACTTCCAAAGAATTGAGAACATTTCTGCCAGGTGATCCATGTGATCTACTGCTTTCTTTGACTTTACTAACATATCATCAACATAGACTTCCATCGTTTTGCCAATCTGAGGCTTGAACATAGCGTTGACGAGTCTTTGGTATGTTTCCCCAGCATTCTTTAACCCGAATGGCATGACTTTGTAACAGTAGAGTCCCACATCTGTAATAAAGCTTGTGTCCTCCTGATCTGGTTCATTTATCATAATCTGATTGTATCCAGAATAGGCGTCCATAAAAGATAACAACTCATGTCCAGCCGTCCCATCTACTAGTTGATCGATTCTAGGCAACGGGAAGCAGTCTTTGGGGCAAGCTTTGTTCAGATCTGAGAAATCAATGCATACTCTCCACTTTCCATTTGCCTTCTTAACCAGTACTGGATTTGAAACCCAATTTGGATAAGTGGATTCTTTGATGAAATTATTCTCTAAGAGACGATCTACCTCTTCTTTTAAAGCTGCTGACCTTTCTGGACCTTGAGTTCTTCTTTTCTGTTTTACTGGTGTGAATTTCGGATCGACATTCAGGGTGTGAACAGCAATTGTTGGAGAGATTCCGCACATATCAGCATGACACCAAGCGAACACATCTAGATTGGCTTTTAAGAATGATATCAGTGTGTTTTGAACTGTTATACTTAGCTGTGAACCCACATTGAGTACTTTATTTGGGTCTTTCGGGTCTACAGGTACTGGTACCGTTACCTCCACGGGTACCACTCTATTCTCCCCTGTACTGGCTTTCCTGGGATCTATTTCTTTTCTTGCATCGCTGTGTTCACCAGTACAGGGGCCGCTCCGTAGTTGCTACAGGGTCGGTTCCTTGATGCGGAGCGGAGCTGCCGCATCTTTCCCCATTTCTTTTCTCCTGGCCTCTCGGAGTTCTACAAGATAACATTCTCGTCCTGCGTTTTGATCTCCTTTAATAACAGCAATCCCATTATCAGTAGGAAACTTCATTGTTAAGCACCAAGGAGCGAGGACGGCCCTGAAAGCAGCAAGAGTAGGCCGGCCCAAGAAAGCGTTATAGGCGGAGAATCCATCCACAATTACAAAAGTTTGCTTCCGAACCAATTTCTTGTGTCCTTCGCCCATTTCAACAAACAAGTCCACTGTTCTAATCGGCTGTTTCAGCTCTCCTGTAAATCCGGCAATCTTGTGTGAAGAAGCATGTACATCAGTCATCGGAATTTTCATTTGGTCAAATGTCCTTTTAAAGAGGATGTTGCATGAGGCACCACTATCAACTAACACTCTTCTGACAATAGCTGGCCCAATACCGACAGAGACAACCAAAGGGTCCTCAGTAGGAGCTTCCACATTAACAGAATCCCTGGCTCTGAACATAATATCATCATGGAAAGTCTTTTGCTGCTTTAGAGGTGAAGCATCTTCCAGGATTAAGACACTTTCTTCGGTTGGTGCATACTTCAAAGCTTTTGCATACCTTTCCATTTCACCCCAACTCCTGCCAGCCGGGTGTGGTCCCCCTGTGATCACATTAATAACAGGTCTTTCCTTTCCAGCAGGCCTCTCTCCTGAATCAGATGAATTAGTTGGAGGTAACTGCCCTTGGCTGGATGAAGATGGGTCCTTTCTATTCCTCTTGACGTATTGCTGCAACTTATTCTCTCTTAGCAATTCTTCAATCAGACTTTTCAAATGGCGGCACTCATTGGTATCATGCCCTGGTTGGTTGTGAAACTTGCAAAATCTTCCGCTTTGAACAGCATTCTTCCCAACTTTCACAGCCGGTGGTTTTGGAAATTCAACAGCATCCTTAGTGGCGATGAAGATATTTTCCGGGGTATCGGTCAGAGGAGTAAAGTCTGATGGTTTAAGGAAGCGGAGCTTTTTGAAGTCTTTTTGCCTTTTCCCACCATTACTTTCCCGTTTCTGATCTGCCGGTTCTTTCTTGCTTTGAGTAGTAGCATTATTTTCCACCACCGTTGTCACAACTTTAGCTGGTGCGGAAAGATTCTCTAAGCGTATAAATTCGTCAGCCTTTTTGTAGAATTTCTCGAGCGAATTTGGTTCCTTCATTTTCAGCCATTTTCCAAATTCGCTCGATTTGTCAATGGCACGCATCAAATAGGTCAAGATCATTCGTGGCTCTGCATTATCGACTTCTGCCAGAGCTAAGTTGAAGCGGTTCAAGAATGACTTAATAGGCTCTCCCGGATTCTGTTCAAGACTGGACAGCGACATTATATCTTTTGCCTTTGAAGTGTATAGCCTGAATTGCTCTTTGAATTTTCGGGTGAGATCGGAAAACTGATCCACAGATCGGACTGGAAGCTTGGTAAACCAGAGAAGCGCCACTCCTTCTAAATAAACTGGGAAATATCGGCACTTTATCTCGTCGGTCGCCCTTGCGCCGGTCATATGCCAGTCGTATTTATACAAGAACTGATTTGGATCACTTGTCCCCCGATAAGCAGGAATTGTGTGGGGAACAAACTTTCTAGGAAATTCAGCTTTCAGAATCTTCTCGGTAAACGGAGTTCTACTTGGTGCGAATCCCCATTCGCTTTCGTCTTCATCTCTTTGCATGCTCTCTTTCATTATTTGCTTGATCATACCAGAGAGATATTCCTCATTGTTCAGAGATTTCGCAGAGTACACCTCAGCCATCTTTTCGGGAGTTTGTCCAGGTAAATGCTCATGAAGAACTGGTGACGGCCTAGATCCTTCGGCCTGGAGGGGTGCCCCTTCGGCAGCACCTGATCCCCCGTGAGGAATATTTCTTCCCTCGGAATTGGGAGCAGCATTAGCAAAGTTTCCCTCATTATTTACTGGTCTTTGACTCGTACCAAATAGAGCATTCAGCCTTTCCATCATCAGGTTATTTTGAGTTTCAATCTGCTGGTACAGTCCGGATACAGCAGCATCTAACTCCTGTCGCGTAACACCGACGCTTGGAGCTGCCTGATTTGGAGAGAGAGAAGTGGCAGTATTGTCACGGTCATCGTCAGTTCTGACAGACTTTCGTTTCCTTCCAGGAGCCATTATGTCTGATAAACTTCTGGTTTTGTGGGAAATTCTTTCAGCAAACTTCTGAGAAGCAATGGTGAGCGGTAGCCTGAGTTGGGCTCTCAATGAAAGCACCAAAATGTTAACGTTAAAATATGAACGATAACACCCGGTGTGTGTAATAAGATTGTGAAAGCACCACCCGTGTGACGGGAACAGAAATTAAGCAGGAAAAAAGCAGAAATGCAGTAAATGAACAACAGATTTATAGTGGTTCAGCCCGTAATTGAGCCTACGTCCACTTTATAGTCTCTTATTGCTGATTCGGTTACAATTTGATACAAATCTCTTCAAGAAACAGTACAATTCGATCACAAGAAACAATCTAGACTACTAGCTCAATCTTCGACGGTAAAACTCGATGAATCCATCTCGGATGTAAGGAATTTCTCTCGAAGTTTGTTGTAGTGTCGTGAATGCTTGAAGGATCCTTGATTACTGAATGAATGAAGAGTTCGACGGAGTAACAGCGCTGTAGAAATGATTTGCCAAAAGTCCTCTTCATGTTGGAAGTGATGTCCTATTTATAGAAGCTGATTTCTGGGCAGGAAATTTGCCTAAGTCTTAGGTCGCGCACGACCTTAGTTAGGTCGTAGGTCGCGAGCGACCTAAGCTAGGTCGCTGTCCCCTTGCAGCTTCAGGAGTTAGCTAGTAAAACTGTACTTGGCTTCATTTGATCAAGTAATAGGTCGCACGCGAGTTACAGAATAGCTGTGGGAGCTCTAGGTCGTAGGGCGCTGAACCTGCTTTAATAGTTAGGTCGCTAACCTCTTTAAGTCGTCAAGTCCCTTAGGTCGCTAACTACCTTAGGTTGTTAAGTCCTTTAGGTCGCTAGCTACCTTAGGTCGTTGAGTTCCATAGGTCGCAATCCTTTCTGCTGCAAGGTCGCAAGGCCTTCTGGATCTTAGGTCGCGAAGCTTTCCTGCCTCCTTAGGTCGCAAGGTCTTCTGCAGCCTTAGGTCGCAAACCCTTCTGGATCTTAGGTTGCGCAGCTTTCCTGTTGCCTTAGGTCGCAAGCCCTTCTGGATCTTAGGTCGCGAAGAAGTTAGGTCGCTAACTTCTTATCTTGATAAGTCATGGACTTTCTCAGTTAGATCGCTATGTAGTTAGGTCGTAGGTTTTTCTTAGGTCGCAACATTCTTAGGTCGCAACATTCTTATGTCGCATCATTCTTAGGTCGTAGCTTTCTTAGGTCGCAAGCTCCTTTAGGTCGCAGAGCCTCTTAAGTCGTAGCCTTTCCTTAGGTCGCAACATTCTTAGGTCGCATCATTCTTAGGTCGTAGCTTTCTTAGGTCGTAGAGTTTTAGGTCGCTGAAATAAAGGAGTTAACATCTTTCAAATACATTTCTGTTGGTGGTGGAGAATTTATTCTCTTAGCTTAACACCCTTCTCTGAGACGTACGAGCTCAGAGGTTATGTAGTTGAAATTTATCAGCGATATATCCCAATTTGGTAACGTGGCATACTGAGTGTTGCTGTGAAATGATCAGTGTTTGATCATTTGTGATATGATCATTTGTTTGATCTTATATCTTTGTGATCATAGGTTGATCATTTTGTTTGACCCGAAGCATGGCTTTGTAGAAAGCGTAGCTTTGTGGACGAGACTTCGTCGAGCCTCACACCTTGGAAATGGTCAAAACAGGAAGGATGCGGCAAGGTTCTAGGGAGTAGCGCCCCTTAGTGTATGTCATTCCTTCTGGATAAAGGTGGTATCATGGTATGGAGCCCAGATACTTAACCTATGTGGTTGCTGCATTTTTACTATGTGGTTTGTTGCGAATCGGGGATCCTCGGGAAGATCGGTGACGATCGGGGGATGGCATACGCGTGTCAGTAGTTACCTATTTTGCAGAGGTAACCCGGCCTTGTGTTGGCAGAGATCCGGTTAGGTTCTCGGGTCGTCTATTCCAGGGACGTACCCATCGTGGATAGGAAGTTCCTTAGCCTGACCATTTGTTGGAAATCCAAAGAAACAATACGCGACGTGTACGGTTTTAGTTGTATTACCTGCTATGGAATGTGGCGGTAACCTGCTATTGAACATAGTAGCTATAGTAGGCATAAGTGCGGAATGCCTATGCTGGCTAAGATTAATATTATACTTTCGAAATGATTTCTACACTATGCACTAATAATAATATCAAAATGAATTTGATTTTGCGTAGTAAGCATCTTTGATTATCATAAGAAGAAATCTCCTCCAATTCTGCGTTTGCATTGTGTGTGTGGTGGGAGGTCTTATGGTAGTTTCATTTTCCAAAAGCATTGCGAATTTGTTTTATTTTCTTTGTGAAAAATAATTGTTTTACGATCTCACACCAGTCACCATGACTGACTCGGAGTTTATTGTTCCCTTCTAAACTCTGGGTGCCCACCAATTTCCACACGGGCAGCCTAGAGTTATGTTATCAGGATATTCTGGATATTCTGGAGTTTCGGAAGCAAGCTGGATGGCGAGACGTAGTATTTGTATCTGATAGTATTTATTCCGCTGTGTATTCTGTATGAGGACAAGTTATATAACTGTCCATTGTTGTATATTGACTCTAATAATTGATGTATGTATAAACTGATATAGTTCTTTGTTTAAAAAGACTAGTAATTATCTATTGTATATTATTCCGCTGCGATATGTGAGATTCTGATATTGTTTTCTGTTCTGATGTTGTTCCGTTGTTCTTCTTCTTCCTTTTTCCTCTTTTCTTCTTCTTCTACCTTTTTCTTCTATTTAAAACCCTCACTATTGGAGTTTTCGGCACTCGATTGCTCGGCAGTCGATTAAGTGAGTATCGATGTCGAATTTTCGAAAGTCGAAAATTCCTGTATGTGACAGCGTGGTATCAGAGCATATGGTTAAGAGACAACCCTGCTCCGTTGGGTGTTACTCATTAGAGATAGAGTCAGTAGTACTCTAGAATGAGTTGAGTGTAATAATAGATATGAGCGCGTATTTGTTATTTGAATATAAAATTGTTTTGTATTGTGATGATTGGTTTATTGAGTGGCATATGAACCTTCGTCGGCACAGTCTGCAAAACTGGATCGAAGGGGTTTCTAAACACTTGAATAGAACAATTCGGCACAGTATTGTTTTAAAATAGGGTAAATGAGATAATTTTGCCCAAAACTATTTTTGTATAGAAAAGAAATGTTTTTCTATGAAGTACTATAGTATATGGTTGCATGGTTGTTAGAGGTGATAATATTAATCTATTACCATTGAAATTAAATAAGAAATTGAAATCATAACTCCAAAGTTAAGAAATAAATTCACATGCAAATGAAATTTGAGAATATAAATTATAAATGTGAATTGTAATTTGAAGTAGAATTCCAGAGAAGTTTTTGGAAATGTTTTGAAAAGAATTTGAAAATTTTGGAGATTTGGAAAGTTTAAATCCTTTTTGGAGATGAAAATGAAATTCAAAAGATTTTGGAAAAATGTTTTGAATGAATGAAAAGCTCTAAACTCTTTTCGGTCGCTGGAAAATAACTTCGATGATGACCGCGGCATCATTGGTGTTCATTTTCGAGTTTCCAAAAGAGGAATTGCTGCCGATTATTTTAAAATGGAAGTTGTTTGGAAATTTGGATTTGGTTTTAGAAATTCAAAGGATAAATTGTATTGATTTCAAAATGGTTTTTGAAAAAGTTGAAAAGACTCTGGAATAATAAAAATATTTATGAAATATTATCAAGTTGATAACTTATACAATTTGAAAGGTTGATAGAATAAATTTAACTTAAAGGATGAAGTTAAATGAATGTAAGTACAAGTGAACCAATTAAATGAAATTGAAAGTTGAAATTCATTTCGAATTCGTAAGCAAATGAATTGAATTGAATAATGTAAATTGAAAGATGAATTAAAATTCATATGTTATTGGAAATCCAGTTTAATATAAGTAGTTATGAACCAAAGTGGTAAATCGAAAATAAATATAATGTCTACATGGAATATTTATATTGAACCTAAGAAATGAAGAGCGAAATTCTTAAGTAAAATCTGATATCGAAATTATTCTAAGTTGATGATTGAATGAAGATAAAACTGGAATTAGAACTGAATGTTGAAAACAAATGTGAATAAATGAATTAGAATTGTAATGAATTAGTAATTGGAACTAATTTAAAATAGTGCAGTTGTGAATTAAAGAAAGCTGATAAAATTCAATATTCAGAAGTTGAACCGAATCCAAATTAGATTGGGATTGTGAATTGAATTCAAATGAAATTCGAAATGTAAAAATTGAATATGTAACTTCAATAGTAGATTTAAAGATGATATAAGAAGTATGAATTGGAAATTTTTGTAGTGAAATTTGCAAAATGTTTGAATGTGTAACTAGATATAATGGCTAGTAGGATATACAGGTATAAATGAATTGAATTTGATTTCACAGATAATTTGAATTGCTCAAAAAAGGTATGTATTTGAATTATAATATGAGTTTTTGCTGATTTCTTGTCTAGCCGCTTGGCTTTTTCTTTTTCTTTTTGAAATCTGAGAGTCCGTAGGGACGTTTTGTAGTCGTGCCGTATTAGCCGCGCAAAGGAGACGCTGGCGAAATTTTTCGAAAATTTAGAGTGTTAGAAATTTTTTGAGAAAATTTTGAAAGTTAAAATTTGAAATTGAATTTAAATTTGAATTGTTAAGGAAAACAATGATGTTTGAAAACTATGAAAGGTTTAGAAATTTAGTTGAATTAATAATGAATCTTTAGTAGAGAGATTTGTTTGAAAATTTGATAAAACTATTGATTGTGAAAAATAGTAGACGAGTTAAGGACCACTTTTCCTAACTTGCAATTTCGAGGACGAAATTCTTTTAAGGGGGGAAGTCTGTAACGACCCAGAATTTTGAACGAATTAAATTGAAAATATTTAATTTATTTTAAATATTTGAACGATGATTTAATTTGAATCCCGAATATAACTTGGAATTTGGCGATTAAACTTTAAAATTTAATCGATTGAATGCTGAATAAAAATTTGAATCTTCAATTTTAAGCTGAAGAAAAATATTTCGAAAGCTTTTAAAATTCGTATTGATAATATTGAAGATAATAGAAGCTTCAGAATCGAATTTGAAATTGAATTGTTCAGTTTGAAATTATATCGTTCGAATTGACATTTAAAAATAGCCGTCCGAGGCACAGTCTCGGGATTCGACGAAACCAGTTCCATTGGGTCCAGAATGTTGTATTATTGCCGGATTTCAATTTTCGTAATTTCCGGAGTTGATACGTGAGCAAACGGTAAGTAAACGCGTTGAAAATTAAATCAAATTCGATTTAAATTTAAAATTTAAAATCTGGTCACATCAGCTACTTTCCTCCTTTAAACACGCCCCGTTGTTCACGCCAAAAATCGCGATGCAGAATCGTGCAAAGTAATGGCCGCGTACTTCTACCCCATATCTCGTTCAAAATAAAATAACCATCTTCCTCAGTTCAAAATCAATTCAGAGAGAAACAAATTAATGGCCGCGCCCTCCCTTCTTTTGAAAATCAAAAAGGCAAAAAAAAATCCAAACTGAATAACCTTCGTTCGTTTCTCCCCGTCCCTTCATTTTAATTCACGAGTTCCCTCCGCAGTTCAAATTAAAATTAGAAAGAAAAAAAATAGAAAAGGCCGAAGCCCTTTTCTCTCGTTCAACAAATAGCAGAAAGGGGGAGTTCGAATCGATTGAGTCGTTCCCAGTCGACTGCGCGCGTAGTTTGAATTTGCGATTCCACTCAACTAAAGCCAGGCAGAGATAGAAGTGTCGCGAGTTGCGATTGTTTTGGGATACGCGATCTCGATCAAAGGGGATCATGGAAGCGAGTCGCGACTCGTTCGCGAGGGGTCGCGGTGGGGTGCATGGCATTGGAGGGTTCGACGGAGGAGTAGTCAAGATCTGGAGCAGCGATTTCGAGCGCGATGGCATGGTTGTGCAGTGATTTCGTGGGTTGCTTCAACCCCAGGGGATGTTCGAGTCGAAGAGGGAAAGACTTCGGGTCTCTCTCGCGTTCGAGTGATAGGGACTACAGTGAGTAAGTTTCATTTAAACTTAGCTAAATAAAACAGGAAGAAGAAGATGCGTGAACGACTAGGGGATGTCTCGGGGAAGTAACGAGAAGAACCCAAGGGTAACTCGAGTGAAAAACCCTGTTTACTCGGGTTGTCTTGAAAATGGGTTAAGCCCAAATTATTAAAATTTATATTGTTAAATTTAATAAATTTGACCATTTTTAAGTTGAAAAATTGTTTAAGTTATCGACTAAGTAAATATATATATATATATATCAATGCTTTATAAAACCTTAATTAGTATCTAAATTAAGTAATTTAATTTTGATTTAAGTATAAAGTTAATTAACACTTAAGTTTGTAGTTAATAGAAAATTCGTTAAAAATAAATCATTCGATAAAATTAAATTATTTGTTTAACTAAAAATCTTAGTTAAATTAAGATTTTAAAATGACAGATTTAATTATTCGGTTTATTTCGAATATTAACCGATTGTATAAAATTGTCTATACAAGGTCAAATAAAGTCGAGAAAACAAACTGGAATGGAAATTGGATTGCAAATAAAAGCAAAGGTGAGATCTTCTCACTCAAAAATTGAAAAGTGGAATTTTCAGTTATTGATTGCTATTGGATGTGATATTAGATATGATAGGATATATCTATATATATATAGCAATATATACATATTGGCATATGTATATATTGGATTGATTGATTTCCCGCCTCGTATAGCGGATGAGACCCTATTGCGCCGTTAGTAAGCGGATATTTTTATAAAACCCATATACCGCGATATTCCACCTCGAAGTGGAATTGGTATTGTGCTAACGTCTGTGGATGCAGGGAAACAGGTTGGAGGGATCCAACTGGATTCCTCAACTGTATTTATTTATTTACAGATATTGATATATATTCTGTTCTCATATGATGATATATGATGTTTGATGTGTGATGGACTAATTGGTGCGTTGCATCATTGGATTTAAACTTTTGAAGTTTTAAAAAAATAACGATTTTTACTTTAAAAAGGATTTTGAAGTGATTTTTGGAAAATATACGATTTATTAAATTTTTGAATTTATTTATCTTAAATAAATAAATGTTATAAATTTAAAGTTATGGAAAGTATAATTTTTAGTGAAATATAACCAAAGTGTCGTTTTTGAAATAAAAGTCGATTTATTTGTAAAATGGTTTAAGTTGGGATTTTTGAATAACTATAAACGATTTGTATAAAAAGATTTATACAAATTGATATTTATAACTTTAAATTTTTGGAATTATAAAACGAGTTTTTATATGTGTTAAAAATGAAATATTTATGGAATTCATAAGTAGATAGAAAATTTATAGAATTATAAATTGTGAAGATAGAAAATTTATAGAATTATAAGTTGTAAAGATAGGAAATTTATAAAATTATAAATTGTGAAGATTTGAAGTTTATAGATTTATAAAGTTTGAAGTTTATAGATTTATAAAGTATGAAGTTATAAAATGAATGAAATTGTAGAATAAAGACTGATAGGAAATTTACTTGTAAATTGGATTTTTGCCTTTAGGTGGAATATTGATCGAATTTGTTAATAAAGGAGATTTACAAATTGAAGTTGTTAGAAAATAGAAAGGTGAATTTATAAACGTTGTTTTATAAATTCGAAACCAATTTAATTTGATAAATTAAATATAGAAGGTTATTAAAGAAGATATATTCGCAATTCTGGATAGCGAATTATCCTTGAAATAAATGTGTAGAAAAGATTGAAATTGGGTTAAGTGAATTATATTCACGATTTTGGACAGTGAATATATTTTTAAGTAAAATGGATACGTTTTGAAGATGTGATATTAAAAAATGAGGTTAAACATTTTAAAGATGTTTTAAAATGTATTATGATATCGAATACATAGATTTCAACATTTTTATTGTTGAAATAGACGTCTTCGAGAAAATAAGGAAATGGTGGACTATAACACTGTTGTTATAGTAAATGATTTCCGAAAGGAAATATTTTCGTGTAGTATTGAGATTTATATATCTATCTTAATTTCGAATCCCTATACTAGTGATTTTGAGTCGTCGTAACGATGTTTTACGTAACATTCGTTTTGACTCAAATAAATGTTGTTATAGTAAATGATTTCCTTAAAGAATGAATTTATACTTAAATTCGATTTAAGTATATTGAATATTTTCAAATGTTGAAAATAAATGATTTGTGAATTACTTATTATTAAATAAGTATGGAAATGTTTTTCCAAATGAAACGAAACGTTTTGAGAATTTATCTTCTTAAAGATAAATCGAAAATGAATTTTTGAAATCAATTGAAAATCGAATATCAGTAGATATTCGAAAATATAAATTCACTATGGAATTTATAAAAGAAAGGGAAGTTGTTTAAAAATAAATATTGATTTATTTTTGAAGTGTGGAAATTTTATATCTAGTAAAGATATTTTGGAAATAAATAATTTGGAAAATTATTTGGAATCTGATGATGTTGCGCATCTTTATTGATAGTTAAATAACCGACTATCAATAATTACCCTGAATGGATGTTTTGTTGTGAATTGGATGAATTTGAATGCCACACTTATTTTTGAATAATCGCTCACTATTCGGGTTAGCCGGGAAAGGACCATGGGGTCGTATAACCCATTCTGAACATGTGATACGTCGTTATGAATTGCATTTGAAGACCGGTGTTGAAGACCGGATATTTTTGAAAACGAAAGGATTACCGTCGAGTTACTCTACATCGGCTGATCTCCGGTTTAGAGGTTTTATCACCCTTAGTGACGGGAAGTCCGGACGTGATTAGAAAATTATCCGGAGATGCAAGGGCTTCGTGAGAAGTGCCTTCGGTTTTGTTCGATCCCGGAACAGACTTGTATGGATTGTGTGTCTGACGTTACAATTTGAGATATAAAGCTGATTTCTTTCAAATACATTTCTGTTGGTGGCGGAGAATTTATTCTCTTAGCTTAACACCCTTCTCTGAGACGTACGAGCTCAAAGGTTATGTAGTTGAAATTTATCAGCGATATATCCCAATTTGGTAACGTGGCATACTGAGTGTTGCTGTGAAATGATCAGTGTTTGATCATTTGTGATATGATCATTTGTTTGATCTTATATCTTTGTGATCATAGGTTGATCATTTTGTTTGACCCGAAGCATGGCTTTGTAGAAAGCGTAGCTTTGTGGACGAGAATTCGTCGAGCCTCACACCCCGGAAATGGTCAAAACAGGAAGGATGCGGCAAGGTTCTAGGGAGTAGCGCCCCTTAGTGTATGTCATTCCTTCTGGATAAAGGTGGTATCATGGTATGGAGCCCAGATACTTAACCTATGTGGTTGCTGCATTTTTACTATGTGGTTTGTTGCGAATCGGGGATCCTCGGGAAGATCGGTGACGATCGGGGGATGGCATACGCGTGTCAGTAGTTACCTATTTTTGCAGAGGTAACCCGGCCTTGTGTTGGCAGAGATCCGGTTAGGTTCTCGGGTCGTCTATTCCAGGGACGTACCCATCGTGGATAGGAAGTTCCTTAGCCTGACCATTTGTTGGAAATCCAAAGAAACAATACGCGACGTGTACGGTTTTAGTTGTATTACCTGCTATGGAATGTGGCGGTAACCTGCTATTGAACATAGTAGCTATAGTAGGCATAAGTGCGGAATGCCTATGCTGGCTAAGATTAATATTATACTTTCGAAATGATTTCTACACTATGCACTAATAATAATATCAAAAATGATTTGATTTTGCGTAGTAAGCATCTTTGACTATCATAAGAAGAAATCTCCTCCAATTCTGCGTTTGCATTGTGTGTGTGGTGGGAGGTCTTATGGTAGTTTCATTTTCCAAAAGCATTGCGAATTTGTTTTATTTTCTTTGTGAAAAATAACTGTTTTACGATCTCACACCAGTCACCATGACTGACTCGGAGTTTATTGTTCCCTTCTAAACTCTGGGTGCCCACCAATTTCCACACGGGCAGCCTAGAGTTATGTTATCAGGATATTATGGATATTCTGGAGTTTCGGAAGCAAGCTGGATGGCGAGACGTAGTATTTGTATCTGATAGTATTTATTCCGCTGTGTATTCTGTATGAGGACAAGTTATATAACTGTCCATTGTTGTATATTGACTCTGATATTTGATGTATGTATAAACTGATATAGTTCTTTGTTTTAAAAGACTAGTAATTATCTATTGTATATTATTCCGCTGCGATATGTGAGATTCTGATATTGTTTTCTGTTCTGATGTTGTTCCGTTGTTCTTCTTCTTCCTTTTTCCTCTTTTCTTCTTCTTCTACCTTTTTCTTCTATTTAAAACCCTCACTATTGGAGTTTCCGGCACTCGATTGCTCGGCAGTCGATAAAGTGAGTATCGATGTCGAATTTTCGAAAGTCGAAAATTCCGGTACGTGACAAAGAACTCATATGAAAAAGTTTCATCTTAGAATTTCATGTCAAGTATTAAGTATCATAGGTCTCATATCAAGAAATACAGCTCATGAATAAAAATGGAGAGGTAAAGGAAACAAAACTAAACCAAATATCATAATAAACAAAAATATATTTTTATTTTTTTCATTTTTATTTTATTTATATTTTATCAAAGGAAGTAAAAACGTATTGTTGGAATTTTTAAATACAAATATTTGGAAGATCAAAACAAAAACAAGCTACACTTATATCTTTACCACCAAACTATCACGTGGCATAATCCCTTTATCTATAAAATTTTATATGAAATTTAAATCCCTTTTAAAACCTTCTCTAAGCTTAATATATAAGAAACTAATGCATGCATAAAATTTTATACTTTAAGAACCCCATTCTATGAAATCACTTACATATAAACCTAGTATATGCTCAAAAAACCTTGCGAATTTTAAAATCAAATATATTAATATTCCCACATTCATAACTTCATATGCTGTTTATAAATCATATCATATACTCCAAATTCATGGAGCAAACTATGATACTGACACTCGATATTCTCAAAATTGTTGTTTTTGTAAAGCAAATATACAAGAAAATTAATACTTTCAAAGACTTAAATCTATAAAAAAATTATTTGAAAACTGATGTATATTTTGAACTTCAAATTCATGAGAAATCCTCTTATCCAAAATCCTTTGTACATATGCATTCAAAACTATTTGCCAACGTGATAGTGTATAGCAAGTAAATAACCAAAACGCCTTTAGCCAACGTGACAGCGTATAACAAGTAACATGACAGTGTACATAGATTTACATGTACTATTATAGGAAGTAATGTGACAGTGTATAGCAAGTTGCATACCTTTAGCTCTAGATCTATATAAAATTTCCAAAAAATGGTAAAATAAAATGCAATAAGAAGCAAATACCCTGATAAATTAGCAATCATTATTCAAATCAAACAATTACCTGTTTCAAATTACAAAAACCTTTAAATTATGACTTGACCTGGCCGACGGTGATAACTGGAGGAGAGCACAATGATGACGGAAATGGAGAATTTTCAATTAGATAGGGCAATACTTTTTTCGACTTCATATAAATAAATTAGAAAATGAAAATCAGTACCTACGATTGTGCACAAGGAAACTGGAATGAGACTCGATCAATTAGTGAGTAAATTAGAGTGAGCGAATCAATATTCACTATATATTCATTGATGGTTAACTGGAGGAGTGAGCGATCAATTAATCGTAATGGGTTTCAAAGATTTAGGGTAAAAAGTTACTGCAAAGGAAATTAGAGTGAGCGAATCGATAGAAAATGGCGGCGATTTGATGGAAACAGGCGCGAATTGATTGAAATTTTATTAGTTTGGAAAGAAGGAAAGAGGCAGGTCGGGTACATGGTTGTTGTTTTATTTTATTTTTTGGTTTCCCTCCCAAAATTATGGTTTGTGGGAAAAAAAGGAGGCTGTAGATCGGAATGGGAAAAAGAGCATGTGTGTCGGTTCATCTAAAACCGATGCAAATAATATTAATTGTGTCGCTTGCAAAAGCAATAGACACAAGCAGTATATATTGCTTCTATTTAATTGCGTCGGTTGTTATATACAACCAACGTATATTGCATTTCTATAATTTTCTGCTCCTCCCACTTGTTGATTGCTTTGGTTGTTAAGAAGGAACCAACACAAATTACTCTATTTGTGTGACGACCCGCCCTTCTCGAACCTCGAAAATCGACACAAAATACTCAACAGTATAATATGCCGACGATCGAATGCCGAAAAAGACAGATTGTAAAAGAATAAGAAAGTAGATAGAAGAAGAAAGAACCAACCAAATCAGAACCTCACAATCGCAGCGGATAAAATATAATATATAGAACAGAACTTTACACAAATCAAAACTATATCTGTTTATATACAATACATCATCATCAGAGTATATCAATACAACCAACCATAATGAGATACATGACTAACAACAATCATAGCAGCGGAATATAAACAAGTACGAATAATACGCCTCGACTCCAGCTCCTCTTCTGCTCCATAGCAACCTATCCTGTAATATACTCGGTCTGACCCGAGCATTATAATAAAATAACACCCGAGTCAGTCTGGAATACCAGCGCATCATAAATACATCCAAACTGATTATTAAAGTTCAAAAATCCTTTGAAACAAAAGCATCTCGTAAGACCATGCCACAAATAAACATGTCGGGTTTTTACCATACGATAGCTAAAACACTTTTTATAAAAATCCTCTGATATTATAATAGCGTCTAGATACAAATACTTATTAAAATAGCTGAAATTGTTACATGATTAAATTCCAGCATACTAGGTATACAAACAAAACTCGTACAAGGCACGTAGGGAGAATGGATTTCCAACGAATGACTAGGCACTGGGGTACCACCTGTCACAGTACGTGGCCTAGATCACAGTACCGAGGAGTACGCCCGCTCCCCTGCAACACAAGACCGGAATCATCCCTTACTGGATAATTCCAAGTAAAATCATCCCACGGTTGTGATCAGCAACCGCACCACTAAGCCGAAATAAAAGGGACATCTAGACAGGGATGACCTTACTCTCAAGTGGGGGCTACCCACGAAGCCTTGCTGCATATCCCCTGATTTTCAGTCATTCCCGGTTGATGAGGCTTGAGGCTTAGCTTTACCTTTACAGAACATTTCACTTTGAATGCCCATCGTCCACCTGACGATGTCACGAAAGCATTCGTCCATACAAGTCCGTCTCGGGTCCGAACGGAACCGAAGGCACTACTCCTACTACATCCATTTTGGAAATATCCTCAGGATTAGTAGCGACTAGCCCTTGCACTTCACAGCTCCATCTTCAACTCCGAACACGTTACACGAAACGTACAAACCGGATCGAAGTGGTATTCGAGTCTCCAGACCTAGAATCCCGGTATACGGAAACCCGATCCCGGTCTCTTCGAAACGATCAGCGCATTTGGCCAATATTGATAGTCGGTGATTTAACTATCAATTAATGTTCACAAACATCCATACACATCCATCACACAATAAATAATCTCCATATTATTTATTTTCTTCTAATATATTTCAAAGATATATTTTCACATTTTCAAAACTCGTTTGAAACAATTTTCCACTCTTCCTTTACAAGGTAAATCTTTTACCCTTTATTCCCATCGGGAATAACCAAGTATAAAACAATTTGCATTTAAAACAGTTAAAAATACTTTATACTGAAATATACTTTAAAATATGAAAATTACTTCTATTTATTTACTCAAAATATAAATTTAAAATATGTGAAGAAAACTAGTCATTAACACATAAACTTTGATTTAAAAATAAGGGTTTTAGTTTCACTAAATTCAAAATAACGTTATAAGAAGAAAAATGCTAATTTTAACAACTTAAGCTAAAACCAACTTTTAAATAAATCCATTTGTAAAAATAATTGCTAATATACTCCCAAATTATTTACGGTATTAAAAATTATTAATTTATTTCTTTAAAAATAACGATTTCTTAAAAATACTTTTTAAAACGATTTAAAACTTAACCTTTAGTTAAATAAAATCTTTTTATAAACATTTACTTGGTTTTCCCAGGGAAACACTTTCCCGTTTCTAAACATTCCAAAGTACTCTTTCATATAAATCCACTGATTTATTTCAAGTCAATTATGTTTTACAACATAAATCCCAAATCCCATATTTAACTATAACTTCATCCGAAGTTCACACCCAATTTCCCATATCTGGAAATTCATTTTTAAATCATAGTTTAAAACATTTTAAATTAAACATTTTTGGTGAATTTCCAATGGAAGCCAAATTTCCAATTCACTTAATTAAATTCCAATGAAATACGGCATTTCAAAACATTCTATTTTTCATTTGAACTTGTTAATTTATAGTCGAAAACTCCATTTTAACATATTTTTAATTTCCGGATAACATTAGTCATTATTAAAATAAACACCGTTATTTTAAACAATTTATAATTTCATAAATTTAATCTCCAGAAAATTTATATTTCATATTTATCGATTGATAAATTTTCCCACAATATTAAATCCCAATTTTACCAATTTTTTTCATTTCCCATTCCAAACCAGATTTCAAATTCTATTTTTCAAAAATTCTTAATTTAACAATTTACTTATTTCGTAAAAACCCAATTTTGTCCATTTATAAATTAAATTCTGTAATTATGATTTATACAACAATTTCACCACACAATTAAATTTCCAGATTTATCAATCACAACATATAAACAGGTATTCACTAACAATTATAAAATAATTGCTACAATTGTGAGGAATCCAGTTGGATCCCTCCAACCTGTTTCTCCCTGCATCCACAAATATTAGCACATCACAATATAAATATCAATCCAGACTGATAATAACAATTATATTCAGCCATCCACACAGATATTTAAATATTAACTATTTAAAATGCCTAGCATCCAGATGTGAGTGAGAAAAACCCACTTTGAGTTCGGCGAGCGTTCGAAATTTAAATTAAACCGGACGG
This sequence comes from Allium fistulosum, assembly GCA_030737815.1. NCBI lineage: Eukaryota > Viridiplantae > Streptophyta > Magnoliopsida > Asparagales > Amaryllidaceae > Allium > Allium fistulosum. The sequence goes on along the minus strand of CM060903.1, from coordinate 1,088,486,725 downwards.
TGTCCGATTTAACCCAAATTTCTACTTACCCGGAATGACTCCCGGACTGCATCATCGCGTAGTGCTCGCCTCAGCGATTCCAGCGCTACCAAATTCGTCGCAATCTGATGTCGTACGAACAAGTTACGAAATTTTAAAAGTTTGAACAACATTTTTAAACAATTTCTCTTTCTAATTTAAATTAATATTACCAAAGCAACATCAGGCCGTCCATACTAGAGAAGAAATCACGTTCGCATATACTCTCCTTCCTCATCACGCAACCAAGTCGGCAAAGAAACCATCCAACGCAACTTAGGGTTCGACAACGCGTCGCCTACATCGCATGAGAAAATGATCGGAGCCTACCATTTCGAAGGGCTCCCCAACCTCCACCATCGCCCCAAGCTATGGCCCACTCGGTCAATCCATTGGCCACGAAATTGAAGATGAACGACACCCCTTCCCTGACGAACTGCCGCGATTCTAGAGCTCGAAAAACGATCTCCACCGTCCATCTTGAAGTCCTCGACACCCTCTTCATTCCTCTAGTTGAAAATTTTCGAAATAATTGAGTGGATTAGGAGATTTATGAGAGGGATGGCGATTCGTTTCTGGCCATTGAAGAAAGCAATGGCGGCGGCAACGTTATAGAGCTAGCGTTTATAAATATTGAATATATATAATGGTTTAATATTATTTAATTAATAAAATTCCACAATTTAACAGTTTATGCAAACGACATCCAATTCTCACGTTCCGAAAAGCTACCCTAGGGTTTTTCCACGTTCCGGACACGATGGAACAGGTTTCGTAAGCTTAATTTGATCGTATGCGCGAGATACGGAATTAAACGATCAATTTAAAATTAAATCGATTAAATCGATTTCGATGCGTTTCGAGCTGCCACGGTCAAACGACAACTCCGATTGCTACGAAAATTGAAATCCGATAATAATTAACTATTACGGATCCAATGAAACTGGTTTCGTCGAATTCCGAGACTGTGCCCCGGAAGGCTATTTTAACTCGTCTATTAAATCAGGCGATTTCTGAAAATCGTCGAAAACGCTTCAAATTTCACCTTTAAAATTTTATTAACTTAACAATAAATCATATAAAATTTATAACAACATTAAAAATCATTCTGGCTCATCCCAGACTCAAATCTGATTATTTGCATTTTAATAATATTAAATTCATTTTTAAATTAATATAAAATTCCAAATATTAATTTATTCACTTTTAAATTCATCTAAAAATCCAACATTATTGTTTATAACCAATCGAACCTAAAAATACATTTAAACATCATTTTACAGCTATTTACATCCAGATTCACCTTTTTATCCTAATCCCGAATATTTAATTATTATTTTTCCATTAATCAAATTCAACCAGAATTGCTATAAATTAAAATTATAGTTCATTTTCATTGATTGAACCCAAATCCATTCATTTCAAAATCAATTAAGAATCCACATTAACATTTAAAACGAATTAAATGTTCAAATTCAATAGCTTAAAAATACGGGATGTTACATTCCTCCCCCCTTATAAAAATTTCGTCCCCGAAATTTGCTAAGGTAGAAAATACTCTCCAACCCATTTATTTCCAAATTTGCTTAGTTAAAAGCTTTATATTCACTTTCCAAAATCCTTTAGCCCAATCCCAAACTCAATTGCTACATTTACTCTAAAGCCTTTATTTTAACACTCGCTTTCAAAATAACTTTACTTATTAATAAATTTTCCCAAAAACCCCAAAAATTTTCTAACTCCCAAAATTTTCGAAAATTTTTGGCAGAGTCTCCTTTGCACGGAGGAGCTTCTGCGATATCGCAGGATACACAAATATATATACATCGGCTCACATGGCCGGAAACCAAAATATATCACAATATATATATCATTTCCCAATTATATTTGCGTAGGCGTACCTTTTAAGCAAATTTTAATAGCGAGCGGCTAATATAACGCATATTCGCGCTCCAACTCTCTCGAACGCCTTCCGTACCTGTACTAAACTCAAACAACTTATCAGTTTCAAAGATGTGAGCATTTAATAACATTTCCAATGTAAATGTAAGCCAACCATATTCATTTCATAACCAAACCAAGCAATTTCGTATTTATGCAAGCTAACCAACTTTATAAACAAATTTCACAATTCCAACATCATTTAAACTCTCATTACAAACTCAAACCCCATAGTTTAACAATGTCACTATATTTTCAACAATCCAAAGATTTCAATCACCTTTAAATTTTCTTATTCAAGTCCAAGCTTCAATTTATTTCTCTTGAATGATCTATATTCAAGTTTACTATATACCATTCATATTTATTACAACCAATTCATTTTTGATTCAATATGATTAACATATGTCTTACTTACATTTCTTTATTTTAACTTACATTCCAAATTTGATTTGCAATCAAATTTTATTTTAAACTTGAAACATTTGCATTACCTTTACGATCCACCTCCATTCACATGCAAACTTTACTCATTAAGAGGTCAATTCATTCCTATTGATTCAAAATCAATTCCATTTGCTATTCTTAACCAATTCACTTGCATTCATATACAAAACTCTTTGAATTAGGTTCCCATTCATCTCAATTTATTCACAATTCAATTCCAATTGCTTTTAAACACTCAATTGCAAATACATGCAAATTTCCATGTCATTCAAGCAAAAATAATTGCCACTTAAGCTTATCACCATTCAAAATTAATTTCAACTTGGATTCATATAAATTTTATTCCATTACAAGGTTCACAAACCAAATATTTTCTCTTTCCAATGTAATTGTTAAATTACATTTTCCTTACATCTTTATTTCCATTAACCAAATTCAAGTTTATATTAATATCATTCGATCCTGGGTTATATTCAACTCATACATTCTTAATTTACCACAATAATTAATGAATATCATTTCACTTTCAATTCAATTTTATTATCCAACAAATTCCATTCAAATTTCTTAATAAAGCTCATCCACAATCATTTGTTTCTTTCAATTTGCTTAAGTAGTTTCACAATATTACCATTATCTATTTAATTTTATTTCCATCTGATTCTCATTCAACCAATTTCAATTCATTTACAAAGTTTAATGCTCTTCGTTTATTTATCCAATCCATTTTAGATTTATTTTATCAACAAAGAGACCATTTAAATTATTTCTCTCATTTGAATTTACTTGCAATTCAAACCATCACTTACTACAATCTAATTTCATTATTTATCCAAACTTCCAATATTAGTTACCATAATTAAATCCCAATCCAAATCAGGTGTTTTATTTACCTCCACATTTTGGCCATCTATCAAAATTTTATTCATTACCATACACACTCCATTTAATTTAGCATACACAAAATTCATTTCCAAATAATTATTTTGGTTTTAATTGAGTGAGCATTTGCTTTAGTCAACATCATCTCAACTAAATTAAATTTCCTTTCAATTTGATTCTTATCCAAATTTATTCCAAGTTTAACTAAATTTTATGTAGCCAAATTAAATCCATTCCACTTCCTTTACTACTTAAATAATAATTGAATTCCATTCAATATTGCTTATAATGCATCTGAATTTTGAATTCCACTTCAATCCAATTTATTTCACCATAATTAAATTCAAAGCTTATTTACTATTTAAGTTCATTCACATCTTTTATATCTCACTTTACCTTATCTTACTTTACATTCCATTTAGGATTAAGTTTGAATTTGCCACACCATGTAACTATTTCCATTAATGAACTTCAATCTCATTTCTATTCAAGGGTTTAGATTGCTTATTTAAGTCCATTTCCATTTAATCACAACTTCAAATTATAACACTTTATAACTTAAGAATATGAATTCATTTACACAACCATAAGCATTTACATTTTACCTTTATATCAACTTCAATTTTATTCCAATTCATTTAGATTTAATTCCTGTTAACGATAAAAGGTGAACGCTAACACCCGGTGTGTGTAATAGAATCGTGAAAGCACCACCCGTGTGACGGGAATAGAATTTAAACAGTAAAAGACAGCAATTTATAGTGGTTCGGCTTGAGATTAAGCCTACGTCCACTTTGAATCTCTTTATTATTGAATTCGGTTACAAATCAATACAAATCTCTTATCACAACAGTACAACTTGATCAAAAGAAACAATCTTGACTACTAGCTCAATCTTCGTCGATGAAATTCGATGAATCCATGTTAGATGTAGGGAATTATCTCTTGAAGATTGTTGTAGCGTCTTGAATGTTTGAGGATCTTTGATTGCTGGATGAATGGAGACTTCGACAGAGTAACGACGCTACAACAATCTTCAAGAGATAATTCCCTACATCCAACATGGATTCATCGAATTTCATCGACGAAGATTGTGCTAGTAGTCAAGATTGTTTCTTTTGATCAAGTTGTACTGTTGTGATAAGAGATTTGTATTGATTTGTAACCGAATTCAATAATAAAGAGATTCAAAGTGGACGTAGGCTTAATCTCAAGCCGAACCACTATAAATTGCTGTCTTTTACTGTTTAAATTCTATTCCCGTCACACGAGTGGTGCTTTCACGATTCTATTACACACACCGGGTGTTAGCGTTCACCTTTTATCGTTAACATTTTGGTGCTTTCACTGAGAACCCAACTCAGGCTACCATTCACCATTGCTTCACACAAGTTTGTTGAAAAAGTTTCCTACAAAACCAGAAATTTATCAGACATAATGGCTCCTGGAAGGAAACGAAAGGCTGTCAGATCTGAAAATGTGCAAGATAATATTGCCACTTCTATTTCACCGAGTCATGCGGCTCCAAGCGTCGGGGTGACGCGAGAGGAGCTATACGCTGCTGTATCTGGACTATACCAACAGATTGAAACTCAAAACAATCTGATGATGGAAAAATTGAACGCTCTGCTCGGCGCCAATCAAAGACCAGTGGGTAATGAAGAAAACATCGCTGATGCTCTTCGCAACTCCGAAGGGAAAAATATTCCTCAAGGAGGATCAGGTGCTGCTGAAGGAGCACCCCTCCAAGCTGAAGGATCTAGGCCATCGCCAATTTTCCGCGAACATCTGCCCGGACAGACTTCTGAAAAAATGGCCGAGGTCTATTCCGCCAAATCTTTGAACAACGAGGAATATCTTTCTGGCATGATCAAGCAAATAATGAAAGAGAGCATGCAGAGGGATGAAGATGAGAGCGAATGGGGATTCGCACCAAGTAGAATTCCGTTTACCGAGAAGATTCTAAAGGCTGAATTTCCTAGAAAGTTTGTTCCCCCCACCATTCCTGCTTATCGGGGAACAAGTGATCCAAATCAGTTCTTGTATAAATACGACTGGCACATGACCGGTGCAAGAGCAACTGATGAAATTAAGTGCCGGTATTTCCCAGTATATTTGGAAGGAGTGGCACTCCTTTGGTTTACCAAGCTCCCTGTCCGATCAGTTGATCAGTTTTCCGATCTGACCCGAAAGTTCAAAGAGCAATTCAGGCTATACGCTTCAAAGGCAAAGGACATAATGTCATTGTCCAGTCTTGAACAGAATCCGAGAGAACCTATTAAATCATTCCTGAACCGTTTCAATATAGCTCTGGCAGAATATGATAACGCAGAGCCACGGATGGTCTTGACCTATTTGATGCGTGCTATCGACAAATCGAGCGAATTTGGAAAATGGCTGAAGATGAAAGAGCCAAATTCTCTCGAAAAATTCTACAAGAAAGCTGATGAATTCATACGCTTGGAAAATCTTCCAGCATCGATGAAGGTGATGGCAGCAAAGGTGGAAAATAATAATGCCGCTTCGGAAAAGAAAGATTCCGGAGGTCAGAAAAGGGAAAATCACGAGGGGAAGAAACAAAAGGATACAAAGAAACCTCGCTTCTTCAAACCCTCAGATTTCACTCCATTGACCGACACTCTGGAAAAAATCTTCTTCGCCACCAAAGATGCTGTGGATTATCCCAAACCGGCTGAGATAAAACCGGGAAAGGGCGCTATGAGAAATGGAAAGTTATGCCGTTTTCACAACCAACCCGGTCATGATACCAATGACTGTCGCCACTTAAAGAGCTTAATTGAAGAATTGTTGAGGGAAAACAAGCTGCAACAGTATGTCAAGAAGAACAGAAGTGACCCATCTTCGTCAACTCAGGGGCAGCAACTCCCTACTCAGCCATCAGGTTCAGGTAAAGGCACTATGGCACAAGAATCTGAGAGGCCCGTTATCAATGTGATTACGGGGGGCCCACATCCAGCGGGCAAAACCTGGGGTGAAATGGAACGATATGCTCATGCTTTAAAATACATCCCAGCAGAGGAAGATGTTTTTGCTGTAGAAAATGCTTCACCCCTGAAACAGCAAAAGATTTCAGACGATGATATTATGTTCAAAGCTAGGGATTCTATTGGTATTGAAGCTCCCACCATAGATCCCTTGGTTATCTCTGCAGGAACTGGACCGGCAATAGTAAGACGAGTGCTCATTGATTGCGGTGCTTCCTGCAATATACTCTTCAAGAAAACATTTGACCAGATGAAGATCCCAATGACTGACGTTCAAGCTTCGTCGCAAAAGATTGTTGGTTTCACTGGGGAACCACAGCAACCAATCGGAACTGTCGAGTTGTTCGTGGAACTTGGAGAAGGGCAGAAAAGAGTAGTTCGCAAGCAAACCTTTGTAATTGTCGATGGATTTTCTGCCTACAATGCTTTCCTAGGCAGGCCACTCTAGCTGCATTCAAGGCCATTTTGGCCCCGTGGTGCCTAACTATGAAGTTTCCTACAGAAAATGGTGTTGGTGTCATCAAGGGAGATCAAAATGCTGGACGCGAATGTTATCTTATAGAGCTTCGAGAAGCCAGAAAGAGAGAAATGGGTGAAGATGCGGCAGCTCCCCTCCGCATCAAAAACCCAACCTTGTAGCAAATACAGGGTGGTCCCTGCACTGATGAGCATAGTGGCGCAAGACGAGAAATGGACCCCAGAAAATCCAGTGCAGAGGATAATAGGGTGATGCCTGTGGAAGTTACGATACCAATACCTGTCGACTCCAAAGACCCAAACAAAGTACTTAATGTGGGTTCGCAACTAAGTACAACAGTTCAAAACACACTGATATCATTTCTAAAAGCGAATCTGGACGTGTTCGCTTGGTGTCATGCTGATATGTGTGGAATCTCTCCGACAATTGCTGTCCACACTCTGAATGTTGATCCGAAATTCACACCAGTAAAACAGAAACGAAGGACTCAAGGCCCAGAAAGGTCAGCAGCTTTAAAGGAAGAAGTAGATCGTCTCATGGAGAATAATTTCATCAAAGAATCCACTTATCCAAATTGGGTTTCAAATCCAGTGCTGGTTAAGAAGGCAAATGGAAAGTGGAGAGTATGCATTGATTTCTCAGATCTGAACAGAGCCTGCCCCAAAGACTGCTTCCCGTTGCCTAGAATCGATCAACTGGTAGATGGGATGGCTGGACATGAGTTGTTGTCTTTTATGGATGCCTACTCCGGATACAATCAGATTATGATGAATGAACCAGATCAGGAAGACACAAGCTTTATCACAGATGTGGGTCTCTACTGCTACAAAGTTATGCCTTTCGGATTGAAAAATGCTGGGGCAACCTACCAAAGACTCGTCAATGCAATGTTCAAGCCTCAGATTGGTAGAACCATGGAAGTTTATGTCGACGATATGTTGGTAAAATCAAAGAAAGCTGTAGATCACATGGGACACTTGGAGGAGATGTTTACGATTCTTCGAAAGTATGGAATGAAGCTCAACCCATTGAAATGTTCATTCGGGGTAGAGTCTGGGAAATTCCTGGGTTACATCGTAAGCGCTAGGGGTATTGAGGCCAATCCTGCTCAAATCACAGCTCTAAGAGAAGTTAAAGCCCCTAGAACAAAGAGAGAACTGCAAAGTCTCAATGGAAAAGTTGCCGCTCTTAGTCGCTTCATCTCCAAGGCCACAGACAAATGCATTCCCTTCTTTGATGCTTTAAAGAAAGGAAAGAAAAATTTTGAATGGACTCCCGAATGTCAGAATGCTTTCGATCAACTGATCCATCATATGAGAACTCCTCCGGTCCTTTCCAAGCCTAGTGATGGTGAAGACCTCTTCATCTATTTAGCAATTTCATCCCATGCTCTAAGTGCAGCACTTGTACGAGAAGATATGAAAATACAACGTCCAGTCTACTACATCAGCAAACGGTTCACTGGGGCAGAGATGAATTATTCAAAGATAGAAAAGCTTGCTTTCTGTTTGTTAATCGCTTCCAGGAAGTTGAGGCCCTATTTTCAATCTCATCCTATCAAGGTCCTGACTGATCAACCTCTAAAGCAAGTCCTGTATCGTCCTGAAACTTCGGGTCGTCTCTTGAAATGGAACATAGAACTCAGCCAATATGACATCACTTACCATCCCCGAAGAGCAATTAACGGACAAGCTTTAGCAGATTTCATTGCAGAGTCCACTGACAAAGGTGACATCAAGGAAGAAACAACTGACTACATTCCGGTACAGTGGAAGTTGTATGTTGATGGCTCAAGAAATGATTATTGTTCTGGGGCAGGAATTGTGCTTGAAACTCGCGAAGGACGATCATTATGTTATGCATTGAGACTAGAATTCCCTTCGACAAACAATGAAGCAGAATATGAAGCCCTTATTGCCGGTTTAAAAATCGCCAAGGAACTAAACATCAAAGCGATACAGATTTTCAGCGATTCTTAGCTTATTGTTTGCCAGGTGAAGAAAGAATTTCAAGCCATAGGAGGAAATTTGCCTGCATATTTGACAAAAGCTTCCGAACTCCTCAATGATTTCGATCACTATTCAATAAGCCACATACCCCGAGAGGAAAATATGAAGGCGGATTATTTAGCAAAGTACTCAAGTTCCGGAGAAGCTCAATTACTGGGATTAGTTCCTGTAGAAGTTCTGTCAGCTCCAAGCATTGATGAAATGGATGTTGATTGGATTATGACTACGTCTCAAGAGCATGAATCATGGATGACTCCAATCAAAGAATACTTACTTAGTGGTTCCCTGCCAGAAAGTTCTAAGGAACGTCGAAAATTATTGAGAAAAGCATCGAGGTATATAATTCAAGATGGCCGATTATACAGGCGGGGATTTTCAATCCCATTACTCCGATGTGTAACTAAGGAAGAAGCCAAGACAATCTTAGCAGAGGTACACGGAGGAGAATGTGGAGACCATTCAGGTGGTCAAACTTTAGCCAAGAAAGTTCTCCGATATGGGTATTTCTGGCCGGATATTAATCGAGATGCTGCAGCTTACTCCAGGAAGTGTGACAAATGCCAAAGATTTGCAAAAATCCCAAGAGCACCCTCCACCGAACTCACACAAATGGTCAGCCCATGGCCATTTGCCATTTGGGGGATAAACCTAATTGGACCATTACCGATCGCCAAATCAGGGATTAAATATGCTATTGTTGCAGTTGATTATTTCACCAAATGGGCTGAAGCTGAACCTTTGGCCACCATCACTTCTAAAAAGATGATAAATTTTGTAACGAAGAATATCATTTGCAGATATGGTGTGCCACAAAAGATAATCACAGACAACGGTACTCAGTTTGAAAGTGAAGAATTCTAGGATTTTTGCAAACGGTTCAGAATTCGAAAAAGCTTCTCGGCAGTGGCTCATCCACAGGCAAATGGGCAAGTGGAAGCAGTTAATAAGATCATCAAGTCAACTATCAAAAAGCAACTCGAAAAAGCAAAAGGTGGTTGGGTTGATAAGCTTCCATTAAAACTATGGGCGTACAGAACTACTCACAAAACTGCGACTGGGCACACTCCATTTTCACTGGCATACGGATCAGAGGCAATGATTCCAGTGGAAGTAGAATTTCCTTCACATAGAAGAGTTCATTACAACGAAGCTGAAAATGAGAAACTGCAACTTGAAGCACTTGATTTTCTTGATGAGAAAAGAGAAGAAGCTAGGCTCAGAGTTTCAGCTCATCAGCAGAGAATTGCCAGGCATTTCAACTCTAAGGTTCGCCGACGCAGCTTTGAGATCGGAGACTTGGTTTTGAAAAGGATCATGACAGCAACTGGTGTGTTTGGGCCAAACTGGGAAGGACCATATGTCATAGGCACTAAACTTCTTGATGGCACTTTCAAACTCATAACTGTTGAAGGAGATCCAATTCCAAGAGCCTGGAACAGCAACCACTTACGTCCTTATTTTACTTGAAAGAAAAAGCTTGGTTCAAAATTGTAAAATAATGATGAATGTATCAGTTGTATTGTAAAATATTGTAAATCGGTGTGAATGAATGAAAGCTATAAAGTGGATGTAGGCCCGATTCTTGGCCGAACCACTTTAAATCTTGTGTTCTTTACTATTTCATAATGCATGTTTTATTTCGATATGTAAATACTTTAAAATGTATTGCTAAAATGTCGATTCAAAATTGCAGGACATCAAAACAAAGCTTGCTCGTCACAAAGCTAAGCGGCCTCTATAAATCAGCTATTACACGAAAACCAAGCAACAAAAAAAAATTTTCCAAACTCAAATCCCAAGCAAGGAAAACTTCACATAAAAAGTTGGCGACTCCACTGTGACAAACCTTTGTTCACTAGTTGAGATTGTCGTTATGAATAGACATCCAACTAGATAACTTGCGTTTGTCTCGTGAAGTCATTCAACAGTGAAGTCCACTCCTTCGGATAAAGCAATTTACTTGTAAGAGGAAAAGAAGAAGATGTGCTTGGGAACGATGATAAGAGATCGCTAATGGGCAGATGATGAGAGAAAGTTGCCAAGCAAACAAAGAGGCAGACAAAGGGAGGCATGCATCTCAACAGGAAGGCCGGAAGATCCACTAAAGTGACACCTTCCCAAGCAGAAGGAACAGGACCTTCGCTAACTGGTCGTGATGCATCCGATCAGATAGCTTACGTCCGTCCCGTGGATCCACTCGCCCCTGAGACGCAACCTACCTGGCACACCAACCAACCAAAGCCCTCTAACGAGGCACGCCAATAAATGGGAGTGTTTTCCTCAATCAAAAAGATCGATGGGACCACCGAAGGGGTACATTGTTAATTGATTGCGGTCGTTTGTACAAACAAACATCCAATCAAGCAACTTACGCCTGCCCCGCGGACCCATCCGACCATGAGAAAGCAACTTCCAGACACTCAAAAGCCCTTTTCGGAGGCACAAGCCCTCTTCGGAGGCACAAGCCCTTTTCGGAGGCATAAGCCCTCTTCGGAGGCACAAGCCCTCTTCGGAGGCACAAGCCATCTTCGGAGGCACGCTTCACCATGCTTGAAGCACAAAATCAAAAGCCCTTTTCGGAGGGACAAGCCCTCTTCGGAGGCACAGGCCATCTTCGGAGGCACGCTTCACCATGCTTGAAGCATAAAATAAAAAGCCCTCTTCGGAGGCACATTTCACCAGAGTTGAAATATCAAAATTACTTCTCTTCGGAGACCAAAATTGCTTCTCTTCGGAGACCAAAATCGCTTCTCTTCAAAAAATCAAAACCTTCTTCGGAAGTTCATTTCACTGCGTAGGAAAATTCGCTTTTAACAAATAAGAGTGATCATCCCTAAAAGTTGAAGTGTTCTTCAGAAGGAAAGAAAAAGTAAAAACTTCTCGAAAGACGAGATATACTTTATTAAAAGCAGAATGATTCTTCCCTTAAAAGTGGAATAGTTATTCTCTGGAATAAGAATATCCGTCTTAAAAAAAAAAGCTAAGAATATTGCAATGCACTTGCGGTATGGGGGCAATACTATACGATTCAGTTACATGAACAAAGTAATATACAAGCAACATACCGCGAGTTCATCACAATATCATGAAAAATAGATGATGTGGAATAAATGCATTCTCAAATGCAGACAAAAAGTTTGCACAAGTAAGAAGAATCGTTTGTTCTACACTAAAAATAAAAGACAGATCATTCTCACATACACAAGAGTTTGTACAAGTAAAATAATTGTTTTATTTAGTACTATGAAAATTCTTTACATGTGCAGATATCTCAAAAAGCAAAAGCAGGGACCGGTGCCTGCACAATCCCCGGTCGATACATGCAAAAAGCAAAAGTAAGGAGTAAAAAATCTAGCTTGTTATCCCTTCTTCTCGCCACCTTTGGATCCTTTCCCCGGCCTAATGATTAGTTTTTGGAGCCGTTGTGGACGGGCCGGGGCAGAAGGAGAAAGAGGCGCGGCTGGATCAACTTCTGCTTCCTCCCCAGTTGAAGCACTTCTCTTCTTCTTCCTTATGCCACGCTTCCCCTTCCTCTTTGAAGAAGATTCGCTCCCCGGAGTAGCAAGCAGTGTTGAAAGCTTCGTGTCATCATCAAGGGACTGCTCCGGGGTCTTCTCGACGTCTTCAAGGTCCTCCGCCTTCTGTTCCTGCGAAGCTGCCGGGTCATCCAGGCCTTGAAGGGCTTCGATTTTCTCTGCCTGTGATCCCGGCTGGGAAGCAGAAGGAGGAGTAACCTGTAAAGATGAAGGGACGGCAACTGAAGGAGTGGAAACTTGTGCAGTGTTTGGTGCCTCCGCTGTAGAAGAAAAGAAGTTAAAATCAACACCTTCCGAAAATAGAGAAGGTATCGGTTCACCAAAGTTCAAGTAACAAGTAAGAAGGTCATCAAACTCGGTTAAATCAAATAACTGGTTCATTAGACCTGGAACTTCGCCAAAGTTACCTGGAGGGGTTGGCTTCGCAAGTTCAATTTCATATTTATCAGCCTTAGTTTTTCCTGGCTCTTCTCTTCAATTTGGGAAAGAGGAGTCTCGGAAATATCGAGTTTAGCTTCAGCATCTTTTGCAGCAAGTGGAGATTGAGAGCTAGAACCGATGATATCAACATCAGTCAAAGTTGAAGTATGGACAGGGGCAGGTAGTGATGTTGTCTTTTCTGGATATTCTTCTACCGCTGTCCCGGCTCTAGCTTCGGCAAGTTGCTCTTTGCCTCTAATAAGCGCATCACGTGCTTCATCGTCTAGATAAAGCGCTACAAGGTCTGCTTCCGCATAACTGGAAAATGTGTCAAGTATAGTCTCCCAAACTTCAGCAAGTGTAATCTCATATTTGGGACCCAAGAAGGAAAGGCTGCCACGGCCCAAAACGCTATGCATATAGAAGTCAAATAGAGTAGAATCGATGCTAGCTTTAGTGGGGTCGTGAGACTCTTCGGCCGCAACTTGTCCAGCGACCGCGTCATCACGCTCCTTCTCAACTTTAAGAAGCTTAGCTTTCAGCATCTCAATCTCTGCATTTTGGGACACAATTGTTCCCCACAGCTCAGTATTTTCTGTGCGATATTTCTCAGTAATATGCTGCTCAGCTGCAAGCTTCATTTCGACATCTCTTTGTGCAGCATGTGCGTCCCGCACTTGCTTCTGAAAGATTTCTTCCTTTTGAGTGTGCGATGCAGAAGATGAGGCCAGATCTTCCTTTAGTCGTTTGACTTCAGATGCAAGCTTTGCGTTGTCATCTGCAATGCTTGTCATTTCCGCATCGTGTTGCTTGCACCATTTGTCCCATTCTGATTTATCATTCTCCATGGTCATCATCGCCTCAAGATTTATGTGGTTAACCCTTTGGAGTTCGTCGACAAGTTTCTGCCATTGCGACATCTTCTCGATATTAAGTCTGACCGCGTCAAGACTTTTAAGCATGTCTTGCTTATCAATTGGAATCAAATCCAAGTCAAAGCGCACTCCTTTTAGGCACCAATTTGGAAATCGGCTCTGGAGCGTTGGAGGGCCGTCTTTAACTTGATATTGTGGCCTGTTAATGATTGTTTGAATATCAGACTTCTTTAGAGGAGGAGAGCCGGCCGGAGTATCAGAAGGAATAGGAGCGTCAGCCTTTTCAGAAATTTCAGACGCGTTCTTCTCATCAAGTTTAACCCGTTTACTTCGGTCATCGGTAGCATGCTTCTTCCCTTTGTCATCATGATATTTTCTTTTATGAGAGTCATCGTCTCTCCTTCTTTGCTGCTCTTCGTAAGCACGCCTTTCTTGAGCTTTTCTAGCTGCACGCTCTTCGTCAGATTCTTTGCGGAAGGGAAGATAACGTCCATAATCGTAAGAATCACGCCCTCCGTAGCGCCGAAAGTTGTCGTAGTATGAGCTGGTACGCCCCATCGGAGAATCTGAGAAATGGAAAAGAAGTAAAGTTTAGAGATTTCCAGAAAAAGAGGATAAATGCTTATAAGTGCTGAAAAATCCTAAGTGTGTGCGGCGTGCAAGCTACATGCGTCAAACTACAGACCACGCTTTAGTGTGGAAACAGAGACGACTGGCGTAGTAGGCGTCAGGGTTTGTTTTAGGGTGGAAGTCGCTTCAACAACGGGAGAATTCACTTTTGGATTATTATCCCCGAAAAGCTCTTGAGAAGTTATCATGATATCGCTCAAGCCATCAAAAGTGTCATCACCCTGGAACTCAGCAGATTTCTCCTTTTCAACTTCCGTATCGATTGATTTCTCAGAAACTCGAGGATTCTCTTCCTCCTCAATAATTGGGGCAAGTGCCGACTTGCTAGCTGACCCTACAACATCGATGGATGCGGAACATTTTATCAAAGCAGCCTCTACAACAGGTGCTTTTGATGCAATTTCTTCTACAGAAGAGGGGGCATTCGAGGCCTCTGCTTGAGAGCCCGAAGCAACTAACATTTCCGCATCAGAACTAGAAATTTCATGAATCTGAGTCGATCTAGAAGGATGTAAAAGACCAAACTGGTGCAGAAATTCATCTTTCAGCAAGAATTTGGCACTCCTCTCTTTGGCATCAACGGCACTCAAAGTATCTAAAATCGACTTGCGGCTGGTATCTCGAAGAAGAGAAGGAAGTGCTGCACAAAGAAAGAATGGAATTAAGCATTTGATGGTTCGAATCTAGAAAATGAATCGGTAAAAGGTAATCTTACTTCCGACTCTCCAGATGGCATAAAATCCCGGAGGACAGCGAACGTAAAAGAATTGAGTCAAGAATCCATGGGCACTTTCAGGCAAGTCCAGAATTAGTTTGCGATTCCTGGCACTCCTCACAAGTATGATAGAGGGATGGTCTTTGTTCTTTGCAAATGTACACAAGAAGCGAATTTCATCAAAAGAGGGAAAACGGTTCAACGTTCTCCTGAAAAGCACGCACAATCCCAGCAGGATGGAGTATCCATTAGGGTGTAGTTGAAAGGGAGAAATAGTTAGCCGAAGGAGAAGTTCTCGAAGACAGTCGTTAAATGGGGGAATGGCTCCACTCGAACACATCTGCCGGTTCACAGCAACAAAGCCAAGAGGCGGCCTGTCAGCAGTGTCGCTTGACCCAGGAAGTAAAGCATCTGCTTCGGCAATGCCAAATTGGATGCACAATTGTCGGAAGACTTTATGACTTAGAGTAGTAGGAGTCCTTTCCGGAGGGTCGTTTAGTGGAGTAGCAATTGGAAAAGCTTCTCCGGCTATTTCCAAGTCTTCCTGTTGAGATTCCATTCTACACAAGGAACTGGACGATCAAATATTAAGGTGCATGTTTCCTAAAAAGAGTGAAGTGTTGTGCAAAACTAATACAATAACGAGCAAATGTAAATGAAACTAAACTAATTGATACTTGTCAATTATAAAGTTTCAGGGCTTGATATCTTAAGTCCAAGAATAGTGTTGTGTTGATGCAAATAAATCAGCTTTAGTTGATCACTTCAATTTTGCTTTAATACTTCACTTAGATTTGTTAGTTCACAGCATTTCATTCACGAAGTTCATTTAAGTTTGATATTCTTTGTCAACTAATCTGTTGTTTGATGTGGGCAATCAATAGCAGTATATTCATCCCATTTTTCTGTGAATGTTGCTTCTAAACAGGTTATCAGCATTAAAGTTGAGGCAATCTGAAAAGAAGTGCAAAGTCCAAAATAATTCAAATTCAGAAAATCAGTCAAGTCCTGCTCAAAAAATTCTAAGTGCTAGGTCGCTTACGACCTAACACAAGTTGCAGCGTTCCTATGCTAAGTTGTTCAGGTTAAAAATTCAGGGCTGTAAAAAATTGTCTAAGTATTAGGTCGTTCAGCGACCTATCATGGGTCAAGCTTTCTGTAAGTCGCACGTTGCAGTTGAATGGATTAAGATGAGGCAATTTTCTTTAAGTCCTAGGTCGTGCACAATTTTTTTTAGGTTGGAGATTCTCTAGGTCGCAAATGTTGTCAGGTCGCAAAGGCTTAAGTCATTAAGCGTTCCCACGCGACCTAACTCTTAGGACATTCAAATCTGATAGGTTGTTGACTTCCTCTCCAAGCAACATCATATTGGGTCCAATAACCCAATACCGCCAGTTCAAAAAGGATTCATCTTCCCCTTCATCCTACCTCAACGTACCACCGATTAACTAGCAAATCAATGGCAAATCCTACAGATCCGTAGTAAAAGCTTTCGTATGATCGCAAATCACCCCGACACGTCAAATGACGAACGAAAGTCAATTGAGACTACCGTACAGAAAGTATGATGCATGAAATTGGGCTTAGGACGAGCAACAACGATTCGTGATCAAAGCAGTGACTATGGACAAGTATAGGTCGATCCACTTACGAATTATGATTGGTAAGAATGAATCGTCAGTTGAAGGAGTCGAATTTGTCTTCGGGAGCTCGAAAAATCGTTAATGGCGGTGGAAGCTCAAAACAGTAAGGTGAGGAAGAAGGTGCGACCTAACCAATTTATATGAAGCTGAGAATGGGAGGCGAACAGGCGTAAAGTTCTAGGTCGTTTGCGACTTAGCAAGGTTGAATCGAAGCATACGACCTATGGCATGGTCATATGCCTCGAGGGGCAAATGTTAATTCCATTATCTCCGCGACCTAGAATTTAGCGACCTAAAAGGGGTTAGCGACCTAAGAGAGCTTCGCGACCTAAGAAAAGGAGGCTTAGCGACCTAGCAGCAGAAGGTTTACGACCTAAGAACAGCAGAGAGCTTCGTGACCTAAGAACGGAAAGGTTAGCAACCTAAGAGAGCTTCGCGACCTAGCAGCAGAAGGTTTGCGACCTAGCAGCAGAAGGTTTGCGACCTAGCAACAGAAGACCTTGCGACCTAAGGACTTGGGAGAAGTTTGCGACCTAAGGACTTGGGAGAAGTTTGCGACCTAGGGACTTAAGGTTGCGACCTAGCTGCAGGAAAGGTTCGCGACCTAACTACAGGAAAGTTTTGCGACCTAAGGGACCTACGACCTAAGAGGATAACAAGCTAGGGCCTCAACGACCTAGAGCTCCCACAAGCTATTCCTTAACTCGTCTGCGACCTACCACTAGATCGAATAAAGCCAAGTACTGCTTCACCAGCTAATCTCTTAAGCCGCAAGGAGACGGCAACCTAGCTTAGGTCGCTCGCGACCTACGACTTAACTAAGGTCGTACGCGACCTAAGACTTAGTCAAATTTTCTGCCCAGAAATCAACTCCTATAAATAGGCCACCACTTCCAACATGAAAGGGACTTTTGCCAAATCATTTCTTCAAGCGTCGTTACTCTGTCGAAGTCTCCATTCATCCAGCAATCAAAGATCCTCAAACATTCAAGACGCTACAACAATCTTCAAGAGATAATTCCCTACATCCAACATGGATTCATCGAATTTCATCGACGAAGATTGAGCTAGTAGTCAAGATTGTTTCTTTTGATCAAGTTGTACTGTTGTGATAAGAGATTTGTATTGATTTGTAACCGAATTCAATAATAAAGAGATTCAAAGTGGACGTAGGCTTAATCTCAAGCCGAACCACTATAAATTGCTGTCTTTTACTGTTTAAATTCTATTCCCGTCACACGGGTGGTGCTTTCACGATTCTATTACACACACCGGGTGTTAGCGTTCACCTTTTATCGTTAACAATTCCATTTCAAATTCTCAATTTTTATTTAACTTATCATAAGTTAAATCCAAATATATTCCATTCACCTTCATTTCTTCAAAGTAAATTTACATTCCATATATACTCAATTCTTCTTTAAATCAACTTTCCTTTATAAGTTATATAGTTGAATAATTTCAACTTTCACATTTTTATTTTAAAATAGAATTTCCAAAATTCAATTTACCCGGATTTATTTCAAAACCAATTCGAAATAAAAATCAACACATTTCTCTTTTGATATTCAAATCAAATACCAAATTCCAAAACAAACTGCTTTTACCAAACAATTTTCCTTTGAAAATTCCAAAATCACTTGTTTCCCAAACAAGTCCAAACAATGTCATAACCAACTATTTTGGTAGCAATCCATCACTTTAGAAACTCGAAAATGAATTCTAATGATGTGGCCAGCATCATCAGGATTATTTTCCAGCGACTGAAGTGAGTTCAATGCTTTCCACTTCCAAAATTCACCTCAAATCAATTTCCATCAAAAAAATATTTTCCAAAATATACTCCATTCTTGACTTCAAAACCTTTGGAAAACATTTCAAACATTTCCACAAAGTCAAAATCCCATGTGACGCCCCACCTCTATACTCACAATAACAAAGAGTATTAAAGGAAATACTGTCTGTTATTATGAAGAATAAGGCTGGGTAGGAGCGGCCATCCGTAGTTGGCCTTACACTAGTATTGATTACCTCGATAGGAGTGGTATATATATTTAAAATTTTTCATCTCTTATTTATTCACTTCCATCGACATATCCAATACCAGTATAAAACGAACTACGATGGTTCATAATGGTTTAGGATAATATATATAAAAACAACACAGATACGCAAAGAATGCGGAACACAGATAAAAACAAAAGTCTCATATATATAACTGATGTCAGTTACAATACAGTTGATACAATACATATGATACAACTACAATTGTCGACTCCGGAAGTTATATATACACGTACATTATCAACTAATATACATGAATACATATCAACCTATACTATGACACGATTACTCCAAAAGATGTGAAAAGTCTTCATAGCTCAAACAGCAACTCAAAGCAGGAAATCTACAACCTGAAATAACTCGGGTCTGACCCGAGTATTAAATTCAAAAGAAGATAATACACGGGTCAGTCTAATTCAAACTCAGTTATTAGTGCATAGAAGCAATAATAATCAATACCAAATAAATGACAGTCACGGAAATCTCGTATATCCAACTCTCGATACGAGAATTGGATAACGGCATATAAATATAACACAAATCAGTGTTAAACGACGAATCCACAATCCAAATCAGAATACAACTCCAAAGCATTGAATTTAACCAACGAAACTATTCAGCAAATCGAAACATCAATTTAAAACTGTCAAATCTGATAGGGCTGCAGTACACGCACGCGTGTACTGCCTCGCCACTATCGCAAAGGGATACACAAAAGCTCAGTGAAAGACACATGCGATCACAAGGTCAAACCCCAAAATCGGGTTCAACTCAAGTGTAATTTCATCAATCAACATGAAATAATCAAAAAACCAACAAAATAGGTCACGAGACAAAGTCCACAAGCTCGGAACCAGAACTAAAATTGAAGTGGGACAATATTCAAACTGTCCCAAGGAATGATGCCAGGTTCAATGCAAACCACAAGGGAAACTGTACAATTCAAAGGTCATCAGCATGCAAATGAAACTGTCCAAGGCTCAGTACACCCAGTGACTAAAGAGATTCGAGTGCGACTAGTTACAAGTGCACCAGCTCAAAAATGCACAAGCTAATGCAGACCACTGGTTTATCAATCAAGGAGCAATGATGTGCAAGTGATAATGTAAGCTACAGGTCGATCTTAAGTCAATTGAAGATGCATAACAACTGTACCAATGCTATCAGAAGCATATGCAGAATGTGCAACAAGAATCAGACTCAAATACATGGTATACATGTACACAAATGCAAAGGACACATATATGAAGACCACATACTTGAAACAATGGTAACTACACAGAGCTCAGTGCAACTGAATGGAATGCAGTTTCAAGATGCAACCAGATGCATGCCACTATGATTACAACTAACCAAGATAGGATGATATGTACTAACAAATGAAGTACTGAAACAACATCAGTAAATGCCAACTCACAGTGCAACAGCCTCAAATGGGCCGTGACAGTAAGGAATACAAACATGGAATGGAATGCAACTACAAGTGGAACAAAGAATAGATGGCCAGAAACAAAGCTCACAGGGGCCAGAAAATCCAAAGCCTCAAATCACAGTGGAGCCAACAGGAAATTCACGAAAACAATAATTGACCGAAGTTGAACATATGAAAGTAACAGGGTATAACCAAAGTCAAAACTCAGTAAAGTCAATGGAAACAGTGATGGAAATCGACATCAAAACATAATCAGGAGCAATTGGCACCAACTCGAGATCAAGTTCGAGTTATACAACTCAAACTTGACTGGTCAGTACCATCTAGCCAAATCCAAAGATGCAAGCAGGGACATGTGTGATCAGTGATACCCAACAACCAAGACCAATTCTTAACACTCAACCGCGATGATACCAACACACTGACCACATGTAGGAACTCGAACACTAAGTCAAGCAGCGTACATGTGAAGATTAGCTACAGTAAAACAGAGTCAACCCAAAGGCTACAGGCGTGAAGTATATATGCAACTAAGCTACACCTACACATGAATGAGTCAACTACACAGTGAAGACTTGTACAAGAAGATAGCAACTACGCAAAGGGTTCAAGGTGAAGTCAACATGGAACTCAAGGTAAATACATCATGACTGTATAGATTCAAGTTGAATCAAAAGACACGCTAATCCCGATTGCAAGTGCAACGATCTAAAAACACGCAATAGTGCCCCAGGGAACCAGACTGTAGGAGAAAGGGACAAGTATATAAGTCATATACTAAGGCACACTGGGATGTAAATAGTGCATCAGTGTAAACTTTGACATGAACGAGGCTTGAACTCAAGTCAGTGAACAACAAATCAGTGGCTAATGCACCCATGAATGCAATGGTGAAATGAACAACAGATATGTATGGACATGAAGGCAACTGACGCAACTGAAATGTAACCATCACAACCATGATTCAGTGACCATACCCAAAGAAAACGTAAAACCAAAGTCATCAGAATTTCACAAACTTAGTTCAATATCGAATAAACAGATTGAAGACAGAGCTGAGACAATCAAGGAATCAACTAAGTCAGAAATCGAAACCCAAGCATCAATACAGAATCGTACAGTCGAGATAAATAAATTGCCCATTTCACAAATATATACGAAAACTCAAAACAAGGGATTCAAACCCTAAATAAACAAAAATCATCGACTAAATCAAGTGAAAACCCAAGTCACGAACCAGAGTAATAGAATTAGATGTGAGTATAATACTCACCTTATCAATCGGTCGAAAGTTTGTAGCCGATGCTCCAGAAAATCGAAAGCCCAAATTGTCGAAGAAGAACAAGCATCGAAATTGAAGCCACGACATCTTGAAGATGAGCGAGAAGGAGCAGCCGTAGTGAGCCACACAGAATCGATTAAGCAAGTTGAAACCACGGCACCACGAAGTTGAACGAAGCCCTAATTGGAGACGAATGAAAAACATTGAGCCGCCACCATTTTTCTTCGTTCGATTTATTTTAGGGTTTGGCTCCAGGAAATGAAAAGGGGAGCGAGTACATCCCTTATCTCAACAAAAGGGAACGGGTCGAATTGATTGAAAAGGGAGCGGCCCGAATTAATTTGAAAGCCCACATACCCTTTATCAAATTATCAAAAGAATTTCAACTCAATTTTTAAAAGAATTCAACCAATTAAAACTTCCACAGCAATTGCCAACAATTTTAATCGTCATTGGACAAAAATAAATCGTTATAAAACTCCGGGTTGTCACAGACTCCCCTCCTTATAGAAATTGCGTCCCCGCAATTTTCATAATTAAGGTTGTCAATAACAATTATTTTTCTAACATAAACTTGTTAATCTAGAAAAATAAAGATCAAGAACACCAACATCGAAGAAAACTTTTAATTCCATAAAATAAGTTCACAAATTCTCACAAAATCTAATCATCAAATAGATAATCAGAAAACAACAAAACTGAATAAATGCAATTATCAGCAATATTTAATTATCAACAAAGATAATTGGAAAACAAAATTCGCAAATCGCAAAACTGCAAATATCTAGTTATCCAACCGATAAATAGAAAACACTAACTTCATAATCAGCAAAATATAACTATCAACAAAGATAGATAGAAAACAGCAGTTTAATATAATCAACATGATCTAGAATCAGTTAGAGACTAGAAAATCTTTCAATCAGCAAAATTAGCATTTGCATAATTATCAAAACGATAATATTCAATTATCAAAAACGATAATCGGAAATCCCAAATCAACAAATATTCAATTATCAAAAACGATAATCGAATCTCAAATCAACAAATATTCAATTATCAAAAACGATAATCGAATCTCAAATCAACAAATATTCAATTATCAAAAACGATAATCGAATCTCAAATCAACAAATATTCAATTATCAAAAACGATAATTGAATCTCAAATCAACAAATATTCAATTGTTCAATACAGTATACATGTACACATACACTTATGGAATTAACTCATTTTAATTCCATAGCTCAGCTCTAAATCTCGATTTATCAATTTAATTTGGTCATATCTCTTTGCCATTGAACACCATGTGTGCATTGCAAGGGACTCAATTCTGTTAACCCTTGCACAAAGGCCTATAGGACTTAAACAAGTCATGCACATACCCATCATACTCCTTATGATGAATAGATCAAGGCTTCTCTCCTAGATTAGTTTTATAATCTAGTGACCAATCTCATTTCTTATTTCAGAAAATCTCAACTGTCCATACTTTCATTCGTGAAAATAATGTTTTATTTCATTTCTCCAGTTGTCTCTTTCAAAATTTGTTTTATCACTTGCATATCTCCTATATTCAAGAATGTCATGGTCTCTTAAACAAATCCAGTAGAATTCTATAAACATTCTTATACTCAATCCAATTGTGAACATAGGGTAAGGTTTTAAAGAAAAACCTATAAAACATTTTAGCTTTAGATCTGAACAAATCAGCACATAAATAACTTATTGCATTGTTCATCTCCAATTTAAAACAATCTAGACATAAGCATGAACCTCCTTTGTTCACACTGCCTAGCTTATTTTCCAGTTCCATTTTACATTTTTATATGGTCCAAACTCTTGCCTTTGAACACAAAGTGTGCATTGCAAAGGACTCAATCTGTTAACCTTTGCACAGAGGCCTTCAGGACTTTAACAAGTCATGCACATACCCACCATCCACCTGATGATGAGTAGATCAAGGCAACTCCCCTAAATTACTTGGTAATTTAGAGACCATACATATTCATTCATTTAAGGAATTT
Source organism: Allium fistulosum (assembly GCA_030737815.1). Taxonomy (NCBI): domain Eukaryota; kingdom Viridiplantae; phylum Streptophyta; class Magnoliopsida; order Asparagales; family Amaryllidaceae; genus Allium; species Allium fistulosum. Next base: position 1,088,463,320 of record CM060903.1, on the reverse strand, counting down.
TTCCTTTTTAACTCCAGAAATACTCTTGTAATCCTTTCTTCATTTCATAAGTAGGGAATTTAATTTCTTTAAAAATCATATCTAAACATACCAACATTCATGCCAAATTTTTACAACCCATTTCAAAGTCATTTCTGCTTGATCACGTTTTTTTTTTTTTATATATTGCTTTGTTCATATCAATTTTTAAATGAACTAGACATGAGCATAAACCTCTTTGTTCATACTGCCTAATCCATTATTATTATTCAATACCATATTTCTCAGTAAATTATTCAAATTATTTTCTTATAAAAACTGAGTTACAAACTCATTTCTGTAATCGGGTTATATGATTGATTAAACAATTTTTAAAACAAAATTAGTCAATTCCAAAAGCAAATCAAAACAGTAACCAAAAATTCAACCAAAATGTCATTCATGATCATCATATATTTATCCAGAGAAATAAAGATTAACAGAAATCATAATATGATTTTCATATAAAATAATTGGTTGCCCTTACTTGGGTCTTAATGCCATAAATCTCATAAGTGATTATTACTTACTTTCCTCTTCTTTTGAAAGTGCAAACTGTTAGGAATTTTTATAAAACAATTTTCATTTTAAAACGATTTCCCAATTATGTGGTTAAAGCAGCAATATTAGTAACAATTTCGATAAGGAAATTGTACTTCTCAAATACCGTAAAAACGGGTCACAAATCAGCATTGCGGTATAACCGCTTGAAAATCCACTTTTAAAATTTGACGGTTACTGAAGCCAAAGCGACAGTAATTTTTAAACGTCAAAATCTCATCAAAACAATTTACTCCACAATGTAACACCAGTGAATTTTCATTCATAAAAATTTTCAACTAAACATCGTGCTTCAAAATATAGCACTAGTGTAAAAATCCCGTTATAAAGGTAACGGCAGCAAAATACGTTTCATAACCAAGCATCGGTTCAACGTAAAATTAATGCAGTAACGTGCAACTCAAATTTGCACGTACTACAAAATGAACAAAGAAATCATTCGAATATATCTTCAATGAAGACAATTCAAAACAGCAAAAATCTAATCAATAGATGATTAGTACAAAAGAAAGCCAGCGGAAATTTCAACGAAAATCACATATCTGTAATTTCTTCGAATCCTCAATTCGGATTCGAAATTCTCAAAGAAACTAAATAATTACAGCTATGTAAACAACCAATGAAATTTTAAATTTCATATTTCAATTTTTTTTTTTAAATCAATTAGATTATCAGTTGTACTCAGCGAAGACAGTTTCACTTTTTTTTTTTTTTTTAAATAAAGATATTTAAAAATTTCATCATAATTTCAAAACTTTAGTTTTGACTCAAAACACAAAGAAAACATCGACAAATAGTTGTAACACATGTTCCATCTAAGTTATGTTTTATATTATGTCCATAAACCCCAAGCTCTGATACCAACTGTGACGCCCCACCTCTATACTCACAATAACAAAGAGTATTAAAGGAAATACTGTCTGTTATTATGAAGAATAAGGCTGGGTAGGAGCGGCCATCCGTAGTTGGCCTTACACTAGTATTGATTACCTCGATAGGAGTGGTATATATATTTTAAATTTTTCATCTCTTATTTATTCACTTCCATCGACATATCCAATACCAGTATAAAACGAACTACGATGGTTCATAATGGTTTAGGACAATATATATAAAAACAACACAGATACGCAAAGAATGCGGAACACAGATAAAAACAAAAGTCTCATATATATAACTGATGTCAGTTACAATACAGTTGATACAATACATATGATACAACTACAATTGTCGACTCCGGAAGTTATATATACACGTACATTATCAACTAATATACATGAATACATATCAACCTATACTATGACACGATTACTCCAAAAGATGTGAAAAGTCTTCATAGCTCAAACAGCAACTCAAAGCAGGAAATCTACAACCTGAAATAACTCGGGTCTGACCCGAGTATTAAATTCAAAAGAAGATAATACACGGGTCAGTCTAATTCAAACTCAGTTATTAGTGCATAGAAGCAATAATAATCAATACCAAATAAATGACAGTCACGGAAATCTCGTATATCCAACTCTCGATACGAGAATTGGATAACGGCATATAAATATAACACAAATCAGTGTTAAACGACGAATCCACAATCCAAATCAGAATACAACTCCAAAGCATTGAATTTAACCAACGAAACTATTCAGCAAATCGAAACATCAATTTAAAACTGTCAAATCTGATAGGGCTGCAGTACACGCACGCGTGTACTGCCTCGCCACTATCGCAAAGGGATACACAAAAGCTCAGTGAAAGACACATGCGATCACAAGGTCAAACCCCGAAATTGGGTTCAACTCAAGTGTAATTTCATCAATCAACATGAAATAATCAAAAAACCAACAAAATAGGTCACGAGACAAAGTCCACAAGCTCGGAACCAGAACTAAAATTGAAGTGGGACAATATTCAAACTGTCCCAAGGAATGATGCCAGGTTCAATGCAAACCACAAGGGAAACTGTACAATTCAAAGGTCATCAGCATGCAAATGAAACTGTCCAAGGCTCAGTACACCCAGTGACTAAAGAGATTCGAGTGCGACTAGTTACAAGTGCACCAGCTCAAAAATGCACAAGCTAATGCAGACCACTGGTTTATCAATCAAGGAGCAATGATGTGCAAGTGATAATGTAAGCTACAGGTCGATCTTAAGTCAATTGAAGATGCATAACAACTGTACCAATGCTATCAGAAGCATATGCAGAATGTGCAACAAGAATCAGACTCAAATACATGGTATACATGTACACAAATGCAAAGGACACATATATGAAGACCACATACTTGAAACAATGGTAACTACACAGAGCTCAGTGCAACTGAATGGAATGCAGTTTCAAGATGCAACCAGATGCATGCCACTATGATTACAACTAACCAAGATAGGATGATATGTACTAACAAATGAAGTACTGAAACAACATCAGTAAATGCCAACTCATAGTGCAACAGCCTCAAATGGGCCGTGACAGTAAGGAATACAAACATGGAATGGAATGCAACTACAAGTGGAACAAAGAATAGATGGCCAGAAACAAAGCTCACAGGGGCCAGAAAATCCAAAGCCTCAAATCACAGTGGAGCCAACAGGAAATTCACGAAAACAATAATTGACCGAAGTTGAACATATGAAAGTAACAGGGTATAACCAAAGTCAAAACTCAGTAAAGTCAATGGAAACAGTGATGGAAATCGACATCAAAACATAATCAGGAGCAATTGGCACCAACTCGAGATCAAGTTCGAGTTATACAACTCAAACTTGACTGGTCAGTACCATCTAGCCAAATCCAAAGATGCAAGCAGGGACATGTGTGATCAGTGATACCTAACAACCAAGACCAATGCTTAACACTCAACCGCGATGATACCAACACACTGACCACATGTAGGAACTCGAACACTAAGTCAAGCAGCGTACATGTGAAGATTAGCTACAGTAAAACAGAGTCAACCCAAAGGCTACAGGCGTGAAGTATATATGCAACTAAGCTACACCTACACATGAATGAGTCAACTACACAGTGAAGACTTGTACAAGAAGATAGCAACTACGCAAAGGGTTCAAGGTGAAGTCAACATGGAACTCAAGGTAAATACAACATGACTGTATAGATTCAAGTTGAATCAAAAGACACGCTAATCCCGATTGCAAGTGCAACGATCTAAAAACACGCAATAGTGCCCCAGGGAACCAGACTGTAGGAGAAAGGGACAAGTATATAAGTCATATACTAAGGCACACTGGGATGTAAATAGTGCATCAGTGTAAACTTTGACATGAACGAGGCTTGAACTCAAGTCAGTGAACAACAAATCAGTGGCTAATGCACCCATGAATGCAATGGTGAAATGAACAACAGATATGTATGGACATGAAGGCAACTGACGCAACTGAAATGTAACCATCACAACCATGATTCAGTGACCATACCCAAAGAAAACGTAAAACCAAAGTCATCAGAATTTCACAAACTTAGTTCAATATCGAATAAACAGATTGAAGACAGAGCTGAGACAATCAAGGAATCAACTAAGTCAGAAATCGAAACCCAAGCATCCATACAGAATCGTACAGTCGAGATAAATAAATTGCCCATTTCACAAATATATACGAAAACTCAAAACAAGGGATTCAAACCCTAAATAAACAAAAATCATCGACTAAATCAAGTGAAAACCCAAGTCACGAACCAGAGTAATAGAATTAGATGTGAGTATAATACTCACCTTATCAATCGGTCGAAAGTTTGTAGCCGATGCTCCAGAAAATCGAAAGCCCAAATTGTCGAAGAAGAACAAGCATCGAAATTGAAGCCACGACATCTTGAAGATGAGCGAGAAGGAGCAGCCGTAGTGAGCCACACAGAATCGATTAAGCAAGTTGAAACCACGGCACCACGAAGTTGAACGAAGCCCTAATTGGAGACGAATGAAAAACATTGAGCCGCCACCATTTTTCTTCGTTCGATTTATTTTAGGGTTTGGCTCCAGGAAATGAAAAGGGGAGCGAGTACATCCCTTATCTCAACAAAAGGGAACGGGTCGAATTGATTGAAAAGGGAGCGGCCCGAATTAATTTGAAAGCCCACATACCCTTTATCAAATTATCAAAAGAATTTCAACTCAATTTTTAAAAGAATTCAACCAATTAAAACTTCCACAGCAATTGCCAACAATTTTAATCGTCATTGGACAAAAATAAATCGTTATAAAACTCCGGGTTGTCACATCCCAAAACTTTGTTTAATTCCATTTGAAATCCCTTTCAAAATTTCCGGGGTCAAAATTCTAGTTTAAATCAAATTTTAATTTTTACTTTTCTTATTTAAAACATATCCAGTCAATTCCATTTGGTTATAAACCATTTTAATATTTTAACTTCTTATTTTCTTATATATATCATTTCAAATTTTAGATCACGTTTTAATTTCTTATTTAATTATAGAAGAAACAACCAAACAAGCATCCAATACATATAATAATTTAGAAAATTATTTCTTTTTATATCAAAATACAATTTTGGGTAAAATTATTTCATTTACCCACTTTAAAAATAATACTATGTCGGTTTATCTTGTTTAAGAGTTTAGAAACCCCTATCGATACGGTTGTACTTCCCGCACCGACCAGAATTCATAAACACTCAACCGATAACTCAACACGGTACAAAAACAATTTTATATCCACTAACAAGTATGCTCTCATAGCTATTATTACACTCAACTCATTATAGAGTACTTCCGACTCTATTTAAAAATGAGTAATTTTCCCACCAAAGCCTAGGTTGTCGCCAACCTAGCTCTGATACCACTGTGACGACCCGCCCTTCTCGAACCTCGAAAATCGACACAAAATACTCAACTGTATAATATGCCGACGATCGAATGCCGAAAAAGACAGATTGTAAAAGAATAAGAAAGTAGATAGAAGAAGAAAGAACCAACCAAATCAGAACTTCACAATCGCAGCGGATAAAATATAATATATAGAACAGAACTTTACACAAATCAAAACTATATCTGTTTATATACAATACATCATCATCAGAGTATATCAATACAACCAACCATAATGAGATACATGACTAACAACAATCATAGCAGCGGAATATAAACAAGTACGAATAATACGCCTCGACTCCATCTCCTCTTCTGCTCCATAGCAACCTATCCTGTAATATACTCGGTCTGACCCGAGCATTATAATAAAATAACACCCGAGTCAGTCTGGAATACCAGCGCATCATAAATACATCCAAACTGATTATTAAAGTTCAAAAATCCTTTGAAACAAAAGCATCTCGTAAGATCACGCCACAAATAAACATGTCGGGTTTTTACCTTACGATAGCTAAAACACTTTTTATAAAAATCCTCTGATATTATAATAGCGTCTAGATACAAATACTTATTAAAATAGCTGAAATTGTTACATGATTAAATTCCAGCATACTAGGTATACAAACAAAACTCGTACAAGGCACGTAGGAGAATGGATTTCCAACGAATGACTAGGCACTGGGGTACCACCTGTCACAGTACGTGGCCTAGATCACAGTACCGAGGAGTACGCCCGCTCCCCTGCAACACAAGACCGGAATCATCCCTTACTGGATAATTCCAAGTAAAATCACCCCACGGTTGTGATCAGCAACCGCACCACTAAGCCGAAATAAAAGGGACATCTAGACAGGGATGACCTTACTCTCAAGTGGGGGCTACCCACGAAGCCTTGCTACATATCCCCTGATTTTCAGTCATTCCCGGTTGATGAGGCTTGAGGCTTAGCGTTACCTTTACAGAACATTTCACTTTGAATGCCCATCGTCCACCTGACGATGTCATGAAAGCATTCGTCCATACAAGTCCGTCCCGGGTCCGAACGGAACCGAAGGCACTACTCCTACTACATCCATTTTGGAAATATCCTCAGGATTAGTAGCGACTAGCCCTTGCACTTCACAGCTCCATCTTCGACTCCGAACACGTTACACAAAACGTACAAACCGGATCGAAGTGGTATTCGAGTCTCCAGACCTAGAATCCCGGTATACGGAAACCCGATCCCGGTCTCTTCGAAACGATCAGCGCATTTGGCCAATATTGTTAGTCGGTGATTTAACTATCATTAATGTTCACAAACATCCATACACATCCATAACACAATAAATAATCTCCATATTATTTATTTTCTTCTAATATCTTTCAAAGATATATTTTCACAGTTTCAAAACTCGTTTGAAACAATTTTCCACTCTTCCTTTACAAGGTAAATCTTTTACCCTTTATTCCCATCGGGAATAACCAAGTATAAAACAATTTGCATTTAAAACAGTTAAAAATACTTTATACTGAAATATACTTTAAAATATGAAAATTACTTCTATTTATTTACTCAAAATATAAATTTAAAATATGTGAAGAAAACTAGTCATTAACACATAAACTTTGATTTAAAAATAAGGTTTTTAGTTTCACTAAATTCAAAATAACGTTATAAGAAGAAAAATGCTAATTTTAACAACTTAAGCTAAAACCAACTTTTAAATAAATCCATTTGTAAAAATAATTGCTAATATACTCCCAAATTATTTACGGTATTAAAAATTATTAATTTATTTCTTTAAAAATAACGATTTCTTAAAAATACTTTTTAAAACGATTTAAAACTTAACCTTTAGTTAAATAAAATCTTTTTATAAACATTTACTTGGTTTTCCTAGGGAAACACTTTCCCGTTTCTAAACATTCCAAAGTACTCTTTCATATAAATCCACTGATTTATTTCAAGTCAATTATGTTTTACAACATAAATCCCAAATCCCATATTTAACTATAACTTCATCCGAAGTTCACACCCAATTTCCCATATCTGGAAATTCATTTTTAAATCATAGTTTAAAACATTTTAAATTAAACATTTTTGGTGAATTTCCAATGGAAGCCAAATTTCCAATTCACTTAATTAAATTCCAATGAAATACGGCATTTCAAAACATTCTATTTTTCATTTGAACTTGTTAATTTATAGTCGAAAACTCCATTTTAACATATTTTTAATTTTCGGATAACATTAGTCATTATTAAAATAAACACCGTTATTTTAAACAATTTATAATTTCATAAATTTAATCTCCAGAAAATTTATATTTCATATTTATCGATTGATAAATTTTCCCACAATATTAAATCCCAATTTTACCAATTTTTTTCATTTCCCATTCCAAACCAGATTTCAAATTCTATTTTTCAAAAATTCTTAATTTAACAATTTACTTATTTCGTAAAAACCCAATTTTGTCCATTTATAAATTAAATTCTGTAATTATGATTTATACAACAATTTCACAACACAATTAAATTTCCAGATTTATCAATCACAACATATAAACAGGTATTCACTAACAATTATAAAATAATTGCAACAATTGTGAGGAATCCAGTTGGATCCCTCCAACCTGTTTCTCCCTGCATCCACAAATATTAGCACATCACAATATAAATATCAATCCAGACTGATAATAACAATTATATTCAGCCATCCACACAGATATTTAAATATTAACTATTTAAAATGCCTAGCATCCAGATGTGAGTGAGAAAAACTCACTTTGAGTTCGGCAAGCGTTCGAAATTTAAATTAAACCGGACGGTGTCCGATTTAACCCAAATTTCTACTTACCCGGAATGACTCCCGGACTGCATCATCGCGTAGTGCTCGCCTCAGCGATTCCAGCGCTACCAAATTCGTCGCAATCTGATGTCGTACGAACAAGTTACGAAATTTTAAAAGTTTGAACAACATTTTTAAACAATTTCTCTTTTTAATTTAAATTAATATTACCAAAGCAAAATCAGGCCGTCCATACTAGAGAAGAAATCACGTTCGCATATACTCTCCTTCCTCATCACGCAACCAGGTCGGCAAAGAACCCATCCAACGCAACTTAGGGTTCGACAACGCGTCGCCTACATCGCATGAGAAAATGATCGGAGCCTACCATTTCGAAGGGCTCCCCAACCTCCACCATCGCCCCAAGCTATGGCCCACTCGGTCAATCCATTGGCCACGAAATTGAAGATGAACGGCACCCCTTCCCTGACGAACTGCCGCGATTCTAGAGCTCGAAAAACGATCTCCACCGTCCATCTTGAAGTCCTCGACACCCTCTTCATTCCTCTAGTTGAAAATTTTCGAAATAATTGAGTGGATTAGGAGATTTATGAGAGGGATGGCGATTCGTTTCTGGCCATTGAAGAAAGCAACGGCGGCGGCAACGTTATAGAGCTAGGGTTTATAAATATTGAATATATATAATGGTTTAATATTATTTAATTAATAAAATTCCACAATTTAACAGTTTATGCAAACGACATCCAATTCTCATGTTCCGACAGGCTACCCTGGGGTTTTTCCATGTTCCGGACATGATGGAACAGGTTTCGTAAGCTTAATTTGATCGTATGCGCGAGATACGGAATTAAACGATCAATTTAAAATTAAATCGATTAAATCGATTTCGATGCGTTTCGAGCTGCCACGGTCAAACGACAACTCCGATTGCTACAAAAATTGAAATCCGATAATAATTAACTATTACAGATCCAATGAAACTGGTTTCGTCGAATTCCGAGACTGTGCCCCAGAAGGCTATTTTAACTCGTCTATTAAATCAGGCGATTACTGAAAATCGTCGAAAACGCTTCAAATTTCACCTTTAAAATTTTATTAACTTAACAATAAATCATATAAAATTTATAACAACATTAAAAATCATTCTGGCTCATCCCAGACTCAAATCTGATTATTTGCATTTTAATAATATTAAATTCATTTTTAAATTAATATAAAATTCCAAATATTAATTTATTCACTTTTAAATTCATCTAAAAATCCAACATTATTGTTTATAACCAATCGAACCTAAAAATACATTTAAACATCATTTTACAGCTATTTACATCCAGATTCACCTTTTTATCCTAATCCTGAATATTTAATTATTATTTTTCCATTAATCAAATTCAACCAGAATTGCTATAAATTAAAATTATAGCTCATTTTCATTGATTGAACCCAAATCCATTCATTTCAAAATCAATTAAGAATCCACATTAATATTTAAAACGAATTAAATGTTCAAATTCAATAGCTTAAAAATACGGGATGTTATAATTTGTGTCGGTTGTGCTTACAACCGACACAAATAAGATGAAGCAACATACCTGTTTTGTACTAGTGAAGTGTGAATTAATTAACCTTAGCCATTTTATTTTCTTTTAATTAATGGGTCCAAGCCCCATTAGTGCTTAACCAGATGAGAAGGTTAGAAAAAAAATGCATGTAAGTTCATTTCTCACTTTCTCATCTTCCTCCTTCAGCCAGAATAAGAAATTAGAACCCCTCTCCAAAAATTGCAAAATACAAGCCTATTTCTTCATTAAAACTCACCAAATTAAAGTCTTTTTGCAATCTAGAGATAACTCAAAGTTAAACAACTGCAAATCACTCAATTTCATCAAAGAATTTTATGTTACATTAGATGATTTCCTAATTTACTGTATATTTTGTTTTGCAAGCACTGCTCTTCTTTCCTACAGGTCCTTAGAGGCTTCAATCTAGCTGAAAGCTTCAATTTTGCAACCAAAATCCGAGCTTTTGCATTCATACAACAAGGTGAGTTATAATACTCACAAATTCTAGCTGAGTCAAGCTCAAAATCGCCAAAAACTGTGAATAATATGCTCTCTGTATAAATTTCCTGTAGTTGTTTTCTTTGCTTAAAAATCTGTTTCATATAGCTTCTTTGGAAGCCTGTAACTTTTGATTCCGGCAACGAAATGCTGCCGGATTTCATTCATTTGGCTGTTTGCACGTTGATCTTGGTCTTTGAAAATTTTGGCTGAAAAATATTGTCATTTGGATGTTCAAAATAGTGGTAGGAAATCAATTCAAACCCAGATTTTTGCCTGCGCACATTTTTGTTTTTGAACTGTTGCAAAGATGGCTTGAGTCCAATTTGAGACAGCGTAACTTTTTCATTTCAAGTCAGAATTCATTTATTCTTTTTTTTTAAAGATGAAGTTTTCTAGTATCTGCATGCCAATTTTTAGCTCAATATGAGGTTGTGTGGTCCTCTGTTTCAGGCCTATAAGTTGAATCCAAGATGGTTTTCAGGCCTGGGCACATTTTTGTTTTTGAACTGTTGCAAACATGGCCCGATTCCATGTTTGAGACAGCGTAACTTTATCATTTCCAGTCGGAATTCATTGATTTTTTTTGTTTAAAAGCTGAAGTTTTCTACTATGTAAAAACCAATTTCCAGTTCAATCAGAGGTTATTTGGCCACCTTTTCCATGTCTATAAGTTGAATCCAAGAGGGTTTTAGACCTTAGCCGAATTCAACATGACCTGAGTGCATGTTTGAGATTTTATATCTTTAGAATTTCATATCGAAATTCTGTGATTCTTTTTCCAATTAATAGACAAAGTGTTCTACTTTATATGTATCAAATTTAAGACCATTCCGAGGTCATTAAGCCTTTCAAATTATGTCCGAAAGTTGAACCCGGAGAAGATTTCAGACCTGGGTATTGTTTTGCCTATGCATTTTTATGTTCTTTTTCCGTCTGACTTTTGACTTTTACTTCATGTTTTTGTGATATTTCTGAAATGTTTTGTGGGCTATGATGCCTATTAATAGGATAGCTAAGGTTCAATGAATTTAATTGAATTTGAATTGAATTTGAATGACGGTTTTGAGTGATTTCTTCGATTTCGAGCACGGATTTTTCCAAACAATTTTGGAATAATTTTTAAAATAAATTGGCATTTAAAATAATTATTATATAATATTTTTAAACTATTTTAAGCTATAAAATCTATTTATTCTCTATAATAAAGGAATTTTCAAATATTGCCTTCAAAATTGATTTTGGAAATTTGTTTTAAAAGCTTGTTTTCTCAAATAAATTATTTTATATATAAAATTAACATTTTTGAACTATTCGAGTGAATGAGAAGGAGAATTAAACGGTTTAGTAAAACACGTGGTATGGGACACGTGTGTTTATCTTATGGGTTAATTCCTAACTTGTTCGTTTGATCGTTTTGACCTTCGGGTCGAGTTTACCGATGAGATGAGGTAAACTTTTTACCGCTTTGAGTATGAAATTTACTAGCGGTTAGTAAACCATTGAGTGCAAACGTGTGGTATGGGACGCACGTTAACACTGTTTGGGTTCTTATCCGAGAGATTGTGTCACATTTGTCTTCGAGACGTATTTCCAGTACTGGACCTTCGGGTCATTGTCCTAGAGACGTTTGCCATTGCGGCGTATTTAACCTCGCGGCATATTTTTCTTTGAGACATTTGCCATTGTGGCGTATTTGCCATTGCAGCGTATTTGTCCATTGAGACGTATTTGCCTTCAGGCGTGGTATCGTATTTGAGAGATAGTCTTACTTCGTAGTCTTTGACCATATGCACGTGCAAATTTTTGAGATGTTTTCATTGATGTTTGTGATATCCCAAGTGTATCGCCTTTTTATTGTTGGCCATTCAAGCCGGTTGAGATATTATATATATATACGGCGATTAGCTTATGGGAATTTGAACTCTTGTGAGTTCTATCTTTGAGATTTGAGTTGCCTACACTAGCGTTTTATTAAGATTGTCGATATGGCGTATATTTGAGATTTTAATCTCCTATTTGGAGGTATATTTGCCCTATGGCGTATTTGGAGATGGTGATTTCTTTGAGTTGCTTTTGAGATTGCCGTTGTGGTGTGTTTGGGGTTTCTCCTTTTTAGGAGCTATAATTTTCCCTAAACAATTATTGATGATTTGTGATATACTGATGATATGAGGCTTGCTACATTTAGCGTTTTATGGATTGTTTTATCTCTTTTGAGATTGTATGTTTGTGTAGTTATACCATATTATCAATTGATGTAACCATACACTTTAAATTGTCCTTTCTCACTTGAGAATATTAATTATACTTATGCTCATATTATCGGTTATCCTTGTAAACTGATTTGATTAGCTAGACTGACACGTGTATTTTATACTCAGGTCAGACCAAGGTGTTTCAGGTTAGGTACCCTTTGAACTTAGCCTATTCTGCTTTCGCATTGACTAATCTGCTAGCTCTTTCTGTTGTAGCATTTGTGTAGTCCTTTTTGTTGCTACTCTGATATGTCTATTGTAAAGGCTCGCAAATCCGTACCCCTTTGAGCTGACAAAATTCCACAACAATTCAGCTTAAAGTGGAACAAAAGTGTGAATCTTTAGGGTTGAAAAGAAGAGGTAGAAGAAGACAGAAGAAAAGAAACAGAAATAGCAACAGAATCTCACATTCGCAGCAGAACAATATATAATAGATAAATGAATAATCTTTAAACAAAGAACTATATCGGTTTATACAATACATCATCAGAGTTTACAAAAACAACACACATCACCGGACAGTTATATAAACTTGTCCACATAACACAATACACAGCGGAATAATACATAATATAAGTGATACGTCTCGCCATCCAGATCGACTCCAGATTTCCACAGCAACTTCTAAATTCTAGAATGATCTGATAACCTGACTCTAGGTTGCCCATGTGGAAAATTATGGGCACCTAGAGTTTAGAAAGGGAACAATAAACTCCAGGTCATTCATGGGACTGGTGCGAGATGCTAAAAATAGTTATTTTCACAAAGAAAATAAAAGAAATTCGTAATGCTTTTGGAAAATGAAACTACCATAAGACCTCCCACCACACACATAATGCAATCGCAGACTTGGAGGAGATTTCTTCTTATGATAGTCAAATATGCTCAATACGAGAAAACTCTTTTGATATTATCACTAGTGCATAGTGTGAAAATCCTTTCGAAAATATAAAATTAATCTTAGCCAGCATAGGTACCATTATATTATGCCTGCTATAGCTGCCACCTGAGGTGACAGGTTATACATATTGCAATCGTAAAGGGCTCGTATTGTTTCTTTGGATTTCCAAAAATGGTCAGGCTAAGGAACTTCCTATTCCACATGGGTATGCCTCTGGATGGACGTCCCGAGAACTAACTAGCTCTCTGCCAATACAAGGATTAGTTACCACACGCTTCGGGGTGCAATGAAGCTGTAACTTGATAACTCCACACAAAAGTATGCCATCCCCGGTCGTTACCAACCTTTATCTGAGGCACCTCGATCACAAAGCAACAATCACACAGTAAATGAGATTGGAGCAACCACACAGGTAAAATATATGGGCTCCATACCATGATACCACCTTTTTCCAGAAGGAATGGACATACCCTAGGGGAGCTACCCCTGAAACCTTGCCGCATCTATCCTGTTTCGACCATTTCCGGGGTGTGAGGTCCACAAAGCTACGCTATACAAGAAAGCCATGCTTTGATCAACAAATGATCAACGAATGATCAGCAACACACAGCAACACTTAGCATGCCACACTACCAAATTGGGAGTATATCACTGATAACCTTCAACTACATAACCTCTGAGCTCGTATGTCTCAAGGAAGGGGTGTTAAGCTAAGAGAATAAATTCTCTGCCACCAAACAGAAATGTATTTGAAAGAAATCTGCTTTATATCTCAAAGTGTAATGTCAGACATGCAACCATACAAGTCTGTTCTGGGTTTGAACAGAACCGAAGGCACTTCCAAAGAAGCCCTTGCAATCCGAGTATTCACAATCCTGATCGGACTTCCCATCACTTAGGGAATCTCTATACCGTAGCTACTCGGTGCAGAGACTATCGATATGTCATCCTATCGTTTTCACAAATACCCGGTCTTCCACACCGGTCTTCAAATGCGATCCATTTCGACATATCACTATTCGGAATGGGTTATATGACACAAAGTCCTCTCCCGGCTAAACCGAATAATGAGCGCTTATTTTAAAAATAAGTGTTGCATTCAAATTTCAAGCAAATAACAACAAATACCCATTTTAAGGTCAATATTGATAGTCGGTTATTTAACTATCAATCGATATTCACAACATCACCAGGTTCCAAATAATTTCCCAAAGTATTTATTTTCAAAATTATATTCTCAAGATATAATTTTCAACACTTCAACCATTTGAAACAAATTTCAAATCACTTTTCACCTTTCAAACTTTTGAAAACAAATATCAAATCAATTTCCCTACATGGGATATATTTCCAAATATTTATTCATTTCCACTGGAAATCTGCCGAGTTCAAATACTTTATCTCCAAAATATTCCTTAAAATCCAATTTCAGAATTTCTTCATTTATAATTTAAAACTACTTTGGAAATATACTCGGCTTTTCAAGGAAAATACACTTCCATTTCAAAATGGTCCATTTAAACCAATTAAATAAATCCTTATCGATGTATTTCAAATTTACATCCCAAATCTGTAAATTTATTTCCACACTTTAAAAATAAATCAGTGTTTATTTTTAAAACAAATTTCCCTTTCCATTATAAATTCCATTTTGAATTTACATTCCCAAATATTCACTTTTTATACGATTTTCAAATCGATTTCTCAAATATTCACTTTCAACTCCAAATCAACTTTCAAATTGATTTCCAAATTTATTTCAAATCCCAAATTGATTTTTTTCAAATTCATTTCAAAAAACCAAATAAATTTCCAAATAGATTTCCAGATTTATTTCCCTTTTAAAATAAATTCCTTTTTAAGGAAAAAAAATCCTTTTATCTCTTCCAATCTATTTAAAAATCCAAATTTTAAATAAATTCTTCAACTTATAAATAATATTACTCGAAATCCATTTATTAAACTTTTTTCCCATATTTGGAATTTTATTCAGTATGATTCAAAAATAAAACTTTATCTTTTTCAAACTTCTTTTAAATTTATCCAATTCTCAAAAATAAATTTTTACTAAAAATTTTCTTACTTGAATTTTTAAAAATCCAGTTTTATCTATTTCTGGTATCCTACGATACCAAAAATATATTCGACTAAATTATAGCCTTCAACAATTTCAATCACAAAGATAATCACACGGAGATTATAAATAATCAACACACAACATATGAAACCAATTCAAATGTTTGAGGAATCCTGTTGGATCCCTCCAACCTGTTTCCTTGCATCCACAGACGTTAGCGCAACAATTAAATACCCATTCCACTTCGAGGTGGAATATCGCGGTATATGGGATTTATAAAATACTATCCGCTATTATGCGGCGCATAGGGTCTCATCCGCTATATAATGCGGGAAATCAACACCAAATACATATATAATACCAATTCCACTTCGAGGTGGAACATCGCGGTATATGTGTTTAAATATATTAACATCCGCTTAATATGCGGCGTATAGGGTCTATTTCAATACAACAGATATCAACCATCATTCAAGCACACAATCACACAAACAACCAATTTTAAATTTAACTATTTAAAATTTACCAACATCAATATTTGAGTAAGGAGTTCTCACCTTTGATTTACGATCCATTTCCAATCCCGATTTTGTCTTCACAGTATTAGACCTTGTATAACAATTTACGATTTCATTAATATTCAAAATAAATTAAACAATTCAATTTTCCATTTTATAATTTAATTAACCCATGATTTTATTTTAAACAAAGAATTAAATTTTAAACAACTTTTCCTTTTTAAAATAATCCTTGGTAACTAAAATAATTAAAAAAACCACTTAAACAAATTAATTACCTTACCACTTTGCTTTCAAAAATAGGTTAGTAAATATAAAATGTATGCATATATTTATTTTCCAAATTCTATTTGTATATACATTTTTCCTTACTGTTCATACTTCTTCTAACTTATATATAAATTAAACAGGATTTACTTTCTTTTAAAACCTTACAGAAAAAAAATGTTCTTTCTTTACATATTTTTTTTTCCTGTTGTAAAATTTACAATTGAATTTATACCTGTTGCTCAACCCTCACCTCGAACACGCTAATGACATCGAGACAACATCCATCGGCCAGACCTAAAACCCACGACTTTTCCCAAACCGTGCTCCCGACGCCGCAACTCAAGTCGCCCAACACTACTGTTCGACCTTCGCGAGCAAGCTGCAATCGATTTCCCCTCCTCCACGCATGACTGTGAGTTTGCCATCAAGCACGAGTCGATCGCCAACCCCGCCTTCACATCCTCGCACACGTCGCAGCCTGCCGCCATCGCGAATCCCCACCATGCGGAAGCTCGCGCGACCTCCTCCCGTTCGAGGCAAGGCCATTGACGACGAGCCTGCTTGCTTACGCCTCCCTCTACCCTATCGCGAGCTCGAGCATGAGTGCGCCCCTTCTTCTCTTCGATTGAATTGCCGATCTCTTCTTCTTCTCTTTTAAATGAACGAATCGATGAATGAAAAGGAGGCTAGGGATTTGAGAACGGGAAAGCTAGGGATTTGAGGTGAGTAGTTGGCTTACTTCAGAAGACAAAACACGATATTTATATTAAAACGATTAATTATTGTCTAGACGTTTTTATCTCGTACGATCACATGGTAGTTCCGAAAACTACGAAACTTGAAATCTGTTAATGATTCAATATTACAGACCCAATGAAACTGGTTTCGTCGAAATCCAAGACTATCCTCCGGAAGGCTATTTTCAAATATCGATTTAAATGATAAAATTTCAAAACCGAACAAATCATTTCCAAACTCGATTCTGAAGCTTCTATTATCTTCAGTATTATCAATATGGATTTTTCAAGCCTTTGGAATATTTTTAATCATCTTGAACTCGGGATTCAGCATTTTACCCAAATTTTTATAATTAAATTTAGTAATTTATTTTCCAAAGTCATAGTTATATCTAAAATTCAAGTTTTAAAATAACTTTCAATATTCAAAATCAATTAAATATTTCAATTTCAAAGTTCAAAATTTCTAGGTCGTTACATATATTCTTTTGACTCGTGTTTGTATTGTGGTCGTCATACCACATATGTGATGTATCATTTTGTATACACTGTGACGTATCCATATATGTGTATATATGGGATTATCTGCCGTTCTATGTTGTGTTTTGCATTTGAGTTGTTGTATTTTGTTCTGATAGATTCTATAGCCACCTATGGCTTTGTATTAAGTATTTATTGGATATGTCGATCCACTTGAGATGGAGAAAAAAATATAGAGCATTTATTGACTTATTCAATAGATATTTAAGACAACACTATAGATTGTCCCTCTTAAACAACCCTATTCTCCGCATTAGCAAACGGTATTACCCAGTAATACTCTTTGTTAATGTGGGTCTCGGGGTGGGGCATCACAATATCTGAGGGCATCTAGAAATGTGATAACATACCCTAATTGGGCATGACCCACTTAGCCTTGCTGCATCTCCCCTGTCTTAATCATTCCCGGTTAATTAGGCTTTAGGCTATATTTACCTTTCAAGAACAATTCCACTTAAAATGCTCATCGTCCTCCAATGACGATGTTTTGATAGCATTCTTCCATACAAGTTGTCCTGGGTCTGGACAAATCGAATCACCATCTTCACTATCTTCACGATATCCATTCGTAACGTTCAAACCGGATCGAAGTGGTTTTCAGATAATGAAACCCAATCCTGGTCTCTTCGAAACTATTAACGAAATTGGCCAATATTAATAGTCGGTTATTTAACTATCAAATAACATCCATAAGCAGTCACTAGGCCATTATTTATAGTTCTTTAAAACTTTCATTTCAAAATATCTTTACAAAGATATATATTCAAATCTTTTTCAAATTTATCAATATTTGAAAACAGTTCCGAATACTTGTTTCCATAACAGGATATTTCCACCCGTACCTCAATTCAACATTTAGTGAAATATTTCCAACTTCGATTTATAATCCATTACTTAGAAAATATCTCGGTATAAATCCTTCATTTCTAAATGTTTTCAAAAACCTTCCATTTCAACACATAGGAAAATATTATAAATCCATTTTCCGAAATCATTTCTAATATACTTAGGAGTTTTCTTATCTTATCCCCTACATTTTCGGAATTCATATTAATTCCTTTTACATTTTCCAAAGTCGATTATACTCACTTATAATCTCATCTATCCATTTACAACTTCAAAAAATCATATATGTTTCCACATCTCGAGAGAGTTTATAAATAATATAAAATTATTTCCAAAACTCTATATATGTATAATGAGTATTTTTAAAGAATGGTAATTTATTTTTTAAAAACACGTTTAAGTAATTATTTAAATTTTTTAAAATACTTTAATAAACATTGATACTTCATTCCCTATTACATTTTCAGATAAAAATTGATTTATGAAGCTTATTATAAATATGTGAATTCATTTATGTAAATAGTAAATATTTGAATAATCTACATCTCGAAATATTTCACTACTAATAGCTTAAATATTCATAATTGGATAAATAAACTTCCCCTTTAAAAAAAACAGCTTAACTTCTTAAAGTTAAAAATATAATTTATTTTATTAAAATCTCGATAACTAATTAAATTTATAAATTTCTCTCGATTACCAACACATCGCTTCCATTCCGATCTCCTTAACCATTTCCACTTTTCAAAAATAGTATCCACTATTTTTCCTCAACCTTATTTCGATATCCTAATATAAATTCACCATATGAATTTTATATTCCCAAATTATCATCTAATATCAATTTCCTTTATTTATAACGTCATTTATAAATTTATAACTCCCTTGAGCTTCACTTTTTATAAACTAATCTCATTTTATAAATCCATTCCTTAATAAATCCCATTGATTTTTCAAATCTATTTTTAGTATCGATTTAAAACTCCTCAGTCATATTTTTAAAAATATCCCTTTAAAATCTATAGTTACAAATTACTTATATAAATTATTTTAAAAGCTCTATAAAAATATTTTCCGAATAGTTAAGTACAAACCCAAAAATCTAATTATTATTTTATCCAACTCGATTTCCTTTAAAATAATCCAAATTCTAATATAAATATTTTTATATCTGAAATCTCTTTAATTCCTTCAAATTCAAAAATAATATTTATGGTATTTAAAATACCAAAATTCAGGCCATTGCTACTATAGCATCCAATTATTCAAATCACAACCATAATCTATAACAGATTATTTGAACACATCATATATCATTATATATGAAATTAAAATCAATATTTTTGAGGAATTCAATTGGATCCCTACAACTTGTTTCCTTGCATCAACAAATGTTAATACAATATAAAAATACCAATCCCACTTCGAGGGGGATATCGCCGTATATAGGGTCATCCGCTATTATGTCAGGTGCATAAGGTCTCGTCCGCTCCAAACGACGGAAAATATATCCAACTACTAATATATATATATATAACACATTCAACTTATAATAATTATTAAATTCAACCAAACACCGTATAATTTATTTCAACTATTATAAATTAATCCAGCAAATTCAGAATGAGTGAGATTTACTCACCTTGATTTTTCGAATTTGTTAATCGTCTAATTTTAAACTAAATTGAACTAACAATCAATTTAATTTAAAATTGCAACTATCCCCGATTGACTATAAATGAATTCCAGATGTCGTATTCATCAGTACGATCCCATCACGTCTTGTTTGTTCAATTTCGATCTAACGAACAAGATTTCCAAGTTATAATATGACAATTTTTTTTAAATAATAGTTAAATATAAATTAATTAAAATTTCTAATTACTCTTACCTCGCTAATACATCTTCCTCTATGAATACATACAGCCACCAAAAATTGTGCACCAAAATAGCCGAAACTTTAACCTTCTCCATCCACAGCAACTCAAACACCACTTCAAAACTTCAAAACTTAACTTCAAGCCATGCTTCTCATCTTTCTGTTGCCTTGTAAGTGCTTCCGACTCTGTCGACAGGCTTTGTTCAATGGTTTCGATGACGTTGGTTATGTCTGAGCTCTTGCTTCTGATTTTATGTGAAACCCTACTGGATCACATTGGCTTCAACTGGTTTGAATGGCTTATTATAACTTTCGAAGAGGTTGTTCAGGACAATGTTTGCTTTCGCATGGTTTGAATGAAGGCGAAACCTTTGGTTTCGAAAGGTTTAGCGTATATGCAAAGAGCTGTTCTTTATTGTCTTCGAAAGGTGCTGCTTTGACACATTCGAAATGCCTTCTCGCATATGGATTCACCTAGTCGAAAGGTTGTTAACGAAGGTGGAAGGGTGCTTTCGACTCCTTTGAAAGGTATGAACTACTGGATCTTGATTGTAGAAACCTTTCGACACCTTCGAAACGTTCTGAAGCTTTCAGACTTTAGTGGTAGCATCCCTTTGACTCCTTCTAAAGGACTGGCTAGAATCTTATTCTCTTGTTTTTTCTATGAATTCTACTCAAATTAGTTTCGACTAAGTCGAAAGCTGGATGTTAGGAGTAACACTCTGCAAATAGGAACATGAATCCTAGCACTCATCGAGGAGGGTCCAAGTCATTCCAACAATATCGCTAGGGGTTGGTAAATTTATTAACAGTGAATTGTAAATAGTTATTATGCTGTATAATTTGGAACATATACGATAATAGTACATAATAATCAATTTCAAGAAGTGGAGGCATAGGGTTTCGTATCGTACATGGATGTATTTGCCCATGCTCATACTATCGAGCATGTAAATCTAGACGTGACTGATCAACTTTGTCTATAGGAGTTTCTAAACACTTGAAGAAAGCAAACCGATATAGTATTATTTTGAAAAGTATTAAATCAAAGTTTACATAGAATTATATTTTATATATAAAAGAATAATTTTCAAAAATTGATATAGTTATTAATGAAGTGTTTGTTCGTTAGGAAATGATAATACTCGATCATTATCATTTATTGTTTGATTAGTTGTGCTCAGTCGGTTACTGAGCATTGACTACTGTTTGTTGATTTTTGAATTGTGCCTAACTAGTTTATGAGTAGTTTTACTTTTTACTGCATGGGTTGGGTAGATAGTAAATTATGGAAACATTGAAACAAACATCTTATGAATTTATTTTCACTATTTGACTACAAGCGTTCAGTGATAATGTTAGGTTAAAATTTGATTTTAATAAAAGTTGTTTATTATAATCTAAACAAAGATACACATTTGCAAAATTATTTTGTATAAGAAAGTAAAATTATATAATATGATTTATAAATAAAAATGATTTAAAATTGAGAATTTAAGAACTTAAATCCTGGTGTTTTTTAAATTGTATTTTCAAAGTTTTTAGAGAAAATAATAATAATAGTATTTAAAAGTATTTATGAATAGAAATATTTTAATGGAGATTGAAAGCACTGAACCCACTTCTATCGTTGGAAATTAATTTTGGTGATGACTGTAGCAGCATCGACATTCATTTTTGAGTCTCTAAGTAGAGGAAGCTACCGTAGAAATTTGCTATAGAGTTATTTTAGGTAAAAATAGATTTTGATTTAATCCCAAAAGTACGATTGATATAAAAATGGAGATATGTATATTAATATTATATTATTTCAAAAGGATTTGAAATAAAACACGGGTGTTTAGTTATGAAGTTTTCGGTTAAGTTAATTTATGGACGTATGTGTTCTATGCATTATAATAGTTTGGTTTGTGCATCTCGTTATGATATGTTGTTTGATACTTTTCATTTATTGAAATGAAATGGAATTTTCGAGATTTTGTACAGTCCAAATGTTCCAAATTGATTGAGAACTGTAATCTAAGTGTTGGTGAAAATGTAAAAGCAGAGTTATGTAACTCTAGAATTGAAAGATAGTAAGTTAAACTAAATTTTAAATTTGTTGAGCTTTCCTATTAAGTAAGGCAAATCTGACACTGTATGTATACTATTAGGATGTTAAGGATTATTATATGAATAAGACCTTGAGTTATAAAATGTTAATAGACTTAAGTAATGGTTTTATGAAATGGTGCGTAAATGATTTTAGTATTACATGAGTAATAATCTTTATGTAAATGAATGTGGTTTAAAATGAAAAGTAATTTGTGTAGCTAAGAAACCAATGAAATAAATACGTAAGTTATACATAGTTCATTTTATTTGCATAACTGTCCTTGATCTAGATTCAATTACATGAGTTCAAAGTGATTTACACCAGTTCGAGTTAGGATTTTTCACTTGATTGTTGATGACGAACACTTGATATAGATTTTTGATATGATTTTGATATTCTCTACAATAATATCTGGCTATGAAAGGAGAACGAAGGTTTCTAATCAAGGAACCTAATTGGAGTCTGCACTAAGGAAGTCGAGTTAGCGATACAATTTTAGAAGTTAATTTTGTGTGATCGAGCGAGCGATCAGATTTGATATGGTGTATAGATGACATAGGTACATTGTACAGGCTTTAATAAATTGTTTTCTACATTCATTAGAAATGCAAATTATATGGTTTGATGGCATTTGTAAGTGAGATTCAGGTACATGGAAGCAAAGGTTTGCTTGTTGCTATTGGTTTAATGAGTGGAGTTTGATTGCTCGACAAATTGGTACATGTTTATTCCTTAACGTGTGTTTTTGCTATGTGTCATAATCACTCTATAAGGTATATCATAAGTATATACTGTTATTGATGATTTTATGCCCTTTATATAGGAGGCCACTTTTGGGTTTTTATTTTCTTGGTTGATTTGGGCTAATTGTGGTGGGTTATAGTTTTTTTGAATTGAGCAACGCAAAGAAGGTGCCGTCCAAATTTTCAATAACATATGAGATTTTAAAATATTAATAACTCATCTTAAGCAAGAAATTCTATAAGTTTAAGAGTGCGAAGGTATTTTTCTTCCTTTGGGAATTTCGAGGATGAAATTCTTTGAAGGAGGAATGAATGTAACGACCTAAACTTTTTAATGTTTCGAATGGAAATATTTTATTTGTTTAAATATTAAATTTTGATTTGAATGTGATAAGTAATAAAAAACAAATATTTATTAAAACGACTTAATTTTTAATAACGTATTTTTATTCCTATTTATATGATTTTCCAAAAAATTTAATTTGGAAAATATTTAAATTATCGTTTTACGTATTTTTCGGTAAATGTTGGTATTTTTGAAACTTCACAGAATAAGATAACAAGTGTATTTTATTATTGATTTGAGATCATGTCATATTTGTGCATCATCATATTTTGTTTCTATCGTTCGCGATTCGTACGCGACGAAATTCTATATAGTGAAGTGCCGAAAGTTATAGCATAAATAAAACCCTACACATACTTTTCAACCTCGCTTCTCATTTTATGTCCTTCCCTTTTATTTTCCCTCCTCTACCATTTGTAGTAATAGAAAATCAACCCTCCTTCTTTAAAATTCAAAATCTAATATTCCACTCAACTAAAAAAAATATAATTTGGATTCATTATGTTCATATCGGAGAGATCTTCAAATTAATATGAGTATAGGGGCCCGGGTTGTGGCGTTTATTATTTGGACTCGACTTTGAGGTTGTGAGCTAGGTTTTGCCTTCATCGATGATTAAGGTAGATTTAGGCGGAATGGAGTTTGGATTTGAATTTGTCGTGCGATGGGGAGTCGACGGTCAGAGTTTGTAGTGGTGCGTTGACTTATTGAGGCGAGCGATATCTCGTTTGTTATTAGTGGATGGTGTTGATCGTGATGACCAAGGAGAAGTCAAGCTATACGACTTTGGGTAAGAGATGGAGTTCGCACGAAGTGAAAGTCGTCGGAACTGACAGTGGTAGATTTCGTTTGCCGAAGATGGAGATAGGGATGAGAAAAAGTGCGGCCTTAAATGGGTTTTGTAAATATAAAAGAGATTTATATAAAGGAGTTTTATAAAAAGGAAATGAGATTTGATTTCCATAAGTGATCATTCTAAATTATGGTGGTATGGAAAATATTCTTTTCATACTTAGCACCAAATTCTGAAGTATAGAAATTCATATATAGCTTTAATTAAGAATGTAGGTCGAGATAATGATAGTTTTCTAACTTTTCTAATTACATTGTTAATTGAGAGATGGTACAGTTTGAAATCGGGAAGTGATGGTAAGTATATTTGACCTAATTTCCTTAAGACCCATTTACTTACACCAAATGAAAAGTGTATTAGGGTTAATGTTATCAATGTTTTAAATGATATTTGGTTAACCAATTAAGTGTGGCTATGAAAATGAAATCTGTTTTAATATTTGTGAATATACTTATATCGTTTAGATAAGTACATGGTTACATTTTCTAAGTATTGGAAATGTAGTGTTCTGTGAATATACTTATACTGTTGATATAAGTATATAGAAAAAAAATTCTAGGTATTGAAAGTGAAATGATTTATGAGTATACTTATATAGTTGAGATAAGTATATTAATGTTTTTTAAGTATTGAAAATAGTAGAGAGGGTTTGTGAATATATCTTTGTAAAAGTATGCTAGTATAATAATTTACAAAGTGGTTTTAAATAATGAATAGATTAATTAAAGAGGCCTAGTGGTTGTTTATGTGCTTAACTATGCCTGGTTAAACCTCTGATTTAATTGTTTTTTATTTGATAGCTAAATAATTGACTATCAAACCTTAGCCAGTTTTGAAAACTATCGTTTGTCGGTCCGGAGAGACCTGGGTCGAATATAATGTCTGAAAACCAGTTCAAATTGGCATAAGCATTCAAATTGAGACATCATGAAGATGATGAAATCGAAGATGGAGTTCTTTGAGATTCAGGGACTACTTGCAACTAATCCTGAAGATGTAGTAGAAGAAGCACCTTCAGTTTGTTCAGGCCCAAAACAACTTGTCGATTTTGAATACTTATGGCCACAGAAACGATTTGCCAAGATAACAGCCTAGACGATGATCTTATTCGGTACTATCCTGTAAGGGGTTGGCCAATTCTGTGCATGTAGAGGTGCGATAGGTTCGACCTCGGTACATTTTATTTAAAGATGTACTGTATGGAAGGTAGTCCCTTACTTTGTCATTGTATAGGATCCATTCCCCAATAAGTGCTTTACAGACTTAGTTGTGCCCAAATATGTTGGAATGTGAGATGCAAGCATTCCAGCTATGTTATATATTTATTTTAACTCCTAGCCATTATTATATTATCACTGGATTTTCTATTTGAAATGGTTTGGTTACCATAAGGTAAAAACCCGTCCGTGTTTATGTGCGGCATGGTCTTATGATATACCTTTATTTGAAAGGTTTTATAACACTAAAAATCCATTCGATCTATGTCCTTATGCTGGTTTACTAGACTGATCCAGACGTTATTTTTTATAACGCTTGGATCAGATCGAGTATATTTTAAGATTTTGCTTTGGATGCTTTGGTGCTTCGGGAGACGAGCTGGATGCCTCCAAGGTGTGTTCACATATGTTTTATTTCCGCTGCATTTGTTGTTGTATTTATCAGCATTTGTGAGGGCATCTTGTTATAACTGTCTAGGCTAATGATAGATGGTTACTTTGATTGATGTGTGTATTACAGTTTTCTTTCATAAAGATCTACTGTATATTATATATTACCTATCCCAATGTGAGATTCTATTCTATTTTTTCATTTTTCGCCCCACCAATCTGTCTTTCCGGCATTTGGATGCTCGGCACGTGAATACAACTAGTTATTAGTGTCGACTTTTGAGTGTCAAAAAGATGGGTCGTCACAAGTTCTCCGCGTCCACAAGTGTGGCGCAATGAAAAATAGGTGCCTAGGTTATGAATATACCCAGTTCGATCCCTACCTTGCATACACTTCTTGCAAAAAACAATAGCCTGAGGGTTGTATGTTCCATGAGTCAACCGTTCCTCTAGGAGGTCTTCTGTATCAGGGAGTTTCTAATAATAATAAGTTCTCTTCATGAATGAATTGCCATTCTTAATCTAAAAACAAAATATAGGTCAAAATACAATATTTATCAATGAATTTTCAAAATATAACAGTAAAATTTTAATTTCGTATATCAACCTCCCAAATATATTTATACCATCTACAAGCTTTATTGTTTTACTCATTTTTTTTTACATACCATTTCACCTCAAATACCATGCATCTTTATGCATGTACCTGATTTGGCAAAGAAATGTGGATTACAAATATTTCACATGAAATATTATTAGTTAATACATTTCACTACATCACGTTTTAATTTCTTACAGTTCTATAAGATTTTAAATTTTAAACAATTTGTACATATTTATTTTAACCTATGATGATTTTTGAGGCTATTTGGTTTTTCTACTATGTTTTTGTTTGATTATGTATGTAAGATTAGTGCTTATTTCTACTATTTAAAAATTGATGACTTTTTTGTCAATTTAACAAGGGATCGAATTCAATACGGTATTAAAATTCATTATAAGGAAACTACATAACGTAGGTAAATCACAAAGTTTGGGCTTTTAGTGCATGCAATATGGTTAAGAATAATCATTTCAATATGCATATTTATATGATACAAGTATCAAACACATAATTCGACGAATAGTAGAAAAAACATATGTTATATTTTGTAAAGCATGTTCTAGTCACCTAATACTTTGGAAAGTATACCTATTGTGTCCGTATTGATGCTTGATTCAGGCTTAATGGATCCGGCTGCATTTGTAGGAACTTTGCTTATGGCTGCTTAATGATCGTTTGAGGCCATGCCACTTTTTTAGCATGTGGCAGATCATTGATGAGATAAAAGATTGGAATGCGAATGTAATGTCAGGTTTGGAATTTTTTGGGAATGTTTTAGTTATTGTTCATTATATTGATATGTATAGTATTGTATCTTACTATATGATTTATGTTGGTCGTTTCAACTTCCCACATCGTAAATTACAAGTTATAGGAAGTGCGGGTCTGGCTTACATGTTTTGCACTTTAAAGTGAAGCAACCGTCAGCAGTTTTCATCTTTTAGAAAGTAATTATGTGACATAAGGCCTTATAGCAAGTTTTGGCAATGCTTATCGTCCTCACATTGAGGCTGCCAACAACGGCACCAGATGGTTTAATCTGCTGGCAAAAGTAGTAGGCTACAAAAGCGGAGTGGAAATTCATTTTTAGATATATTTTGAGTTATATTTTATAATTATTAAGTAATGTTTATTTCAGATATAGTTTGTAGAAGATTCGACGGGCGAGATGAACTTATTCAATGTAGAAGGTTAGCCCATCAATATGTGCAAGTTACCCTTCTATGCTACCACTGATGTAGATTCTTGTTTTATACATTTTTTTTGACATTCATGAATGATCTTTTTTGTGGTTTTGTTTAAGATGGTGCACTGAGTGGTATCATGTCTGTGTGCAACTACAATTTATCCTACATAATAGTTTAGTTGATTAAAAACTTAGAACATTTCTAAAAACAATAATTATTGCATCGCACTTTTACCCCTCTCCCTTTCACTTTAGTTCATTCATTCAGCCATATATCAGTGAACATGCAGAACAATCAAAGTGTTGATTGTCCTCCTAGCATAGAAGGTTCAAGCTTAGAACATAAGCGGTGGGTTTTCAATATTTGACATGAACATCCACATGTTAGAATTTGTTAACATTTTAATTCTATAATATTTATATTCTAACAAGTAGAAATAGAGGGGTTCAACACTAAAGTGGAAATAATATATGCACGAGATACTTATAGTTGATTGTATCTTATTTTTTCTATAATGCAATAATGAAATATTTGGAGGAAATAATCAACTTCTATCAAGTCTAGGAACAAGTGAAGGTAAATGAATTTTAGATATCTATAACGATATTGTAGTCAAAGCCATGACGATGCAAATTATTCGAAAAAGAATGAAAAACAATGCTTAAATAATGCACTTTGACAAATGTATGTGTTGGATGTGGATTATTTTTACAGTATCTTGATTTCCATAAGTGCATTACAAGCAACCAAAATATTCAAATTAGTACGTAGACGAGATAATAAAATAATAATTTAATGGTGGACTGACGCCAACGAGATAATAAAATAATAATTTAATGTTGGACTCATTATTAAGTTACTTTTACTCTTAAATTGAGTTATGGGCATTAATTTTGATAATAAATTATTATTTGTAATTCTCTATTATTTTGTTCAAAAGTATGTTATTTATTGTTTAAGTTGAATTGTCTAGCATTTTATGACATTGTCGCAACTGTTAGTACGATTTTGTTTGTAATTTTAGTTATAACTCTTTGGCTATAATTTACATTTCCTTAAGCTTTGGTATTCCATTATTTCGAATGTATCAAACACACATTCTTTCTAGTTTTATGTAACGACCCCGGATTTTATATAAATTTAAATTAATAATTAAATGAATTTTTGAATTAAAATAGTGAAATAAAACGGTAAATAGATTGCGAGTTTCCCCGGATTCAAATATATTCTGTATAAATCATTTAAATTAAAAATATTGTATATTGTGTATATATGTGTACATATGAATGTATATGTAATATATGAGAAAATTTGAAGTTAATATATATGTAATATGTTGTAGCTTGTAAGTGAAGACTCGGGCAAGTAAAAATATAAAATATGTGTAAATTAAAAACATAAAGTACAACAACATTTAATGCTCTCATTTCCTTTCAGCAAACAAAATCTGTTCGAGTTGTATGAAATGTGATTTCAGCCTCCATTTCTATAAAAATCTCTGACCCTAAATTATATCCTGTAAACTATTTTAAAACTTCAACCTGAAAGCTATTTTCCTTTATCACTTCTCATTTCAATTCGAACTAAACAAGACTAAAAATGAAACTCCATTTAAAAACCTAAAACAAGCATTCAACCACCACCAGCATATCAATACAAAACAGTGAGCAAAGGATTTGGCAGAATGATCAAAGTGGAAACATGTTTCCAGTTTTTCAAGTTCAAAACAGATTTCAAAAACAAGTCTCTGTTCTTCCTCTTTAAAGCAGCGAGTAACTTTTTATTTAAAAATATAACTTAAGTTATATAGGAGCATGTTTTCCCTGTGAGAATATATCTGTTTGTATATATATATATTTGTGCACATCTGTATGTACATCTGATACTCTGTTAAGCCTGTTGCCTGAGGCTATTCTCTTTTTAGTAGATATGTAAACAAACCACCATCTAATGATCTAGCAATTGTTTGAACATGGCATGTAAACAAATATTGTTTGTTTGGTCTTAAGCTAAGTGTTAAAAATATTTATAAGTTGAAACAACTTAGTATTGCTTCTGGAATTATAAAACACAGTGGAAAACTTAAGTTTAGCCAAAAATCAATTGTTTTGATTTATAAATTCAGGTATGTGAGATGAATTTACATACAAAAATATGATTTTTAAAACAAATATCACAATTTTTAGTGGATGGGGTTAAGAGCAGTTCGAAGTTGAACTGGAAACGGGTTTTCACCGTTTTCTGGCGATCGATGGTCGCGGAGCTCTCGAGATTCAGTCGAAACGTGGAGGGATGAACGGAGATTCGAGGAAAAATGATGGGTGAAGCTCCAGTTCACCGTGGCGATGGCGGCGACCCAATTTAAAATTTAAACCTAGTTTTTAATGCAATCATAAACTCGTCTCGTTCATCACCACCAAGGGATCGAGTGGCGCGAGAGTTTGGGAAGTGGTAGTTGGGACATAGACGCGTCGATGACCGGAGTTTCGTGGGTTCTGATGGACGGAGCATGGTGAACGAGGTGATAACAGGCTTCGCGATGATGGGTTAAGCCATTCCAGCTTTGAGTTTAAAGCTCGATTTCGGGTCTAGGTGTTAGGTCGAAGTCTGATGGTTGGAGAGGGATGCGAGGTGGGTCGATGACGTGGTGAGGTCAGCGAGGTTGGTCGGAGTTGGCCAAGGGCACTGTACACGTGCACAACCCGGTAATGTGTCAGTGAAATTATCTGAGGAAGGAGGAGACTTGGACTCGAAGGGGGACTCGGGGAATTCGTGGGTTGGCTCGGGTTCCCACTCGGGTAAATTTGTGTGTGTTAAGGGGGGGAAGTTTTAATACTTAGAAAAATTTAAGTTTGGAAATTTCACAAGGGTAAAATTGTGGGAAACTCGAAGCAGATAGCTTATATCCTCGGGTAGGACTCGAAGCGAGTCTCAGGGCTGTGGTAAACAGTTTTGTTAAAATAAAATTCAACTTTAACCAATTTTAATTCATGTTTTTAAATGATGACTTTGGGTTAAGTTGTAATTAATTAAGAACTTAGAAGTCTTTTCCAAAGAAGAATAAAAATAGAAGATGTATTTTTATATTTACCTAATTATTTATTTGATATTAAGGGTTAAATTAACAAATAAATAAAGGGTAATTAATTGGTTATAAGTTAATTAATTAGGAATAATTAGTTTGTAATTAAAGATCATTAATTTGATAAGCTTAGATTTTAAATTAATGGTTAATTAAATTACAGTTAAGAAATTAAGTTAATAATTAGTGGTTAATTTAATTGGTTATTAAGGATAAATTAAATTTAAATTAATATTGATTAATTTAAGTTTAATCTCTTAACTAATGAACGATAAGCGTTATGATATACTGCTTATCAACTATATCATGTATTTTGATCTGTGATGATTGATGTTGTGCACTATTGTATAAAACCCCTGGACTACACCATACACACACAAATATGGATTTCACGTGGAAATCGGTTAAGTCACAGATGATGTAAATTTGATGTTTTTGAAATTGAAATTTTAATTTCAATTGATTTTGAAATTGGAAATCCGGGTTTAAAGTGAAAAGCTTTTGAAATAGAATTTCAAAGATAAAAGTTATTTCGAATAACTTGATCTAGTTTTGAAAATTTAAATAATTTGATTTAAATTTGAATTCAAGTTTGAAATTGAATTCTAGGATTTGAAACTAGGGATTAAAAATGTTGTACAAGTTATATATGGGTTAAACCATTTTAAAGATATTGATTTGGGAACTTGAATTGAATTCAAGGGTTTTAACTCGTGTAAATATAACTGGAATTTTCTGAAACGAAACTATTTGTTTTCAAATAGTAAAAGCTTTCACATAAGAAAGGATTTCCAAATTGTGTTGAACGATTTCAAGTTTGAAATAGAATTGAAATGTTTTGAAAACTATGAAATGAGTCTTTATTTCAAAGACCGAACGAGTTGATCCAATTTGAAATAGAATTGTTTTTGAAAGGCTATGAATGAATCTTTGGAAACGAGTTTTGAAAGCTATAAGTTAAATCTTGACTTAAAGATTTAACGAGTTAATTCAATTGAAATGGAAATTGATTTGAAAATCTATGAATGAATCTTTGTGAACGGGGTTAACTTTGTGAATTGAATCTTTTTTGTTTAAAAGATTAAAAGTGTGGAAATTGTTTAAATCAATGAAGGTTTTTGAATTTTATCTTTTTGTTTAAAAGATTGGAAATGGTAATTTGTTTTAACCATTCGAATGAAAAGTTTTGGGCTTTAAGCTGTGATTTAACTGAGACCCCAGTATCCATATGATTTTTAATTGCGCTCATTATTCGGTTTAGCCGGGAGAGGACCTTTGTGTCATATAACCCATTCCGAATAGTGATACGATGATATGGATAGCATTTGAAGACCGGTGGTGAAGACCGGGTATTTGCGAGAGCGATATGATGACCTATCGATTTTCTCTGCATCATGGCTCCGGTATAGAGATTCCTTAAGTGATGGGAAGTCCGATCGAGATTGTGAATACCCAGATTTGCAAGGGCTTCTTTGGAAGTGCCTTCGGTTCTGTTCGAACCCGGAACAGACTTGTATGGATGTGTGTCTGACGTTACACTTTGAGATGTAAAGCTGGTTTCTATCAAATACATTTCTGTTGGTGGTGGAGAATTTATTCTCTTAGCTTAACACCCTTCTCTGAGACGTACGAGCTCAGAGGTTATGTAGTTGATGGTTACTAGTGATACATTCCCAATTTGGTAATGTGGCATACGAAGTGCTGATGATCATTTGTGGATCAAAGCGTGGCTTTGTGGAAAAGCGTGGCTTTGTGAAAAAGCGTGGCTTTGTGAAAAAGCGTAGCTTTGTGGACGAGACTTCGTCGAGCCTCACAACCCGGTAATGGTCGAAACAGGAATGTTGCGGCAAAGGTTTGTAGGGGTAGCACCCATAGGGTATGTCATTTCCTTCTGGATAAAAGGTGATATCATGGTATGGAGCCCAGATATTTTACCTATGTGGATGCTGCACAGTTATTATACTTTGTGGTTGTTGCTTTATGATCGGGGGCCCTCGGATAAAGGTCGGTAACGACCGGGGGATGACATGACTCCTGTGTTAGTTACCTAGTTACAGCTTGGTTAAAGCGTGAGGTAGCGTCGGCCTTTTGTTTGCAGAGATCCGGTTAGGATCCGGGGCGTCTTTCCAGAGGCGTTTCTATTTCGGTAAGGAAGTTCCTTAGCCTGATCATTTGTTGGAAATCCAAAGAAACAATACGAACCCAGTACGGTTTTAGTTGTATTACCTGCCATGGAATGTGGCGGTAACCTGTTATTGAACATGGTAGCTATAGTAGGCATACGATGAAATGTTGTATGCTGGCTAAGATTGATATTATACTTTCGAAATGTTTTCACACTATGCACTAGTAATAATATCAAAAGAGTTTTGATTTTGCGTAGTAAGCATGTTTGACTATCATAAGGAGAAATCTCCTCCAATTCTGTGATTGCATTGTGTGTGTGGCGGGAGGCCTTATGGTAGTTTCATTTTCGAAAAGCATTGCGGATTCCAATGTTTAAAAGCCTTTTGTGTTTATTTAAAGATAAACTGTTTTTGTTTGCTCACACCAGTCCCATTACTGACCAGGAGTTTATTGTTCCCTTCCTAAACTCTGGGTGCCCACTATTTTCCACACGGGCAGTCTAGAGTTGGGTTTTTCAGATATTCAGGTTTAGTAGATTATCTGGAGCTGGTTCAGTTCT
This sequence comes from Allium fistulosum, assembly GCA_030737815.1. Taxonomy (NCBI): domain Eukaryota; kingdom Viridiplantae; phylum Streptophyta; class Magnoliopsida; order Asparagales; family Amaryllidaceae; genus Allium; species Allium fistulosum. The sequence goes on along the minus strand of CM060903.1, from coordinate 1,088,429,818 downwards.
TGGAGTTCAGGACTGCACTTGCTTCTCTTTGTGGTTCGAGCTGATGTTGGAGTTATTGGAGTCATTCTCCGATTGATCATTTGGAGATCTCTTCCATTTGTTGTTACTTCCGCTGTATCATTTTTTTATCTCTGATCTTGTTGTATCATATTGTTATCATTGTTGTATATCATACTGGATATTGTATTCATTGGAGTTATATATGATATCATTTATTTCTTTTTCTTCCGTTGTGTTGTTGTACTTAATGGTGTTATAAGCTCCGGCGACTCAGATTTGAACGGTCGAATCTACGGCATTTTGAGTACGAGCGAAGTACGAATGCCGATTTTCGAAGATCGACTTTTGGGTCTTTACATTTGGTATCAGAGCTAAGGTTGAACTTTAGCTCAGGAGTATAACACATTAAGTAGCTCATTGGAGATAGGGTGAAGTATACCCTAGAATGAGTAATCTCTAAGATATCTGTCCGTACGCCTCAGTAAATTCTCTTGCTATACACAGATAGTAAGTATGAGTGTAAGAAGAGGATGAGATAGGGGACAGGGGAATACGACTATAAATGGTCAATGCTCTGTAACAACGAGGAAGCAATCTTTTCTCTATCAATCTCTTCTGTTCGTCATTTTTTCTCAATTCTTCGATAATTTTTGGTAGATCCAGGAAGAAATTCGATATATTTGAATGGGACGTAAACTCCAAATATGCCAAAATTGTTTGTTTGGGTGTATTGTTTGCTTTGATTGTTATGGTTGATAGGTATAATTTGGTTTCTAAACTAAATTTTTTGAAATTGTATCCATATATCTATCTATTCTTTGGGTCCGGATATATTCTACGAATGGTTAGTTATCCATTTGAACTAACCGATGCCATTGCATATTTCGTAGATCTGGGTAACCCGAGTATCTTCTAAAGTGTTAAAACGGATTCGTTTTTGTATCTGTTATTGATATTCTGATTTGGTAAGCCAGATGCAGAATAGATGTTCTATTTGATTTGATGAAATGTTCTTCATCTATCTTTGTGTCTCCTTGGTAATTTCGAGGACGAAATTCTTTTAAGGGGGGAAGTCTGTAACGACCTCGGATTTTATATAAATTTAAATTAATAATTAAATGAATTTTTGAATTAAAATAGTGAAATAAAACGGTAAATAGATTGCGAGTTTCCCCGGATTCAAATATATTATGTATAAATCATTTAAATTAAAAATATTGTATATTGTGTATATATGTGTACATATGAATGTATATGTAATATATGATAAAATTTGAAGTTAATATATATGTAATATGTTGTAGCTTGTAAATGAAGACTCAGGCAAGTAAAAATATAAAATATGTGTAAATTAAAAACATAAAGTACAACAACATTTAATGCTCTCATTTCCTTTCAGCAAACAAAATCTGTTCGAGTTGTATGAAATGTGATTTCAGCCTCCATTTCTATAAAAATCTCTGACCCTAAATTATACCCTGTAAACTATTTTAAAACTTCAACCTGAAAGCTATTTTCCTTTATCACTTCTCATTTCAATTCGAACTAAACAAGACTAAAAATGAAACTCCATTTAAAAACCTAAAACAAGCATTCAACCACCACCAGCATATCAATACACAACAGTGAGCAAAGGATTTGGCAGAATGATCAAAGTGGAAACATGTTTCCAGTTTTTCAAGTTCAAAACAGATTTCAAAAACAAGTCTATGTTCTTCCTCTTTAAAGCAGTGAGTAACTTTTTATTTAAAAATATAACTTAAGTTATATAGGAGCATGTTTTCCCTGTGAGAATATATCTGTTTGTATATATATATATATATATATATATATATTTGTGCACATCTGTATGTACATCTGATACTCTGTTAAGCCTGTTGCCTGAGGCTATTCTCTTTTTAGTAGATATGTAAACAAACCACCATCTAATGATCTAGCAATTGTTTGAACATGGCATGTAAACAAATATTGTTTGTTTGGTCTTAAGCTAAGTGTTAAAAATATTTATAAGTGGAAACAACTTAGTATTGCTTCTGGAATTATAAAACACAGTGGAAAACTTAAGTTTAGCCAAAAATCAATTGTTATGATTTATAAATTCAGGTATGTGAGATGAATTTACATACAAAAATATGATTTTTAAAACAAATATCACAATTTTTAGTGGATGGGGTTAAGAGCAGTTCAAAGTTGAACTGGAAACGGGTTTTCACCGTTTTCTGGCGATCGATGGTCGCGGAGCTCTCGAGATTCAATCGAAACGTGGAGGGATGAACGAAGATTCGAGGAAAAATGATGGGTGAAGCTCCAGTTCACCGTGGCGATGGCGGTGACCCAATTTAAAATTTAAACCTAGTTTTTAATGCAATCATAAACTCGTCTCGTTCGTCACCACCAAGGGATCGAGTGGCGCGAGAGTTTGGGAAGTGGTAGCTGGGACATAGACGCGTCGATGACCGGAGTTTCGTGGGTTCTGATGGACGGAACGTGGTGAACGAGGTGATAAAAGGCTTCGCGATGATGGGTTAAGCCATTCCAGCCTTGAGTTTAAAGCTCGATTTCGGGTCTGGGTGTTAGGTCGAAGTCTGATGGTTGGAGAGGGATGCGAGGTGGGTCGATGACGTGGTGAGGTCAGCGAGGTTGGTCGGAGTTGGCCAAGGGCACTGTACACGTGCACAACCCGGTAATGTGTCAGTGAAATTATCTGAGGAAGGAGGAGACTTGGACTCGAAGGGGGACTGGGGGAATTCGTGGGTTGGCTCGGGTTCCCACTCGGGTAAATTTGTGTGTGTTAAGGGGGGGGAAGTTTTAATACTTAGAAAAATTTAAGTTTGAAAATTTCACATGGGTAAAATTGTGGGAAACTCGAAGCAGATAGCTTAAATCCTCGGGTAGGACTCGAAGCGAGTCTCAGGGCTGTGGTAAACAGTTTTCTTAAAATAAAATTCAACTTTAACCAATTTTAATTCATGTTTTTAAATGATGACTTTGGGTTAAGTTGTAATTAATTAAGAACTTAGAAGTCTTTTCCAAAGAAGAATAAAAATAGAAGATGTATTTTTATATTTACCTAATTATTTATTTGATATTAAGGGTTAAATTAACAAATAAATAAAGGGTAATTAATTGGTTATAAGTTAATTAATTAGGAATAATTAGTTTGTAATTAAAGATCATTAATTTGATAAGCTTAGATTTTAAATTAATGGTTAATTAAATTACAGTTAAGAAATTAAGTTAATAATTAGTGGTTAATTTAATTGGTTATTAAGGGTAAATTAAATTTAAATTAATATTGATTAATTTAAGTTTAATCTCTTAACTAATGAACGATAAGCGTTATGATATACTGCTTATCAACTATATCATGTATTTTGATCTGTGATGATTGATGTTGTGCACTATTGTATAAAACCCCTGGACTACACCATACACACACAAATATGGATTTCACGTGGAAATCGGTTAAGTCATAGATGATGTAAATTTGATGTTTTTGAAATTGAAATTTTAATTTCAATTGATTTTGAAATTGGAAATTCGGGTTTAAAGTGAAAAGCTTTTGAAATAGAATTTCAAAGATAAAAGTTATTTCGAATAACTTGATCGAGTTTTGAAAATTTAAATAATTTGATTTAAATTTGAATTCAAGTTTGAAATTGAATTCTAGGATTTGAAACTAGGGATTAAAAATGTTGTACAAGTTATATATGGGTTAAACCATTTTAAAGATATTGATTTGGGAACTTGAATTGAATTCAAGGGTTTTAACTCGTGTAAATATAACTGGATTTTTCTGAAACGAAACTATTTGTTTTCAAATAGTAAAAGCTTTCACATAAAAAAGGATTTCAAAATTGTGTTGAACGGTTTCAAGTTTGAAATAGAATTGAAATGTTTTGAAAACTATGAAATGAGTCTTTATTTCAAAGACCGAATGAGTTGATCCAATTTGAAATAGAATTGTTTTTGAAAGGCTATGAATGAATCTTTGGAAACGAGTTTTGAAAGCTATAAGTTAAATCTTGACTTAAAGATTTAACGAGTTAATTCAATTGAAATGGAAATTGATTTGAAAATCTATGAATGAATCTTTGTGAACGGGGTTAACTTTGTGAATTGAATCTTTTTTGTTTAAAAGATTAAAGTGTGGAAATTGTTTAAACCAATGAAGGTTTTTGAATTTTATCTTTTTGTTTAAAAGATTGGAAATGGTAATTTGTTTTAACCATTCGAATGAAAAGTTTTGGGCTTTAAGCTGTGATTTAACTGAGACCCCAGTATCCATATGATTTTTAATTGCGCTCTTTATTCGGTTTAGCCGGGAGAGGACCTTTGTGTCATATAACCCATTCCGAATAGTGATACGACGATATGGATAGCATTTGAAGACCGGTGGTGAAGACCGGGTATTTGCGAGAGCGATATGATGACCTATCGATTTTCTCTGCATCATGGCAGAGATTCCTTAAGTGATGGGAAGTCCGATCGAGATTGTGAATACCCGGATTTGCAAGGGCTTCTTTGGAAGTGCCTTCGGTTCTGTTCGAACCCGGAACAGACTTATATGGATGTGTGTTTGACGTTACACTTTGAGATGTAAAGCTGGTTTCTATCAAATACATTTCTGTTGGTGGCGGAGAATTTATTCTCTTAGCTTAACACCCTTCTCTGAGACGTACGAGCTCAGAGGTTATGTAGTTGATGGTTACTAGTGATACATTCCCAATTTGGTAATGTGGCATACGAAGTGCTGATGATCATTTGTGGATCAAAGCGTGGCTTTGTGGAAAAGCGTGGCTTTGTGAAAAAGCGTGGCTTTGTGAAAAAGCGTAGCTTTGTGGACGAGACTTCGTCGAGCCTCACAACCCGGTAATGGTCGAAACAGGAATGTTGCGGCAAAGGTTTGTAGGGGTAGCGCCCCTAGGGTATGTCATTTCCTTCTGGATAAAAGGTGATATCATGGTATGGAGCCCAGATACTTTACCTATGTGGATGCTGCACAGTTATTATACTTTGTGGTTGTTGCTTTATGATCGGGGGCCCTCGGATAAAGGTCGGTAACGACCGGGGGATGACATGGCTCGTGTGTTAGTTACCTAGTTACAGCTTGGTTAAAGCGTGAGGTAGCGTCGGCCTTTTGTTTGCAGAGATCCGGTTAGGATCCGGGGCGTCTTTCCAGAGGCGTTTCTATTTCGGTAAGGAAGTTCCTTAGCCTGATCATTTGTTGGAAATCCAAAGAAACAATACGAACCCAGTACGGTTTTAGTTGTATTACCTGCCATGGAATGTGACGGTAACCTGTTATTGAACATGGTAGCTATAGTAGGCATACGATGAAATGTTGTATGCTGGCTAAGATTGATATTATACTTTCGAAATGTTTTCACACTATGCACTAGTAATAATATCAAAAGAGTTTTGATTTTGCGTAGTAAGCATGTTTGACTATCATAAGGAGAAATCTCCTCCAATTCCGTGATTGCATTGTGTGTGTGGCGGGAGGCCTTATGGTAGTTTCATTTTCGAAAAGCATTGCGGATTCCAATGTTTAAAAGCCTTTTGTGTTTGTTTAAAGATAAATTGTTTTTGTTTGCTCACACCAGTCCCATGACTGACCCGGAGTTTATTGTTCCCTTCCTAAACTCTGGGTGCCCACTATTTTCCACACGGGCAGTCTAAAGTTGGGTTTTTCAGATATTCAGGTTTAGTAGATTATCTGGAGCTGGTTCAGTTCTTGGAGTTCAGGACTGCACTTGCTTCTCTTTGTGGTTCGAGCTGATGTTGGAGTTATTGGAGTCATTCTCCGATTGATCATTTGGAGATCTCTTCCATTTGTTGTTACTTCCACTGTATCATTTTTTTATCTCTGATCTTATTATATCATATTGATATCATTGTTGTATATCATACTGGATATTGTATTCGTTGGAGTTGTATATGATATCATTTATTTCTTTTTCTTCCGCTGTGTTGTTGTACTTAATGGTGTTATAAGCTCCGGCGACTCGAATTTGATCGGTCGAATCTATGGCATTCGATTACGATGTAAAGTATGAATGTCGATTTTCGAACGCGAAAATCCGTATCATTACATTTTATTTTGTTAGTCAATTTAATCAAACAATAAAAGAATGACTGTTATAACATAAATTTTTAATGCTTGCATATGAACTGACTTTTAATTAACAATAGGAGTTTCATCCTACATAAAAGATTGGATCAAAGACTTCCATTGGATGACAACCCTATGATGGGGATAGATTGGGGTCAGGTTCAATTCCTTTACCCTATCTTTGAATAAATGATTCAATATAACCTCGGGTCACTTACACGTGCACAAGATCATGAACAGTCCCATGGCACACTCTAAGTTAGATGCCTGAGATGACTATTTTGGACAGTAATAATCCTAGACCACTTACACGTGCACAAAACCTAGATTGGTCCCTAATCACGCTCTAATTCAGATGCCTTCGGTGATTACTTTGGATAATAATAACCCCCAACCACTCGGTCGTGCACAAAACCAAGATTGGCCCTAGTCTTGCTCTGAGTCGGATATTTGGGATGGACACTTAGTATTTTTTTTATTTTCTTTGATTTGGATATTTGAATTTTGAAATTCCACCAGAGAGTGATGACTGATTTTGATCGCCTTAGAGTCTCAATTAGAGAGAAGACACCGAAGTGAAAGGTGAAAGTCCCCTTGCTAGAAAGCGAGCAGATGGAGTTGTACGATATTAATCACTTTAGAGTCCCAACCAGAGAAACGGGACCGGAGTGCAAGAAGTTAGTCCCCTCACTGAAGAGTGAGCGGGTGATCTTGCTTGGTTGTTGAGTCCCTTTGCCGGAGAGCAAATGAAATCAGTAAGGATCCATTGAGATTGTCCACTCAACTTAAATAATAAAAAATCCAAAGAGATCGTCCCATTAACATAAACATTAAACGATCCGAAGAGATTGCACATTAAACTGAATATAAAATGATCTGAAGAGATCGTGCATTAAACTGAATATAAAATGATCCATACAGATTGAACCTTAGAACATATACAGATTTGATAAAAGGAGTTGAATGCCTTATAATTAGAGTAGAACTGATAAATTTTGGATGAACATAGGACGGTTTTGGATAAGTGATGTAATAACTTCAAATGAAATTAGATATGTGATATAATAAGAGATATGTGGTGTAGTAAACTATACTTAGGTAGAGTCTAGAGTCTTAGACTGTAACAGTTTATGAACAACCCATGGTTGATAAGGGAATCTGGAGGAATTGCACGATTCACCAAGATTAAAGCAGATGGAGAGCTCAACTACCGAAGATGGATTACTAGAACTTGTTCTTGAGCAAAGAACACCATACATTCGAAAGGTGTAATTTATGGTGCAAGTGTTAACCTGCTTTTGAGCAAAGTAGATTTCAACTGACTTAGAAGAATCAAACGAGGACAAAACAACTTGAAAATTGGCAAGTACTCTTAGATGGAACGAAGAAATAGCTCGGAGAAGTTTCACTCCAAGACATGCTAAGGAGGGAAGACGGTACTGATATGATCATGCTGATGATGACTTCTTCTAGTTTCGTATTTCTCACTCAAATTTCACAGGAATCTCTGTCTACCAATTCTAAGAGTGATTAAGAAATTTGGGCTCAAAATACATTAAGGGGAGAGGTCAACCCCGAACGCTCTTGTCCACCCCGTTCTCTCATGTTAACTCCAATGATGTTACGACTTCTTGGTACACCTCTATATGGAATTAGAAAAGGGATGTAAAAATTAGAAGCAATTCAAAGCTAAGGAAAAAATTCACGCGACCTCTCAGGCTAATAGGCTGATATCATGTTGTTTAGGAGAGAGGTTGGTACCGACTTGATTTGGACGACTAATGACCGATGGAAATAGCATGGAGCGCCTTAAAATTAAGTAGGATGAAGGATGCAAGAAGAATCGAAGTGATTTGAATTACAGTGAGAAATCGACCCCGACTTGATCATGTCGGCAATGACATCCGGTGCTAGTTCAGGAGGTTCTACAAATTTGCACACTGTTTCGGGCTAATATTTAGGCTCTGTCCTAGATGGACTTCTGTCCCAACATGACCGTTTCCTTAGTAAATACAGGCCTACTAGCTGCAAAAAGGAGGGGGAATTCTCTAACTACAGAGACCATTCATCTTCTTCACCTCTAACCACTCCTCCATTAATGTCACCCAGGAAATAACTATCAGTTGTTTTAAGACATAGATCAACAAATTCTTAGTACAAGTGTTTCTCAAACTCTCTAGAAAAATCATTGTAAATATGAGATCCACTAGATTGTGGTTAGGTCTGAGAAGACTAGTTGTAATCCAGAGAGAGAAAGCAATTAATATGAAGATTGAAGTGGACGTAGACAATAGATTACGCCGAACCACTATAAAAGCTTCTATGTGTTCTTATCTATTTTTTGCTTATTATGTTTATTTAATCTGAACTAGTGCTTTCATCTTGACTTTGGGTGTTGATTCATTTTTTGGGTTACCACAACACTTTTCTATGTTATTAGGGTAAGCTTGCTTATTGTAGTAGTTTATTTATCAAAAAGATATTGACACATTTGTAATCTCATTTGGGAGATTCTATAGCTTGATAATATGTAGTTTATTTACATGTAGATTTTTACTGGTTTTTTTTCCATATTTTACGTCTATGTTCTATTATGTTTTATTTATGCATTATTAGACATATGGTTAGTTATTAGACTTTTCATCAAATTTGTAATAGACCTTTGATATGTTGGATTCTTAGTAATGTTGCAGAAACGTTTATAGGTATTAGATGTTGGGAGGCATTTCATCATGGTCCTCCTAAATATTTCTTCTTCTCGAAATTCCTTTGCATTCATTTTCCAAATAAAACCATCTCATCGTTAATTATTTATTTTTTAGAAAAGTGGTAGAGAAAAATGAAGTGATCTAAAAATAAGGTTTTGGGGGGGGGGGGGGGGGTAAATAAGGAAAGTTGGTAGGTTAGTTTGTATTAACTATCTCTAAATTACATTTCAAAATGCGTATACCATTCGTAGTTTAAGCTTTATTTGCTGCTATATTTTGTTCACACATTTTTCATGGATTAAATGAAAATCATGGTTTATTAATATGCACCCTTTTAACCAACATAAGCCATCAGACTACTTTGGGTTCATTAACAATTAAAGATTGACAAAAATTAGCAAAAATGTACACATTATACCCTCTATATTTATCAACATTTAGTCACTTACGTATAATTGTACACAACTAACCATGCATATATAAATGCATAGCTTAAATGATATTTTAACATAATTCATCTATACAAAAAGTTACATGGTTGTAAAGAATTCCTTTTGGAAGACAAGTGGCTAATTTCATTCCTAGAAAAGAAGTGTTTTTAGTTATAAAATGACATTTTTTGGAAAAACAAGCTCTGTTATCTATCACTTGAAATAATGGAATTTAACATCTATTATTAATTAGATTAAGATTATTGTCCTTAATAACACAAAAGAAGTTTAATTTTCTGCCTTAAATAAAGGAAATGTGAACTTACAGCCATTATTCTATATACATCGTGTTGCATATAATCTAAACAAATTTGAAGCATGTATTTAGACAATAAAGACAAATTGCAGATCATACTTTTGGCAAAAATTATCATATTCAAAAACTGACTATTATGAAATTGGATTTTTAAAAATGTATAATGTCGATTTTTATAAAGATATGAAAATTATAATTTTTCGGGTGTTTCCAGTAACAATAACCACATCATAAAATCCAAAAGGAAATAAATTTTAATACGATGGGTATTTTAGAAGAATTAAAAAGTTTAGGGACCTAATTTTATATCGAAAAAATATATTTTTTATTCAATATGTGTCTTATGTTAGATTTCCATTGTGCAAAATTATTCTCCCTAGATTAAGAAGGATATTGTTAAAATAAATCATTTTTTTGCTTTTAAAGTATACATGTTATTTTTCTTAAATAGCAATAACCAGATCGTTATTTTGACACCAAATGGAACGTTATAATCTCATGAAAAAAGCACAAAACTTGTTTAGTATCAGCAACTTAAACTTACGTAATAATAAGTTAACACTATCGAGAAGAATTAAAAAATCAAAGATCAATGTTTTTGAATAGTCATGGTTATTTATTATGAAAAGCGTCATCAACTTCAACATATAAAAAATAATCGATTATAGACCAGCATCAAAATTAATGATATTTTATATAAAATGTCAATTACTTGCATTTTATTTCTACCGACTTTTTTCCCATTCAGATATCTTGTTTGTTTTAAACAATGAATATGCCAATACATGAACCATAATCTATTACTTCCTCTGGATTCATCCAATAAAGAATTAAAAAAAAATTAGCTATTACAATATTATGAATCTACCTTAAAACAGTTGGAAGTTATTAATATAAAACATATTGGAAAATATTATTGCAAATTTTATCTGATTATCTTAATATATACATGTATAATATGATTAATGTATCAAATGTATTAGATTAATCCACATAATGAATATTCACTTGCTCAATTAATAGGCAATAAATTTTATTGTTAGATTTCCTTCTCCACTTAATATTGTCAAATACCAAATCAACTATATAAATACGGTGGGGAATTTCACTTACAATTGCATTGCATAATATAAAACTAAAAATGGATCTTTTAAAGAGTTTCTTTTTTTTAGTCATTGCCATTACAATACTAAATGTAACAACAATATTAGGTTATTCTGATATTGAAATTATGTCAATGGAAGTTGGTGAGAAAGAAATGTCACAAGACCACCAAACAAACATTCAATCTACAATGGAACCTGTGACGGAGGATACAGAGAAAGAAACAATGGGATATATCATTGAATCGGATCTTGATCATTTTCATCCTCATGCTCCATCTTCGAAAGAACATCATGCTCCTCCTCCTCACCATCACCGCCACCACAAGCGCCATGGTCATGCTCCATCGCCATACCACCACCACAAACACCCTGCTCAAGCTCCTACTCCCTGAAGCCCCTACCATGATCTTCACAAACACCACGCTCATGGTCCCTCTCCTCATAGTCACCTCCATCGCCATAACTGCCATGGTCATGCTCCAACACCATATCATCACCATAAACACCACGTTCATTCTCCAGCTCCTCACCATCACCACAAACACCATGCTCATGCTCCCACTCCTCACCATTGCCACAAACACCTTGCTCATGCTCCAGCTCCTCATCATCACCACAAACATCATGGTCCTTCTCCTACCCCTAACCATAATATCCTTGCTGATCTTGACCACTAAGATTGACCATTATATCCTTAGTTATGAATTCTTCATTTTCCCCTTATGTATTAAAATCAAGTAGAGATATCTCTTTGTCGATCTCATAATGTATTTGGATTTCAATAAACTTATTTTGGTTTAAAGCTGCAAACTATGACATATTTAGATTGTCTTTACATTGTTATTTTAAATGATATTAATTAGATAATAGTCAACGTATAACGTATCATTATGTTACATTGAAAGTAGAAGTTAGTCGTATCAAGGACTAATAATTGTATCAGTTTTTTGGAGAAAACCTTAGGATCTACTTCATTTTATAAGTTCAATTTCTTTTCTTTAAATTTTTAGTTTTGCAAAATAGTAAAAGTTATTTTGATATAGAACTTCCCAAAGCACATTATTTTGACAATGAGCTTTGTATTAATTAAGTTGAAAAAGTTCTCTTTTAGTTTTGGCCTAAAATAGAACGTATAAAATAAATAAAAAACCAATGAAACCATATAAATCCATTGTACGGACACAAATACGTTATTCTCGACATCGTCCTCCCTCATTTTTCTATTGAAAAAATTCCACATATTCTTCACTCGAATTTCACTAATTGTGTTTAGTATCATCCTCTCCCATACTATCAATCTTTCCCATTAAAATCACCCTCATCTTGGAATCTAGTCCCCAAATCATTTAGATAATTTAGGTGGTTCTTCCATATATAGTATAAGTAATCACTTTTAAGTTAATTTGACGTGAATTTATGATGAATTGTAAATATTTGATCGGTAATTAGGTTGTTTGCGTCAGTGTAATTTTCAAATACGATGTCTTTGACCTATTACAAAATCATCATTTACAAATCCTCTTTTACCAAGGTCAATTAATTTGGAACATTACAGGTGGAAATAAAATTGATAATCATAGTAAAAACTATTTATCAATATGAAATCATATTATTATGTCATCAAATTCTTCAGAATAGGGTGTCAATGAAATTGGTATAGACTACGAATGCAAAGAATGGAAGATTACATGTGTTGTCTTCTAATATGATAATCAAAAGAAAAACAAGATACGTTCACCATAAGCACAAGTGAAATTAACCAAATGTATAGTGATACAAACTATTAGATATGGTTGATTTATTGTGGTAATTATGGATTTATAGATATTGCGCCAGTAATTTTAAATAAAACCTACCATGAGACATAATACAATACTTAATGTTCTAATATATTTTCAGATGTTAAAATTGACAATAAGGTAAGAAAACCTTTTTTATAAAATTTTAGAAACTTATGGGTACACAAAAGACAAAAACACACATGTATAAACAATAAACTATGTCCAGTTAGTTCTAGTTATTGTAATTTGAAAAATGATCTAAACATGGCCACCAATATTGAAGCATACAATATAAAGATCGAGGAAGTAAAAGGAAAAAACATAGATTATTGGATTATGCTATTTATCTCACAGTTCACCGAACCATGAGTGCACCAAGGTTTTCTTAATCATGATGCCTAAATCAGCAAGCTAATATTTATATTGTATATACTATTCATGCACTAAACTATTACTTGAGAATGAAATTTATGAGTTGATTTTTTTAGCAATAAGAAAGAGTTTCCCTTCCATTTATTTATTACAATAGTATATGGGGATATATCACATGTTAAAATATAATTAATTTGCAAATTGTAATGTTTTTTGTTCTTGATAATTTACTTATTTGTTTGCGAAGCTATATTACCATAATTGTTTTTTATCCTTTTTAAACCTTAAAGTACTCAACTTGGATAAGCATGGAAATAAAATAATAGATTTTAGGCAAAGATTCAATAGTGAATTATATGATGATTTCCATCTTTGAGATATTAGCTTCAGATTCATATCTCACTTTTGCCTAAATCATATAGTAAAATCCAACTTTAGATTATTTGTCACCTTTTCTTATTCGGTTAAATCTGGTTTCGTAAAAAGCCTTCACTATACCCTCCCTCCAAAGTTTTTAAAGTTGCTGATGAAGAATCATGAAGAAGAATCTCAATTATGTCATAGGCACAAAACTGATTGAATGGTACGCATCCATGTCGATCTTCCATTTTTTCAACGAAGTCACATTAAGTTCTTTTAGAAATAATTAAAATAGTAATTGAAATGTATTTCATTTTCGGAGAGATTTCACTTTGAAATCATACTTCGGATTAAAAGTTATTTTGGAATTGTTAGTAGTAGTGTTTGCATTGAAGCTGTGGAGCAACTATCTTTTGGGTGCAAAGTTATACGGATCAAAAGTCATTAAAGTATTTCTTTATCCAAAAGGATTTGAACTTAAGGCAACAAATATGGCTGGAATTTCTTGCATCTTATGACCCAGAGATTCTTTATAACCTAGGGAAAGCAAAAGGCATTGCAGATGCGTTGAGTAGGAATATGGTAACGGTTGCAAATTTGGAAGTTAAGCCAGTACTTATGGAGTGAATTACTTATTTCCAAAAAGAAGACCCCATTTTAACTCGGCTTTAAGTGGAGCGTTGAAGAGGGAATCATTTCCGGTTTTCAGATTGGCTCTCAAAGCATTCTAAGAATGAATGGATGGATTTGCATAACAGATGTTAATAGGATTATACAAGATGTGAGAGTGCCATAGATAAAAATTACCTATCTACCCAAGAGTAACTGAAATGTTTTAGAATATGAAGAAGACCTGAAAAGGATAAAGAGAGGCATTTCGATCTTCGTGAGCATGTGTGCAAATTATTAGCAGGTCAAGAGTGACCAACAAAAGACTAGTGGTTTGCTCCAACCATTAGAGATACCGAATTAGAAATGGGAGCGAGTATCCCGCGACTTTATCGATGGGTTGCCCATAACAAGAAGCGGCAATGAAGCCATTTGGGTAATTGTAGATCAATTAACAAAGAGTGCCAACTTTATTCCAATGAAGTCAACAAGAACTACAGCTTCTTTGGCAGGGATTTATTTGAGGGAGATCATTTGATAGCACGGAATTCCTATAAGTATAATTAGTGATTGAGATCCCATCTTCACTAGTCTATTTTGGGGAGCATTGCAAGCAGTTTTAGGGACAAAGTTGAATTTGAGCACGGCCTATCACCCGTAGACGGATAGACAAATGGAAAGGGTGAACCAAAGTTTGGAGGATCTCTAAACGGAATGCATTTTTGATTTTGGAGGTTCTTGGGAAGATCATCTGCATTTGGTAGAGTTCTCTTATAACAACATTTACCAAGCTAGCATCGGCATGGCACCCTTCGAGGCTTTGTATTGACGGCTATGTAAATCAACTTCGGACTGCCTACCATTTAATTCTTGGACCAGAGATAATTCGAGAAGCATCAAAGAAAGTGGCTATGATCAAGGAAAGGATGAAAGAAGCCTAGGATCGACATGAAAGTTATGCCATTCAGCGGAGAAGGGACTATGAGTTTATGGTCGAGGATTTGGTATTTGTGAAAGTTTCCCCAATGAAAGGAGTTGTAAGATTAATTAGGGCAGGAAAGCTAGCATCCAGATTCATTGGACCATTTAGAATCCTTGAGATAATTGGATCTTTGGCCTATAGATTAGAATTGCCTGAAAGATTGTCTAAAGTTCATAATGTTTTTCATGTATCTCATCTTAGAAAGCATGCTCATGACCCGTCGCTAATTGTAGAGATGTCTGTTCAGAAGACTTAGAAATATAATCGAATTTCATAGTAATCTGACATCCAGTTCATATTGTTGATCGGGATGAAGGGAGATTGAGGAACAAGGTAGTTAAGCTTGTGAAGGTTCAGTGGAGTGATGATCCCCGCAATCGTACTTGGGAGACTGAGGATCATATTAGAGAAACTTACCCAGATGTAATGTCAGGTTGGTTGTTTTTTGTTTGAATGCATTATGTATGTTCTTGTATGCCATAGTTGTTCTGCATCATTATATGAATTTCTTAGTATAATATATACCTTTTGAATTGTAATTTGTGTATCAATTTCGGAGACGAAATTCCCCCAAAGGGAGAGTATAACGACCTGCAAATTAATCCTTTGTATTTGAATATTTAAATCATTTTCAAATATTTAAATAATGGATTTTAATAACCAAATAAACATATTTCAAAATATTAATTAATAATGTTAAGATTATTGTCAAATTTTTTTACCAAAATAATTAGCTCAAATAAAAATAGAAAATGTAATCGAATAACGTTTTCCAAAAATTCAGCTTTTCAACAACAAAAAAGTCATCGAAATTGTTTTGCACATTTTGTATCACCCATATACACATGCACACATGTCATATGATAAGTAAGGTAAAGTGTTAACAGTAATAAACCATGATTAATTTAAATGTAAGCTTGATAAGGCAGATTATGTTTACATAAAAGAAAGAATAAAATATGGAATAAGTTCTCATGTATCACCATACTCAACACCATACCCTTGTACACATAATGGAGCATGTCAAGATCAAGCATGGTATGGGGGACACCTTGGTTGTGAGCTTTAAATGGGTAGAGGTTGAGATGGAGCTTTGTGATTGGTGGAAATAAGGCAAGGGTACGTTTGTAATTTTACCTATTTTCATGTCTATAAATACCTCAACCCTAGCTTCATTTCTCACTTTGTAATTTCATTTCTCAGTTTCCTAAGAAGCTCTCTCTATCTTTGTGTTCAAGTTCACCCATGGCTTCTCTTCTTCATTCTTAGTTTTAGAAAAATCACTTCTTTTCATTTTAAATCTCTTCCTTAGTTCACAAAACTCCATATATTCACCTACAAACACTCCTCCACCAAAACAAAATCCATTTCCACCTCAAAAACTCCAAGGCCAAGCCTATTCCTAGCCTAGCCCAAGCCACCTTGCAATCCCTAAGCCCACATATGGTAATAAATTTAATCCAAGGAAGTTTGCTTAGTGTTTAGTCGAGTTCGTTGGAAGTTTGACTTTGTTTTAGTGCATTTCGGTGAGTACAAATCTCACCTTTCAAAATCCAAGTTTAAACTTTAAATATAGATCATTTTTAGTTTTGGTGAAAGCCTGTTGGATAGTTGTTGTGTTTAGGTGGTTGTTGGCTTGACTTATGCATAAAAAATTTAACACTTCGGATTTTAGTTTGCATGTAGTAAACAAATATGAAAAGTTTGTGGCTAAAATAATTATATTGCTAGTAAATACTTATTGCATGCCATATCATAGTGAATTACCTTATGTATGTGTTCATGCCCTTCTTTTATGATGGTTGGTTGTATTGAAAATGTCATATACTCGAACTTCTAAACGCCTGTATAGCGATAGTCGATATATTGGCATTTTCGAAAAATCTCCTTTTGTCGAAACCATTTGGTTTCATTATCGTGCTTGGAATTACTTTACAAGTTAAGCAAGTTTTTGATTAATGATATTTTCAAAAACAATTAATTGTTTTAGAAATGATTATGTAACGACCCGACTTTCCAGACCCGGAAAATCGAACCATTTTAGTTAAGAAGAAAAGGTAGAAGAAGAAAAATAGAAAACAACATCAGAATCTAACCATCGTAGCGGAATAAAATATAATATATATTAACAGATCTTTACACAAATCAAAACTATATCAGTTTTATATAATAAAGCATCAGAGTATACACCAGAGAACACATAACATACAACTGGACAATAACCATATCATGTCCTCAATACAACAGAGTACAACAATCAACACAGCGGAATATATATATAAACAAGTACGGGAGATACGTCTCGCCATCCAGCTCATCTCCTGAGCTCCACAGCATCATATCCTGTAACCTATAATACTCTGTCTGACCCGAGCATCATATAAAACAATACCCGAGTCAGTCTGGAATACCAGCGTGAGAAAATCACACTCAATTGATTATTAAAGTTTCAAAAATCCTTTTGAAAATAAAAGCATCTCGTAAGATCACGCCACAAATAAACATGTCGGGTTTTTACCTTACGATAGCTAAAACACTTTTTATAAAAATCCTCTGATATTATAATAGTGTCTATTCACAAATACTTATTAAAATAGCTGAAATTGTTACATGATTAAATTCCAGCATACTAGGTATACAAACAAATACCGTACAAGGCGCGTAGGGAGAATGGATTTCCAACGAATGACTAGGCACTGGGGTACCACCTGTCACAGTACGTGGCCTAGATCACAGTACCGAGGAGTACGCCCGCTCCCCTGCAACACAAGACCGGAATCATCCCTTACTGGATAATTCCAAATAAAATCACCCCACGGTTGGGATCAGCAACCGCACCACTAAGCCGAAATAAAGGGACATCTAGATAGGGATGACCTTACTCTCAAGTGGGGGCTACCCACGAAGCCTTGCTGCATAACCCCTGATTTTCAGTCATTCCCGGTTGATGAGGCTCGAGGCTAAACGATACCTTTATAGCACATATCCCTTAGAATGCCCATCGTCCACCTGACGATGTCACGAAAGCATTCGTCCATACATGTCCATCCCGGGTTCGAACGGAACCGAAGGCACTATTCCTACTACATCCATTTTGGAAATATCCTCAGGATTAGTAGCGACTAGCCCTTGCACTTCACTGCTCCATCTTCGACTCTGAACACGTTACACGAAACGTACAAACCGAATCAAAGTGGTATTCGAGTCTCCAGACCTAGAATCCCGGTATACGGAAACCCGATCCCGGTCTCTTCGAAACGATCAGCGCATTTGGCCAATATTGATAGTCGGTTATTTAACTATCAATTTACATCCACAAGCAACCATCACACAATAAATAATTTCCCACATTATTTATTTGCCCAAATATCTTTCCAAGATATATTTCCAAATTTTCAAAGCTCATTTGAAAACAATTTCAAACAGTTTCTGCTTACGGAATACATTTCCCAAATAATTATTTCCACTGAATCACCAAGTACAAAATACTTTTAATTTTAAAATAATTTAAAAACACTTTATTTTTAAATATATTTTATAACATTGAAATCAAACTACTTTAATACTTTATTAAAAATATATACTTTAAAATAAACCACTTTATAAATATAAACTAAATCTCTCCTTTTAAAACATAATAGCAAATCACTTTTATATAATTACTACAATAATAGATTTTGAAAATCTTACTTTAAAGTTTAAACATTTAAAAATGTGACGACCCGGAATTTTTGTATATTTGAAATGTGAATATTTAATTTATTTTAAATATCCGAAGGTTAAATTTTAACTTTAATTTCAAATATACAGTATTTATTTGGATAATTAATTATTAAATTTAATTATCGGGATTGGGTAAAATATTGAATCTTGATTTTAAGCCTGTTAAAAATAGTTCAAAGGTTCAGAAAATTTATATTGTCAATACTGAAGATGATAGAACTTTTAAAATGGAATTTTAAAAGAGTTTTGTTCAGTCTTAAAAATATATCGTTGAAATTAAATTTAAAAAAAAAAAAAAATAGCCGTCCGAGGCACAGTCTCGGAATTCAGCGAAACCAGTTCCATTGGATCCGTAATATTGTATTATTATTGGATTTCAATTTTCGTAGTATTCGGAGTTATCGTCTGATCATACAATAAGTAAACGCGATGGAAATTATCCTGAAATTTAAAATAACGCTGGTTCAAGAAGCTTCCCTTATATTATATTGCCGAGCCTTGCGTTGGAAGCCAAAAGAAACAAAAATAATATAAACCAAACAGCCGAGAAAAATCTCGAAACCATTACCCTATATTTCTCAGCCGACCTGCCTACTGGTGTACGAGTTAATTAACTCCACGTTACCAGTTCTTTCTTTCATTTCAAGCACGTCGTTCCTCTTATTTTATAATGGTCGCCTTCTTTCGGAAGCAAATCCTAATGAAATCTTTCCCTCTCCTCATTATCAAAACGCATTCCCTTCCTTTCTAAATCAAACGAAATCCTCTCTCTTTCTAAATCAAACGATGCTGCAGCCTCTTCAAAATTTTTAAAGAACGAACTGATTTCGTTCGAATCAGGAACGAGAATCAACGAGGGAGAGGGAGGGCGCTCGCGATCGGCACGCGAAGAGGGAGAGTGGCACGTAGATGAGCTCGATGTCGAAGTAGTGGCTCGCGATTCGATGGCTGCGTTGTGCCTTTGCTTGGATTTCGCGAGGAGCGAAGTGTTGCACTCGCGTGGAAGGGAAGGTCGACTCGAAGTTCGTGACGCTGTGGATCAGCAGGGGGTTTGATGTTTGAACTGGTGGTTCGACTTTGGGTTAGGGATGTTGTGTAGGGGAAGCGCGATTCTAGAGTGCGACAATTTGGGCGAGGCATTCTAGGGTTTGGAGCTGGTCAGTGAGCTAGGGAAGAAGAGTCAGTGAGGTTTGAAACCTGAAAGGAAATCAAGCCGGAAATGGTAATGGGGTACAAATAAAGCAAAGGTGAGTTAATCTCACTCAGTTGAATTTTATTTTAAATTTAAATGGTTAAATTTAAATAATTGATTGGATGATTTCATTGATTGAATGTGCTATATTATATATAGTAGTATATAGCAATATATACATATTGGCATATGTATATATTGGAGTTGATATTCCCGCATTTATATAGCGGATGAGACCCTATGCGCCGCATAATAGCGGATGATATTTTATAACCCATATACCGCGATATTCCACTTTGAAGTGAAATTGGTATTGTGCTAACATCTGTGGATGCAGGGAAACAGGTTGGAGGGATCCAACTGGATTCCTCAAAATATTTAATTTTGTTTAAATATTCTGAGATATGATTGTTGATATCCTGTGATGATTTATATCTGATAATCTGGTTGGATTGAATTTCCCAGTATAATGAGTTATCAAAAGCAATTGAATTGGATTTTTGAAAGAAATAAAAGAGTAAAATTCAAGTTAAATAATTCTAGTGAATTCGAATAAATTAAATAAGGAATTGTAAAAGAAATAAAGAAATTTCTAAATTCGAACAAATATGGGAAAGAGGATTTTGAATTTAACAGGGAAGAAATAAATCTTTAACTAAAGTGATATTATTTAAAAATATAAAAGAATTGATTTTATTGAAATTTAAAGATTTAATTTAATTAAAATGTTAATTGAAGAAGTTTGGAAATCCGAAATTGGTATTCTAGTTAAAAGGGTTTCAACTCATAATAAAGAAATAAAAGATGAAAGTTAATGTATTTGAAATAATTGAAGTAAATAGGGAAATTTATTTCAAAGTAAAGTAAAATAGAAATCAATTGGAAATTGATTTAAGTGTTTAAAACTTGGATTTTTAAAGAGAAATGAGATTTTAAAATGTATAAACTGGGTTTATGAAGTGAAATGAAATATCGGTGGATATTTTAAATATAAATTCAAGGTGGAAATTTATTGAGGAATGTAAATGTGTTTAAAAATAAATGGTGATTTATTTTTAAAAGATATGGAAGAAAGTGTATTCCCTGGATAGCCAAGTACGATTTCAAAGAAAATTCTTAAATATAAGTTAAAAGTTTAATGTTGTTTTTAAAAAGGGCATGTTTAGAAAATTTATTATTTCTAATATTTAAATTCTAAAGTAAATACTTTCCAAATCTATTATCGTAATAATTATTTAAAGGATGATTAGTATTTTATTTAAAAAGTGAAACTTAGTTTTATATTTTATAAAGTAACCTTATTTTAAATATTCTCAAAAGTATTACTTTTAATTAAGTATTAAAGTAGTTTTCCAAATTTAAATGTTAAAGTATATTTATAATAAAGTGTTTTAAAATTTCTTTAAAATCTATAAGTATTTTGTACTTGGTGATTCAGTAGAAATAATCATGTGGGAAATGTATTCCGTAAGCGGAAACTATTTTGAAATTGTTTTCAAATGAGCTTTGAAAAAATTTGAAATATATCTTGGAAAGATATTTGGGCAAATAAATAATGTGGGAAATTATTTATTGTGTGATGGTTGCTTGTGGATGTTAATTGATAGTTAAATAACCGACTATCAATATTGGCCAAATGTGTTGATCGTTTCGAAGAGACCGGGATCGAGTTTCCGTATACCAGGATTCTAGGTCTGGAGACTCGAATACCACTTCGATCCGGTTTGTACGTTTCGTGTAACGATTTCGGAGTCGAAGATGGAGCTGTGAAGTGCAAGGGCTAGTCGCTACTAATCCTGAGGATATTTCCAAAATGGATGTAGTAGGAGTAGTGCCTTCGGTTCCGTTCAAACCCAGGACGGACTTGTATGGACGAATGCTTGCGAAACATCGTCAGCGGACGATGGGCATTCTAAGGGATATGTTCTGAAAAGGTATCGTTTAGCCTCGAACCTCATCAACCGGGAATGACTGAAAATCAGGGGTTATGCAGCAAGGCTTCGTGGGTAGCACCCACTTGAGAGTAAGGTCATCCCTGTCTAGATGTCCCTTTTATTTCGGCTTAGTGGTGCGGTTGCTAATCCCAACCGTGGGGTGATTTTATTTGGAATTATCCAGTAAGGGATGATTCCGGCCTTGTGTTGCAGGGGAGCGGGCGTACTCCTCGGTACTGTGATCTAGGCCACGTACTGTGACAGGTGGTACCCCAGTGCCTAGTCATTCGTTGGAAATCCATTCTTCCTACGTGCCTTGTACGGTATTTGTTTGTATTACCCACTTTTGTGGCTAGTATGCTGGAATTTAATAATGTAACAATTTCAGCTATTTTAATAAGTATTTGTATATAGACACTATTATAATATCAAAGGAATTTGATAAAAAGTGTTTTAGCTATCTTAAGGTAAAAACCCGACATGTTTATTTGTGGCATGGTCTTACGAGATGTTTTTGTTTTCAAAGGATTTTTGAAACTTTAATAATCAATTGAGTGTGATTTTCTCACGCTGGTTTTCCAGACTGACTCGGGTATTGTTTTATATGATGCTCGGGTCAGACCGAGTATTATAGGATACAGGATATGATGCTGTGGAGCTCAGGAGACGAGCTGGATGTCGATACGTACTCCCGTACTTGCTATTATTTTTCCGCTGTGTACTCAGTTGTATGTTATGGATGTTGATGTACTCTGATGATATATTCTGATGATATATTGTATAAAACAGATATAGTTTTGATTTGTGTAAAGATCTGTTGATATATATATTATATTTTATTCCGCTGCGATGGTTAGATTTTGATGTTGTTTCCTATTTTTCTTCTTCTTCTACCTCTTCTTTTTACCCAAATGGTCCGGTTTTTCGTGTTAGAAAAACTCGGGTTGTTACAGTGGTATCAGAGCTTAGGCTGGCGACAACCTTGGCTCTGGTGGGAATTTTGAGAGTGTTAATAGATATGAGCGCGTATTTGTTAGTGAATATAAAATTGTTTTATATTGTGTTGGTTGATTTATTGAGTGGCATATGAACCTTCGTCGGCACAGTCTGGACAACTGTATCGAAGGGGTTTCTAAACACTTGAATAGAACAGTTCAACACAGTATTGTTTTAAATAGGGTGAATGAAATAATTTTGCCCAAATTATTTTGTATATAAAAGAAATAATTATTTGAAATTATTATAGTTATATATTTGGATGCTTGGTTGTTAGAAAATGACAATAAGGAGTTAGTCTCATTATTGAGTAGAAATTGAAAACTTATAACTTAAGTTGAAGAATAAATTTATATAACAAAATGGAATTTGAAATATAGACTATAAATGAAATTTATAAATTGAGATAAACTTTATATACAAATGTGAATTACAAATGTGATTTATAATCAAATGAGATTAATTCATAAACAAATGAAATTTGTAAATGTAAATTGTAAATGTGTCTTATAACTTGGAATAAAATGTGATAGAATTCCAGAGTAATGTTTGGATATAAAAATTGGATGGATTTTGAATTTGAAGTTTTGGGAAAGATTTAAATTCCTTTGGATTTAAAAATAGTTTTTAAAGGTTTTGGGAAAATAATAGTGATATTATTTCATTAATATTTTTGAAATTGAATTGAAATCTGATGAGATTTGGGATTTAAAAATGTTTGAAATGTTTAGAGTGATAAAAGCATTAAATTCTCTTTTGGTCGCTGGAAAATAATTTCGGTGATGACTGCAGCATCATCGATGTCTATTTTCGAGTTTCCAAAGAGAAATTGCTACCAAACTGTTTTAAATTGGAAATGATTGTGAATTGGGTTGGTTTTGAAATTCAAAGGGAAAATTGTTTGGTAAAAGCAGATTATTTTGGAAATTGGGGTTTGATGTGATATACCAGATGTGTATGAGTTATTTATGGATTCAAAATGGTTTTGAAATAAAACCGGGCAATTGAATTCTGGGAATTCTATTTAAAATATATATGTGGAAATTTAAATGAATCAACAATATAAAGTATAGAATGAAGTTGATTGAAATAAGAAGGGAATGAAAGTTAAATTCTGGGATTATAATTATGAGATGAAAATAACTCAATGAGTAATATAAGTTGGTAGATAAAAGAGTTAGAGAACTTGAAGGTGAATGAATTGAAAAATCTTGTATAAAATTGTATCCTAGAATTAAAATTTAATTCGAGTATATGAAGGTGAATAAAATATATTTGAATTTAACTTAAGATAAGTTAAATAAGAATTGAGAATTGGAATTGAGTTAAATGTAAATGAGTTGAAGTCGAATTGAATTGGATATAAAGGTAATGTAAAATGCTTATAATTGTGTAAAGAAATTCATATTCTTAAGTTCTTAAGTGTAATAATTTGAAAATTTGATTGTAAAGATGAAAATGGACTTAAATGAATAGTCCTAGATCATAAGTAAGTAAGTTAAAACTTATGAATAGAAATGAAATTGTAAGTCATAAATGGGAATTCATTTCTTTGAACCATTAAGAGTTATAATTTGAAATTGTAATTGTCACATACCGAAATTTTTCGACTTTCGAAAATTCGACATCGATACTCACTTTATCGACTGCCGAGCAATCGAGTGCCGGAAACTCCAATAGTGAGGGTTTTAAGAAAAAGAAAAAGTAGAAGAAGAAGGAGATAGAAGAAAAAGAGAAGAAAGAAAGAAGAAGAACAACAGAAAACATCTGAACGACATCAATAGAAACACAGAACAGAGACAATATCAGAATCTTACATATCGCAGCGGAACAATATATAATAGATAAATGAATAATCTTTAAAACAAAAAAAACTATATCATTTTATACATACATCAATCATCAGAGTCAATATACAACAATGGACAGTTATATAACTTGTCCTCATACAGAGTATACAGCGGAATAAATACTATCAGATACAAATACTACGTCTCGCCATCCAGCTTATCTCCAAAGCTCCAGAATATCCAGAATATCCTGATAACATAACTCTAGGCTGCCCGTGTGGAAATTGGTGGGCACCCAGAGTTTAGAAGGGAAACAATAAACTCCGAGTCAGTCATGGTGACTGGTGTGAGATCGTAAAACAGTTATTCTTTAAAATAAACAACAGGATAATTTTAAAGTCAATTCGAAATGCTTTTGGAAAATGAAACTACCATAAGACCTCCCGCCACACACACAATGCAAACGCAGACTTGGAGGAGATTACTTCTTATGATAGTCAAAGATGCTTACTACGCGAAAATCAAATTCTTTTTATATTATTATTAGTGCATAGTGTAGAAAACATTTCGAAAGTAGAATATAAATCTTAGCCAGCATAGGTACCATTATAGTATGCTTGCTATAGCTGCCATATTAGATGGCAGGTTCTACAACTAAAACCGTACAAGGCTCGTATTGTTTCTTTGGATTTCCAACAAATGGTCAGGCTAAGGAACTTCCTATCCACGATGGGTACGTCCCTGGAATAGACGACCCGAGAACCTAACCGGATCTCTGCCAACACAAGGCCGGGTTACCTCTGCAAAAATAGGTAACTACTGACACGCGTATGCCATCCCCCGATCGTCACCGATCTTCCCGAGGATCCCCGATTCGCAACAAACCACAAAGTAATAATAACTGTGCAGTAACCACAGAGGTTAAGTATCTGGGCTCCATACCATGATACCACCTTTATCCAGAAGGAATGACATACACTAAGGGGCGCTACTCCCTAGAACCTTGCCGCATTCTTCCTGTTTCGACCATTTTCGGGGTGTGAGGCTCGATGAAGTCTCGTCCACAAAGCTACGCTTTCTCAAAAAGCCCTGCTTCGGGTCAAACAAAATGATCAACCTATGATCACAAAGATATAAGATCAAACAAATGATCATATCGCAAATGATCAAACACTGATCATTTCACAGCAACACTCAGTATGCCACGTTACCAAATTGGGATATATCGCTGATAAATTT
Source organism: Allium fistulosum (assembly GCA_030737815.1). Lineage (NCBI taxonomy): Eukaryota > Viridiplantae > Streptophyta > Magnoliopsida > Asparagales > Amaryllidaceae > Allium > Allium fistulosum. Next base: position 1,088,404,164 of record CM060903.1, on the reverse strand, counting down.
CAACTACATAACCTCTGAGCTCGTACGTCTCAGAGAAGGGTGTTAAGCTAAGAGAATAAATTCTCCGCCACCAACAGAAATGTATTTGAAAGAAATCAGCTTTATATCTCAAATTGTAACGTCAGACACACAATCCATACAAGTCTGTTCCGGGATCGAACAGAACCGAAGGCACTTCTCACGAAGCCCTTGCATTTCCGGATAAATTTCTAATCACGTCAGGACTTCCCGTCACTAAGGGTGATAAAACCTCTAAACCGGAGATCAGCCGATGTAGAGTAACTCGACGGTAATCCTTCCGTTTTCAAAAATATCCGGTCTTCAACACCGGTCTTCAAATGCAATTCATAACGACGTATCACATATTCGGAATGGGTTATACGACCCCATGGTCCTTTCCCGGCTAACCCGAATAGTGAGCGATTATTTAAAATAAGTGTGGCATTCAATTCATCCAATTCACAACAAATACCTATCTAAAGGTAATTATTGATAGTCGGTTATTTAACTATCAATAAAGATGCGCAACATCATCAGATTCCAAATAATTTTTCAAATTATTTCATCTTCAAAAATATCTTTACTAGATATAAAATTTCCACACTTCAAAAATAAATCAATATTTATTTTTCTAAACAGTTTCCCTTTCCTTTATAAATTCCATAGTGAATTTATATTTCAAAAATATCTCCTGATATACGATTTCAAATCGTTTTCAATAATAAATTTTCAATTTATCTTTTCAAAGATAAATTCTCAAAAACATTTCATTTTATTTTGGAAAAGCATTTCCATACTTACTTAAAAATAAGTAATTCACAAATCATTTATTTTCAACATTTGAAAATGTTCGATATACTTAAATCAATATTAAGTATATATTCATTCTTTAAGGAAATCATAAATTTCAACATCTATTTGAGTCAAAACGAATGTTGCGTAAAACATCGTTACGACGACTCGAAATCACTAGTATAGGGATTTGAATTTAGATAGATATATAAATCCCAATACTACATCAAAACATTTCCTTTCGGAAATCATTTACTATAACAACAGTGTTATAGTCCACCATTTCCTTAAATTTCTCGAAAACGCCTATTTCAACAAGAACTGTTGAAATCTATGCTTTCGATTCATAATACATTTTAAAACATCTTTAAAATGTTTAACTTCATTTTTAATATCACTTCTTCAAAAATAAATCCATTTTACTTAACAATATATTCACTGTCCAAAATCGTGAATATACTTCACTTAATCACATTTCACTATTTAATTCATCAAATTCAATTGATTTCGAATTTATAAAACAATGCTTATAAATTCCATTTCTGTTTTATAACAACTTCAGTTTATAAATCTCCTTTTATTAATTTCTATAATACACTTATTAAAATAAGTGATTTCAGATTTATAAAACAACGTTTATAAATTCAATCTTATATTTCACAACAACCCTGATTTATAAATCCCCTTTATTAACAATCCGATCAATATTCCATTTAAAGGCAAAAATCCAGTTTTATAAGTTAATTTCTTATAAATCATCTATCCTACAATTTTATTCATTTTAACTTCACGATTTATACGTCTATAAATTTCATTCATTTTTAACTTCACAATTTATACATCTATAAATTTCAATCGTTTCTTTCAATCTATTTAAAAATCCAGATTTTAAATTAATTTCCTCAATTTAAAATCACTGTTTTATGAAATTCATTTATTTAGCAATTTCACTTCATTCTGGAATTTATTCCATAAGATTATAAAAATTAACTTTTTATACTTTAAAAATTCCTTTCTTCAAAATTATTAAATTTCTAAAATTGATTCATTTAAAAATTTCTATTTTGATTTCAAAAATCCAATTTCGTATAATTTGGAATCCAATGATATCAAACATCCATTCGGCCAATTTTTGTTTTCAAACAATTCCCAATCATCAATATCATCGATCGTATCAATATAATCATTCACAGAATTATCATATCACAATATAATAATTTCACAACAATATTGAGGGGTCCAGTTGGATCCCTCCAACCTGTTTCCCTGCATCCAAAGACGTTAGCACAATACCAATTCCGCTCCAGTACGGAATTATCGCGGTATATAGGTTTTTATAAATCCGCTTACTAACGGCGCAATAGGGTCTCATCCGCTATACGAGGCGGGAAATCATCAATCCAATATATACATATGCCAATATGTATATATTGCTATATATATAGATAATCCTACTATATCTAATATAACAATCAATAGAAATCAAACAGTCAATAATCACTGTAAAATCAAATTTCCTTCGAGTGAGAAAATCTCACCTTAGATTTTATTTTGCAGTCCAAATTTCCATCTTGACTCGATTTCTTGATTTTAAACCTTGTATAAATAATTTATACACTATTATTAATATTCGAAATAATCGAATAACCAATTTTCGTTTAATAACTTGTCTTAACTAATAATTGGTTTTAAACTAATTTCTTTTAATAAAGTATTTCCTAGTTACCAAAATAATTTCATTAGTTAATCACTAAAATAAATTAGCAAATTTAAAGTACGTATATACATATTTTTTTCTTCCAAAATCATATATAAAAATTTCCTGTATATACTTAAATTACACGGTATGAACTAGACAGTAAACAATCTTTTCTTTTTAAATTGCATATTCATATTAAATAAAATCCCAACTGCATTTATATTTTCTTTCTTTTGTACGTATATAAAATTTTCCAATTAAAATAAAGTGAAATAAAAATAAAATAAATTACCTTGCAGAACATCGCGCATCGTTCGAATTCGCTGTCGAAGTCGCCACTTCGTCGCTCGACGCCATCACGCCGACCATCTCCAATGTCGAGCCCCAATCGCCTCTGCGAATTCTCGTGCCAAGAACCCCAACTCCACGCGCCTCCTCGATTCGAGATAACCCAGCATCCATCGCGACATCGCCGCTCTCCCCCGTGCACCCAGTCGCATCGCGACATCGCCTGAGTGCCTCCATCGCGCACGTCACCGCATTCGAACCCCCCTCAGACTCGAGCTCGACCAAGCCTCCCACGTCGAGATTCATTCGCGAACCACAACTCGCCTCTGTCACGAGTCGCGACCCAATCGAGCACGCGTCACGACAGTCGAACGCCACCACCGATTCACTTCGCGAAACCCCACTCGTGCTCGCCAACGAAAGACTCCCAGTCGATCGCGATTATAATTTGATTACTGGAGTGGAAAAGAAATTTGGGGAAAGAAGATTTTTGTTCGACCCCATTAATTCAAAGTTTTATTTCACCATTTTTTTCTTTCCTTCTCGTTCGAGATTTTTAGCTGAAGTCTCGGTTTTGTTTTAAAGAGGGAGGGGGGTAATTTTTTTAAAATTGAACGAGATGTGGCCTGCACGTTTTGGTATCGTGATTGTAGGCGTGAATTTAGGCAAAATTTTAGGGGATACGTGGTGACGTTAAGTAAGAAAATTTTAAATTTTTAAATTAAATTCGCTTTAAAACTTCAACGCGTTTTTGTGTCGTGTGTTCACGTAACAACTCCGAAAAATACGAAATTGGAAATCCAGTAATAATACAATATTACGAACCCAATGAAACTGGTTTCGTCGAATTCCGAGACTGCGCCTCGGACGGCTATATTTTTAAATATCGGTTCGTACGATTTAATTTCAAAACTGAACAGATCATCTTCAAATTCGATTCTGAAGCTTTAATCATCTTCAGTATTATCAATACGAATTTTAAAAGCTTTTGAAATATTTTTCTTCAGCTTAAAATTGAAAATACAAATTTTTATTCAGCTTACAATAGATTAAATTTTATAATTTAATCGTCAGCTTCAAAGTTATACCCGGGATTCGAATTAAATTACCGTTCAAATATTTAAAATAAATTAAATATTCTCAATTTAATTCGTTCAAAATTCCGGGTCGTTACAGACTTCCCTCCTTAAAAGAATTTCATCCTCGAAATTACAAGTTAGGAAAAATGGTCCTTAACTCGTCTACTATTTTTCAACATCCAATAGTTTTATCATTTTATCAAAACAAATCTTCCTACTAAAGATTCGTTATCATTCAACTAAATTTCTAACTTAAATTTTAAGTTTCAAACAACATTGTTTAACTTCTAAATTCAAATTCGAGTTTAAATTCAAATTTTAACTTTCAAAATTTCTCAAAAATTTTCTAACACCCTAAATTTCCGAAAAATTTCGCCAGCGTCTCCTTTGCGCGGCTAATACGGTACTACTACAAAACGTCCCTACGGACTCTCAGATTTCAAAAAGAAAAAGAAAAAGCCAAGCGGCTAGAGAGAAATCATCAAAAACTCATATTAAAACTCAAATACATACCTTTTTCGAGCAATTCAAATTCTCTTCTAAATTAAAATCCCAATTCCTTTACACACCTGTATATCTACTAGCCATTATATCCAGTTACAGCATTCAAACTATTTGGCAAATTCTATTACAAAATTTCAAATATAAACTGTTTACACATTTTTAACTTACTATTGAAGTTACATATCTATTCTCATTCAATTTTACATTTCAATTCTCATTCGAATTCAATTCACAATTCCAATCTAATTTGGACTTAGTTTACTTCTGGATATTGAATTTTATCAATTAACTTTAGTTCACTTCAAACTAATCTCAAAACTTCATTTAATTTCACACAATTCAATTTCATTTTCAATATTCAGTTTTAATTCCAGTTTTATTCTTTTGCTCATTTTCAAAATTTATTTTCAGTTGCTATTTTGGTTTATAACCACTCACATTTAACTGGATTTCCAATTCGAATTCAATTTATCTTTCTTTTACAATTATTGAATTTAATTCGTTCCAAACCTTATTCATTTGGTTAATATTCAAATAGCTTCACTTACTAATTTTAGTTTAATAGTTCACTTCGTTTTCCACAAATCAAATTCAATTGCAGTTTTATTTACTTACAAATTCAAAATGAATTTTAACATTCAATCTCACTTTCATTTAAAACAATTTGGCAGCAATTCCTCTTTTGGAAACCCGAAAATGAACACCGGTGATGCCGCGGTCATCATCGAAGTTATTTTCCAGCGACCTAAAAGAGTTTAGAGCTTTCTACTCTCCAAAATACTTTTCAAAACCTTTGAAATTCATTTTCAAACCAAAAAGGATTTAAACTTTCCAAATCTTCAAAATTTTCAAATTCTTTTCAAAACATTTCCAAATACTTCTCTGGAATTCCGTTTTAAATTACAATTCACATTTATAATTTGCATTCTTAAATTCCATTTGCATGTGAATTCATTTCTTAACTTTGGAGTTATGATTTCAATTTCTTATTCAATTTCATATAATAATGATAACATTTCAATATTATCACTTTCTAACAACCAAACATCCATATACTATGATAATTCATAGAAAATTATTTCGTTTATATTCGAAAATAGTTTTGGGTGAAATTATTTCATTTACCCTATTTAAAACAATACTGTGCCGAATTGTTCTATTTAAGTGTTTAGAAACCCCTTCGATACAGTTTTGCAAGACTGTGCCGACGAAGGTTCATATACCACTCAATAAACCAATCATCACAATACAAAACAACTTTTATATTCAATAACAAATACGCGCTCATATCTATTATTACACTCAACTCATTCTAGAGTACTACTGACTCTATCTCTAATGAGTAACACCCAACAGAGCAGGGTTGTCGCTTAACCATATGCTCTGATACCACTTTGTCACATCCCGAAAGAAGCGGTCACAACCGGTAGGCTTTTCAACCATCCCGGCCCCACCGTGGCTGACAATGGTACCCCAAACTTGCTTTTACGGCCAGCCTCTCGACTGTCACGGCATCTGCCTAACTAACCCATCCCTCTCAGGGACATGTAGGGGTAAGAGTCTCCCGTTCGCCACCAAACTGCGAAGCGAGAATCCCCTATCATGCTGTAATATAGCAAGACTGGTGTGAGATCGTAAAACAGTTATTCTTTAAAATAAACAACAGGATAATTTTAAAGTCAATTCGAAATGCTTTTGGAAAATGAAACTACCATAAGACCTCCCGCCACACACACAATGCAAACGCAGACTTGGAGGAGATTACTTCTTATGATAGTCAAAGATGCTTACTACGCGAAAATCAAATTCTTTTTATATTATTATTAGTGCATAGTGTAGAAAACATTTCGAAAGTAGAATATAAATCTTAGCCAGCATAGGTACCATTATAGTATGCTTGCTATAGCTGCCATATTAGATGGCAGGTTCTACAACTAAAACCGTACAAGGCTCGTATTGTTTCTTTGGATTTCCAACAAATGGTCAGGCTAAGGAACTTCCTATCCACGATGGGTACGTCCCTGGAATAGACGACCCGAGAACCTAACCGGATCTCTGCCAACACAAGGCCGGGTTACCTCTGCAAAAATAGGTAACTACTGACACGCGTATGCCATCCCCCGATCATCACCGATCTTCCCGAGGATCCCCGATTCGCAACAAACCACAAAGTAATAATAACTGTGCAGCAACCACAGAGGTTAAGTATCTGGGCTCCATACCATGATACCACCTTTATCCAGAAGGAATGACATACACTAAGGGGCGCTACTCCCTAGAACCTTGCCGCATTCTTCCTGTTTCGACCATTTTCGGGGTGTGAGGCTCGATGAAGTCTCGTCCACAAAGCTACGCTTTCTCAAAAAGCCTTGCTTCGGGTCAAACAAAATGATCAACCTATGATCACAAAGATATAAGATCAAACAAATGATCATATCACAAATGATCAAACACTGATCATTTCACAGCAACACTCAGTATGCCACGTTACCAAATTGGGATATATCGCTGATAAATTTCAACTACATAACCTCTGAGCTCGTACGTCTCAGAGAAGGGTGTTAAGCTAAGAGAATAAATTCTCCGCCACCAACAGAAATGTATTTGAAAGAAATCAGCTTTATATCTCAAATTGTAACGTCAGACACACAATCCATACAAGTCTGTTCCGGGATCGAACAGAACCGAAGGCACTTCTCACGAAGCCCTTGCATTTCCGGATAAATTTCTAATCACGTCAGGACTTCCCGTCACTAAGGGTGATAAAACCTCTAAACCGGAGATCAGCCGATGTAGAGTAACTCGACGGTAATCCTTCCGTTTTCAAAAATATCCGGTCTTCAACACCGGTCTTCAAATGCAATTCATAACGACGTATCACATATTTGGAATGGGTTATACGACCCCATGGTCCTTTCCCGGCTAACCCGAATAGTGAGCGATTATTTAAAATAAGTGTGGCATTCAATTCATCCAATTCACAACAAATACCTATCTAAAGGTAATTATTGATAGTCGGTTATTTAACTATCAATAAAGATGCGCAACATCATCAGATTCCAAATAATTTTTCAAATTATTTCATCTTCAAAAATATCTTTACTAGATATAAAATTTCCACACTTCAAAAATAAATCAATATTTATTTTTCTAAACAGTTTCCCTTTCCTTTATAAATTCCATAGTGAATTTATATTTCAAAAATATCTCCTGATATACGATTTCAAATCGTTTTCAATAATAAATTTTCAATTTATCTTTTCAAAGATAAATTCTCAAAAACATTTCATTTTATTTTGGAAAAGCATTTCCATACTTACTTAAAAATAATTAATTCACAAATCATTTATTTTCAACATTTGAAAATGTTCGATATACTTAAATCAATATTAAGTATATATTCATTCTTTAAGGAAATCATAAATTTCAACATCTATTTGAGTCAAAACGAATGTTGCGTAAAACATCGTTACGACGACTCGAAATCACTAGTATAGGGATTTGAATTTAGATAGATATATAAATCCCAATACTACATCAAAACATTTCCTTTCGGAAATCATTTACTATAACAACAGTGTTATAGTCCACCATTTCCTTAAATTTCTCGAAAACGCCTATTTCAACAAGAACTGTTGAAATCTATGCTTTCGATTCATAATACATTTTAAAACATCTTTAAAATGTTTAACTTCATTTTTAATATCACTTCTTCAAAAATAAATCCATTTTACTTAACAATATATTCACTGTCCAAAATCGTGAATATACTTCACTTAATCACATTTCACTATTTAATTCATCAAATTCAATTGATTTCGAATTTATAAAACAACGCTTATAAATTCCATTTCTGTTTTATAACAACTTCAGTTTATAAATCTCCTTTTATTAATTTCTATAATACACTTATTAAAATAAGTGATTTCAGATTTATAAAACAACGTTTATAAATTCAATCTTATATTTCACAACAACCCTGATTTATAAATCCCCTTTATTAACAATCCGATCAATATTCCATTTAAAGGCAAAAATCCAGTTTTATAAGTTAATTTCTTATAAATCATCTATCCTACAATTTTATTCATTTTAACTTCACGATTTATACATCTATAAATTTCATTCATTTTTAACTTCACAATTTATACATCTATAAATTTCAATCGTTTCTTTCAATCTATTTAAAAATCCAGATTTTAAATTAATTTCCTCAATTTAAAATCACTGTTTTATGAAATTCATTTATTTAGCAATTTCACTTCATTCTGGAATTTATTCCATAAGATTATAAAAATTAACTTTTTATACTTTAAAAATTCCTTTCTTCAAAATTATTAAATTTCTAAAATTGATTCATTTAAAAATTTCTATTTTGATTTCAAAAATCCAATTTCGTATAATTTGGAATCCAATGATATCAAACATCCATTCGGCCAATTTTTGTTTTCAAACAATTCCCAATCATCAATATCATCGATCGTATCAATATAATCATTCACAGAATTATCATATCACAATATAATAATTTCACAACAATATTGAGGGGTCCAGTTGGATCCCTCCAACCTGTTTCCCTGCATCCAAAGACGTTAGCACAATACCAATTCCGCTCCAGTACGGAATTATCGCGGTATATAGGTTTTTATAAATCCGCTTACTAACGGCGCAATAGGGTCTCATCCGCTATACGAGGCGGGAAATCATCAATCCAATATATACATATGCCAATATGTATATATTGCTATATATATAGATATATCCTACTATATCTAATATAACAATCAATAGAAATCAAACAGTCAATAATCACTGTAAAATCAAATTTCCTTCGAGTGAGAAAATCTCACCTTAGATTTTATTTTGCAGTCCAAATTTCCATCTTGACTCGATTTCTTGATTTTAAACCTTGTATAAATAATTTATACACTATTATTAATATTCGAAATAATCGAATAACCAATTTTCGTTTAATAACTTGTCTTAACTAATAATTGGTTTTAAACTAATTTCTTTTAATAAAGTATTTCCTAGTTACCAAAATAATTTCATTAGTTAATCACTAAAATAAATTAGCAAATTTAAAGTACGTATATACATATTTTTTTCTTCCAAAATCATATATAAAAATTTCCTGTATATACTTAAATTACACGGTATGAACTAGACAGTAAACAATCTTTTCTTTTTAAATTGCATATTCATATTAAATAAAATCCCAACTGCATTTATATTTTCTTTCTTTTGTACGTATATAAAATTTTCCAATTAAAATAAAGTGAAATAAAAATAAAATAAATTACCTTGCAGAACATCGCGCATCGTTCGAATTCGCTGTCGAAGTCGCCACTTCGTCGCTCGACGCCATCACGCCGACCATCTCCAATGTCGAGCCCCAATCGCCTCTGCGAATTCTCGTGCCAAGAACCCCAACTCCACGCGCCTCCTCGATTCGAGATAACCCAGCATCCATCGCGACATCGCCGCTCTCCCCCGTGCACCCAGTCGCATCGCGACATCGCCTGAGTGCCTCCATCGCGCACGTCACCGCATTCGAACCCCCCTCAGACTCGAGCTCGACCAAGCCTCCCACGTCGAGATTCATTCGCGAACCACAACTCGCCTCTGTCACGAGTCGCGACCCAATCGAGCACGCGTCACGACAGTCGAACGCCACCACCGATTCACTTCGCGAAACCCCACTCGTGCTCGCCAACGAAAGACTCCCAGTCGATCGCGATTATAATTTGATTACTGGAGTGGAAAAGAAATTTGGGGAAAGAAGATTTTTGTTCGACCCCATTAATTCAAAGTTTTATTTCACCATTTTTTTCTTTCCTTCTCGTTCGAGATTTTTAGCTGAAGTCTCGGTTTTGTTTTAAAGAGGGAGGGGGGTAATTTTTTTAAAATTGAACGAGATGTGGCCTGCACGTTTTGGTATCGTGATTGTAGGCGTGAATTTAGGCAAAATTTTAGGGGATACGTGGTGACGTTAAGTAAGAAAATTTTAAATTTTTAAATTAAATTCGCTTTAAAACTTCAACGCGTTTTTGTGTCGTGTGTTCACGTAACAACTCCGAAAAATACGAAATTGGAAATCCAGTAATAATACAATATTACGAACCCAATGAAACTGGTTTCGTCGAATTCCGAGACTGCGCCTCGGACGGCTATATTTTTAAATATCGGTTCGTACGATTTAATTTCAAAACTGAACAGATCATCTTCAAATTCGATTCTGAAGCTTTAATCATCTTCAGTATTATCAATACGAATTTTAAAAGCTTTTGAAATATTTTTCTTCAGCTTAAAATTGAAAATACAAATTTTTATTCAGCTTACAATAGATTAAATTTTATAATTTAATCGTCAGCTTCAAAGTTATACCCGGGATTCGAATTAAATTACCGTTCAAATATTTAAAATAAATTAAATATTCTCAATTTAATTCGTTCAAAATTCCGGGTCGTTACAGTAATTATCAAATGGAAACGACTAAGATGAGCAATCTTAATTTTTAAATAAATCCAAACTTGAATTATAAGATAAATTGAACTTAAGATAATTAAGTGAAGTGATATTTGGAATTAAAAAGCAAGTATTTAATTTTAACCAGCGAAGGAACTAATTAGATAATAAATTAGTTAATGAAATTGAATTGTGAGTTAATGAAATTGGATTAAAATAGTGATGGTTTGAATGGCGAATGAAATCCAAATAAGTGAAAATAAATTGGAAATGGCCTGGTTATTAATAAAATAATTCCAGATAAATTGAGTATGGAAAATAAAATTAATAATGATTGAGTGAATGAACCACTTATATTAAATAAATAAATGGATGGAATTTGATTAAATAAGAATCAAATGAAAAGATGGAAATAAAATTTTAAAGGGTTGGTTAAATGGAAAATAAACTTAAGTTATTGACTTAAGTAAATGTTGAATGGAAACTGAACTCAACAGAGGAGTGGTTTAAATAAGTTGAGAAATAGTTATTGAATGAATTAACTTGGATTGTTTTCGAGCTAAATAAAATTCATTTTTTTTGGAAGTTGGAGATGAATTGAATTTAAGGAAAAAAATTGGAAATGAAGTAGTAAATTGAAGTAAGTTAGAATTCATATGAAATGGGAGTTCAATTTGAATATATACACTTCAATGGTGAAGTAGCAAATGAATATAAGAAAAATTTATATTGAACTTAAGAATTGAAGAATGAAATTCTTAAGAAAATTTGTATTGGAGGTATACTTAGTAATTTTGGAATGGAAATATATATATATACTAAGTGAATAGTTGAATGAAGACTAAAACTGAAGTTGTGAAATGGGATAGTTGTGAATAAGGGGATAACAATCAAAAAGGAATGTGAATAAAAGAGAATTGATATAACTGATAATCAATTGGAATTTATACGTAAGATGTACGTATATTATTTTATTCGCATAGCTATTTGATCCGGATTCGAACACAGAATTTCGAGATAGTTCTATCGATCCGAATCAGGATTTTTCACTCGATTTTCAATGGCGAACCTGGATATGGATTGTTGATTGATTCTGGATATTCTCTATCATAGTTTGTGGCTATGCAAGGAGAATGACGGTTTCTGATCAAGAAACAAGATCTGAGTCCGCACTAGGAAGTCGAGTGGACGATACTAGTTCGGAAGTGGAATTGTGTGATCGATTGAGCGATCGAATGTGATATTGCATACGGATGATATATGTGCATCGTACGGGCTTAAGTAAAACAAATATTGGAAATTTTTAAAGAAAAGTATAAAATGACTTTGGAATTATGATTGAATATTATTGCTTAATAGGATATACAGGTGTATAAAAGCAATGGATAAATTGGGATTTTTGATTTTAGAAGATAAAATTTAATGGCCCGACAAATAGGTATGTATTTGAATTTCTATATGAAATTTGATTGGGTTTTGGATCCAGCCACTTGGCTTTTTGTTTTCTTTTTGAGATTGGGAGGCCGTAGAGCCATTTTGTAGTTGTACCGAGCTAGCCGCGCAAAGGAGACGCTGGCAAAATTTTTCGGAAATTTAGGGAGTTAGAAAAATTTTGAGAAAATTTTGATAATTCAAAATTGAATTCAAATTTAAATTTGAATGGATAAGTAGGTGGTATGGATTGAACTTATGAATAAGTTTGGAAAGTTAAAGGATGATTAGTGTATCATTAATAAAAGAATTGTTATGGAAAGTTGTTAAAACTATTTGGATTGGGAAAAAGAACGGGTATCGAATCATTTCTCTTAACTGGTAATTTCGGGGACGAAATTCTTTTAAGGGGGGAGGAATGTGACGACCAGGAATTTTTGTATATTTGAAATGTGAATATTTAATTTATTTTAAATATCCGAAGGTTAAATTTTAACTTTAATTTCAAATATACAGTATTTATTTGGATAATTAATTATTAAATTTAATTATCGGGATTGGGTAAAATATTGAATCTTGATTTTAAGCCTGTTAAAAATAGTTCAAAGGTTCAGAAAATTTATATTGTTAATACTGAAGATGATAGAACTTTTAAAATGGAATTTTAAAAGAGTTTTGTTCAGTCTTAAAAATATATCGTTGAAATTAAATTTAAAAAAAAAAAAAATAGCCGTCCGAGGCACAGTCTCGGAATTCAGCGAAACCAGTTCCATTGGATCCGTAATATTGTATTATTATTGGATTTCAATTTTCGTAGTATTCGGAGTTATCGTCTGATCATACAATAAGTAAACGCGATGGAAATTATCCTGAAATTTAAAATAACGCTGGTTCAAGAAGCTTCCCTTATATTATATTGCCGAGCCTTGCGTTGGAAGCCAAAAGAAACAAAAATAATATAAACCAAACAGCCGAGAAAAATCTCGAAACCATTACCCTATATTTCTCAGCCGACCTGCCTACTGGTGTACGAGTTAATTAACTCCACGTTACCAGTTCTTTCTTTCATTTCAAGCACGTCGTTCCTCTTATTTTATAATGGTCGCCTTCTTTCGGAAGCAAATCCTAATGAAATCTTTCCCTCTCCTCATTATCAAAACGCATTCCCTTCCTTTCTAAATCAAACGAAATCCTCTCTCTTTCTAAATCAAACGATGCCGCAGCCTCTTCAAAATTTTTAAAGAACGAACTGATTTCGTTCGAATCAGGAACGAGAATCAACGAGGGAGAGGGAGGGCGCTCGCGATCGGCACGCGAAGAGGGAGAGTGGCACGTAGATGAGCTCGATGTCGAAGTAGTGGCTCGCGATTCGATGGCTGCGTCGTGCCTTTGCTTGGATTTCGCGAGGAGCAAAGTGTTGCACTCGCGTGGAAGGGAAGGTCGACTCGAAGTTCGTGACGCTGTGGATCGGCAGGGGGTTTGATGTTTGAACTGGTGGTTCGACTTTGGGTTAGGGATGTTGTGTAGGGGAAGCGCGATTCTAGAGTGCGACAATTTGGGCGAGGCATTCTAGGGTTTGGAGCTGGTCAGTGAGCTAGGGAAGAAGAGTCAGTGAGGTTTGAAACCTGAAAGGAAATCAAGCCGGAAATGGTAATGGGGTACAAATAAAGCAAAGGTGAGTTAATCTCACTCAGTTGAATTTTATTTTAAATTTAAATGGTTAAATTTAAATAATTGATTGGATGATTTCATTGATTGAATGTGCTATATTATATATAGTAGTATATAGCAATATATACATATTGGCATATGTATATATTGGAGTTGATATTCCCGCATTTATATAGCGGATGAGACCCTATGCGCCGCATAATAGCGGATGATATTTTATAACCCATATACCGCGATATTCCACTTTGAAGTGAAATTGGTATTGTGCTAACATCTGTGGATGCAGGGAAACAGGTTGGAGGGATCCAACTGGATTCCTCAAAATATTTAATTTTGTTTAAATAATCTGAGATATGATTGTTGATATCCTGTGATGATTTATATCTGATAATCTGGTTGGATTGAATTTCCCAGTATAATGAGTTATCAAAAGCAATTGAATTGGATTTTTGAAAAGAAATAAAAGAGTAAAATTCAAGTTAAATAATTCTAGTGAATTCGAATAAATTAAATAAGGAATTGTAAAAGAAATAAAGAAATTTCTAAATTCGAACAAATATGGGAAAGAGGATTTTGAATTTAACAGGGAAGAAATAAATCTTTAACTAAAGTGATATTATTTAAAAATATAAAAGAATTGATTTTATTGAAATTTAAAGATTTAATTTAATTAAAATGTTAATTGAAGAAGTTTGGAAATCCGAAATTGGTATTCTAGTTAAAAGGGTTTCAACTCATAATAAAGAAATAAAAGATGAAAGTTAATGTATTTGAAATAATTGAAGTAAATAGGGAAATTTATTTCAAAGTAAAGTAAAATAGAAATCAATTGGAAATTGATTTAAGTGTTTAAAACTTGGATTTTTAAAGAGAAATGAGATTTTAAAATGTATAAACTGGGTTTATGAAGTGAAATGAAATATCGGTGGATATTTTAAATATAAATTCAAGGTGGAAATTTATTGAGGAATGTAAATGTGTTTAAAAATAAATGGTGATTTATTTTTAAAAGATATGGAAGAAAGTGTATTCCCTGGATAGCCAAGTACGATTTCAAAGAAAATTCTTAAATATAAGTTAAAAGTTTAATGTTGTTTTTAAAAAGGGCATGTTTAGAAAATTTATTATTTCTAATATTTAAATTCTAAAGTAAATACTTTCCAAATCTATTATCGTAATAATTATTTAAAGGATGACTAGTATTTTATTTAAAAAGTGAAACTTAGTTTTATATTTTATAAAGTAACCTTATTTTAAATATTCTCAAAAGTATTACTTTTAATTAAGTATTAAAGTAGTTTTCCAAATTTAAATGTTAAAGTATATTTATAATAAAGTGTTTTAAAATTTCTTTAAAATCTATAAGTATTTTGTACTTGGTGATTCAGTAGAAATAATCATGTTGGAAATGTATTCCGTAAGCGGAAACTATTTTGAAATTGTTTTCAAATGAGCTTTGAAAAAATTTGAAATATATCTTGGAAAGATATTTGGGCAAATAAATAATGTGGGAAATTATTTATTGTGTGATGGTTGCTTGTGGATGTTAATTGATAGTTAAATAACCGACTATCAATATTGGCCAAATGCGTTGATCGTTTCGAAGAGACCGGGATCGAGTTTCCGTATACCAGGATTCTAGGTCTGGAGACTCGAATACCACTTCGATCCGGTTTGTACGTTTCGTGTAACGATTTCGGAGTCGAAGATGGAGCTGTGAAGTGCAAGGGCTAGTCGCTACTAATCCTGAGGATATTTCCAAAATGGATGTAGTAGGAGTAGTGCCTTCGGTTCCGTTCAAACCCAGGACGGACTTGTATGGACGAATGCTTGCGAAACATCGTCAGCGGACGATGGGCATTCTAAGGGATATGTTCTGAAAAGGTATCGTTTAGCCTCGAACCTCATCAACCGGGAATGACTGAAAATCAGGGGTTATGCAGCAAGGCTTCGTGGGTAGCACCCACTTGAGAGTAAGGTCATCCCTGTCTAGATGTCGCTTTTATTTCGGCTTAGTGGTGCGGTTGCTGATCCCAACCGTGGGGTGATTTTATTTGGAATTATCCAGTAAGGGATGATTCCGGCCTTGTGTTGCAGGGGAGCGGGCGTACTCCTCGGTACTGTGATCTAGGCCACGTACTGTGACAGGTGGTACCCCAGTGCCTAGTCATTCGTTGGAAATCCATTCTTCCTACGTGCCTTGTACGGTATTTGTTTGTATTACCCACTTTTGTGGCTAGTATGCTGGAATTTAATAATGTAACAATTTCAGCTATTTTAATAAGTATTTGTATATAGACACTATTATAATATCAAAGGAATTTGATAAAAAGTGTTTTAGCTATCGTAAGGTAAAAACCCGACATGTTTATTTGTGGCGTGGTCTTACGAGATGTTTTTGTTTTCAAAGGATTTTTGAAACTTTAATAATCAATTGAGTGTGATTTTCTCACGCTGGTTTTCCAGACTGACTCGGGTATTGTTTTATATGATGCTCGGGTCAGACCGAGTATTATAGGATACAGGATATGATGCTGTGGAGCTCAGGAGACGAGCTGGATGTCGATACGTACTCCCGTACTTGCTATTATTTTTCCGTTGTGTACTCAGTTGTATGTTATGGATGTTGATGTACTCTGATGATATATTCTGATGATATATTGTATAAAACAGATATAGTTTTGATTTGTGTAAAGATCTGTTGATATATATATTATATTTTATTCCGCTGCGATGGTTAGATTCTGATGTTGTTTCCTATTTTTCTTCTTCTTCTACCTCTTCTTTTTACCCAAATGGTCCGGTTTTTCGTGTTAGAAAAACTCGGGTTGTTACAAAAAAGAATAGATTTTTTTCAAAACATACTTACTTAGGAAATTAACATTTAGAAATAATCAATTTTCTAAAACATGCTTTTAAAAACACAATTAGAACTTTTAACTTATATTAAAAATTGCTTTGAAAACGTACTTGGCTATCCAGAGAAATACACTTCTCATTTCCATCTTTTAAAAATAAATCAACATTTATTTTTAAACCAATTCATATTCCTTTATAAATTCCAACCTTGAATTTATATTCTCAAATATTCCCTGATAATCCATTTCACTTTATAAACCCAGTTTATAAATTTCAAAATCTCACTTCTCTTTTAAATTCCAAATCCCAAAGTATTTAAATCAATTAACAATTGATTCTCCAATTTAATTTACTTTGAAATAAATTTCCTTACTTAATCCATTTATTTCCAAATTCATTAACTTCCAGATTTTATTTCTCATTATGATTTAAAATCTTTAAACTGAAACACAAGTTTCAGATTTTTACCAAATTCCTTCTTTCTTTTTCATTACATTTAAACATTGAATTAAATAAATTATTTATTCTTTTAAATAATATCACATAAGTTTTCTTTAAATTCAATATTGCTCGGTTTATTCAAAATTCCTCTTTTCCATATTTATTAGAATTTTGGGAATCATTTTTATTCTTAATCAGATTCATTCTCAAATTTATTCCAAACTCTTTATAATTATTTTACTTAAAATTTACTCTTTTATTTCTTTTCAAAAATTCCATTCTAGAGATTTTGATAATTCAGCACATCCAAATCGATCCAACCAAACCATAACATCCAATTATCCATATAATTCATCACAGGATATCAAAAATCATATCACAGAATATTTAAACAAAATTAAATATTTTGAGGAATCCAGTTGGATCCCTCCAACCTGTTTCCCTGCATCCACAGAAGTTAGCACAATACCAATTTCACTTCAAAGTGGAATATCGCGGTATATGGGTTTTATAAAATATCATCCGCTATAAAATATCATCCGCTTTTCTATAAACGCTGTTGAAACATCTCTGTAACAGCGTTTATTACGAGCTGTCAATAATCTTTTTACAGCGTTTTCATACATGCTGTATTATGTTTCAACAGCGTTTATAATTTAGTTGTCGAAGATGTTCAAATTCTACTTTAACTGTTTACAACAGCTTTTTCTAAACGCTGTTACTGAATCATCAACAATTTCGACAGCATGTTAAAAACGCTGTGATTGAATCATCAACTATTTCGACAGCATGTAATAAACGCTGTTATTGACAGTTTCAAGATAATTACAGCACGAATTAAACGCTGTTGTTTCTTCATTGACAGCATTAATCAAACGCTGTCTTCTATTTATATAACAGCTTTAATATTCCACTCTATTTTTGAATATTCCAAAACTATATTTTAAGCATATTCAAGCAACTAGTATATATAACAGGTTCTAATAACTATTAATTGGTTACATAAACTAGTTAAGATAATATTAATAAACAAAAGACATCCATAAACCAAGTTTCAATAATATCCATAAACAAAAATAACAAAGTAAACCAAGTTGCCACAAATTCTGTTAAACAAAGACACGTTATATGTTAAGTAAAAGTATAATATCAATACTGTAAATCCACACCAAATGCCAACAACAAAACGTGCATCTAAAAAGTTTCATATGCTTGCTACTTGCTACGGAAGAAGAATGTGTCATCGCCATCTTTAATTACCTGCAATGAAGAAATTTGAAATGATCAGTGAGTAAACGCCATCTAAAAATTTGAAGTTTCATATGCTAAAATGCTTAACTGCTCCAAAATTTATATCCAGTGGATAAAATCCATTTTTAGAAAAGATGGAACAGAAATAATGATTTATACACACTAGGTTTCAACAGATTCCAAAGCTTGAATTGTACTATGCTTCTATGATTTCCAAGCTTGTATTCAACTATGTTCCTTATTTCTAGCATTCAAGGCACTAGGTTTTCATTTTTTAACACAGAACATGTTTTGTGGTTATGATTCTTGCTGGGAAAATCAGAAAAGAAGAAAAACGTGAAAACAAAAATGGAGTACATGGTAATGGTATAGATTTATAGAAGGGCAATGTATTGAATAAATTTTATTACTTTTAGTGTAAAGAAAATAAGGGGAGGATAATACAATACAAGTTAACTCTGGTCATATCCAAACATTTTGGTCCAGATATATTTTCCATTTTGATCATATTTTATCAGGGGCACCAATAGGTTTTCCTCGAGAAGTAGTTATTAACTGGTAATTCTGGTAAACTGAATGAGGATTTAGTATATGTTTCTAATTTTTTTGCTTCATTTTCCTGTAAGCCTGTAACATTTGGACTTGGACATTAGCCTTCACCAAAACTGTACGCGGTCACAGCCAAACCAAACACATCCCCTTGCATACTCCCTATTCCATACAGAGAAATTGCCTTTTCCATTCTCTGCCATCTCCATTACAAATTTCAATAGCACATTCTACCATCCAGAGCAACTTCCACACAATCATCCTTTGCCTGAACTTGCACTCCAACCTACGCCAAAGCTACAACAACACATCGCCATCCAACATCCTCCTATTCAAACACTGCAAACACCTTCCTTAAACTGCTACGACCACAAAGCTTCCTACTTCCATACATAACCAACTCACAATATACTCGAAGTTTAAGCTGAAGGTACTTTTCTATATATTGATTTTTTATATGAACAGATGGAAAACTACTCCTTTTATCGATGTTTGTTTTAGTTGGCTAATGGTTAATAATACGTTCTTAGTAATTAATCATGAAAAAAAAAATTACTCAAATATTAATTTACTTGCTAAAATATTCTAAATATATAACTAAATCATTCGGTAAAATTCGATATTGCATGTTACATGTGGCTAGTTAATTGGAGGTTCGAATTATTTAATTTCAATAGGCTTGCATAGTAATAAAATAACAACAAAAGAAGAACAGGTGATGTATTAATAGATAAAAACTGGGAACAATAATATTATTTCTGTTTGTATATGCAACTAACCCAACAGTCGGCATTGATAAATAAATGCATTGGGTTGTACGGTTCAGTTATGGGATCACATGTCTAATGAAACTTAGAAAGCAGTCACTCACTGGCAAGGACAAATTTATATTTTAGTTACTTTCATGGACCCTAAATGTCCACCATTACAGACTCTAAAAAGTAAAAAATAAACATGGCTCGACTACTGAAATTCCACTGCATCGATATTATACCATGGATCATGGAATAAGGTATTTGAAATTTGAGCAGATAGTCAGCGAATTAGGTATTTGAACTAGTGCTAGCACTGAAACAAAGTGCCTGTGTAGGAACAACTTTGTTTGCAAGTACTTAACAATGGCTTTGAATTTTAAACTGATAGCAGAAGCGTCTGAAACTTTGAATAGATAAGTAATCATTTCAATAAAACGAAATGCTCCCCGGTTCAACCTTGAATATTAAAGCTATTAATCAGTTTTCAATTTAGAAAACTGAATTGGACTTGTCAAATTAAGTTGATGTCAAACCCTTCAGCCAATCAACCTCAACCACATCCAATTTCGCAATCACTACCTCCTCTTACAGTGAACACAACCATACAACCAGCATCACCTCAACCATACAACCATACATTTAGTACATGGTAATGGATTCTACTGAAGGTATATATTTTCTTTCTTTAGAGGCGAATTTTTGGTACATACCTTAAATGTCGATAAATGTGATCTTGTAAGAAAAGCTAAGGCTAATAGTGTTTTACCTAGAGCAAGTAAAAATTGATTTATAATTCTTTCGGTATATTTCATGAATCTTGGAATTCTTGTAATTGTTGATAATGATTAAATCATTAAACACATAATTTTAGTAAAAAGATAAGGTCTTAAAAGTCAAACTGATAATTTGGGGAGGTTTTCTCAAGGCTAAATTACATTATTACTCATCAAATCTTATTTAACTATTTAAAATAGACAGTTTTTTTTTAAAGTCGAAAAAAAAACAAAAATAGATATGTTTAACTAAACTAAATATTAAGTCCAAAATTTATTGATTTAGAATAAGTATTTCACCTTTTATAATGTAATTTTAAATATTTTCGAATTTCTTCAAAAGCTCAAATTTTCTTAATCTTTTTCCTAACTTTTAAGTTGGAATTAAGAAATTGAAAAACAAAATATCTTATCTGGAATAAAATAAATTTTAAAATATTCCTTTTCAATGCAATTATATCAGTATATTTTAAAGTTACTTGTACTCTCTATATATATTTTGCGTGCTCACACACAAATCAAGTATTCTCCTCTTATTTCAACTTCAGTTGATAATCTCTGCCTCCATTTATTCCTTGGGCTGCCTAAAAATTAGTAATCAATTCTTTCTTCATTATAGTAAAACTTGTCTATTATTTGTTAGTGTTCGTCAAAATCTGGGTTTTTGAATTTTGAAAATATGGTGGGATAAGGCTATGTGGAAATTAGGATCCGTCTCTTATTTTCAAACTTAATACACAAAAAACCTTCTCAAAAACAAGTTTTAAATTACATCCTGTAATTATTTTCAACATAGTTTTTTTTAGTTTTTTATATAAAAAATCAAATCCGCACAGACGAAGTTTAATATGAGCAAAATTAAACTCCTCTGCTTTTTTTGTGTGCAAACATTTACAGTCTAAGAAACAGCAAATATTTGTAGTTTGACTGAAATTAAAGAATAGAGGTGCTTTTTGAAACTTGTTTTTGGAAGGGGCGACTATGTATTTTGAAATTACAAAAGTTCTCTATGGCTATTTAATTTTGGTACTATGTGCTTATTATTTCTGAAAAATGCTTTCAGGTTGCTCGAGGATTTTCACGTGGGGAATTTGAACTGAAACCGTTCACAGAAGAAAATGCAAAGGACGACTCTCAAGTTGCAATATCAAGATTAAGGCCTACAGAATCTAGAAATTACATTTCAAGCACGAAATTAACTCTCTTCCCAGTCAAAAAATGGAAAGGCAGAGGAAAATGATTTTTATTTTTTATTTTTTTATTTTATAAATTGTGACATGCAAAAGTTTTCCTCACTGAAAATAGATTCAAGATGCACTTCGGTTCTGTTTAATAGCAATTCTGCTGCAATATGTAAACTCTGTTACATTCAGTTCTTGGTTACATGTTAACATGTAGAAATTTTGTATTTGTTCAAAGAGAAAATAAAGTTTTACTTTTCCTGAGTGCACACCAACTTGAAATGCCTGTAGAATGACAAAATTGGTTGTAAGAATGAGATTTATACATCTTATGTGCATGGTCAGGTCAGGGTTGGCCCTGAGCTAGGCCTCAAAATGATCGTTTTAAACTAGCATTTCATAGTATTTGGTAGTGCCGTGGATCGTCTAAATAGTGAGTCACGTCCGTGTGTTTTTTGCAAATATGAGATTGTTGATAGTCCACTTGATCCTAACCTAGAAATCTCCACATTTTTATGCAAATTTTATCATTCTACCGAGAAGAAACAACTAAAAATGCTAAAAGTGATAAAAGATTAATGTATGATATAAACAAGATGTGAAACTTACATGGAAGTTGAGCCAATTCTAACATTCGCAACAGGCCATGCTACAGTCGAGCCAATAGCATCTGATAAGCATTCCATGAAGGATGTAGGCCGCCATATAGGTGCATTTGGGACTTTTACAACATCCACCCAAACTCTTATCGCATTTGGTCCCAGTGGAACAGAATGTACCAAAGCATTTGGATCTGTTGAAGACACGGTTCCTTCTGCTGCTATTTTTCCCGTACCCTCTAAATCAATCAACTTGCATTTGGTATTTGCAGAAAAATTTGCACTCTATCACATAACAAAAAAAATGGTAATACGATATCAACAATTCTTTGAGAGAAATATTAGCAATATGAACATGTTACCGTAAGAGATGTTGGAGCATTGATCATAGGAGCAGGACATGTGCTAGCGTTAACCGTTTCAACAACCATTGTTGATTCTGGCCATGCTATTTTCTTACCAATAGCTTCTCCAATACATGTCATGCCAACTATAGGCCTCCACAAAAATGCATCTTCTTTTTTCGGATTGTCCACCCAAACTATCTTGGCATCTGGTCCAAGAGGAATACCATTAATTATCTGTTTTGGATCACTCGAGTACACTCGTCCTTCAGCAACCAGTTCTTTGCTCCCACCCCAATCATACAGCTTGCAATTGGTTTCCATGCTATTAGTTTTACTCTATTAAAAAAATACATTTGTTTAAGTTGAACATAGAAATATACAAAAACATTGCACAAATTTCAGTAACACATCTTTAAAGCGTTGTAGCAATAGAAATATACAAAAAAATGCTAAACCATACTACCATAAAATGCTAAATTTATGGATAGAGATTATTATCCACGATGGCCCTACATATTAAAAAAAATGCTAATTAGTGTTAAACTTACCTTGTTTTATTTTCTGGAGTCCTCACTTTTGTGTATAACAACTTTATCAGCTGGCCATGCTACTATCTCATCCTTGGCATCTCTTATATATACCAAACCAGGAGAAGGCCTCCATAAGAAAACATCTAATTTTTTTGGATGGACAATCAAATTTTTTTTGGCATTTGGACCTAAAGGGACTTCATTGCACAGTTCTTTCGGATCGCTTGACACAATTTTTCCTTCGGCGACAACCTCGTCATCATCTCCATGCCAAGGCAGTAAACTACAATTATCACCTGTTTGACTATACTTACTCTACAATTAACCAAAACTATATTATATTGATTATTGATTTAGATATCAAATTATGTATGATGTTGCAACCGTTGGATTTTTACCACTACGGATGTGTTCTCTTCTCCCCAACTTCCTTTATCCTGCCAAATCAATAATATTGCAAATTAATGGTAAAAATAAATAGACGTTCATTTAACCAAAGAATAAATTGTCGAAATAATCACAGAAACTTATCTCCATGAAATTGAAAATCATTCTCGAAATTTCTAAACACCAAAAACATTTAAATTATAAATTAAAAGTCGTATCAGACGCTTCATTAACATGTAAACCACTTGCTTTAGTTCTGAGACACTATGTTGACATTGAGCTACTTGAGTATCTTTGATTTGTGAGAGAACCGCCTTGGTCGCAGTCATGCCTCTTCCCATTCCACGTAGTCGTCCCGGTCTATCTTGTCCCAACACTTGTGAGAGAGCATCATCTTTGAAATTACATGTTAAGCTAGGTTGTGATTCATTTTCCACCTTTTTTATTTTCTCCTACAAAAAATATATTTTAAATATGAGTTCTAATTTATATTATTTTCAAAATAATTACTTTAAAAAAGGTCAAAAGCACTTACAAGAGTTTCGGCAACATGTGCATTCACGGGTTTGCCATTCTTATGAGTGTGAGATTTAACCCAAACATCAACTCTAGAAATGGAAGAAGGCTTTACACTTTCCTCTTTCTGCATTAAAAATGACATAACATTAGATAAAACAACTAATCATAGTAAATTAATCAAATATTTTTTCTCACCATATCTTCAGTTAATCGTGCCATTCCTCGACGACTACAAGTATGTGGCATTTGTTTACCCCTCATGGATTTGAATTTTTCGCTTCGTAACTGTATAAAGATTTATCACATTTATTAGTTAATTTGCATTCTTTGTGCACTTATATTTTATATATAGAAATGATTAAAACAATTACTATATAATTACCTTAAACTCATTACTAGTTCTGGACTCAACAAACCTTTTCCATTCCTTCATAGTTTTGACATTATCTGGTTTTAGTCGAAGCCGTTCCTCCATGTTTTTTGCCTTTAATAACTTGTCAACTAGTTTGCTTTTTGAACACCTCCAAATACATCCCATTTGCCGAAGAATGGGAACCTTTTGCCATTCTTCATCTAGTTTAAATCTAGCCTGTAACAAAGAAAAATATCAAAATATAGCAATTTTATTTAAAAACTGAATAAAGAAATTAGTAACAGCCCTGGGACAAATGCATAGCAGAGTGGGTTATTATTTTCTTAAAAATATAAAACAGCGACTGATCTAAAACGACAATAATATCATTAATAGTAAAAATAAAACTGATGTATCCATCATAAATACATTCAGATTGGTCACATTACATGCAATGATAGCTAGTTGACAGTTTGCATGCACTCCTAGGCTCCTAGCTACTTATTATGGTACCAAAACAATAATCCACATGTATGTAAAAAATTTATGTTGTAGACTGAACAAAAATCATTCACACTAAAATATAGCCCAGCACCTATTTAATTTGTTTTGAGAAAACAGAGCCTTGAAATCATATTAGACTTTGGCACAGTAAACTAGAAACTAAAAAACAAATTGTTTCTTTGATGCAGTTCTTTACTAATATATAACTTATGAAATGCCTGATGCTTGAACTATACATAAGCTTGCAATAAAATTGTCTATTAAATACTTAGATACAACAAAAAGTTCATTGAATATGAATATAAACTAATATTGCATTAGTCTTTTTGTTGATTTGCTGATTGAATATGAATATAAACTAATATAAACTAATATTTACTAAGTTGATCATAAATTGATCAACCAATTCTCTGTTTGGTTTAACATCAATGAGGCACTTTGCAAACGTCGGTCTGTCTAACTGCTCTATCATTTCATCCATACACAGAAGTTTATTTGAGCAAATGAAACAGATACAAACCCTTCATATATTTGATACGTACATATACATAATATCTCAGAAAAAGAAACCAATCAGGAACACAAGAGTAGTTGCAAAAGCAACAGCTGGTGCAGTCATAGCCGCGCCAGAAACAGGGCTGGGCGCAGGTGCGTGATGGTGGCCTGCATGACCAGATGCCTTCTCCACTGCCAAACACATCATTGCCAATATCATTATGACAATGGCTGAAACCTTCGACTTCAAAATTGCCTCCATTTTACCTCTTCTTTTGCTTTTTTTCAATGTATATTTCTTATGAATGTATGAAGACTTGGTGCAATATAAGTTGCAGGCAGTTGGTTTATATAGTTGGAAGATGGAAGGAGTTGGGGACAGGCTCGTATATATGACCCTGGCCTTTTACATATAATACTTTTTAATATGCATTGACTTTTGACAAATATACCGTAAAATCTTTATATATTGGAAAATTAAGAAATTGCTTTGTTTTTTTTTTAAATTTCAGTCTTTTACTTTGATGTTTTTAAGCTATCTTATTATTTTCTTTATTTTGGACGTTATTAGAAGCAAATTAGAACGAGGGCAGCACATTATTAGGCATGACAGCTATTGTCGTATGCTAACTTATAGGTAAAATTCTTCCACCGAATCTACATATGCCGAGTCTTTGATTGACTTTAGGTTTTTTTAAATAATTACATTTTTAATAACTTCTCTGTATCTGGTATGTTAAGCCTGCTGTAGTACAGATCACAGATGTAGTACATCAATGTCGTACTGTGTATATCATTAGTCGGAACTTTTTAGTATGGATTTTATTCATGTGTGCCATAACGGTCCATGTTAAAAATAGTATTTATGTATTAAACGACAATTTTTTTATTTTAACTGCATATTCTACACGTAGCAAGGCTCCAAGTTCAAGAGGACAATCAAACGACTTAATAGAAAATTTAGGTTTTTTCGCCGGCTCTTTTAATTATCTATATCACTATTACAGTATAAAAGGATCATGATTTTGTATCTCTTGATCATGCTTTTAATTCTGGAGCTCTTGGACCAAAGTTATCGAGCATCTTTGACTGCATGATCAATGTAATTGATGGCCAGGATCATTCAACTTTCCCTTATAGTATGGACCTTGAATTAGGTTACTTGAAAAACTAGTTAAGCGCTCCATTTTAAGATATGTTTCAACGTGTCTTCTCTATTTAGCATGGTTTCTGATATCCGGTATAAGTTTATATTTAAATATCCGATCTATATAACCAAAAAGAAAAAGAACAAATATTTAAATAAAAATTGATAAGAGATATTATACACAGAAGTTCATTATGACAGATTTGAGCTTTAGAGATTGATGATATGTTATACATATCAAATTTGTAGTACTTATCCTGAGCCGATATTAATTGAATTTTATGAAATCACGACAAAATGCATCATGCCAATTATGAATTAGTACATCCTGAAAGGACAGATCATTTAATTACGGTATTGAAATGTTATAATGAATGGTGTCCGCAAATTTGTCTCGAGTATGTATCATATGATGTCTTATAATCATTCAATAAATGCTATAGCCATTATATCCAGATTTCATAAAGTCCTATTTTAATGTATAATATAACAATTATTCAATTAACTAACCAAATTATTTAAATTAACAGCATAATTCACTTCATGGTCTGTGCAATCATGATATGTGAAGGTGAAACATAGATTTCCAACGAGGGCAATAAATCCATCTATTAATGGTTCAAAGTGCAAAGATCTCATGGTACTCTCCAACGATTGTGAAGAATGTTTGATTTACGTCGGTAGTTTAAAAAATGGGAAAAAAAAAGTTTACAGTCATGTAAATCCACTGAATCATGAACCCATCCATTCACTGTATTCTGTGTCACTGCCTCAAATCTAAGACCACTGACAACCAACCCTAAAATAAAATTATTAAACGATTAATTTGGTCAAACATAAGAAACGAGAAGCAGTAGTGTATTTATCAACTTATTATCCTTCAGTTTTTGCAAAAATCAAGGTAGTAAAATAATTAAACAAATAATGCTGTTAGGAAAAAATAAAGGGCAAGAGGTAAAGCAAAAGGATGAGACTGCAAATCATTTTCCTAACTATATAGCAAGAATGCATCACTGTATGTTGGATGCTTGGATCATGCTTTTCGTTTTCTTGGCAAAATATTAAAAAAGAATAAGCAATGTTGTATCGAACTCAATTGACTCAGTTTCTCTCTTCTTTCTCCCTGTTATTTTTGTTATCATATTCTTCATGATTATTAGAAAAATGTTCTCTTTTTTTCTTTATACAGTTGTAAGAAACACATGCACTGTATTGTGAATGTATTCGCTGTTAGTGACATATCGCCAATATTCCACTGTTTCATATGGTCACTGGGTTGCTGATGTATAAAAAGTAAAGAAATAAATAGATTTAATAGCAGTAATCAGTATACAGTAACTAAGAACATTACAAGATAAGCAAACCTGAACGGATTCCTATAGAACTGATTTCAATTCTTCACCAAGTTGCCTCCAGTCCTCAAGTGTAAATGGAACATGCTCGCGCACAAGTGGCCCCAGATAAGAAGATAGCTTCACTGACCCTTTTCCTATCGGTTCGCCCGATGAGTTAAACTCGACTTCGATTCGGCTTGCAACATCTGAAGGAAGTCTTTTCACTTTGGTTGGGCCTCTAGTCTTCTTTTTCGAAATCTGATTTGCATCAATGTCTTCAATTGTTCTCTCGATTTCCATTGTTGTTTCAGGATTTCCATCGACTTGCATAGCAGTGTCTGCGATTGAGTTGTTTGCATTCCCAACATCATTGTTTTCCAAAGGTGGCTCAATATGCTCTCCTATTGCATTAGACCCATCGACTGCATATGTGGATTGTTCGAGTCTTTTTTGATTGCGCGTAATCCTCTTATCCATTGTCTTTTTCGTACTTCTAACCATTTTCTGCAAGTATAACATATCAACATATGAATTTCAAGTTATAAAAGCATATTCTAGGTAAAACTTTTAAGGTACAAATAAAAAAGACTTTGTCAGAGCATGCAGTATGCACTATATATTGCTGCATGACGTAACATTTTTCACTTGTATCACTTGACCTAGTCAATGTTATTTCTGGTTCAAATTGGTGATCATCCTTGTAATTAAACTAATTATTTATTTCATTACGTTACTAATTCTTTGCATTGGTACAGTGCACTTGATTGTCAAGGGAATCTAGTACATAATTATCAGGAGTGTTTTTTTTAAATTAATCATCCACTATATTTTCATAACCAAAAATCAGTTTACCTTACAAAAATTGTAACATATAGAAAGTACAAATTGGCCTGTGTCTTACCAAAATCAGAACTCAGGTCCAACTTCGATCATGCGAGGAGCAGTTAAGTCTTTGAGCAGTAGGCCTTGTAAAAAATGCAATATATAAAACAAACAATATTTGCAAGAATATACAACTGCAATTAGTATACACTATACATTTATGTAGCCATCTTAGGAAAAAAAATCACAGACTTTGTGTTGATTATAGCAATTAGCAAGAAAACCATATGAAACATATATACTACTATAATTTTAATATATTGGTGGGTCATCTGCATCCATATCGTTTCCAAAGTTGCTACTGACATCACCATATACATACATCAAAGTTCAAAACAAAATTTCAAATTTCAACATTTAATAAGACTTCATTATCTAACTTAAACTTCTCATAAGAAAACAAGACATCAAAACTACTCAAGTATGCCTTCGCAATCCTCTCTGACATAACTAACATTCTCAACTAAATCATCTACATCCATATCGTTTTCTTCAGGGCCGCTCGCAACATAGTTAGCTTCTTCAACAAAATCATCTATCTCTAATTCATGAAAACCTCTTGGCGGTGCTTTCATTACAACATACCAATTAGAAGAATCATTTTCTCTTGAATAAAAGACTTGTTTCGCTTGAGATGCGAGGATATAAGGATCTTTTGAAAATGAAACCTGACTTTGATGTAAATTAACAAGAGTGAATCCATCTTCAACTTTTATCCCGTTTCCTATGTTCGCCCAATGACACTTAAAAACAGGAATATAAAAAACATTATAATCTAGTAAAATTATTTCAGTCAGTATCCCATAGTACGTAACCACATCAACCACTTGAGAAATGTCTTTTGCACTTGCTCTACACATGGTAGTCGCGTCATAAGTTACTCCGCTATTCTGGGTTTCTCTATCAACATCTTTTGTATGAAATCGTTGTCCATTATTAATATATCCTTTGCAGGAGAATGCCGTCTTTTTAGGACCGTATGCAATCCATTTTAATATTTTATCATGATCCTTTGAGTCAACAGGTATCTAAAAAATATTCAAACATATTAAACAAGTAATTTCATTAATTCATATATGAAAATATTGAAATTCTTTAACAAATCTTCCTTTTAATCCAATCAGCAAAGCTATCTCTATGGGTTTTCCACAGTAAGGTCGCATTTTTTTCTAAGCGCTTGTTTGAATTTTACAACTCCTCCAAATGCAAACTAGTACAGTAAAAGTGATGTTAAATTATAGTTGCCAATACAAGCACATCAAATCAATGAAAGTGGGACATAACAAATACTCACTCTAAAAATGGTTCCACCATAGCCATATTCATTAACACAGCTAAATGAGCAATTTCTTTCTCATTGGAAGACAGTGCAATTGATTTGGACATTGAAATTGGACGCCCTTCAAGTATTGCGTTATCTTCATAATCTTCATTTCGATCTTTTTTTTCAATATCTACCGACTTACTCAAAAATTCACTAAAAAATTTCATGCATTCTTCGGCAAGATATGATTCTGCAATGCACCCCTCAGGTCGTGCATAATTTCTTACGTAGTCTTTGAGTGTTTTCATATACCTTTCAAAAGGATACATCCAACGAAAATGAACTGGTCCGCACAATCGTGCTTCTCTTCCAAGATGAATTGTCAAGTGTATCATAATATCGAAAAATGAGGGTGGAAAATATCTTTCAAGTTCACACAATATTTTAACGATATCATCATCAAGTTGTTGCAACTTCTCCCTATCAAGAACACGTTGAAATATTTTATTGAAAAATGAACATAGACGAATTATTGCATTTCGGGGTCTGGTTGGCAATAAACCTCTTACTGCAACCGATAATAATTGTTGCATTAAAACATGATAATCATGAGACTTCAAACCACTAATTTTACAATCCACCAACGACACGCATTTTTTGAAATTTGAACAATAACCATCGGGACCTTTGAAATCATACAACCTTTTGCAAAATATTTTTTTCTCCAATTTTGATAATGTATACGGAGTTGGTGGAAGATATGTTTTGGTTCCACGGGGTTGTGCATAAAGACCATGCCGAATACCCCAATCCTCTAAATCATGTCTACAATTAATCCCATCTTTTGATTTGTTATCATGCAACATTGTACTTAGTGTGCTTTCAAAAACATTTTTCTCAACATGCATTACGTCCAAATTATGACGCAATGGAAGTTCCTACAAAAAAAATTAACATTTAAATTTTCTATATATTCTTTTTTAGATTAATAAATAAAAAAGAGATTTGAATACTAACCTCCCAATATGGCAAGTCAAAAAAAATTGATCTTTATTTCCACCTTGATAGCTCCTTTTTTACAGAATTATCATCTTCATTATCTTCATCCTCACTACTGTCATCGATCTTCCTTTTCTTACTTTTTCCCTTAATCTGCTCTTTTCCAAAATCATTTGGAAAGTCCTTCAAAATAAGAAAGATGTTTTTACCTGTTAGAATTCTAGGCATCTTTCCATCCTCTATAGTGTTATCAAACCAAGCTTTTTTTTCCTCAACGGATGTGAAATAGGAAAAAATCTTCTATGACCCATATAAACATTCTTTCGACTATATTTCAACCATCGACGATGAGTATTGACACCACATAATGGACAAGCCTTTTTACCCTTTACACAACATCCAGCAAGATTACCATAAGCTGGAAAATCATTTATCGTCCATAATAAAATAGCTCTCATATTAAAAAGTGTCTTACTAAATGCATCGTACGTCTCAACTCCACTACTCCACAAGTAATGCAAATCCTCTACTAATGGCGCCATATATACATCAATATCATTCCCCGGTTGCTTTGGACCTGGAATTAGAAGTGTTAGCATAATA
The DNA here is from genome assembly GCA_030737815.1 of Allium fistulosum. Lineage (NCBI taxonomy): Eukaryota > Viridiplantae > Streptophyta > Magnoliopsida > Asparagales > Amaryllidaceae > Allium > Allium fistulosum. Next base: position 1,088,372,461 of record CM060903.1, on the reverse strand, counting down.
TTTTCCTTCTTCATGCACAACATAGGCGATAAATTATATGTCACAAGCATTACTGGCCAACAACTATATTTGGAACTCAACATGGAAAATGGATTAAACCCATCTGTAGCAAGACCAAGTCTGAGACTACGTGGATCGGCTGAAAATGATTCCCAATTTTCATCAATTGTGCTCCATGTTACAGAATCTACGGGATGTCGCATCTTTCCATCACTGCTTTTATTATTGAAATGCCACCTTAATGCTTCTACCATCTTTTCAGATCTGAACATTCTTCTGAATCTTGGAATTATTGGAAAATATCTCAACACCTTAACCGGGATACCCTGCATAATCTCATTTGTATCCTGATTCATTTTCCATCTTGAGGAACCACATTTCGGACAGTCATTCAAATTTTTATACTCTTTATGAAAAAGACAACAATCATTCTCACATGCATGAATCTTTTCAAACCCCATATCAAATAGTTTGAGGAATTTCTTTACTTCATATAAAGTCTTAGGAAGTACATTATTATTTGGCAAAAACAGTTGTTGCACATTAAGAAGCTTATCAAAACCAGAATCGGATAATCCAGTTTCGCATTTAAGGTTATACAAAATAGTGATGGCAGATAACTTTGTATGATCTATGCAACCAGGATATAATGGGGTTTCTGCATCTTCCAAGTTCTTAAGTAAATCATCGTGTCATCTCTGTGCATCATCCTTATCTTTATCATCATCAAAAAAATTATGATTAAATAGTCTTCATCTTCATAGTGAATTGCTTTGAGTAAGTCGTACACCTCACTCTTTTTATTATTATTTTCAACATCTACTTGCTCGCCATGATTATACCACCTACCATCTTTGTACTTAGGATCCATTCCCTTTATAATTAAATGCTCAATGACGGTTTCACCATAATGATGACTAAGATTTCGACAATCTGAACAAGGACACAAAATTTTCTCTACATCCCCTAACTTTTTCTTCGCAACACGTACAAAATTTTGAGCTCCTTTTCCATACTCTTTACTGGTTCTATGTTTAAAATTGAAAGCAACAAGAATGTTAGCTTTCATTTTCAAAACATGTTAAGTCTAACGTTATGTGTAAATTTACTTGTATATGATTACCTGTGTAGACGCAACCAGTCTTTCTCCATCATCATATATAATATGGAAGCAATCAAGTATCTAAAATTCAAAATAGTAATTGGAAATTAGACTATTTAAACAAGTAATGAATGCTAGAAGAGTTTCTGGGCCTTTTAGTTAGCTTGTTTAAATGTGAATACTCATTATGAGTTTCTTCTTGAGACGTATAGAAAATAATATACACATCAAGAAATACTTCATTAATATACACATCAAAAAATGGGGAGAAGAGGATGAAAAAAAGGACAGAAACTTAGGTTCTTCAAGTCGTCATGAGCTTCAAATATATGTTGTAAAATATCGGCTTATCATTTTAACATTTTTTATAAATACAATCAACTGACGATGCAAGGATAAACACAAGAGCTCAGAGGACTAAAGTGTGTAGAATTTGTTTATTTGATCTAATTTATGTAAAGCAAAGTAATCAAAATTCGAGGATGCAATCTAATGTAGCAATTATTTGATACTATGTAACCAAAAATAAAGAACAAAAACTGAAAAAAGAAGTAATTAACTTTAATTGATTACCTTTAAACATCATAAATGAACAACTAATTTAACTTTAAACCATCGTTAAAGTAATTAAATATCTTTACACAAGTCATTAATAAAATAATTAATTAACTAATTTCAACCATAACTAAAACGATTGATTTTTTTTTGGCAAGGCCAACCGTTTTTTATTGAGGACCGTCCACTTTTATCACAACAAAAGTAATAAATACGTATTAAAAACAGGAGTTAGGTCGATTGTCTGAATGACTAAACTTACTCAAGCACCACGTATGGTGCAACATACAAACCAGGTTGCAAAAGAAAACGCATATAAGCTCCACGCTGGAAGCAACTCGTAGAAACAAACGTATCTAACAAACTTAGATACGATAGGACACTACTATCTATGAAAATTGACCCAAACCAACTACAAATTTCCAACACAGCTAGCTAAAAAATATACCCTAAGCTAGCATTCAGAAGACAACCAGATTGCCAACAAGCAACAGAACATATTTCATAGAGATGCAAATTTCAAAGATGGCCAATTACCTTGGTTTATAGAGATGCATATTTTATACATAAAGTAGAACACTGCATAAACCAACTACAAATCTCTATCAAAGATGGCCAATTACCTTCTGACATTTAGTTGTTATGTATAAACATTGAAAAGCTACACTGGGAAACATCCACATGAATTTAGGCCACAAACCAAAAGGAATTATGTAAGCCAAACTGTTTCCAAAAAATTTGCCATTACAACGGCGCTATTTTGTAGCACCGGAGTAATGTCTATGCATTACCCCTCTCCTGAGACTTGGCTTGCGCCATTAACAATAAATTTGGTTCCTGATACTTGATGTCAGTAAAGAGTCTGATCATTTGCTTCCATTTACATAATTCTTCATTAATGAACCCTTTGGTTGAACATCATCAAAAACTTTAAGCAAGTACTTTTTCATACCTAATTTAGATCTTATATTTACATGTTCACATTACTTATTCGAGACTTTCTGAAGTACATCATAGCTAAATTGTACTCCATATTGTACCTTTCGAATATTCAAAAAACATGTTAACTGCAATGCGTAATGTGGTGAAGCAAAATTTTAAATAAAGACTACAGATAGTAGTTTTAAGTTTTAACTTTCAATAACATCTTGTCAGCAGAGGCGGTAGATAATTTAGTGGGTCATTGAAGAATTTGCAACAGTAAGAAACTTCAATTCTTTTTTCATGAGAAGGAAAAGTTTCTTTGTTATGGAAATGAGAAGGAAAGATTTCAAAAGTTAAAAATAGGAAAGTGCTATACAATTGAATATACTAACAATACCTACCTCAAATTTGCATCACCCAGTCTTGAAGCAATTTGACAAATTAATTGTTTGAACTTGAACGATTGAACCTGACAAATTAGTGCCTTATCATAGATTGATTTTGTATTATGCAAAAAACCCAGACCTGACTATGCAAAAAATCACTACACCGTATGTATATAAAGGTTTTGTATTATAATTCTTATGATGTGGGACAATTAGTATCTTATCATAAATTGGTTCCATATTATCCAAATAGCATTCACAGAAAATCCATTTCAAAATTTCACTAATTAGCATTTAGTATCTTTCTAATTCTTACAGTGATTAAAAATAGATATATTAGCAAACTTACAACAATTGTTAACCATATTAATAACCATAGGCTTTACTATTAAACCATATTTATCAAGTAAAATTGGGTTCCGCTAGTATTGTTCAAAAATAATAATACAGGCAATGCTTTCAACTTCTGCACCTCACTTATGCCCATAGACGAGGACATGCATAGCATTTCACCATTACTTGATTTGCCTAATAAACAAGCTAGTCCAAACCATAAAGGAAATGCAGCAAACTCAATTTCAAGCAAAAACCACCAATTGATATTTGTGACAAAGGAATGGATGGAAATGGACTTCATAATGGCTAGAAGGGCAGCCTTCGACCAAAGAAGAACACAAAGAATTAAAGGAAGATGTGAAGAAATATGACAAAGGAAATTAGATAAATACTTTAAAAGGTGATTTAAAGCTCAACAGAACTCCATCTCAGCTACATCAGAGATGGAATCTTCTACGAAAATTAACAATGGTAAAGGAGCTAAATGTAGCAGCTTGGCTACAAATGAGGTGAGGTTGGCAATGCAAATAGCAAACAACATATCCATTTGACATGCCTATGACTGTAAGAATATCAGCGTATTGAAGGATGGCACTTTAGACATATCTTCTATGTTAACAGCTGCTGCTTCACAAGCATCACAGGCTTATGCAACTCAATTGTTGAAATAATCACAAGAAGATACAACACCAAATATTTTCACAAAACCTCACCTGCTTATTAGAAAAGCATCATTTACTACAATGAAACATACAACAGAGCCCAACCCTCTAATACAAGCTGCAGCCTTTCACCTTTGCTGTTGGGGGCCGCCGACCGCATTTCAAATCCTTCTACCACTACCTCACTCTTAAAGGTTGCACAATCCAAAAATGCAGCACGTATAAGACCTAGAGTTCAAATATGTACAAGTATACCAAATAATAATGCTAGACCTTCTATGAATCAACCAATTTGGCCTTCATCAACTCCAGTTTCATCAGGTTCAAGTTTTGGCATGATAGAGTTCCTTGAAATCAATAGATTCCAAGGACAAGGTAGTAGACAATCTTGAGGAGAAAAGGATTGGTGCCAGTTATAATAGTAATTATTATAATGCAAAAGATTTATTGAATAAGGAAAGAGTTGCTAAGAAATCCAAAGTAGGTGAAGTTGAGATTATGACTGAGAAGGAAATCAAAAGTGACATTAATGAAACTAAAACTGAGGTTAAGAAGTCAAAAGATATTGGAACTGAGAGAAGTGAATAGACAACTAAAAGAATCCACGAATTATCCATAAATGCAAACAAAACAAATAAAAGATGGAAACTATAATTTATTCCACATGAAAAATGGTGATTGGTATTTTTCTAGTGATAAGTTTTTCTTTTTAAAAAGGAGAAAATTATACATGTGATGAGAGGAGTGAATACTATAGTGAACCAAGATAAGTCCAAGCAAAAAGACTCAATTATAATAGTATAGTATAGATAATCTACTATTACAGATTGACCTAATATTAAGGGACAAACCATTAGAGGTTGCAATTAAAGATGTCAATTATGGATTCTATGCTACCATATTTGGAGATGAGATTCATCATAGAAATAAGCAAGTCCCCCATGCATTTTACAAAGTCGCCCTCAGCACCCTATTGTTTGAATCTGAATTTGCAGGATGGAATCCCAGAAATATATAGAATATTACAAAAGCCTCACCCAATGCAAGAAACATAATGACATACATGCTAAATGACAAAAAATATTCATTAATTACTCTATTTTTCATCATGTGAATGAAGCCATTAGTGCCTGCAAAATTACATTTTATTGTTCATCATTGGTTGTTTGAAATTTGTACCATGTTTTTTTAATTATTTTTAATTCAACTTTGGTTAACTTTTATTTAGAAAAATAATATTATAATAGAATTTCTTGAATGTTTATTATATCTACAGGTCAAATTTGATAGCTATAAAAAAAGAGATTAATCTGTACATACTACTTAAAAATATATGTGCTTCAGCAGGTAACTCGTTTAATCCTCATCCAAAGGTTTGAGTCATAAATACAAGGCTTTCCAAAAAAAATGTGCCTATATTAACTCGTTTAATCCTCATCCAAAGGTTTGAGTCATAAATACAAGGCTTTCCAAAAAAATGTGCCTATATTAACTCGTTTAATCCTCATCCAAAGGTTTGCGTCATAAATACAAGGCTTTCTAAAAAAATGTGCCTATATTAACTCGTTTAATCCTCATCCAAAGGTTTGCGTCATAAAAACAAGGCTTTCCAAAAAAATTGTGTCTGTATTAACCACAAGATAATAAACACATAGACTAAAGTATGGTTTAAAGCATAAAGTGGTTGAGCCGAAAAAGTAATGGAATTTCGATTAGTTCTACATCACACCAACAATAAGCATAAAATACAAGAGAAAACGACAAGGTGAATGCTAATATCCAAAAAAGATGAAAGATAATGAAGAATAGACTCCCAAACATCAAGTACTTTCAAAGCAAGGTCAAACTGATTCATGGGAATGTGAGATAAAAATCAAGTTTTTAACTAATTCTTTTTATCAACTTCAAATAGGAATCTATGAAACAGATTTATTTCATGCTACGACTTTGAAAGCAAGAATCCTTGCATGAGATAGCAATCAAAAAAATTACCAAACACCGAATAAGAATCAATTAAATTTGGAGAATTTTTACTTGAGATAGCAAGCTAATCAGAGTTAGAGGTGGAATTATTCCAGTTGGGTGGTGAGTTGTTTATCATAGTAGAGTTGGGCATCGTATAGGCAGAGAAAGGCTAAGTAGAGTGTGGATTGCGGACCTCTGGTGAACTACGCCTAGGTGAAGATGAGAGCGGACGTGTTCGAGGGAGTAATTTTTGGTGAAAATGATGAGAAATGGGGACCTGTTGCGGTTATAAGAGAGAATGAAATGAAATGAAATAATTTAGGGCATAGAAGATGAAATTTCAGAACAGCCCTCATTTTTTATTCCCGCTTAGATATCATAATCTTTTCTCAGCGTTTTGTTTAATTTCTTATTTTTTTATCAAAACTAAAACAGCATTTCGTGTATGAACGCTGAGTTCAATTGCTGTTAATAATGCATTTTCTTGTAGTGATACTACTATATATAATATAGCACATCAATCAATGCAATCATCCAATCAATTATTTAAATTTAACCATTTAAATTTAAATTATAATTTAACTGAGTGAGATTAACTCACCTTTCTTAGTTGTAGTCCACTTCAACCCCAACTCGATTCTCGCGATTAATGACCTTGTATAATCATTATACGACTTATTAATATTTTGAATAAATCGAACAATTAATTTCTACTTTAATAATTTAATTAACCCATGATTTATTTCAAACTAATAGTTTGGTTAATAAAATAATTTTTCTGCAACAAAATAAATTTAATAGGTTTCTTAAACAATTCATCTCCAAAATACATTTCCATTAAATAAATTTAATCTAAATTTCCCCTAATAAATTACTTAGTGACTGGAATAGTTAACAACTAATCACCGAACCTACTTTTAAGAAATGGCCCTATTTACTAAATCACTTATTTAATTTAGTTTAAATAAATCATTATTACCTTACAGAAAAGATGAACCCAGACTGAATCTAATCGTTGCCTTCAAGAAGTTGGATCTGGGCTGTGGATTTTTGGTTCACGTACGCGACTCCCTACCACCTGCTACAAGAGATTAACTCCACTGCTTGACCACTTCACAACTCCAAGGCCATCACGAATTTCAAAAACACCACCGCTGCCTGGACCGAGCACCAACCTAAACTCAACGCCTGAGAACTTGGAATCACCTTGCTGGCCTTCGAATTCAAACTCACAAAAAATCGAAATCCAAAGTTGAACCACGCAGCAACCTCGGAGCACTACCGAACGATGTGGAGCCCCCCCTCAATTGACGCCAACTGTCCTCGAGTTGCGAGCCCGAAAACCCCAACCGACGCGCCGCTCACAACCCTAAATCGCCTCGGTCTGTACACATCAAATTAAATCTCGAACGAAGAGGGAGCGACAGGCTGAATTATGCGAGATGATTTGGTTTGGCCGATACTTTTGTTTAATTTGAATTTGAGAAGAAAACGTAATTTCAAATGGTGGAAGAGATGTCTCGTGAGTTTTAATAAGGAAGGAGAAAGAGACGTACGCGATTAAAATTTAAAGAATTTCGCTCCGCCCTTTTTTTCTCTCGTTTGATAATAACTGAAATCGAATGAAATGAACAAGGAAGGAATCAGGCAAATTTTAGAAGGAACGAGAAGTGTACGATGGAAGATAAGGGTAGCGTGTTCGAGAAGGCAAAGGAATGGGTTGGAAAAATATCTAGCTACAGTGTTTTGCTTAAATTGTTTATATTAAATTTCCGTTTAAATTTTAACGCGTTTGTATGCCGTACATTCACACACTAACTCCGATCAATACGAAATCTGAAATCCGATAATAATACAATATTACGGATTCCATGGAACTGGTTTCGTCGAAATCCGAGACTATGCCTCGGACGGCTATTTTTAAATTCAATTTATACGATATTTTAAGAATTGAACAAAACACTTTCAAACTCGAATTTAATACTTCTACTATCTCCAATATAACCAATGTAAATTTTACAAGCCTCTAAATTATTTTTAACCAGCTTAAAATTCCAGATTCAACAAATTTACCCAATTCCGATAATTAAATTTCACAATTAATTATCGAATAAATCCTGATATTTTGAAATTTAGGTTAATAAATAAATCTCTGAATATTTAAAATCAATTAAATATCCCAATTTCAAATATACAAAAATTCCAGGTCGTCACAGATTATTTAATTTAATTAATTAATTATTTAATTAATAATGATTTAAATCAACTAATTAAATTATTAACAAACTATTTTAAATTTAACTAATTTCTTAGTTAATGATGTTTTTAATTTAATTAATCATTTTATTTAATGATGTTTAAGGATAAATAATCTTTTGATAAAGATGAATTAAGATTTACTAATTAATTAATGATGTTTTTAAAATGAATTAATCTTTTTTAATTAATGACTTTTAAAGGTTAATAAATCTATTTAACCTTAATTAATCTTTCCTTAAATATATTTTTAAATTAGTAAATCACAATTAAATAATGATGTTTAAATATTATTTAATTAATATGATTAATTAATTTATTAATTAATTTAACTAATGATGTTTTGAAGGTGATTTACCTTTTTTAATTAACGGTTATTAAAGTAAATTAATCAACTTAGTTAAAATGTTTTTAAAAGTGAATTAATCAATGTAATAGGGACGTTTTAAGTTACTGAATCCTTTTATAATGATGTTTCAAAGTTAGTAAACTCTTTTGACAAAGTGTTATAAAGCTAATACTTTTAATGTGAAGCCAAGTATGGATTTGAGTTTTTAAAAGAGAAGTTTGAATTGTTTAAGGAAATGGATTAATTTTCGTAAAGCGGTGCACTTGTATGGAAACAATTATTTATATAATTAGCGCTAAACACCGAAGAAGTAGACTTGTCGCTATCTTGAAAGTTAAGAATAATCGTGAGACATGACATTGAGGTAACACTACCTTGGCTTGTCTGGCATTATTGTTAAGCAAGAAATAGTACAAGTTTGAATTCGATTAGTGGTGATAATTATACAAGACATAATTCTATATAAGATCATTTTATATCCTCGATAGTTGGTTTCTCGACTATTGGTTACATCAACTTCTGTATTATCGTCATTCTAAGACGATTTATTGCTCCATTGAGCACTAATATCTTTTGTTGAAAATGACTAAAACCAAAGCATGAGAGGAGGCCAAGCCATGTGGGGTTACTCCCATTAGTATACTTTCACATATCATCTAGATTTGAAGTTGGTAGCACTATTAGATGTGAAATATTTAGAATCTCGGTAAGGTTTAGCGGGGTTTGGCTTGGAGGGTTAAGAGAAGTTTCATAGATTAAAGAGCGTTAACCATAAAATCCACTTAAGAACAAAGGTATGAAAGAAGGTTGATAAAATGCCAGGCTCTACTAAAATAACAATCACAGGTTTCAACAATGATCACGAAAGAATATTTCGAAGGCATTGAGAAGGCTTTCGAGGGAGTCGCAAGTACCATGCACCCTCACAAGTGATAGAACAATGCAAAAGCTTTCGAAAAGGATGAAAAAGAAAAGTTTGGTCACCCTTCCGCCTCATTCAAGCCTTTCGTTACAGATGGATTCGAGAATATAGAAGAAGAGAGGATTGACTCGGAACCCCTTTCGAAGACAGTGAATAATAACCTTTCATATGCGAACCAGACCTTTTGAAACCAATGGTTTTGCCTTCATTCAAGTTACTCAAAAAAACCCTTTCGAAAGCATAGTCAAGCCTTTCGAAGCGGTCGAAGCCAATTACATCGGGAGAAGGTTCAGCATCAATCCACAAACATGCATTCGGAAGCTACCTACTGCATCGAAACCATTTAAAATTCAATGTCTTCGAAGCCCTTGTAGATAACCTATCGATAGAATCCAAAGCTCCTACTTTTACTTCTAATGATAACAAAGCGATATAAAGAGAAAAGCACATTTATGGCCCTTTCGACGATGTCAAATGTGATTTAGGAGAAAGATGGGAATAGAATACTAAAGACTTAACAAAGGCGAAAGGTATTTAAAATACACTTTTGACAAGGTCGAAAGGCCTGGAATAAGAAGAAGGGAAGCGCAAGGGTGAGTTGGAGGATTCGAAAGAGAAGCCTTTCGACTGTATCGAAGGTAGGCCAGGCCTTTCGACCATTTTGGAAGGAATGAGGTGGAATATAAAAGGGCCTTTCGACTAGGTCGAAAGCATAGACGCGGAAGGGGGTCGACCTGCATCTACAAATAAGACCCAAGGGGTTCGATTTTGAGGAGGGGATTTTGGAATCCTAAGCTCATTTCTTTCACTTCTACTTCTTTGCAACAACAAAATCTTTGTCCCTAAATCAATTTGGGAGAAAAGCTCTAAAAATTATAACTCATTATGATCATTAGCTAGACTAATGATCAATTGCACATGATGCTACCTTATTCTCTTAACTACTTTTTGTCTATGCAAATCATTAGGATTGTCTTGGATATCATACATTCGAAACGTATCATCACCATACCAAATATCATATGATGACAAATAGGATGATGATGATGTTTCGACACAAATAAGTTCATAGAATTTTTAAATATCCAATACGATCTTATATCAAGTACACTAGATAAAGCTTAAGCAATTGCAAACTGGATTTGTTTTGAAAGGATAAAATCTCTTTCGACCTAGACGAAAGGGATGTCCCAAAGGAAATATGGCCTGCAATTGGCAAGTAATCATATGAAAAGGAGTCAGTCTGGGAGGAACCCACACTCAACTGCATTAGCATCCCTTTCGAAGTGGTTCCTCCATATAAGAAACGAAATCAATGAGGTCAAAAGCAGCTATTTCACTTCAATAGGTCAAGCATACCATCCGACATGGTTGGAAGGGCTAGAATGAACCTTTCGACATGATCTAAACGATGAAAATTCAATAGGAATAGCTATCTTCAAATCATTCGAAAGAAGGGTTTCAAGTAAGATGCTTCTTCCTTTGCAAGCATTTTTAAGTTATCTTCTAAAACTGTTACGACCAAGTCAACCAAGTCGAAAGGGTGCTTTCGAAGGAAGCAATATTTCTTGATTACCTTATTTATATAACTTTATTTTCAATTCACACAGCTCTGGGGACGTTGACAAGATTTCTTGATAATATTTTTGGCGCTATAAAGAGGGCTTGAACCTCCGAACTTATTGCTATCTTATAGACTAATTATGGATCGTTTGACTTGATGTAGGAAAATGAATTCTAAAAGACTCAGCGGAATGGATGAAGAGGTCATCCACACTACAACCCTCGAAGAGAACATAGCTCCAACCTTCAACCTGGATGCGGTTGTTCAAGGACAGCCTTCATCATCAGCTAAGCAGGATGAAAACACCACCAAAATCAAGCATTTAGAACAGCAACTGCAAGAAATGCAAGAACTTCTAAAGATGGCGTATCTCAAAAGTCCTCTGAAATAGCGAGGCCAACGTATGGGGATGAGGTGATTTCACCCAGAAGGAACTTGAATGCTAATTCAAATGAAAACAAAAGCAAGATTGATCTTCCAACTTCAAAGAAGAAGGAGCGTACACAAACTATAGGTGATCATAAAGGAAGGGTCCTCGATAAATCATTTGAGTAATCTAATAGCTCTACATCAAAAGAATACCATCCAAACGAGAAAAGCTACTATAATGTCTAAGCTTATCTAAAGGATGTGGTGGAGAAGGAAATTAAAGATGCAATGAATGCAAAGGGGAAGAGGACCATGGGCGAAAACGTCAATGACAAAGAGCGAGTGCCACCCTTGCAGATGAGATTATAGAAACAATCATCCCATCTTATGTAAAAATTTCGACAATGAAGTATCATGGAATCACAAATCCCGATGATCATTTGATGGCTTTCGATAGCCAGTTGGATCGGTACAATGCATCAGGAGCTATTAGATGTAGATTATTTCCGTAAATGTCCAAGGGGCTACGGCTAAATGGTACAAACAATACTCAGAGAAGACCATTAATTCATGGAAGCAATTTTTCTACGAATTCTCTGCTCAGTTCTGCATATGTAAAGATCCCATCATTGATTACACAGTCCTGGCCAACATAAAGCAAAGTTAAGTGGAATCTTTGGGAGACTATCTTAAAAGATTCAACACTGAAGCACTGAAAGCAAAGGACATGAATAACCGTGACAAGCTTATCGTGGTACATCCTGGCTTAATAGAAAACACTCCATTCTGGAAGCAGCACTTTGTTAATGTGTGTAAAAATTTACAAGATTTCCACTTTCAAGCTGACAAGTTCATTCGAATGGATGAGCTGTATCATGCCAAAAGAGCAATTCCCAAGAAGGAAAGAGGAAGATTTGATATCGATCGAAGACATAAATGAATTAAATTGGAAGAGGCAATTGCTAATGAAGTCGCTTTTGTTAATCGCTATGAATAGGATCAAAGATGGACAACAATTGTAAACAAATGCAAATGCAACGAAAATAAAATAGTAGATAACATGGTCGATTTTATACTGGTTCGGACCTCCCATCCTACATCCAGTCCCTAAGCACCTCTTAGGAATTTTACTATCAACACCCTCACTTCAACTGGAGGAACATGTTTATAGACTCTGCTTGAACAACCAAATAGGACTTCAATCTTTTCTTTTACAAACAAATAACATGACTATATATTGTGTCTTTAATACACTAAATAGTCATGCTAGAGTACAACCTTTATATTCTTTGAAAATGATGCTTTTCTAATGAATATATAGTTTAGTATTTTAGAGGCAAGACAAGAATTATTTTTAGAGCACAGAATTGTGAATTTGAGTTGAAAATGACAGGAGGCTTATAAAGGATTGATTGGAGGCCAATAAATAAGCATAACCCTTTAGAAATTTGCATTAGAAAAAGCGCATCGGTTGAAAATTCGCAATGCTTCGAAAAGATGCTTGAATGGGAACTTGGGCTTTTTGTGTTCCAACGGTCATCTAAATATATTTGCAGCCATTGAAGCAAAGTGATATGTGGTACATTGGTTGGGGCGTTGTCATCCTTCCATGCGACCTAGGTTTGAATCCTACCATAGCCAATTTTTAATTTTTTCATTTCTGTTGCTTTGCCAAGTAAAAACTTGTAGCAGGCTACGATAAAAGTGTTGATTCATGAGTTTTGATTCATGACACAAGCTTTAGAGATCATACGACGAGAATACTATACGAAAGCGACAAAAAGGAGAATAACCATATATTTGCACACTACAAAGGAGACAAGACTATAAATTCTAGTATGAATAGTTTATTTAGGGTCTTAGAATATTGTTAAAATCATTCCTCAAGTAGTCACACATACACATAAAATGATTTATACAAAATAAGTGTACACTATGCAAATAACAGTAGGTCGGCCGACCGACCAGAATCTTCAGTCGACCGACTCTGTGTCCAGTGCACAGATATGCACCGTTTTAATTACATTTGTAAATTCAGCTGACCGGCCCAGGGTTCTCGGTCTACCGACCAGAACACAACGGCTAGTTTTTCTGAAGAGGTGCAATTGTTCATGAAGAGAAATGTTCTTTAATCCAACAGATATGGACACAACTCTTGATTAGAACTCTTCATGAAAGATTGTAACTATTCTACAACTATATAATCATGTTCAATTCACTTCTACAATTACCGATTCTTGTTTATATTTCTGAAATCTAATCTCTATTCATTTCTGCAAGTAAAAGCATTCATTCTTATTTAATATCACTAGAATCCTTGATTTAATTTATATACTTCGATTCTACGTGATTATCTTCCTTTTAAATCTTCACACACATACATACTCTTGAGGATTTGATTATAGGAAAGTTGTATTATTAAAAGACAATCAGTGTTATTCAGAACACATTCGTCAACAAACTATTTGTATTAAGTTGAAGTCTTCTTCGGCTGTTGAGGCGGAAAAATTCCTGTTCGGCTGCTCAGGTGTCGTATACCTATACCTCCGGGTTAAGTGAGGGGTTTAGTTTAAATCCAGAGGGTATTCTGGGACTGAACGTAGAACGGGAAGTTCGGACCATTATAAAAATTCCTGGTGTGCTTACTTTAATTTTTATTTTACTGTTATTACCAGTTTCCGCATTTATATACCATATTACACGATCCTTAGTACTACACATACACTTTCATTTGGTATCGGAGCAAGGTCATCCAATAACCATCACAAAGTTATTCGATATTTATTTCTAAGTAATATGGAAACCACACAAATTAACGATGTTAACACTAACACTAATTCTAGTTTCACAGAAGGTCAATCAACATCACGACCTCCACTTTTCAATGGTATAAATTACAATTATTGGTCAACAAGAATGAGAATCTATATGCAATCAAGTGGATTTGATATCTGGAATATTATACAAAGTGAGTACACAACACCTACTAGAGAATACTCAACTTGGAGTAACAAACAAAAACTAGATGCTACATCAAATGCTAAGGCTATGAATATTTTATTTTGTGCATTAGATAGAAATGAATTCAATAGAGTTAGCATGTGCACTTCCAGTTATGAAATTTGGAGAACTCTAAAAGTTTCGCATGAAGGAACGAACAAAGTTAAATTAAGCAAAATTTCTATGTTGAAACATCAATTTGAAAATTTTAAAATGAGGCCAAATGAATCTATAAATGACATGTACTCTAGATTTCAGGATATTTATCATGCTTTATTATCATTAGAACAAAAGTTTACTGATTTTGATGTTGTTACAAAAATCTTAAATTCTTTAACGGACGAATGGGAACGAAAAGTCCTAGCTATTGAAGAAGCAACTGATTTGTCAACATTAAAACCAGAAGAATTGATAGGTAATTTAATGTCCTACGAAGTAAATTTGCTGGCAAAACGAAATGGAGCACAAGAAAAGAAAAATGTGGCATTCCAAGCAGAAAAAGATGATTCCGATTCAGATAATGAAGATATGGCAACGATCGCCAAAAATTTCAAAAAGTTTTTGAAATTCAACAGAAACAAATTCAAGGGAAACAAAAATACCAACAACAATTCCAATAGCAGCAAACCATCATCTTCAACAATGGAATGTTATGAATGTCATAAGAAAGGACACATGAAGAAGGATTGTCCAGATCATAAAAAGAAAGATACCTATAATAAAATAATTTCACTCTCAATCCTCTAACAATAAATCTGGACTATGATTTAAGAAATAAAATAATTTTGCTAAAAGTAGGATTAATAATAAAATTAAGAAAGATATTAAGAAAACAGTTTATCCAAATATTAAAACCATCAAGATATGGATTCCAAAAACAAATAATGTTTTGATAAGGAATAAACATATCAAAATATTTATGGAAACTATTCATAATAACAAGAATTATGTTTATAAAGAGAATTCTGAACCCGTATGGGTTTGGCTTCCTAAGATCTAACTCTTAGGACCCTAAAAAGATTGGGTACCAACTTTTATAAACTTTTTGCAGGTACCACATAAGAAGAGAGGAAAATGGATTTTAGATAGCGGTTGCTCAAAACACATGACTGGAAACAAAGAAATGTTGTCAAACATTATATACTCAAATGGAGGACCAGTCACCTTTGGAGATAACTCAAAAGGATATATCATCGGCAAAGGCAATGTCAATAGCAACGGTACCTCTAATTTACCTCTCCTTACTGATGTTTTATTAGTTAAAAATTTAAAACACAATTTATTAAGTATTAGATAAAGGTTTTAATATAACTTTTTCAGAAAATAAATGTAATATTTTTGATAAAAATCATAACACTATTTTCGAAGGAAAAAGAGATAAAAATATTTATATCTTAAATATGAATGTTAATAATGATTCGAATTTGTGTCTAGTGGCTAAAGAAAACGATTCTTGTCTTTGGCACAAAAGATTTTGTCACATCAATTTTAAAACTATCAACAAACTAGCTAAAAATAAATTAGTTAAAGGTTTACCCAATATAAAATTCGAAACTAACATATTTTGTGATGCATGTAAATTAGGAAAATTAACAAAATCTTCTTTTAAATCAAAGAAAGTAATATCTACAGAACAACCACTTGAACTTTTACACATGGATCTTTTTGGTCCAACTCAAGTGCAGTTTATTAATCATAATAGATATGTTTTTGTTATTGTAGATGATTTCTCTAGATATACTTGGATTTTCTTTTTGAAAAATAAAAGTGATACTTTTGATAATTTTAAAGTTTTTGTTAAAAGAATTCAAAATATTAAAACTTTGAAAATTAAAAATATAAGAAGTGATCATGGAGGCGAATTTGAAAATGAAGCTTTTGAACAATTTTGTAACAAGAAAGGTATTAACCATAATTTTTCGTTTCCTAGAACACCACAACAAAATGGAGTTGTAGAAAGGAAAAATAGAACGTTATAAGAATGTGCAAGAACTTTACTAAATGGAACCACTTTATCGAAACACTTTTGGGCAGAAGCTGTGGCTACTGCTTGTTATGTATTGAATCGTGTTTCTATTCGACCATTAACTAAGAATACTCCATATGAACTTCTAAATAGAAGAAAACCAAATATTTCATATCTTAAAGTTTTTGGTTCTAAATGTTTTATTTTAAATACTAAAGATCAGCTAGGCAAATTCGATCCAAAATCCGATGAAGGAATATTTGTTGGATATTCGGAACGAAGCAAGGCTTATCGAATTTATAATAAACGAACTCAAATTATTGAAGAAAGCTTACATGTTTCATTCGACGAAAATTTTAAAAATATAAATCCAATTGTTACTATTGATTCTGATGATGAAACTACACAGAATGAAAATAGTAATACAAATGAAAATTCTGATATTCATGAAACCAATACAAACGTTACTCCTAATATAATAAAATCCCCACCTAGAATTTTAAGAGATCACCCTGTGCAAAATATAATTGGAGAAGTTAATACGAATGTTAAAACCAGACATCAACTAAATCAAGTTGGTCATGTAGCATTTCTCTCTAAAATAGAACCTAAGAATATAAAAGAAGCTTCAACTGATGACTACTGGATTCTTGCCATGCAAGAAGAACTAAATCAATTCGAACGAAACGAAGTTTGGGAACTCGTTCCTAGACCCAGTGATCAATCAGTCATCGGTACTAAATGGGTTTTCAAAAATAAAGCAGATGAACTAGGAAATATAACCAGGAATAAAGCTAGATTAGTTGCACAAGGATATAATCAAGAAGAAGGAATTGATTATGAAGAAACGTTTGCTCCGGTCACCCGACTTGAAGCTATACGAATCTTATTAGCTTACGCGTGTTTTCATAATTTTAAACTGTATCAAATGGATGTTAAAAGTGCATTTTTAAATGGATTCATAAAATAAAATGTTTTTGTTGAACAACCACCTTTGTTTAATCATGAAAAATTTCCGGATCCTGTTTATAAACTCAAAAGGGCGTTATACGGTTTAAAACAAGCACCACGTGCTTGGTATGATCGTCTTAAAGGCTATTTATTAGAATCTGGTTTTGAAATTGGTAAAGTAGATCAAACACTTTTTATTAAGAAAACTAATAAAGATATTTTAATATATGTTGATGATATCATTTTCGGCTCGACAAATGAAAAACTATGTCAAGAATTTTCAACTATAATGACAAATGAATTTGAAATGTCTTATATGGGAGAATTGTCATATTTTCTTGGA
This sequence comes from Allium fistulosum, assembly GCA_030737815.1. Taxonomy (NCBI): domain Eukaryota; kingdom Viridiplantae; phylum Streptophyta; class Magnoliopsida; order Asparagales; family Amaryllidaceae; genus Allium; species Allium fistulosum. Next base: position 1,088,354,811 of record CM060903.1, on the reverse strand, counting down.
TTACAAATTAAACAAATTGAAAATGGAATTTTTATTAATCAAGAAAAATATTGTTATAATTTAATTAAACGTTTCGGTTTGGAAAACACTGCTGCCAAACCAACTCCTATGAGCACAACGATTCATCTCGATAGAGATGAAGATGGCAAAAGTGTTGATCAGAAGCTATATCGTAGTATGATAGGTTCTTTACTTTATTTAACAGCGAGTCGACCCGATATTATGATGAGTGTTTGTTTATGTGCTCGATTTCAAGCAAATCCCAAAGAGTCACATATGAGAGCAGTTAAACGCATTATTCGTTATCTAACTAAAACCAAAGATTTCAGACTATTTTATCCGAAAGAATGTCCTTTCGAATTAGTTTCCTATAGCGATGCTGATTTTGGAGGAAGTCGGACGGATCGAAAAAGTACGAGCGGAACGTGTCATTTCATTGGACGTTCCTTAGTCTCTTGGTTTAGTAAGAAACAAAACTGTGTTTCTTTATCAACGTGTGAAGCAGAATATATATCTGCTGCTTTGGCATGTTCACAAGTCATATATATGCAACAAACACTACAAGATTTTAATTGTCATCTTAAAAAATCAATAATTTATTGTGATAATACTAGTGCAATAAATCTTTCTAAAAATCCGGTCAATCACTCACGAACAAAACACATTGATATTCGTCATCACTTTCTTCGTGATTGTTCGGAAAAAGGATTAATAAATTTAGAATTTATCAACACTGAAAATCAAATTGCTGACATTTTTACTAAACCTCTAAATGAAAATATTTTTATAAAACTAAGACGTGATTTAGGTATAATGTCGTTTAAAGATTTATGAATAAAAATATGCAAAAATATCGAAAAACAAAAATTGTTTTATTTCTGACCAAAGCGGGACTCGAACTCATGACCTCTGACTTGTTTGTTAGATGATGTGTTATAGCTACTTGAGCTATGGATGTTTCTTGTTTTAGTTCTCTTTAAAAATTTGTTTTATCTGTTTTGTTTTCAGAAAAACTATATTTAGCTCTTGAATTATAAATCATACATATACTAACAATTTTTTCTTAAAATTCTATGATTATAGTTAAAATTTATTTCAAACCACTAATTTTTCAGAAAATAGATGATTATATATATGTACTATGCTTATTGTTCAGAACTACAAAATTTTTACAAAACAAAACTTGAAAAATGTCTTCAAACAATGATTACTATAACTCTGAAAATTCTCATCTATCATACACATCTCCGGACGACGATTGTTCTGATCGCATCCCCGAAAATGGCCCCTATCCTACCTTTCCCATACCTAAACGTGTTCTAGACTTCTCCTCTCCAAATAAAGACCCCCGACACGGGTGGAAACCATGGGAAGACTCCCATACAGGCTATACACCTGAAAAGAAAAAAAAGGGAAGAATACGATGGTAATATCTCCAACCACCAAACAAAAAATTGATGAAATACATCACTACCAACGACAACAAATGGATATGCAACGGGAACTCTACTATGAACAAAAAGTCACGGCAAGACGATTAAGTTTTCTAGAAAAGATTGCCATGAAAATTTGTTCATCAAAGAAGGATGATGTTGCTGAACCTTCTTATAGACCCTCATCATCGTCAAATCCTGTTCAAACACCAATAACTCCAAGATGGTCACCGATAGAAAATGTTCCATCTCCAAACTCATGGGAACGAAGATTGTAAAATGGTGGCTAAGCATGTTGTATATATATATGTATGTATGTATGTTGTTGGTATTACAAATAAGATGTATAGTACATTGATAATAAAATATATTTCTATATTTGTATCATAAATAAAACTGCAAAAATGTACTTCTAACAGGGTCGGTCGACCGAACCCCCCGAGTCGGTCAGCCGAACCCTTCCCGAGAATTTCAAACAAAAATTTCCAATAGGGTCGGTCTACCGAATATCTGAGTCGGTCAACCGAACCCTTCCCGAGAGTTTTAACACCCTTCACATTAGCAGCTCGGTCAGCCGACCTAGTCATTCGGTCGACCGAACGTATGAAACTGCTACTTCTATTTCTTTTTTAAACAGCCCATCCATTCACTTTTCAATATACCTATTCACTCTCACTTTCCTAATTACAGTTTTTAACCTAGCCCCCATTAAAACTTCTCAAATCTTTAATCTTTTCTTCCAAAAACAAATGGCTTCCAAGAAGAAATCAAAGACAACCGGTGGCTCTTCTTCATCTACTTCAGTAGATACACAAATTGCTTCATGGCTAGTCAATGATATAGCTCTTCAAAGATGGATAAAACTTCAAGATGCCAAAATCTTTGAAGAATCATTTGTAAGTTATCCTGATTTTACCTCCTACGGTATTGAAAATACCGCCCTTGAAAGTGGTCTTGATACATTTCTTGACCATAGGAAAAATAACTTGAAAATTAATCATATAATGGTCAAGTTATTTCTAGCAAATCTCAACCTTGTAAATCCACCGAGAAACACTGAAAATTGTATTTGGACATCGGTTTGTGGCACTTCGATTTTTCTTTCCATTGATCGAATTAACCACATTTTGGATGCTAGACCGGGTGGTATCTCATTATAAGATGTAGATTGTAATATATCAACTCGTGACCAAATAAGCCATCTATTTTTCGAAGATGATGCACCGGATTTTAGACTAACATCATCGCTTAGACCAAAAGCTCGACTCCTACATCGATTCATGATGAAATCCTTAGTTCCTAGAGGTGGTTCATATCATCTCGTATATCCTGAAAATTTTAAAGCATTGTATGCTATTTGTAGGAAAATACGAGTTAATTGGTCACAACTTCTTATGGATGAATTTCTCACTTTTAACCAAGGAAAGATGCTTCATATCTATTATGGAGAATACATAATGAGATTGATAAATAGTTTCATCATCAATGCTCCAGAATCTGAAACCTCCAAAGTCCATATGTTTGATTCACGAACCATAAAGTTAATGAAATTACCGGATGTTCCACCTCGATTTATCAGATTTGAGCAATGGAGTAATACTCCGAGAGAACAACTGCGTCGTAGCTATTCTACACCTCAACCATCTACTCATGCTACGGAACGTATAACCCGCCAATCCTCAATTCAACGACCAACTCCCGGAATGAGCACGGAAGCGACCATTGACATTTTGGCACAAAACCAAATAGCCTTCGATAGCCGGCTACGAAAAATTGATGGTCGTTTCAAGAAGATCAAGGGCTTCTTCATAAATTTATGGGATGCCTTATCATGTACTTCCGAAGCCGGTGCTTCCTTTGTTACTCCCGGAAAAAGACCCGCACCGAATTTCTCTTGGTCTACTTCAGATAACACAAGTTCTGGTACATCCGGAACTCATGCTCCTCACACTCAAAGACGTGGTAAGGAACATGTTCCTCCGGAAGAAAATATTCGTCCAGAATTTTGGGATTCCGATGATGATGAGTAGTAATCATATAGTTTTACATTTTAATTTCAAGAATTTCCTTATGAACTATATGTTTCTTTTTATTAAATGTTGTGTATTAAGCAAACATCTTTAATTATTCCTATTTTGGTTTGAATATGTAATATTTAAGATTCAATGATTCACATATGACATCTAGTAAGTATTCCATTTTGTCGATGACAAAGGGGGAGAAATGTATGAAAGCTAACATATTTTTGTAGAAAAGTCGCCATATATTCAGGGGGAGAATTATAATATAGATAAGTTCTACTATATATTGGGCTTTTTGTGTTCCAACGGTCATCTAAATATATTTGCAGCCATTGAAGCAAAGTGATATGTGGTACATTGGTTGGGGCGTTGTCATCCTTCCATGCGACCTAGGTTTGAATCCTACCATAGCCAATTTTTAATTTTTTCATTTCTGTTGCTTTGCCAAGTAAAAACTTGTAGCAGGCTACGATAAAAGTGTTGATTCATGAGTTTTGATTCATGACACAAGCTTCAGAGATCATACGACGAGAATACTATACGAAAGCGACAAAAAGGAGAATAACCATATATTTGCACACTACAAAGGAGACAAGACTATAAATTCTAGTATGAATAGTTTATTTTGGGTCTTAGAATATTGTTAAAATCATTCCTCAAGTAGTCACACATACACACAAAATGATTTATACAAAATAAGTGTACACTATGCAAATAACAGTAGGTCGGTCGACCGACCAGAATCTTCGGTCAACCGACTCTGTGACCAGTGCACAGATATGCACCGTTTTAATTGCATTTGTAAACTCAGCTGACCGGCCCAGGGTTCTCGGTCTACCGACCAGAACACAATGGCTAGTTTTTCTGAAGAGGTGCAATTGTTCATAAAGAGAAATGTTCTTTAATCCAATAGATATGGACACAACTCTTGATTAGAACTCTTCATGAAAGATTGTAACTATTCTACAACTATTTAAACATGTTCAATTCACTTCTACAATTACCGATTCTTGTTTATATTTCTGAAATCTAATCTCTATTCATTTCTGCAAGTAAAAGCATTCATTCTTATTTAATATCACTAGAATCCTTGATTAAATTTATATACTTCGATTCTACGTGATTATCTTCCTTTTAAATCTTCACACACATACATACTCTTGAGGATTTGATTATAGGAAAGTTGTATTATTAAAAGGCAATCAGTGTTATTCAGAACACATTCGTCAACAAACTATTTTTATTAAGTTGAAGTCCTCTTCGACTATTGAGGCGGAAAAATTCCTGTTCGGCTGCTCAGGTGTCGTATACCTATTCCTCCGGGTTAAGTGAGGGGTTTAGTTTAAATCCAGAGGGTATTCTGGGACTGGACGTAGAACGGGAAGTTCGAACCAGTATAAAAATTCCTGGTGTGCTTACTTTAATTTTTATTTTACTGTTATTACCAATTTCCGCATTTATATACCATATTACACGATCCTTAGTACTACACGTACACTTTCAAAAAGTTGCTATGGTAGAGTGGTATTAGATGTGCATTCCCTCCTGGTGTGCTAGGTTCCAGTTCCGCTCTTTCTTTATTTTTGCCATTTAGTTTCTTTATTTCAGATAATAGAGTACGCTAACCACTTATTAACCAAAGCACTTCTACTGTAGTGGGTTAGCATGCGTCTTTCTATGTTGGTGCCTAGGTTCAAATCCCAACTTGTCCAATTTTTGAATCATTTATTTTCAATGTCTTGTCTTCCTAGTTAGCAGCACACTTTCACAGATGTGACTTTGGTTGAGTGGTTGGAGTGCACACTTCCTTTTATGCGACCTGGGTTCAATTCTCACTAGTGTTGCTTATTTTTATGTCGTTATATGTTTTTTATTCTTCACTATAGCTTATTTAAACTTCTTTATATGGCCGCCTGACCTAAAATTACTTAACAAACACATTAATAGTATTGTCATGTAGTTGTTATCATCAAAACACTAAAATCGTGTCTTCAACATTCTCCACTTTTTTTGATGATGACAACCATTAAAATATAAAATAATACGAACCCCTCTAAAGACGTGCTATATTTTAGTCTACATATATTGCCCATATAATCAAATGTTTCTCTGTTTCTCTCCCACATTGTCATCGAAAAAAGAAGATAAGACATAAGTAGATATAGATTATATAGCTCCCCTTAAATTATATACTCCCCCTATCAACATGCACAATTTTCTCCCCCATGGTCATTAACAAAAAGTTTGAAAACACGTAATTATTAGCCAATTTTCAAAAAATAGTTTAACAAAATGTACATAATATTGGCTAATATTAGGTACAAAAGATGATTCAAAACAATATGAAGCATAGTTATATATATATATATATATTAAATATTTATCGCCTTCAAAAAATAATTTTATTTTCCTTCAAACAAATTTTCACACTATATGTCTTTCAACTTTGCAATCAACATATTATATATAACTAATTTATTTATTTCAAAAATATTCCATTTTGATACTCTAATAAAAATACCGACCCTAAACTATTTATAACAAAAAATGATTTAGATATAACGAATTTGCTTCTGTTTCATTATCTATAAATGCTTGTTCTCTGTCATATGTACGGAACATTTGTTATTCGAAATCCATCTTATCCTTTTATCTTAATTGGGTACCAGCTAAAAATAATAATCATTTTTGGTACCCACTTACTACGTAAGGGTCCAAGGGGTTAGGTCGTAGGTAACCATACCCAAGAGGGTTTGGTGGAACCTTTGAAAAAAAAAATTCATTATTAACTACCGTATCAAAATAACCATCAATGTATTTTACTTTGATTTTCCAAATAACAGGAACCCAAATACCAAGATAATTTTTGTTCATATTTCTCGTCGGTGATTTTGTGTTCATATTTCTCGTCGGTGATTTTGTAATTCTATAGATATTATAAACATTATTGATCATAGCAGTACTTGAATTTCTATAAAAATTGGATTTAGACTTTACTTGAAGTCTAGTATTAGCACTAATATTTTTACTATAAATGAAAGCGTATCTAGTGTTATTTCTACGATCGATTTTATTATATCCTAACTGCTTTTATCATGTATAGGTCTAGACTATATAAAATCATGTTTAAATCATTTTGACCTTTATTAAATTTTACAAATTCATTTTTACGTTTTTCAAATTTAATTCTAAAGTCATTTTGTCTTTTCAAATCAAAAATTTCTTTTGAGAATTTCTCTCTCTCTTTTTCAAATAAGGTATTTTGTTCATCTAGAAAATCTTTAAGAGTTATAAAATTATTTTTAAAATACCAAGTTGATTTTCTAAATTTAATTTCTCTTCTTTCAATTTCTCATTTTCAAGTTCGACGGATTTCATCTTTTCTAAAATAATAAAATTAAGCTTTGAGATCTTATCGCTTATACTAACTAATTCATTATTATCTTTTACAAAAACTTGTAAATCAGAAAGTATCTCTTTGTAATCCTCATTGGTGGCTTTGACAGGGACTTTACTTATTATATTTCGATTGGATCTTTATATGGCCATTATTCTATGATATTGTGACGATCGATAGAATTCCAAGCTCTGATACCACTTGTTAATCGCTATGCACAGGATTAAAGATGGCCAACAATTGTAAACATTGTAAATGCAACGGAAATAAAATAATAGATAACATGGTCGATTTTATACTGGTTTGGAACTCCCGTCCTATGTCTAGTCCCTAAGCAGCTTTTAGGAATTTTACTATCAACACCCTTAGTTCACCTGGGGGAACAGATTTATAGACTTCGCCTGAACAACCAAACAGTGCATCAATCTTTTCTTTTACAAATAAATAACTTGACTATATATTATGACTTCAATACACTGGGTAGTTACGCTAGAGTACAACTTTTATAATCTTTGAAAATGATGCTTTTTTAATAAATATATAGTTTAGTAATTTAGAAGCAATACAAGAATGATTTTGAGAGCACGGAATTGTGTATTTAAGTTGAAAATGATTGGAGGCTTATATAGGATAGATTGTAGGCCAATAAATAAGCGCAACCCTTTACAAATTTGCATTGAAAAAGCGCATCCGTTGAAAATTCGCAATGCTTCGAAAAGATGGATTAAGGCTAATTAATCTTTTGATAAAGAAGGATTAAGATTTGTTAATTAATTAATTAACGATGTTTTTAAAATTAGTTAATCTATTTTAATTAATGACTTTTAAAGGTTAATAAATCTATTTAACCTTAATTAATCTTTCCTTAAATAAACTTTTAAATTAGTAAATCACATTTAAATAATGATGTTTAATTATTATTTAATTAATATGATTAATTATATTATTAATTAATTTAACTAATGATGTCTTAAAGGTGATTTACCTTTTTTAATTAACGGTTATTGAAGTAAATTAATCAACTTAGTTAAAAAGTTTTTAAAAGTTAATTAATCAATGTAATAAGGATGTTTTAAGTTACTGAATCCTTTTATAATGATGTTTCAAAGTTAGTAAACTCTTTTGACAAAGCGTTATAAAGCTAATACTTTTAATGTGAAGCCAAGTACGTATTTGAGTTTTTAAAAGAGAAGTTTGAATTGTTTAAGGAAATGGATTAATTTCTGTAAAGCAGTGCACTTGTATGGAAACAATTTACTTATATAATTAGCGCTAAACACCTAAGAAGTAGACTTGTCGCTATCTTGAAAGTTAAGAATAATCGTGAGACATGACATTGAGGTAACACTACCTTGGCTTGTCTGGCATTATTGTTAAGCAAGAAATAGTAAAAGTTTGAATTCGATTAGTGGTGATAAGTATACAAGGCATAATTTCTATATAAGATCGTTTTATATCCTCGATAGTTGGTTTCTCGGCTATCGGTTACATCAGCTTCTGTATTATCGTCATTCTAAGACGATTTATTGCTCCACTGAGCACTAATATCTTTTGTTGAAAATGACTAAAACCAAAGCGTGAGAGGAGGCCAAGCCATGTGGGGTTACTCCCATTAGTATACTTTCACATATCATCTAGATTTGAATTTGGTAGCACTATTAAATGTGAAATATTTAGAATCTCGGTAAGGTTTAGCGGGGTTTGGCTTGGAGGGTTAAGAGAAGTTTCAAAATTAAAGAGCGTTAACCATAAAATCCACTTAAGAATAAAGATATGAAAGAAGGTTGATAAAATGCTAGGCTCTACTAAAATAACAATCACGGGTTTCGACAATGATCACGAAAGTATTTTCGAAGGCATTGAGAAGGATTACGAGGGAGTCGCAAGTACCAAGCGCCCTTACAAGTGATGGAACAATGTAAAAGCTTTTGAAAAGGATGAAAAATAAAAGTGTGGTCACCCTTCCGCATCATTAAAGCCTTTCGATACAGATGGATTCATAAATATAGAAGAAGCGTGAATGGACTCGGAACCCCTTTCGAAGGAAGTGAATAATAACCTTTTATATGCGCACCAGACCTTTTGAAACCAAAGGTTTTGCCTTCATTCAAGTAACTAAAAAAAACCCTTTCGAAAGCATAGTCAAGCCTTTCGAAGCGGTCGAAGCCAATAACATTGGGAGAAGGTTCGGCATCAATCCACAGACATGCATTCGGAAGCTACCTACTGCATCGAAACCATTGAAAATTCAATGTCTTCGAAGCCCTTGTAGATAACCTATCGATAGAATCCAAAGCTCCTAGTTTTACTTCTGATGACAACAAAGCGATATAAAGAGAAAAGTACATTTATGGACCTTTCGACGACGTCGAATGTGATTTTGGAGAAAGTTGGAAATGGAATACTAAAGACTTAACAAAGGTGAAAGGTATTTAAAACACACTTTCGACAAGGTCGAAAGGTCTGGAATAAGAAGAGGGGAAGCGCAAGGGTGAGTTGGAGGACTCGAAAGAGAAGCCTTTCGACTGTATCGAAGGTTGGCCAGGCCTTTCAACCATGTCGGAAGGAATGAGGTGGAATATAAAATGGCCTTTCGACTAGGTCGAAAGCATCGGCGCGGAAGGGGGTCGACTTTCATCTACAAATAAGACCCAAGGGGTTCGATTTTGAGGAGGGGATTTTCGAATCCTAAGCTCATTTCTTTCAATTCTACTTCTTTGCAACAACAAAATCTTTTTCCCTAAATCAATTTGGGAGAAAAGCTCTAAAAATTGTAACTCATTATGATCATTAACTAGACTAATGATCAATTGCACATGATGCTATCTTATTCTCTTAACTACCTTTTGTCTATGCAAATCATTAGGATTGACTTGGATATCATACATTCGAAACATATCATCGCCATACCAAATATCATATGATGACAAATAGGATGATGATGATGTTTTGACACAAATAAGTTCATAGAAATTTTAAATATCCAATACGATCTTATATCAAGTACAATAGATAAAGCTTAGGCAACTGCAAACTGGATTTGTTTTGAAAGGATAAAATCCTTTTCGACCTGGTCGAAAGGGATGTCCCAAAGGAAATTTGGCATGCAATTGGAAAGTACTCATATGAGAAGGAGTCCGTCTAAGAGCAACCCACACCCAACTGCATTAGCATCCCTTTCGAAGGGGTTCCTCCATATAAGAAACGAAATTAATGAGGTCGAAAGCAGCTATTTCACTTCAATAGGTCACGCATACCATACGACATAGTTGGAAGGGCTAGAATGAACCTTTCGACATGATCTAAAGGATAAAAATTCAATAGGAAGATTTGTCTTCAAATCATTCGAAAGAAGCGTTTCGAGTAAGATGCTTCTTCCTTTGCCAGCATTTTTAAGTTATCTTCTAAAACTATTTCGACCAAGTCAACCCAGTCGAAAGGGTGCTTTCGAAGGAAGCAAATTTTCTTGATTACCTTATTTATATAACTTTATTTTCCATTCACACAGCTTTGGGGACGTTGTCGAGTTTTCTTGGTAAAATTTTTGGCGCTATAAAGAGTGTTTGAACCTCCAAACTTATTGCTATCTTATAGACTAATTATGGATCATTTGACTTGATGTAGGAAAATGAATTCTATAAGACTCAGCGGAATGGATGAAGAGGTCATCCACACTACAACCCTCGAAGAGAACATAGCTCCAACCTTCAACCTGGATGGGGTTATTCAAGGGCAACCTTCGTCATCAGCTAAGCAGGATGAAAACACCACCAAAATCAAGCATTTAGAGTAGCAACTGCAAGAAATGCAAGAACTTCTAAAAATGGCGTATCTCAATAGTCCTTTGAAACAGCGAGGCCAACGCAGGGGGATGAGGTGATTTCACCCAGAAGGAACTTGAACGCTCATTCAAACGAAAACAAAAGCAAGATTGATCTTCCATCTTTAAAGAAGAAGGAGCATATGCAAACTAAAGGTGACCATAAAGGAAGGGTCCTCGATAAATCACTTGAGTAATTTGGTAGCTCTACGTCAAAAGAATACCATCCAAAGCAGAAAAGCTACCATAATGTCTAAGCTTATCTAAAGGATGTGGTGGATAAGGCAATTAAAGATGTAATGAATGCAAAGGGAAAGAGGACCATGGCCGAAAACGTCAATGACAAAGAGCGAGTGCCACCCTTACAGATGAGATTATAGAAACAATCATCCCATCTTATGTAAAGATTTCGACAATGACGTATCATGGAATCACAAATCTCGATGATCATTTGATGGCTTTCGATAGCCAGTTGGATCGGTACAATGCATCAGGAGCTATTAGATGCAGATTATTTCTGTAAATCTCCAAGGGGCTACGGCTAGATGGTATAAACAATACTGAGAGAAGACCATTAATTCATGGAAGCAATTTTTCTACGAATTCTCCGCTCAGTTCTGCATATGTAAAGATCCCATCATTGATTACATAGTCCTGGCCAACATAAAGCAAAGTCAAGTGGAATCTTTGGGAGACTATCTTAAAAGATTGAACACTGAAGCACTGAAAGTAAAGGACAAGAATAACCGCGACAAGCTTATCGCGGTACATTCCAGCTTAATGGAAAACACCTGATTCTGGAAGCAGCACTTTTTTAATGTGTGTAAAAATTTATAAGATTTCCACTTTCAAGCTAACAAGTTCATTCGAATCGATGACCCATATCATGTCAAAAGAAAACCAATTCCCAAGAAGGAAAGAGGAAGATTTGATATAGATCGAAGATATAAAAGAATGAAATAGGAAGAGCCAATTGCTAATGAAGTTGCTTTTGTTAATAGCTATGAATTTGATCAAAGATGGCCAATAATTGTAAACAAATGTAAATGCAGCGGAAATAAAATAGTAGATAACATGGTCGATTTTTTACTAGTTCGGACCTCCCATCCTACATCCAATCCCTAAGCACCTCTTAGAAATTCTACTATCAACACCCTCACCTCAACAGGAGAAACATGTTTATAGACTCTTCCTGAACAACCAAATAGGACTTCAATCTTTTCTTTTACAAATAAATAACAAGACTATATATTGTGTCTTTAATACATTGAGTAGTCACGCTAGAGTACAACTTTTATTATCTTTGAAAATGATGCTTTTCTAATGAATATATAGTTTAGTATTTTAGGGGCCAGACAAGAATGATTTTTAGAGCACAAAATTGTGTATTTGAGTTGAAAATGATAGGAGGCTTATATAGGATTGATTGGAGGCCAATAAATAAGCATAACCCTTTAGAAATTTGCATTGGAAAAAGCGCATCCATTGAAAATTCGCAATGCTTCGAAAAGATGCTTGAATGGGCACTTGGGCTTTTCGTTTTCCAACGGTCGTCTAAATATGTTCGCAACCTTTGAAGCAAAATGATATGTGGTACATTGGTTGGGTCATTGTCATCTTTCCATGCGACCTAGATTCGAATCCTACCATAGCCAATTTTAAATTTTTTCGTTTCTGTTGCTTTTTCAAGTAAAAACTTGTAGCAGGCTATGATAAAAGTTGTTGTGGTAGAGTGGTATGTTTTTCCAACTGCTATTGTGTTTATTTTCTTATTTTTATGTTTAAATTTTGCAGTAATGGTAAACCAAATACAAGATCTCAACAGTACATAGCACATGTTGATCGGGGAACACAAGATAGCATAAAAGAACTGTTACATGGGCAATCTTATGTTGTTTAGCCTTATAGCTTCCTTCCCTATTACTGTCTTACTGAAATTCAAAATACAATTCTATGTCAAAATTATTAATCACCTGTTTTTTTCTAATCAATGCAATTTGTTCATTTCTAGCAACCTTACGAAAGTACAATGCTATTATATAATTTAACTGATCATCCAATAATACCTAATGTCTTGGTTTAACCACATCTTTTTTATTTGCAACATTCGTTGTTTTATGTTTAGTTTAAGAGCCGACAATGCATGAACATGTGCAAGAATTTTGGATTTAACTTTGTAACAGTCATAATTTCGTATCTGTAAAATATTAATATGGATAATGTGAACTTCAATGCTCAATGCTTCTATGCATTATTCTGCACGCTCCATGATTAATGTGGTGAAACTAATTTCCACATTCAGTAAATTAGAAATCCGAGAGCTAACAAAAGCACTTTGAATTGTATTTGTTACCTTCTAATATAATTCATAACTCATGATTCAACAATAGTATTGCTTCCAACATTAGCTGCTGATATTATTTTCATCAACATTGAATTTAAATATAAAATTTTAATATTATTTTCATCAACGTTCAATTGAAATATAAATTTTTGATGGTACGTCGATCAAAATGACAAATACGACAAAATCCATGTGCATAGCATGGATTCGCCCTAGTTATACTATTAATACCGAGTACACCCTAGTTATACTATTAATACTGAGTAAAGAGCTCTTTTAGCTATGATGCTATCTCCAACTTCTAATCAGGTGTTGCCAAGTGTATAAATCTTTAGTTAGTTCTCCTTCCCCTTTTATCTAACCCTAATTTCAATTTCATCTCATGCACGTCCAAATGAGTTTATCAAATTCACTCTATCGAACTAACCCTTTTCGATATGCATAATTATTGAAATGAGAAACAATTTTCTTCTTATTTGATTGAGTGTCCAACACACGGTGAATATTGGATTCTTAATATGTCAAGTAGCTATGTTGTGCAACCAACCACTTCGTCAAATGTAATGTATAATTTGTTCATTTGGTTTTCTTCTAAATAGATTATGTTGATTACCATGTCGTTTTCATTCTGTGTTTGGATGGATATTTAAATTTTGGTTTGGTTCTAAATACATTAATTTTGTCTTATTGTTCAACTGAAATTTTAATCGAGCTTTTTGCTACTTTTATTCAAGTGGATTGAGGTAATTTTTAAGCTTCATTCTGAATTTGATTCAAAATTTGTTCTCTATAGCGAAAATCACAAAAGTCTATTCTTACTTCTATTCTTTGAACTAAGATTAAGACATTCATGATAAAAGTAATTTTTTTTTCACTTTTTTGGGTTTATTCTTTGACTTAGTTAAAAAATTAAGTAATATAATATTGGTTCTTATAGACTTAATCATTTCATTCAATAAATTTTATATGAATAAATAAATAAAATTATGTACTACTATATATGCTTATGAATTGATCTTTACAAACATCTTGTATGTCTTAGTAAATTCAACGATCTTAATGTTTTCTGCCTTATTTTAATTTATGACTGTGTAATGATTGCTATGTATATGAAAAGCTTTCACCAAGGTCCGATTTTTCAGTAAATTTGCAAGCAACTATTTCTATGTCGTATTTTCTTTTAAGCCCAAAATGCATACAATGTTCATTCAAACAGTGCGATGCATACAATGTTCTTTCAAACAGTGCATATATTTTTTGGTTTTTTGAGCATTCCATGTGTGAATATATTTGGTGTATGAATGACATATTTTACTACTATTTTGTGGTGCTTCCGATAAAACTATTTTTCATACTAAAATATTAAAACGTCTTCATACTCACAAACAATCTAGGATGTGAATTCAATAAATAAGTTCAAAACAATTCAGTATGATATTTTTTATAGATTTCGGTATTTTTGGCACATAGCATTAAACATGTTTCATTTATAATACCATACACGTTTACATTGTAGTTGAACAAACTAAACCTTTTACCTTGCTATAAAAAGTTATTAGTAGAGGATCCCTGTGAAATGTTTTGTTGGTGCACATAAACATTAAACAGTTAAATTCCATTTTTTGAATTTGGTGGTTTTTTATTTACCCAATTCATATGTTTGTTTGATAAAGAAATTCATCGTTGTTGACTTTTATCTTATATGTAACAATAATATGAACATGTTACTAATTAACACTCAATAAAACATTTTTTGAAATTGCTTTATGTACCTTTTCATTTATATTATTCTTAAAAAACTTCATAGAATATGACAACAATGTATTTTAATATTATTATTTTTAGAACATGTCGCATTTTTGTGCATGACTGTATTTTTGATTTGGTCCTTCGTGGTTCATACGCGAATGAAATTTTGCCTAGCGAAGTGTCGAAAATTGTAACACAAGTTAAATCCTCCACATACTTTTCCACCTTACTTCTCATTTTCCACTTCTTTTTTATTTTCCCTTCTCTTTAATTTATAGCAAAAGAAAATCAACCCTCTTAATTTAAAATTCAAAAATCAAATCTTCCACTAACCTAAAAAATATAATTTTGGATTCGTTGTGTTCGTAGCGGAGAGATCTTCAAATCTCTATGAGTATTGAGGGTTGCGGCTTTGATTGTTTAGGCTTGATTTTGAGGTCGTGAGCTAGGGTTTACCCTCATTGGTGATTTTGGCAGAGTTAGGTGGAATGAAGTTTGGATTTGAATTTGTCGTACGATGGGGAGTCGACGGCAGGAGTTTGGTATGGTGTAGTGATGTATTGAGGGGAGCGACATCTCGTTTATCGTTAGTGGATGTTGCAGGTCACGATGACCAATGAGGAGTCGGGCTGTACGATTTTGGGTGGGAAGCCGAGTTTATGTGAAGAGAAAGTCGTAGCAACTGACATCGGCGGATTGACCGAAGATGGAGATAGAGAGGAGAGAAGGTGCAGCCTTGAATGGGTTTGTACATGTCTTTTGTTCACATGTACAAAGGATTGTTTAATTAGGGAAGAAGGATCTTTCTTAAGATTTGTGAATATAATATACCATTGAGATAAGTAAATGGGTACATTTTCTATGTATTGGAAATATAGTTATTGTGAATATACTTATTAGTGTTGAGATAAGTATATGAAAAAAAATTCTAAGTATTGAAAGTGAAATGTTTTGTTAATATACTTATACAGTTGAGATAAGTATATCAATATTTTTCAAGTATTGACAAGAGTAGAGAGGGTTTGTGAATATATCTTTGAAAAAGTATTTTAATACAAGAATTTACAAAATGGTTTTAATTATTGAAAAAATTAATTAAAGGGGCTTAGTGGTTGTTTTTGTGCTTAACCATGCTTAGTTAAATCTCTGATTTAATTGTTTGTTTATTTGATAATTAAATAACCAACTATTAAATCTTGGCCAGTTTTTAAATCCATCATTTACCAGTTCGAAGGGACCAGGATAATATTATTTGAAAACCAGTTTGAACCAGCATATGTGTTCGAATTGGGACATCTTGAAGGTGCTGAAATCAAAGATGGAGTACTTTGAAGTGCAAGGGCTACTTGCTACTAATCCTGAGGATGTAGTAGAAGTAGTTCCTTTGGTTTGTTCAGACCTACAACAACTTGTACGGATGAATATTGACATTGCACTGTTGCTTGGAGGGTAGTGCTAGCATTCCAAGTGGGATTTGCTAAAATGGTAAAACGTAAACTCAAGCCTCACAACCTGGAAATGGCTAAAACAGGGTAGATGCGGCATGGATATATGGGTTGCTCCTATTATGTTTTGATAATGACCTGTATCCAGATCGATATTTTTGAATTTTGTATGATTGTGGCCATAGAAACCATTTGTCAAAATGGCAGTCGGGGTAGTGACCATATTCGGTACTATTCAATATTGGGTAGGCCGTTTCTATTTTAGTAGAGGTGCGATATGTTCGACCTCAGTACATTTTATCTAGAGATGTATTGCATGAAAGGTGGTCCCTTACCTTGATATTGTATGGAATCCATCCACTAATAAGTGTCTTATCAGACTGATCCATACGTTATTTTCTTATAATGCTCGAGTCATACATAGTATATTTTCAGATTTAGCTTTTGATGCTTTGGAACTTTAGGAGACGAGATGGATACCTCCAATATGTATTAAGAAATATTTTATTTCGCTGCATTTGTTGTTTATATTATCAGCATTTTTGAGGACATGTTATTATAATTGTCTGGGCTGATGATAGATAGTTTCCCTTTTTGATATGTGTATATTACATTTTATTTTTTAAAGATCTGGTGTATATTATATATTACTCGTTACGATGTGATATTCTACTCTGTCCTTTCTTTCTTCCACCCCAACAATCTGCCTTTCCGACACTTGAATGCTTGACACGTGGATATCATGGATGTATTTGTGTCGACTTTTGAGGGTTGAAAAGGCAGGTCGTTACATCATGGTATTAAAGCTTGGGTTAGGCGGACACCTAGGCTTTGGTTTGGTAGACTCATTAAAGATAGGGTTAGAAACACCTAGAATGAGTTTTTGTGTGTAAATATGTATGAGAGCATATTTGTTAGTGCTATGAAAATGTTTTATATTACGTTGATTAGTCTTTTGAGTGGTTTATGAATTTAGAGCGATGCGCCTGATCAACTTTCTCTATAGGGATTTCTAAACACTTGAACAAAACAAACCGATATAGTATTATTTTGAAAAGTGGTAAATCAAATAAGTTTACATAGAATTATATTTTATATATAAAAGAATAATTTTCAAAAATTGATATAGTTATTTATGAAGTGTTTGTTTGTTAGGAAATGATAATACTCAATCATTATCATTTATTGTTTGATTAGTTGTGCTCAATCAGTAAGTGAGCATTGACTACTGTTTATTGATTTTTGAATTGTGCTCAACTAGTTTATGAGCAGTTTTACCTTTTTATTGCACGGATTGGGTTGATAGTAAATTGTGGAAACATTGAAATGAACATCTTATGAATTTGTTTTCACTGTTTGACTATAAGCGTTCGGTGATAATGTTAGGTTAAAATTTAATTTTAATAAAAGTTGTTTATTATAATCTAAACAAAGATACACATTTGCAAAATGATTTAGTATAAGAAAGTAAAATTATATAAATATGATTTATAAATAAAAAGGATTTAAAATTGAGAATTTAAGAACTTATATCCTGGTGTTTTTGAAAATTGTTTTTTCAAAGTTTTTAGAGAAAATAATAGGAATAGTATTTAAAAGTATTTATGAGTAGAAATATTTTAATGGAGATTGAAAGCACTGAACCCGCTTTTGTTGCTGAAAATTAATTTTGGTGATGACTGTAGCATCATCGACATTCATTTTTGAGTCTCTAAGTGGAGGATGCTACCGTAGTAATTTGCTATAGAGTTATTTTGGGTAAAAATACATTTTGATTTAATCCCAAAAGTATGATTGATATACAAATGGAGATCTGTATATTATTAATATACTATTTCAAAAGGATTTGAAATAAAACATGGTTGTTTAGTTCTGAAGTTTTCTGTTAAGTTAATTTATGGACATATGTGTTCTATGCATTAGAGTAGTTTGGTTTATGCATCTCATTATGATATGTTCTTTGATACTTTTCGTTTATTGAAATGAAATGGAATTTTCGAGATTTTGTACAGTCTAAAAGTTTCAAATTATTGAGAACTTGAATCTAAGTGTTGGTGAAATATAAAAGCAGAGTTATGTAACTCTAGAATGGAAAGATAGTAAGTGAAAAAAAAATTAATTTGTTGACCCTCCCTATTAAGTAAGGCAAATCTGACATTGTATATATACCATTAGGATGTTAAGGATTATTATACGAATATGAACTTGAGTTATAAAATGTTAATAGACTTAAGTAATGGTTTTATGAAATGGTTCATAAATGATTTTAGTATTAAATGAGCAATACTCTTTATGTAAATGAATGTGGTTTAAAATGAAAAGTAATTTGTGTAGCTAAGAAACCAATGAAATAAATACGTAAGTTGTACGTAGTTCATTTTATTCGCATAACTGTCCTTGATCCAGATTCGAATACATGAGTTCAAAGTGATTTACACCAGTCCGAGTTAGGATTTTTCACTCGATTGTTGACGAGGAACACTTGATATATATTTTTGATATGATTCTGAAGTTTTCTACCATAATATCTGGCTATTCCAGGAGAATGAAGGTTTCTAATCAAGGAATCTGATTGTAGTCCACACTAATGAAGTCGAGTGAGCGATACAATTTTACAAGTTAATTATGTGTGATCGAGCGAGTGATCAGATTTGATATGGCATATAGATGACATAGGTACATCGTACAGGTTTTAATAAATTGTTGGCTGCTTTCATTAGAAATGCAAATTATATGGTTTGATGGCATTTGTAAGTGAGATTCAGGTACATGGAAGCAAAGGTTTGCTTGTTGCTATTGGTTTCATGATTATAGTTTGATTGCTCGACAAATTGGTACGTGTTTATTACTTAATGGGTGTGTTTGCTATGTGTTATAATCACTCTACAAGGTATATCATAAGTATATACCGTTATTGATGATTTTATGCCCTTTATATCGAAGGCCACTTTTGGGTTTTTATTTTCTTTGTTGATTTGGACCAACTGTGGCGGGTTATTGTTTTTTCGGATTAAGCAACGCAAAGAAGGTGCCGTCGAAATTTTCCATAACATATGAGATTTTAAAATATTAATAACCCATCTTAAGCAATAAATTATATAAGTTTAAGGGT
This sequence comes from Allium fistulosum, assembly GCA_030737815.1. Classification (NCBI taxonomy): domain Eukaryota; kingdom Viridiplantae; phylum Streptophyta; class Magnoliopsida; order Asparagales; family Amaryllidaceae; genus Allium; species Allium fistulosum. The sequence goes on along the minus strand of CM060903.1, from coordinate 1,088,335,490 downwards.
GCGAAGGTATTTTTCTTCCTTTGGGAATTTCGAGGACGAAATTCTTTGAAGGGGGAAAGAATGTAACGACCCAAATTTTTTAATGTTTCGAATGGAAATATTTAATTTGTTTAAATATTCAAATTTGATTTGAATGTGATAAGTAATACGAAACAAATTTTTATTAAAACGACTTAATTTTTAATAACGTATTTTTATTCTTGTTTATATGATTTTCCATAATTTTTAATTTGGAAAATATTTAAATTATCGTTTTACGTATTTTTCGGTAAATGTTGGTATTTTTGAAACTTCATAGAATAAGATAACAAGTGTATTTTATTGTTGATTTGAGATCATGTTGTATTTGTGCGTCATCGTATTTTGTTTTTACCGTTTGCGGTTCGTACGCGAACGAAATTCTATGTAGTGAAGTGCCGAAAGTTATAACACAAATAAAACCCTACACATACTTTTCAACCACACTTCTCATTTTCTCTCCTTCCTTTTTGTTTTCCCTCCTATTGCATTTGTAGTAAAAGAAAATCAACCCACTTTCTTTAAAATTCAAAATCAAATATTCCACTCAACTAAAAAAATATAATTTGGATTTGTTATGTTCATATCGGAGAGATCTTCAAATCAATATAAGTAGTTGAGGTTGCAGCGTTTATTATTTGGGCTTGACTTTGAGGTTGTGAGCTAGCTTTTGCCTTCATCGATGATTAAGGTGGATTTAGGCGGAACGGAGTTTGGATTTGAATTTGTCATGCGATGGGGAGTCGACGGTTGGAGTTTGTAGTGCTGCGTTGACGTATTGAGGCGATCGATATGTCATTTGTCAATAGTGGATGGTGTTGATCATGATGACCAAGGAGAAGTCGAGCTGCACGATTTTGGGTAAGAATCGGAATTCACACAAAGAGAAATTCGTCGGAACTAACAGTTGCGGATTTCGTTTGCCGAAGAGGGAGATTGGGATGAGAAAAGGTGCGGCCTTAAATAGGTTCTTTAAATATAAAAGAGATTTATATAGAGGAGTTTTATAAAAAGGAAATGAGATTTGATTTCCATAAGTGATCATTTTAAATTATGGTGGTATGGAAAATATTCTTTTCATACTTAGCACTGAATTATGAAGTATAGAAATTCATATATAGCTTGAATTAAGAATGTTGGTCGAGATAATGATAGTTTTCTAACTTTTCTAATTACATTGTTAATAGAGATATAGTACTATTTGAAATCAGGAAGTGATAGTAAGTATATTTGATCTAATTTCCTTAAGACCCATTTACTTACACCAAAAGGAAAGTGTTTTAGGTTTATTGTAATCAATGTTTTAAATGATATTTGGTTTGATGAATTAAGTGTGGCTATGAAAATGAAATCTTTCTTAATATTTGTGATTATACTTATATAGTTTAAATAAGTACATGGGTACATTTTCTAAGTATTGGAAATGTAGTGTTTTGTGAATATACTTATACTATTGATATAAGTTTATAGAAAAAAAATTCTAGGTATTGAAAGTGAAATGTTTTATGAGTATACTTATACAGTTGAGATAAGTATATTAATGTTTTTTAAGTATTGAAAAGAGTAGAGAGGGTTTGTGAATATATCTTTTTAAAAGTATTCTAATATAATAAGTTACAAAGTGGTTTTAAATATGAAAATATTAATTAAAGAGGCCTAGTGGTTGTTTATGTGCTTAACAATGCTTGGTTAAACCTCTGATTTAATTGTTTTTTTATTTGATAGCTAAATAATTGACTATCAAACCTTAGCTAGTTTTGAAAACTATCGTTTGTCGGTCCAGAGAGACCTGGGTTGGATAGAATACCTGAAAACCATTTCGAACTGGCTTAAGCATTCAAATTGATACATCTTGAAGTTGATAAAATCGAAGATGGAGTTCTTTAAGGTGTAGGGGCTACTTGCTACTGATTCTAAAGATGTAGTCCGCAAATGTGGCGCAATGAAAAATGGGTGCCTAGGTTTTGAATAGACCCAGTTCGATCCATGCCTTGCACACACTTCTTGCAAAAAATAGTAGCCTGAGGGTTGTAGGTGCCATGAGTCCGTCGTTCCTCTCGGAGGTCCTCTATATCAGGGAGTTTCTAATATTAATAATTTCTCTTCATGAGTGAATTGCCATTCTTACTCTGAAAACAAAATCTAGGTCAAACTACAATATTTATCAATGAATTTACAAAATATAACAGTAAAATTTTAGTTTCGTATATCAAGCTCCCAAATATATTTGTACCATCTACAAGCTTTATTGTTTTACTCTTTTTGTTTTTACGTACCGTTTCACCTCAAACACTACAAAAAAATAGTGAATTAAAGACCGAAATTTTTGGTCTTTAATGTAATGATTCGGTCTCTAGGTTATATCCAGAGACTGAACAAAGACCAAAATTTCAGTCTTTAAATCCCTAGTCTTAAACAAAAATTAAGACCGAAAATTCGGTCTAAAAACATAGGGACCGATATTTCAATCTTAAAAATATTTAAAACTGAACTTTAAAGACTGAATTGCAGTCTTTGAACGGTCTTAAATTTGAAAATTTTGAGACCGATATTTCGGTTACAAATATATTTGGAACTGAATGTTAAAGACTGAATTACAGTCTTTAGTCGGTCTTAAATTGTGACTCTAACTACCCAACTGTAGTTTTTAAACGGTCTATATTCAGTCTTTAAATCGTTAATAATTAAAATTTATATTTATACTAAATTGCATACAAATTTAATATACATACATACATTTACTGGAAACATATACATATACATTTGTATGATTACCCATGTTATTGCATCGTTTATTATTATGGATACATATATTTCATAAACAATCAACATACAATATGTAGAAGAATAAACAGTGCAATATTAATGGTAATCAAACAAAACAAAAGAAATTTATTCAATATCATGTGAAAAACACAATATTAACTACGTAACACCAATGATAATACATACAAGAAAAGTAACAGAACATGTGTGTCTACTATATATGTACATATATTACTTCAACATGGAAAAAAAACAAAGCAAACAAGTAAAGCTAGAATGCCAATCACTCTATACCTTCACCATGTTGATTTTCTGCCAAATTGTGCGGCGTTTGACAAGAAGTAGAAGGTTGCGAAAATTCTTGCATAAATGGATATTGTTGTTGCATTAGATCAAAAAATGTCATATTTTGTTCTGCGGTCCCAAATGCATTTGTAGGCATAGGTGAATGTTGTGATGGTTGTGCTCCAAATGATATAGTGGTCCCAAATGTATTTGAAGGCATAGGTGAATGCTGCGATGGTTGTGCTCCAAATGTATTTGAAGGCATTGGTGAATGCTGTGATGGTTGTGCTCTAAATGTATTTGAAGACACAGGTGAATGTTGTGGCGGTTGTGCTCCAAATGGTAAAGACACATAACCTGTTACATGAATGAGATTAAAAAAAAACTATAAAAAAAATATCAAACCCAAGACATTTATATTCACAGGGCTGTAGCATTCAACTGCCATTTCGATAATTTAAAACTAAAAATCTTGTAAAAATCAAAACATGAAAGTTGAAGATGTTAATCTTATCTTGATTTCAAAAAAAGAATCACCTGATTCCGATGTATGCATCAAAAGATATGGCAATTTTATTTTCAGGTAAAAATATCAAACTCAGGAAATCGATATTCACAGAGCTGAGGCATTCAATTGCCATTTCGACAGTATAAAACTCAAAATCTTGTAAAAATCAAAACATGAAAGTTGAAGACGATAACTTTATCTTGAATTCAAAAAAAGAATCACCTAATTCCGATTTATGGATCAAAAGATATGCCCATTTTATTTTCAGGTAAAAATATCAAACTCAGGAAATCGATATTCACAGGGCTGAGGCATTCAATTGCCATTTCGACAGTTTAAACTCAAAATCTTGTAAAAATCAAAACATGAAAGTTGAAGACGATAACTTTATCTTGAATTCAAAAAAAGAATCACCTAATTCCGATTTATGGATCAAAAGATATGCCCATTTTATTTTCAGGTAAAAATATCAAACTGCTAAGATTATTTTATGGACAGGGAAACACAACATGTGAAATGAGATAGATGCTAGGTGCAGGGTAGATATACATTCTTCAAGAATCATGTTGCTTGTATATATTTGAGTATACTTTAATTTTGGCAACCTAGCATCATAAACTTTAAGAATCGTGTTACTTATTTATTTGAATACTTGCGCCTAACATTCTTAAAAAATATACCTCAACTATACAACTTATTCAAATATGGTAGGTGTATGTATTATACCATTAATTGAAGTTGAGAATAAATTCTAACTCATGACTTAATAGTTAGATAGTCAAATATATCATTATTCAATATATGTTTGCTGCTAGGTGCTAGCATATTTCAAATATTCAAAAATGCTAGGTTCTGGAGTAGATTTTAACCATATGTCAAATCACAATAGAACATAAGTCATTATTTAAGGAAGCATTACATATATTATATTATCATTTAAAATGTAGAATAATTTCTCATTCATATGTTGTAACATTTGTTCACAGTTGTATGTAAATATGACAGTACTAAACAAAAATTCAAAGCTGCAAATTTAGCACATAGTATGTCATTAATTAAAGTTGAGAATAATTTCCAATTCATGACTTAATTGTCATGTAATTATATGTGCCCAAATATAACATTAAACTTCAAGTTTAATGTTCAAAGCTTAAAAGGTTAATTCGTCAATAAATGAAATGAATGTCATCGTTATAGTAAATGGAAATTAATTAATCTTTTTACTATGATTGATAAGACATTGAAAATTTAAAGAAATAGTGAGTGCCTAACTTTCAGTTAACAAGTAGCGCTAAACAAATCAATTGACAAAAACAAAATAAGATAAATTAACTCAACTTATTATAGTTCGTTGAAAATTGAGATTAGGCTGCAATGTTTGATGTTAAAGATGTGAAATATAAGTGATAGTACACAGTTAAGATTCCAAATCAGTAAATTGAAAATGAATGACCATATTTGTTTGTGCTAAAAAAACTAAAGAGACGATCAAATAATGGGAAGATAAAATCCAAACTTAGAAAATTATAATTAGAATTGATTATGTGAATGCATTTCTTTTTGTAAAATATAAATTATTAATTAGGTGGTGGCCACCTTCTCTTTCATGAATTCTACATCACTTTGAATTTTTTTTTAATAAACCTTGGTATTCCAACAGAATGTTCAATTTGATTTGAATAGAAAACTCTAACTGAGAGTGTATTCTTAGCAAGATTTTGCAGTTAGTTGGAAATTTTTAAAGTTTATACTTGCTTACAATTTATTTGACTTTGAAGTAAATTTCTTTTTTGAAACTGACATAATTTATGATGTAAACTTAATGGTCATTAATAGATGTTTTCCATTGTAATAGTACTGAATATAAATTTAGACTACAGGTTATCCATTTAAAGTATGTATGGTTTAATTTAGCAGTAAATGAATTAATATCATCAGTAGGTTAAAATTTAAGATGATGGATAAAAAAAATTAACATGAGATACTACAAGTTTGATGGATAGAAGTGAACTTTTAAAATTCAATTAATGACTGTTGAAAAATAATCAAATGACAAAAGCAAAATGAGAGTGGTTATCTTTTATACCATAAAAAGGTTAGTAATCAAATGACAAAAGCTATTACTATTACTATTAATAGGTTAGTCCTATACTTATTTCATTTTGGGGGTTAAATAAGGATAGATTATTTTATTCTTTTAATAATATACATACACATACATACATATATGTATATGATCTAAATAGTTGGCGAATTAGGCTATAATGATGCATAATCTGTATAAAAAGGGATATATTAAAAGGATGCCCACAATTGCTTCGGGGAAGCAAATTTATTTGAAGCAGTATATACTAAAGAAAGGTAAACTATAAAAAGGTTTCTCCTTAGTAAGTCATTATTTCCCAAAACCATCCCTCCATTATTAATTTATCTTCTAATTATATTAATTTATCTTCTAATTATAACTTTCCCTGTCAAAATTTTCTACCATGTTTGCAATAAAGAAATGAACTATATACGAGTTTATTTGTTTGTTTTGAAATCAAATATAGAAAGGGTGGAAGTGAAAATTTTATCACCTGTCATGAGGAAATGTACCATTAAATCCAGTAAAACCCATTTGCTGTGATTGTGTAGGTATGGTGCTTCGTGTAAACATGCTGGACTGAGTAGGAATAGAATGTGGTGCTGGTACAGTAGGTTGCGAAGACACGGTGACATGCGAAGGATTAGTGGTCTGTGTGTGTATAGTGGACTGCATCGGCGTAGTTGATTGCCTTAACTTTTCGAGCACCCTATTTTGACATAATACATGCATCAACGATTATATACACATTTAGTGTTTAGTGATTTATAGTTCTCACCATTGACCAATTTCTTCCAATGAAAACTGGGTATGCATTTGCTGGGTAGACGGACATTGAGTAGGAGTAGACCTTTGATGAGATTCGGCGGAAGAAGATTGAGAACCACCATGTAAACTACTAACATCCACATGAGGTGCTCCATATATCTTGCCTTTCGTAAGTCCACCCGATGAATCCACCCAATAATTTGGATTAAAATTATCCATTGCTTCTCCTGACTCGGCCTTTTTTTTGAGATAGTTCTCCTGTTAGAAAATTATAATGTATTAGTTTACTGAAACAACATTATTTCAACTACAAAATGATTACCATGGTCTTTGCAGATTTATTATCCATATATGCACTACTTTTTGATATCTTTTTGGTATTTTTCAAAGTGTTTGATGGATCTCCAGAAACATGCCAATATTGAAATGTCTCATGAAACGTCGGTTCCTTTCCAGTTACAGTTTTCTGCATTCATTTACATGAATATGTGATAAATGTTATCATGGATGATATTAGTAGTAATGATGAAACGAATATATTAGATCGTATTACATTTACTTAAATTATTGATTGCATAATAATAAGGTGGCCTATAGAAGTGTACAATTTAACTAGAATAATTAATCGTTTATGAATGAATATTGTTAAAACAAAATTGACTTACAATTTGTTCATTATGTGAGGCAATTGAAACGGAGCCTGCACAATGACGAGTGCAAGTCCCCTCTTTTAGTGTAAGACGATTATTTCGCATTATTTTCCTTTTCTCTTCATATTCCTCTTTTCCCCAACGAATATCAATCATCTCATTCCATATATTTGACTGAATCCAAACAGGAGGATGATCCTTGCATTCTAGTATACTTGTGGTCTTCTTAGCCTTTTTTGCTCCTTCTCGTGCACGATTTAGTTTTTTCTTTAAGATATCTTTTGCTTTAACCTCCCATAATCTACGTATTGTTGACTCATGAAATTCATCATATGTGAAATGTCGCTGCATAAAAGGACTCAACTTAATAAGTTAATATGGTGCATGTTAAGCACTAACCTGTGAAGCAAACCAAATATCAGGTATCAAAATAGAAAACTTTACATATTGTGTGACAAACCAGAAACTGTTGACGTATAAAAATGTTTGTACTAAGCAAGCTTACGCATCGACGATATGTGTTTACTTCAAAGTAGAAAACTTTTCTACAAACTGATGATAATCCAGAAAACTTATATCTATATTGACAAAATGATACAAATTATTGTTGAACTGAGAAACCAAACAAAACTGCAATATGAATCACTTAAGCAAAAAAGGAAAACCTATTGGTTATTAGAAGGTGGCACATATTCAAGATTTTCGTTCACTAAAATGTCTATGAGGACAACTAGGAATCTATTCAAGCTCTTCTAAATGCAGAAGGTGGATATGCTTATAACAAAGATGTAATAGTTCAAAAATCTATAGACTATCACAGTAGTTTATTAAATTGAGGGAATTTCCTTATTTTCCCTCAAATTAAGCCCAAAATTGTTATTAATCAGCATGAAAACACTTATCTGTCATCCCCAGTTCAAATGTCAGAAATCAAGGAAGCTTTTGACTTTATTAATAATGAAAAAATTCCAGGACCTAGTGGCTATATTGTTAAATTCTACAAGTTAAATTGGGAGGAAATAAATGATGACCATTTTGCAGCTGTGACGATTGATTTCTTGTTTAGTAAAAATAACTAACGATACAATGATTCATTAAAAATTGACAATAACATAACCTACTGTCAACTTTCCTGAAAAATAACAATAGCTATTTAGGGAGTAGATACCATGAATTCGTCAAAGAGTATATTTTTAATTTCTGGAGGAACCTGTTTGAATTCGAACCACGGTCCCGTAAAACGTCTAGACCATATTTTCCCAATTATACGTGAGGCCTTTTGATTGAGAAAACTAATAAAAAACCAATGTTATCTTCAAACGTATATATTTATAGAAAAATGTATTCAACCTTAGTAAAATGAAATACTTGCCAATTTTCTTTCCATTCCAATGGAGGTTTTTTTGTTATAGGGTCAATTGCCGGATTGTAACCTTGAGTAGGAATGGTTACAGAATCGTCTTCTTCAACTTGTTCGTCTTGCTCGTTAACTTCGTTATCTCTTTGTAACTCTTCTCCATTTGGCAGAATATCACTATGTTGAGAAGTAGATGTGTCAACATTTCTGGATCGGTCCAAATTTGTTCCTCTTTGAAGTAGGCATCGTTGTATGGATCCACCTGGCATTGTACCTGAAAACAACCTACAATGAACGAACAAGAACACAAAAGCAAATGACAAATTACTTTGAAGCTGAACCATTATATTATATAAAACCCTTACATGTTGAAAATTAATTATCAGGCCTTCTTGATATTTTTTGTTTACAAAAAGTTGGTAGTATATTTAATCATGCACACACATGTAGAAAAAGAAACAAAGTTTGCTAAAAAATTAACATTTTAAACCTCTGCGGAAGTGCTGAAACTTAACACATTGTACAGGACTAACTACAGCAAATACCACTAATTTTTTGCTGATTATTATAAAATTAACAACTACTAACTTATAAAATTATTTATTTAATCTAAATTGGTAAAAACTTAAATGTCCATGCTTCACCCATATTCCAACTTTGAGCCAAAAACTCTTAATTATTTATCTACGTGCGTATGTTGTGCATAGGCACAAACAGACTATATATATAGCAGGAATGAGAACTGTAGCAGTTGGATTGGCCATGCACTTTTGTAGTCATTTAACACACTTCTTATATTTTAGTTCAACTGGTATTTTACTGAAGTATTGAAGGATTACATGAGTAAGCTGGCCAGACCTAGTGTTAATCTAAAACTGTAGGATCAAGAGGCGATAAGTGTCATAGCTAGAAATGACTGTAGTATTATAAATAAGCCACTAAAACTAGATGCGACAACTACTAAGAAATCAAGTATGAATTGCTCAAGTTCTTATTTGAAGTGGCTGCAATTTTAGTTTTGCCGAAAGAAATCAACAAACTCTGTACATGTTTTATTATTGTCAGAAGCATATTTAGCTGAAATCAGCAGCTTCTTACTGTTACAGTTAATATATAACTTCTGGGAAAAAAAATCCTGTCAATAATGATTACATGTGTTCTTTAAACCGATGAAGACATCATGACGCTCAAGCAGTTTTCATAAGAATTGTTTTTGGTTGTGTTATGTAGACATTAAGAGTCAGTTATCTGTGATAGTTTTGGATAATATGTACCCTTAGTATAAATTAAAAAGATTATTTCTTTTCTTCTTCCAGGTGTTGATGACTGTTATATGTCTTGATTCACCAATTGCTTTCAGTCAATTTTTATGGCTACATTTGTCTGATCTCATGACTTTGCTTCTCATTTATCACAAGATAATATTATATTCAATTATTTTAC